>CM046660.1:159357253-160711638 GCA_025594165.1 Tamias sibiricus | reverse complement strand
TCTTTATGGCTGAGTATATTCCATTCTGTATATGTACCACATTTTCTTTATCCATTCATCTGTTGAAGGGACCTAGGTTGGTTCCATAACTTAGCTATTGTGATTAAGCTCCTATGAACATTGATGTGGCTGCCTCACTATATTATGCTGATTTTAAGTCCTTTGGGTATGTGCCTAGTAGCAGGATAATGGGGTCAACCGGTGGTTCCATCCCATATTTTCTGAGGAATCTCCTTATTGCTTTCCATAGTGCTTGCACCAATTTGCAGTCCCACCATCAATATATGAGTGCACCTTTTCCCCCACATTCTCACCAACATTTATTGTTACTTGTATTCTTTATAATTCCCATTCTGAGTGAAGTGAGATGATATCTCAGTGTACTTTTAATTTGCATTGCTTTAATTGCTAATATGTTGAATGTTTTTTTCATATATTTGTTGACCATTCATATTTCTTCTTCTGTGAAGTGCCTGTTCACTTCATTTGCCCATTTATTGATTTTAGCACTTTTTGATCTTTTCTGACCTTGTTTATTAATTTTCCCTGCTCCTGCCTGTATCTCAGCTCCAATTCTGATCCTTAGCCTTTTCTGATGTATCCCAAATTTCCCAGTCTTCAAGGCTCTCTGTTCAATATTGAGTATTGGTGGAGATCCCCCTCACCCCCACTCACCTCACAAAAAAAGTAGTTTTCTCACTGTTTTGAGTCCTGAGTCACAGAGCTGTGAGAAAACCTACCTCCCACTAATCTGCCATCTGTCTCTCCCCTGGATATATTCTCTGGCACTCAGGAGTGAGGCCATCTCCTTAAGGATCTTTAGCACCTGCACAGGCACAGCAACTTGGGGCTCCTAAGTATGAGAGTACAGCCTACAACCAGATAGCAGGAATGGCTAAGATGAAAGACTTTGCATTGAAAGGTACAAAACATTTTTCAAAGAAATGATGGAAGAAAAATGTGAAAAGTTTTAAAAAAGAAGATGAAAGAAGATGTAACAAATGGAAAGACATGCCATTTTTATGAATTGAAACACTTAATATTATTAAGATGTCAGTACTGCCCAAGGCAATATAAAAATTACACCTCTGTTAAAATCCCAAAAAGTGTTTTTTGCATAAATAGGAAAACCTGTCCTTAAAAGAGATATGTAAAAATGTGCTCTATATGTGTAATATGAAATGTAATGCATTCTGCTGTCATTTATAACAACTTAGAATAAAAAATAAATTTAAAAAAATAAATTTTTGCAAAAAAAAAATGCATATGGAAACTTAAGGGACCCCAGATAGCCAAAACAATCCTGAAAAAGGACAAAGCTGTAGGACTCATTCTTTCTTATTTCAGACTTACTCCAAAGCTATAGTAAGCAAAATAATGGTGCTGGTGTAAAGACAGACAGACGTACCAACCAGTGGGGATAGTGCAGAGGTCCCAGAAATAGGTTCTCATGTATGGTTAAATGATGTCAAGGTGTCTATGGGGAAAGGAGTCTTTCTGACAAATGGTTCTAGGAAAACTGGATATTTACATGCAAAAGAATGGAGTTGAATCCTTATCTAACACCAAACAAAACAATTTAAATGATGACCTAAATTAAGACCTACATTATAAAACTTTTAGAAGAAAACATAAGACAAAAATTCTCATGGTATTAAATTGGCAATAAAATGTCTTAAATATGACATCAAAGACACAGGCAACTAAAGGGGAAAAATGACAAATTTGATTCATAAAAACGTGTTTAAAATGTGCAAGCAATCAATCACTAACAACAGAATAATAACCTACAGGATGGGAGGGAATATTTGAAAATCATGTACGTAATAAAGAATCAATATCCAGTCTATGCAGAGAATCTCTCAATAATTACAAGAGCACAACAAACAGCACCCAGAAAGTATAAGTGTTAGTGAGGATATGGAGAAATCGGAACCTTGTGCACTATTGGTGGGAATGTAAAATGGTACAGTTGCCATGGAAAACAGTATGGCAGTTCAGCATAAAAGTAAACATAGATTCACCATATGATCCAGAAATGCTTCTGGGTATATATACTCAAAACAATTGAAAGCAGCTTCATGAAGAGATGTTTATATACTAGTGTTCCTAACAGCATTATTCATAACAACTAAAACATAGAACCCAAACAAGTGCCCATTGATGGATGAGTAAATAAGCCAAATGTGAAATGCACATGTATTGAAAGTTTATTCATCTTTAAAAACTGAAGGACTGGACTGGGGATATAGCTCAGTTGGTAGAGGGCTTGCCTAGCATGCACAAGCCCTGGATTCAAGTACCAGCACTACCACCCCCCCCCAAAAAAAAAAAAAAAAAAAAAAAAAAAGAAGGAAAGTCTGACATGGTAGGTGAAATAAACATTTAAAATATTGTATGACTCCACCTACATGAGGTACATTAGGCTTGTCAAAATTGGAGCTACAAGAAGTAAAATTGTGATTTTTCAGGGACAGAGGAGAGGTAATGAAAAGTTACAGATTCTTTTTTTTTTTTTTTTTTTTTTTTGGTACCGGGGATGAACTCAGGGGCACTTGACCACTGGGCCACACCCTGAGCCCTTTTTTTTTTTTTTTTTTTTTTTTTTTGTGGTACCGGGGATTGAACTCAGGGGCACTTGACCACTGGGTCACATCCCCAGACCGTTTTTGTATTTTATTTAGAGACAGGGTCTCACTGAGTTGCTAAGTGCTTCCCCATTGCTGAGGCTGGCTTTGAACTCGCGATCCTCCTGCCTCAGCCTCCCAAAGTGCTGGGATTACAGGCGTGCGCCACCGCGCCCGGCTCTTTCTTTGTATTTTATTAGAGACAGAGTCTCACTGAGTTGCTAAGTGCCTTGCCATTGCTGAGGCTGGCTTTGAACTCCCTATCCTCATGCCTCCCAAGTGCTGGGATTACAGGCATGTACCACCACATCTGGCCAAGAGTTATAGTTTTAATGGATATAGATTTTCATCTTTGCAAGATGAAAAATAATCTAGAGATGGATGATGGTGATGGTTGCTCAACAATATGCATGCAATTCATACCACTGAGCATACACTTAAAATAGTTAAATTGTTAATTTTGTTATGTATATTTTACTACAGTAAAAATTGGAAAAAATAATTACTTTTTAAATAAAAACACACATAATCTTTTTTTTTTTTTTTTTTTTTTTTTTTTTTTTTCAAAAAAACGGGCTGGGGTTGTGGCTCAGTGGTAGAGTGCTTGCCTAGCATGTGTGAGGCACTGGGTTTTATTCTCAGCACAGCATATAAATTAATGAATAAAATAAAGGTTCGTCAACATCTAAAAAATATTTTAAAAAACACACACATAATCCTTTTTTATGATTGCTTCACCTTTTATGTATTTATTTTTTTTAATTTGTTCTAATTATTTATACATGACAGTAGAATGCACTTTGAAACATCATGTATAAATGAAGCATAACTTCTTATTCTTCTGGTTGTAGATGATGTAGGATCATATTGGTCATGTAGTCAGATATGCACATATATGCACATAATGTCTGGTTTATTCTACCATCTTTCCTACTCCCAGACCCCTCCTTTCACATATTTAATCTTTGATGAGATGATGTGGAATGTGTTATATCACCAGGAGGACTTGATCAAATTTGCTCCAGTCCATGTTGCTATTTAGGCCTTTGGAAGTCATCAACCTATTTCCACTGAGCTTCAGATGTGGGTCTACACCAGGTTAGCAGGGCCTACCTCCAGTGTTAGCCCACAGTTGTTTTGCTGAGAAGGCTGAAAGGAGCTGTAGCATCTGCCCTGAAAATAGGCATGATGACTTATGATCCTGAATTCACCATCTTCAGAATTCAGTTATTTACCATTATTGAACAAATGGTAGTGCTGCAAGGACCGTCCAGCTCTGTGTGCTGAAGATTGGGATATAGGGGAGAGTGCTATAGGGATATAGGGACTAGGTAGTCACATTCCCTAGAGCTAATTTCAATTCTCATTGCCAAATTATATTTAAGGTCTGTTGCCCATCAGAATTTTGCTCCACCATTCTCTTAACTGCATGATGTTAATCCGGTTAATTACATTCCCCAAAGCTCAATTTTCCATATGTGAAAAGTGTCAAAGAGTCATTATTGTGACAATTAAAATAGTTACAAATAACTAATAAAATGCCTTCCCCATGGTAGGTCTTAATAAATGTCTGTTAAAACAAATGAGCCACCTAAATTTATTTTATCTTATTTACTAGACCTTCAGGTGCCTTGTTCCCCTCCTTTACATTTCCTTGTTACATAGAAAGCACTTAACAAATATTTGATTGAGATTGAAAAATTGCATGCATTATCTTGTTACTTCTTTGTTATATCAGAACGCGTTGATAAGAACAAAACATAGAGCACATTTTCTATATCATATCTGCATCTGTGAAGATAGTTATCTACTATTTTATCGGATTTGTGCTTCCAGCTGTGCCCCAGAGCAAATGTTATGAAGTTAAAATGCAGGTGAAGTGAGGCAAGATGTGCAGATTGTAGCTCTTATCTGCTTAATGATGTGTACAGTAAGTGTCATATTAGGAAGAAGAACAGGAAGGCTCATCTTTTTGAAGTAGAAACATAATGTTCAGGGCAAAGCATTTCATATCATGTTTTCTAAAAGACCAGAGGAGGAAAAAAAAAAAAAAAAACAAATAAAATGCTTAAGGAGAAACATCTGTTCTCTCTGATTCTTTAACCCACTTCCAACCTGGAGAAGCAAAACAAACTGACAGTTTAACTCCTGTGTTTTGTCAGGTCCAGATCTTTAGCTCTTGAATGAAAGTGAGCAGGCTACCGTCTGTGCAAACAGGTGGCTTGAATTAAATAGGATGGTTAGTATTAGAAAAATTGAACAAAATTACTAAAAGCTGGTGTGTGTGTGTGTGTGTGTGTGTGTGTGTGTGTGTGTGTAGTTGAGAAGAGAAGCTTGAAACCAGGTGAAATGTGGGGATATTTTTCATAAGGTTCTAAACACCTACATGCTTCCCATTCTTCTCAGGTAATTCCATCATCAGTGTGCTCACCGCCAAGAGCAGGTGAAGCACCATTACTCTTGTGTCCTCCTCAACCAAGTTCTGTCAGTCACCTGAGGCCACCTTGGACAGGGAAATAGGGAAGATCCTTTTTGTCATAACATAACAAAGAATTGGTCACTTGTGCCTTAATTATGAGTTCATAGGGACTCAGTTTAATGAAGTACTTTATTAACATTTTGAAGCTATGGTGAAAGGCTAGAGAATGGATAGATGAGATGGAGAACATGAGCATCTCTCATTAGTTAAGAAACTATCATGGTTTAAGAAACAGAATGGACTTGGAATCCTAGTTGGGGAATTTTGCTTACTGATTGCTCACTGGGCCCACCTGCTTTTTGATGGCTTTGATTTTATTGTTCATAAAATGAAGTCATTAAACAAGATGGTATTCTTGGTTCAACCCAACCCTTCAACATATTTTGGAATCAATATCTATTGTCAACCTTTCCACAAAACCTTTATAGACACAATGGATAAAAATGACTTATCAAACAATTAGATAACTTAATACATACAAATGGCTAATGTGTGACAACCTTTTATTCAGAATCTTTGGTTAGAGTTGTACAGTAGTGCAAATAAGGATAAGGAGGTTCAAAGGGAAGGAGAAGATGAATTACAGATAATACACATAGCATAAAACTATTTCTGTTTCACACTTGAAGAGTTTAACTTTACTTTGAACAATGAGAGCAAGTACCAGGTAAATAACACTTTATTTCATTGTATATTTCACCAACAGTTTTGGTTTTATAACTGACTGACACACACCTAGAACTTTGTATTTTAAATTTTTGTCATCTCAGTAGTCACCTCTTTTGGTAATTATGCATTTTTATGATTTACTTTAAAAAAACAATATATTTACTAAAATAAAATGTATAAACCATACAATTTGCCTTTTTAAATTTTATGATGCATTGCTTTTTGGTGTATTCAGAGTTGTATAACCATCACCACTATGTATTTCCAATGTGTTCTGCACCATTGAAAAGAAACCTGGTAAACCTTAGCAGCCACTGACCATGTTTCTCTCCTCCCAGCTTCTGAAAATTATTAGTATACTTTCTATTTCTCTGGATTTTCCTATTTAAACTTTTCCTATCCAATAAATTATACAATGTGTAGCTCTTTTTGACCAACATTTTTCAGTTAGATAAATGTTGTCCAGTTCATCCCCTTTATATTATTATTTCATTTTTATCATTAAATAATGTTCCATTGTATGAATATGCATTTACCAGTTTATCATTTCATGATACAGTGTTAGTTTCCATTCATCACTGCCTCTTGACCTTACTGCCCTCTTATGTATTTTTCTCATTATTTTAGAGGTAATTAACCTTTGGAATTTTATAGTAATCTTCTTGAGGTTGTCATTAAATTTATATGTTAACTGCATGATGCTCAAAATTGGAATAGACATTAATTCAATGAAATACTAAGTACTCAATTCTATTCTAAGTAATTGTAAATAAGTAAATTTGAGTATTTCCTTATTTAAAAGGTGTTAATTTTCATGGTTAATGACCATATCTAATAATAGTAAGGATGTAATATAGTTGAATTGGATAATAAAAATATCACTAACTGATGGGCTGGGGCTGGGGCTCAGCAGTAGCATTCTTGCCTGGCATGTGTGAGGCACTGGGTTCGATTCTCAGCACCACATAAAAATAAATAAATAAAATAAAGGTCTATCAACAACTAAAAAATTTTTTAAAAATAACACTAACTGAATCAACATATTAATGCTGTCTGCATTATCATCATACATAGGATCACTTATTGGACACATACTCTAAAATACTGCATTTTTAATGTGTATTATATGGTATTTGATCTTAAAACATTTTGTACTCATATTTTGTTTATTTTTCAGGTAGCAAAATTATGGATAGATAATATTAGTAGCTCAAAAAATAAATGCTCAGATGTAGAAGAACCATATTTTACCTCAAATCTCTAAAACATTCTATTTCTTTCACAGCTACACATATTAATGTTGATAGAGATGTACATATGTAAAACTGGCATCATCTGCAGAGAATTCCTGACTCATAGAAGAGGTGGACCTTGAACCTGCTCCTATACTTAGCAAGGGAGATTTGGTTAGCTATGGTCAGAGGTCAAGTGGGGTCAGTAGTTGGAGGAAAACAACCCTAGCAATGAAAGTCATACTTCTCACATTCATGTTCTAACACTAAGTAATTGATTTTAAAGAGTGTGTTTAGAGTTTTTCCTTTCTGGCAGGCCTCACTTATAAACTTGGTCAGTTCCTTAGAAAATCTCATAATGTTTAACAACTCAGCAGAAGACTCAAAAATGTAATGGAGATATGTGGTTATCCCAGGGCATGGAGTTGTATCTCTGAAGCAGTTTCACACTGATCTGCTGCCAATGTGTGTTTCCCCCTCTCAGTAGAATGAATTTCTGACTACACATTCTGGCAAAAGCACTCGTTCCTCCTGGCAAGCTTCCCATATGAGCATCAAAAGTCTTGAGATTTCAGGCACAATCATTTTTCTCCAAGAAAAGTGTGACTCGGGTAAATGGTAGCTTCCCAGGCAAACTGAAAAATCTGCCCAGTAGTTCAACAATGACTAAAGCACATTTCCCACTATGATTTTTTTTTTTTTTTTTTTTTTTTAACCACCAAGAAACACCTCCATACAAACTCATGTGCTTATAATCAATGGTGCTGAATTTCCTGTATGATGAAAGTCCAGTTTTTGGTAAGTTTGCAGAGTCATCGTTTCTCTTACAAATAACCACCCTTTATAAGCAAAAGTAGTCACCATCAATGCACATGTGTTGTATAATAGATCTGTGGTCTGTGTCACATAGCCAGCCTTGACACTTTTCTGACATCCAGAATATAGATTATTTTCCTAAATGAGAAACCAATCCCTGTAGAACCCTTTGGCAGGAGTGGGCATGCCATTTAGGACAGTGCCTATTAGTACACTGTGTTGGCTAACACCCAGTGCAGGAAGGATTACTTGGCCTGACCAGGATCAACCAGAGCAATGAGGTTCTGACTGAGAATTCCAGAAAAGAGAATCTTATTTTTTTTTTCCTGTTGACTTGAAAGTAAGAGACTATTGGGTCTCCATGTGCTATAGTCTTCTTTTAATAAAGCGAAAGTGTATTTAAATGAAATCCGCTAAAAGAAAGCTATAGTACAGCCGGGCGCGGTGGCGCACGCCTGTAATCCCAGCACTTTGGGAGGCTGAGGCAGGAGGATCGCGAGTTCAAAGCCAGCCTCAGCAATGGCGAGGCACTTAGCAACTCAGTGAGACCCTTTCTCCAAATAAAATACAAAAAAGGGCTGGGGATATGGCCCAGTGGTCAAGTGCCCCTGAGTTCAATCCCCGGTACCACAAAAAAAAAAAAAAAAAAAAAAAAAAAAAAAAGAAAGCTATAGTACAATACTACCCATGCCCTGATGATGTCATTTGAGCACCTGCATCAAGTGATATTTGTCTTCATGAAGACAGACATATTGTATAATTATTATGGGGATTAAGCTCATTCAGGTTGGATCTACTGAAATTTAAAAATATAAATAGTCCTTTAATTTTCTTCCAACTCCTATCCAGTAAGAGAAAATGCTAACAATGACCTATCTATGCATTCCTACCAACATTCTTCTGAAAATATTACCTTTTATACTTGCTGTTTGTAGTTAGGTAAGTTACATCCTAGGCACAAGACAGAACATGTTTAAATATATTGTATAGCTTTGGACTCTACAGCACTTTTTTAATCCACTGATTTCTTTCTCATGAACTTTAAAAGAGTCTAAAAAATAATAAAAGCCTTTATATGCTTGAGAAATGATTTCATCCACAAATAAAAACATATACTGCCCAACATTATTCCCTCACTTTATCTAAACTTAGAATGGTCACTAAAGTTTCCTGATTTGGGTTACTGTGCTACAACAATTTCATTATGAGTATTTTAATATATTTTATACTACAGCTGATCATCCCAGGGTCTGATTCTCTGAGTATTTGAATTTTAAACATTCCTTATTTTGTTTATTTTTTAATGATGTTTTCATTTAAATAAATGAAATTTATTCAACTAAATCAATTTTCTATTCAATTTAGTTTTACATTATGATTTAATTATATACTTGTTGGAGTGCTGTGATCAATTGTACTCTCTAGAGATTTAATTGAAGTATGCAGAGGTTGATAAAGGTATGCCATTATGCATTTGAAGAATCATAACATCTGTTGTTTAGATATATAAATTAGTTTGTCAGAAAACAAATCTCTTCAGTGATACTGTGTATAATTATGTTCAGGCCTATAACATGTACATTTCCTTTTTTCTGCCTTTTAAATATTGCCACTTCTTTCTTTTTTAATGTCTAGTTTTTGCCTTTCAATTTGTTTTCTTTCAATAATGTCCATTTTTGAGAATGTTAGACATTTGAGATAATAATGGGCTGAGACTGTAGCTCAGTGGTAGAGTGTTTGCCTACTATGCATAAGGTTCAAGTTTTGATTCTAAGCATCAAACCAACAACATTTAAACAAATAATCAATGGGACATTATTAATGACAGGGTAAAATGCCTGTTATGTAATTTCAAGATAATAAAATGGAATGAAAACCTTGATATACCTTTTAGTTGCAACTCTATTTTATAAAGGAAGTTATTAATATTTACACATTCTCTACAATGAAAATATATTACTTTAAAATATGAAAAGAAGCAGGGCTTGAGATATAGCTAGTAGTAGTAGTATGCTTGTTTAGCACATGTACAACCCTGGGTTTCGTTTCCAACACCACACAAAGAAAATCAGAAAAGAAATGAAAATTACTATCTTTGATCCTGTATTGTTTTTTTTTCTTTTATCATCAGACATGTGCTAATATTAAGCATGACTAGAAAAACTTCCATGTGGCAAGAAAAAATGGTTCATAATTTGTTGACACTGATTAGGTGAAGGTATTGCATTCAGCTACCTCTTCAACCACAAGACCAGTAGGAGGACATTGCATCTCACTAAGAAGGGTGCAGTCCTATCAAAGATACTGGAGAGTAAACATGTTTGTCAATGGGACCATGTCAATAGTCAGTGAAATTGAATATACTCCATGGACTGGCCATGAAGGATCCCAGGAGAAATAAAAATAGCTAAATGGTGTATGGTTATGGCTATACTGATAGATATTTTAGTAGAACAGTTTAGAATCTTAAATGACAGAAAATGGTGTAGGATTAAATTACAATAAATTTCTAGAGTTTAAGTTTTTAATTTATAAGTCTTAAGAATGGTTATCTGTTTTTGATTAAGGTAAAGAAGAAATAGCACTATGGTATCTGAAGCCATTTTACTAATGGTACAGAAATTAAAATTAAAACTTCAGGAGAAAAGAGTGAGATGTTTGGAATTGAGGGAACATATTCTTTAAGTGAACACAGATTTCACCCTACTTGCAAACTTACAAATTAGCCTGCCAAAGAATATACATGTATATAAACATGAGAACTTTCTGTCAAAGGCAAAGAGTTTATTGTGGCAACTACACAGGGCTGTGGTGAAGGCCAGGTGTTCCTTGCACAAGTAGTAAGGAAAAGTACTGGAGTGGAACCCCCAAATGAGAAAATTCTCATTTTGTATAGGGTTGCTGGTGACTTGTCCATATTTCCAATGCACATTTACAAACTGACATGTCTCAGTGTAATCTTTTCAGAATCAAATAATTAAATAAATAATAATTGTGAAAGATGGTGGCTAAAAACACAGGCGCGGCATGGTGGCGCATGCCTATAACCCCTGCGGCTTGAGAGGCTGAGGCAGGAGGATTGCAAGTTCAAAGCCAGCCTCAGCAATAGCTATGTGCTAAGCAACTCAGTGAGACCCCATCTCTAAACAACATACAAAAAGGGCTGGGGATGCGTCTCAGTGGTTGAGTGACCCTGAGTTCAGTCCCCGATACCCCCCTAAAAAAATAAAAAAACAGATGGGAAAGAGGAATGATGATTTGCCTAACCTCTGATTTTATTTTTCTCTGTTTTGCAGTTTAGATATTACTTTAAAATAAGCTCTGATCCCTGTGTGTATGTCATCTCAGTGCTGACTTTAGACCTCTAGGATCATGGAAACCTAACCAACTCTTTTATGTTCATTTGATGTGAGGTTTCAGTGAAAAGAAAGCATGAATCTGCTTATATATTTCCTTTCTTTGCCTGCCAATTTCGATACAAGCTATTGAAATAGGAATTTGCAGATACACAGAAAAACAAACAAACAAAAACTTATACTGAGTCTCAAAAGAGAAGCATGAAGAACCTGAATCACTGGATCACAAATAAGCAACTGTGAGCAACCCAGCCCATGTCTTCATCCACAGAAAGTGGCACTATATGAGGGCAATGCGGAAGTACAAGGAAAACTACAGCCGAGTTGCTTACCTACACAGTGACTCCACCTCTAGTTTAACAGCCTACCTACAAATCTATAAATATTACAACCCCAGACCAAGGCATTACTTCTCATTCTAGAGACTGTCTGTACTCTTTCCCCTTGAGTGAATAATTCTTAATTTCCTAAATAAATCTCTGCCTGTGCTTCTAACAAATTCTTAAATCCCATACCTTTCAGTGTTTATCGATAATCCCACTTATCAAAAAAACAAAAACAAACAAACAAACAAAACCACGAATCCACTCGTTCTGGGTTAAGATGCAGGTCTCTGGGAACTCCTGGTACTCTATGGTAACAACCACTCAGGCAAAGGTTGTTGAGTGTGTTTGACTCTAGTTTTAAAAGAAAAAAAAAAAAATTTTCGTAAAGACTTCAACTATAAAACCTTAAAAACCAGTTAAAGTTATGTATATGCTACTGTTATGCAAACAGCCTTTCTCTTGGGAAGAGTTATTTGAAATTCTAGAGAGGAGTTTTGTTTTCCTCTTATGTGATTTTTTTTTAAAAAATAAAGAATGGAATGATCATGTGAAAATTGCTGCTATTCACATTTTAGCTACAAATCAGAAAAAACATAATTTAGTTGAGTGGCTATCAACTGTTCCATTATCTATCCTAGAAAGGTCTCTTTATCACAGAAGTGCCATTCATAGGATTGACACTTCCATATGAATTAATGATGATTACTTGCAATTATGGTGACTTTTAAATTAAGATGACCTTTTTTCTGGTTACTTTTTAGGAAAATGTATTTCTTTTATATACCTGTTTTTATCCTACTTACTAGGAATTTGAATCACCTAAAGGCAAATATGTATATAATGCCACACTGGGGGTGGGTGACCCCTGTAGAGTTTATAGACACTTTGGAAATTAAAAGGAACAGCCTCTTACTGGCATTACAGTCATCAATGACTAAGTTAACATTTAAAAAAATATTTTTAGTTGTAAATGGACACAATACTTTTATTTTATTTTATTTATTTTTATGTGGTGCTGAGGATGGAACCCAATGACTCACACATGCTAGTGACTCACACATGCTAGGCTAGTGCTCTACCACTGAGCTACACCCTAGCCCAAAGTTAACATTTATAAATATAATAAGTTAAAGGTGTGTTTTTTAAATAAGGCAAACAATAATTTAACACAGAGACCAAACTTTTTCTTTAAAGGACCAAAGAGTAAATATTTTAGTTTTGTGGGCTTTATGATCTCTGTTGAAAATATTCAACTCTGAAGTGTGAATCAAGCAGACAATAAGTAAATAAATAAGCAGAGCATGTTGTTTATGTACAAAAACAGGCATTGGTGAGCCACAACTGGACCAAGGCTATAATTTACAGACCTCTGGTCTGGCATACTAAATAAAATACATCCAGGTATAAAATACAAAAGCAAATAAAATACATCTAGGTATAAAATACAAAAACACAAACATGTAAACATTTTAAATTTAATGCTAGAACTTTTTGAAAATAGGTTGCCTAAGTTTAGGTTTTCATGATAGAATTAAAGAAATATTATTCTGATACATATTAAAATAGTAAGGAAGCCATATACTATACTCCCACCATTTAGGACGCTGAGGCAGGAGGATTGCAAGTTTAAAGCCAGTCTCAACCAACTTAGTGAGGTCCTAATTAATTTAGCAAGTCCCTTTTCCAAAATAAAAATAAAAAGGACTAGGGATGTGGCTCAGTAGTAGTGCGCCCCTGGGTTCAGTCTCTCGTACTATAATAACAACAATAATAAAAACAAACACACAAAAAAGAACAGTAAGGAAGACTATATAAAAAAAAAAAAAAAAAAAAACTAAAACAAAAAAACTGCTGCAATAGGGCAAAGAGACTGAACTCCACTCCAAACAGCAAAGACAGCTGGGGATTTACAGTCAATGAGCGGAGTCAGGGGGTCAGTGTGTGGGAATCAATACTGAGGATTCATCAAGGGAAGACTTGCTAAATCAACCTAACGGAATTCTAGCTAAAGCCAAGCCAACAGCCCAGTTTTCAATGATGGGCGATGAGGGATTTGATTATGTCAGGGGGTCAGGGTGCTCTCATGAACTTGACCTAGTAGCATCTTTTGTATGGTCAGACCAAGGTGTAGGGCTATTTGAGAGGAAACAGAGAAGACAGATTAAATTTTGGTCAACAAGGGTATCTTTGTAGTGATAAATGTATTTCTAAATTAGGCTATAACATTGAAAAAATATAAAGATGAATGTAGTCAAATATAAAGATAAAAATATGTGTCAAGGTCCTTTTATGGGCTTGGTGCTTTAATACATGCTGTTGAAGTTATGAACTGTCTAATGCTGGCACTCTCTGAATACCACTAAAATATCCTGTTGACCATGGTAAAGCAAGTCTGAGGTAACTGCTTACTTTGATAAAGGAGATCATTGTTACTATAAAAATTAAGCAGCATATGGGACAGGAAGAACAAAGGAGCGAAGGTTTTGAGGTTTTCATGATCTATTTTGATGGGTTTTTCAGTAAGTGACTTTGATTATAATTGGCCAAAATGTATGAGTTTAAGAGTTTAAGACTGGTGAATTCAGAGAGGTGATGTTGGAAAGACTCTTGAATAGTAAATTGTTACTTGGTAGAACTGGGTATAATTTTGAAAGGAGATATTTATCTTAGTCAGTCAGAATATTTTTCAAGGAAATGGGTTTCTGAAAAAAAGCAATGGTGTTATTTGCAATTTCATCTTCCTAGGAAAACCTTCCTGAAATACTAACATCATATTAACACAGACAGCTAAATAATAAACTTTGTTATATTGAGTATGGTCCACTACTCCAGAGACTAAGGCAGGAATATCACTAGTTTGAGGCCAGCCTGGACAATGTAGTGTCTCAAAAATTACATATAAATAAGTAAATAAACTTATATTAAAGATGTGTGGGTATAGATGATTTCAGTCCTCAAAGGACAAAGAAATAGGCTTCAGAGAGCACAAGCAAAGTGGTGGCTAAGATTCTCTAGTGATTTTCTCCCTACAGACTCTTTGAATTTAATAGCTGTTCACAAATTAGACTACCTTCAATACAATGAGAGACTACAGTGCCTGTATTTAGTATATCAAAATAAAAAGACCTAAGAAAGTCAGGAAGGGGAAAAGTTGCATATGTCACCCCTCCCCCAACTTCAAGAAAGGAGATGTACAGGACTTAGACTTGAAACCCAGACCCAGGCCTAACACAGTGAACTATAGTGTTGGGCAAAGCCCAAGATCCCCACTCCCCATGGCCAGTACTCACAGACTGAGTCACTGGAACTATGTTAGTCCAAGCAACTGACAGCAATGACCAACCCTCCTCCAACTTCAGGTGGAAAAAGTGGGAAGTCATTAGACTATCTGACTTCAAAACACAATATAGAACCATAAAAACATAAAAACAGTCATATAGACCAATGGATTGCAATAAAGAGAGCCTAGAAGTGACCCACACATCTACAGCCAACAGACTTTGATTAATATGATAACAGGCATGGGAGAAAGGAAAATCATTTCAATAAATGGTGTTGGGGAAATTTGATATTCACGTGCAAATGGGTGGAACTATCCTTACTCCTAATCAGTTACAAAGTCAACTCAGAATAGATTAAGACTTACATGTAAGTCCTGAAATATACTACTACTGGAAGAAAGTATACTGTAAAAACTTGAGGACTTTGGAATGGTCAAGTAATAGAAATATGTAGTAGGATTGTTTGAACATATATCTAAAGGAAATAAAATCAACATATCAAAGAGACATATGGACTTCCATGTTCATTGTAGCACTGTTAACAATAGCCTAGTAACAGAAACAATGTAAATGTCCATCAACTGATGAATAAAGAAAATGTACATAGCACAATGGAATATTTTTTAGGCCTAAAAAATGAAATCCTGTTATTTATAGCAATGTGGATAGAACTGAAGATCATTAAGCAAAATGAAATAAGTCAGACATAGAAAGTAAGTAACATATGGTCTAATTCACTGGTAAAATCTAAAATAGTCAATCTCAAAGGATTTGAAAATAGAATGGTGTTTACAGGATCTGAGAATAGGGAGGAGAGAGGGATGGCAAGTAGTTGATCACTGGGTACTGAATTACAGTTAGAAGTAAGAAGCTCTGTTTTGATATTGATAGTAGGTTGACTATAGATAATAATTATCTATACTGTATTTTGAAAAGCTATTAAAAAGAATTTTGATAGTTTTCACCATAAATAATTAATAAATATTTGAAGAGATAAATATGCTTAACCTGATTTAAGAATTATAATGTACACTTGTATCAAAATATTACATGATACCCCAGTAATACAATTTTTGTTTTTATGTACATGTTAAAAATAAATTTTTAAAATTCCTTTTCTTGAATTTATAAAGTAATTGAAAATCCAAAACAAATATATCAAAGCTAAGTAAAATTACTCAATAAAAATGTTGAAAGGAATTATATGATCAAATATTAAATGATGGCATAGAAGTTCAGAAGATGATGTCAGGTGAGTACTTTTTAAAATGTTGGGAATGAACAATGCTTGAAATAATGAGAAGCCTGAACTGCACCTGGGGTGTTGGATGGTAGGTGCCATAAGTATATATGAGTGGGAGTGAAGTATAAAATAGGTATAGAACACTAAACAACAGATGATTGCAGCTCATGGGAAATATATATTGAATTTTATACTTATTAGGAAGCATGGGTCACTTTGGTGTGTGTGAGAAGATGCAAAGTGCTGTATGGACTGGGTTGGGCCATGCTATCGGAATAACTAGAGGCACAGGAAATCCCTAAACACTAATAATCACCCAGATGAAATGTTATAATGAAAGTATTAATATAGGAGATAAAGAGAGGGGGTAATGAACATAAAGATGCGATGCATAGGTATGTGAAATTTGAAGACAGGGTGTAGCCATTTATGTTTGCTTTTAGTCTACTGAGTTTTATGTTTCCACAAGATGTTTATGTGATCTAGCATAGCACTGGGAATTTAGAGCTGGCAAATGGGAAAGGTCAAGATTTGAGTTGAAAGTTTAAGAATCAATATAGGAAAGTGTCAGTGGATATCATCACTCAAAGAGAAGCTGCTGGGGGCGGGAGAAATAAAAAAAAGGCCCAGTGCTGAGCTTTGAAGGATGTCTTTGTTTTGATAGCAATTGGGAGGAAAGAACATATAGAGATGTTTGAAGAAAGAACACCAGGGCAAAGTAGTGGTTCAAAGGCAGAAGGAGAGAGTTTCAAAGTCTTCCTGTTCATCACTGTTCCATGCTGTGAAGTCCAGGAAGGGGGAGATTAATCACAGGGGAAGAGCACATTGCATGTGGTTATTGCAGGTCAATGGTAATGTTGGATGCTTTCTATTTCAGGAGAGCAAAAACTTGCTGCTGCTCCACAGGAGATATGGATATATGGTGGACACAGAATAAGGCAGAATCCCCTATACAATGTGTCTATTGGGATTGTTGTGAAAAGGAAAACTACCAGGGACAGAGAGAGGACCTGAATGAGCATGCTTATTATCTTTTTTAATATAAAGAACTACATTCACTATGAAAACTATAAGTAGCTGGAAAGAAGAGACAGAAATCAAAGATATTTGAGAGTCCAGAGCACATTGATTTGGTTACAAAGCAGAGATTTTCTTTGCAAAGGAGAAAGAGCGCCTCTTCACAAAAGTCAAGTGAAAAAAAAAAAAAAAAAAAAAAAAAGCATGTGCATGAAAGCAGATTTTGAGGTAGAGAAAAAGGACAGTGACGCCATGTCTGATGGCCTGGGGCTCTTTATAAAGTGAGGGAAGTGTTTCATTGTTGTTAGCAGCATTTTAGGAGGATTGATTGAAGGACCTGCCTGATTTCAACTATGAATAGCTCAATATTCTTGATTTGCCATGAATATGTTTAATTAAGGAATAAAATCTTGACTCGATATTTAACAATTCTTTTCTAAAATTATTTGCCCATTTCCTGTGGAAAATCACTTCAATATTATGTTCTACAAAAAGATTCAATTTTAGAATTCTCAGTTTATTGATTATTTTTTGAAGATTATGGGATACAACAAGAATCTAATTTTAGACATATAAATAGATCATTTTAAATGAAGGTCATGTTTGGATTAAATTGTCTCTAAGAACTGATTTTGCCAAGATCTTTGACACTATTTGAACTCTATAGATAGGTAGATTTAATTTTGAAATATTTAAAGCAAATTATGTCAAAATTAAATGTATATTTACATTATCAATAATAACAGCCATAAACACCAAAAAGGTGACTTTATATTGATATACATGAGGAGTGAATTTTGTCAACTGTCTACTTCTGAACAGCCATCCAGAATAAACTGATAGTAAAGTTGTGTTTATTGCCTGTTGCTGTCAGGGAAGACAACATTTTAAGAGTCTTAAGGTATCCAGATGGAAGGGATCAGAAGAAGGTATGTATAAGTTTGGAGATCTAAGTCTGAGAAGTTAAGACTCTTCTTTCAATGTGAGGGTCTGTTTGTGGCTGGGCACCTTTCACTGTGTTGTAGTTTAGTTTAGTTAGTTGTTGATGTGCAGTTTGCCTAATTTTAGAAGCTAGTTCATAGATTTGAGAAATTGATGTTCAGCAAGTTCATAAATAATTGAAGATTTTGTTCTCCTGTAGTCTTCACATTGTGGTCAAAGACTTCCTAGAGCAAAGAATACATAATATGGATATAGGTTGCATTAGTTATTGGTCCTGGTAGTAAAGGTGGGTGCAGAGGTCTCAGTTCTTTCAAGGCTCATTAAGAATTAACTATGATGTTAAATGCTTTATGAGCAGTTTTGTGAGCAAGAATATAATATATAAGGCTGAATTTACCTGAAAGATCTTAAACTAGTGTGGCTTTCTTTTTGTTAGTCTAATTGTGCGGTGGGGGAAGAGTCAGACTGTAATAACAATAGTTGTTATTTAGCAGTGCCCCAAATCGAAAATGCATATTTGGACCTCAGGGTGGATGGGCTGCACAGTAATTCAATTCTGTCAATTCTTTTCATATTCAACAAACAAACAGAGTAGACTGTGTGCTCAGCATAACTGGTTCTTAACTTTCAAAGAGCTAAAATGATGGAAATATTATTTAATCAAAGTACTGTAGAGACATGCATATGCTATATTTTAAAAGTGCTTCAAGTACACCTACTTTAATCTTCCTATGGTAATGCTTTACTCATTGATCTGAGTCACTAATACCTCATTACCTAATATTAAACAAAATAAGAGGTAAGTAGTTCAGAACTGTATTTCCAGAATGTTACAAGTAAGAGGAGATCTAAACTAGGATTCCACTAGTGATTATAAATCAAGCAGTATGTAGAATAAATATGAAATACAGAATGTTTAAAAATTAAAGAGAATTGATAAAGACAGATATTAATTGCTTTTGACATAATCCATGAGAAAAACCTTTATTCAGTATTAAGCTAAAGAATTACACTTGAATTTAAGAAAAGTTTCTCCTGTTAATACAACATTGAATCTAATAGTAAAATTTTTAGGAGTGTTGATCTGAAGGTTTTTATAAAACTCAAATCTCCATAGATTTTTCTTAAGTGCAAATCATTATCCAACAAAATTGACTTAAAGAAAACAGCAATATGAACTGTAGTCTTTATCTTCTAATAAAACCTTTGCTTCCTTCTACTTGGTTCTGAGTGAAATAATGAGTCTCTCTTTTTTCTCCACCTCTAATAGCAAACCATCACTTACTTAATCTTTTCTCTTACAATGACAGACATTGAGGCCATAAGTTACTTTTTCTCTCCCATTGACCAGGGACCATTGTTCATACCAAAACTTTACTTACACCTCTTCTTTCTTTCCAAGGTTGAAGACCATATTTCTATTAGGATTCTTCAGGGCATTTGCCTTCTGAAAAAGACCACTGATTGAGTATTTTAAAGCTATATTTATCTCCATGCTGAGATGGAAGCCATTTTCTTTTAATTAAATGAGAAAATATTATAAGGAATATATTTCAGGGAGTACTATTTGGTTTTTCTTGCTAATCATGTGGTCCAGTGTGTGTGTGTGTGTGAGAAACATAAGTACAAGGAGGCATGGGTGTTAGAACTTAAGTTTGAGGTTGAACAAACATTAAATTCAGAACAAACATTAAATTCACAGCTGAAAGGCAGTGGATCATAACATCTAGCAAAGATGAATGAGTAACACAAGTGATTGGTATTGCTGTTCATAAATAAGATGGAAAGGAATATGAATCAAAAGAAATATTTGCTTTTTGTGGGAACCTGTTATTAAGGAGGTAAAGTTAATGATAAGAGGAGTCCAATTGATTGACTGCTGATGATAGAAATTCAGAAGGTGATAACATGACTTATTTTAAAAATCATACACTCAGTCTATATAGTCAGTATCTTAGGAAATAACTGGAACATCCCTTCTTGATCTCTTTCCCCCTTTCTTAAAATGTGATTTGTATTTTCCTGTTCTCCAGTTCAGGGATCTAACATACATGTCAAGAATTACTATCTACTTCTGTGACATCTTTAAATAATATGAATTGATAGTAAGCTCTCAGTCTATTTTAATGGAATACTGAATAAAATACCATTTTTCTTTTTAGTATTGATCACTTCTCATCGTTTTAATTCTAAGTGTTACTATTTTTTTATTGAAATAATTAGAGAAGAGTCAGAAAAATGTCATTCTGCCAAATTGTCAAAACATATATTACTGCAGCTAATCTCCATAGTTCACCATGCAGTGCACTGCTTGTTTCCCAGGACACAGGTGAAGACTTTCAAATTTTGATAGATTGTGATTTGTATAAATTCACTTAGTGTAAATAATAGAAATATCACCCTTTAAAATTGCCTTTCTTTTTCCCCACATCCTCACCAACATTGATTGTTGCTTGTATTCTTAATAGCTGGCATTCTGACTGGAGTGAGATGAAATCTTAGTTTTTAATTTGCATTTCTCTAATTGCTAAGAGATGTTGAACATTTTTTCATATATTTGCTGATTGATTGTATTTCATCTTCTGAGAAGTGTCTATTCAGGTCCTTGGCCCATTTATTGATTGGGTTATTTGTTTTTTTGGTATCTAGCTTTTGAGTTCTTTATATACCCTAGAGATGAGTGCTCTATCTGATGTGTGAGGGGTAAAAAATTTGCTCCCATGATGTAGGCTCTCTATTCACCTCACTGATTGTTTCTCTTGCTGAGAACAAACTTTTTAGTTTGAATCCATCTCATTTATTGATTCTTGAATTTAGTTCTTGTGCTATTTGCAGGAGCATGGGAGGAATAGACAAACTCTAGATAGGGCAAAGGGGTAGGAGGGGAAGATTGGGGGTAGGGGGTTAGAAATGATGGTGGAATGAGATGGACATCATTATCCAAAGTATGTGTATGAAGAGATGAATGGAGTGAATATACTTTGTATACAACCAGAGATATGATTAAATTATACCCTATATGTATAATATGAATTATAATGCATTCTGCTGTCATATATAACAAATTAGAATTAAAAAATATACGAATAAACTTTAAAAAAGATTGCCTTTCTTGCAAGAATAGGGGGTTAGAGTGCTGCATGTAAAATCATGAAATTTGGTTAAACTGGAAAAGAGATTGTCATTTTAAGAAAGGAGAAGAACATATTCAAGGCTGCTTTTATTTGTTTATCTTCCCTTTCATTTAATTTTATGCACACACTCACCTTGTGTACATACATATGGATACTTGCACACAAATACATTTATGTATATGTGTACATATATAACATTTATTTGTATATATGTATTTATATGTATTATATATTATTATTATTATTATTATTATTATTTTGTGGTACTGGGTACTTTCTTACTGAGCTACAGTCCAGATCTTCTTATTTATTATTTTAAGAAAGGATCTTGCTAAGTTCCTGAGGCTAGCCTTGAATTGGACATCCTCCTGAGTTAGATGTGCCACCATGCCTGGCCGCAAATATGTTTTTTTAACTCCTAGGTGTCCTTTTATCCTGTAAGTTTCTCCTCAAGTTAATTATTTAGGTCTGAGGTATTCTTAAGATGATTTCATTTAAAATGTGATGACATATAACTCAGCAGATATAAAATTAGCCATCCAGAAGCAATGCAATCATTTAAAATGACATCTTTCTCCTGATGTTGACCAAGTGTATTTGATGGGAAGGTAACAGCCAAAGAGATTTTGATCTGTGTTCATATAAAACTCATAAAATACCAGAGAAAAATTCTCTAGTCCAGAGAGGAAGAAGTTAAGAAGGAATTGAGTGGTGGAAGAAGTGCCAGGAATGTGGTCAGGGCTGCTTGAGGGTGCTTCAGTCTGAGTTGACTTAGCATTGTGTGCAGTTACAGTACAGGTTAGCTCTTGTAAATTGAAGAAGGAGCTTACTCGTTGGTAATGGCTTACTTTGGAAACCAGAGACTCCTCACTGTTTCTCTCATCTCGGAATGGGCAGCAGATTGCCCATATTTTAATTAATTTTCGTTTGTTAAATCATGAGACTGAGTGGCCTTCTCACTAACCCTGTGTTCATTGCACAATAGACCATGTGTTAAGCAGGCTTCCTCATCTTTCAGGAGAATTTATGCAAGCCAAGTACAGAAACCTGCTTGGGTTATTGAAGGCTAACAATGATTGTTCTAAAGTGTCTGTTTATTATGCACATTTTCTCCCCTACAGTTATTATATTACCTAGTCAATGTATTTGTCAATGGTTAATGTCTTTGTTGTTGCAGATACAGATGTGGTGTATAAAAGCGAGAATGGACATGTCATTAAACTGAATATAGAAACAAATTCTACCACATTATTATTGGAAAACACAACTTTTGTAAGTAATGAATAATTAATTACTTAATACATTTCAGTATTGTTTAGATTGCTCTCTACATGTACTTAACTTTCTATTCTTCAGCTCCAGCACTTGCAAAGCATTTCAGGTGGAAAGTTCGGGCTGGGATATCATTAGAATCAGGAAATCTACTGATAGAAAATGCCCCTGTCACTACCTGCTTCATTTTCTCCCCATTTACTCTTTTTACTAAGCATGTGTTTGCAGGAATAATACTTGCTTAGAGTGAATACTTCTAGATAGGCCGTATAAATGCTGAGATTATAAAAAGAATGGTTAGCAATGCCCAAGTCATTATTAACTTATTTTGTCCCCTTTATGTTTTGTTCTTCCTGACTGCTTTGTAATTCTGTGGGTTCCTGGATTAGGCAGCAAGAAGGGTTTCTAAAGTTGGCCTTCTAATGGAGTTGCTGTGTTTTAAGTTTAAAATTTAGGATTCTGTCAGGGCCACTTTCACTATCCTTAATCAACAATGCTCAAATTACTGAATATATTTATTTTGTTCTCTTAAAAGCATAAATCATTTGTCTTTCTGATAAATGTAGTTCCCTTAAGGTTAAGAGACTTATCTGTGATTATCTGTTGAGTAAGTTATCATGAATGAACTATTGCAAATACTGCAAAATCTAATTACAAGCAATGCTGAAAAATAATGCAGTTATTTATTCATTATTTTGCAATCAAGGGTTAAACTATTATGAACTATTACATTAGTTCATAAGATACAGATAAAACACAATGCAAGGCTCAGATAAGCTTCTTCATAATAGAGGATAAAAATAAAACATCACTAGCTACTTTTAAACATGCATTCCCACTTGTATATTTGGGATAGAATAAATCTTTATATTTATCATAGAGAAATGAAAGAGATAGAAAAGGAAACTTCTTTTGTTTAGTGCTTTTAAATATTAACAAAAAATGGTAATGTGAATCATGAAGAATTTATATTTATATATACCTATTGGACTAAATTTATCCAATCAGCTGATGTATATTCACAATTAGATCATTATCAGCTGAAATTAACCAGATTTTTGTTATTAAACTAAGTTAATTTATAGGTGTTCAAGGACTAAGCATTGGATATGCAATGCTTTTTAGTACTTTTGGTCTACCAAAACTATATAAAGCAGATTGCTCACTTTCACTTTCGTAGAGTATGGGTTTCTTTGAGGAGATAATACTAACACTTAAGAAAAATTGTACTACACATCATAGAGTTGTATCTAGTACTTCTTCATTGGATGGTCTTCAGGATCACTAGAGATGAGAGTAGAAAATCATTAAGATATGCCGCCATCAATGGAAAAGAAGCCTTCTGTGGGAAAATCAGACAGGAAGAAGAAAATAGGAGTTGGTAGTGAGAGGGTGTGTTAGAGATAACCTGGGTAAAGTCAATGAGGTTTTTCCTCTGATCACTAATGATGTTTGTTTGTTTCTATTTAGCATTTACTCATAGCATTTTTAGCCTTCTTGACATGAAAAAAGAAACAAAAACAAAACTTTCATGTTATTATTCCATTATCCAAATGCTTTTGTTGGTGCTATATACCACCCCCATCCTATCTCATTATAGTTTCCTCAAATGTGCTAATTAATGCTCTTTTATCTTTATGAGTATGTGTTTAATCTTTTAAAATCCTTTCCAGGTTTATTTCTATTCTCCTCTGTGTTGCCTATGACTCTTAATTACCATATTCGCATTTAGCAAATATTCTCATTTACTGATCTCCTAAGATTCATAGGCTCCCTAAAGACATTTATGTCACAATGCAGATAATTAAGCCATTTATAAGTCATAGGAATGTCAGAAATTAGTTCAGGGATTGGAGTCAGAAGGGTTAGGAGAGTGAAGGGTGATATATTTGCCACTAGCTAACCCAAAGGAGAGATCAAAAATACAAATTACCCTGATTCTAAGTTATTTCAGGCAAATCTGTTTAATCATTTTATACCAACTCCAACTCCAAGTTATATTGTTATGTACAAGTGTGTTTTTAAAGTTCATTTGAGGCTAATGTCTGCATTTACTCTTTCTCCTAAGCCATCTGTTGAAAAGAAATCTATTATCAGAAGATAAATGTTTATTCATACCACAGATATTTCTTCTATTATCAATATTTTAATTACAGTCATGCTTAATTTGATTATATTGCTATAAAAAGTTTTAGAATAAAAATGTATCAAGTCAATTGAGAAGCATTATTGATAAACATGATAACATAATAGCTTAGTGTTTAATATGACATATATGCCAATTTATTTTTAAAATAATATAATCTGATATCACATTGTCATTTCCCAGCTTGAACATATTTTAAATATGATTAATGGATGCTTTAGGCCATATAATTATGGTTAATAGACTCTATGAGTAAGGATAATACTAGGTATGACTGTCAAAAATAAAATAAAAATAAGTAATTTTATGAAATAATGATTTTTAAGGCATTCTTTTGGTTGAAGCTAGGCAAATTTCTAATGAAGGCAGGAATTGAAAAGCATATAAACTCTTTGACTAGGAGAATGGGAAAGAAGTGATTTAGCCCCAAAACCATTCTTAATCATTTTTAAGTGTTTGGAAATGTTATCTCTTAAAGCCAGAACTATTTCAGACAAAAGCACATTCACGATGTCATAATGAGGAAAAATGTTTTATACGTATTAGCTGTATTCCTTCTGCAATCAATAATTTGAATATCACCAGAGGTCTTGGCAAAAACCAACACCAGTCATAAATGGTTCTATTAAATCAATTTTTGAAATTAGAAATGGATTGGAAAAATATGCCCAAGCACTATGTACTTACATATTGTTAACATTAAAAAAAAAAAATAAAAGCTCATTCACTAATATGGAAAGCAATGATTGATTGTAATCTCAAATCTCAGAAATTTTGTGATAAAATGCATTCTGTAAAAAAAAAAAAAAGTCTAAAGCAGAGGCAAGAAATTCATATATGACAACAGAGTGACTCTAAAACAAATGTTTCACTATCACATTTTATTGATTTAACCCACTATAAGCCATTACAAGATATTAGCTTCTAGTAGAACCAAGGAATATGTTTTGATTTATCACATATAGGTAGTATCAGTTATTTTGCATGCCATCCTAGTGGTTTGGGTTCATCTGTTCTTTCATTTGCTGTGCCACTAGGTATGTGTGACTAATAGACACAACTCTTTATACCACCATGACATGGGGAAACTAATAATCTGATTTGTTTTGGGGGAAATAGTTGCCCTTTGGGGGAATGTGAAACACACAGCAGCATAAACACAGTATTGCTACATAAAGGAAGCAAAAATTTCAACTTTTAACATTTGAGATGAAGAAAGGTTATCAAAAAATTCTGATTTGCAAGTGACCTCATATGCTATGATCATAGAAAATTTGTTATTTTTTACAGTACCTAGCCTATATGTATGTTCTTCAGTATCAAATAAGGTAAGTAGCTTTGTGAAACTCACACTGATTATACTCATGAGTGTTGTTGGGTTCTTGACAGCACAGTTTATTTAATATTTTTCTTTAGGCCAGTGATTCTCAACAGGGAGTAATTTTGTCCCCAGGAGATATTTTTCAGTTCTGCAGATAATCTTGATTGTTATTAGTGGCAGCAAAAGGTTTGCTAAGAGCGTTTAATAAGTAGAGTTCAGGGAGAAGCATCCTACAATGCACAAGACAGTATTTCACAACACAGATTGTCCACCCAAAAATGCTGGCACTGTCAAGGTTGAAAAACCCTGTTGTAGACAGAGATAGAAAGGGAACCATATGCTGATCAGAAGGTAATTTTTGAGGTGGAATTAAATGGGTAATTTAAGATCTTAAGTTCTGGCTTTCAGTATCGTTACCTGAAGGAGCCCTAATTAGGAAGGGCTGTTGCAGCTAGCTGGAAGCCATAAGTTCCACCTGATATGTATGTGACGCACCTGTAGGCACCCGCAAAGCTGAAGGTATATAACCGGGTGAAAGCGGTCCGAGTTAGGAGAATGGAGAATTCAGTCAGTCGGGCAGTCACTCGGTCGGTCAGAAGAATCAGAGCGGCCAGAACGTAGGCAGAGCGGTTACAGAAGAGAAACCAGATAGAAGAAGTAATGACTGGTCAGAGTTAGGCCGAGGCTCCCAAGGAAGACAGAAGACAGAAAGAAGAAGAAGGAAGAAAGAAGAGAAAAGAAAGAAGCTCTAATCTTTCTCTAAGCTAAGCTCTATCTTTCTTTCTCTCTAAGACTCTAAGCTAAGAAAGAAGCTCTAATCTTTCTCTAAGAAGACTCTAAGCTAAGAAGAAGCTCTATCTTTCTTTTTCTCTAAGACTCTAAGAAGACAAGAAGAAAAGCTCGCTTTAATCTTTCTCTCTAAAAATCTTTCTTTCCCTCTCTAAGCTCTAAGAAAGTAGAAGTAAAAGTAGTAAAAGCTTTACTCTGCCTCCGAGAGTTTTCCTCCCGGTTTTCAGTACCAGGCAGCTTACAAATGGTGGTCCGTGCGGGGCTCGGCAGGCAGAGAAGAAAAGATAAAAAATAAGAACAAGAAGCTAAGATAGTGACGAGAGCGAAGAAAGAGCACAGCCTCAGACTCAGTTGAGACCAGCAAAAACAGTAGAAACAAGAGAGCATAGCCTCTGACTCAGTTGAGGCCAGTTAAGAATTAAGCTGAAGCAGAGTAGCTGGCCAAAAGCCATAAAAAATAAAGAAGAAAAAGCCTTGAGCTTTAGCAAAAAAGCCATAAAGAAAAAAGCCATGAGCTTAAAAGAAAATAGAGAATTAAAAAGCACGGTGAAAACCATGCAGAGAAAAAGCCATTGAGCTTTGGCAAAAAAGCCATAAAAATAAAGAAGAGACAAGAAAAAAAAAAAAAAAAAGCTAAGAAGACAAGAAGAAAAAGACAAGAAGACAAGAAGAAGCTAAGCTCTATCTTTCTTTCTCTCTAAGCTAAAGTAGAAGTAAAAGTAGTAAAAGCTTTACTCTGCCTCCGAGTTTTTCTCCTGTGGCGCTGTGGCTGGCCATGACCGGCAGCTTACAGTTACCTTCAGGTTATGTTTCTTCTTTGCAAGCATTGCACTGTTAGGAGGGTTGGTATATGTTATAATAGGGATGATTTGGCTTAGTTTCCTGTTCTTCACATTTTTTCAAGGTCCAGGCTAAAAAAGTGACTCCAGTTTTCTTACAATTCTTTAAGGATAAATCTAATTGAAATATTTTGTTCAAATAAGTTAATACCTCGCATTTGATTGTTGCCTTCTCTTTTGACCAGGAAGTGATTATTCCATTTTACCTGATGGCCAAGGACTGTAACTAGCACAATTGCTTTAATGGGTGTGCTGTGTTAATGAATAGTTGAATTTCATTGTTTTTAAATTGAGCATAGCTCTCTCTTCTCCACAGTAGTTACTATCCTTCGTTGTAGGAAAACTTCATAGTTCTTTTACTTTTATTATTTACTTTGAAATAGTTAAATACATGTAAATCCACATTATTCATTTTGAAATTATTTTATATTTATTTAGATAATTTCTTAACTTTTAATCATCAAACAGGGATCTAAATTTATCGTAACACCCTTATATATTCAGGAACAAATGTAGTGATGTATTTTTCAGCAATTTTTTTAATACATTTAGGAAAGAAAACATAAAATAAATGTATTACACATATTTGGCTTGTTCATAATTTTCTATAAGTTACAAAAGTCTAAAATAAATTCTAGCATAGTTTTGAAAGTGAAGGTCATGAAAACAGGAGAATTAGCAAGAGAAGTTCTGATCCTCACCCCAGAAGTCTATTCAGGCACAAATTTAATTTTAAATATGAGAGGCCATACTCATTGTTTTTGCAAGTATGGCACAATTAGCCTGTAGTCCATACTATTATTCACATAGTTCCCTTTAGGTGAAAATGGGACCAAAGTAAAAAATGTGACATTGCACCTTAAGTGACCATTGTAGATGATATAAAAACTACATTCTACTACCACATGCATCAACAAGGACTAAATATCTATGATGGTATAATCACTTTTATTCTCAATGATGCTGATTGTTACTAATAAGTCCACATCTATAGCTAAATTTAATTATTATGAATATTTTATAAGTTATCTGTGATAGAAACCAAAATTATCAAAATAATGTTTTTAAATTTTTTTTTGGATTAGAAGTAAAACACTGATATAAACATCACTTTCTGCTGAGCATGGTGGCACATACCTGTAACCCCATTGGCTCTTGAGGCTGAGGCAGGAGGATCGCGAGTTCAAAGCCAGCTTCAGCAAAAGCAAGGTGCTAAGCAACTCAGCGAGACCCTGTCTCTAAATAAAATACAAAATAGGGCTGGGGATGTGGCTCAGTGGTCTAGTGCCCCTGAGTTCAAGCTCTGGTACTAACAAAATAAATAAATAATACCACTTTCTTTTATTATTAGCCATCACTTGTTTAACTGTTTGAATAAGAACTTGGTTCAATTTTCTCTGATATGCCCTCCTAGATATATAAAATAAAATGACTACAATTCCAGTATTTATTTTTTGAAACATTCTCATTTAATTCTTTCAGAGCTAGAGGTATATGTCAGATAAAATGCTAGAAGATAAAAGAGGCCAGATTTATTGCAATTACAGTAATTACAATTGTTTTAGAATTTGGCTTCCTGAGAGGTCAGCACTCTGACATGGGTTCAGGGCAATCAGTCTATTTTGAGAAATTCAAGGATATAGTTACATGTCCTTGAACATCTGATGAATAGTTCTGCCTTTCATTTTCTTTCTGAATAATTTCATATGTGGCTAATTCCCAGTCATGAAGAACTAATTAGAAATTTTTTAAATGTATAGGTTACAATGTCTCTGTTAGGCAGGAAGAATAAGTTTTTGAAATCTGGTGCACAACAGGGTGACTATGGTTAATAATAATGTATATATCAAAATTAATCAGAATAAACTTTGAATATCTCACTACTAAAAATAATGGATGCATAAGGTGTTGGATATGTTAATTAGTTTAATTTAATAATTCCATATGTGTATATATAAGTTTAACACTGAATCCATACGTGTATAATTGTGATTCAGACATTAAAGTTATGTTAATACAAATGGAATTTTCAAAAGAAATTTATATATATAAAAATGCAGATTTTTCTATTTATTTATGGATAAATTTAAGAAGAAAACATTATTTTCAAGAGAATTTTGAAAACTTTGAAGATGACATAGAAATAAGCTTTCCCCCCATTTTGACCTTTCAGAACATGTCGGTCTGTGTAGCTTTGTTGATACATGGTGTGGAGCCATGCATTGGTGAATTTTCTAAGGCCTAGTAACATGATATAATGCAGATATTCTGATAGTACAGTGGAACTATATCAAATTCAATTTTAGTTTACTTGCAGAATATGTGTGACCATTCAAGGAAGTTCAATTTTTCACAAACATTAGATGATAATTGCAGCACCTCATACTACTGAAAAGCATTCCCCTGTCTCCTACTGAAGTTAAAATTTTTAAAAACTGAGAATAGGCTTGCTTGATACATCTCGAGTCATCTTGAGAACAAAAATGTCTTGTCTCCTAATTGTATTCATTTTAATATAAGTGACTATTCCATTCAAAATCCATTTTGAAGGAATATAAAATAATATTACAATTCTTTAACATTTTATACATAAGGATTTTCTAGGTATATTGTGTATATTTCCCTTAGAACTTTTAGGAAAGATACTTGAATTAAATATGAGCCTCCAAGTTAAATCCCCAGTACTAAAAAAAAAAAAAAAAAAAGAGATCTCATCTGTGTATATGTCTCTATCTATGTACATATATACACATATAGAGAGATATATATGCAGATATCTCCATCTACCTAAGTGGGTAGATATCTATAGGTAGATTTATCTACCTACATTCATCTCTCTATTCATTAATTGAACTATATATTTCACCACAAACTAGTAACAAGGAAAACATTATATAATGCGTGGGAAAGAGAAGAGACACATGTGTGGTTTAAATGGTGTCAATTTCCTTAATTTGGCCTATATCACCACATTTTTAACATATTTTAAATATTTTAATGACAGCCTATGTCATCATTATTCCTTCTGTCAAAATATTTTCAATTCTTGTGGATAAATTGTCTATGCAAACAAATTAAAATGACCTCGGTTGAATTTTTCTGTTGTTTAGTTGTTGTTTCACTGTGAGAATACCTCTCACTGAGTTGCATAGGCTGCCCTTGAACTTGTGATCCTCCTTCCACAACCTCCCAGGTTCTTTCCCTTTATAAATCTTACTGAAATAATCTAGTTTACTTTTGAAGTTTTAGCTTTTCTTAAAAACCTATGTAAATTGTTCTACCACTTCACTTTTACAATGTTTCTGCCCTCTTGTTGAAATGGGCTCATTATTTACTTGGTTAATCCATTTGCTAACTGCTCATTGGACCCTTACTACTTATCATATAATATTTCAGAGTCTGGGAATACAGTGGTGAATGAGAAAAGTTTGTGGGACCAACAGCAAATAAATAGTCAAGTAAAAATACAAGAAAATGTCTGATAGTATTAAGTCCTTGGACAGAAATAACATACTATGAGGGCAAGAGAATGGCTAGGCACTAGGAAAGACCCAGGGTGGAAGAAGCAACATTTCAAGGTCAGATTGAGGAGTCTTTAGGTTGCAAGAGCAATAACCCAGGATAGGAGACTAGAGTGGGAACAGGATAAATTTATCCCAAGAATAGAAAAGGGCATGTGGCGCATGGTACAAGATGAACCCAATGGGATAACGGGAATGATTATGTTGAGTTCCGTAGGTCAAGGTTTTGTTTTGTTATCAGTAAGCACAGATTGAAGAAGGAAAGTGGCAATCTCTGCACATATTTGAAAAGAATACCCTATCTATTATATTAGGGATATATTCCAGGGATATTAAAGTAATAACTGAGATCTCTTTTAAGGTTCCTAAATTGTACAGATAAAAGAAGTTGTAGACCTTGAACATTAATGGTACTAATGGAGAAAGTCAAAGTAGGTAAATCAAGGATCTTTTTGGAGATAGTGTGGACAGGTCTTTGTTGACTAATTGTTTTGAACCCATAAATCAAGGATCTTTTAGCTAGCTGGAGATAGTGTGGACAGGTCTTTGTTGACGGAGAATTGTTTCAGAAACGTAGGCCCAATTGGAAAGTATAGGTACAGAAGACAGACATTGTCTCTAAGCTAAGCTCTATTTGGGTTTTGAAATGCCATTAACAGGCAGAGATTTCAAAAATGCATTGTGTGTGTGTGTGTGTGTGTGTGTGTGTGTGTGTGTTGTTGCTGGGGTTCAAACTTAGAGCCTCATGCACAGCACACTAGGCTAGCACTCTATCACTGAGACACATCTCTACCCCTAAGAGATTCCAACTGATTTTGATAATATAATCCATTCAGTATTGTTATCTGTATACCTTTGGACATTCTTTGTATGTAACAGTACTACAGATGGATTTTTAAAGGTTTGGTTGCAAAAAGAATGGAAATGAAATTAATAATCTTACATAGAACATTGAAGCATAGCCCATCATCCCCTAGAGGTTAAAAATTTACTCTTTTACTTATAATTGGTTGAGTCATTTGATAATTTTTATGTGCCTATTTTATCCCATAAACTGCAATAGCTACTAAAGACATGAGAGTGGAAAAAAAAAGAGGGGGAAAAAGAAGGTCCTCAGCTATTATTATGACCTTGTGGTCTAATGAGACAATTATACACTAATTAAACAATTAGATATGTAAACTTTCACAATCTAAAGTATGTAATTAAATTGAGTATAGGGATATAGGTATGAAAGTAACAATGTAGCCATGCTAGAATTTCTAGTATATTTGCCTCATCTATTTTGAAGAAGTCACAGAAAGCTTCACTTGCAAAGGTGAATAAAGAGAATTTGACTAGGCAAGGATAAAGCTTGGTTGTACAAGGAACTGGTAACTAAATTACAAATTGTCCTCAGGAGAGATTAAATAAAGGTCATCGCTGCTAGATGACCTGGGCATGAGATCATTTAAAAATTGGCTTAAGGTGTGGCAGTGGAGATTGAGAGAAAAGATTTGAAAGAGAAGTAAAATAAAGGGAAAGTAACAAAAAATGAGAATGGCAGCAGTTGTGGGTGGGGTTTAGAAAGGAGCCATCAAGGATATTCCCAAGAATTCTCTTTCATTCTTATGGATGGAAGAGTTAACCACTGAGTTGGGGAAACCTGTGTGAATATGAGGTGTGAAGATATGATTGGATGAAAACTTCAGTTAAAGCAATAGTGAGAGAAAAGTGGAAACTTTTATCAAGTAGTATTCAAAGTAAAAATTAAAACATAGAAATAAGTCAGAAAGCTAGGTAGCACAATCAGTGACGTTGTTTTTTATTTCAAAATACAGAAGCAGTATGTAAGTTTATTGAAAGCCAAATTTGATTGTCTTGGGTTATCCATCTGATTATCTACGGCAATTTCCCTTATATGCAGGGGATATGTTCCAACATTCCTCAGACAACCCAAACCACAGATAGCACCAGACTTTGTACCTTTTGGTGTGACAAGTTACCTCAAATAGAACACATATTCTATTCATGTCTTCCATCCGCAAATATGATACCTTTCCATCTTAATTTAGTAGTTATCATACACTGTTGCCATAACTTTTGCAGCTTGAGGTGTGACAGCAACTCTAGTAGGATTTTTTTTTTCTTTCTTCACAATTTCCTGAATAGAAGAATTATTCTTACTATAGATCTTAGCAACCTTGTGATTTTTATTCTTATTAATTTGAGAACTTTCACCTTTTCATGTAAAAACATTTCACAGCTTCTTGTTGGCATATACAGTTGTCAGCTTCACCATTCCAGAGTAATATTACTTTTATGTACATCTCTATATTGTATTTTATAAGCAGCAAAAGGATTGAAAGAATAATCAGAAAATGTTCTACAAAGAAAAGCCCTGGCCCAGACCATTTCCTTGTAAGTTCTATCAAACATTTACAATATATCTTAATGCCAATCCTTTACAAACTTTTCCAAAAAATAAAAAATGATATTCATTTTTTATATTCATCTTATTAGGCCAGTATTATCTTGATAACACAATATATTTCTAGAAAGTATAAATTCAGACCAACATTTCTTTGGATATAAATGCAAAAAAAATTTCAACAAAATACCAACGCACAGAATCTGGGAACATATAAAAAGGATTATACATCACTCACACCATAAGTCCACTTTCTTAGGGAACAAATCATTCATTTATAAAAGTTATAAATAAATCAGAGAATTTTTTGCATGATAATTTTAATACACATCTATGACTTTCCTTCCTTTTTTATTTTTAGTTATGTCTCTCTCTAAAACACATTTCTATATATGTTTCTTAAAAAATAGTAACAAGTTGGTATTTGAATAAAATATAGCATAATTTTGAGGGCAAATATTATTCTCAATCTCCTTCATTGACATTTTTAAAACAAGAACATAAAAAAGTTACAAAATATAAATAGTATTTAGCACTACTAGATATGAGTTACTAGCCAAATGTAGCTATTTAAATTTGTTTTTAATTAAAACCATATAAAATTAAAAATCCAATTTTTCAGTCATATCAGCCACATTGTAAGGATCCAGGAGGCTAAATGGAACAGGGGGGACCCATCTGGACAGTATAGTTCACAGAGTACTTTTGTCCTCACAGAAAGTTCTGGTAAGAGAATTGTGTAGATGTACACACAATGAAAGCAAAATTTACCTTCTCATCATTCAGTACCCATTTCTGAATGTATCCATGTAAAAATTTGTACTTGTTAAAAAAGATTATCTAGAAATTTGTCTGTGTATGTTTTCATACATCTGTATATAAAACAATATAAAATTGTAAAATATACATACTCAAATAGATATGAATGTGTGTTTGTGAGTGTGTGCACGTACATTTAACTTCAACAATATGGACTGCTTGTACTTATCTACTTAGTAATGTACTTGAAAACCTTTTATTAAAAACCTTTTGTTTTTCTCTAATTTAATGATTACATAAAATTACTTTGCATGATGCACTACCATTCATTACTTCTTACATTATTTATTTAATTATTTCCTTATTATGCACATGCTTCTAAAAAGAAAAAGAAAACCTTGGAAACTATTTTTTAAATGCTTTTGTTGGATAACTTTATAACAGTAGTATTGTTAAGTGAAAGGAAAGGTCAATTGGCAACTTAATAGATAATATCAAATTATCTTAAACACACTCATCAGTAGCATATAATATTACCTGTTAGTCTTCTCTTGCCATTACAAGGTATTGTCTAACATTTTAATGATTATCCATCTGCCTGAGGAAAAATGGTATTTCATTGTTATCCTGTTTGCAATTATTTAATCATGGATGATGTTGAGTACCATCTTTTCTATGTGCATTGGCAATTGTTTTGTTTTGCATTTTTTTCTGTCAGTTCTTCTTTGTAAGCCTTTCACATTGGACTTTGCAAGGCATATTTATGTGCAGTAAAATTTTTTTCTCGAGAATTTTACATAGTGTGGAACTCATTGTATCCCTAATTCACTAGCATTTGGAAAAATCTAGTGAAAGGATTTTCTGTATTTCAATTATCTTAGTAGACTTATAACTGTTATTAGTTGGTCTGGAAAAAAAATGAATTAATTAAATCGAAGAAGAAACAATGGGAAGAATTGTGAATAAATGTCTGTAATGAACTCATTCAACTACCTATTTCCTGCAAATTCATGTGCACCATAAATTCCAGAAATTTAACTCTTAAATGTTGCCTCAGTTTTTCAGATGAACTAAAATTAATAATAATCACTTAAAAAAAGATACAGAATATCTTCTTCTATCCTGAGGGTTAATCTAGTCACTATCTGGATGTTTTAAATCATGTAGAATAGAGATTGGTCTTATCATTTATATATTTCATAAAAAGATCAAAGCTATTTAGGAACATTTCTGAGAAAGTAGAAAATTTAAGAACTGACTTTTGGATTTGGGCCATTAAAATGCAGATTAATAAATGACAACTGAATTTAGCTTGACTCATCAGCGTAGCGGAGAGTCTATCATGTTGGCAACTGTGACAGTGAGACAAGGAGAGAAAATCCTGTGCTTGATTCAAAGTCGGGGATTTGGGTTCAAGATGTTGAATCTGAAGCTAGCAAAATATAGTTCCTCATTGTCATTCAACAGGATTTGACTTGATTTTATAGTCTCTAATTCTTTCTCCATCTAAGCAGAAATTGCTGTGTCAGAGGGAAGTAAATATAAAATTACCCTTTTCCGTTATTATTGTTCTTTTCTTTGGCAGAAATAGGTCAGTTATGATATTTAGTTTTCAAATATATACTAGCAAATGAATAGAAGGCTACAAATTTATTATTGCAAATCTTCAGCATGTGGAGGGATATTCTACCTGTTATCATACTCAAGATATATCAATGTTCAAAGCTGAAAATTTGAGTGTTGTTATTCTTTGATTTTCAAATAAATTACATATTCTGAATCTTCTTCTTAACTGTCATATCCTTATTTTTTGGTTGTTTACATGTTCTAATTTCATGTTGTTAAAATACAAAGTAAATGAGGGCAAAAGCATTAGAAAAAATGCCACATAATTAATATAAAAACTTCCACATCAATTGGAAAATGAACAAAAGGTATTGATGGGCTTTTCACAAAAGAAACATGTTAATAAACAAATTAAGATTGGTTAACATAATTTATAAGCAAAATATTAATCAAAAGGAGATCATTTTTTGCACCCATCATATTAGCAAAGCTTAACTCTGATATTACCAAGTATTACAAAGAATGTAACGTAATCTGTTACTTAGACACTGATGGCAGGAGTTTGTGTTTGTCATGGGTTGAAATAGAACTTTCACATGCCTTAAATCCCACCACATCCTCCTTACATACATACCATAAGAAACCAATTGCCCATCAGGAAACAAGAGGGAGGTTTAATTTAGTCACAATTGCAAATAGCTGCTGATGTCCTCAGCTGTGCTTCAGGGCTACCAATGTAACTTTGTGACATAAAGGACCTTTAAAGCACAAGTTTAGTAAGTGACAACTCAACTTTTAAACTAATTTGACTATTTAAATTATTTTTATATCTTTGGGTCTCAGGCGAATATCTAAAGCAGTTTGTTTTGCCTCACGTTTGTTTATATGACATATAATTTAGTCTCAGTTGGTTATGAACCCTTCCTTCCTTCCCTTCCTCCCTGCCTCTCTCTCACCCCCCTTCCTTTTCTTCTTTCCTTCCTCCTTCCTCCTCCCTCCCCTTCCTTTCTTCCTTCCCTTCCTTTCTTCCTTCCTTCCTTCCTTCCTTCCTTCCTTCCTTCCTTCCTTCCTTCCTTCCTTCCTTCCTTCCTTCCTTTCTTTCATTCTTCTTTCCTTCCTCCCCTGAGGTTATGGAACCCAGGGCCACACATGGGCTAGGAAAGTGCTGTACCACTGACCTTTATTTTTTATTTCAAGGCAGTGTCTTACTAATTTGCTGAGCTGGGATCACAGGCATGCACATGTGATCACCACAACATCCTGTGATTGTAAACTTTTAAAGGAGACATCAGGAAGTCCTTGATCTTCTTATACATCCTTTATCACTCAGTATTGTTACTGATTCCTGTGTATTTGCATTTAGTTGTTGTTTGCTTTTTTCATAACTATATGATATTCTTTTTTATGTGCTGTTTATGAAATGTGATTTATCATTCTTAGATTGCAGTTTATCTTTAGCTTATTTCATATTCAGATTTAAGTGGTTATCCTGTATTTTTATTTGCTAAATCTATCGTAAATTATTGTGTGGAGAGAGGAATTTAAAGTTAATCCAATATGAGACAATAAATGGAAAGGTAAAAGTATGTATCAATTATGGTATTCTTACAAAATATATAAATCCTATATCAAACCTGGAATATGTAAGTTTCCTATTAATTTACCAACATGTTTTATGAAAATATTAGTGATAAGGGTAAATGAATTATTTTATACCAATATCAAATGAGCCTTTGAACCATAAGAAAAATGGATGAGCTGTCAAGAAGTTTTATTCTTTAAAACATAATCATTTTCCTGTTTTTATCTCAGTTAAAACTATTCAGCTGACTGAACACTTTTTATTTTTTGTCAGATCAATATTAGTCATTATATTTTTTCCATTTTTTTAAAACTATGTGGATTGAAAAGTTTTTGGTAGCTATATTCTTGCCTGTACTAGAAATAAAATCATATTACTAACTTAAATACATGAAATGTAAACTGTATTATTTATGAAATCACACTCTTTAAAGTTTACCAATAGGATATTATAACTAGAATGAGTAGAGGCAATTTACCATTGGACCACTGTAGCCCATCATCTTATTTTATAAATATCATGTCAGGCACTTTGCATGAAATCATGGTGAAAAAATGGATTTAGAAATTATATGGTCTTGGGGTTTTTTGGTTGTTGATGGTATTTTGAGGGGTCCCTGGGGCAAACTTCAGGGCACTTTACCACTGAGCTACATCCTCAGCTCTTTTTATTTTAAGATAGGATCTTGCTAAATTGCCCAGGCTGGCCTGGGACTTGCAGTTCTCCTGCCTCAGGTGCCCAAGTTGCTAGGATTACAGTTGTGCACCTGGCTATTGTATTTTTTTTTTCATATTTATTTATTTGTTTTAGTTGTACACGATGCGTTTATTTGTACATGGTGCTGAGGATAGAACCCGGGCCATGCACGTGCTAGGCAAGCACTCTACCACTGAGGCACTCTACCGCTGAGCCACAACCCCAGCCCTATTGTATTGGTTTTTAAGACTTCTATAGCTTTCACTTTCTTTGTAAATATAGTTATACTCAGATATAGCAGCACCATTTAAGAGAAAAATATATTTGAAATACGTTAAATATTAAGAACATTTGAAGATTCATTAGACCAACACAAACTGAACATCAAAGATATAATTTGCATAAATATGCAAGTTACAACATTATTTTTCAGTCACAGCTTTTCTAGTTTATTGACATTTCAGGTGGAGAAATATTGGCATATTCCTCTTCAAAGTCACTATGTCTGCTCTTTTTTTTTTTTTTTAACTGTTAACAGAATTCAGTAAACATTAATTCTCCCCTATATTGAAATAAAAATTGTTTTGAAATGTTTTGGTGAGTGTATGGCATATGATCTAAATCAATAGAGTATTATTTTGACTGTTCACATTTACTGAGCAGCGCAATCTATATGAGGCACCCACTTGGCAAGTACTAATTCAATACTCTTAAAATACCTAGTTGTACAATGGCATTTTCTGCATTTGGTTGTTTTATAAAATATTCCAGTATCAATAAAATACATAGTGCTGGGAGAGACAGAGAAAAAGAGAGAGAGAGAGAGATCTATTATGTATACACAACATGGATGTTGTGGGTATCACAGAAAAATATAATTTTAGCATTATCCTAAGAAAATGGGTAGTGTAGAAAAGAGAATAAAAACATACACAATAAAAGAGTTGATTTTAAAATTTCCTGCACATAAACACATTCACGGTTGTAGAAAACAAATCATGGCTTTGTTGAGAGCTATAAGATTAAAATAAAACAAAACAAACAAAAGGAAAAAAATATATATATCTCTTTGCTTGTTTCCTGTTACTTGAAGCCAGGCAGTGAAAAGCCCATCATTGGCATTAAATCATGGATTGCAGTTTGATTACCTCATTTTCCAACTTTCACTTTTATTTCTTAACTGCATAGTACCACTTGTTTTTCTTCCCACCTGCTTAAAACCTACTGGCTTTCTGAAACCAACCCTTTCTTATGTTTGAGTCAGGAAATTAGATCATTGTCAACTGTTGTGAAAAAGTTCTTCATAATATGTACTTAATTACATGTTTGAAAAATTAAGATTTAACTTTTCTAGAATGACTTTTCTAAACATTTTTGTTAACTATTTTAAAAGTAATTATGAAATTGGGTAGTGAAGGAAAATTACATCCCAAATAATTTAAAGTGAGTGTATGCATGTGTGTGCATTGAGGGAGGCTGGTGGGATGGAGATTGAGGGATCAGAAGGAATAGGCCACAGGATCCATGAAGACTTACATTCTTGTTTTCATCATTCTCTGTTAAAAACATATGCATCTATGCTTTCATACCTAGAGAATAATTCAACTGAACCCCTAGACCATGTTTTTTCTTAGCTATGAATAAAGATGTATAGATGTATTTTTATCAGTAGCTTGTTCCAAAATTCTAGAAAAATACATGGTTCCTTTGCTTCTGTCATTCTTCAGCTTGAGGGCAACTAAGTCCTTCTTACCAACTGTGTTATTTTAGTCCCATTCCTTATTCTTGTCTAGCTCACTTCGTTCAGAGCCTCAAGTCATAGAAATGCATATTTTATATTTTCTGGCACTTCTGACATTTAAGTTTGTGTTTAATGATTTCTTGCCATGATCTTTAATATCTGACATCTTGGAACACCATCATTATCCTATTTCTACCTCTAGTTATAATGTTTCTGACAAAAGTGAATCATTGCAATGAAGCCTCTTAATAGGGACATTACTGTGGCAATAAAAGATGTAAATTGCAGTTCCAAACAACCTAGAAGAGCGATCACGAAATAGTGATCAATCGTTAGATGAACTGCACATATAATTATATACATGTGAGGTCAGATGAATCACTGAGCTAAGAAGCACAAGGAAAGCTTGAAGGAGGAAAATTAGAATGATATGTGAGAGAAATACAATTTGAATAAAGATAAAGGAGGGGTGAAGGAGTGAGGAGAATGAGCATACAGGAGAAATTACACATGTATAGTTAGGGAATAAAAGTGATAGCAAACAACACTAACAATAACCACAGTGTTGCAGGTCCACCCTGGAAGAGCACATGGGCACGTGGGTTAAGAAGTGCTGCCCTTTTCCCTTTTATTTTCATTGTTATTTTTAAAATTCAAAATAAGAGGAAACATGCAATATTTTTTTCTTTCTGAGAAAGGCTTATTCTGCTAAACATGATGTTCTCCAATTCCCTCCTTTTTTTTTTTTTTTTGCAGATGGTGTGATCTCATTCTTCTTTATTGAAAAATACTCCATTGTGTATATATACATATGATTTATACATTTATCCACTGATGAGATTAGGCTGATTCCATAATTGGCTGTTCTGAATGGTGGCATGCTAATCATGGGTATGCAAGCATCTTGTTGGTATGCTGGCTCTGATTCCTTCATGCACATACCCAGGAGTGGTATTGTTGGATCATATGGTGGATTCTATTTTTAGTGTATTTGAGGAACCTTCATACTTTTTTTCATAGAGGCTGTACTAATGTATATTCCCACAAACAGCATGTAAGTTTTCCTTTTTCCCCGAACCTTCACAAGCATTGGTCATTTTTGTTTCTTTGATTTCCTTTTTTTTATAATAGCCACACTGACTGGAGTGAGATACAATCTCAAAGTAGTTTTCATTTGCATTTCCCTGATGGTGAAAGATGTTTAACACTCTTCAAGTGCTTTTTTTGGCCATTTGTACTTCTTCGGAGAAATGCCTATTCAGCTTATTTGCCTGCTTAATGAATGCATGATTCGCTTTTTTGTTGCTAAAATTTTTCAGTTATTTATGTATTATGGATATATGTCTTCAAAAGAATAGATGACAAAGATTTTTTCCCATACCATAGTCTGTTCCTTAACTCTGTGACTTATTTTCTTTGCTGGAGAAAGGAAAGAGGCTTTTTAATTTGATGTTATCCCACTTGAAAATTCTTGCTATTATTTCCTGAGCTATTAGAGTTCTATTCAAGAAATTGTTGGGATTGTGTCTCAATGGTAGAGCACTCCCCTAGCACGTGCAAGGTGCTGGGTTTAATACTCAGCACCACATAAAAATAAATAAATAAAAGAAAGGTACGGTGTCCAACTACAACTAAAAAAAATTTAAAAAATGAAATTTTTCCTTGTACCAATATCTTGCAATGTTTCCCCTATGTTTGCCTCTAATAGTTTCAGTATTTCATGTCTTATGTTAAGGTCTTTGATTCATTTCAATTTGATCCATTTTTGTACAGTATGAGAAAGGGAGATATAGTTTCAATTTGCCACAGGTCGATGTCCAGTTTTTCTAGCAACGTTTTTTGAAGAGGCTGTCTATCTTCCAATTTGTTTTTGATGTCTTTGTCAAGAATCAGAGGTAGATGTGTGAGTTTATTCCTGGGTCTTCTATTCTATTCCATTGGTTTCCCTTTAATTGTCCTCTCCTCTTTGTGATCCAGTCTCTTCCTTAACTTCCCAAACTGCTTGCCTGAATTGTCAGGAGAGTCTCCTCCCTGATATCAGGACCTCAAGATACTAGCAGACCCAATGCATTTTTCACCCAGTTGCCAAAGTAGTAGTTCTAAATTTACATCAGATTTTCCTGCTTTATTGGCTTTACATTTCACCATCTTTGGAGACAGCCATAAGTTCTGCCATATTCATGTTGATAATAGTGTTTAAAATAATTAACACAAATTCTAGTCCATGACACCATCTCCCGCCTTCCCAGGTAAAATTTTAAACTATTTATATGTTTTCTGAAGATTATTCTCATAATGTAGTCTATAGTTTAATTTGACTGGAAAATAATGAATCATGAGGTTTTCAGTTACATTGCTACTGAATTTCTGGTCTAGAGTCTGTTCTTGAAAACTCATCACATTTACTCCCTTTCCCCTCTGTCCTCAGTTCTTACCCTGAGAACTTTATTCTTACTCTAAAGGGTCATTTCCTTTTGACCATTAGCTTTTGGATTTCTGCTCTATCATGGACTACAGAGATCCAGGGTGCTTATCTTAGTCTACTTAATATGTGTTGGAAAATACCCAATGGACTTTATTTCCCAATTTTATAGCATCTTGAGGGGCTAGGGTAGTGTTTGTTGTACAGTGAAAGTTCAATAAGTGATTTTTGGTAGAATTCCATGATACACACAAATGAGACACCAGAAAATGCTCCCAAGCTACCTAAAAGCGTGAAATGTTTTTCAACTTGATCAAAAGTCTTCAATTCCTTTAACCTAGCAAATGACTTTCATAGTTGATTTTTTTTCCCTAATGTTTATCCTGCCTCACCTTGCTTTAAATGGGTGCTCCTAGCTGACAGGGTTCATGCATTTTAATTCCCTTTGGTCTAAAATATGCCTGGTAAGCATTGTTGCTAAATAATGACAATAAACACAAATAGAAACTATTTCTACATTCTTCTAATTCAATGCTAATTAAATTGTTAAAATAGGTTGGTACTCAATAGTATTATTGGCAATCACAAACTTCCCCAATCACTAATTTAAAACCATATCAATATAATTCAACCAGAATTATATTAAATTCTGCAATAGGGCCAATATTGACCAGAGGTCTCTTGCAGCTGCTGGAAAGAATTAGTCTCCCAGATGCAAGAGATGATAGCATTAATGGTTTATATTAACAGGTATTTCCCTGAGATTTCTAATGCCCCTTGACCAAGCTGCTAGAGTGTGTCCCATACAGCATATTACCAGTTAAGTCTTTTTCAGCACCAGTTAGTGACCTGAACATAGTTCTCTAAATTCAGAGAAGGTTCAGCAGGTTGGGTCCCTGAAAAGACATTTGGAATGCTTCCCAGTTTGTGTGCTGCATAAGCTGGAGGGAGTATAGTGATAATTAATAAAGTGCCAGACTGGATAATTGTAGGATCTGTAAAAGATACTAAAATGTTGTTACCAGAGGCACAGACACATCTGTGAAAGCGTGAAGTTAATTTGTGTGAAGAACATCACATGAGGGTGGATGGGGACAAGGGAGGTGAGATTTCCTTTAAATAATTCAGACTTCAGACAAGGAAGTTCTCTACCAAAAAACAAAGGAAAAGTGTTGTTGAGATAATGCAAAGCTTACAAAAGGAAGTCTTCCTGTACTTTCTGGTTATATGGGTTTTGCTGTGACTTTGAGAAAATTTTAACAAGTAGGACATTAGAGTTTTCTAATACCCATAGGTCAGAGTTAATGAAATTGTCCTCAGCCAATTTTTAAATGACAAGGGGCCTCTGACACTGTCCCCTTAGTCTCTTTAAAGAACAATACTCCTCCTGCTATTGTAATATCAAAAGAGATGGACTTGTGTCTTCAGTGTTACCTGGCATTCCCTATACACGAATTTTCATCTAAGTTCTTATTGGTTCTTTTTAGTTATACATGACACTAGAATCCATTTTAGTATAATTATACAAGCATGTAATACATCTTATTCTAATTAGGATCTCCTTCTTGTGGATGTACACAATGGTGACATCACTGTGGTGTATTCATATATGTATATAGAAAAGTTATATAAGATTCATTCCATTGTGTTTCCTTCTACCTATCCCCTCTCTGATCCCTTCATTCCCCTTTGTCTAATCTACTGAATATCTATTCTTCCCATTTCCCTTCTTATTGTGGGTTAGCATCCATATGAAAACAGTCAACCTTTGGTTTTTGGGGGACTGGCTTATTTCACTTAGCATGATAGTCTCCAGATACATTCATTTACTGGCAAATGTCATAAAATTTAAATATACAAGCAATTAATGAGAGGAATGGAGGGGGTGAAAGAGACAGACTGATAGAGAAGGAAATGAGGATACCTATTTTACGTTATTACCCCAAGCCCAGTTCCTAGCAACTTGCAAGTCATGTGATAAACATCTAATACATGGTAGCTGCTATTGTTCTTTTGTCTCCATTTTTGTTGAAATGGATTTTTTTTTTAAAAAATGGAAAATAGGGGCTGGGGTTGTGGCTCAGTGGCAGAGCGCTCGCCTTGCATGTGCGCGGCCCGGGTTCGATCCTCAGCACCACGTAAACATAAATGCATTGCATTGTGTACAACTAAAGTAAATAAATAAATATTTTTAAAAGGGGCTGGGGTTGTGGCTCAGAGGCAGAGCGCTCGCCTTGCACGTGCGCAGCCCGGGTTCGATCCTCAGCACCACGTAAACATAAATGCATTGCATTGTGTACAACTAAAAGTAAATAAATAAATATTTTAAAAAATATATATTTTTAAAAATGGAAAATAATTTTTTTTTGCGATTAATTATTGTCAGTGATCGCTTAGACTTATTCTAAAATGACTCATGTAGATGTTGTATAATTGTGTAGGTAGGCAAAACTTCTAAATCTAAGCATTTTTATTCTGTGAGATGTGTCTCTGACCATTGGGTTTTCTTTGCATAGCTGGTTCAGGGATTACAAACTATGTCATTCCAATAGCAATTCCCTGACAATGTTAAAAAACAATTACAGGAGGCTATTGTTTTGGACTAAGCCTCCTACACTTGACTCCAACAGATCAGACTAACAATCAAAATGGTGTCATTCTTGCCAAAGTTCCAAGTAAGCAGGAAAATTGAGAGAGAGCCAAATCTGTGTAACAAGCCAGGTCAATTGGCACAATAATAAAGTTCTCTCTTTGTCCTTACACACAAAAAAGCAACATAAAATAAGATAATGTTATCTAATCACTTATTTTTCTATTGTTCTCTCTCCTTATTCCTGCTCAATAAGGAAAATAACTTTGAAATGACCGAATGGGATTTATTTTTTGTTGTTGATATTTGTTTCTGCATTTTAAAAGTCATTCTGTGTTTTAGGAAAGCAACCTCTCCCACTCACCATATGGAAATCCTTTCTATATTATGGATTAAAGTGTGAACTATTATACAATCCTAGAATTAAAAATAAAGCCAATTAATATTTTAAACTTGATTGTTGTAATTTTGTTCTTTGTCAACACCAATTGGGTGTCCTGAAATCTAATATAATTCTGACCCTAACTACCTCACTCCACAGACTAACACAGACTAAAAGGCTTAGTCCAACAAAATGCACCGACTTCAGATGCCGGCTGCCAATTCCAGACCCTGAGGTTACTCACACTCTGTCCAAATTGACTCTAAATTAGGGAACTCCCACTCCCACTCTTCTGGTTGGATAATTCTTCACAGTGGTTCACAGGGTTCAGGAAAGAACTATAATTATGATCACTGGCTTATTATAAAGGATGCAAATGAACAGCCATTTGAAGAGGCACACAGGATAATGTCCAGAGGGATCCTGAGCCAGGATGTACCTCATTGCAATCTAGGTACATCACCCTCCCAGTAAATTGATAGGTTCATCCTCCAAGAAGCTCCCTCAAACCTCATCATACAGTTTGTTTGTTTGTTTGTTTTTTTTTTTTAATCAAGTTGTCATCATTAGGCATGATTGGTCTTTAAATCACTGGCTACAAGATTGAACTCAAACCTTTACATGTCTAGGACGTGGGGAGCATTTGAAAGTTCTCTCACCATAAGCACAAGGTTGATGTGATCTGGTGACTAGCCCCATCCTGAAGCTATAAGTTGTGAAGAGTTCTCCCAGGTCTTGCTATCATAACCACATGTATGGTTGGAAAAAACTTTGCTCTGAAAAAGGAAAACTTTTTATTAATCAGGATATCTGAAGCGTTTTTAGACTTTATGCCAGGAAGCAGGGACAAAGACCAAAGAGGCTTTTTATTATACTATCAAGTTGTGTAAATATTAATTAGTCTGAGTTTCTTATCCTATCTATTGTGTTTTGGAGTCCCTAGGTTAGAAACAAAACAAAACAAAGCCAAACAAAAAAACACAGAACCAGAAACCCTGACTTTATCCTTTTCTGTTTTTCATAGACAGCAGCCTTGTGAAAACTATCCTGAAATAAGCTGTACAGAATTATATATATTTATATGTATATGTATGTATATATATATATATATATGTATGTATATACACACACACATACACACATATGTATATAGAGGTATTATACATCTACATCTATATCTATATGCAAATACATGCAAAAATATATCATTCATTTAAATACACTTTTAATTTTTGTTTGTAATTTGTAGACTTTTGTTGATGTATCAACTCAATTTGCTTGCCTTCTCTTTAGATACACGTTGCACAAATGCCTCTTTAAAAAAAAAATCATTTCTTTTTCACTGTATATTTTAAATTCCTTCTGTCACCAGGTATGTTCTATTATTAAATTTTAGGCTGAAAATCAGTCAGGTACAGTGTGTGTAGTTGTTGTTGTCTGATACCAAATACAATCAGATACATATTTCTGTTTTAATATGTTTTACCCTGGGAGTTTTCTTTAAAGAGAGTCTGTCTTCAGTGTGTCTTCTTCAAATATAAATAGTCAACTAGTCAGAACAAAACAGTACAGGCTCAGAAAATTATGACACAGATGTAATTATATCTTTTTTTTATTAATCCAACATAGAAATATAAAAGCATTTTGGTTATTTAAGAATGTCAATGGTTCCAATATGCCATATTAAAGACAATAAAAAACAAATGTATGGATGCTATGGATGAGGGGACCTAACCCAGTCTGATGGATAAGAGCTAGCACAGGAAGAACAGAAACTTCTTGATTAAATCCCGACAGCAATGAGGACAATTTATTTGCCAAGCCTGAAGGCAGGGAAGTAGCTGCAAAACTTTTCTAAGAGAAGGTATTGGTTAGCAAAAATTTATCTGTAAATTAAGGGGATCAATAATGATAGATTGAAGGTATAGTAAAAAAAAAAAAAAAACAATATCTTAAACAAGATACAGAAACAGTTAAGGGTTTTTTTTGAGTTTTTTTAAACATGCATCTGTAGGTAGATGATTCATGTTGTTTCCTGAGTAAGAAAATAAATTTCTGAGTGACAGCTCTATTAGGTCAGTGTAGGAGGACGAGGTTGTCATCATGTTAGGAACATTCAAGGGCCAGATGTATGTTCACACACCTCTTGATGGTCATCTCATTTAGCTTAAAGGTCAGTTCTTCAGGAGGGTCTTGTCTATTCTCCCAGATTCATATACTCTGGCAATGCTTCAGATTCCTTCCTTGAACCATGCATCTAAAGGTAAAACTCAGTTATTGTTTGTGTAATTACTTCCCAACATCTGTCTCTTGGACTCCATGAAAACTGAGATCATTTCTGTCTTGTTCATTGATATATCCCCAGTACCTAGCCTGGTATAGTCTCTAAAAGATGCTCAATAATTAGTTCTTGAATGAGTAGATGAAGGCATGAAATAGTATAGTAATGATTGATCAAATTTACTGATTAATTAAAATAATGATACCATCCCTGCTGTTAGATATGAATCCAGTATGTTCTTTTTAATGATATTCTAGATTTTTTTCAAGCAGGTGTTTGAGCCTGTTAACTCATTTAGGCTTTAGATTTCTCGTTTGTAAAATGGGAATAATTATGGTGGTGGTGGTGGTGGTGATGTGTGTGCGTGTTTGGCTTTATTTCAATAAGAGAGAATTGTGCATGAAACAATTTTAAACAATCATCATATATTTCAATCCAGCTCCTCAGTATTCTTGATCTTACTTTGTCTTGTATATAAAGTTATAGAACCTTCTAAAATATAGGCAAAAACACCTATCTATAAATAGAAGGAAATAGAACAGAAAATGTCAAACTTTAAACCTAAGATCCTAGATGATTCTTAGAACATTATATGTAGCTCTTGAAAGAACAAAAAGAAAAAAAACATTTCTTCATAGGTTATGTTTACCAGATGATTAAAAGTAATGATTGGGGAAAAAAAGTAATTTCAATGAATCTGTACTATTTTTTCTTGCTTATAAAAATATTAGATTGGGGCTGGGGTTGTGGCTCAGCGGCAGAGCGCTCGCCTCACATGTGTGCGGCCCAGGTTCGATCCTCAGCACCACGTAAACATAAATGCATTGCATTGTGTACAACTAAAGTAAATAAATATTTTTTAAAAAATTAGATTACTCTTTAAGCATAGCAAATGGAAAGATACATTGGCAAATGCTTTTCCATCTGAATGAATATGTCCTCTTCAATGGTTTGCATTCATCTGTATAATCAAACATAAATTAATACACATTTATGCATATAGTAAGACTGAGAACACACATTTTAATGGTGTTATGAGTTGAGATGATTTTGATTTGTATACAAATGCATGTTAATTTCTCTGTAATTCACTTTTTGAAGGTAATTGTTCCTTTTATTTTTTTTCCAGGTAACCTTCAAAGCATCAAGACATTCAGTTTCACCAGATTTAAAATACGTCCTTCTGGCATATGATGTCAAACAGGTAAAAGAATTATGTTTGACAACATTTTTCTTTTCCATACATTCTGTTGAAAATTCACATTTATGTGTAGCCATCTACTCCCCTAGACAAAATTTGGCATATCCAACAACTTCAGGGGGATATTGATGTCCCCTTTTCACAAGATACGGTGGTAGACAATGCCCTTTCTTTAACACCTGGCTAGTAAATAACTGGACGGAGCTTTTGGGTATCTGCACTGAATGTATTAAGACTTTGGTGAATCCTACAAATGAGGGCTTTTGAAATGTTAGGGATAAGTCTTCCTGTATATAATAGAATTTTCCACATCTGTATAGATTGGGACTTTCTTACTGACTCTGTCCAGAGCTGTAGTGTGTACATTGGAAACGGACTGGTGGAAATATTGTTTTAGATTGTGGTCACTGAATTGTTTGGTGGAATTTGCATGTAAGCTTTGTGGATGTAGAACATTCTGCATGTGGGCTAAGCCAAGAAATTAATTCTAAACAAATAAAACGGTCTAATTGCAATTATCATTTCATTATTCCATGTCAGCTCTAGAGCACAATTAGAGCAGTATGTATGGTTGTTGAGTATTTTGTAAGAAGATATAATTCGCACAGTTAAAAAGCAAAGTGGATGTTGGAAACACAATTCAGCAGATTAGTTTCTACAAAGAATAAATGATTGGAAATCATTCAAGAAAGTTTTATGAGCTTAAGATGGACAATAAAAATTTATGGACTTAAGGCAGGCAGCCTCATATAATGCTTTGAGAGCCTTTGAATACATGAAATTTCACAGCTTGAAAGACCTGCTATTTGATGGTTTTATTCCTTTGTAATATACATTTGCTATATATTTTAAAAGAGTTTATATTTTTTCATTTATAATAATTAATTTGTGCTGAAAAAGATGGGTTATTGTAATCAAAGGCCTTTTTTTTCCTATTATATACCATGTCCTTTTTTCTTAACTTCTGTTTTATGTTATATTCAATTGCAGATATTGCAAATCATATGATATAAAACTATTAAAATATACTAAATAGTTTCAAAAATAACATTGCCTGAAAATTTTAAATTTAAAATAACTGCTATATTGAACTGAGAGTGAACTTTAAAAACCAGATTTCAATAGTTGTAGTAATCAAGACTAGATCTGGCTGTTAGATAGAAACATAGATCAATGAAAGAGAATATGGAATTCAGAAACAGATCCTCATAAATGTGTCTAAGTGATTTTTGGCAAAGGTGCAAAAGCAATTCAGTGGATGAAAGATGGTCTTGCCAACAAATGGTGCTGGAGTAATTGAATATCTATGGGGGGGGGGAAGACTCATGTTGACCTTAGCCTTGCACCTTACACAAACTCAAAATAAATCATGAGTTGAAATTTTAAATGTAAATCTATCAAATCCTTAGGAAAAGAAACACAGGAAAAAAGACTGGGATGTAAGGCTAACGGAGTTGTTGAGTCATACAGCAAAAGCATACTTGACCAAAGGAAACACAATTGCTCTGTGAAAGACCTCTCTGTGAGGATGAAAATACAAGCTACCCTCTAGGAGAAAATATTTGCATTTCACATATTTGACAAAGGACCGATGTTTATATATAAAGAATTCTCAAAATTGAACACTTAAAAGCAAGAACAAAACAGCTATGCAATCAGAAAGTAGACCCAGACATAAAAAGACATTTCACTGGAGAGGCTACACAGATGGCAAATAAGCACATGAAAATATTTCAGCATCATTAGCATTGAGTGAAAGCAAGTTAAAATCATAAAGGAATATCCCTACATAACTATAATAATGGCTAAAATTTAAAAAAATATATTAATAGCACTACATGATGGAAAGCATGCAGGGAACTGGATCATTCCAGCATTGCTGCTAGGAATACATAATGTGGTACCCATGGTTCTGAAGTTTTTTCAGAAGTTTCTTTAAACACCAGACATGGAACTACCATCAAACACAGTAGATTCACTCCAGGGCATTTATCCCAAAGAAATGAAATCTACGTTTACACTGAAACCTATCCTCAAATATTTATAGATTTTTTGTCAATAGCCAAAACTTAATCAAGATGTTCTTCAATGGGTGGATGGTTAAACAAACTGGTGGATTCACAGAATAGCATTCAACTTAGAGATAAAAGCAAAGAAGTTTTTTTTTTAATTTATTTATTTATTTTTTTTAGTTGTAGTTGGACACAATACCTTTCTTTTGTCTATTTATTTTTATGTGGTGCTGAGGATCGAACCCAGTGCCTCACATGTGCTAGGGGAGTGCTGTACCGCTGAGCCACAGCCCAGCCCACAAAGAAACTTTTGATGTAACTCAAGGGCCTGGATGAATCGCTAGGATTAAATTGAGTTAAAAAACAAAATCCCCAATTCTGATGAAGTATATAATTCCATTTATGTAACACTTCTTGAAATGAAAATTATATACATGAAAGGCAGATTAATAGTTTTAAGGGATGTGAAGGGAAGTGGGAGTGGCTCTTTTATAGTAAGGAGCAGCCTGAGGTAGAGATAAATACACTCTATCTTGATTGCATAAATGTCCGCATCTTGTTTGTAATCTTACAGTTTAGTTGTGCAAGTTGTTGTTATTGAGGAAAGCTGGGTCAAGGATACATGGCATTTCTCAGTTTCATTTTTTACAATTGTATGTAAATCTACAATTAACTCAAAAACTTCTAATTTCTAGAAACTATAAGTGAAGAAAATCTCCTAAACTGAAACTTAAAATTTATTTAAAAAACAATTAGGTTCAAACCAGTCATAGAAAAGCCAATCACCCAAACACATCTATTAAAACCAATTATTTTGATGTGTTATTTTAATTCCTTCTTAAGTATAAAAGTAAAGGAACAGGAATTATCATTTACTAAGCATTATGTTAGGCAGAGGCTATTATCCTGGTTTCAGAGAGCAGAAAAGCTAGGCCCAGAAAAGCTAGAAAGTGCAGGATCAGAAGGATTCAGAAACTTATCCAGACTCTTTCGACAAGAGAAGAATAGCTGTAGGCTAGTGAAGTGGCTTGTACTGATTCATTTTTTATCTTTTTCCTAAGGCACATGGCCCAAATAGAAAAACCTAATGTCTGGATTTCAGTAACTTTCAGGGTCTCCTGTTGTTGAACTTTAGTTAGTGCTCAACTTTAGCTCTTCCAAATTGTCCATGATTTTAAACTATCTTGAGAATAATTTTAAGAATAACTTTTTTTCCTTAAATTTCATATTTCTGCGGAATGCATTTCCAGAAATGTACTTCTGAATAAATATATCGTGATTTTTATTACACTAAAATTCACATACTACAAAATGAACTAAACTGTGTAATTCGTGTAATAAGTACCGAGCATGTGCTCCACCTTCAAGCCACACCCCCAAGCTCCCAAAACCTCTCAATCCTGCTTAAAGAATATCTTGAACCCTGCTATTATACCCATTACCTGCTACTCCACACTTGGATCAACTGGTAATATGATATTTCCATATATTAATTTATACATTCATATAAATAAAATCAGCACATGTAGCCTTTAATCTGGCTTCTTTTACTTAATACCAAAGTTTATCTATTTTGTAGCATGTATCAGAATTTTTTAGTTTTTGTAATTAAATAATATCCCGTTCTATGTATGAACCCTTATTTGTTTATATACCAATGGACAAATTTGGATTTTTCACACATATTGACTATTATCAATAGTGTGTCTATGAAAATGTGTGTACTGTAGCATGCTCTATGTGTATCTGTTTTCAAATATGGGGATTTAAAGAGAAGTGGAATTTCAGGGTGACATAATTCTATTTAGTTTTTTGAGGAACCACCAAAATATTTTCTAAAGTGGCTGTACCATTTTGCATTTCAACAGAAATACCTATGTGTTCAAATTATTCTTTATCCTCAGCAAAGTTGTTATTTTCTACTCTTCTAAACATATTTATCCTAGTGGTGTATGGATTGGTGACTCCTTTAGTTTTTGATTCATACTTCCCTGATGGCCAACAATGCTTGGCATATGTTCATGTACTTCTTGGCTTTGCATTTAAAATTCTTTTTTGGGTAATATCTATTCAAGTATTTTGTTCATTTTGTTGTTGTTGTTTTGGTCTTTCTGTTGATGATTTTAAGATTTTTTTCGTATTGTGATTAGTTAACTTATCAGACATGTGATTTCCAAATATTTTCTCACATTTGGGAGATTGTCTTCCTTTTCACATAAAAAGTCTTTTTATGCACACTTTTTATTTTGAATTTTGAAGGCATCTGATCAATCCCTTTTTTCATCTGACCAATCTCTATTTTAGATCTTATTTTGGTATCATATCTAAAAATCCAGTGCAAAATTTAAGGTCATAAGGTTTTATTATTATGATTTCGTCTAAGACTTTTATTTCTTATATTTAGTTTGATGATATATTTTGAGTTAGTTTTTATATATTTTGTGAGGTCGAGATTAGGATAGAACACATTTTAAGGCTTACCTTATATATTTAAAATCTGCTCAATAAAAAATTTTCAAAATTTTTCCGTATTTTTCAAGAGTTGCATAGTAAGATTGTTCACACTCACTACTATATAATATTCCATTTAATATATCACAATTTGTGAACTCTGCTATTGATTACACTATAAAATATGTACTGGAATAGTGCATTCTTGTGTTAGATTAGTCCTCTCATTGCCCCTTTTCCATTCATTACCCTTCTTCTTTGGCATATATTTCAAAACGTTACTATACAAGATGAAGCAAAAATTTGTTGAGTACTCAAATTGTGCCACTAATGGGAGCAGTGTGTTTTATTACTTTAAACACCATAAAATCCCTGACTCTTGGAGGTTGGCTCCACATTTTACAAAGAATTAGAGATGTTAAATAACATACTTAGGAGTCCATTTCAGAGTAGGAACTTAGTCCCATTCTTCTATCTCCAAAGTCCCTGGTCTTTTGATTACCCTACTATTTTGAGAAAGGTTCTTAATATCTTTATGTATTTAATAATATTTTTACATAATTATTTTCTATCTATTTACTTGAATTATAAGATCAACTAGATTCTAATTTATTAATTGGAAGATAGCAGAAACTTTTATTACATATATTTTTGTTTTGAATACTCAGGTGCCATTTATCACAATGCACTAAGCTTAGTGATTATATATTTTATTTTAATGTCTACACCTTTGAAATTGTTTCTTAAAAATTACTATCTATACTATTGCATTTTAATGACAAAAATTTAAATATTTCATGAACAAGAAAAAGTATTTCAAAATATGACTAAATGTTGAGATGATAAAAATCTGGGAATAAGAATATCTGTGATTAAGAATTATCATATAGCTAGGCATGGTGGTGCACACCTGTAATCCCAGCAATTTGGGAGACTGAGACAAAAGGATCATAAATTCAAGTCCAGCCTCAGCGACTTACTGATACCCTATCTCAAAATTAAAAAAAAAAAAAAAAAAAAAAAAAAAAAAAAAAAAGAGCTGGAGACATAGCTCAGTGGTAAAATGCCCCTGGATTCAAACCACAGAACCAAAAACTAAACAAATAAATAAAAATAGAAGTTAAAAAAAAAAAAAAGAATTATCATTCAGTGTTTGACATTCCCAACATCAGACTGTTTTTTCTGTTATTCTGAATCATGTCTATAGTTTGCATTTAACCATTAAATCTAGTTCTTATCATATGTCATCCTATTATATTTGGAATTATGGTTCATTCAATTTATTTAATAGTTGCATTCTTAAATCATCCTTGAAAAGCCAACATAATTACTATATATTTTATAGACAAATGTAGTAAAAACATGTATTTTTTAAAGAACAACATGAAGTATAAACAATAGTTTTTAAATCTCTTTTAATTAATTCTTATTTATGATTTTCTTATTGCCTGGATTTAAAATACATGTTAAGTGGACTAGATAACTATTTTACACTGTCAACTTCTTCCTTATTATATCTTATGTTTACAGCAAAAACTTTAATCAAATTTACTATTGCTTCAGCATAATTGGAATTGCCCTTTATGCATAATAGTACATAAATCTGCATGAGAATGAGCTCTTTCTGAATGCAAAAGTAGTAGCTGAAAGATTCATTTAATTCTTGCATGACAGAGAAAACATATCAGTTTTACCTGTGCTGCATTTGCTGTGTTGATCTCTGACCTCCAAACTCAATGCTCTGCTGATCAGTATTGTTAACTTTCTAGAAATTGATGCTTTCATTTTAGTTTAGGTTCCTAGTACTTTGTAGGTCTGTAGAAAAATTTCTTTTTATGATAAATACATATTTTATCTGAGAAGTAATCACTGTAAAATGAATCCTGCATGCACTACTGCTTGAAAAAGTAACTCTTCTCTAGTGAATTATCTAATTAAATTCTCTGTCTTAATACTTCAGTGCTTTACAATTACAGAGACATATTTAAGAAGTCTGTGGGAGTGCATGGTCTGGTCATGGGATTGTCTAGGCTGTTAAGCTTCATACACTTGGGTACATTAATATTTCAAATAATCCTATTAATGATAAATTCAGGAAAATTTCAGTCTAGGAAAGTGACCATATTCTAATATATGTGACTCCTAGTTCATCCTGCAATTTTTCTGCCTTCTCATGCCCATCAAAATGCACACTTTTTCCTGACATAGATACTGCTCCTAAAGTCTCTTCTGAGTTAACTTCCTTTTAAAAAGAAATATGATAAGGAATGGAAACTGTGTTAGAGTTGATTTTATATAATTTATATGTAAGCATGTGTACATGTGTGTGTGTGCGTGTGTGTGTGTGTGTCTCCAAAGAAATATCAAAAGTAACTAATAGGCAGGACAAAAATTATGAACAAGGGAAGGAAAGAAGGAGAAGAATTTGAGAACAATTTTGGAAGCCAGTACATATTTTTATTTTTGAGACATCTATTGACATTTAAAAATAAATGTATCACTAATTCAGCCAATGATTTGATACAGCATTTTTAAAAATATATATATGGATATAGAGAATTTAAAAGTTAATGTTTTTGCACATGTTTACAACATGAATGTTGATTTGGGACCACATTCTTAAAACAAATATCTATATATAAGTATATCAAGCTAGTAGATTTTTCTTTAACTTAATAAATCTCTGAAAGTATTTATTGAATTAAATCTTTGACTTTTATTTGTATTACTATCAGATAAATATCTAAGGAATGAAACAACCTATTTCCCTATATTTTGTTGGATAGTAAAAAATCCTTTTTCATGTGCTGTACACAAAATTTTAATAGACTTAATATGGAGAAAGTAGTTAGTCCACATATATTTGGGAAATATTAGAGTAAATAAGAGTTAGCAGAATTCTCCATTCTAAGTCTCTACACAGATTTTAATAAACAACTATGTTACTAACCATCAAATGAAAAAAAACATATTTTTTGCATCCCAGGACAGTTTGCTTATACATCTCTCTTTTCCATGGATCATTTTATAATAGAGTACAAAAAGGTATACCTTGGGAAGTACTCTATTAGCAAAACACAGTCATTTTAAGTATTAACATATTAAAAATAAATAATGCTGCATATTTTCAAATTTAATGGCATGAAACTGTATTTTTATTGTGATCATGGATTCTGTGGATCAGGGATGCTGGAAAGGCTTGGCTGTGCAGCCTCCAATGGGGTCCTTTAGGTGATTGTTGCCACTTGTGGAAGCTGCAGCCATCTGCTGGCTTGGATGAGCTTGAGGATAGACTTCAAAAGAGTTCAGACACAGGGCTGGCAGGTTGACTGTGACTGTTGCCTAGGAGCCTCTGTTATTTCTGTGTGAACCTTTCCACTGTACTACTTGAGTATCCTTATTGCATTTATATGGCTTACTTCAAAGGAAATCTGAAATGCCTTGTTTGATCTGACCTTAAAACTCATAAAACATCACAACCTTTAGGGTCTATTTGTCATACGGGAACAGCTATGATTCCATGTGGGAAAAGAGTATGCTAAGGCAAGAAAATCAAGTGATGGGACACATTGATGGCTCCTTTTGCATTATCAATCCTGAAATGAAAGAATTAAATTGCACAAGGGCTTTGGACAGTATACCATGAAATCATTGTAAAGTTATATTTAGATGATATGGTGACTGCCAGTGAAATTAGGTGGTCTTAAATGTAGTTGAATATTCATACTTGTAGGATTATGATTAATATTATGTGCAAGGGATTCAATATATCATAAGCTGGCATTATTTTCATGAACTTTTCCTATTGCATATGCTTAAAGGAGTTTTAATAAATAGATAAAAGAATATGATCACAGTCTTCATTGAGTAGGCTGGAATGGAGAGCTGATTTAGTGGGCTACAGAATTAATACGACAGATAATCTGGAAGTGTTAATGCTGGCCAGTTAACATCATTAAACTTAAGAGCAGTTAAAGGGAATTTAAGCATGCAATTTCTAAAACTCTGGTTCTCAAAGTATAGAAGGATTGATAGTAATTGAGTTATTAATAAATTTACGTTTACTTTGTTTTGTTTTTTGCAATGCTGGGATTGGATTTAGGGCTTTAGGCATGGTAGGCAAGCCCTCTACTAATGAGCCATACCTTCAGACAATTTGGTTATTTCTATAGACCATGTGTCATTATGAATTTAAGCTGATAGATATAAACTTTAGAAACACTGACCTATCTCTAGGCTGAGTTAATAAAATTAAACTATCTAGAACTGTAACCACCATCCATGTGTGCTGTTGAACATTTGAGATATAGCTAATCTGAATTGAGGTGTAAAATGCATGCTCCAGATTTTGAAGACTTAATATAAAACAGAAAATTGCAAAGTGTTAATGAAATTTTATATTTTGAAACAATATTTTACATACACTGAGTTAAATATATTAGTAAACTGATTTTACCTTGTCTCAATTTTTTATTAGTGTGAATACTAAACATTAAACTTACATATGCCAAGTTTGTATTACATTTCTGTTGCTCAGTGCTATCTCAAACACAGGAGATTAATATTCTATTGTTCTAAATGCCACTGGAAAATCACGTGGAGTACTGTACCCCATTGGAGACTACTTAGGAAAAAATCATAATTCCTAAATATCTAGAGACTTTCATGGAAAAATTACAAATGTTGTGAAAAGAAAAAAAATATGGGTAACATAATAAATGGAAAGATAGATTCAGCACTGAAGGACTGTCACAGAGAATATAGATTGTTTGTTTGTTTGTTTTTCATGTAAAATTAAGACCCTTGATAGCAAATGGCACCAGGAGGTAAGATTTTGGATTGACATAAAGAAGGCCTCTCTTCACTGTAGTTGATGCACAAATACAGGACTCTGTGTGGAAGGCCTCCCTCCTGCTTTATTTTTTTAGAATTTTAAGATATGGATAGATATCTGTCCACCCCAGGCACTGTGCAAAGAAATTTTGCATAGGTCAGCTATATTGGGTAAGTTAAATTTCAGTGTCTTTCATTAATCCAGGAAGGATAAGTGTCCTGTCTGAGATATATCATACCATAAACACAAGTAAAAGGAGATATGACTTCCCAACGAATATGTCAGGTGAAAATCCTGAATATTATACAATCCTTTATTTTTCTTGTTTAAAGTTCAATCAAGCACAGTATAGTTTGCTCCAGTTAATCTTATCTAGTTTGAAATGTAGCAAATACTGGGAAAGCTTTTCTGAGAATAATAACAATCATAATTCTTAGTAGAAATAGAAAATTTCCAAGTTGGGGGAAAAAAAAGTAAAAAAGAAATCTAGAAGCAGTGTTTTCTGATTATTTTCACCCAGCAATTTGATGATTCTTAATTGGAGTTCACACCAATTACCTTTTAGTTGTTTTCATGTGGCCTATATTTAAAAGAAAAGCAGTTAAAGGATATATGTTAGTAAATTAAGCAACTCAAACATAGGAGGTAGCTTGGAGAGACTCTTTATTAGCCAAATGGAAAGGACCTTAGTGTTTCTGAGGACAGAGGGAGTAGAGAATATAATTAGTCATGAGGCTAATGCATTTTTAAGAGGCCTCAATCCAAAAAGGACCAAGACTTAATGGTCAAAATAATTTAAATTAATTTTAAGAGCAAAAATTATTTTAGAGGTGGTATTTTTATCCACTGTATCTGAAATACAATAAAGTATGTGTTTTATTGATTCATAGTTTATTTATTGTATTTTTTTTTTTTTTTTTTTTTTTTTTTTTTTTTTTTTTGTGGTACTGGGGATTGAACTCAGGGGCACTCGTCCACTGGGTCACATCCCCAGCCCTTTTTTGTATTTTATTAGAGACAGGGTCTCACTGAGTTGCTAAGTGCCTCGCCATTGCTGAGGCTGGCATTGAACTCGTGATCCTCCTGCCTCAGCCTCCCAAAGTGCTGGGATTACGGGCGTGCGCCACCGCGCCTGGCTTGTATTTGATTCTTATTTTCACACATTTCCCCTTGTAGCCTTAAAATTATTCAAGGCTTTAACTAGATCTGGGTCTCTCTGGTAACCCCAACATCACTGCAATGTAGGTGAAAACTACAGTCATTTGTAATATTTTTGTTGTTGTTTTTGTTTTGACTAAATGAATGACGAAAGGTGGAGGCACAGAGCTTATTAAAAAAAAAAAAAAAAAAAAAAAAAGTGGCAGAGAATTGGGGATGTGGTTTAGTGTTAGAAGACTTGCCCAGCATAGTGAGACCCTGGATTCCATTCTCAGCACTGGAAAAAAACAAAAAAAGATATTTGTGTGAATAATGGAAGTTTGAATACAATTTTGCACCTTACTCTAATTTTTGCACCAATACCTGACTTAGGTTTATAAATAATGTCTGATTGACAATGATATTCATTCAGGGGATAAAATTATTTCTGTACAGATTATTACAAAATGCAAAATTATTAATGATTTTTGGTATGGGGATATAGTTTTGTCATTATTTTACTTATAAATTAAGGAGGTCTTTTTTGTTGTCTGGCAATTCCATTTCACTTAGTAAATGTGTCCATCATTTTATCATATGTAATAATACAGTCTGGTGGAGGGCATTTTATTAATAATTTACATTACCTTTGCTTGCCAATTCAATAGTGCCAGGAAGCTGAAATTAATAGGATACATCATCACTTACTCTCCATTATAATTTCTAAAATATTTTTGCATTTGTTGGTATAATATAATATATATGTGTGTGTGTGTTCTAAAAGACACTGTAAAAAGGAAATTTTTATAAATAAAGGATACTATTGTTGATTAAGAATAGAGATCTGTCACTTGAAGTTACTGTGGATTAATGCTATATGAGTCCTTTGTTTTAGAAAATAATTCTTTAAATTATAGAACAATACAACAATATCCCATAGCCTTTTACCTGTTATTGGACATTTTGATTATTTAAAAAATTTCCTGTTATATAAAACACTGTGATAAATTGTGGCCACAGTTCTGATAAATTACTAGGTCAAGTGATGTAAATTTGGGAAAGATGAACCATATTCCTGTGATTCTTCAGAAGATATTTATCTCAAAATTTTCACCAGTTCTGTATCATTGCATATCATTGCATATGTGAGTTTTAAATTTAACCTTTTAAGCATTATTAATTTTCTGAATGAGAAAACTAAATAAAAAGTTCAAGTGGGTCGATAAAGATCTACTTCTTTTTAAAAGAGCAGAGCTAGGATCAAAATCAAAGGTCATGATATTCACCATAATGTTAAGATGAGTCTTTAAATGCAAAATATTACATTCATTAATTGTAAATTATTTATTAACTACTCAGAGAGAGCTTACTATGCCAAACACTGCTTTATTTACCATAGTTACAGCACTGAACAAAACCAGTGAGAATTCCTTGCCCATAAGGCGCTTGAATAGTACTGAGGAGAGAGAGAGAGAGAATATAAAGAAAGTAAATAAATAAATAATATAGCATGTTCCATTTCGACCAGCACTCCGAATAATCCTTTATTTTATTTACTTTTAGTTTTAAATAGAGACTCATACACGTAGCTCCCGTCCAGTGTGGTTTACAGAACAAGGGTCACTTGGGTGAATGGAGGCTGGCACCAACAGATCACACACACAGATAGAGAAAATATCTTTTTCTTGGAGCATTTCAGGATGCTTCTCTGCCTCCAGCTGTAAGCTCCCACAAGGGGGCAAGGGAAAAACATGGGAGGCTGGTGAGAGTGGGAGAGGGCAAGTCCTGAAGCCTATTTATTGCGGGGAGACATTGGATAGAACATTTCATCCAGTAAATTTAAGGGGTAGTCATTACAAAGAAGGAACAGAAGGAACAAGAAGGCAGCCCACTCCTGTTGGGTAACACCCACTCCCAAAGCCTTAATCGCCTGCCCATTGGAGATAGGATCCACCTGTTTCCACGCACAGGGAAACCAGTCTCCTCATTTCCTTTGCGCAAGGCTAAGGGTTTTCCGCTCCTTATGTGGCAGCTTCCAACACATTACAGATTTAGGAAGTAATACACAGACCTCTGTCTCATGTACCCATTACCAAACTTTCCCCAGTGGTGACATCTGGCATCATAACAGTAAATTATCAAAACAAAGAACTCAACTGGCACAATAAAATTACATACTCCATAGATCTTACTCAGAATTTACCAGCTTTTACATGTACTTATTTTTTTTATATCTCCTTGTCTGTGATTCTAGACACTTTGTCAAACATGTCCAACATCACCATCCCAATTAAGATGTAGATTGTTCTGTCCTCACAAAGATACACTTAGGCGGCTTGATTATAGTCATCCTCCCTTGCATTCTACAATCTGTGAAAACCATTATGCCCCATCTTAATTTTGTCATTCTGACTTCTAGAGCTTATAGATGAATTTATCAAAGTAGCAGGATATAAAATCAACACCCATAAATCTGTAGCTTTTCTATACTCCAACAATGATTCAGCTGAGGAAGAAATCAGGAAAACCATACCATTCAAAACAACCTCAAAAAAAAAAAAAAATCTTGAGAAACAATCTAACCAAGGAGTTAAAAGAGCTCTACAATGACAACTATAGAACACGGAGAATGAAATTAAAGAAGATCGTAGAAGATGTAAAGACCTCCCATGTTCTTGGATAGGCAGAACTAATATTGTTAAAATGGCCATACTACCAACTGTGCTATACAGATTCAGTGCAATTCCCATTAAAATACCAATAGCATTCTTCATGGTTCTTCTAACCAACTGTTAAATTCACTTGGAAGAATAAGAGGCTGAGAAGAGCCATATCAATAATGATCAAGAAAAGTGAAGCAAGAAGCATCATAATACCTTATCTGAAATTATACTACAGAAGTGTAATAAGACCTGGCCCGGTGGCGCATGCCTCTAATCCCAGCACCTCCGGAGGCTGAGGCAGGAGGATCACAAATTCAAAGCCAGCCTCAGCAAAAGTGAGGTGTTAAGCAACTCAGTGAGACCCAATCTCTAAATAAAATACAAAATAGGATTGGGGGTGTGGCTCAGTGGCTGAGTGCCCCTGAGTTCAATCCCTGTACCAAAAAAAAAAAAAAAAAAAAAAAAAGAAAGAAAGAACTGAAGAACTGTAATAAGAAAAACAGCATGGTTTTGGCATCAAAATAGACATGAAGATCAATGAAATTGAAACACAGATAAATCCACATACTTATAGACTTTTTAACAAATGGTCCTGGGAAAAAAATGGATAGCTATATGTAGAAAAGTGAAATTAGAACCCTATCTCTCACCCTACACAAAGCTCAAATTGAAATAGATCATAGACTTAGGAATTGGACCAGAGAATTTACAACAATAGAAGAAAATGTAGGATCAACACTCTATCATAAAGATTCTGGCAATGACTTCTTTAACAAGATCCCAAAGCTCAAGAAATGAAACCAAGAATCAATAAGTGGGATGCTTCTCCACAGCAAAGGAAAAGATTAAGAGTATGAAGAGAGAACTACAGAATGAGAGAAAATCTTGGCCAGCTACTTCTCTGATAAGAGATCAATATTCAAAATATACAAAGAAATAAAAAACACACTAAAAAAAACCCAAATAAAAACCAATCAATAAATGGACAAAAGAATTAAACAGAAACTTCTCAGAAGAAACACAAATGACCAATAAATATATGAAGCAATGTTCAACATCTTTAGCAATCAAGGAAATGCAAATCAAAACTATGCTAAGATTTCCTCTCACTCCACTCAATGGCAATGATCAAGAATAGGGACAATGATAAATGCTGGTGCCATTGTGGGGAAAAGGTACATTTGTACATTGTTGATAGGGTTGTAGACTAGTACAACCACTGCAAAAAGAAGTATGGAGATTCCTCCAAAAGCTAAGGATGGAACCACCATTTGACCCAGCTATCCCAGTCCTCCATAAATATCCAAAGGGTTAATGATCAGCATACTACAGTGACACAGCCACCTCAGTGTTAATAGCAGCACAATTCACAATAGCTTAATTAATCCAGATGCCCATCAATAGATGAATGGATTAAGAAACTGTGGTATATGGAGTTCTACTAGGCCATAAAAAAGAATGAAATATGGCATTTGCCAGTAAATGGATGGAAATAGAGAATATCCTGGTAAGTGAAATTAGCCAAACTCAGAAACTCAAAGGTTGAAGGTTTTCTCTCATATATGTGGAAGCTCAAGTATAATAAAGATAAAGGGAGGAAAGTGTAGTTTAACATAAAGAACCAATCATATGTAAATTAACAGATGAGGGAAAGGAAGTCAAGTAGAGTAGAAGAAGAAGAATGGAAGAGGGAGGGAAGACTAGAGGGAAAAGGAGGGATAAGGGGTCTCATGAACTGAATTTTCATGCATGTATGAGCATGTCTAGATGTACCCAACTACTATCTATAACCATAAATCTCTAAAACCAACCAACCAACCAACCAACCAATAAAAACCCTCAAAAATAAATAAATACATAAATGTGTCATTCTAAGAATAGTATGTAAATCAGGTGTATGTAGAGTGCATAACCTTTTGAGATTAGCTTTTTTATGTTTAGCATAATGCCCTTAAGATCCATCCAAATTGATTTTTGTATTAATAGTGCACTCCTTTTTATTATTGCAAATTATACAGTGAAATGTAAAGCAGGAAAGAAAATGCCATTAAAATGGGTCTGGTTTTCAATGGAGTGGTTAGCAAAGGCCGCACAGAGGAAATGGAACCACGTCATAGACATAAGAAGGTAAGAAAGCACATTGGTGGGTACTTGCAGGAAGAGTTTCCTAGGTGGAGGGAACATCAAGACCTTAGTCCTCCGTAATTTGCTTGGAGTTGAAAGAAGCTCCTGTGGTCTGAGTGAGCAGAAGCATTTAGAAATTACATCAGTGCTCATGGGTGCATGGGGGAATCAGCTCTTAAAAGACCTTGAAGATTCTTCACAGTCAGTGTGTAGCTGCAACAACTGTATAACTATAGTGATTATATAATTGGAATGACTCAACATTTCCCATGAATTTATTTCCAAAAACTGAGTTGATTGAAAGGGTTCTCTTTTCCCTGGCACTGATTCAAAAACAACCACTTCATAATAGTAAAATATCTTCAAGGAATTTTATCTTTAAAAAACTTAAATGGAGTTCATAGTCCATTCGTGAAATGTTTGTGTTGATTTTATCAGACCTTTATTTAACTTTGGCATGAGATGGAAAGCACACATATTCTACTACTTTTCATCATCCATGAGTCACTGCTGCTGCCTACAGACTGCAGAATGGGTTATGAAAGGTTCAGAATTTACTGGAAGAACAGCATTGGCACCTCGTGTGACTCAGAGGACATTACATCGGTGGGGGATGGGGTGGTCCTCAGCACAGCAGGAAATATCATGGAAGACAGGAGTATGGAGATGAAGCCTTTTGAACAGTAGATATCTATGTATCTTTGAGGTCACGTCAGATGGCAAACACTAAGTGCTCCTGCCAAAAAATTCCAGCCCATTTGGGAAATTATATGACTTAAGCCAAGTTCCTTCACTCTGTCAAAGAATAAAAAGTGTCTAAGTCCTTCTGACAGGTCTCAAAAGCATCTTAGTAAATGAACAAAGCTCAGGAAGTCAAAGTTGCAGATGTTAATGGAAAGACTGAATTGAACCGGTGCTGGAGAGTCTGCAATCCCAGTCTGATTTCCACAAACTTGCCAGTGGCAATAAAATTCTGTAGTAGAAAGAGTCAAATACATAGAAATTCAGGGGAAAAAAGGGTTTTCCATGAAAATTTGATTTATTTAATATCGTTCTATATGATTGGAAATGTACCCTTTGGTATTTGACAGTGGTATTCCCATCATGGTATATACGCTCATGGAGAGCAGACATTAAGCTTTTCTTCTTTCACATATTTTCCATACTAAGCACGGATTGTAGTGCAGAGCAGAAGGCACTCAGTCCTTAGTTGTGAAGAGAGTTCCTTTCTCTCACTTCAAATAATACAAGCTACCACTTTCAGGTGCATGTGAGAAAATGAGTGTTGCTATAAATAAATCTCGACAATACTTTCAAGGAGCATCGACATTTGATTAATAGTTCCCTCTTACAACAAAGAATTAATAAATGAAATCTAACTGCCAAGAATCAATAGGGGAAAATAGTCATTGTGTTGATTTCAATGCCAATGTGCAAGTTGCATTAATATTAAATAGATTTTTATTTAACAATCATTTCTTCAAAGGGGACAAAAAAATAATTACATGAAATATTTTCAAAGCCTTTTCCCTATTAGTACAGGCAAGAAAAAAAAATAAAACCCAGAAGAATCATAAGCTCATTTTTTTTTGAAAGTGCAAGGTAGTAAACACTGAGAAATAAATTAAGATGTGTTTTTAACACTGTTTATAATATCATGTCACAAATGCAACATTAAAAATAAGAATTTCTTATGACATTCATTTGTATGTTATTAAATAACCCTTAGGAAATTGTCAGTATAGTTTGCTTTTGCTTTCTGGAATTACAAGTGTTTGTTCATGTTGCTATTTGTAATTTCTTGTTTTTACATTTAAATCTCCTGGGAGAGTATTTATCACTAAAAGTTGTCTTGATTGTTGCCTAAGTTGTTTTCTCTCTTCCAGGTAGAAGGTGTTCCGGAATAGTTACCAAGAACTGACTGATTTTTTTTTTTTTTTTTTTTTTTTTTTTTGAGTAGAGGAGAGTGTAGGACACTCTGATTTATTACTGAGGAAGTTGAGGCCCCCAAGAAGTCAAATGACAGAAAGCTATGCAGCGGCAGAGTTTGACCTAAATAATAGGTTTCTGGATTTTCAAGTGAAGGACTTTTTCATCACACCATTCTTTATAATATTCCTTATCAGTGGGAAAAGGAGGCATTTTATTTCCTCCCCAAAATGGTGGGGTAGGGGATGCTTGTCTTGATCCCTTTTGAATATTACTTACCTTGTGTTTTTGCACACATATGCTTGTGTACTTTTAAATAACTAAATTTCAGGAAATGTACTAGGTACTAAATAAAAATAGTTACATATAATTTCTACCTATCATTTGAAGCGTACACAGTCTGGTGGGGGAAAATTTGTATAAATCAAAAGAGTATATACACAATGGAATATTACTCAGCAATTAAAGAGAATAAAATCATGGCATTCACAGGTAAATGGATGAAGTTGGAGAATATAATGATAAGTGAAGTTAGCCAATTCCCAAAATCCAAATGCCAAATGTTTTCTCTGATATAAGGAGGCTGATTCACAGTGGGGCTGGGATGGGGAGCATAGGAGGATTAGAGGAACACTAGAAAGGTCAATGGGGGCAAGGGGGTAAAAAAAAATAAAGATGGTAGAATGATATGGATATCATTACTCTAAGTGCATGTATGAAGACAGGAATGGTGTGACTATGTATACAACCAGATGTATGTAAAAATATGTTCTATATGTGTATTATGAATTGTAATGAATTCTGCTGTCATATATAACAACTTCGAATAAAAAAAAAGAAAAAAGGAGTTATAGTATATTGGAGTAAGGAACTATAAATAGCTGAAATTTCAAAGAAGAGGACATTAGAACTGTCATGAAGATTGAGTAGGAGTTTTACAGGGTTTAAAAACTGTGGAAAGACACTGTCAAGCATGTACAGAAGTGTCAGGAAAGGTCCTAGCATGTGTGGAGAATAGTGAGAGATGTGGTGGGGCATAAGTGTTGGAAAATGAATTGTGGAAATGAGTCAGGAGGAATTTAATTCACATATCTGCTAATTACTTTCTAATGTAATGTTAGCTGTGAGGAAATAAAATCACAAATCTCCAAATCTTCAATTACTTACAGATTTACAAGGAGAATTTCTATAAGTTTTTTACATCAGGGAAAATCTACCTATGTATTATTTGGAAGTGTTTGTTTCTCTATAGCACTTACAGTACCTGTTGTGCTTTCAGGAAGCACATAGGGTTTCCTTTACATTCTCTAATCTAGCAGTAGTAGTAAATGTGGGCATTTTTGTCCCCTTTCTTCTATGTTCTCATGTTTGGAACTTGGGGCCTCTCCAATCCACTCTTGACCTTGCTGGTTCTTATTCATTTTATTTGGGATTGGGAGAGAAAAAGACAAGAAGAAGTCCTACCAATATCTAGATTTTAGAAATGACCTTCATAGACTAAAAATCTAAATCTACATTAGGGTATGGGAACATCATATTTTTGCTTTCTAATTCTGCAAGACAGTGGAGATGATGAGATCTGTTCCCTTCCTTTCCGAATGGCCACCAAAATGTCCAACTGACCAAAATTATACATCAGGCACAGCAGCGCACACCTGCAATCCCAAGGGCACCAGAGGCTGAGGCAGGAGTAACATGAGTTCAAAGCCAGCCTTGAGGCAGGAGGAACATGAGTTCAAAGCCAGCCTCAGCAAAAGCGAGTTACTAAGCAACCTAGTGAGACCCTGTCTCTAAATAAAATACAAAATAGGGCTGGGGATGTGGCTCAGTGACTGACTGCCTCTGAATTCAATCCCTGGCACCCCTCTAAAATAAAACAATAACAAGTCAGATGTGGTGGCACATGCCACCCAATTACTAGGAAGGCTGAGGCAGGAGGATCAAAAGTCCAACCAGTACAACCTAGTGAGGCCCTGCCTCAAAAGAAAAAGAAAAAAAAAAATAATAAAATAAAATGGAATGGGACTATAACTCAGTGTTGGAACACCCCAAGGTTCAATCCACAATACCACATAAATAGATAGATAGATAAATAAATAAATAAAAATAAACAAAATAGCTAAAACAGCACTGGCATGCCATTTCTGATCAAATGGACTTCAGGTAAAACAGGAATACCTAAATTGGACATCAAGCGCCTGTATGAACCCAATACTAAGTAATGTTATGTACATGTATATGTATACATATATGTGGATATGTAATTTTCCTTATTTAAATCACAGTTGTATTCATTTAAAGTCCTCCATCTGGATAAAGCTAAACCTATGATAAATCCATGGATTCCGTTACACTGAGATGATACTACATTTTCTTCCTTTCCCATTCATTTTGGTTTCTCCATATTATATATGTTATATGGAGCCCAAAATGAATGGGAAAGTTACATGATAGTATATTATAGATTAGTATATGTAATAGTATAAGAGGTACCATTTAAAAAAAAAAAAAACACTTTTAATCCTCATTTAGTTTGAATTTGGCTATGATAACTAAAAAAAAGATTATCTACTCTCATCAATTGGATTAGATCATTGTGGTCCTTATAAATTGTAAGTTCACAGTTAAGATTAAAAAGAAGATATTGGTAATTGACCCCTAAAAGACCTGCTTATCACATGCATCCAGCTCCTTTCTTTGCAGATAGTAAAGGGCTTAAGGAGTGATTTTTTGAGGATCTAGAGGTGTAAATCCTTGACAAGACCCATACAGATTAGATGCTATGAAGGGGGACATGAAAATGCCTGTGACTGTGGAAAAACACACATTTGCCCTGTTACACTGTTGTGGGACTACAGATCTTTCCATCTCCTCCCATTCTCTTTGCACAATTGCAGCTGGACCACATACACAGAATGCAGTATAATTCAAACATTTATTATTGGACACCTACTAATACAACTAACATCTGCTGATCCATAGAAGAAATGCATGTAAAATCCTTGGATGCTATGACCCTGGCCTTTGGGAAGCTTATATAATTTGATATTCTTTCCTTGACTCACTTTTATTTCTGCCTGCCACCCTTTATTCCTGACACCAAATGTCACCCTGTATCCATTTCCATCCCAGCACTGCCTACAGAAAAACTCTAACCAAGACATGAATGATTACTTATAATAAAATTCCCAGTGAGGTCATTCTTCGTCTTTCATTTTGTTAAATAATTGGGGAATGGTATTTTAAAAGCTGCCTAGCTACAACATATAAAGCCATTTTGTAAGAATGCTTTTGCAGAATTATAGCACAGAAATCTTTTTTACTAGAACTTCAAGATCTTTAGAAATATTTTTATTAATGAAAATATTCAAGTCTTTCATGATACAGTAGAAGCTCATATTAAAAAGAGAATACAATTTCTTAGCTCACTTTGCCATTTCTAAATTCAGCATGTGAGTTTATATCAGATATATTTTTTTAAAAAATGGCTTATGAATGATTTTATTGGGCAAAACATTAGGGAACCTGACATTTTATATGTCTTTACATGTAATATCTGCTGGTCTTGAGTAGAATTGGCAACATTACTAAATTAGAATAAAATATGTTTCTTTCATATTTAGTTGTTCAAATGCATTTTACTTAAAAACCCAATTAGACTTGAAAATAGTACTAGAGTAAACATGTGATTTTAACTTTTGCACAATAAAACCTTGATTAGTTAGAACAAAACTAACAAGAAATATCAATTAACCAGAAGGAACAAAATTATAAGGCAACTCAAAAGTATCTGGAATTGAGAAAGCTATAATAGAAAATGTTGGGAGGAATGTGCTCAAGGTTATAAACAAGCATCTAATTTAATTCATTTGTTTTTATGGTTTTATAATCACAATTTAGATATTTAAATCTTCCATGATCATTAAAGCAGATTTCCTTCTGTGCATTAGATTCTTCTTACAAACTTAGAAAGTGGGAGAAAATTACAATTGTGTGAGCAACAGAAACTTAGAGGAAAGTTTCTATGATCCCTCAGGTAGCTCAACTCCTGCAGAACCTCTGTTTTTCCTGGTATCATGCAGAAAATACATGTATGAAAGAAATGATAGTCTCAAAAAGAAGTATTTGAAGTAGACATTTAGGACAAAAATACAGACTCATTATACACTGGGATATTCTTCAAATTTTAGTGTAGAAATGTCAGTGATGTAATGAGGAGCTTTGTGTAAATGGCTTTGTCTATGTCATCTACAGATTTCAAAGCCCTTTATTATACCAAGCACTAGTAACTCGGAAGAAGATGCGTTTTCCTGCCTCTGTAAATTTACCATATGATGGTGGATGGTGGAGGGAGGTTTAGCAATTAGAAACATTAATCTTCCTTTATTAGATGTCATAGCAATGTTTGATGTGGCCACAATATAAAAACGTATGCACTTTGAAGCAGTTATGTATTCTCTTGAAGGTAGGACTGCAGGTGTAGCTCAGTAGCAGAACACTTTTCTGCATGTGTGAGTACCTTTGTTTAATCCCCAGCACTACAAAATAAGCAAAAAAGAAGGAAAAGAAAATAGCATTTATTCTCATCTCTTTTGTGGGTTGGCATTTGATTCTTTGACGTTATGGCAATGAGATCATGTGACAAATTTAAAACATGTACAATTATTCTCGCCTTCCATCAAAACATAACATTTTATTGATTTTTCTGTTTCTGTAAAGGCATAATTACCCACGTAACAACCAATTCTTGAAGCTTCAGTTTCCTTTGAACCACCACCTCCACCACTATCACTCATCCAATTACTCTGATGTCAATAAACCCAGATAATGCTTCCTGTACAATTCCACTGCAAAGACTTAATTAGGTACCTTTTATTTCCATCCATAGTTGTGACTCCAGAAGCTGTGTTCTAACTTTTACCAGTTTTATACTAGGAAAGCATAACTTTGTTGTTATCATGTGTGGATTTTCTGAAAATTTTAAATGCTCCAGTGTCTCCTGTTGAATAGCAAACAAGTCACCTGATATCGAAGCCAACACAGTATGCCTGATGCTGCCTTTCCAACACTGTTTCCATGTATGCATTAAGTATTTCTTTTGTGTCCCAAATATGTGCAATTAGTATTTGACTTTCCCAACACTCTGTCCTTTCCTGCCTTTTCAACCACAATCACATGCAGATGTTGCATTTTGGGCTGTCATCTCCTTCTGTCCAACTTCTTCTGTCCTTCAATGCTTAGACCAAAGATCTTAACTTTTGTGCATTGTTTTCTTATTCCCTCACTTAAAGATGACTTTTACCTGCCATTGCAATTTTATACCACTCCTGTGACACTTTATAAATATTAACTTATAAGATTCAAAGCATTTATGTGCCATGTGACCATGTTTATTAATTCCATCTCCACATCATCATGTTAAATAGAATCTCTATCATCTTTTACCTGAGCCTCCTAACTGGTCTCTGCTTATATATGGAATTCCAATTCCTCTCTAGTCCATTCTTCACACAGAAACCATAATGATTAAAGTGGGCACATTTGCATACACACACACAGAAATCAATCATTTGCTTGAAATCAATGAATGGCACCCATTCAGGATTTAGTATTGATTCCCAGCCCGTGACAAGATCTACAAAGATATGTAAGCTCTGGCTTGTTTCCTTCTCCAGCAGTGTCTCTTTTCCACTGTCCAAGCTCCATGCACTTGAGATGGGATGCATTTTTACTATGTCTTGTGCTTCTTTCCCCCATCTTCATACAAAACATTTCTCTAATGGCAATGCTCTCCTCCTTGTCATTATGACAATGTGACTCTACTGCTCAATGTTAACAATCCAGTCCAGCTATACAACTTGTTTGTAATTAATTCGATCAAAATCATTTGAGCCACACAAAGAGGGAAATAGAAAATTCCTGAGGGAATGTTTAAATAAAAAAAAAGAATAGAGATTTCTCTATGACCAGTAATTGTTCTTATAATACATAATGATAGAGGTTTTTTTTTTTTTTTTTTTTTTTTAAAAAAAACATGGTTTCAAAGCACACTGAATCTAATAGTGAGATACAAGTAACAAATGAAGAAAGCTCATTATCATATATTGCATGCACATCAATCCAGTGGCTTAAGGAGCTGACTTACTTCTCTAGTTCATTAGAAGTTTTCATTTCTGATAACACCAATCCCTTTACTAACATCATTGTTCTTGCATCTCTAAAATATTGTTCAGAATTGGTAACTCAAATGAAATATACAATTATTAAATGTACTCAAAATCATGTTCAAGGAATATACATAGCACAATATTGAAACAGATGAGAATCTCCAGTGTGCTTCACAGCCCAGAAATATCCAAATCATTTTTCTAACTCCTTTTTTTTTTTCAGGCAGAAACTGACCCTCATTCTCAGTTTTTGCATGTAATTCTCAGTAGCCATCTGCTTAGGCTTTGACCTATTTTCTTTCTCAACTTTTCAGTTGAAATGAGAATCAGCTTTAAAGCTTATTTAAAGGAATGTGAAAAAGCTAAATATGGGGTTGCAGCTGGTGGAGGCTTTCTATTGAAATCCTCATGGCCTGGTATAATTTAAGAACTATTTATGTAATTGTTGTGAAGTAGGAAAAACAATCAAAGAAAACTGTGTGTTACATCATTTTGTCAAAGTGAGATATGTCAAAAAGACATCATCTTGTTCTTTTTTTCTTGTTGTTTAAAGAATTTAACTCCAAAATAGTAATCTGGCCCACTAACAGATATGTTTGGGTTGACCCTCCCAGTGCTGGCCCAAATATTGACTAATTATTTTTAAAAGTATTACTTGTCAACATTTAAAAATTGGGAAATTTTATATAGAAGCCTATATTCACTCTTTTCTCTTGAAAAGTCAGAAGATTTGGCCATTTAGATATATTGAGATGATATTTTCTTCTGGTAACAATTGACTCCCCCTCACATACAGAGAATTCTTCACTTGGTACTAAGAATTTTCAATATTTTCTTATTGAACACTTGTTTAGAGTACCTCTCAAACCTTTGTGGACTTTTCAGATTATAGCAATTACTGCTCACAATGTGAACCTCTCAAATAATGGATCTCACCAAAAATGAAGAGTATGAGGAGTTTCATGTACAGAATCAATTTTGACATTCAGTACTGTATCAACTAGAAACTGTCAGCTAAAAGCAAGAAACAACTCAAATTAAAAAATGTTTAGTTATTGATTTCCCATTGTAAGTTGCCTGTAGTAGTCAGCTAGTGATTTTTGTTCTGTGGCTGTGTCAAATCACAGCTGGCATCTCTGAACGCCCTTGTCTTTCTCTTGTGCTTGGGTTCTGGCTGTTTTAAGATGACTGCCATAGTTTTGGTGCGTCAAATGGACTCTAAGCAGAGGCACAGGAAACAAAAAGAATAAAAGACTGCATTAATTATATTGTTACCATTTCATCAGTGAAGCAAAATATATCCACGAAATTTTGCCTGTATGACACCAATTAAAGCAAATCTCTGGCCAAGAGGAATGAGAGCATGATTCATTTGGACTGATCAAAATTTATGCCCTTGGGATGACATTGAGTTTGTCCCCTCTGATATGAAGCTGTCTTCCAGAGTTTTTGTAGCCCAGAGTTTTGAATGAATCTGGAGATGGACGGACAGAGTGTGTCACACAAGTCTTTTATGTCTCCAGTCAACTTCAAATAACTTTACTAAAACTTTGCTTATGTACTCAGGAAAGCTCCTTTCAGGATAACTCTTGCCTCAGACTCGTACTTATGAAATTATTGATTTGGTCAACATAGTCTGTAAGATGAGGTCGCTGAGCTGTTCATTCTGTAGGTTTCCTTCTTTTCCTTTTATCTTGAATTGTAATTGACCTTGGCCAGGGTTAGCTGTGTTTGTTGAGGTGGAAGATATTTCCCAGGCAGTGTTGTTTTAGGATGTGATAAAATCAGGAGAAATCATTTTTGAATTATCTTTATAAACTTAGCACCATGAAATATCTAATATTGAATATTCATTTATGAAAACTCTAATCAATTCAGGAAATTCAAGATCATGACTTAGAAAGGGATGATGTTAAAGAATGGATTAACTGCAGGGACAAAGCTGGGAAGTCCAAAATTCTCTCTATGACTTCTATCTCCTTTAAACATTATTCCTCCTTTGATTTTAGGCAAAAAGAAATTATATAATTTGTGCAAAGTTTACTTATACTTTTAATTTATAGATTTGTTTGTCTTAAGTTTGAAAAAACATTTATCCAATGTTGATGACTCAGATTAAGACAGGAGAGTAGAGGACTCAGACCAAATCTTCATGTAGTTGTCATTGCCTGGCCTTGGAAATGAATGGATTTAAAGAGAATTCAGTATGCCAAAAGCAATTCAGATAAATTTAATGTGAATATTTCAATGTACTCTGTTGAATTATTCATGTACTATCCAGATTTTATTATTTTATATGCAAGTCTATAGTCATTTGACTTTCAAAGTATATCCTGTAGATACCTTAGGTCTGATATACTTGGTATAAATTATGAAATTATATCATAACATTTCTATGAATCTTTATATTCAGATGCAGATTGTGTCTTTCCTGATAGCTGTTTTCCTATTTTCCTAAATAATATGAAGCCAATTAAATCATAATTATAAAACAAGAATTATCACTATTTTTAAGATTAATAAGTGTATTAACTTATTTTAGTAAATTTATCAAATCTGTCATTTCATATATGTATTATATCTTTCCTCAAGAAAGGCATAACGTTTTTTTTTCATTTGAACCTTGAAAGAATACATATAATGGTATATTAAATTTGCATAAAATACTCTGATTATTGAGTAACAATATTGCCATGGACATCATTCTTGGAAAACAGAAGATCCTAATTAGATTAGGACACTGATTAAATGCATTACTGAATAAATAGAAGCTATTATTTACTGAACAAATGGCATATTTCACTTTATTGGGGATATCATCTTTATAGCAAAAGAATCTGTTCTGGTTCTTTTATATAGACCATATAATTTGAATGCATGGCTGTACTGGAAGACACTCTGATAGATCCTCTTTTGGAACCCCAAATTATGCTGAGAAGTACTTTGCATTAGATGATTTTGTGAGTATTGTTCAAATAACTTCTTGGATAAGCCCCAATAAACTGAAATATCCTATGTTCCAGGTGGGGTTTGCAGTAGAGAGGACCAAATTCAAAATAGCTTCTGAGCTCGGACACCTCTTCCTTTGTCTTTTTCACACACATCCTCAACACACACACACACACACACACACACACACACACACACACACACAAATGCTGGACAAAGCAGCGGCTTTCCTCCAAGTTCATTATCATATCCAATGAAAAACCCTATCTTGATTTAATGCCAATGATTATCAATCAAGTGTCCTTCTCCAAAATCTACTCCTATCTAACTGGAATTTTGAGATTACAATTGGCCAAACTAGAATAGTTAAAATTGGTCATAATTGCTAAAATTATATTACATTAGAAAATGGAATTTAGTCATACATATGTCCTTAAATATATTTCCTCCCATGAGAAAAGCAAGTCTGTATGTTGCATTGTCACTCTCTCCTCACTAAGATAGCCATTTATCATTTTGGAGAAAACACCATGAGGTATTATTTCCTAGGTTTATATCTGAGAACTAATATTGGCTCTTGGACAATAAAAACTTGCATACCCACAGTATGTTGGTAAGGTGAAATACATAAATTAAATGTATTTGTCCCATGCACTGTATTATTTTATGTGTTGGCCAGAGTAACCTTAATCTATACCATGTCTACAAATCAATCTTAGTATCTCAGAGTTTAACTTAGTCTCATACTCCAGAGATAATTACTACTAATTACTGCTTTTGGATCCTGCCATAAATACCACTCTTTATAAACACAGGTACACCCATAACTTAAGAGTATTTTCTACAATAAGTTGAATATACTGTGTGCTTTCTAAATAATTTCCATGTTGTTATGGTTTGGATATGAAGTGTCCCCCAAAATCCTGTGTGAGATAATGCAAGAAGGTTTGGAGGAGAAAATTGGGTTATAGCCTTAACCTAATCGATGAATTAATCCCTGGTGGAATTAATTGAGTGGTAACTGGAGGCAGCTGGGTTGTGGCTGGAGGATGTGGTTAATTGGAGGCGTGGCTATGGGGCATATATTTTGTATCTAGAGAGTGGAACCTGCTCTCTCTGCCTCTTGATCACCCTGATGTGAGCTGCTTCCCTGTGCCACACACTCGGCCATGATGTTCTGCCTTACCTGGAGCCTTGAGGAATGGAGCCTACCTTCTATGCACGAAGACCTCTGAAACCGTGAGCCTACAAATAAACTTTTCTTCTTTTAAAATTGTTCTAGTCAGATCCTTTAGTCACAGCAGTGAAGCAGCTGACTAGAATACATGCAATATCATTCCATGACAAAATGCAAATGCAGGGCTCTTTCTTTTCAGCAATACATTGGAAAAAAAATATTCCTTTACTTTATCTTATAGTCTCTGCCCATTGCACACCCTCTGCCTATTTTACTATACAAGCACGCACTACACATTTGATCCACTTCTCTTCTGATGCTCTTTTCAGAAACATTCTAATATATGAGGCAGCTGTAACTCTTTAGCTCCTATTGGCTGCTCACAAAAAATGTATTGGTAGCCAGGTCTTCACACCTCTGAAACAAAGGAAAGGGAAACTGTGGCCTGACATCGGTATCTCATTTTTGCTTCTGTCATTTTTGGTATCTTATGTTTCATGTGGGCATCCATGTGGAAATTTTTTTTCCCCAATTTAATAATCAGGGACAAAAGTGAGTTATCTATGTGGTATTAATTCCTGTTTCATAACTTCTCACTAGAAACTCAAAATGCATGTGTAAGGGAAGGGAACCTTTGCTCTTATATGTCATGTAACTGGGGTCTGCAAATTAAGCTGAAAAAGTCTAATGGGAGAAAAATAATACATGTCTTATTGATATCAATATTTTAAATATTATATGCATTACCATCTCAGAAAAAAAAATGTGAAAAATCCAAAGAAGTGGTTAGGCTCAGGGACTTATACACCATTTTAACCAGAGGTATTAAATTGTGGGGGAAAAAAAAAAAAAAAAAAAATGTGGCTTGGGTATAGGCCAACATTGTGGAAACGTGACTAGGAAATACGTGGGAGGAGCTGATGATGCACAAGTTATTTAGTAAGGTTCATTTATAAAGACTCACTTGGTGCTATGTTCATCTCTGGTCATAAAAGTTGTTGTCCTCCTCCTGTGATGGAAGAGAGAGTACATTTAGAAGAAAAATTTATGTCCTAATTTTAGTCAGATTGGGATAGATAGAGAGACCTTCTGTCTCTTATTTCTACCCAATACCTTCAATTCAAAATAATCTTTATGCCAAATGGCAATTTTGGGGTGACATAATCTGAGTAAATTCCTTTTGTTTATCAAAAAGCCATATCCAGCCGGGCGCGGTGGCGCACGCCTGTAATCCCAGTACTTGGGAGGCTGAGGCAGGAGGATCGCGAGTTCAAAGCCAGCCTCAGCCATGGCGAGGCACTTAGCAACTCAGTGAGACCCTGTCTCTAATAAAATACAAAAATGGGCTGGGGATGTGGCCCAGTGGTCGAGTGCCCCTGAGTTCAATCCCCGGTACCAAAAAAAAAAAAAAAAAAAAAAAAAAAGCCATATCCCATAAATGCATCATTTTTTCCACTAAGAATTCCACATTAGCACTTAGGGAATTCATGAAAATACTAAAGCTGTGAATCTTTACACTAATGAAATATGTCTATTTGTGTCCTGTGGCTGTGTGGTGCTGATGGTGGTACGGTACATTGGACAGGTCTCTCTGTAACTTCTTGCTTCTTCAGATATATTGCCACCACGTAGATTTCTTAATGTGCACATTTCCAAATCATTGTTATTAGCATGCACAGACTCTGGAATTACCACCCGAATGTCTTGAGAGTCTTCTATTTTTTGAAATAGGAAGATTTTATTTCCTTTTCTCTCACGTGTATTAAAGCATAAATTAAAGTTAACTTGTAGGTGTTTTTCTTTTTATTATTATACCTTAACTGATTTCTGGAAAACATGATCAGATTTTTCTTAGCAGATACTTTATATTATCTTAGTATGAATATGGAAAAAATAGAAGAAAAACTGACTAGACTGTGACAAAAGAGGTGCCATTTTATTTATGAATGTGCCTTGCTCACAAGTGACACCAACATCTGAATCCTAATTGTGTGCCAAAGAAATAGTACTATTAAATTTTTTCTGTGTATGTAGTTAAAACACTTGCTTCCAAGTATCCATTCTAAATATTACACACTCTCATATTATTTTAACCAATAAAAAATAATCTATCCAATTTATATTCTGATGAGGACATTCTGGTGAAATTAGCTGATATAATAAATAGTTTGAAGTAATATGGCAATACCTACTGCCTTCTCCTCCAAGGTAACATCTGTATTTTAGAGCTACTTCTACTGTCTGAAATGGGCCAAAAACTGATAGAATAGCTTTCTGTTTGTCACTTTATGCACTATTGGGAAGTTATAAAATGTAAAGCTTGTAGAACCTTTTGATAAAAGCATTTTTATGCCATTTTCAGATGAGGATAATAAGATATTGTGTCACTTGCCCAAGGTCACAGAACACTACAAAACTTTTGACAGCAATGATGATTCTATTTCCACTTGGCTAAATAAACAATGAAAAGAAGTAGTTTCCCAATTGCAACTTAGAGGTACTCTGTGGTTTCCACAGATGATGACTTGAATTCCATTAAAAATTAAAATTTAGTCAGGAATATGAATAAATAGGGACTAGGCATGTAGGTCAATGGTAAACCACATGAATGAGGCCCTGGGTTCAATCTTCAGCATTAAAGATTAATTCATTAATTAATAAGGCACTCTCTATATCTATATCTATATATCTATATCTATATCTATCTATCTATCTATCTATCTATCTATCTATCTATCTATATATATATATGTAATACATACACAGGTAGCTGAAGCTGGATATAATAAAATGCTGTTAAAATAGTTCCACAGCTTTTACAATTTTTTTTCAATACAACATTTATGATGTTGCTTCTAAGACCTAAGTGCTAATGAGCCTTGAAAATTTCAAAAAACATAATGAGAAAATTGAGGAGAGGTTTCTGAATAACAACAGGAAGAAGGTTGAAGTGCTTTTCAAAACAAATTACTACTAGGCTACCATTTTTTATTCCATATAGGACAGCCGTAGAATTAGCTATCATTGAGACTTTCTTCATGTAGTACTCTGTCTTCCACCTCTTTTGAAGTTACAAATTGAAGCGGTACTTTATTCAGAATCTTCTATATTGCTGTAACCCTGGATCATGTCATAGTTCTTCTAAATTCCACATGAACTTCCCTTCCTCGGGGTATCATATTCTCTAATCTTTTGAGCTAGCTTCCAGATTTGCAGGCATATTGTAGAACTGTGTAGAGAAGCCTAGTACATACTTCCAGCTATTCCAGAGGTTGCAGATTCATCATGAATTGGAAGGCTGTTATCCAAGAAAGATGGATCAAGGTCAAAGGGAAAATAGTGAATGATTTTGTTCCCATTTGTCACTTGCACTGACATGCAGAGTTTCATTCTTAGGGAGATATTTTTCATGTGCTGAGAAGACACATAGGATTTTTTTTTTTATTGTGAAGAGTTTTCAAGTGTCATCTTCAACATAAGATTCATGCACAAAAAGGGAAAGTAACATTATGTAGTGAAAAAAGTGACTTTGAAGTCAAATGTTAAAGGTTTCATTCTTCATTTTTATCCCTTAACACCTCTAGGATCTTGTCCAAGTAAGATGGAAATATATATGTGTGTGTGTGTGTGTGTGTGTGTGTTGCATTATATATTTATATCTATACATATGCATGATCATAGGTGTGTGTGTTCCTCTGAGATGAAGAGAAACAGGCCCAAGAAGTAATTAGATTTGCAAGAGTTTTATTAGGAAAAGTACTGAGAAGGAAAAGGAAGAAAAGACAGAAGAAGGAACCTCAATGCTCAGTGTGATTTTGACACTTGTAGAAGGAAAGGGGCAAAGTTGGGTATGAAGTGTCTTCTACTATATGTCATTTCTGAGAAATTGTCAAGAAGGCAGAAAGTCACATTCTTACACCAAAGTGGCCTTTAAAGGATTGTCACCTGCTACAGGAATGGGCTTTCCCTATTCCTACCTGCAAGTCACCCCTTTCCCTGTTTCTACTTGCAAGTCACCACCAAAGAAATAGCTGTGTCCATGTGAATGAACTTGGTATTGGATCCAGAGTGGCAGCACGTGGGATTCTCTGTTCTCCCTCCAGGGTCTTCTGAAGGAGAGCTGAGAGGCACATTTCTATGCACTATCCTGTGTGAACTAGAAGGTCTGCACTTATTTTAGGACTCTGAGAGGAAACAGCTCTGTACATTACAAAGATTCCTTAAGACTTCGCAGAATGCCATCATTAAACAACAGCAGGAACAGTTGTTAATGAAAACCATCTGTCAGAGACTTTTAAATTTTAGGGTATATAAGAAAACATTCAGTAGTTTACCAAAATGTTTTTCCAAGCCTCATAAACTGTAATTCAATGGGTAGGTAATGAAGATCATTGTAAAAAGCATTGAAGGCATCTGGCACTGTGGCCCACACCTGTAATCCCACTGATTCAAAAGGTAGAGGCAAGAGGGTAGCAAGTTCGAGGCTGGCTTAGGCAATTTGGGGAGATACTGTCTCAAAAATGAAAAACAAGGGGTAGGAATTTACTTCAGTGGTAGAACACCCCTGGGTTCAATTCCTAGTAACACACACACACACACACACACACACACATACACACAAACAACAACAACACACAAAAATCAGGGAATTCTGAATTGGTGGTTTATATACTACAGTCTGAAAAATACTGATCTACCTAAGTTATTCAGAACACAAAAAACTGTACTCATTATACTATATTTAAGATGACTAAATATATTTTCAAATTAAAAAAAATTACTCTAAGAATTAAAAGTTTTTAATATAGTATATAACATACAATTGAGATATTAATAGAACAGCAGTTTTTAAGAAAGAAAACAGGAGATACTGACAGTATTTGGGGGAGTTCCTTTCTCCTTCTCAGCTGGTATCCATCTCTTACACTACAGGCCATTATCTACTTTAATCATAATGAATCATGGGGTGAGCTGCATTTGTGAATGACAAGTACTTACTTATGCAAATAAATGGACCACACTGTGCTAACTTAGTTGATCAAGCTTTCCAGGTCAAGTAGGGCATTTTCCCAGATTAGATAAATCTCTTTGGAGATAAAGAGAAAAATCATTAGAGTATATCTATCATTCACTCTGGAATCTCAAGTAGCATTTTTGTTCCTAAATTGTTCCCCAAATATTAGTCATATTGACTATAGATACAGTTTTTTTTTTGAAAAATTAATTACCTTATTGAACTCTATCATTTTCCTGTTGTTCACCTCACAAAAGAATGAACAAACAGAATGGACGCTTGAGTGAAAGATATGAAAGCCATGTGAAAAGCAGTTCAGTATAAATGCATGTAAATTACTTTATAAAAATGTTGCAAAATACACTACAAGGGATTAATTTAATGTGAGTAAAATATTTTTAAAGTGGCTTTTTATGTTAATGTCCCTATAATTTTTCAATAGCCTGAAAATAGTAATTAGTGACAGAATTATAATTTCACGACAATAACTTTCTTAGTTTGAAATCATCTGGTGACCTAATAGAGGTCATTCTTCTTTGTTTTACAGTTTTATTTCTATGTTGCAAACTTAAATGGGAGACTGCCTTCCTGGTGCTTTAGTTAATCTAGGGCAATATAAATAATATTTAAATGATAGAATGGTACATTAGGCTTCAGTTTCCATTAATTATCAAAATTATTAGTTTGTGGTTTGCACGTTGTTTTATAACTACACAAGAATAATTACACATGTATTTTCCAAATGATGTGCACCCTGGTACAAGACCTGTGTTAACTTTAAAGCCACAGTTCCCACACACAGCATCCGTAAATTCAGTTTGCATATAAGGTCAAATGAGGAGGATGAGCAAGCCATTTAGCAGTTATTACAATCTGTCAAAACATTTTAAGTTCTTGTGATAAAAGCTTGTATCAAATCATTTCTAATGTTCTGACCTAAGTTTTTGTTAGACACTCTGTTAAAGACAGTGTCTACAAAGGGTACATTGTTTCATGGCTTTGGAATCCTGACTTTGATCTATCTATGGGCATATATGGTCGCATATCTAAAGAGAAAAATCCTTTCTTCTGTATGAACTGGTAGAGACTGCTAACTTTAAATTCTCCCTCTTAGGTTTGAGGTCACTGTTCAAAGAATCTATTGCTGCAAAAGAGCCCATAGTATCTCATTGCTTTTAAAGATGATATGACGATCCAACTTTTTTTTTTTTTTTTTTTTTTTTTTTTTTTTTGCGGGGAAGTATATTTACAGTCTTCAAAGATAGTCTTGTTGATGCTGAGTACCTACAAAGAAGAGCCCACAGTGATGTAGCCCCCATAGGTAGTTCTGTTTAGGATAATTATATTACCAATCTGTACTTGGAATTCTTAGGTCCTCAGGATTTGCCCAAACCCAGAAGAAAATCAAGCAAAGTGATGCTGTGAGCTTTGAAAAGAAAGAGCGAATTAGAGACAGATGTTTTAATGTTCATGGTTTAACTCATCCAGTATAACCATGCTCATTGTGACTATTAACTCTCCTATTCTAAAATATGGTTAAATGAGTCAGCAGGCCTTCAGTGTGGTTGATGTCTCATAATATGGATACCTCAGTCCATTTAGACATCTTCTCTAATTCGCTACTTCACAGTGAAAGTGAACAAAAGAAAAAGAAAATTGTCAATAGAGGCAGCTCATTTAAAAAAAAAAAAAAGGTACAGAAATTTCAGATTTTTGGTTAATCTTGTGATAACAGAAACCTTATGGAAACCAGCTCATTGGCTACAGTAACTGATAGAGTTTGCCTATTGAAAATTCAAGGATTGAAATATTGACCCATTGTCAAGCTATGCAATCCAAAACAGTGGGAATGTTCACACATTGTTGAGAGTGAACTAAGATAATTTAATGAGGAAGTTATTTGGAAAACATGTAAAATTATTTTTTCTCATTTTCAAAGTTTTATGATTAATGTTCTGATTCATAATGTATATGTGAGATGTTAAGAATTTAAGTGAGGAAATAAACTATACAAATCATTACTTTTTATAAAACAAAGGATTTTCTATACAAACTCAAAAATTATTTTAGATAACATAGGATAATCACCTAAATCTATTTGAGGCTAGCTCCAGAAACTTAGTGACACTCTGAGCAACTTAGCGAAATCCTGTCTCAAAATTGAAAAAGAAAATGGGCAGAGGATGTGGCTCAGTGGTAGAGTTGCCCTGGGTTTAATCTCTGGTACCAAAACAAACAAACAATAAAACCCAACGACTATATCTTCTCTTTCTTTCTTCAAAAACCCAGAGTTTTTGAAGCTCAAGTCATCCAGCTAGTTGCTTCAAAACCCTTAGGCTTTCAATCTCTTACCTCCAATATCTTTTCCTCCACCCTAGCTTAGCTAATCACTTGAAGGCTCAAACCCTATACCTTTTCATCACTATTAACAGCATCCCTCCATGATCAATCATAATTTGACATTCTTTGCTATTTTTTTAATCTATAGATCACTAGTTAAAATAATACTACTTCTGTCAATTATTTTTATCCCTTTTCATTTTCCATCATCTCCTCCTGTTTTTGCCTCCCTTAATGATTAGCATATATTCTCTGATTCACAGCAATTACCACTTCCTTACAAGCAACCTTAATTATTTTGCACTTTTCTTTTTGAATCATACTCATCTGTAAGATCTGTGTTTTAGTCAATCATGTTCTTAGTTTCAGCTTAAATACCAACTCCTGAAAGGTACACTCATATCACTAAACAGTACTAATTCAATTTGCCACCCTACAAAATTAGTTGACACCTTCTATTCTCTACCTAATTTTATTTAGTTTTCTCAAAAAGGCTTTCTGATCTGAATATACCCAACTGATTTTCATAATGTTGATTTCTACACCTTAATAAGTGTCAGGAAGTTCAGTGATCAGAGATAAGCTAATAAAATGTTCCCAGTCATGAATGTTTGAAGCTAGTGGGTATCCATATGAGAGTTGTTCATGCATACATGGGTGAAATATTCAACCACCTTTCCTAGAATATAGTAGGTAACTATGTATCAGTAACATTTTATTTAATCTTAGAGTTATTGTAAGCAAAACATGAATACAGAATAATCACATGTTATATATGTCAATCAGTTGTCCCTTATTGCACGGAGGCATTAGATTATCTCTAGAGCAGGGACTCTTTACTCTTCCTTTTGTACCTACAGTGTTCTCATCCCTTACTTGTGGTAGATGGTTCTCATTATGCATTTATTTGAAATGTCTCCTGTATTTTGCAGTTAGGTCCTATATCTAAAAATGTTAGAATTCTAAGAATGTATGTGTGTAAACACCTTGTTTCTTGTTTATTATTTTAGTGTGTGCCTAAAAGAAATAACATGTTGTATGTATCTTCTAATAGGGAAAAAATAAATGTCACCCATATCCAAAGAGTGCAATTATAATCAAATGAGAAAATGGAAAAGCAAAAGAAGAGACTTATTTCCTTACAGTCATGAACAGTGATACGGAAAATAAGGTGATTTTTTGGTCACATAGGAATTCACATCTTGTATCTACCATTTAATGCCTGTTTATCATTGTAAAAAGCAAAAACACAAAATCAAAATTCTAAACTTCTAAAATAATTAAAAGATACAGAATCTGAAACACAGTAGGCATTTGATGTATTTCTCCTTTCTGTATTCCTAACACTTTTAAAAAAAATATTCCTGAGAGAAAATTAAGTTCAGAACCAAAGTACCAAAATGCTTTGAATACTCTGACAGAAAATAGCAGGAGTCTGGAAGATACAGCAAAATATCAGATAATTACATTTGTGAAGAGAGTCTCTGCCCAAGCCTCTGTATCAGTGGTAGAGCTAGAAAATGATTTTTCTCTAACACCAATGATTCAACCAAGAAATTCTAAAATAAAGCAGAATGTGCACATCTATCTCCACATTTTGATTGAAGTTTCTAAGACTGGCAAACAACATATTTGCTGTTGCCATTTCTAGAGATGAACCTTGACAAAATTTTAGGATAACATTTACATTCATTTATTTCACTTTCAACTGTTTTCTTTCTTCTTGACCCCAAGAATCTAACTGTGTCCTATTCTGCAATCTTCTTTAATCACTTGCACAGTTTTCAAGGTATTTCAAATACCGATATCTTCAATTATGGAAATACATGAGATAAATTTAATTAAATCACGTCTCTGAACAGTTTTTCAATCAAATTTCATCATTTAGACATTTATGTGTTCTTTTTCTTAGATTTTTGAAAGCTTTTTTCTTCTGATGCTAGTGATACTTCATATCCAGGTAGAAAATTAATACATAAAACATATTTATAAACATAAACTGTTGGCAATGGTTAACATGGGGATCCACCCTCCATAATAATTCCAATACAGAAATGCATTTCCATATGAATTGAATCCTGTTACGTATGCTAATTTGTGCCCCAATTTTTTTTCTTACTGACACATGATAGAGCTCTTTTATCTAATATGTCATTATATCATTCTTTTTTGGTGACCTTATAATGTTCCACAATTTAAAGGTAACATAATTTATTCAGCTACTGTTCTTAAACATATAAGACAAAATGACTCAAAATCAAATAACTTTTCAGTCTTAACAAGTCTCTGAATATTTGCCATGTCCCACCTCGTGTTTTTAATAGTTTCACTCAAAAGGGAAAAATTTTGAAAATGATATAATATAGTAAAATGTCTATTTGAAGCAGTGTTTCTATACTAAAGAATCGACATTTTTATCTTTTCAGATTTAACTCCCAATTTCAATATCATTTTATAGTAATTTATGTTTTATTTGTAGAGGAATCAACTTGGTTATAGTGAAAAGAGCAGGAAGTTGAGAGGCAAGTTCTCACTTAGATGAACTTCAATGCTTAGTTTTGAGAAGTTAAATACATTTCCCTGTCTTTACTGAGATAGTATGAGTGATAATCAACATTTCTGTATTTTGATATTGACTTTCTAATTTCCCATCATACTATGAGGAAAACCATGAAAATGTAGTAAGCCAGTAACAGAAATAAAAAAAAAAAAAAATCCTTCCTACTCCCTATAAAGTAGAATGTAGCAAGCACTGAACTTTAAAAAGCACATATGGGTGTGCACATGCTCCTATGTAGTTTTCTATGAAGGTAATTTACTGTTTTATGTTTTAAAACTGTTAAATATGGAATAATTTTAAATTACAAAAATTGCAAAAATATTTAATAAAATACAATGAACTTCAAGATATATTTTTTTTCTCAAACAATTCAGAATAAGTTGCTTTTGTGATGTTCTGTTAGCTGGAAGTATTTTAATGTTTATTTCTTTAAAAAGACAATCTCTTTCAAAACCTTATTACATTGATTTAACTCAGAAAATTAAGATTGTACAAAATTATCAACAAATCTATAGGCCATATTCAAATTTTACCAGTTGTTCTACTAATGTTGGGAAGAACAAAGAATCCAATTCTTCTTCCCATGCAACATCACACATTACTTTCATTTTCCATGTCAATTTTGTCTTCTTTTATCTGGAACATTTTGCCAAATGTTGTCTTTAATCGACTTGTCATTTTTAAGGAATGCAGGCTAATTATTTTATAGATATTCTACCATTTGGATTATCTGCTGCTTTCCTCATGATTAAGTTTGGATCATATACTCTTAGCAATAATACTATGTAAACATACTATGAAAGTCCTTCATGTTATTAAAATATCAGGATCATGTGGTATCTATGTGTCTTATGGTAATCACTTAGAACATTTGATTAAGATAACAACACTTTGTAATTTGAAGGACTAATAATTTTCAGTAGAGTAATAATATTTTCGAGTTATAATTTTTTCATCAACTTTTACTAGTGTTTTAACATCTACAAGTTTTTCTTTCCTGAAGCCATAATTTATTATGATGTTTCTAAGTGGTGATTTTTTTATTTCCTTCATTTTCCCCACATTTATTTATTTGATTTTTATTATCATTTCCTTATTACTTAGAAAACAGGTTTTAGGATTTTAATAACTTTGAGTATTAACAGGATTAACTGACATTGCACTGATCACCTTAATGAGAAGTTCTATTACTCTTTTTGGGGCTGTTTAATTCTATTTACTCCATTTTTAATCTTTCCTTTGCCTCTAAATTTTTATGATTTTTGGATAGTCTTTCTTAATTTTTCTCAGCTGTCCATGCCAGTTTCTTTCTGCTGATCTTCCTTTGCTGGATGTTAGATGTATCCAAGGTATATCCTAAGCCCTCCTTTTACTATACTCTATCACCATATTTTTCAACACCTGCATTATTTATGGATTTTCACCAGTCCTTAGTTAATCAATAAAAGAAAAAAAAAGACTTGCAGAGAGATGAACTAACTGAGTTTATACCCTATGGCTTGTAACTGGGCCCAGCCACCTGCTTTCAGAGCCTGGACTCAAAACCAATAATGTTCAAGCTGCTTGAGTGGATTGCATTTTGATTTTGAAAATTTGAAGACATATAATACTCTATTTAAATTTCAAAATGACAAAATTTGTTGCTTAATAAATTAAGTAAAAGAGGTATTCAGATTTAATTAAAAGGACAGTAGTATGTTGCAGTTCATATATTAAATGATTATAATTCTGTAGCATCATTGGTTTTGGTAATTAATTTGTACTTAATTTTATATAGCAAATTTTAATTATACTGGGTATAGGGAAATTAATTTATACAGAACTCAATAAGCAATTTATTTGAAAATATACTTAGATCATGTTACATGGTTAATGGATAATTTTGTTCTATTTTATACAAGAGTAATATGATGAAACAGATAATGATCATTAGGAATATACCCTTTAACCTAATGAATTTTATTTAACTGAAGTTATCATATCTAGGATGAACCAGTATGAACATACACCCAACCATATCCATGTGTACACTGCATAAACATCTGCTCAGATTGGGGGGCAACAGGAAGTCATTTGAGTCAGGAATCCTGGAGAACTTTAGGGGACCCACTGTTATTGGCCTGAGGATCATAACCCTGTTTATTATTATTGCAAATTACTTTTATAACAAATATGAACTAAAACTAATTTGAAATAAAATAACGCCATGTGAAAGTACTAATTACTCAAAATTAAATAACCAAAAAAATAATCTGAAAAGCATTTTTTTTTTTTTCAATCACCAAATCTTAAGTCAGGTTTCTGGCAATTGAAATTACTTTACAATGATCTGTGTGACACAGAGACTAAATTTGATTATCTCTGGAGAAAAATTATGTAATATTTCTCCTGGTATTGAATTGCTGCCTTCTGAAGAGTCTTTACTCCTGCACAGAAATCAAGACTATTGGAAAACTCTTGACCTCATGAGTGGTGTTTTCTGATTTTTTGCAAGTAATATTCACCATGGGTTATATGATAGAAACTGAGCAATGTTTAAAGTTATGGAGACTATATCTGCAGAGCCAAAATAAGCAGAAAGACTTCAAATAATTCCACAAAGTCCATCAGAATAGAATAAAGGAGAAAAATCTCAAATCCACATTTCCTTAAATTGGGTCATATGTTTCACTCTTTTAAATGTCAAGTCAATGCTGCTATACATTTTCTATATATTTCATCAAGGGTAAAATATTTGATCAGGACTTCTGATATCAACTTTTTTAGTATTTCACGTAGTTTGTGTGTGTTGAATCAAACACAGACTCTTTACCCAGACATCTTCTTCTGGGTCCACATGTTTTATGAGAACTTCAGAATCTATCCTAGTGTTTTCACCTTAAAGAAATCACTCATTATCTATATGCTGTCTTGTTCTATCCACAAGTGCATATCAGTTACTAGATCACGTATATTCCCTGAAGTTAAGTTATTCTAATCTCCTAACTTGAGTATGCCTATTAAAAGGGGTGTGAAAAAGCATTAAAATAATGTTATTTGGTTAAAGACACAAATTTACAAGTGCTTTTATCTTATGTACATATATTTACCAAACTAGGGAAACTAACACAATAATTCTACATGATTGCATATACAACAAATGATGTAAATGGAATATAATGAGACAAAATTGTCAGAGCATTCATATGTCACATGATACCTGGTGTCATTCTTTGATCTAAGCATTTCATGTGGCCTATGGGAATATGTACTGACTTCCACCACAGTACTGAGGGGAGGCTTGGTGGATGCTAGCCACTGTATTAATCAGGATATGAGGACCTAGAGTTAGTCACCTGCCAGAGGCACTCACACACCTGGCTAATGTTTGAGGAAGCCAGAACTAATTCCCATGTCACAATTTTAGCCTAGGTCTATTACTGAACTAACTAAAGAAGCCTGATAATTAGATCCATTGAGATATTAGGTACAAGTCAATGTAATGCAAAAAGATTCATAGTAGCCACTCTCTTGCTGTGGTTGTTGCCAACATCTTTAATCATATGTGAAATGTGTAGAAATATGACACAAATAGCATTGCACTGGAAATGTGCACTACTACTGTGTCCCTTTGCTCTGCCTTAATCACAAGGACCCTGCCTAAGTTGTTTCAAAGGAGCTTGAATGGTTGTTGTATTTTCCCCCTAAGTTTAGAGAGGAAAAATGTGCTAGTTGTGGAAATTGTGAAAAATGGAGAAAATATTTAAATTTAAAAAAAAACTACACATAATTTCAAAACCCAAAAAGAACATTCTGGAGAATTAGTTTTGTATTTCCCTCCAATATTTTTGTGCAGATGTGTGTATGTGCGCACATGTGCTTGTATGCATGCATGTTTTGTTTTGTTTTGTTTTGTTTTGTTTTTTTTTTGTGTGGTACCAGGGATTGAACTCAGGGGCACTCGACCACTGGGCCACATCCCCAGCCCTTTTTTGTATTTTATTTAGAGACAGGGTCTCACTGAGTTGCTAAGTGCCTCACCATTGCTGAGGCTGGCTTTGAACTCGCAATCCTCCTGCCTCAGCCTCCCAAAGTGCTGGGATTACAGGCGTGCGCTACCGTGCCCGGCTGCATGCATGTTTTGTAAAGCAAAATTGCACACTCCCAGAAGATATAAAGTAAAACATTTTCACATTTTCAAGCTAAATTGTTAAAGACCATTTTTCTGTTGCCCAATCATATTACTCAACTTAAACAAAAAGTATTTTACAAAGCTATTGTCCGAACAAAGGAAAGCTGTCTAATTACAGTATTAGATATTGTGCACTTTAAAAAGCTTGATATATTTACAGATCAAAGCATGTAGCACCACACCTGGGTTGCTATAGAGATGTCTAAATTTTATAAAGATACAAAAACTTTAACAATAAATGCATGTTTTAATAAGTTTGCTAAAGACTTAACTTAAACACCCACAAACTGTTTTTTTTTTTTTTTTTTTTGCAGAAGTATTGTGTGAAAATGCAGGTGCAAGGTATTATGTGCCTTTTAATTAGCTGCTTTTTTCTGATTTTATGTCTTTGATTCTTCTGATGCACCCTTTCTACTGACTTATTTCTTCATTTTAATTGCTAGTGAGAAAGTTATGTCCTTCAAACTTTTCAGACTTTGCCTGTCATATTTATAGTATAAATGTGAAGAAAAGTATGCACTTACCTACAGTGTACACAAATGTGTGTGTGTGTGTGTGTGTGTATCTCCAGTTGTCCCTCAGTGTCCAGTAGACATTGGTTTTAGCACACTCCACTGATACCAAAATGACACATGCTCAAGTCCCTTCTATAAAATGACACATTATTTGCATATAACCTATGCACATTCTCCTTTATACTTTAAATCATCTCTAGATCACTTATAATAACTGATACAATGGAAGTTATGTACATAAATAGTTGTCATACTGCATTGTTTAGGAAATGATGACAAAACATAGTGCCTGTATATGTTCAGTACATATTTTTCCTTTAATAGTTTCCATTTGTGATTGGTTCAATCTGCAACACAACCCTCCCCTCCCAGAGGGACAACTGCATGCACATGCATATACAAACACATATAAACATGATATATATGCACATTTGCATTTGTTTATTCATATCTCTCTCTTCTCATGTATAAAACAGAGCACTAGCATGAAGATTCTCATTATTCTTGAGAGAGAACCAGTATCATCTGATCTAAGAGTCATCATATGGATTTAGAACTTTGAAATTGTCTGAGAATTTAGGGAGGATAAATCTTAAGGAGCCTAGAACCTTAGCATCTAGTTTGTTGATTTGATAGTCTTTCAAAAAAAAAATGAACACTTATTAATGACTTTGAAGTTTACCATCATCATACCTTTTTTTTTTTAAGCAAGATTTGAAAAAGTATGGAATAAACTTTGGACCTGATAGGAAATAACAGCGACTTGTGTTAGCAATGAATATTTCATGTTACTATCGGTAGGAAAGCAAGGGAAGAGGGTGGCCTTAGAATCCCATCTGTGATAATAGCATGACGAAGGTATTCTGCTTGTTGATTCAGCTGTGTTCAGGTCCTCAAAAAGAGATCCACTGAATTCATGGTCTTGTGCAGGTACTTAAAGTAGAATTTGTTATCCAGATTTACAAGAATGCAGAGATGTTAAAGTGCTGAAATGACATGTAGAATCTGAGAAAACCTAGTAAAATAGTTAGTCCCCCTTATCTTCATGTGATAAATTTCAGTACCCCCAGGAGAAGCCTGAATCTTGATAGTATGGAATCCTATGTACAAGCATTGAGACACTGAGACAGTCGATCCGATAAGCAAGATGGCTAGTAGGAGACTAGTGGGAGGGAAGCATATCCAGACAGCACAGACATGCTAGACAGAGTGGTGGCTCAAGTCCCAGCTGGGTCCAAGCAGTAAGTGCAAGATTCCTTCACACTACTCAGAATGGCATGCAATTTAAAACTTATGAACTATTTACTTCTGTAACTTTCCTTTGAATATTCCTAGATCATAGTTGTCTATAGACATGTAGAATATTAAACAGTGGATAAGGAGGAGCTACTGTCATAACAAGTAGGAAATAGAACAATCAGAATAGGGTGGTTATGTTAAGAAACAAAGAGTTGGACACATACACCTTGCCTGAGGCCCAGGCTTCCTGAGATTTTTAAACTCCTGGATTTCTAGCATGATTCTTATCTTCCTTTGATGTTCATGTACCTTATAGTAACCCATCTCTTTACTTGAGCTAGCCTTGTGCTCTGCTTCTTGAACTGTTGAAACTTAAACTAAAACCGTGTCCTTTCTAACTACCACCCATGTCAAATACAACATTTTTTGTGTAATGAATTAAGGTAGTTAACAGTCATGCTTTCACCTGCATATCCAGGAACCTGGATGTCTTACTTCATTCTTCCCTCTGTTCACCAACTCCCTCCATTTTCCCTCCTGTCCTGCTGCCTCATTTACAGGATTCACTTACCTATTTTTTTTCCTTAATAGCACTCTCTCAGCATAGTAGTATCTCGCTCCTGAAATATTAAAGAGATCCTGGTAACTGTTTTATTCCCATCAATCTTGTTTCCTTATCATCCCCCACATTTTATTCAGGGTAGTGAGTATAAAGGCACAATTATAACTATTTGTTTTCTATTTGCCCTATCACACGTTTCTTGTCCTCTTATACTAAGTAAGCCCTGTAAGAACAGAGCTCTACCTTTTCAGCTTTAGCTTCATTGCCTTGGATTTGAATGCCTTGCCTATCTTTATTTTCTTTGGCATTTCCGACAGTCTCCAACACTTAATTCAATGGTCATTTCCTCCAGAAGATTTTTCTTACACATATGGTTGGACTCTGCTGTGCCTGCTCTAAGCTATTTTTCTGTAACTTGGCACATTTCATTGTCTACTGAGTAAATATCTTAATTTTCCAGCCTTTTACTAAGCTATCAGCTTGTTGATGGTGAGGTAGTGAGGACTGGCTTATTTTACACTCCAAACCTGCAGCAGTGCCTGGAATATGCTAGCGACCAATAAACATTTGTTGAATAATGTACCTTAGACAGTGCCATCCTTCAGATTTAAAAGGTTTCCTGAGTGCTGTGGCACTCTCTGTCAGGCCCCACTTTGCTGCAGCAGGACTATCAATGGCAGCATGTTCACCTGCTATGCCAAACCCCGTTTGTGGCAGCATTGTGCCTATGAGGGTATTTAAACCCTGACTCAGAAGTGCTTAGAGGAAGGCTCTGAAGAATAATATGAATCCTTGTGTGGTTTCCCTGGGAGCTGCCTTTGCTAAATCCATCTGGTTTTTTTCCCCTTCAGTTTTATTTTAAAATACCTTCGACTTTCCCTTCCTGTGACTGTCTATGGATTTAGCAGAGCCCCTCAGCTGCTTATTATCTTTGTCCTGCTGTAAGAAAATCTGTATTTTTTCCCTCTATTTCCTTTTTTAAGAATGAATGTTTGGATACCAACAGAACAGGCTGAGCAGCTGAGTCGGTGTATAGGAAAACTAGAGTCACCCCAGGCACCAAACTGTTTATAGACTCAGGGAAAAAATAAATTTAAAAAGAACTTTCTCTTACTTTACTATATTTAGTTTTGATTTGTTGGATAGGATACATCTTGAAACATCATCATAAGAAAATTAACGCTTGGTTCGGATTTAGAGCTCCAACTTGAAAGGACTTCAAGTGTGCGGCGCTGGCTCCTCTGGAGACATTTCACAGCTCCATCATTAGTGTCAAGTGGAGGAGCCCAGGGCTCCTGCACATTTATAGTCTTTGTTCCTAAAGGATCAAAAGCAGTTTTTCCTTGTACATATACTAGCTAGGAGCTTGCCACTTCCTCAGAAAGTGCCAGCTCTGTGTCTGAATTCAATTTGTGTTCAGAACTGCCCGAAGCTGAATTTCAGGGCACACCAGCACAGGACACATCCTTCTAATTATTCATGATGACAGGGGTAAGGTGGTAGGCAGAAGGAGCCCCCAGAATGTCCACAACCTAAAAGCCAGAACTGGTGAATATATTGTGTTAAGTGACAAACGAGAATTAAGTAGCAAATCAGTTGGTCCTTAAATAGACCAAGTATACTGGATTACCCAGGTGGGCCCAAAGTGAGCACGTGAGTTTTAAAAGCAGAAGAGGAAAGAAGACAATTTTCAGAGATGTGACAAAGGTGGAGGAAATGGGGCATGAGCTAGAGAATACAGGCAACCTTTATGATCTGGGAAATGTTTTCAGCTGACAGCCAACAAGAACACATGGACTACAATGTTTTACCAATAATCTGAATAAGGAAGCAGATGGATTCTTCTCTAGAGTCCGGAGACAGCTGATGCCTTGATTTTAGTTCTGTGACCTATGGAACCATGAGAGAATACGTTTGTGTTGTTTGAAGCCACTAAATTCTTGGAAAGTTATTATTGAAGCATAGAGAAGTAATTCAGTGATCTGTCAAAAGCATTGACCACCTTATCTTTCATAGGTACAACAATGCCTTCTAATTAGAACACTGTGATCAAATTATCCAGGAAAGAAGAAGATGTAGAAGTGCCATTGGTGATGAAAGAACAAGACAATATTTGAGACAGTAATTGGTTAAATGGCAAATAGTAGAGCATGATAAGTTGCAAATGAATTCTGTTGAGTTTTGATTAGAGTCTTAATGAACAGGTTGCAAGAAATGAGTTTTAGTTTCTTCTTTTTCTCTCTTTTTATTTATTCTTCTTAGATATACATAACTATGTTTTGACATATTATACACACTTAGAGTATAACTTATTTTAATTAGGATCCCAGTTTTGTGGTTGTATGTGATGTAGATTTTCACTGGTGATGTATTCATATGTACATAGGAAAGTTGTGTCAGATTCATTCATTCTATTATCTTTCCTGTTACCATCCCATCTCCCTTTTTTCCATTCCTCTCTGTCTAATCCATTTAACTTCTATTCTCTATCTCCCCCTTGTTTTGTGTTAGCCTCCACATATCAGAGAGAATATTTGACCTTTGTTTTTTTGGGATTGGCTTACTTCACTTAGCATGATAGTCTCTAGATCCATCTATTTACCAGAAGAACTCATAAAGCCATTCTTTTTATGGCTGAGTAACATTCCATTGTGTATATATATCATATTTTCTTTAGGCATTCATTTGTTGAAGGGCACCTAGGTTGGTTCCATAGCTTAGCTATTGTGAATTGAGCTGCTATAAACTTTAATGTGGCTGTGTCACTATAGTATGCTTATTTCAAATCCTTTGGGTATATACCCAGGTTTGGGATAACTGAATCAACTGATGGTTCCATTCTAAGTTTTCTGAGGAATCTCCATACTGCTTTTCAGAGTGGTTGTAACAATTTGCAGTCCCACCAGCAATGTTTGAGTCTACCTTTTCCCCCACATCCTCACCAACATTTATTGTTACTTGTTTATGATTGTTGCCATTCTGACTGCACTGAGATGTAATATCAGAGAAATGCTAATTAAAATCACACTAATTGCTAGAGATGTTGAACATTTTTTCATGTACTTGTTGAATTCATATTTAGTTTTCTGTGAAGTGTCTGTGCAGTTCCTTTGCCCATTTATTGATTGAGCTATTTTTTTTTTGTTGTTGTTGTTGTTATTGTTGTTGTTTGTTTGTTTTGTTTTGTTTTGTTTTTTGGTGTGAAGTGTTTGAGTCCTTTATATGTCCTGGAGATTAGTGCTCTGAGGTATAGGTGGCAAAGATAGTAACCCTTTCTGCAGGATGGAAGTTTTCATTTCTTGATCTCAACTGTCTACTAAAGCCTTAGCACAGAGCTTAGAATCAGTCTCAATAACATTCTTTATTTGTGGTATAGTGGCATCAAATCATGAAGATGAACATTTCATGACAGTGAGTAGAGATTTAGAAAAAACAGTTGATGTTTTTGGGTAATTGTTAAGGATCCAGTTGGATAGAACAGGAAGTAAAGTACAGGTTGGATGATTTGGAAACAGAAGTGAAGGAGACACTTTCCAGAAGGGAACAAATTTATCAGTGTTTTACCACTGAAAATGTCTGTACCACCTTGTGAGACATCAAGGATAATGTACATTTGCTGAAAGCCAGCCACAAAATCGGAGTGAATCCTTCTGCTCCTGCACCCCCATAACAACTTCTTCAGCTCAGCAGAGGGCAAGGCATGGTACCTGAAAAGACAGAATAGAGAATATATTCTTAGGCACCTTTCTTTAATACAACAGAAATGCAGCCTGAGTTGTAACAAATTTAAGAAACACTTGCATTTTGGTGTCTAAGCTCCCTCAAACCAGGAATGCCATTGAAAATCAGGAGAACTGCTCAGATAATGCAGCATTCCAGCCAAAAGTGGGGGTATCTAAGGGACCGGAGATTTTATGGTGGACAAAGACAGCTCTTAGAACAGTTCCCAATACTCCTTCTGCTCCAGAAGTGATATGACTAAGGTAGAGAAAGGCCCCAACCTATCAGAAATTATACCAGATGTTGCCCCTGCTGCTCATTGACCCCAGGCCTAAAGGTAGATGCAGACCATACCTGTAATGTGTCTTCCTGCCTGGAGTTCCATCCAGTCAGGTTCCTTTCCTCCAGAAAGCCAGACAGGGCATTGAAAAAAGCACAGTTGTTTCAGTATGAAGCGATGGATGGAATTGCTATCATCAGCAATTGTTAACATTGGGACTTCATAACACTTGCCCAACCTCTCTAAAACTTTAGTTTCTTCATTTGTAAAAGGATACTGACGCTAGTAATGTGCTTCTCTCGGAGTGAACATTTATGTATTTTTGATATAAATTTCACTAAGATCACATAAATCTTCAGCAAAATGTTACATGTATAAAGTGTTAGTGTTGTTTTAGTGATGAGCATTATATTAGTCTGTGGGGGCTGCCAAAACAAAGCACATGAACTGGTGGCATAAATAACAGAATTTTATTTCTCACAATTCTGGAGGCTGGAAGTCTAGGATCAAGGTTTGTTTGCAGGGTTTGTTTCTTCTGCGGCCTCCCTCCTTGGCTTGGAACTGACCTCAAGTGACTTTCCCTCTGTGCAGATGTGTCCATATTTTTTCTTCTTACAAGGACATGAGTCACATTGGAATGTGATTCACTCTAATAATTTTACTGTAACTCACCTCTTTAATGATGCTTCCTCCATATACAGTCACATTCAGAGATACTAGGGGTTAGGTCTTCAACATATGAATTTGCGGAACACAATTGCACCCACAACAATTATTATTACAATTGTCATAATTTATTCCAATTCAGTAGTTAAAAATACTACATTTGCATTAAGAAAGGCATAACTGCCATCTACAAATATAACTTCATTAAAAATGTGAATGTTTATTTTATGTTCCTTTCAGTCCTTAGGGTTATAATGTTACTACTTCATAGGGACAATAGCAAGACAGTAGCCTGGTGCCAGTGCCTTCCCTTTGCTCAAATAACCACACAAATAATGCCTTAGCCTGTGTGGGCTTTGTCACCTTGATCATGAAAAACTGACCTTAAATTTTAACCCCATTTTTTGTTGTAAGGGGATCCCATGTGCCTACAAAAGTCAAGTCCAATGACAAAATAAATACTGAAAGTAGCAACTTTTTTGTAGCAGCTCTAAATTCCATTTGGGAGCACACACACACACACACACACACACACACACACACACAGAAAGAGAGAGAGAGAGAGAGAGAGAGAGAGAGAGAATCCTCATGCTTACTTGATATTTTCTCCCTAAAACTTGAAGCTGTATTTTCTCATTAGAGCCTCTCTCTTGCTAGGCATGGAGACTGCACTGGTATTTGAAGAAGAAGGCCTATATCCCAAATTCCCAGTGGTTCCATTTAAATCCAGGCTTCAGAAAAGCAAAGATATGGACAGTGAGCAGCATTTATCCTAGGGAAACTGATCAAGAAAGAGAAGCCACCTGGATTAAATAAGTCAAGGAAACCTGCTTAGAACCATGATTTGATATGCTAATCACTACAGAAGCATGTTTTATTGGTCCATTTAATTTGGTCTGGGGAGAAATTTCCCATAAGGATTTGGGGATTTTGCAGACCTAAGGCACTAACATACAAAGTAAAGTTGGATTTTGCTATATTAGCTTCCCCTGTGGAATCAGTTCATCAAGGCTCCTAATAACTAAAGCAATGGCTTTCAAACTTTAATGTCTTTAAGAATTATCTGGAGAGCTTGTTAAAATGCTACAGGCTCATGAGATTCTGATTCATTCAGTCTTGAGTGGGATCCAGAAATCTGTACTGTATTAAGCCTCCTATACCACTCCAGGCAATTTTAATTTTTCATATGAACACTCATAGAGTGTTTATTACATGCCAGACACTGTTATAAGCATTTTATAAATATTAACTTATTTGAAGTCATAAACCCCAATGTTTTTGTATCAGTATTTTACAGGAATGAAATGAAGGCAGAATTGCTTACACTAGGACAGCACTCGTAGGGGCCAAGGCTGAGATCTGAACCCAGGCAGTTTTGATCCAGAATCCATTCTTTTGGCCACTATGTTATGCTTTCCACTCATTTTGATGCACATTTTCTACCAGTTACACTTTAAAGCCAATTAAAGAATATTCACATAGGCATAATCACTGAACCCATATTAAAATGGGATCAATCAGTACACCTTTTTTTGAAGAAAGGAAAACACAAACATTCATTAAATATTGACTTTATACCAGGGGCTCTGATAACCAGTGTTGAAAGACATTATAAGAGAAATAATTTTGAAAATCACAGAATCTTTGCTGAGAGTTTACAACTTCACTGAGTCTCTTTTTGGCTGAACTGACTCAATCAGAAAACAAATGAAAGTCAAGTTTTCTATATTTCCCGATGTTCAACTGCTGCTAGATACAATCATAGGATTCATCCAGTGCATGATTTATGAATTTTCCCCAGCATTTTTTTTTTTTCTTTTAAATAATTTTTCTTTGGGAAAAACCTTCAAATTTGCAAAGATATTTAAAAAAATAATATGATGGAACTTTGAGAGTTTTTACCCAGAATTACTCACTGTTCATATTTTTATCCTTAAGTATCAAGGTGATTGGGCATAATATATTCATTGGCCAGTCATTTTTCAGAACTATAGAAACCATAGTGGTATTCAGTTACAAATATGCTGATCTAGAAGGTCCAAGGATGTTTCTTGGTGCTTTATAGGGGATGGGAAATCAGAAGGGATGGCACAGAGACTAGGTTTGCCCATATCATTCCTTGGATGAATGCCATGCATGACTTCTATAATATGATGCTTTTAGTATACTTGAATTTCTTATTTACATGATATCCCAGGAATTTCAGAGAGTGAGCTATAAGAAATCTGTGGCCATCTTTAATCTTCATATTTTCTCTATTTGTATTCTATAATGATGAGCTCACTGGCATCTGGTATGGTCATGGTCTAGGCTGTACAACAGAGAAAAGGGTATAAGAAGTATGGAGAGTGATGAATGTAGATTTCTTGACTCTGAAGAGAATTACTGTAGCCAAAAAATATAAAGTAGTTAAAGCTGATCTTTGCTGTTCTTCAAATATTTTTTGCTTTGAATTGTTCTGTGAGGTGGGGATTTAGGCAAATATGTTGAATAACTGAATTTATCTCAAGAGACCAACTCCTGCTCTGTCTACTAAGTTCCTAAGTCATTGTTTCCCACATTGCTGAAATTGTGTATCATGTTGACCATTTTTTACTGTTATCAGAGTCTCTCAAAGCATTTCTTTTACCTACTTTTAACTTGATATCTACTTTATTTAATTTTTAAAATAAAATTTAATCACTATTATGAATAGGAAGCCATTATCACTTAACATAAGTATAGATACCTCTGAAAATGGAACTGGGAACTAAATATTGTTATTCTGTTCTAGCAAATGACACATAATCTCTTTGTTAAAAATGAAAGATAAAAACAAATAAGCATTGCAGACAAATTATCACCAAATCCAGACATTTCTCTTGATTTATAAAAGACTTGAAAAATAATTGAAAAGGAATAATTTAGTATGTTAATCAGGGTTTCACCATGCTCTGCCTGAGAATCACATAACATCATCTCCTGTGTCCGTCAGGGCACAATGCATTTGGGACTATATCAGCTGGATTTTGCTATGTAAAAGGACTCTGCAGTCTAGCAGTGTAAACAGCAACCCGTGAGTTACTAACAAAGTTCAGCCTGTGTCTGGCTGGACAGCTCCCCACTGCTCTACTCTGTGTCACCTAGGCTCACCATATGAATATAAATGGGCTCACATAGCGTGTCTCACACGAGACAGGTGGCCTTTAGATATGGTTACAACTCCATTGCCATGTGGTCTATCATCCTGAAAGGGATTAGCCAGATTTGCTTACATGGTCCTAGTAAGAAAGAAGGTAAGAATCTGGACCTGAAATTATCCCTATCATATTCTATTGTTTAAAATAAGTCAACCCCCAATCCTGATTCAATGGGTAGAGAAATGCATTCTACTTCTTAATAGTATTAGGTGCAAAAAGCTGTAGTCATGTAAAAATCCCCCACGGGGCATGACTTTTCTTAGAAATTATATTTCAAAAGATACGTATAGAAAAAGCACACCGTTTACCAGAATAAAGCTTTGACTTCAAGCCCAGAAATGGGTTCAATCATATAGGAACTTTAAAAAATGCTTTCATTCCTTTAGTATTAAGACCTAGAATGGCATTTTAAAATTGTAATTCATGAAGAATTTGTATTGTATGTGGTATTAAAAAGTATTATGCAAACAAATATGCAAAATACAAGACACCAAAATTAGGGGAAAATGCTGTAATGTAGAAACTATTCTGAAAATTCATGGAGTTTGTGTGAGTATTTAAAAGTCAGTGAGCAAATCAGTTCTCTCAGCATTTTCCAAACTGACCTAGAATATTTTGGTCATGGACCTCCCAAATTTCATTCAACAAATATTATTCTATTCCTATTTTGTGTCAGGTCCTCTGTTAAACCTTGGGACTTGATCATTGAACAAAGCACATGTAGGTACTACCCTCAAAAATCATCAGATACAGTGAGCTATATGTTACCCAAATATCAACAATCATACACCAAGAACTGAAACATTATGAAGAAAACATACTGAGTAGTATGTAAGTAACCTATAACATTCAGAGACCTAATTTAATCAAGACAGGCAAGTAGATGAGAAGAAAAAAAACTATACTGATATAAACCATAGAGTACCTGTAGTTTTCAATAATAAGATGGGAACATAGTTTGTGAAAATGTTGAGTTATCTGAGCTATCCAGTGTAAGATCTGCTAGTCACATGTGATTATTTAAATTTAAATAATTTAAAAGTTAAATAAATATAGAAGTCCAGGGCTTCCTCTGCTCTAATCAGGTCACTATTTTACTATAGTAAACCATAAAAAATAAAATCTTTCCATTTCTATAGAAAGTTCTACGATATAGCCTTGCCTATGTTCAAGGGTTAGCAAAAACTATGACCCGTCAACCAAGTCCATACAGTGGCCTGTTTTATCACAATCTGCAAGTTGAGAATATTTTAAACATTTTTAAAAGGCTTGAGAAAGAAGGAAGGAGAGAAAGGGAAAGACAGAGGGAGGAGAAAATAAGGATAAAAAGGAAAGGAGAAAATAAGGAAGAAAAAGAAGACAATTTAATGGTTCACGTGTGGTCTGAGAAATAGAATGTGTTTCTCTATGTGTTTCTTCATAGAGAAAGTTTGTGACCATTGCCCTAGAGTCTGCATCCCCCTTCTTGCTTGTCCTTCCAAGGCAGTATTAGGAGCTTGGGTTTTCTGCCTGCTTAGAAAGCTGCATTTGACTCTGCTTGGTGACCAACAAAACATCATGCTGCCATTCCATGGTACAGAGTTGTTGCTAAGCAGCAGCCGTTCCGGCTAGGGAGTTCAATTTTGAGCCTTGGCATCTAGTGGAGCTGTGAGGACAGTTGTTGCTAATGGAAGATAAGTGAAAGTAATGGGTGTCATTTGGGGTTCCAGGTGATGGGATACTGGCTGATGACTCACTACAATCTCTTTTTGCTTTGTCTGCCAGTTGGAAAATGTTATGCTCAACACTCCAGCCTACACCTGATATCTGATCAATAGTTCTCAGATTTGTAAACACATACTCATTAATTTTTATTGTGCCCCATTGGCCATAATTATGCTGAAAATATTTGTACTGGATAAGATATAATAACAAAAGCTGTATTACAGAACAACTATTTTGTGGGCCTATATGTCTTAGAAATTAATTGCTAGGAAAAAAAAATACCACTTGAAGGTTCTAGGGACAAAATATCAGTAATCAAATTCATTCAGGGAATATATCCTAAGTCCCAAAAGCAGATGTGACTGAGAAGTAAATTAATCAGTCAGGTTTACTATTAACCAAAATTCTAATGGTCTTCATTTTAATAGATTGCTATGATTAACGCTGACATAATTTCAGTTGCATAAATGGGTAATCAAGATAAATGGCATCTTGAAGAGATACAATAAAACAAAAATCCAAGCCAATGTAATATAATATGATATATATATGTGTATATATATATATATATATGTGTGTGTGTGTGTGTGTGTGTGTGTGTGTGTGTATAATATTATACACATTTAATTTAGCCAATTCAGCCAGGATATTTTTTATTGTTTTTAATTGCAGGGTCTTCCATATATAAAACTTTTCTCACTTGTGATATCACTTAAATCTCACAATAACCCAAAGAGGCAAATAAATCACATTTAATTCAGTTTTATTTAAATTAAAGGTATTTGAGCACTTAATATAAAGCATTTAATAATTGCGAACCTCCTCCTTCAAGTCCCTAAAATCATGAAATGCCATGCCAACCCCAGCTTTTTGCTAAAGAAGTATGTGCAACATTATTAAATGTTACATTATATTTGGCTAATATGTGCTTTTCTCTCTTCAGTGGTTTTGGAGAGGATAATAAGGAATGGTTTTAAAAGAGTTAATGTTTAAGCAAGGTAGACAACTACAATCTAAATGCTAATTAACATTTAAGGTCAATCTGGAGGGAGAGTACTTGAAATAATTCACAGAACTCTGTACACTCGTCAATAACTTCAATCAATGTTGAAAGGATTCTTTAAAAATGTAATTTATGAACAATTTACATCTGGAAGAGCAGGTGATTTTAGGTGAATTTTGGAATCAATATTCAGAACCAAAAGACTGAAGTGTCACACCAAAGCTAACAACATGAAATCTAACAGGTTGACATTTCTATGTTTTATAAACATATTAATAAAATACTTGTGCAAGAAGACATGGAGTAGCAGCAGCTCAACAAATGTTTAAACAAAATTTCGAATTACATCGAGACTCTCAAATTGAAAGCATATGTCTAAGAGTGCCATTCATAATGGAATACTGTATATTTTCCAGTATTTCAGCTGATTATTTGTACAAATGCCTCTTGTACACACTCAAGTATCTATGTCTTCATTTCTTCAGCAAATCAGGTGTAGACTACAGGGCATGATGCTGACCCTCTCATATTCTCCTTTTTGTGGAGTAAATTATTTTTCTCTTTCTCTTTCTGATCTCTGTTTTGTTCTCTTTCTCATTTCCTTTGTACAACCATGGGAAGAGTTGAGTGTTGCAGTCTTAAGATAAGAATAAACCTACTCTACTTATCATTCTGGCAGCGATGAGTTAAGATGAATAGAACTCTGAACAAGAGCTGCTCCTCCTACTTGTAACCTACTAAAAGGGAGTTGGGACCTTCTCCAGTGACGAGAAATTCTGTCACTGGCACTCTAGTAAATTTAATCATAGCTCCTAATAGTTGGAATCATTTGACTTGCTGCTATTCAGTCTTGCCACCTGAAACAGGGTGTTCACAGGTTGTTTCTTCTGACCACTCAACTCCAGTCTATTCACAGTCATCTTGTATAAAAGGCCTGCCTGGATCCCTGCACTGGAAGTAGTCTTTTTGTTCTACATAATTACAATATTTATACCTACTTGTTGGTATTTTGTTATATACTGCTTTATAGCAGCATAAAATGGTTCAGTGAAGACAGGACTGGATTCAGCACATGAAGCCCACCTCTTACTATAATGTGCATGTAACCTCCGATCCCCAACTAAGTATAGCACTCTCATTTGTGGTAGGAAAGGCTGACACTAGATTACTGTTTTTGTTTTTTAATTTAAAAAAATTATTTGTTCTTTTTAGTTATATATGACAGTAGATTATATTTGACATATTTCTACAAACATGGAGTATATCTTATTCTACTTAGGATCCCAGTCTTATATATGATGGTGGGACTCACTGTGGTGTGTTCATATATGTACATATAGGAAAGTTGTGTCAGATTCATTCTACTATCTTCCTTATTCCTATCCCCCCTCCCTTGTCTTCTTTCCCCTATGTCTAATCCATTGAACTTCTATTCTCCCCCTCCCCTTTGTGTGTGTTAACATTCACATATCAGACAGAGCATTCGAACTTTGGTTTTTTGGGATTGGCTTATTTCACATAGCATGATTGTCTCCAGATCCATCTATTTACCGGAAAATACCATAACTTCATTCTTCTTTATGGCTGAGTAATTTTTCACTGTGTTTTTAATATTTCAGGAATTCATCTATTGAAGGAAACCTAGGTTTTTTCCATAGCTTAGCTACTGTGAATTGATCTGTTATAAACATTGATGTGGCTTCATCACTGTACTATGCTAATTTCAACTCCTTTGGATATATACTGAGGACTGCAATAACTGGTTCAAATGGCGATTTCACTCCTAATTTTTTGAGGAACTTTCATACTGCTTTTCAGAGTGGTTGTACCAATTTGCATTGCCACCAGCAATGTATGAGTGTACCCATTTCCCCACATCCTCATGAACATTTATTGTTTCTTGTGTTCTTGATTGTTACCATTCTGACTGGAATGAGATGAAATTTCAGTGTAGTTTTACTTTGCATTTTTCTTATTGCTAGAGGTGCTGAATATTTTTTCATATATCTGTTGATTAATCTTATTTCTTCTGTGAAGTGCCTGTTCAGTTCCTTTGCCCAATTGTTGATTAGGTTATTTGTTTCAAAATGAATTTTAAAATGTTCTCTTCTATTCTCTACCAGATAACATGCTGAATTATATTTGTTCCCTTAAGTTTTGGCTGGATTTACCCAGAAGCCATTTGAACCTGTATTTTTTCTTGTACTCAATAATTATTTCAATTGATATTAATATATGGCTACCTAGGTATCTATTTCTTCTTAATGATCTTTGACAGTTTTTAATCTTTCAGGAATTTTTCATTATATCTAAGATGTAAGTTTTTGCATAAAGTTGTTTGCAATGATACTTTGTTATTCCTTTAATATCTGAAAGATTTTTCTTTTCTGATATTGGAGATTTGTTGCTGCTTTATTTTCTTTTGAATGTTTTTGTCTTAATCTTTAGAGTGAACAAGCTTATTTTGACCTTATTTTCTCTACAGTTTGCCTCTTTACTGTTTGGTTAATTTTGCTCTTGTCATTAATAGTCCCTTCATACTACTTACTTTGGGTTTACATTGCCCTTCTTTTCCTACTTACTGTAGGTGGGACTTAAGCCAGTGTTTTATTGCACTAAGTCCTAGTTTGAATGTAATCTGGAAATTTTCATGTATACAATTGTTATTTTCATTTAGTGAAAAATATTCTTAATTTTTATTTTGTGATTTATTCTTTAACATGTAATTGCTCAGAATTGTGTTATTCCGTTTACAATATTTGGAAGTTTTTTTTCCATATATCCTAATGTAACTGGTGATTAATTAGTTCCATTTTTTTCTTCCCCAAGAAAACTTACTTTATCATTCCAATAGATTGAAAAATTTTCACATTGTTTTAATGGTCTAGTTGATGCTTTCTCTTGGTAAAACTTCATGTGCACTTAATGGTGTGGGCAGATCTTGAGTGTGGTTATTTTATATGATCAGGTCAGTAAACTTGAGAATATTGTTTAGATTTTCAACAATCTTTTTTTTTTTTTGCACTATCAAATAGTGAAAGATGGTATAAATCAAAGCATGACTGTGAAGTTGTCTATTTTCTTCCTTTATGTCTTCTGTTTTTCCCCTTATTTTGGGCCTTGGTTATGAGATGTATAAATCTGTATGATTATTGTTTATTTTCTCTTTTATCTTTAGAAAATGTCTCTGTATGCTTGCTAAAAGTGATTGTTTAGAAGTCTGCTTTTTCTAGTACTAGCATTGCTTCTTTTGCCTTCTCATACTTTGTGATCTATAGCTTATATTTTTTCCAATTCCTGGACTCTCAACTTACCTGCCTTCATATTTGACATGCATATCTTTTCAATAGCACATATTGAGATCTAGCTCTTTTATAATGTCTAGCATTATCTTTTCTTATAGAGTGTTTATCCCATTGACATTTACTATAATATTTTCATGTTTATATTTAGTTCTATGATTTTGTTATTTATGATGGTCTGCTCTCTGCATTTGCTCCTATGATCATCTCTCTTCCCTAATTTCTTCTCAATTATTGGATTATATTTTTAGAATTCATATTTTTCATTCATTAGCTTTTTGGTTTTATATCTTTGTTATTATTTTTAGGTGGCTTCTGTATGGATTACAATTTACATAACTAACAGAGTCATATAGAACTTAGAATTCTTTTGTACCATTCTGTGTGAAATAGAGAAATGTTCCAATCATACAATGGTTCAATTTACCCCCATATTCTTTTGTTTTACAGTTGATATTTGCATTTATCTATACACAATTTAAAACCCACAAAATAATGTTTTAATAGTGGCCTTATGTATTAAGACATTTTAAATAAATTAAGAGAAAGTAGTCTTTTATATTCACCCGTACTTTTAACATTTCTTATGCTATTTAGTCATTCCTAAAAATCCAAACTTTTATGTGATATGATTATCTAATTTCCCTTTAGTCTCATGATCTTTCTTGTTTGCTTTTATGGGCATTTTTTTCCCATAGTGTAGTTCAGGAGGAAATAAATTTCCTTTGTTTTCTTTACCAGAAAATGTGTTTATTTTACATTATTCTTGGAGCATCTTTTTACTGCATTTTAAATTATGGAGTCACCTTTTTTTATTATTATTACTTTAATACTGTAGGAATTTTTCTCCCACTGTCTTTTGATCTCTGTGGTTTCTGCTGAGAAGTCTGTGTTTGTTCAAATTGTTGTCCCTCTATATTACTTATTATTTTCACGGAGTACTTTAAAATTTTCTCATGCTTTCTGGCTTTGAAAAATTCAAGTGTGATTATCTACAAAATATCTTCTGAATGTGTCCTACTTTGGGTTTGCTGAGTTATTAATGTTAACATCTTGTTCATTTCATAAAAATGGTTGTTATAGTCATTATTTTCTAAGCAGCTCTTCTGCCCAATTTTACATATTCTCCTGGGAGCCCAATTACCCATCTTAGAAATTTTGACATTATCCTATAGATCTTTTGGGCTCTGTTCATTTTTTTCCTCCCCTCTTTTTATTTAATGAAATGTACTGATAGGCTGCACATTCTCTGTTCCTTTTCTCTCTCATCTCCATCCTATTAAGTTCATGCAATGATTTGATTTCAGATGTTTATTTCAGTATTAACAGTTCACTTGATGATTTTTAATCGTCTATATCTTTGCTGAGATGTCCTATTTTCATTCATTATAAGTGTGAATTTTCATTTACTTTGCAGAACATAGCTGCATGAGTTGCTTTACCATCCTCATATAATTCTAATTTCTTAGCCATTTACATGTTGATTTTTTTTTTTTTTTAAACTTTGGGATTGGGTCACATTATTGGGTTCCTACACTGAGTCATTTTGGATTGCATCCTGGACATTCTAAGTGTTATGCATGTGACATGCATTCTGGATTCGGTTCTGTTTCCTCCCCCATGGATTGACAATGCTTTTTGTTTAGCAGGCAATGTCTTTGTTTATTCTTGGACTGCAGACTGCTCCAATTTCACTCAGCTCATGAATTGTCCAGTGGTTCACCAGGAACTCAAGCTGAGTTTATGGAAAACCTCTCTGGATGTCACCTTTCTGCTGCTTACTCTTGGGCAGCTCTTAGTACCCTGGAGCTCCTTCACCTGGTTCTTCTGACTAGAAATCATTTTTAACCTATCTTCAGGGAAACTGCAACTACCCTGAGGGTAAATTGCCAATAAAATGGGGATTTTACTCTATGTTAGATTCTCATTTTTTTTCCCTTTAGGAAACACTCTGCTTTCTTCATCCTGCAGAGCTCTTAGCTTCATATTTTATCTATCATTTAAAGCTGTTATGTCTGGTGATTCATTTTTTTAAAGCTCATTCTATAGTCTCAAATACACAAACTTCATGTTCATTAATTTTTGAATAACTAAAGTGATACTGTGTTAACCTTCAAATGAATGATAAAGATTTTAATAAATTTTGTCAAATGCATTAAGAAGCAGTTTGAAAAAGAACAGTAACAATGGCTCTTTCAAAAATTTTATTTATATATCAATCTTATTAAATATGTTAGTTGATTTCTATGTACTTATTGAAAAGCTCAGGACTGAATTTTTCAGGTAATTTATTCCTGTACATCTTTGGGGAAAAAGGTTTCAGCTTGGTTGCCTCTAAAGCATAGTTCATTCACATTTAATTATCTTAAGAATAGGACACTTATAACATTAATCCACAAAGCTGAATTTATAATTTGTAAGAGAAGGCAACTTTGAAGTTGACATTTCTTTTATATCAATGAGATTGCAGCTACAGATGAAGGGCAAATGGCAAATTATGCAAAATAAAAGTTTAATCATGAGGGAAAACTTCAGTTGAATATTTCTGTTTGATTAATAATCTATAAGCAGATACCATCTAATTTAAATTTATACAAAAGCATAACTGCTGTTGAAAAATTGCTGCCATTTAACAGTGACATCAACCCACGTTCCCTTCCCCCATCCTCTGTGTGTAACCAAGTATTATAGTCACTTGATTGTGAACTGGCCTTTTTAGAATTAATGGCTGGAGAATAGAGAAAGAAAAAAATGCTTTATTTTAAGAGTCCTATTTATACCCATTCACCTACTTATCATTTCTAAACCCTTTATTGTTTCTTATGAGGATAGACTCATTATTCAATTTTATCCCAGTTACCTAGTTATAAGAAGAAAGTTATCGGAATCTTTGAATTTTGGCTGACACTCACTGGAAATGTTCAAGTTTGTCAAGGACAACCTTAGTTCTTGAGTAGAATTGAAAACAAAGCCTACTCAGGTAAAATACGTTCCTAGGAAGTGCAAGGAATTTCCCTTTTGCCATTATGTGGATTTCAAAATGTTATTAAGATCTCCTAAGATTGATTTTATTTTTGAGGGATAGTGGTGGGGAATCTTTTTTATTTTTTCTTTCAGTACTTTTTCTTTTTTTCTTTCTTTCTTTTTTTTTTTTTTTTTTTTTTTTGGCCAACCTATTGCTCTTATAATAGCAACACAACACCAACTACCCACATATAAACAGATGATTAAAAGCAATTCTTCCACATTAAATACTTTCAAGCCTGGGATATATTACCTGAATCTGTAATGTAGATAAATACTTTAAACACATTGGTATTAAAATTGATCATACCACTCAGATTCAAGTGTTTGGCAGAAGTTCTACATTATTACATAGGAAGTTACTGAGGGAAAAGAGGGATTTATTATTTGGGTTAATGAACATTACATGGGGATTTAGATCTAATTTTAACCACTTATGTAATACTAATTGTACAACTTGAGACAATTCATTTGACCTCTGTTGCTTCAGCTGTGAGATTAGATTTTATTGTACTAAATCACCTTTAAGTTCCCTTTATTTTAAAAAATTATATTTCCACTTACCCCTGAATATAAGTAGAAATTTAAGTCTCTAAGTGAAAGTCTGTTTATTGGTGGGTTAGAGGACTCTAAGCAATGACAGTCATGATCATTGTATTTGTTTTGAGAGCTCAAGAAATTATTAGACATAGTTTTTGTGCTGAAGGAGCTATTTTTAAAGAATAACAAAGTTATATGTATAAACCAATATTGTATATATTTCTAAAGTGAGTACACATCTCTAGCACAGCCTTTTAAAAATATGATAATCAAATTTGCATACTGAATAATCCAGTTCAACCCCATACTTTCTGTTCATCTTTACTTTCATGTCTAATAAGACAGATGATGTCCCTCAGTATTCAAAAACATTGTATTAAAAAATGCTTCCTCTAGTTTATCTAATTGCTCTTTTGAGTTATATACATTTTGCCTTTTTTTCTTTCTTCTCTTTCATGTAAAGTTGCTGATTTTGTGATACTGTGGTTTTATGAAAGAAAAAGAAATTTAGCAGGCAAAAATTCTATGTGAGAAAAAAAAATACATGTTAGCAAGGTAACAGTTCTTCCACCAACCACTCCTGGCATAGCCTGGGGGTACATACTACAGTTCCTTTGGGGAACTCAGAGCTGTGCAAATTGCTTGTATCAGATTTGCTGGGGATTCAGTTAGTCAATGGTCATTTAAAATTATATTACAACAAATATACTTAAAACACATGCTTAATTTCCTTGAAACAATTTCCAAAACACATGATTATTATTTAGATAACTTAAAAGTAAATCATTTAAGAAAGCTGAAAAGTCTTGACTTTTGATATACATTGACATTTGTCCTCAGAGAGTTAATGGACTTGCCATTTTACCTGAAATGTTTAAGAGTCATAATTCCCTTTATTCTTGTCAACATGCTAGATATGCTCAATATAATAAATAAATATAACTATATGTAAATTTCGACATCTCAGAGTTCAGTATGTTCTTTTGGAGGAAAAAGTCAATGTGTGAGTCAAAATTCTATCGTCAAGTTGTAACCTGTCATCTTGTATTTTCTTCAATTAGTGACAAGGGTACAATAGTGCCTACAAATTATGACCTGGAATAAGCACACAAAAGAAGGAGTCCAATTTTTACTCTGACGGTGGCAGTGACCAGGAAAATAGAACAGATCTGTTTCCTCTGTTTCCTCTGCTCTCCCCAGTGTCTGAAGAGGCAGGTAGGATAGGATGTCAGCTCATGCTCCTGTGTAACATTTGGGCAAAACAAAGCTCAGCTGGAAAAGGTTGATCTCCCCTTGGCTGTTTTTCTTTGGATTTCCTGACAGCTATAACCGCGTAAGCCTAAGCACAGAGAGAAAAGGAGATAAACTGTCAGTCCCGCTATGTGCAAAGCTGGCATATTTTTAAGCCAGTGTTTTGTACAAGATAAATCTTAACCTTTTTAGAGCAGTGATATTTCTTCATCAGAATCTGGATCTATGAACAAATTTGATCCACTGCCAAGATATGGGATAAGCACAGCACTTATTTATTCTGTAAGGTAAAATATTTACGAGATGATTTTTATCAGGAGGCACTCACTCAGTAACAATCTTTGTGGACTCTATGCTTGGTGTGGAGAGATCTATGCAAAACTTACACTGAGATAAACCCCTATGTGTTTTCTTCTTAAGGAAGGCATCAATTTCAACTGAATGCTGAATAAGAACATGCATTATAAAGATTTACTTTATAAAAGTATAGAGGTAAATGTGGCTTTGGTTAATGGAGAAAACACCAAGGTGAGACCAGCTGTAATCTGAATAAACGTCCTTTGTAGCTCTTTATTTGAACAGAGATTTTGAGGCAGTGCAATCTTTCAGTGTGTCCATATCCCCTCTTAAGCAAATGTGTGTCCTGTGACCAGACAGCAAGTTTTAAGTCGGGTGGTAACAGCAGACTCTCAATGTCACTCTCCTGCTAGGATAGGGCTGGCCATCTTTAGAGCTCAACTATTGTTTTGTCCTCCCAGCTCTCAGAAACTTTAGTCTCCTGGTCATCAGTCTGAAAATAATGTATCACAGACTTTGTTATCTAAGAAACTACCCAACTTCTGACTTAAAATAAGTCTGCCTAACTACAACTCTTACACCTATCATGTCTTTGAAGACATCACAGGAACTTTTTCACCCTTAACTATTTGGCAACTCAGTGCAGCAGAATAGTACTAAGACTGAGCTGGTCAGACATGGTAGCTCTGTTCTTTCAAGGCAATTGCTATCGAGATTCAAAATCACTGTCTGTTTCTTTTAAGGAAAAATCACTCCTACCTCCTTCACCTTCAGTATCATAACCTAAATCCACATCTCTTTCATTTTACAATCCTATCTCTGCGTGCCTCTTCTTACTATTACCTTGCTTTCATCCAATCTGCCATTATCACCATAATGATGGTCCACTTTACTTTTCATCACATCATTTTTTTTGTTTTGGAAAGCAAAGTAATCACCTTTTTCCTACCATATTGTAAAAGCTTCTGTATAAGAATATTACAGTCATTTAAAATACCGGTCTCCAATTTCTTCTCTCATACTTGCCAAAAAAGTTCAGGAATAATTAATTACCTGACATTGATTATTATTTTTTTTTCAATTGTATTTATTCCAAGTTTTAAATGCTTATTATTATTTAATAAATGACTTCAGGACTTGCTGCTAATTTTTAATAACTTGATGCTTAAGAAGAGTTCAATAGATGTTTTCATTATTTCAGAAGACAATATGAAGATGGGTAGATGGTAATAAAGTTACTGAGAAAAGTAATCTCCTATACCCACCTCTTCTTCAGGAATAGGTCATAAAAAATTTCAGGAATGGCCTTTTTCAGTGAATTATTCGCATGCATTTTTTGGTTTTATTCAGTGCCTGGGATGCTATAGAGTTTATATAATTTAATGCTGATAAAAAGCATTGGATTGTTCTCTCATTTTGAAGATAAGAAGAGAAAGAGATAATCTTGTAATTTTTCTAAGACAATTCCTGTGCAGGAAGATCAAAATTCTAAACTCTTCTATCACCTTATGCAGTTTCTCTGGATATTTAAAAAAAAATTATTACCTTCTTTTAGTAAACATTTTCATAGTTCTGCATGATTTGCAGTCTTATCTGATTCTGTCCACACTAAGCAGATAAAAATCTTCCTCTAAAGTTTAACAGAAGGACCTGGAGAATTTGAGCTTTATCTTATTTTTTCAGTGAATAAATAGATAAGCAGAGTAGAAAGAAAGAAGAGGGAGAAAAAAACCAACGTGAGCAAAATTTTTACCTACAATAGTTTGGATCCTGAATGTATTCAAGGGCCCATGTGTTAAAGACTTGGTCCCCAGGGACAACTAGGAGGTGGAGCCTAATGGAAAGACCTGTGGTCACTGGAGGCATGCCCTCAAAGGGAATCTGTGGGTACCTGACATCTTCTTCTTGTATTTCTTTCGCTTCTGGTTCATGAGATGAATAGTTTATTCAACATAGCCAACTAGAGATCTGAAAGCAATGGATCCACTTGTTCTTAAGAGTGTAACTTCTAAAATTGTAAGCCAAAGTAAGCCTTTTCTCTTTATAAGCTAGTTACCTTAGTTATTTTGCTATAGTAATGGAATGCTAACATATTGCCTATTATCAAACTATGACCTATTCCTACCAAGAATATTTCCATTTTGGTATCAGAGCAAGCAAATTATACTAACTAATTAAAAAACAACAACAACAGTATTTTTTGTTGTGTTTCTTAAACTGAACATTTTTAGAGCACCTATTTTGTGATAGAGTAATTTTCTCATCACTTTCCCAGCATTGCTATGAATGGAAAATATTATGCATGTTTTGTAGGATTGGCAACTAAACTCTGACAAGCATCTGATCAAAATTTAAATAAAGATTCAAATACATATATCATCATTTCAAAGTTTAGTATCTTCATTTTACATATTACTTGATATTGCAGCTCTAAAATTCCTGGTGTAGAGTTCTTTGATCTTCAAATGAAGATATTTACCCCAAAATTAAAGTGACATAGAAATTAATAAACATATGAATGCTTATTAATAAATTATTATTAATAATTAAAGCATTGCTATTGATTTGGGCTAACAAAATTGAAATTTTTATTGTCTATTAAAGTTTTCAATAAACTTTAGTTTTTAAATATTGACAAGAATTGGAGGTACAATTTTTTTTTTTTTTTTTTTTGTACTGGCAATTGAACCAGGGGTACTTTACCACTGAACTATATCCCTAACTCTTTTAATTTTTTGATTGTTGTCATTGCAATAACCTTACTTCTTTTTTTTTTTTTTTTCTTTTTCCTTTTTTGGGTATTGGGGATTGAACTCTGGACACTCAACCATTGAGCCATATCCCTAGCCCTATTTTGTATTTTATTTTATTTTTTCAATTTTAGTTTAGTTTAGTTTAGTTTGTATTTTATTTAGAGACAGGGTCTCACTGAATTGCTGAGGCTGGCTTTGATTTTTTTGGGTATTGGGGATTGAACTCTGGACACTCAACCATTGAGCCATATCCCTAGCCCTATTTTGTATTTTATTTTATTTTTTCAATTTTATTTTATTTTATTTTAGTTTAGTTTGTATTTTATTTAGAGACAGGGTCTCACTGAATTGCTGAGGCTGGCACGATCCTCCAGCCTCAACCTCCTGAGCCACTGGGATTACAGGCATGTGCTGCCATGGCAACAATCTTAATTCTTGGAAGCAAAACCTGTTAACTTAAGTGTTAGAACTTTGCTTATCAATGTGGTTTTCACTCTTTGAGTTTGTTTTGAAATTGCAAAGAAAGTACTACTATTAAAAGAAAGTTGCATTAATATCTCAAGCATTAGTTTATTTAAAGAAATAAACTATAAGTCTAGAAGATAAAAGCAAACAAAACAAAATAGCACTACTTAAAAATATTTCAGGGCAAAATGTGTTCTTGTGTGTTCTTGTCCATGCATCCTGTGTGGCTAGCTTGCCACTGAGTACTGATTAGTTCGTTTTGAATTTTTCTTCTCACTTTCCTCTTGAGAACCAAATTGTGGAATCCAGCAGCAGATCACAGCTGCTTATAAACACTCAGCAGAAGAACTCTCAAACTCTCTAGTAGACTAAGTTCAAATGAGCCTAGGATCCTGAATGGATACTCTTCAAGTGTGAGGAAAGAGGTGGCATCTCTTCTTAGGCCCATTCTTGCTGTAACAAAAATCACAAACTCAATTTCACATACACAGAATGTGAATGCTGATGCTGATTTTCTGGGCTCTTTCTCCAGGAGAGGTCCTCTTACCTGGTTAGAGACTGATATAAGCACTTCTCCAACAAAAATAGGAAGTGATGTTCCTATTTGCTTAGCCCATAACAGATCCTTTGCTACTTTGGGTGATAAACTGCAATAATGTCAAGCAAAAGGAAGCAACAAGAGCTTGTGTCTTCCCTCTTCTGGTGTGATTAGAACTAGTCAAATGCAACCAAGAGCCCTTGACTGTCGCCAGTTGGGATTGCTGTCAAGTAGTTTCGACTTCCAAACTATCAGTATGCAAGGGGAAGAAGCTTCTAAGAAGGAAAACCAGATTTGCAGAGAATTAAAAAACTAAAGTCTGATAGTCAATTTATAAATCAATGCCTACCTGGATGAAATAATGTTTTCCCTGATCCCTTTTGTCTTATCAATGATGCCATGCTTATCACTTTTGGAGATGGGATAGCTATTGGAGATTTAATAATATATTTGAAAAATAATATAAATTTAATTAAAATGAGTCCCAATAGTGTAAAAAAATTAGATGTTCACTCAAAAGAGGAAATTTAATGTAAAAGATATAAAAGCCCCCATTTAGTAAAAACATACATATGAAAGCATACATATCTATACAGATACATAGGGAGAGTTGATTTTTAATAACAGCTTATATAAAAAGCTACATGAGCATTTTAGTCAATTATCTTTAGTACAACATAAGCCATTAGCATTATGCTGCTGTTTAAAACACTTTTATGTAATTTATGTTAGCATTTTCATAAATATGTAATAAAACAAAAAGAGAAAATTGTTGTTTTACATTCTACCTGTATTAGGTTTTTAACATTTGTTAAAATTTAACATTTTCAATTTATTTCTTGACTTTTTTAGTGCAATTTATTTTCCATTCAACTATTATCTCTACATCACTTCTGCTTTATTCACTAATACATGTTCAACCTATTCCTGATACAGTATGTGGCCCACAATATATATTCTTAGTGTCTGATATATAGTGTTTGAGTGTAATAGTTTTGGCTGTAATATATAGAAGTTGGGGGCCTAGGTGCCTAACTCATATACTGTATCCTAACACGTTAGCCAGATTTCTGTCACTGTGACAAAATTCCTAAGAAAGACAGCATAAAGGAAGAATGATTTATTTGGGCTCAAGGTTTCAGAGGTTTTAGCTCATGGTCACTTGGCTCCACTGTTTCTGGCCCTGCAGGGGTCATAGTATAATGACAGCTGGCATGTGATAGAACAAAGTTGCTCATCTCATGACATCCAGGAAGCAAAGAGAAAGGTCCAGGAACAAAATAAACCCATCAAATGTCTATCCCTAATGACCTACTTCCTCCAACTACTTCCTACCTCTTGTTATCTCCACCACCTCCCAGTGGCACATTGCATTATTTAAGACATTAAAGATTTCAGGGTCCTCCCAACTCAATTGTCTGCCCAAACAGCCCTGCCTCTGAATAATGCTGCATTGGGGACCAAGCCTTCCATGCATGAGATTTTAAATGAAATTTAAGATCCAAACAATAACACCTAGGCAACAAACCCAGAATCAATATGCAGACATCATGAAGAGATTAATTTAAATTCAACATATTGTATTGTAGCTATTGTAAAGAATTAAAATATTCACAAACTGAGTAGTTTAGACTTCTAATTAAACCTGGCAGAATAAAATCTCATTTGTAATTAAGGCCTTGGAAACATCAAGTTAGTTGAAGTGCTTACAAAACAGGGGAAAAGTCTTTATCTTTAATAATAGGGCATCTCCAACTCTTTTCCCCAGCTGAGATACAAAACTCTTGTCTACTAGCTACACTCTGTCATGAAGAAAATTGGAAGGCTTTTATCTAGAAATGGAGAAACCCAAAGGAAAAGATGTACAGATAATGTCACAGTTATCCCAAATAAGTTGGGACTGTCTGGACACTACAGTGAGTACCATCATTCCTCAAGATGTGTCTACAATAAGACTTTAGAGTCTCTGTCTTTTAAATGTGAGTGGCTATGCGGTGATGAACAAGTTCCTGAAAAAAAGTTTCTGATATGTTGGAAATGATAATAAGTAAAGCAAACAAGCAGAAGAGTAAAGTGGGGAACATAAGAAGAAAAATAACATTAATATCCACTTATAAATTTATTTTGTTAATGACAAGATGCTATAACAAGGAAATCATAACCAATTCAAATTTTATCAGATAAAATTGAAGATATGCAAAAGGAATTAAAACACTTCAGTACATATTATAAGAAAGAAATTAAAGAAAAATTGGAGATTAACTTATGGAGACCAATAGATATTATGGAAATAGAGAAAAAAATGGGGAAAAACCCTCTATATTTTAAGGATATATTATGAGCAATAGACGGGGAAAGAAAACAGATTCATACTAGGGCATGACATATGAAGGCCCAGAACAAGGAAGGTAAAGAAAAGATTATTAAAAACTTTCCAGAGAAGAAACAACAGATTTCGCAGCATAGAGGAATGAATATCAAAAGGACACTCTCAATGATTATTTTTGATAGACATTAGAAGACGCTGAAGAAGAATCTTTAAAACAACTGAGGGAAAATTATTATCAAGGTAGAGATCCATACCAATAGAACATGATATCAGAATGAGGACATTTTCAAATATGCTCAATTTCAAACAATCGTCTTTCAGGAAACTTCTAGACAACATGTTACAAAGGGAAAAATGTATGTAAATCACAAAGAAAAAAAGATAATATTGGTGTCCAGTAACCAACCTAGACCATTTATTAGAAGGACCACAAAGTAACCTATCTTGAGAAAATTAAAAGAATTGTAAGCACTCACAGGGCTTGGCCCATGTTCAATACACTTTTTTAAACAGATGAATAAACAAACTTATAAAAAAACAGATTCTACTGTGACATTTTCAAACTGTTTGAAGAGTCTTATTATAAAAAAAAAAAACTGTCATTATATAAAAATACAGATAAAACACTTTTAGAAAAAAGGAGTTACCTTTTTTGAAACCAAAGCTGCATCAAGCAAAACAATGTAATTGATGGTTCAGCTGTGGAGGATATTGTAAAGACATTAATAATGAAATTACTGGTACTGTTTTATTAAAAAAATGATACATACCTTTATTGAGTGGTTGTTTTGGCTGTTTGGTGGGAATGAGGGTGAATTCATCTGAGCTGCATGCTCACCTTCACTAGCGGAAAATCAACAGACAATGTGTAAATGTATTTGTATTTTATTTTATTTTTGCACTGTTGCAGATTGAATCCAAGGCCTCACATATTCTAGACAAACACTATTACTAAGCGATACCTGCAGTCCTATAATATCTTTAAACCAAGAAAATGCCATATTATACTATCAATTGCAGCATAACTATTCAAAATGTAGTAGCTTAAAGTAGCATTAAAGATTGCTTGTCTGACATAGTTTCTATGGGGTCAGGAACATGAGTCTCTCATGAGGTTAGCAGGATGTCTCAGTTTCCCTTACATGGACCTCTTCATAGGGCTGTTTAAGACTCAAGATATGGTAGCTGCCTTTCCCTAGAGTGAGTGATTTCAGAATGAGCCTGCCATAGGGGTATTTATTCTGTGATTAGCTTTAGTCAACACCAATTATTACTTCCACAATTGGCTGTTGTTTACTGATATCAACCCTGTTTATGATGGGACAGGACTTGACATGGATAAGCCCACTATGAGGAGAGGATCAAAGGCCCCACCTGGTAGGCTGGATCCCACAGGAAAGCTGGGTGTGCGCATGTTGAACATGGAACAAGTGCTTGACCCAGTCCTAACTCTTAACACAGTTGACAAAGAGCTACATGGGCAGAGACCTCAGTAGTTTAAAAAGAACATGTTTAATAATTATCCATTTGAATGGAACTACTTGTCTGTGACCTCCCCCTGAAATGCTGGTTCATATGTAATTGCTTCATTTGTTTGCTTTGTTATTAGTGAAGGAAATCTTGAGTTACTCAAGAGTAAGCTACTGGACTCCTTTAAATTTTGTATATGCGTTCTTCAATACCACTCCCATGGTACAAGCAGGAGTGAATACTAGAACTGGCTGTTTTGTATTAATTTCTTTAAGAGAAATTAACTTATAAAACTGCAAGTACTAAATAAAATGGCAGAGAAAAACTAACGTAGGAAAAAAAAAAAAACAGTGGTCAGAATGAATATTTTTAGAAAGAATCTGTCTTAGTAGAACATTGCTATTCCTAGGCATTTCAGGAAATTAGTCTATCCACTTGATAATGGTTGGAAATTGGTATCTTAAGACATAGGTCTTTCCCCCTACATATCTATATCAGATTGATGTAGCTTGCATTCTCACTGTAAAAAGGAAATAGAATTTTAATAAAATCTGGATTGTGTAACTAATATGCTTGAATTTTAGTTGCACAAAAAAACCCTCATGCAGGAAATGAAAGAGGGGGAAAAATTACGGAGATCCTAACTTTTCAGTAGGGGAGTGAAATGTAAAATGATTATAGAAAATACATCATTTTTAAATTAGTATTCTGCACTTCAGGGGAAGAGCATATTTTCAAGGGAAGAGCATATTTTTCTCCTGCATAAATTATTTGCGAACACATTTCAAAAACCCAATCTTAATCTAAGCAATGAACATTTCAGAAAGTAAATTAATATCTTCAAGGGAATGAAATACAGCATGTGAGGGAAGCCTACTCCAGCAACACAGTAATTATGGTGTTGTCAACATTCCTTGCAACGTTTGATTCTGAAACATTTTTCCCTACCCCCACAGCCCTGTGGATGACAGAATTTAAGTATATCCCAGGATTTGGATACAAAACTGACCTGATTTCCTTCTTCAGTGAAACTCCTTTATAAAACTATGACTTTATAACTTCATATGTAATATATATTATATATATGTATTTATATTTATAAACACACATACTTACTTACATTTGTGGTTGGCAAATGCTCTCGTGCTTTATTTAATCCACTGTAAATTACTTAATTCCATGAAAATATCATAGAATTGTTCACTTCTGAAATTTAAATTTGAAACACATCGCTGAAGCCCCATCATGAAGGGGAAGAAGTTCATAAACATTTGAAAAGCACTGGTATTGGAGTTAGACTCCCTGTTCCACCTGAGGTATGTATTTATAAGTTTGCCTTATGTTACATTACTTTTGGGGACTCTCTGTCTCTCACTCTTTCATCTGTAAAATGGGAGCACTGAACTGGATGACTTCTATGAACTCTGGAAACTTTAACACTGTTCAAGGTTGAACACAAAGTTAAGGAGAATTCTCTAGAAGGAACATACGTCTGGCTCCCAGTTTGGTATTTTTACCTATAGTAGATTTATGATTATTAATGAGAAAATGTAATTATCTAAAAATATTTCTAAGCACATGAGATATATGCCAATGTTTTAGTTAACTTTTTTGTTATTGTAACCAAAAGACCTGACAAGAACAATTTTACAGGAGGAAAAGTTTATTAAGTGTTTCCAGCTTTACAGGTCTCAATCTATAGATGGACAATTCCATTGCTCAGGGCCCCAGATGAGGCAGAACATTTTGGTGGAAGGACAAAATGTACACCCCAAACAGCATGCCCTGAGTGACCCACCTCTTCTAGACACACCCTACCTGCCTATAGTCACCACCTGGTTAATCCATTCAAGTAGATTAATGTACTGAGAAGAGTACCTTAAGTTCTTGAAAAGTTAGAAAGTCACAACCCAGCCTTTTCACCTCTAAACTTTCTTGCATTGTCTCACAAATGAGCTCTTGGAGGATACCTCAAATCTAAACCATAACAGACAATATCAAAGAAAACAATGGCGTCTGTGGCACTCCCCATGGCCCTCGTCAGGAACCTATACTGATAGTGGGACATGTGTCCAACCAAAATCCCAAAACCCATTTTTCTACTATATTCCCACAACTATGTGCTTGGCCAATTTTTTTTTTTTTTTTTTTTTTTTGGTACCTGGCATTGAACTCAAGGGCACTCAACCACAGACACAGAGCCACACCCCCAGCCCTTTTTGTATTTTATTTAAAGACAGGTTCTCACTGAGTTGCTTAGTGCCTCACCATTGCTGAATCTGGCTTTGAACTCTCGATCCTCCTGCCTCAGCCTCCTGAGCCGGTGGGATTACAGGCATGCACTACCATACCTGGCCTTAGCCTATCTTGTTAATAAGGCCAAATTAATATTTGAAAACATAAAATAGTCCAAACATGATCTATAAGCATTTGGTAACTATTTTTCACCAACCCCTGCCATCCACCTCCACTCCCATACAAAAATGGAAAGCTGTTCTAGAATTCTGGAAATCAACTTTTGGTTAGAATGCAGTAGTGCTTTACTTTAGTGTAATGATTATCCCATGAATTTCTAATCAGTTATTTACAGGACTGTTTTATAAAATAATTTGGCTATCTGACATCAAGCCTAATATCCTACTTTGTGAAATCCACAGGAAAATGCACCATCATAACCATCATTGTATTTATATATTTATTTCATTATTAGAATATATCTCAATCTTCTAGAGTGTAGTAAATGAGAAAGCCATGTGCTTGGCAGGGAGAAAAGATTTGGGTTGGACTCTTATTTTTACACTTCTTGTTTATTGTGATCCTGAGCAATTTACTTAATATCTCTGAGCCTTTTCTCCTCTGTAAAATAGGAAAAATTATATTTCTCTCATAGGACTGTGTATGTTGATATTATATATGTATATATGTGCATATATATTATATATGTGGGATTACATAAAATTATAAAATAGAGATATGGGTATGCCTAGTAAAGTTAGATGCATTGAAAATTCTGAACATATGCAGCCTTTTTTCGTTTACTAATTCTGTCACTTTCAATTCAATCACAATAAAAGTATCACAACTTGCAATTTTTGGAATAATCTTACCACTAAGAAAGGTTGATAAATCAAATGTGTAAGATAGGACATAAATCATAACATATGTTTCTTTGTTTAATGATGGTAACCATGACTGCTGCATGACTTTTTATTCTTTGCTGCTAAGAGAATGCATATTTAGCCAAGAGCTCAAGAATTACATTTCCATAATGTGCAGTGTTTCTTTTCTATGCCTTGCTGCTGAAGGGACTTCTAGGAAAGCCAGATGTTTGAATGCTATATTTATATAAGTGGAAAGGTAATCCTTCCATTTATCTGAAATTCTTGTTATTTTTGATGTGATGGTGGACTAGGTAAAAGTTGCATATTCATGATGAAGTTCAGGATATTCCAATGCTAGTCCAGGAATTATTTGAAAGCTAACATTGGCACAATCTTTAGTTTCTCATTTATAAAAGCTAATGTAATATCATTATATACAAATGTTTATATTATTGTGTCCTATGTTTTGTACCTTCATGTCTGTGAATTCTTCTTGACTAGTTGCTTTCTTGTCTACATAACTACTGCCTCTCCATGTTGTGAAATATTCACTGTGACTCAAAAAGGTCACTGCGTGTATCAGACTCATTTTTCCAATGTTTTCTCTTTCTTACTTCAATTCCCCAAGCTTCATCTTCAATGAATCCTTTCCTGACAGCCTGAACAAATAAACTGCTAAGATATATTCTTTCTTGGAGCCTCTTTTACTCTTAGATTTAATATGTTACTGTCTTATTTGCATTCCCACAAAAATAAACCCTAAGGCATGGATTTGAGTACAAGTAGATTATTTTAGAAGTGATCTGAAGAAACCCTAGTGAGAAAGTGGGACAGGGGAAGGAAAGATATGATACAAAGTATATTGTTCAGCATGTCAGCCAGCATTCTGGGCAATGGGAATCTTGTTCCTCTGATGAGCTCTGGGAAATGGTACAAAACATACACTTAGAGTGACCCACCCCATGCCTGCTCACAGGAAGGAGAAGGATGGAGGGCACAGTCTCTGATTTAAAACCCAACCCAGGGGGGCTGGGGCTGTAGCTCAGTGGTAAAACACTTGCCTCACATGTGTGAGGCACTGGGTTCGATCCTCAGCACCACATAAAAATAAATAAAGATACTCTGTGTTCATCTACAACTAAATAAATATTTAAAAATAAATAAAAAATAAAACTCATCTCAGGAACATTAGATACCAAGCACTTTGTTTTTAGTCTTTAAACTAGATTTATTATAATTTTGTCTTTTGACTGTACATATATACACACATACACACAATTTTAAGTTTTGATACAGGCTTTCTTCAGATTGAAGACATTATGAAAATTGTAGGTGCTTTCTGTTATCTTTACACTTACCAGTATGGCCTATTACATGTAATAAATACACTGGGATAGCCATAATCAGTCTTTGAAAAAAATGAAATATTTTGGTTTGATAGATAAGTGCATACTTAACAAATAAATGTTTAATTGTAATTACTGTGAGTTAGTTTGCTATTTAGAAACATTTCATAAACTATGTTGAATAGAATTCAGAGGAAGATCTAGACTATATGTAAGAACAAATTCTTCTCTGAATCCTACTCAGAGCATCCCTATGTGACCCTGTCCTTCAACTCTTTTAAAATAAAACCTGCATCATATTAGACGCAATACCTTGCATCTCTTTCAAAATCACCACAATAACACATCAAAGATAACTTTTCTTGCCAATACATAAGGAATCATAAACTCATGCTCTACTTAATATTTCAGTATATGGATGCCTGCTAACATTTTCTTTTTCTTTTGTGATAATACCAATTGTTGTGAACATCCTCAGGCAAAAATCAGTACTGACTTGTGAGAATAATACATTAGGATACATTTTTGGAAGAGGCATTGGCAGATCAACATCTGCATATTTAATATTTTACTGGGTGCTACTAAATTACCTTTAAAAATGTTCATAACTACTCACTTTTTTACTAGACATAGGTATAAGAATGTTACTGTCCTCACCATGTTCTTACCATCACTGAATATTATCAATACTTTATTTTATACATTTTTAATTGTTCTTATTAGTTATACATGATAGTAGGAAGCATTTTGACATATTATACATATATAGTGTATAACTTCTCATTCTTCTGGTTGTACATGATGTAGAATTACATTGATTGTGTAATCATATGTGCATATAGGATAATAATGCCCAATTCATTCCACTGTTTTTCCTATTCCTAGTCTCCACCCTTCCCTTCATTCTGCTTTATCTAATCCAATGTAGTTCTATTCTTCCCTACCCCACTCCTCTTACTGTGAGTTAGTATAAACATATTGGCCTTTGGTTTTTTGGGATTGGCTTATTTCATGTAGCAAGATATTCTCCAGTTCCATCCATTTACCAGCAAATGTCATAACTTCATTCTTCTTTATGGCTGAGTAATATTCCGTTGTGTATATATATACCATGTTTTCTTCAGCCATTTATCTTTTGAAGGGCATGTAGGTTGATTCCATAGTTTAGCTAATTGTGAATTGAGCTGCTATAAATTTTGATGTGGCTAGGTCTCTGTAATATGCTGATTTAAAGTTCTTTGGTATATACTGGTGATTGGGATAACTGGGTCAAATGGTGGTTCCATTTCAAGTTTTCTGAGGAATGTCCATACTGCTTTACAGAGTGGTTGTACCAATTTGTAGTCCCACCAGCAATGTATGAGTGTACTTTTTTTCCCTACATCCTCACCAGCATTTATTGTTACTTGTATTCTTGATAATTGCCATTCTGACTGGCATAAGATAAAATCTCAGTGTAGTTTTAATTTGCATTTCTCTAACTGCTAGAGATGTTGAACCCTTTTTCATATATTTGTTGACCAATCATATTTCTTCTTCTGTGAAGTGCTGGTTCAGTTATTTTGTCCATTTATTAATTGGGTTATTTGGGTTTTTTGGTGTTAAGTTTTTTTTAGTTTTTCACGTATCCTAGAGATGAATGTTCTATCTGAGGTGGAGGTGGTAAACTTTTCTCCTGTTTTATAGGCTCTCTATGCTCTTAACTGTTTCCTTTGCTGTGAAGAAGCTTTTTAGTTTGATTCCATCCCATTTGTTAATTATCAAAATTTATTTGGAAAAAAAAATAAGAATCCCAGAATAGACAGAGCAATCCTTAGCAAGAAAAGTGAAGCAAGAGGCATCAAAATACCAGCTCTTAAATTATACTACAGAACTGTAGTAACAAAAACAACATAGTATTGACACATAGACTGATGGTATAGAATAACAGATACAGAGACAAACCCACATAAACACAGTTGTCTCATACTAGACAGAGGCACCATAAACATTAATTAGAGAAAAGATAGCCTCTTCAAGAAATGGTGCTGTGAAAACTGGAAATCCATATGTAACAAAAATGAAATTAGACCCCTATTTCTCACCCTCCACAAAACTCAACTAAAAGTAGATCACAAACTTAGACACTAGACCAGAGACCCTGTGCCCAGTAAAAGAAAAAGTAAGCCCAACTCTCCAACATGGTGGCTTAGGAAATGACTTTCTGACCAAGCACTTTTTAAGAGCACTGGAGCAGAGCACACACAAATGGTGAGAGTCAAGAGATGTGAGCAAAGAACTGAACAGTCAACTGTAGTGTAATCACCTTCAAAACTTATTCCTCAAGCAATTTTAAAATTGGAAATAACTTTTAGCAAGTAATTCCTTGTTTATGATTCAACAAATTTTTGGTAGCATGTTAGGTGGGACAGTTCTTCCTTGAGTGGATCTGTGTGCACAATTCAGGGTCTATACCTTAAGCACTGAATGCTCAGTTATTGGGGTTGCATTAATCACTGACAACATTTTCAAATAACACGTACCCCAACATAGTATGACTATAGCTGAAAAATTTCTCTGAACTCCACAATTTTATAGGGTGAAAATTGGCACTTGGTGAGGATAGATGCCTTGCTTAATGGCACTCAGTAACCAGAGGTTAACACTTCTGAATTCCCACAAAGTAAGGTGAAAACTCATATCTTTGTGGGAGACCATATCTGTGATATTAAATCTCAGTAGTGTAAAATCCTGGGTACATGTAAATATGATATAATGTTTTCATGAATAATAAATCTTAAACCATTATGTGGACTGATCATGTAGCCCTAAAATACTCCATTTCTTATTTTTTTAACCTCCTTTATTTTGTATAATTATATATGCATAATAGCAAAGCAGAAAAGAAAATACACTTAAATATTAAAATAAGGACATATAATTTCACAATATATACTCCCTCCCCATCTCTTTGTGTGAATTTTTGGAGGATGGGCTTACATTATCTTGATGTAAGCCATAAGGTTTGATACCTGCTTTAATTCTGGGATCTTCACAAATACAATGTTTGTTCACTTGAGTAGCTTCACCTGACTACCCAATATTCTCTTCCTGTGCTTAGTGCTCTCCAGATGGACAAGTGGATAATGTCTACATTCATGGATTATTAAAAAGTTAGAATCCATGGGCTGGGGATGTAGCTCAGTGGTAAGCACTTGCCTAGTGTAATAAGGCCCCAGATTTCAATACCCAGCACTGCCAGAAAAAAAAAAAAAAAAAGATGTTTTTAAATAAATAATAAAGCCAAGAGATAGAATCCAGTTGGGAAATAAGATATTGAGAATAAGGACATTTTATTTTCAAACAACACACCCTCCTTAATTTTGGTTTTCCTTTCTGGAGATCCTTCTTGCATTCTTCATGTCTTCTCGAGACAGATAATTTCAGACTCTTCACTGGTGCCAAAAAGAGGTAAGAATCTATTGCATCTGCAAGTGTTTGAAAAATGATTATGAGTCATCAGGATAAAGGGAAAATCCACAAAGAAGAAAATTAGGAATAAGTAGAAATTTTAAGGAGGCTTGGAGAACATCTCAGTATTAGAAAAAAAAAAAGTAAAATTAACGAATGTAAAAAAATGAAAGTAAAAATTCAAACTATTTCCTTTCACTTTACAAATAAATAAACCAATTTAAATAATTTTAGGAAGTATTAAATTTTATAATAACTACCAAAAAGTAATATAAAAGTAAACAAAGCTTTAATAATTGGATCAAAATTATAAAGTTGATTACATTTTGATTAAACTTAAAATTTTAACTGGCAAAGACCTCTATAAGTTCAATTTTATTTGCACCCTTGTTTTCATTTCAGACTGTTCTACCTCTAATAGAATTACGTTTTGAGTTCCCTCCAAAAATGAATATTATTTAGTAATTTGATTGACTAATAATTATTTCTGGACTAGCAGAAAGTAATGAACTCTATCATGCATGGCACCAAAAGCTACATAAGTACAAATTCTGCTGGTAATGTTACAAAATAAATGTATTTTTAAGTACCTGAGTTATCTATGAAAATATGACCTTAGTCAGGAGAATAGTGTTTAAGAAAAAAGAAAAGGAATGAATTTCAAAATATTAAGAAGATGTGAAAGATATTAATCTTATGTTAAATGAAAAACTACAAATCATGGCTTCAAATTGAGAAGTCACATCTATTTAATATCAGGGCAATTATTTATGGGGACTAAGAACTTAATGCCAAGTATAATATTTTGGAAAAATGGAGAGCTCAATTGATTAACATGGAATTGGATATTTCATTTTGGAATCCTTTCCTTTATCTTTCCAGAGGGAATTGAAATGGAGGATTATATTAGAGAATTGAGTTTGACAGTTCATTTAAAAAGAAGTAATATTATAAGTATTAATTAAATGGAGGTGAGGGATATATGAAATTAGTTTTAGTCATTAAACTGATCATTTAAAAAAATTGTAGGTGTTTCCTCTCTAATATAGGACTTGTGAAATTATGTGCTATTCTAAATTATTCACACCTACTTATAGTCAATGAATTGTGATTTAGATGAATTAGGAAAGTTACTCAGTTTGTATAAACTGTGTCAATTATCTTTGGGATCTCAGCCTCATTTTATTTTAGCTATGCCAAGATACCACTGGGGCACATATTCTGTGCATCAGATATATTGTACTAGAGAATGGTAGTGGATGGTGATAATAATAAAAATACTATTTGTAAATAAAACGTTGAGTAATGACTGTGTGATAAGGACTTCATATGTGTATTACTCCATTTATTCTCATAAAATCAACATGATGTGTAATGCTACATTTTTCAGTTTTCTAGGTGAGATAACTGAATCACAGAATTAAGTATCACAGCCATGAGTATGCTTCTAGTACTTAAGAATTTGCTTTTACCCTCTGGTCTCTTGTGCGCATCTAAGTCAGTTTATGGACATCCAGATCCCCACAAATATATTCCATTCTTAAAAAACAACAAACAAACAAACAAAACAAACAAAAAAACCTTCAAACACATTCCCAAGTAACTAGTTATATGTGTAAATACGTACAAAAGATGTTTGACACAATTTGCAATACTGATGCAGATTATTTTTCCGTCTTTCTCTTATTGCCTTTCTTGTTATCATTTGATGAAATTGGCCACCACCTCACTCTGGACTTATCTATTCTTCTATCCTCTAGTGCTACTGAACCCTTCTGACTGACAGCACTTTGATGGTTACTTCTTTTATTCCAAATTAGAGACTTCTCTTCTGACTTCCCAATAATGCTGCCATTTTCTAGTCTGTTGTTTTTATACTATGTGTTCTCCTTTCGTAGGCATTCATGTTCACCAACCATCTCATGTTATCAATTCTGGTTCTGACTCCTCCAGAATTTTAGGCTATGTTCTCCAACTGCACACTGGACAGCACCATTGAAAACTGTGGCATAAAGTTGATCTCTTCTTAACTTATATGAACCTATGTCTGGAAATCTGACTTGACTCCTTCCTCTTTTCCACATTCCCTCATATAAAACTTCATTATTCAATCTTGGCGAATTCATTAGCTCTTTATAATTTGTGAATGTTTATATTTATATTTATTATATTTATATTATTTATATTTATGTATGTCTTTATAGCACTTGAAAACATTACTAACATATTATTATACATACATATATATGCATATATATTTGTATATACACACACATATATATACATATATATATATATAAAATGATTAAATACTATTTTTGTGAATCTTGTATACTCATAAATGAGTTGGAGTCAATAAGCCAATAAATACATAATAAAAAAAATTAAATAATGTTTTCTAGAGATGAGTAAAACTAAGGCGTGGTTAACAAAGTAAAAAGGTGTAGCCTTTTATCTACAAAGTGCATTGAGTAAAAGTGAAAGTACATTAGTTAACTATTTGAAATGGTGACATTAGTGAAGAGTTAAAGAAGAAGCAAAATAGGCAACTAGAAAGGCAAGGTCAAAGATCCTGAGGACTGTACAAGTTGTTAACTTCTCTTAGTTTCACTTAACCATAATATTTGCTCTCTAAAATATTCACTCTCCATTTTCCCTTGCCTTATGAAGTAGTATGAACACTCGTCTTTCTTTCTCTAATCCCAGTATTGACTATGCAGAGATCCTGTTTTATCTAGCATACACATCAGCTGAAAATTTGATTTCAGTGTTAATAACTTTATAAGATTCCCAAGAGCAATTGCAAAAATGCCAAGGTTATCATTAATTAAGACTTTGCCATAAGTGAGTTAGTGGCATAATGGCTCTGAATTACAGGCCATCAATATTAAGGGAAGGTACTCCTTTATGGCATATTATGGTTTTCTTGATGAAAGTATACCATTTGTTGAAGTCCAATTTCTCACAATTTCTTCTTAGTTTAGAAATTGTACATGGGCTCCTCAGAGAATAAGGAAAAATACAAGGCAAAGTTATGGTTAGAAATTAAACCTGCAAAGCTCTTGCAAATATTCAGAAAAGGTTGTCATGCTGTAATGAAGAAGTCATCCTTCTTCCTTGTCTGTACTAGCAATTCTAGTTGAGTTGATGCTTTTGACTGCTTAGAAAGTTATAATTTTCTATCCATTGGCTAGAAAGTATGCCTTTTGCATTTTTTTCATTTCTCCCTTGTAGATAAAGCTTAGTAAAGTTTTCTTTTATCAGAACTTCCTCTCTGACCATGGAAATTTGCCTATTCTTCTTAAATATCTACTTAACAACTTAGGTAACTTGTGTGAGGAATGAAGTACTATGATAGAGTGATCATATATGCATTGTCCAAGTCAGGTTACTTCTTGAGAATAAAGAAAGCTCTATTCTTAGATATACCTGAGTGATAGGATAGGCATAAATTGGAATACATGCTCAAATTAATCTCTGGGGATACTTCTAACAGAAGGAAATATTTGCAAATCAAATAAATTTTAAACACCTCCAGAAACTGAAAGTCCATTCTGAAAACATGATTTTCCCTTCACATTTCTAAATGACATGGTTATCATTTGGGAGTAGATAGATGGTGACAAGTGGAATTCTTCCTGGTCTTACTTTGTTAGGTCCCCACAACAAATAAATATAGAAAATTGTAGGGCTAGAGCATCTCTTCTTGAATCATAGAGTGACAATTAACTTTTAAACTATTTTATATACTACTGCCAACATTTTTCATCTGAGGGATCTTTTTTAACTTAAATGCCAGCTATCAAAAGTGAAAATAAGAATAAATACTGTAATTATCCTTCTATTATAAAATATTGCATTTTAATTATAGTAATTATTTCTAGCTACAAATTTTCAAATTTATGATGTTTTTCTTGTCCTCAATAATAAATAGGCAATACATTGTGGTACACAGCTAACACAATTCACTGAATATATCTAAATAGGAAAAATGAGAAGACGAGCCCCATTAATTTTAGAAATAGATTTTTTTTCATTGACTTTATTTTTTATAGGCCTTTAAATCTTTATAGGTTGTCAATTTCATGGATGGTATTAGGGAGATTTTAAACATTTAAGGAATACTTTAAGAATAAAATTCCACAATGTAAAATCTATCATACAAATCTCAAAATGGGAAAAATAATTTTGAGGTTGTGTTGCCAATCCTAGCAAATTGTCTTAAGAGGGCTAAATACCATATGGCATGTCATCTATTTGAGTTGCTCAGTAGATACTACAGGTCAATTCAGTTGGCTCTTGAGGATCTATAAGTATTTACTTAATATTCTTCCATACCTTTAATATGGATGAAAGCAGAACATGGTCCATTTGGGATACTGATCTTTATACTTCTTAAATTTTATTATGAGAAAATACATCATTGACCCCAGAGGACAAATGCCTCTAAGAATTAGTGGATTTGTATTATTGTGGGTTTTTTGTTTTTATTAATTAAGAAGACATGCATTAAAAAAAAGAAGAAGACATGCATTTCATTGGCTTCTTATCTCTATTAACAGCAAACTAATTTTAACTTTCTTGGATCACCTATGAATAATATTGCCATCCTCATCTTTGAGTTGAAGCACTGCTTTTCAGAGTTTGAAGTATACTAAAATATTAGGCCTTCAAATATTCCAGGGACAAACACAATTTGGAAATATTAAATATATTCTTCATTATACCCAATAGCAATGCATGTAGCAGGTGTAAAACAGACAAAACTTGGAAATGTTGATTTTAAAAGACTGGGCAAAGGCATTTCAAAATATCGCCCAAAGGAAACCCCAAAGATTGGTCCAAACAATAGCTTCTATTGTTAAATTAGTACTTGGGCTTTGGAAAATGTGGTTATAGCACAATGTTATTAAATTTGGGAAAATAAATTCAGTCCTCACCTGAATCCTACACTTAAGTCATTTAGGACTATTTGGTAGCGAATTTATCTGTTGATCATCAAGTCAACTAAAAGAATACCATTTCTAATAGAGAAAGCTGAGTGTCCAATAGCGTTGAGGGAAAGAGCATGCTCATTATGTGTGAAGTATGGCATGATGTATTACCACCTACTCTGTGTGTTTTGATTACTTTCCTTGGATTTGGGTTTTATGTTGAAAATAATTTTAGAATAGGATGACTCCTCCATACTATGGACATAATAGGTTGGAAAAATAGATTTTAATACCACAGGTAAACATGTTTCATCAAAAAATCTTATCAAACCATGGAATGAGGAATAAGCACATAAGCACATATTCACATAAAATTCTAGGGGCTAACAATGACATAGTTCATTTTTGGGTCCAAGGATTCCAGGATTAAGACTGTGTCATCATGAGGTCATGTTGATTGAATCGGGGTTGCTTAACCACTGAGTCATATCCTCAGCCTCTTTTTATAATTTATATTTTATTTAAAGATAGGATCTCTCTAAGTTCCTTAAGGGCCTTCCTAAGATGCTGAGGCTGGCTTTGAACTCACAATCCTCCTACCTCAGCCGCTGGAATCACTGGGATTACAGTTGTGTGCCACCTTGCCAGGTTTGCATTTTTAAAGAGTATACACAGTTCTTTTACATGTATTTTAGAAGTTGGGCAGGAAGGTTTATATCATTCCATTCCATTTCCTCTAACTAAGGTTCTTATGGATCACCATGTGCTAAAGGTGAGGATACTAAAATTTTAAAGGTAGTATTTCTGATTCTGAGTTTTATACTCATTTTACTTCCCTGATTTCAACCTAAACTAAGGAAGGATGAAAATTTTGAAGATACTTACTCAAGTTCTACAAAATTTTTTAATCTTATTATTATTATTATTATTTGGTGGGGTTCTATTTTTTTTTTTTTGTCTTTTTTGGAACGGGGGGGGGGGGGGGGGGGTCAAACCCAGGGCTTTGAAAATGCAAGGCAGACATTTTGCCACTGAGCTACATCTCAGCCCCAAGTTCTACAGATTTTTAAACAGCCAATTAGTCATAGTTCCATGTGGTTCTTAGAATGTAGAGAATAATCCAAAAAATTACAAGAACTTAGTAAGAAAATGAATATTGGAGAAAGTGGAATAGTTCAGTGCAGCAGAGCTACACCAACCAATTTCTCCATTGTAAGGGGGCCATAGAATATATTTCCTTATATCCAGATTTTTTCTTATTTCATCCTTATGTTTTTTCTTGAAATGTGAAATAAAAACTTCTCATCATCTTCCACATCGAAGCAAGTGTACATTTTTGTAAAATATGTGTTCTGAAAGATTATGTCAATATCAGATTTTGGAAAACTTAATTATTTCTATAAGAAAACTAAGCTTCAGAAATCAATTACAATAGGAATTGGAAACTCTCAGCCACGTAAAAATAAATTCTGTGTTTTTTAACAACCTTTACTGGGATATAATTTATGTACCATAGTTTATTCTTTTAGTGTACAATTTAATAACTTTGCCTATTTATAGGTTGTATATCCATCACCATAATCTAGTTTTAGAACATTTTCATCATCCCCCCACAAAAGAAATCTTGAACACATTGTGATCACTCTTCATTTCCTCTTATGTCCACCTCTTTCTCAGCTCTCAGCCATAAACAATTATTTACTTTCTGTCTCCATAAATGTGCCAATTCAAAACATTTTATATAAATGATATTATGCAATATGTGATACTTTGTGTCTACCTACTTTTACTTAGTATAATGTTTTTATAACATATGCATTGAGGCATCTATCATTCATTTATTTATTTTTATTGTCTAACATTCCACTTCATTAACATTCAGCATTTGTTATTCATTTTTTAGTTCATGGACATTTGCTTTTTATTTTCCTAATTTTTACTATTAATCTTGCTATTTATGCAAAAGTGATTTTTTTGCTATTGTTGTTTTATAGTCTTTTAAAAATGTATATTTCCATTTCTCTTAGTTCAAGTAGAATACCACAGAAGAGTGGGATTTTTGAATCATAAAGTAACTCTATTTAATATTTGAGAAATTTATAAAATGTTTTCCAAAGTTGTGCACCATTTTTCATTTCCACCAGAAATGTGTAAGTATTCCAATTTCTCCATACTTATATTTTTATCGGTTCTTTTGAGTTATATGTGACAGTAGAGTCTATTTTAACATATTTATACAAACATGGAGTATATCTTAATCTAATTAGTATCCCAGTCTTGTGTTGAGGAGATTCACTGTTGTGTATCCATACACACACACACACACACACACACACACACACACAGGAAAGTTATGTTGGATTCATTCCACTGTCTTTCCTATTCCTGTCTTGTCCATCTTTTTCATATAGGCATTTAAGTGGGAAAATAATAAATTGAGTACTTCTGCCTATTTTTATAAGATAAATATTATTAGAACACAGTCACACCCATTAACCTATTACCATCATCTATGGATGCTTTTGCAGTGTAATGGCAAGGCTAAGAAAGAGAGATGATATGATACAAAGAATTTAAAACATTTACTGTCTGCCCAATTAGAGAAAAAGTTTACCAAATTCTGCTTTAACAAATCAAATAACCACACCCTCTATCATGTTTTATAACAAATGAATTTCCATGTATCATATGCTTGGTGAGAGTTAAAAGTGTATCTCATTATATATGAAAGGGATGATTGAAATGATTTTGTTTGAATATATTTGCGAATTTCCAATTGGTGTTAAGTTTCTATTTATTCATTCATTCATATTCATTCAACATGTTTATTAAATATTCATTTATTCAATGTAATTATTAAAGACTTACTGTATGCCAGTGGCTCTGTAAGACTCTGGGGTAATATATAGCTAGGACAAGCAATGTCTGTGCCCCAACAATGCTTACCATTTATGGAAAGTCTTTCTTACAAAAAGGAAGTGGTGGGGTTTGTGGTGCACAGGCCAGGAGAGGACCCAGAGGAAACTCTAAAATGAGGGTGATAAAGGATAGCAAAATGAACTATTAGAGCAATATTTCCCAATGGGTGAAGATACTTCTCAGTGTTTTTTTTGATGGGGGAGGGGAGGGCATTGGTCCAGTGTCTTTAGGTCTGAGCAACGAACTTCCTTTTCTGAATCTTTGTGAGCATTTAAAATGTGAAATGCACATTGTAGATCTAAAGCAGGATTTCCAGTTACCTGACCTTCCCATCTCAGAGTTTGATAGAGCATGTTATAAGAGTTAGTGTTCCATGAAGCATTTTCTTGAATTGAAAAGAAAAGAAAAGAAAAGATTTAGAACTTTGTTGGTCAAGAATTGATCTGCAGATGAAAAGATTCATGAAAGTGCCTGGAAACAAAATGATATGACATATCAAGCACCTTCCATTCCCTGGAACAGGATGATCTTTTAGATCCTGAAACTTTCCCTTGTGTAGATATTAGGCCTGTAAATTAGTTATGGTAATGCATCATTCAAAGGGTCTTTGAAGTTTAGTTTTCCTTTATTAAATACCTATCTTTCATATGTCTTTTTAAAGCACTTTAAGATCATGCAGAAGAAAGTTCAAGGAAAGTTGATATAATGGATTATTGTTCCTTGGGCTCTAACACTTTTGAAAGGATTATTTCTTACCTTTTTGTCAAATAGACTTGGATAAATTTTCAAAGTGAAGTGTTTTGGTTCTCAAAGGCTAAGAGTATCTTTTGATCTCCTTTTTCTTCTTTCTAACATTTTCTTTCCTTCACCAATGCATGGTTGGAGAGCAGTTTCGAAAATATTATCATAATTGCTTTGCTAATTCTGTGTCAAGCTCCCCAAAAGGAAAAAATAAGCACTAAGGAAGTTCAGTTCAGCAGCACTGGAAGGGCTGGATGTGCCAGTAGTGAGCAAATAATGAGATCAGCTCAGCTCCTCCATGCACTGTCAATTACTCTCCTGAGGTGTGGAAAACTGATGCTCGCATGTGGGCAATTACCCATGTTGCCCCTTAGTCTCTTTTCATAAATAACTGCCCTACTTTGTAATTCATATTCCTCAGCTATACAATCAACAGATGAAGTACTAAAGAGATGGTTGACATGCAGTAAATACAATTGCCAATACATAACATTAGTCTAACAAATGTAAAATGAAACTGTTATGACAGTTTTTGGACGATTGGCTAGGATGGGGGTAGAAATGCCAACAGTGCTCTGAAGATTGATTTATCTGCCTTATTGTGTCAGAATGACCAGATGAACCAATCATTGACATACAGAATACATAATGAATGTAGATATCATAGTATCATCATAATCACAAACACAAATGAATAGATTTACATTTGAAAGAGATATCCCATATTCAGTAGAACTTCCTGTGGGTCTGTTTATAGTTAACGTTTTCAATCTGATCCAGTGAGAACTTTTGTAAAGATATAAATAAAGGTATGATATACATCTGTGAATGAATAGACAAAAGGCAAATTCACCAAATATGTGGCTAGAAGGGATGAATATGTTGGATAAGAGGACTGTGTCTATATCATTCTCTTATATGGCATAATGCACCTAATTTGTGAGAGAGACCTTTCTTTAAATCCAAATTATACCCTCCCAAGTCTATGAAAAGAAATCATAAGTCTGTAAGAGACTTAGGGATTTAAAATAGCTTTAGTAGTAAAATAATAATAGAGTATGATAAAGAGATACTTACGGCAAAAAGATCCCAATAAAATCCTAGCCCACCCCAAATATATAAATATTTACAACAATGGAGGGCATTGCCCTATTTAAGTTTTGACTTGATTATTACAGTGTAAGACTTAGTTGTAGTCATTTAAAAAAAGATCCCAATAAAATCTTAGCCCACCCCAAATACATATAAATGCTTACAACAATGGAGGGCATTGCCCTATTTAAGTTTTAACTTGATTGTTACAGTGTAAGACTTAGTTGAAGTCACTCAAAAAGATCCCAATAAAATCCTAGCCCACTCCAAATACATATAAATACTTACAACAATGGAGGGCATTGTCCTATTTAAGTTTTGACTTGATTATTACAGTGTAAGACTTAGTTATAGTCACTCCATTCTCAGAGATAAAGTACATGCTAATATATTCAAAAAAAAGTTAAAATAGTTGGTTGCAATTGTTGATAAAAATATTAAGACATGAAGTACTGTTACATAGACTTGAAAATCAATTACAAAAAATATGTAGGTGGAAGTAGTTTTTAAAAAATTTACTTCTATGTTGGTTTCAACAACCCCATACCTAGGAATTTACCAGGAAATTATTTTTCCACACTTAAAAGCAATATATACTCAAGGGTTTAAACTGAAACATAGTTATAGTTATAAAACACAGAAAACTACATCAGGTGCTCATTGAAGAATTTGTGTGTAATCAATGAATGAAATGCTAATTTTCCATAAGAAAGATGAAGAAGCTTTCTACAGACTGATCTGATTAACAGAGTACATGTTGGAAAGAATGATTATAGTATGTTAGCTTTTATTTAACAAACAATGGAAAATAAGAGTACATAATTATCTCAAGATATCTGTGTATTTGTTCATCTGTTGGTCTGTGTATCTGTCTATACTTTTGTTTGCAAAAAAGAAATAGAAACTGCATTAACTGAAATCAAAGTTAGTTGCAAAGGATAAAGAAGCGATTGATTTAAATTGATTCTGGGTATCAACTTAATAACTACCACACTGAGAAAATTACTAACTTTTGCTTAATTAGTTTACTTACTAATTAACATATTAATTAATCTACTAATTAATTGAGATTTTAAATTCAGGCAACATTATTCCTATCATACATGCTTAGAAGTCCAAAACAACTGGAAAAATAGCTTTAACTCTTCTTGGTAGGAATTTTTTGTTGATAGTTTTCATGGTGTAGTCATTATGAAATTGTGTATGTATTATGGGAAATAATAAATGAGAATGAATTATTATTGTTGCAAGAAGGAAGTACAAGTGTGAAATGAGGTCAGTGTAGAAGACCGCTGTAGTGTTGAGTTTATATACAAGTGTCAGTGTAATCTCATTGAGTACACGCCCATGCATGCACACATACAGCAAACACAATATATTGTTCAAGCACATAATCATCCTTCTTGGATCCGTTGGGCTATTCTATGTTCCAATATTACTTTTTCTTCTTGAATAAAGGATTTCAGAATACCTGTATGTGCATCTAGTTCCCAAATCTAATTAAGAAGTACCATTTGCTAAACATACATTTAAAACTGGGAAACTTGATTGGCTGGTATTACATTTGAAAAAAGAAAAGAACTAGGTGGGCTATGCCTGAAAGCAAAGGAGTGCTCAATAATTAATAGGATAAGGTGAAAAGACTAGAAATACTCTATATAGAGAATTTATTGATAACATTTGAGATATGTAGCATCAATAAGGAAAATAGAGAATAACATCTTAAATTTTAAAAAGATTAGTCCAGAGAGACAGGAAAGAACCAGAAAAAAATGTAATAAATAAATAAATAATAAAGGAGTGGGGCTCTTTTGGAACAGAATAATACATTTTTTTTTATCACCCTCCATGGTGATAAAACCCAGCCATGCATGGGTTCACTTGGGAAACAGAGGAAGTATCCAGAGCTGTGGGAGGCAGGATTTATACTACCAAGAGAGTGGGTAGCCCCTGAGACTCATGGGAAGATTTGACTTGTTTGTTGAAATAGCTCTGCAAACTCTCAGGGAACCGAAACCCAATACTCAGTGATAAGCAGGAACTGCACCTGTTTTGTTGGATAAGAAGGGTGGTTTGGAGAGGTGATCTTATCTGCAAGAACCAAACAGGGAGGGAAAGTGCAGTTGAGTCATTGAAGGCCCTTTCAATTTCATGGATATCAAGTCAGCACATAATTTCAGAACTTTTTAGTCCTTGCATGAGCTAATAAATGTGGCTGAGATGATGGAGTAGAAAAGGTCTTGATTTTTATCTCCTGTTATAATTTACTAAGGAAAGGATTATAATTATCAAAAAAAAAATGCTAAAATCATTGGGTGAAAATAGTGCTTAAGAACAGGATGTTCATATGCTTTCAAAGCTTCATCACACACATAACTCATAAAACACAAAGGTGGAATACATTCCCTTACAATACAAAAATCATATAGTAAAAATTGTGGCTAGGTCTTTACTTGGTATTCTAAAGCCTAATGTTTTGTGTCGTCTGATAAAATGCTATGGGAGAAATACTCCATTGTGTGTATATACCACAATAAGAGAGAATAAAACCATGGCATTTGCAGGTAAATGGATGGAGTTAGAGAATATAAAACTAAGTGAAGTTAGCCAATCCCAAAAAGCCAAATGCCAAATGTTTTCTCTGATATAAGAAGGCCAATTCACAGTCAGGTTGGGATGGGGAGCATAGGAGGATTAGAGGAACACTAGAATGGCCAATGGGGAGGGAAGGGAAGGGAGGGGGCAAAAGGGTGAAGAAAAAAAAAATATGGTAGAATGAGATGGATATCATTACCCTAAGTGCATGTATGAAGTCACGGATGGTGTGAATATACTTTGCATACAACCAGAGATTTATAAAAATGTGCTCTATATGTGTAATATGAAATGTAATGCATTCTGCTGTCATTTATAACATCTTAGAATAAAAATTTTTAAAAAATGCTATGGGAGATACACTTCACTAGTTCTAAGGTACTCTTATCAAAAATATTGACCTGAATGTAATCACATGAACGCAGACAAATCCACAAGGTAGAATTCTTTGCAGGACAGCTGACCTAGCCTTTTCAAAAAAAATGAATACATTAAAAATAGGGGGAGGAGCTGGGAGGGGCTGGAGGAGGGGCTGGGTTTGTGGTTTAGTGACAGAGCACTTGCCTAGCATGTGTGAGGCACTGCATTCAATTCTCAGCACCACATATGAATAAACAAAATAAAGGTACATTGACAACTAAAAAAAATCTTAAAAAAAAAAAAAAGAAGAATAGGGGAGACAGATTAACTCTTCTAAGTTAGGTAAGACTGAAATCACATAAAGGTTAAATGCAATGTATGATTTTGATTGTATTATGGATTAAAAAATAGATATGAGGAACATATATATGACTATCAGTGAAACGGGAATGGAGGTTGTGTGGTAGATAGTTATTTAAAAAAAATAGTGCTCCTTTGTCTCAATGTTGCAGTTATATGTTCTTGGAAGAGGCATGTTGAGATAGTCTGAGTTTGTACTCTAGATTCTTTGATAAAACAGCTTTGTACATGTACTGTTGAAAGACAGAGGAGAAGTAGAGATAGCAGGATTTTGAGTGAGTTTATTAGTCTTCATTGTACTCTTCTTTCAACTTTTCTACAGTTTAAAGTTCATCAACTAAATAAAATATTTTAATTAACTTGCAACTTAGCAGATTGCAAAAAATGCATCAATTACTGAGAGAAATAACATAAAAAGGGTACATATTTCTTTTCACATGCTATAGCATAATACAATTGGAGAATCCACAGGAAAATGGAACCTTAAAGATTCAGGAGGAAAGATAGACTACAGGAGATGAACACTTTAAACAGATTTCTCAGCAACAGCCATGAGAATCTCAAATATAATGGAATAATATTTTCAATGAACTGAGATAAGTTAAAATTATACACCGAGAAAATGCATCTTTCATGAGCAAGGATGAAATAAATTTTAAAGAATACAAACTGAGATGAGACAAAGAATATTTAATAAAATATCTGCTGAAAGAAAGTGGTGCTACATGGAAAGGCAGAGATAAAAGAAGAAATCATGAGCAATTATATTGGTAAATGTATGATCAAATCTAAATAAATAATGGTCATATAAAACAATATTAATTTAAAACTTTATGAAGAGGAAAATAATCATCATAAAATTGATCACAAAATCATACATATCAGTAGGAGGGGAGCAAAGTAATAATATAGAATGGACTTTGCATGATTTGAAAAGTGGGTAAGTTAATTACTTTCAAGTTTGTTAAATTGTTTGGTTAAGTTAAGTGAGCGTAATCACCATAAGTACAGACAGAAAGCACAAACATCTAAAAGTGGAGGAGAAAATTGAATAAGAAAACAAGAAGCAAAGAATTGAGCCTTTAAGGACATGAATAAGAGGAGAAGACTAGGAAACAGGGACAGAATAAAAGTTGGGAAGTTTAGAAAAACCAATGCAGAGGTTTTTGTTTTTTGCTTTTTTTTTTTTTTTTTTTTTTTTTTGTTGTGTGGGGCTACTGGAGATTGGATCCAGGGCACTCAACTACTGAGCCACATCTCCAGCACTATTTTGTATTTTATTTAGAAACAGGGTTTCACTGAGTTACTTAGCACCTTGCTTTTGCTGAAGCTGACTTTGAACTTACAATCCTCCTGCCTCAGCCTCCCAAGCCACTGCAAAGTATTTTTTTGAAAGGGGTTTTCAGAGTCAAAGAAACTGTGCACCGTCAAGTATTAATGCTGTTTTATGAGAATTAATACTAAAAATGTTAATGAATTTACTATTAAATTCCAAAATACATTATGTTTCTTAGGCATATGACCTGTGGCAGGTATACACACAGCTCTCCCTGACTGACATGAATTGTGATGATCCCAGTCAATCCAAACTTGTGTGGGGATTGATTACTACTAAGATGCTCCTAGTGTTGGTACACCTTGCAACCACTGCTGAGTTCAGAGCGAAAGCATTGTATCTTATAAATATGAGGGCAGTGTGGGGAATGGTAGCCAAAGATCACATTCCATGGTAGTTTTCCTTATGGGGCATCTCTAAGAATCTGAGGGTGAATAACATCTTTGGAATGAAAAAAAATCACTCTCCTTCTGAGTAGGACTTGAAAATCTCTAGATGTATGTATTTCAAATGCATCTGTGGTTTTGCCTAATTTTAATGGGTACTGCTTTGTGATTCTTTGGAAAGAGGAGTATCAGGGGACTTTGAAATCTATGGGTTGATTGCACATTTCTTATTCAGTCAAAACTTACTTAGAATTCTAAGTGTACATTTGCTAAAACTGTACTTGAAGGGTAGGGAATGGGTGATTTAGTTCTCTGATATTATATGTGATTGCAATCTGGAAGGCTGAACTCTTTTGGTGATGGCCAACCATGCAGTAAGAAGGTTGACACAATTTGCAATGGTAATCTCTGCTTCATTTATACATTTCAATCAACCCCTTCATCTCTATGTTTCAGTCAACCTTGGAATGTATTGGATCCAAGTGCCTATATATCATAAATCTTCAGGAGAGAGGAGTTAGCTTTTTCCTCCCTCATTTCTTAGATTCTAGATCAGAATTTCAGGTCCAAGTTTTGTGACTAAAATCCCAGTATCAATCCCCAGGTCAGAAGTAGTTATGCCTCAGGGTTTCTATTTATTTTAGCCATATGTCATTAAGATAACCTGATTTTACTATTAAAAAACAAAATGGGCTTGCTGTCAGTTGTAGCATGGAGTTCTTCTTTGAAGTCCCTTCTCTGAACAGTGAAATGTGAGGAGTCTGAGAGTTGAGTTGGTGTCCTGTGTGTAACTATCTGACTTCAGTCAACAGCACAGAGCTACTGAAAGCCCTATAGGTGCAGGGATTTATTATAGGAATTAAACCTCACACAAGAGTAGGAGCATCAGGTAAAGTGAAAGTATCTAAAGGGTCCTGGGATGATCGGGGAAAGATTTGTTAGCGGGTTTGTCTGAGGCATTTGCTCAGGTGGACAGGTCAGCGCTCAGGCCAGTTCCTGTAGAGGCACCGCTGTATTTCTGTGTTGATATCAGAGACTAGATTCAAGAAGTAGATATAAATGGAAATTTCAAAAGCCTGACTAGTCTTTTAATCGAACTAGTCCTATTTTTACAGAAAATTAAGGATGAAGATGGCAAATAAAATATCCATGCCAGATATCTCTTAAGTGACTGGGGCCTGTATTTTAATTTAGATCTGGCTGGCTCCAAAGTGTATTCCTTGAGTGTTGAATGGGGTAAGAGACCTCAGGCTTGCTCAGCTACTAATATGCTTACTAAACATTCATCCTTGTTACCCTTCAGTGCAGGAAAAATAGTAATACTCAGCAAGTAAGAGAAGACTGTGAATATTTCTAAGAAAAGTTATAAGGCCAAGATCCTCCAGAATACTAGTAACCAAGGAAAGGTCTGAAAATCACTCCCAAGAAAACTGAGAACTGCACACTTTGCCTCTTTCTCTATCTCTCTTACCCCCAGTCTGGCACTCTTTATTCCAATCTCTCTTTCCCAATCATTCTCTTCCCCTCAATCCTCCTTTTCTTTCTCTATATATACACATATGTGTGTCTGTGTGTATAGTTATGGATATATACACTTGTATACCATTAATTCTGTTTCTCTGCAGAATTGCAATGCAGACACATTTCTTGTAATGGATTCAAAATATACTATTAAGCTTACAGAGCTTGTCCAAATATTTATTTGCTTATTTCTATTAAATATATTGGCTCCATCTGTCATTTCTGATTATCTGTTAATAGATTACTACTAAGAATCTAAAGATAGGCAATACCCCATTCATTATCAAATAATTTAAATTATTTAATGGGCATTAACAAAGAAACTTTAGTTTGTTAATTTTCTCAAGTTTACTAATTAAATTCAGTCTTGGCCCTATAAATAAAATTCTTCTGAAAAAAATGTAGGAATACAAAGTGTGACAGCATTAGTATTCAGAGAAACAGATGACCTTAGGGAGTTAGTCTTATATAAGCTCTTACGATAGGCACAACTCATTGCTATAGTTCAAAGTTATGTGCAATGCAATTTTTTTTTTCTTAATTGCTCAAGACACTCCACTGTGACATTGGCTAGTTTGGCTGTAATAGAGAGATTAAAGAATCAAGTCCTTGTTTTTTATAGTTAGTACAATTGCTAATACAAGAAGAACATTAGCATTAAAAATTGTAACTATAATGAAACAGATGAATAAGGGGTCTACCTGTGCAGGTTGTAAAGCCCATATTTGGTGCAAACATTAGAAGGATAATTAAAGATGAACTCATGGCCAGGCACAGTCAAGCACGCCTATAATCCCAGTGGTTTAGGAAGCTGAGGCAGGAGGATCATGGGTTCAAAGTCAGCCTCAGCAAAAGCGAGATGCTAAGCAATTCAGTGAGACCCTGTCTCTAAATAAAATACAAAATAGGGCTGGGGATGTGGCTCAGTGGTAGAGTGCCCCTGAGTTCAATCCCCAGTACCAAAGGGGAGAAAAATAAAAATGAACTCATGGTATGATGCAGTACCACAAAAGATAAAGTCTGACTCAAAGACTGAATGACATTGGGAAACAGGATATATATGGAGTTATAGGAACAGAATCATTCTCTAAGATACTTTTGAAATTAAAAATAATTGTCCTCTTAGTAGTCTTTAATTTTGCTTGTAAATGTAGCTATATTCAGCATACTTTTAAAAACCTGGTCCTGAAGTTTGCACTTCTGTCAACATAAAATGTTAGCTGCCCTGAACCCAGGTGTTTACTTTTGCTATTGTATCTTTTAATTTAGCAAATATGAGTTTCTACTAGTACTGGACCCTGATGGGCTTATTTTATATCCTCTCAGTGCAGGACAAATCAGTCCATTTGGAATTTTCATGTACTGAATGTCTACTTAGAAACACTGTATGCTGTCCTTGTGCTCATCTTTGTTGGTGCTCCGTCATCCCCGTGGTCGTCGGTGCTTAGGGATGCTGTGAGCTGTCCTCATGCTCATCTTTGTTGGTCTTCTGTCATTTCCATGTCATCAGCACCATCAGCATCCAAGTGGCCAAAGAGGACAGTTGACTGATACCTTTATGAGCCACTTAGCAATTCTAAACATAGTCTTACACTACAAACCAACTGTACTTCACAGCCTGTAAATCAGAAAAATTTGCCCCATCTAACCCACAGAAAAGATACAATTTATTAATTTAGTTATGGAATGACAATGTTTGTGTCTGGGACACAGTTTATCAGTCAGTATAAATAGTCCCCCTAATTTAATGCTGTTTATGCGAATCATACCCACCAAAGATGTAATTATTTATGTTGAAAGACAAAAATGTCCAACAACATCTTTAGATTCTGTGTTTCTTTGCAATGGTAAACAAGTCAAAGGAAAACCCATAGAGTAGCAAAGTTGGATTTTGAAGGTAAATTGCATAGGAACTTTTTTGGGAACTTAAGACTTTGCCCCTCGTTATTTTAGATATTCACCCTGGTGATGCTGTGAAAAGTGCTCTATAATGACATCAGACAGGAAGCAAAATCACTGATTTTTTTTTCAGCCCCAGGGTTCCTGAGAACTCTCTTGAAGTCCTGCAGAACTCCTTTCCAATACGCCAAGTTCTCTGCTCCGTCTCTCTCTATTTAAACATTGTCTCAGTTACAAACATGGAAATGGAGACTGTTTACTTTGAAATTACAGTGATTGTAGTCTTCAGTTTATTTACAAGCATAAGACATGGGCACATTCCTCTATGACCATGACCAGCTGGAACCCAGAGGCTGTGTCCCCATGCAGTGGAGTCCTGTGACAGCCAGGGCTTCACAATCCCCAACAGATACTTATGTATTATCCTCTAGTCAGAGGGGATGAAATTTCTTTCTTAGCCTACATTTTTAATTGTCCCATGTAAGAATTTGGGTTATGAAGAAATAATGATTTACCTAAATTTGTGAAAACAAAGCTCATTTGTAGTAAGCTATCATGTCATATCCCATCTTCCTTCTTATAAAACAGAGAGAGAAACAACAACAACAACAACAACAACAAAAAAAAAAAAAAAACGGAATGCTGTTCAGTTTGAAAAAAAAAATCTGTTGAGTTCTCAGGCACACTTGTAAAAAATGTTCCCTATTTCACACACTGTTCCAATATTATATAAGCAGGAATCTGTTGGGGACTTTTAAGAAACTCATGTTAACTCTTTTTTGCTTTTACTACATGAAACATTAAGATGAAGCCAGAGTATCCATATCATGATCATGAAGCAACAACTATTGAGATAAAAGGTCACAATATAAGAATCATAATCAGGTAATGTAGAAGAGCCTGGAGACTGAAGTCTCCTTGGTTACCTTTTTGTTAAATAGATCAAATTTAATCCTAATGGATAGACATAGTTCCCTTCCCATCATACACACTCACTTGTGCGTGTGTGCGCACACACACACACACGCACACACACTTCATTGCTTCTTCCTGTTTATTATTTCATTTAACACGTAGCTACTAGTGCTCACTATATGTCAATTACTTATCTGACCTCACTTCAGTGTGCAAATGATGAGATCAGACTATAGCATGTTGTTTCTGGATCAAATGGGCTCAGGAAAACCAAGAAGTCACACAAAATAGCTACTTCTAAGTAGATCGTCTTAAAAAAAAATTATCACAATGAGGCAGTAGTACTGTAAAGAGGAACACAGCCTATCTCTCAGTAAGGGAAGAACTGAAGACATTACCTTTGGGGACTTTATTATTTTGTTAACAATTTTGAGATAAGTTAACAAAGGACTACAACTAAAAATAGGTCTACAAAATAAATAAAATAAAGTTGATTCTCAGGAGTACTGTAGTCATACAGCCTGTTCGCATATACAACTATCACTGAAACTCATGTCCTGTTCCCTGGATGTGAAATGCAGTGACATTAATACATAGGGTGACTGTGTATTTTGTGTGTGGATTTTTGTATATATTTTAGTATTTCCTGTGCCCACCTCAATTAATAGGCAAGAAAGTATATTGGTTAAATTGGAAGATTTTGATACAACTGTTAAATATTCTTAGGTCTTGTGAATGAATCATGTTCTCAAATCATTTAGTTTGGGAAAGTTAAAAAAATACATTCTCAAATAAGTTCTAAGAAAGCTGAAAACCCTAAGCTTATCCCCTCTTCTGTAAGTGTAGACAATCAATTGTGCCATTACTAAGTTTCTTCCAGATTTAGCACTTTCAGAAGTCTATAAAATTACTTAGAAATGCAGCTTGTTTATCCTGCCCCTGTATGCATAGTGCTTTTCCTGGATCAATCCCAGCAGGCAGGCCAGAGAGATTCTTGCACATAATTCATCAGAACTGATATGTCATAACTAGGAAATAAGATAGTCCTTTTGTGGTAACCATAAAATAATGATTCCCATTAAATTGGGTGAAAAGCAAACGATGTCACTTCACTTTAGAGACTAAAAATTTATCTGAATATTTTCAATTCCTGTGGGATTCAGGGGACATGGTAGTTTAAAGGTACATCAGGGCCTGGTCTTTTCATACTGTAGGAAAAACAAAGGGGAAAGATGCCCTGTCATGGGTACAATCAATTTAACAAGCACCTCTATAAACATTATTAGGAAAAAATGCAGTCCTAATGTTAGAATTTTAGGCACTGAATTGGTAGTTCAGTATGTGGTGCCAGTACAAAGGAAGCCTTCTAAACCTCTCTATATAGTCATACAGTGCTGATACTCATTCATTAGTTCTTTCAATAATGATTTAGCAGCTAGTATGTGCCAGGCACCATGCTAGGCTCTTCAGATAGGACATCACACAAGGCAAGATCTTGACTGTAGGGAGTGAAAATAATTAAAAATTTAAGATACATCTGCATTAGAAACCATTCATGACAAAAAATAGATTAATAGACAAAGAACTACAATAGTTTAGGCGAGGATATGTCTTAGGCCATTTGTGCTGCAACAACAAAATACTCAAGGCTGGGTAAGTTTAAATAATTTATTTCTCACAGTTCTGGTGACAGGGAAGTCCAAGATCCAGGCACTGGCATTTGGTCTGCAGAGCCCTTCTTGTTTCTGCCTTCACAGGGAAGAGCAAGCCAGAGACTTTTACTGGAAGGCTGCAAGAAACCTCTATTTTAAAAGAGCCTTAATTTCATTAATGGAAGCAGCTCTCAGGGGCTCTTAAAGATGCCACCCATTAATGCTATCACCCTGGGAACACCTATATTTTGGAGGGGACTAAGTTTCAACATGATCTTTGGAGGGGACAAGAACACTCACATCACAGCAGGATATAACTAGCCCAGTGAAAAACTCTAACCACTTCTGTTCTGTGGCAAGAAGAATCTATGTTGTTACTTTAGTCTATGTGTCCAGATGGAGAGCATATTGCTTTTCGAGAGAGAATTTTCTCAGAGGATAAGGAAAAGCTGCCACCAAAACAAAAACAATGACAGGTCTTCCCTAATTCTTTAAAAGTAATCTCTTACATGTGTGATATGAACAACTTGGACTCACCAAAACCAAACAGAATGATGATTACCAGGGGCTGGTGGAGATTGCAGTGGTCTGGGCATTGGGGAGATAGATGTTGGTTAAACTATAAAATTTCAGTTAGGCTGGGAAAAAATAAGTTCAAGACATCTGGTATATAACATGCGAGTATACTTAAAAACAATGTATTATTTTTCTAGAAAATTTCTTAAAGCAGGTTTAAGTGTTCACATCACAAAAAATGATAAGTATATGAAGTAATTTATGTTAATTAACTCAATTAAGCCATTCCACAATGCATACATGTTTTAAAACTTCATATTAACCATAATAAAAATATGAACCTTAGTCAGTCCATTAAAAAAATGTAATCCAAGGGAATTTTTTGTAGTCTAGGTGTCCTAACTAATCACATCAATTATCCCTAGGGAAGTGAGATGAGGCATGAGAACCTAGGAAGCAAAGGTGGAAGGAGAGTTGTGGAGTAGAGTACAAGCAAGTGAGAAAGCAAGGCAACATGGAAATCAATGAGATATCCACCATTCATTTCTGCTCCCTTAGCACCAACAAAGTAGAGGAGGCCAAGAGTTTAGGGATAAACGCAGTAGAGACAGCCAGCCAATTGGAAAGTAAAGCAGTGATTGAGATCTGGTGGAGGTTCTGGCACAGAGAGGCTCTGGAAACTGAGTGAGTTCCTGTACTTAATGATTATGCTCCTAAATGTGTCTTTCCAACATTAATGAGAAGACAAGAATAAAAAAACAGAAGATTCAATGGCATAGGGGAAACAGAGAGGAAGTACATAGTACAACATAAAGAATGAGAGTATTAATGGCAGGAAATAAGGTATTTTTGCTGGCAAGAATAGTGAATTAATGCTTACAAATGGCCCCAGTGCCTGGGCCAAATGTTCAATGTAAGTGAGAGCAGCTACTCTTCTGTTACTTTCTCTGAGTTCATTAACAACAAAAGGGATTATAATGGACTTTGATAGGATTAAGTGACATTCAACAATCAAACCATGCTAAGGGTTTATTGTAGAGGACATTGCATTCAATGATTAATATTAAGTTCACAAAATACATTTTAGAAACTACAGATTAAATTTTGGACTATTCATATTTTTGTATTTCAATCTTTATTCATCCTTCCAAAATACTTTCTATATAGGAATGAGTTTTTCTTCAGAAAGCTATTGATCAATGCTTTATTCATATTTTATTCTTTTATACTGCATTGTGAAATAAGATTAACTTGCTTTTAGACTAATTTAAATGTAATCTTTGGGGTTAACAGTGTTTTGCTTTCAAATGGTGATGACAAAGGAAATTCAATTAAATATTACATTCCCCTTATCATGTGGATTTTTAAGTACCATATGCTATGTTTTATGCCCTTTACTCCATGATTAGAATAGATACTTGCCCCATATTTTCAGATTATATACTTTCTTGTTCTTTCATATCAATTCAAATAGTGAGAACATAAAAATGCTGCTATTGTTCCTCCTACTTCCTTTTCTTTTATTTGGCTTCCAATCAGAAGACTTTCTGTCTATGTTACATACCTACAAAAAGCACTGAGTGCTATTAAAGTCATCTAGAAAATTCCACATTTCTTCCAGTCAGAACCAAGACACATTTCTGTTGTTGTTCAGAGAGTGTTCAAGTATGTCAGTTCAAAGAACTTGTGGATTTGGGGCAGAAAAGAGACACTAAAAAGAGTTTATGGTATTCTCCCTGTGGCCAGTGCTAATTTGTTAGCACAAATAATTACTGAACTTTAATGATACTCAATAGTGTTACTTTAAGAATGGAATTTGATTCAACAGATCTTAACCATAAAGAATTTGTGATCATGGTATTTTTTTGTAAAAGTTATTAGGTTATTCAAAAGTGGCTTTTAATCACTTCATCTTGAAAGCATGCATTGTGGAAAGATTTCCTAGCTAGTATGATCAACCCAGCATAATTCCATGTTTAAGTGTTATTGGGTAACTTTTCTAACACAACAACTTCTTATTTCTTTAGTCTTGAAAAATTACATCAAAATAAAGGCACATGCTGGCATGGGGGCAAGAGTAGGGAATGAATGCAACTGATGCCCAGTGAAGATAATTGTATTTTTACCATTTGTTGATAAGTGAATTGTTAACTTACAAGTCTTACTATGGTCATAGTTTCTTCTTTCAATTCATTATACGTATTACTGCACAGTGACTGTTCTGTCTTATATATTTCATCATATAGATCTCCTGCTGGAGAAAAAGAGAGTAACTTCCTGATAGCAGGATTACTCTTGGGATGATACACAAGTCCTCAAACTGTGGTCCTAGCATAGTCCCCAGCCTCCTTCAGTCTCCTCTACCCGGGGTCCTTTGAACTATTGAATAAACAAGGCTTCATTCATTCCCTGCTCCTTGGGACACCCATGTTTTTGCCTTACTTTTCTTTTAAGCTATATTTAAGGACAGGGAAAGAAAAAAGAGGAAGATGGAAAGATGAAGGGGAAATAGGAGAAGGACCTGGAGAAAGAGAAGGAAAAGGAGACGAGCAAAGAAGAGGATAACAGAGAGGAGAGTGAGCAAGGGGGGTTGAGAAAGGGAGGGAAATGAGAATGACAGTATTCTCACTCATTTCTCAAGATTGGTGTCAACTCTTCCCTCCTCAAGTCTTCACCAAATCCTGACAGATATCCCCATTCCACCATACCCTGTACTGTGTCACCACCTAGCAAATTCATATGGTATTGCAAAAAAATTTTGATATATATTTTATCTCCATTACAGATGATTAGGATCCCCAGGAAAGGGTCAGAGATCTATGTGTCTCTGTGTTCCCCATCACCTGGTCACAACTTGGTCCAAAACATGTTTTTATATAAAAAATGAATGGAAACTACAAGTTAATTAAAAGAGAGCAAAACAAAAACTACAAAACAGAATAGATTTGTTCAACCCTATTTGTATAATAGATGTGGACCTCTTAATTAGTCCTTCTAGTTGGTAAATTGGAAGAAAATTAATGATCCTGAAAATGAAAGATAGGACATTACATTACACACTTTCTAAGAACATAAGGGGGTCCTTTATCCTTTTGATAATCCTCCTTTCCCTCTCCACACTGGATTGTCTTCTAAAATTCTTCACCCAAGTAGAGAGTTAATTTTTACTAAACAATTAAAGACAGAAAAGTAACTTCATTTTCAAGGCAAAGGTTTGGAATGAGAGAGAGGAGATAATTGTTAGGAATAGCTTAGACCCTAAATATACCATCACAGAAACAAACAATGAACACAACGAAGAGGATCCACAGGAAAATCCAATGCTGTGTGCCAGTCCGTCAGGATAAAGAAACAGAGCTTCTTCATCAACTTTGATCCGATGATGTAGGGATTGGAAAAAGAGAAAGACCAAATTCTTCTGTACGTATTCTATAACCTCCCTTAACTCATTAAGTCTCGGGTTTTTAATTCTGCAAATGTCTCAATGAATTGACACTGATATGTTAAAATATGTTGGAATTAATAATCTATAGCTTATATATTCCTTATTATCATTAAGAATGAAAACAGAGATTGCCCCATAGTTTACTGAAAGAAAAAAAAAAAAACAATTTAGTAATCTAAAGACTTTACTATAAAGAAAATGAGCAAATAGCTTCCTTGATTAAACAGACTTGTAAGGCTTGCCAATTTTCATTCTATCTACTAACAAATAGTGACACACTGAATTTTTCAAGTTCTAAAACTCAACTGAATTTTAAGGTTCTTCCATCTATAGAAAATAATTCTTTTTTGAAGCTTCTCTGGAACATATCACTTCAATAATATCTGTAGGTAAACAATGAATTCTGACTCAGATGTAGGTAGACTGGAATCCAGATCCCATTACTTTATCTGTGGTTTTCAAAAAGTTAATTATTATTCTAAAGACCTGATGTTCTCAGTTATAATACAAAGGTGAATAATATAAATATCTAATGTTCACCGAGTACATTGTATATACCAGGCACTCACCCAAGTGCTTTTTATAGATTAATATATACAATTATCCTAATAAATTTATGATTTAATACAATAATTATGCCCATTTTAAAGATGGGAAAGGTGAGAACCAGGAAAATTATGAGTCATTTGATAATAAAGTTTATAGCACAGGCCTGGCATATAGTAAGCAGCCAGTAGCTGGGAACAGATATTGTTTGTTTCTATTATTCACAGGTGAGTATGGGTTCCCAGAGAAATAGATATAGAATAATGGATCTGGGAAAGTCAGTGGTATGAGTTCCAGTGTGTCTTCAAATATGAAGGCAACAGATTACAATGTCCCACCTTGACAACAGCCAGACAGAGTGAATTCTCTTATTTCACATTTGTTCTATGTAAGCCTTCAGTGGATTGAGTGAAGGCTGATTCCAATGTTAATGTTATCCAGAAACACTCACACACACACACACACACACATACCCAGAATAATGGTTAACCCAATGGCTTGGCTCCCTGTGGCCTTGTCAAGTTCACACACAAAACCCAACCCTCACTATTCATTATGATAATTACAAATGAGTAAACTTTTGTTGAAATAATTTAAAAATGAATTCTTAAGGTGAAAGTAATACTGAGTGGGGGAAAGTAAAAATGAGAATAGGATGTTGTCCATACTTCACATGCAGTAGACATTTATTTAGTGAATAATTGAGATCACCTGTTAATAAGAGTTGAATATTGTAAACTCAAAATTTTATAATGGTGATTGAAAAGAAAAAGTAAAAAGGAGGTCAAAAGAGAAGAAAATATTGGAAAATAGAATGAAGAAAATGACAGCAAAGAGTATAGCACCCTATGCAGATAGTTACAATAACTACAGGTAAAGGTGTGGGATTTAGAAATGAGACAGACAAAACATAAAGTAAAATTTGTCTAACTGAAGTTGAAAAAATAATTTTAAATGTTCTTAGAATAATAAATTATGGGATACAGAAGAAATGTCAAACTCTGTCTCCTTATGCAGTACTCAGCTCCAATCCATTCTCATTAGTATCAGTAGTGAGCTTTTAAACCAATAAATCTGTCATCTGCATTCTTCAAACCGTCTTAGGGAATCCCTGCTCTGTAATGAAATACAAACTCCTTTGAGTACCTTACATGCTCCTAAAATTTGCTCTTCATTTCCAACTAAGTTCCTTCCATTGTTTTTCCACATACACTACAGTCTACCCACAGTCAGCCAGTCATAATTGTGTAGACTCAAGGTGCAGGCTCTTTTCTTTTATTCCTTCTCTTGTCTAGATGTTGCAGACTTGTGGGTTCTAGTCCATAGAAGTCAAGTTTATGTTGATGACAAGAGCAGGATAAAAATACGGGGAGGAAGAAGAGAATAATGGTGATTGCAGTGCTTTTTATTTATGATCTGTATTGATTATCTGTTTTGGCCAAGCCCTGTAGAATATGACTTAATTGCATTTTTAATGTATTTTTTTTCTTTTTTTGGTACTGGGAATTGAAACCCTTTTTTTCTTTATTTTTCATTTTGAGACAGTGTCTCAGTAAGTTGCTTAAGGCCTTGCTAAATTGCTGAGGTTGGCTTTAAACTTGGAATCCTCCTGCTTCAGCATCTGAGTTGCTGGAATTAAAGATATTCACCACTACACCCAAATATTTCATGTAATTCTTATCACAATCCTCGCTTCTCTTTTTGACATCTTATGATTGTAGAAATTATAGTTAGAGATTGAATGACTCATTCATGGTCACCCAGTTAATAGGAATATTGTTAATTCAATCCAAATATAAATTTACTTTATTTGAACTATCAAACTTGATTTTTCTGAGAAACAAAACTTTTATTATTTTATTTATTTAAAAGTTTTATTAAAACTTTTATTGTTAATAAAAGTTTTAAAACTCAAAAAGCCTTCCGGTATGTTCATTTTGTGTTGTAACTAATTAAAACAGAATTATTTGTACATCAATCTACTGAATTTAATTTTATATTCTTTTAATTTGGGGATGCGTTTCATCCACCCTGCTCCTTCCATGCCCTGTTCAGTGTTAGGTTCATCATTATTACTTTGTAATGTTGTATTAACTTAAACATATATAAAAATAAATTCTAAGTACATACAGTGAAGGTAACACATCAAATAGTAAAAAAAAGAAATCATAGAAAATTGCCTTTGCCATTTTGAAAATTAAGAGGGATAAAATCTTATTAAAATTCCCTTGTACTGTAATGTCAGTGGACATATACATTGAATGAAAGTAATTTGATTATTTTTATTAATTATTATTTGGGGAAAATATTTGAAAATGGAAAAACCGAAATATAAAGGCAGAAAGAGAAGACATAATACCAGATGAACAATGGGATTGCCAATATCTACAGAAAAGTCTGAAAGCATGACTTAAGGCCAGGAGTTGTTCTGTCACCAGTCATAGAATGCATCAAAATTAAATCATATGCTTTAAATAATCTGGTCACAAGGGGATATGGCATGCTTCTTCTTACATCATTTTTTTTATGAATCCCTTGTAGGATGGCTCATTAAGCGACGAGATAGTGTTTTTTTTTTAATTGTCTGTAGACCAATCAATATCTTTCAATCCCAATGTGTAACCTCTTTGTCACCATTAAGACAGCAGAGGGCAAAGGAAGTGCAATAAATGTTAGTTTGTACAAGATGAAGTAGCTGGTAGACTCATTAGAGTAATTATCAAGAATAAAGAGAGCTGTCCCCGACATCAGTCCCCTCCATGTTGACCTTTAGAGTGAATTGCTTCATGATATTCAGACCAACTTTCCTCATTTTCAAAAACTGTATTTATTCTCTAGTTTCTTTTTGTCTCTTTCAGGATTAATTTTCAAATTATCCTTCCAAGTGGGTAGTTGCAGAAAAAATAATCTTTGAACTTCACTCTTTAATTATTAAATAAATGCATTCAAATGGAGATAGAAGTGGGTTGAAATTTAGACTTTACTATCATTTTATACTAATGTGCACTACCTTTAGGTAATTTTTACATGTTTCCAGAATGTAAATATTCTCTAAATGTCTTTAATTGTATGTTTTTGACAAAATAAGCACAGTTGAAAGTTCTTTTTTTTTTATTTTTCTTCTTTCTTCCATTATTGGGGATTAAACCCAAGGCTTTATCCCTGCTAGGCCACTGTTCTACATTCTCATACATTCCCAATCTTTTTTTTTTTTTTTTTTTTTATACTGTTTTTTTAGTTGTAGTTGGACATAATACCTTGATTTAATTTATTTACTTTTATGCGGTGCTGAGGATTGAACCCAGTGTCTCACGTGTGTTAGGCGAATGCACTACCACTGAGCCACATCCCCAGCACTATTTTTTGTTTGTTTGTTTTGTTTTTGTATTTTGTCTAGAGGCAGGGTCTCACTGAGTTGCTTAGCACCTTGCTTTTGCTGAGTCTGGCTTTGAACTCCTGATCCTCCTGCCTCAACCTCCTGAACCACTGGGATTACAGGCATGTCCACCACATCTGGCACAAAGGTTTTAATTAAAATTTTAAGGCTGTTTAATTTGCAACACACATAACACAAAAACTTAGTTGACCCCTAATATGTATTTTTGTGCATGTACTATATTTTTAGGAGTACTTATCAATAGTGACCGTCTATCAGAATAAAATAATGTTTGAATCTAGCAAGTCTTTCAGTAAAAATTAAATCATATAAATTTGAAATCTCTGAAAATCACAAACTGTGCTTTGTCGATCCATTGTATTTATTTAAATCTTCTCTATCTACTAGATAGCTGCTCCATTATGTTATTAGTTTAGAGTTACAGAGGTGTATCAATTCTTTTAGAAGCTTCTCTTCTTTCTCCTTTCATAAATTTCTCTTAAATTTACAGGTTGTTTTTTTTGTGTGTGTGTGTGTGCGTGTGGTACCAGAGATTGAACTCAGGGGCACTTGACCACTGGGTCACATCCCCAGACCTTTTTTGTATTTTATTTAGAGACACGGTCTCACTGAGTTGCTAAGTGCTTCCCCATTGCTGAGGCTGGCTTTGAACTCGTGATCCTCCTGCCTCAGCCTCCCAAAGTGCTGGGATTACAGGCGTGCGCCACGGCGCCCGGCTTACAGTTTATGTTAACTAAAAATCTATATTATAATAAGGATACAAATTATTAAGAAATTGATCACATAATTGCTCAATACTTTTTACTGAGTGATTTTAATCTTTTGAGAAATAGTTCACTGAATAAAAAGAGTAGCTCGAAATAAAACAGTTTTCTAGGGGAAAACTGCTAGAGAAGACTAAGAGGAGATTTGAGGATTGAGTGTTAAATACTATGGGAAAAAGCCAAACTCAAAGAAGCAGAGAATAGAACAGTGGTTGCCAATGGCAAGGAAATGGGGAAACAGGGAAACAAATGTAAAGTTTCTATGTGTGAGATAAATTAAGTTTCAGAAACTTGTTGGATAATATGCCCTCTAGTTAATCAAACTATATTTAAGAGAATAGAACAGTTGATGTATTCTTACCAACATTCACACATGCACATACACACAGAAATTTTTGTCAGTGACAAAATTTTGGGCACATTAGTTGTATGATGATATCACTGGGGTATGTAGACCTCTTAATCCATCAAGATGCTTACATGAAATGTGTACTGTCTTCTTTACTTCAGTTATACCAAAATAAAGCTAATTACGATGGAAAATTCAGTAAGACAATGACATACTGTAAGATATGGTTTGTATTTTGAATTGCTTTTTCATAGGCTCCAATTAAAAGTTGAAACTTGTTTTGTTTCATTCAATTCTGGGGGAATAGAAAGCTGGATGTGAAACAGCTTCAAAATTCCACTAATATTTGATATGTACTTCTAAAGATACTCTTCCTATGTCTTTGGGGGAAAAAAAGAGAATGAGAGATGAAGATATAAGATAGGAAAATTATAAATTCTAGTTAGGAATTTATTCTTTATTAAGTTTTAACCTCAATCTTGAAAAAATAACTTTTGATTAAAGATCTTCATATTGAAAATTCAGATAATATAGAATGTTACAAAGAAGGAATTTAAGTAAGCCAATTACCAATGAAAGAAAATTTCCACCATTTTTGGCATATCTCCCTCAACAACATACATATACAGGATATATAGAAACAAAACTACAGAGTTGAGATGCTTATGGGATCATTCTATATAAATTATTATTACCCCAATCTTTTCCCTAATCTGTTTAGGTTGACAACCCCCCCACACACACACATTCTTTTTTTTTTTTTTTAAGATTAATTAGACATTTTAAAATCTCAATCTTTCTCTTTCTCATCCTTGTGTTCTCTCTCTGTCTCTGTCTCTCTCTCTCTCTCTCTCTCTCTCTCTCTCTGTATTTATTTCAGCTAGGCAGAAAATATTAGTTATGACTTGCTATATTTCACTCCCCAAAGTGTTAACATCTTGCATAAATTATGACCAAAGTTAGGCACTAGTTGTTATCAATCACCAGGGAGGAATTGATGCTGATTGAATCAAATAAATGTGATGTTTACAAAGCCATGACCTTGTCAGTCAACTTGGATGCAACAAATCTATTAGACTCATAGGAACTGAATCTTAAAGGTAACTGAGGAAAGTTGTTTTTCACAAATTTAGAAATATTAAAATGGCTTTTGACTTTGAAAATTCCTTACAACAAGGATGGTCTAAAATTATACCACACACACAAAAAAATCATTACTAATCTTCCTTAAGTGGGATCAAAGGCTAAATTAAGTTTTCTGGGAATATTAACCTTGAAAGAAGGCTTGTTTTACTCCTATTTTATGAATAAACTATACAAGGACCAGATAAATTGTTCTCAGTTGATTAATGAGTGTGTTTTAGCACACATAGGGTCAGACTCCATTTTCCTCTCCATTCCCCATCCCTCCTCCCAAGGTGACTTTTTCCCCTTTTTTCTCACCAGAGGTAACCCAAAAATGATTTAAAATTAAATCTACTTCCAATTATCTTCAAAATGCAGATTGCATTTATATTAACATGTGTCTGTAAAAAAAAATGCAATTCAGCCTTTAGTACTACATTTAGATTAAAAAAGTAAAATTCACATCAGTTGTGCTGATTTAGCCAGAAATCAGCATCATGACTTAGACATTTTCCCAAATGACAGTGAATTTGATTCTGAGTCAATGGTTTCATAGGATGTACATTGGTGTAAGATTATGGCAATAATGCTTATATAACAAGATGGGTTTTTATATATCTAATATACTAAAATATATCCAAAGACATTGAATCTTTGTTTGATGTAAGAAATTCAGTGACTGTAGCAAGGAAAAATATCCTCAGTTTTTATTTGTCAGTTATACCAGCCCTAGTAAAGTTTCTTAATATTTTAGCTTTTTATTAATTAACCATATCCTAAGTGCTAGAAGCAAAGAGTCATTTTTAAAATTTATCTTTTCTGTATGCCATCATTTCTAGTGTTCCCACTTCATACTCACAAACAAGCCATAAATGGATTAATCATTATGTCATCTGAGGATATAAATCCATGTCATGTGGTTAATTTTAAAAATAGTTTTTACTATAATTTTACAGCATCTTTAATTTATTGAAGGCCTGCTGTTTAACAGTCAATGTGCTGGGCGTTTTTCATGTATTATTTTCAATTTGCAACTGGCAACTTCTCAAAGATTATCTAGTTGAAATTTCTCTGTTTAACAGAATGAGAATCTAAGGTTCAGGAAATGTGATCATATTGCCAAAGTTCAATGACTGGTGAGTGGAAGAGGCAATGTTAGTTTACTTGGCCTCTGGATTCTGAATCTTCTGTTTTTACCTCTTCACTATCTGATATTGTAAATCTGAAAATTTAGAGGTAGACTTTGGCCTTCCAAGTCAGAATCAATTGGTAGGAATAATTGGACTGATGAAAAACCATTTCAGTAGATGATGTGGTCATTTCTAAATGTCAGGTTTCTTTATTATTGCAAGTGTTTTAATACCAAAGCTGATTTCCTGTTCACATACTTTGAAATAGAACTTAATTAAATAAAGTCTAAAAAAAAAAAAAAAAACCAAAAAACCAACACATTAAGAAATACACCAGAGAAAATAGTACTAACAAAATCTGACTCTCAGGATGACAGTCAGACCAGCTCAGCTATAATTATAATTTAAGGCCCCAGGGTGGAATGAAAATGGGGGATTCCTTGTTCAAAGAGCAGGTAGGAAGTACATTAAAATTATAATATGCAAAATCTTTCTACCTTCCTCTATGGTGTGTTTCTGAAATTACCATGGTGTTTTGTTATTGTTGCCATTGTTGTTATTGTTATTTAATATCTCTTTAAATTTTAAAGAATTAAAAATTTAAATAATTTCAAGAATTGGACTATTTGTACTAAAATTGGGTAATGTCAATTTTAAATGAAACGTTTCCCTATACATGTGCAATAACTGAAGTTATAGAGTTCCTATTTCTAAGTTTATATATATGCATCTAATTCTTTCTTTACAGAGCAGTGGAAATGCTGCACAAACTCAGAGGCTTTGTAGGGCATGGTGGCACACGCCTATAATCCCAGACTTGGGAGACTGAGGCAGGATGACGACAAACAAGTTCAAAGCCAGCCTCAGAAGCTTAGCAAGGCCCTAACCCTTTTTGCAAGACCTGTCTCAAAATAAAAAATAAAAAGGGCTGAGGATGTGGCTCAGTAGTTAAGTGTCCCTGGGTTCAATCCTTGGTAACAACAAAACAAAACAATACTCAGGGGCTTCTACTTTACTTGTGGATACTTATTCTACCAGTCCTCTCTACCTTTGTCTTGGGTTAGACAGGACTTAAAAGGAAAAGAAACTAGGGATTGCCCTATTTTTCCCTTTTTTTCAATGTAATGCCAGTATAAGTGAGTGTCTAACAAAGGAAAGTAAAGCAAGTAAGGAGAATGCAAAAAGCTTCCTGGGTAGTTCCTGGGTTTTTGTTTTTGTTTGTTGTGCTGGGGATTGAACCCGGGGTCTTCTGTAGTGTAGGCAAGTGCTCTACCACTGAGCTACACTCTCAGCCCTCTTGTTCCTTTTATTTTTAAAACAAAAGTTCTATTGCAAGCACAGAGTATCTTTGGGGGGCAATCAGAGCCCCTGCTTACTCAATTGTAGATATCACACTCACTGAGTTTGAGTGTTGCTGAGCTTCTAAACGACAAGTGTATCAGAATTCTGTGCTTATAAGGCATCACAAACACTATGTGTAAATGGAGTGGCAAGAAATAGTGAACATGTGTGTTGTGCATATTTCCTTCATTCACATGCATGGACCACTCTTCTAATCCACTTCAATTTCAGAACACAGATTCAAAATCTGATTCTTAAACCACTTTAAGATGGTAAAAACCAAGCATAGAATCCTTCTTTGTGTGTCTGGGTCACATGATCATGAAATCAATCATGTTCATATTATTGGCAGAGATAGGATTTCTTGATGACTTATTGGGCCAATGTGAGTTCTGGGACAATTCTTAGACATATGAAAGTTAAGTATACCCATGAGAAGAAATAAATAAATAACTAGTTAGTGATTGTTATGATTTGTGTATAAAGCATTCCCTCTGCCCTGAAAAACTCATGTGTTTAAAAGATGGTCCCCATTTTATAACCTGATACCACTAATTATGTAAAGGGGACTTAAAATATTTTATCACATGTTTTTCTTTTTCCCCCACAAAATGTCACTCTGAAATTTGACAATTGATCTTAAAGTTAAGAAGTTAAGGACCTGTTAAAAGAATATCTTGTAATTTATCAAATATGTCAATTAGAACATCATATTTTTAAAATTTTTTTGGTGATTTCACTGCCTCTAAACAAGGTTGCAATTGCAATTTAAGCTGTGTTGATCTGAAACAAAAACACATGGGCTTTTGGAACCTGAAAATTTTTATCATAACATACGTAAATATACAAATTATGTATCCTCATCTCTAAATTGGGGATGATTATTCCAAGTCATTGGAGTATTATGAGAATCAAATATAGAGAAAAGATATTTTATAAATTGTGGCTCCTTTTTTTTTTTTTTTTTCCAGTGCTGGGGATTGAACCCAGGGCTTTCCACATGCTAAATAAACTCTCTAGCCCTGAGATACACCCCAGTCCCCACTGCTATTCTTTCAACTATAGAGATAGCTCCTGACATTGGAAGAAAACTATCTTCTAAAATATAAAAATAAATCAATCCTAGAACATTATAAGGTGGAGTTTTTAAAAGTGGTATCAAAGATAAAAATACAAAGTGGGCCGGGGGGTGGGGTGGGAAGACTGTAAGAAAGAATCAAACCAAAGAGAAAGCAGTTCTAGAAAGAAAAATTTATCCCAGAGGAAATCAGGAATATAGTTTATCAATCTGTTTGTAGTATCCTGGACCAAGTGCTCTACGAGTCCCTCTCTGCTTTCCACGATCTATGTTAATCTTTTAATATTTTTGTCTAAACCAGAATTTTCACTTTATCATTTAATCAAAGAGTTTTTTATACCATGAATTCCAGACATTTCTTTTCTTGTTCCCTGGTCTGTAATATCTCCAAATGTGGTAGGAAATTGGTTTGCCTTTCTTTCTCTTTTACAGTTCCAATTTTGAACAGTAAAGGTAATTTTTAGATGCTTACAACATTTTTATAGTCATTGTAAAATGCTGCAATAAACATAAATATTTGGATGTAAAAGTGAGAAACTTAAACTATTATGTTTTAAAGTTCTTTCTGTTTTGAAAATTTTATTACATGAACATCTTTGGGAGGTGGGGATTCTTCCTATGAAAATAGAATATTCAGAAGTCAAGATTCAGATTTCTTTTGTATATAATCTACATCCTTAGTAAGCAACTCTCCAAGCTACTTAAATTTCAAGAGCCCATTTGAAATTACATCTCATCCCAGGTCCCATTATAATTTTCATTCTTAGGATACCTGTTCATTTTCTCTTTCTAGTTGTATATTTTTTTCTAATTTTTATTTTCATGGTTGTATAGCATGGATGTTTGTATTTTGTTTACTTTTAGTCAAACAAGTTTTTGTGTATATTTGGAAATGGTAAGGTATGCCTTATGAATAAGAATATCCCTTTTGTATCCTGTTTATAGACATGCAATTTCTTGATGACTTATTGGGCCAATGTGAGTTCTGAGACAATTCTTAGAACAAGGAGTTTTCCATGTCAACACATGAAAGTCAAGAATACCCATGTGGAGAAATAAATATGTAACTAGTTAGTGATTGTTATGATTTGGATATGAAGTATCCTCCCTCATCCCAAAAAGCTCATGTGTTGAAAGGATGATCCCCATTGTAGCAAGGTACACAGGCCGGACTTTTAGGAGAAGATTGAATTATAAGATCCATAACCTCATCAGCAAATTAATAATTTGATTGATTGATAATATAAATGGATGCCTGGGGAGAAACCATAGATAGGTGGGCCATGGCTAAAGGAAGGTGGTGTGACCCTGGACTCTATCTTATCCCTCACCCCTTCTCTTCTACCCCCTCCCATCCTCTTAGCAAATTTCAAGTATATTACACAGTATGGTTAACTGTAGCCACACTACATTAGCTCTGCAGAACTTACTTAACTTGTATAATGGACACTTTATACCCTTTAACCAACATTTTTCTATTCTTCCCACCCCTGGCCCCTTGGCAACCATCATTTTACTTTTCCTTCTGTGCATTGAACTATTTTACATTCTGCATGTAAGTGAAATCAAGCAGTGTTGTCTTTCTGAATCTGTTCTTTTTCACTTAAAATAATGCCATCCTATTGTTCCAAATGACATAATTTCTTTCCTTTTTAAAGCTGAATAATATTCATATATTAAGTGATGAGTGATTGAGTATTATTTATCTATTCATCTGTCAATAGACCTTCAGATTATTTCTATATCTTGGCCATTGTAAATAATACTGAAATAAACATGGGAGCCCAGGTATCTCTTCATAGAGCCTGATTTAATTTCCTTTGGATATATACCCAGAAATCAGATCATGTATCATAAGGTAGTTGTACTTGTAATTTTTTGAGACATCTCCATACTGTGTTCCAAAGCAGCTATATCAATTTATGCAGCTCAAAAGAAGACATATTAACAGCAAACAGGTATTCGAAAGGGTGCTCAAATTCACTAAGCATCAGGGAAATGTAAATCAAAATCACAATGAGATATCACCTCATACCTGTTAGCATTGCTGTTGTTAGAAAGACAAAAGATAAGTGCTGGAAAAGATGTGGAGATAAAGAAGTCTTGTACACTACTGGTAGGAATGTAAACAGGTATACCAAAACGTCATTTTACTTCTTTTAAGCATTATTAGCTAAAATCCAATTGTTACTTACTTGTAATCAGAAATTATGATGCAGTATTCCTCAAAGCATTATCAATAAAAGGATTCCTAAATTATCAATAAAAGGACATCATTACCCTAGGTACATATATTACTGCTCATATGGTGCAACACTACATCGTCTACAACCAGATAAATGAAAAGTTGTGCTGCAATTATGTACAACAAATCAAAATGCATTCTGCTATCATATATACCTAATTAAAATAAATTAATAAAAAATGGACTCCTAGAGAAGCATGAACACAGCATGATACAAAGAACACAGATAGGAATCAGGAAACACTAGCTAAGGTTATAGTTCCATTATATTTTGGCACCTCAGTTTCCTAACATGTAGAAATATTTCTAGAAGAGGATTTTCAAATAATGGGAGAAATTATAATGATTTAAAATTTTTATCCTCTGTATGTATCAAATTCTTCAGCAGAGAATATTTATTTACCATTTTGTGTTAAATTAAAAATGATGACATACTAGTTTTAGATGTTTGTACCCTGTGAAACTGTATAGGAATGTTGAATAAATGCCACTAAGTTCATTTGCCTCATGCATATTGATTTCACTGTTTCATGTTTTTTCAGATTTATTCTCTCTTCATCATCTTTCATTACTTTGGTCTTCACTTCTATGTCAATAAAAGACACTATAACTTACATGTGCAAAGTCACTCTGAAGAAAAATTGAGTTTTATTCTTTATCTTAAAAGTCAGAATTAAACTAGCTTTCAGTTTTCTCAAATATATTTTTAAAACTAGGGATAGATGTATGTGGTATATGCTTGCAAAAAGGAATGTTTTCTGAGGAAAAAATATATTATTTTCTAAACTATGATATCATTCAATCTGTTGTAACATATTTATCTTATCAATCTACTTGGAGGTGTTTTAAGATGTGTCACAGTTTAAAATGTGATTTTTCTGAGACACCTATGGATTTCATGGTTTCATCTTAGTTTTGGGGAAGTTTCCTGCTTTATGCTTATGTCTTGAAGCAGCAATTTTACGGGCTATATTGTGAGATAATAAGAATGATGAGTGATAATGATAATAAGAGAATAAATTGACTGCTTATTAGTGCATAGAAAGAAAAAGTTATAAACCAATTGCAGATTTTGATTAGTTTTAGGCAAAGAAAGAAAATTTGGTCTGAGGCCATAACAGGTTGGTGCAGGCCTTTTTTCCCCACTGTCTTCTCTTCAAATTCTACATAGTTGTCTTAGAATGAGGCAATGGCCAAAAGAGGGTCATGTAACACACTAAGAGTTGTAGCATGTCCTTGTTGCTAGGGGAAAGATAACCCAATGATGATTTTAGAAAGCATGGAGTTTAAGGAGAGGGGAAAACAGATTTAGATACTAACCAAGGTCGTTCTAAGCCTCTGATTCTTTCTCAAGGTCGAACACCAAGACCAAGTTCCCTTATACCCTCAAATGCTGGGCAAACATTCTTCGTGCTTACAGTTACAGTGTTCTAGGATGTAACTGAAGGCTTGGAAGCAATTCTTACTAGCATTGTCAAATCTTTTATTTTAAGCCTAGCTAGTCACTTCTCAATTTATATACTCATCTTTATTTTTCACCCCTTTTTGCTTCCACTTGACCCTTTGAATGTCTGACTTCTTATCCACCATTTGTGTGTACATCTATAGTTCTTTTTTAAATACTTTTATTATATTTACTTATTTTTATGTGGTGCTGAAGATAGAAGAACACAGTGCCTCACACATGCAAGGCAAGTGTTCTAATACTGAGCCACAACCCTAGCCCTTTGAAATAATTCTTTAACTTGCCTCCATTTATAGGAAAACTCATTAGTTTGGACAAGTTAGTGTGTGCTAACATGAGCATGCACATGTGCTTTCTACCTGTGTATAGGTAAATAGATACAAATATTTGTGACTGTGTCTTAGAAAAAAATGCCCTCTCACCAGATAGATAGATCATGAAAAGCTGTTCCTTCTGGGGACTTGGCATGGGCTCAGCATGTTGTTTGACAAAACAAGTATTTTTTCCTCTGATAGAATTCATCCTGGTGCGTGAGTATAGCCACAATATAGATAGGCTTTGAGCCACCACTAGTCCCTTCAGCTAGGTTTTTTTGTGTAGAGAATTAGCTGCACAATCATATAAAGAAGTCCTGATTATATGCACATATAATACATACATGTGAATACAATCGGTCCTCCACATCCACAGGCTCCAACATCCATAGACTCTGCCAGCTGAATATTGGGAATATTTGAAAAGAAAATTGTGACTATACTGAACAAGTGTGGAATTTTTTTCTTGTCATTCTTCCTTAAACAATAGTGTTTATACTTTTTATATAGAATTTATATTTCATCAGCTATTGTAAGTGATCTAGTGATAATTTAAATATATGGGTGAATGTGCTTAAGTAGCATACAAATGTTAAGATACTTTGGAAATAATTGTAAATCATCATTTTATAATGGAAAATTGTTTCAATTTGCAAAATGTTGTATACTGAAGTATATAATGCCTAAGGTACAAAAATCTACTGGAGAATTACAAAGTAGGATGATCACAACACACATAAAATGTTATCATTTACTGATTATGAATTTTTGGTCCATCAGCAGGGAAAATTATTATTCTCTGGACAATTTCAGCACATATTTGAGTTAAAGTCCAGGACCTTAGTCTCATCATTAATTTAGAAATTTATATTTAGAAAATATAATCAATGATATTTTCTTTGTATTTCCCAACTGCACATATTTTCCAATCACTACATGGTGGGGAAAAAATGAGTAAAATTGAAGCTAATATTGGGAATTTCTCTGCCAGGTATGAAAACATTTAATTTCAAGAACAACCTGGAAACTTGTGAGCAGCATGTGAAAAAGGAAAGACAGTTGCTTTTCTCATTGCAAGGCTAACTACATTCTGTACATTATCACATTAATTATTGTTTTTCTCTTCCATGTTGGTTGATGACATACCATAGATGCAAAAGTAGCACTCATCATTTCAGACCAGTGCAGTAGGGCTTCAGCCTTCCTGGTCCTTCTACCCTAATAGTAAAATGCTCAAACCCAATATCTAAACCCTCACTAACATGTGGCTGCTAGTCATATGTGTTCATTTGCATATTAATGAAACTTACATAAAACTATGCATTTCATTCCTCAGTTGCTGTAGCCGTACTTCAGGTACTCTACACTCATGTGGCCATGGCTGCAATACAGGGCAGCACAAATTGGACATTTCTACCATTGCAGAAACTTCTATTGACAGATGTGCCCTTTGTACCTGCTTACAAATTAATTTGCCTTTTTAACTTACAGTCTCCTGGAATCTTGCTTTAATGATTTGATGACATAGTAAAAGTCTTATTCTGTAATGATTGTTTTCTTTCCATTTCATGGTTGCCAGTTGGTAATTAGTTGTGCCTCATGGGAGTAAGGACACCAGAACAGTCAAAGCATTGCTACTTTTAACCTTTTGACAAAGGCATGCTGCCTTTGATCACAACCTGTTTGCTAGAGTAGAATAATCACTGTACCTCATGCAATTGGAGAGACCATCAATTGAAAGAAGCAGCATTATTTTGTATGTTGGTAAGCAATTAAATATTGGCATTCCATTTGTTTCAGAGTCTTCCCAATTCTGGAGATGTTAAAATGTGGAAAAGAAAAGTGCACTTTATAGTTATTGAAATGTGGTAAAGTAAAAAGTCAGATCTTTATTCATTTCCAAAACAAATAACTGCAATAAAGAGAGAATACGACAACTTAAAGACAGAAAATCATATTTGGCAGTGTCTTAACATATTGAGAGGTTTCTTAAAATATTTCTCTATTCCTTTCTTAGTTTTAGGTATCTAGCTTCATCTTAGACAACATATGGCTCATCTTTTCTTTTTTTACAAGGGTATATTAAGGTATAATTTAACTATAGGAAAATTTATTTTTTTTAGTGTACTAGTCTGCAAGTTTTAATACCTGCATATAATTGTGGCACCACCACTACAATAAAAGTAGAAGATGCACCTTTACATCAAAATATCATTCATGTCACTTTGTATTCTGCCTTTCTCCATATTCATTCTTTCTCTGTAATTCAGTCATGGCAACTACTATTTTGTTTTTCTGTCTCAAGGTTTGCATTTGCTAGAATGTCAAATAAATAGAATCATACAGTGTAGTCTTTTGAAACTGGTTTCTTTTACTTTAAATGATGAATTTGATGTTCATACATGTTATGTTTATTGGTAGTTTTTTTCCCCTTTTATTGCTGAATAGTATTTGATTGTATGGATATACTTCAATTTATTATTTTCTTATATGAGATATTTAGGTAATTTCAAATTTTATGGACAATTTCTCAAAAGCTGATAGTAAACACCCAAACAGACATTTTTGTATGAACATGGATTTACATGTCACTTCAGTGAGATTGCTGAATTCTATGATAAATATGCATGTAACTTTATAATAATGTAAAGTAATTTTCTAGCATATGATTTGAAATTTCCATCAGAAATCTTTCAAAGTTACAGTTGGTTTTTATAATCAACACTCTATATCATCCATATTATTATGGACAATTGACAAAGGCATCCTGCCTTTGATCACAACCTGTTTGCCAGAGTAGAATAATCACTGTACCTCATGCAATTGGAGAGACCATCAATTGAAAGAAGCAGCATTATTGTGTATGTTGGAAAGCAATTAAATATTGGCATTCCATTTATTTCAGAGTCTTCCCAATAAAAGTAGAAGATGCACCTTTACATCAAAATATCATTCATGTCACTTTGTATTCTGCCTTTCTCCATATTCATTCTTTCTCTGTAATTCAGTCATGGCAACTACTATTTTGTTTTCTGTCTCAAGGTTTGCATTTGCTAGAATGTCAAATAAATAGAATCATACAGTGTAGTCTTTTGAAACTGGTTTCTTTTACTTTAAATGATGAATTTGATGTTCATACATGTTATGTTTATTGGTAGTTTTTTTTCCCCTTTTATTGCTGAATAGTATTTGATTGTATGGATATACTTCAATTTATTATTTTCTTATATGAGATATTTAGGTAACTTCAAATTTTATGGACAATTTCTCAAAAGCTGATAGTAAACACCCAAACAGACATTTTTGTATGAACATGGATTTACATGTCACTTCAGTGAGATTGCTGAATTCTATGATAAATATGCATGTAACTTTATAATAATGTAAAGTAATTTTCTAGCATATGATTTGAAATTTCCATCAGAAATCTTTCAAAGTTACAGTTGGTTTTTTATAATCAACACTCTATATCATCCATATTATTATGGACAATTGACAAAGGCATCCTGCCTTTGATCACAACCTGTTTGCCAGAGTAGAATAATCACTGTACCTCATGCAATTGGAGAGACCATCAATTGAAAGAAGCAGCATTATTGTGTATGTTGGAAAGCAATTAAATATTGGCATTCCATTTATTTCAGAGTCTTCCCAAGTGTGTAGTTGTATTTGAATTTTCTCAATAATTAATCATTTAAAAATTCATGTGCTAAGTTGTCATTTATATATATTCTTTGGTGAAGTAAATACTAAAACTTCCATTGGGAGGTGTTAGTTTCGTTATTATTGCATGGTAAGAGTTCTTTGTATATTTTAGATGAAAGCGCTTGATCAACATAATTTGAAAATATTTTTCATATAATCTCATTCATCCATTCTGTTTTGTTATATTATTTTTTTTTTGCAAATTGGACATTAATTTTGATGAAATCCAACTTCATTTTTTTCTTTTATACACAATGTATTTGACTTTTAATCTACGAAATTTTGCTAGCTAAAAGTTTAAAAAAATTCTCTATTTTTTTTTTAATTCCAGAGACTTTATAATTTACACTAAACTTTAATATTGATTTTGGTTAAAGTTTATACATGATACAAAGTATGTATCAAGGTTTATTGTCTTTTGTATAGATATTCAATTATTCTAATGCCATTTGTTGAAAAGTCTAATTATCATTTTTTTCAGTGAATCAGTATGGAACCTTTGTTAGAAATCCAATGACCATTTTTATATGTGTCTATCTGTGAGAGCTACATGCCTATTATTTTGATAAAAAAAATGATCGAGTGCTGTAAATTGTTCTTTTTTAAAAAAATTCTTGAGGATTTTCTAATTTTTTTCTTAATGTTTCTTTGTTATTTTGGATTTTCTGAATCTACGTAGGTTTTTTTTTTTACTACTGCATAGTAATTTTTCTAATAGAGAGATTCATGATATATTCATACACACATTAAGATATTTAGTCAATTTTATTTCTAAGTATCAGCCCATAAACTACCCCCCTACCCCCTATATACTTTATCTACCCTATTGGTCTTCCTTTGGTTTTCATGAAATCCCTTATTTCTATCTAGCTTCCACATATGAGAATTAACATATGACTCTCATATAACACATTTACTCTCTAAGTCTGGTTTACTTTGTTAACATGATACTCTTAAACTCTACACATTTTCCTACAAAAAAATGACATAATCCCATTCTCCTTCATGGCTCAGTAAACTCCATTGTGTGTATATACCACATTTTCTTTATTCATTTGTTTGCCAATGGACATCTAAGCTATAACTAGGCTATTGTGATTGTTCTGCTATAAACATGGGAATGATTTATCATTATAGTATACTGCCTTTAATTCTTTTAAATAAATACTGAGGAGTGGTATAGCTGAGTTATTTGTTGGAACCATTCCTAATCTTTCAAGGAACTTCCATACTGATTTTCATTGTGGATAAGCTATTTTACAATCAAGCTATATAGGAATTGCCTTTCCCCACATCCTTAGCAGTATTTATGATTATTTGTGGTCTTGGTGATGATTGCCATTTTAGCTGGAATAATATTAAATCAGTATAGGTTTCATTTGCATTTCCCTGAGTGCTTACACTGTTGAACTTTTTTTTTCCATATATTTAGTGGCCACTTATATTTCTTTTTTTAAATTGGCATATAATAATCACACACAACAGATTCATTGTTACATATAAATTCATGTATATAACAGAACAATATAATTTGGTCAGTTTCATTCCTTAGTACCTCCCGTTTGTCTCCCTTCCTCCCTCATTTATATTTGTTCTGTTAAGAAATGTCTGTGTAGTTCATTTGCCGATTTATTGATTGGGTTTTGGTTTTTTGGTGTTTTAATAGTTCTTTATATATTTTGGATACTATTCCTCTATTAGAAGAGTAGGTGGCAAATTTTTCCCCCACATGCATTCTTTCTCTTTATGATCTTAATTATTTCCTTAACTATGAAGATCCTTTTTAATTTGATGCCATCCCATTTATTAAATCTTGGTATTGTTTTCTAAGATTCAGAAGTGCTTTTAAAGAAGTTGATGCCTGTGCCTATGTATTAAAACATTTCACCTGTTTGCTTCTAGCAGTTTCAAAATTTTGGCTTCACTTTGAGTTGACTTTTGTGCAGTGTAAGAGAAAGGAATCTTTTGCTTCCAACACAACTGTTTAGGGGATTGGAAAAAAGATGAACAAATACAGAAATATAGAATGTGGGACCTGATGGTTCAGCTGAATTCTCATAGAGGACTAACAATGAGCAGGCTCTGAATGCTTATTTTATAGGGATCTTATGTCAAAGGGCTTCATTGTGAGAAAGTTACTTTAAAACAAAACTGAGGTAAAAAATTTGAACAGCCTAATTCCAGTCATCAGCTTATGCCTACAATTCTCTACCCCTGGCTTATAAACTGATAAACTCCATGGCAATTGTGGAATTTCCATCTAAACAGGCATATCAGATAACCAGGTAGACTTCTTTGCACTGAGAAATTAATATGAGAGGTGTCAGCCTCTAGCTCTGAGCAGTTTAAAGCAATAATTCATTCACAGCTCCTGACAGGAATCTAGTTTCAATCTGCATGTGGATGTTCAGTTTTATCAATACTATTTGTTGAAGAGAATGTCTTTTCTTCAATGTATGTTTTTGGCATATTTGACAAGCATCAAATGTCTGTTTTTGTGGGTTTGTCTCTTGTGTCTTATATTCTATTCCATTAATCTATGTGTTTGTTTTTGTGTCCATGTCATGCAGTTTGTGTTATTATAGGTCAGTAATATAATTAGAAATTGGATATAGTGATGTCTTCAGTGTTTCTTATTTTGCTCAGCATTACTTTGGCTAGTCTGGATCATTATTTTTTTTATGATTTTAAGAACATTTTTTTTTTTTACTTACGTGAAGAATGTTATTGATATTTGATAGGGAAAGAATTACATCTGTAGATTGCTTTTGGAAATATGTCCCTTTTGGCAGTATTAATTATGCCTCCACAAACATGGGAGGTCTTTCTATCCTCTACTGTATTCTATTTATTTTTCCAAGGTATAAAAATTTTTATTGTAGAGGTCTTTTACCTCCATGGTTAGCTTTTTTCCTAGGTATTTTGTTTGTTTTAAGGCAATTGTGAAGGAATTTTAAAATTTTCATTTTGAAGAGATTTATTATTGGTATTTTTAAAAGCTCTTGCTTTCGTATATGGGTTTTGTATCCTGCTACTTGGCTGAATTTTTTTTCAGCTTCAGAAGTATTCTGGTGTAGCTGTTCAGATATTCTAAGTATAGATTAACATCATTGGCAAACAATAGCAGTTTGACTTTGTCCTTTTCTATTTGTACTCCTTGTATTTCCTTCTCCTAGTTAATTATTCTAACAAAAATTTCAAGTACTACATTGTATAGGACATTCTTACATTGTTCCTGATTTTACAAGAAATGCTTCTATTTTCTTCCATTTAGCATAATGTTGGCTTTGAGTTCATTATATATATTCTGATTTCCTTTTAGTTTTAGTTTTTCAGTACTTTTATCATGAACAGGTATTGAATTTTGTCAAAGGCTATTTATGTCTACATTGAGAAAATCATATGGTTTTTAAATTTATTCAATTATTGTGAGTTACATTTATTTATTTGCATATATTGAATCATTCTTGCATCCCTGAAATGAACCCAACTTGCACATGTACACTCTTGAACACGTACACAGCATTAATGTGTTGGGAACTGAGACTTCATGTTGAGTAGTTAAATAATCAGGTGTACTAACATTTGGAGAATAAACATTTATTATCATTATAGCTTCTTCTTGGATTATTCCTCTTACCACTATGAATTAAACTTCTTTCTCTCTTCTGATTAATTTTGGCATGAACTTTGCTTTGTACAGTATGGAACAGCTACTCCTGCTAGCTTATTACCTCCATTTGAATAGATTATCATTTTCCAGGTCTTTACTTTTATCCTGTGAATGTTTCTTGTTAGAAACATATGGTTGGGTCTTTTTTTTTCCATTAAATATATTAACTTAAATTATATGTATTATCATATATAATAATTTTATTTGTTTATATATGTACTTATATTTTCATATGAAAATTGTATTTATAATTTTAAATTTTAACTTAAAAATTTTTATTTTCTCAGAATAGATATACATATACTTGGGTTCATTTTGATATAATTATATAAAGCATGGAATTGAATTTGCTCCAGTTCAGTCCCCAGTACTTATGCTTTTCCTTCCCTCATCCCTTCCCTTGTTCCTTTTCTTCTGCTATACTGATCTTCTATTTATTTATAGTTTTTTAAGGTAATGCATTATAGACATAAATAAATGTGAAATTAGCAGTGCTATATTCATATATGTACATAGGAAGTTTTGGTCAGATTCATTCCACTGTTCTTCCCTTTTCCCATTCCTCCTCTGTCCCCCTCAATCCCCATTCTGTAGTCCACTGATGTCTCTTCTATTTTTATAGGATTTCCCCTTTATTTTTGTTTATTTCCTTTCCCACTTTATTATGGTATAGCTTCTACATGTGGTAGGAAACATGCAACCCTTGACATTGTGTGTCTGGCTTATTTCACTCAACATTGTGGTCTCCAGTCCAGTCTATTTACATTATTTTTTATGAAACTCCATTGTGTACATATGCCACATTTTCTGTATCCATTCATGCGTTGATGGGCACCTACATGGGTTCCGTAGCTTGACTTTCTGAATTGTGCTGCTATCAACATTAATGTAGCTATCAACACTGATTCCTATAGTATGCTGATTTCAGTTCTTTTGGAATAAATACCAGTGAGTGAGACAACTGGGTCATCTAATTACATACCTAGTTTTTAAAATTAATCAGCCAATTAATTTTAATTAGGAATATATAACAGCAGAATGTATTTTGATTCATTGTACACAAGTGCAGCACAATTCTCATTTGGTTGTATACGATGTAGCATTGCACCATATGTGCAGTCATACATTTACCTAGGGTAAGGATGTCCATCTCATTCAACCATCTTTTCTGCCCCCATGACCCTTCCCCACCTCTCCCTCCCCTTTGCTTAAACAAAGTTCCTCCATTTTTCCCATGCCTCTCCCCTTATGGACCAGCATCCACTTATCAAAGAGAACATTGGTCTTTGATTTTTTTGGAATTGGCTTACTTCTCTTAGCATGATATTCTCTGACTTGCATTCCTAGTTTTTTTGAGGAATCCCCATATTGCTTCCCAGCATGGTTGTTATAATTTGCAATTCTACCAACAGTGTATAAGGGTACCTTTACCCCCATCTTCTCCATTGTTTATTATTATTTGTATTCTTGACAATTGCCACTCTAACTGGAGTGAGATGAAGGCTCAATGTAGTTTCAATTTGTATTTTCCTGACTCCTAGAGAAGTTGAATATTTTCTAATATAAGGGTCTATTTAGTTCTTTCACCCGTTTATTAATTGGGTAATATGGCTTTTTTGTGTTAAGTTTTTTGAGTTCTTTGTATCTTCTGGATATTAATATACTGTCTGATGACTAGGTGTCAAAGATTGTCTCTCATGCTTTACACTCTCTCTTCATGTTCTTAATTATTTTCTTTGCTGTACAGAAGCTTTTTACCTTGCTGCCATCCCATTTATTGTTTCTTTATTTTTGTGCTGTAGAAGTCTTAAGGAAGACATAGCCTATGCCAATATGTGGGAGTGTTTAGCTTTCATTTTCTTCTGAAGATTGCGATTTCTGGTCAAATTCCTAAGTCTTTGATTCACTTTGAGTTCATGCTTTTGCAGGGTGAGTGATAAGAATCAAGTTTCATTCTTCTACATGTAAGCATTCAATTTTCCCAGCACCATTTATTTAAAAAGGTATCTTTTCTCCAGTGTATGCTTTTGGTACCCTTGTAGATCATGAGATAACTCTATCAATGTGGATTCATCTTGGTGTCATCTATTCTATTATGTTGCTGCCTGAAGCAGAAACCGCTTGGAGCAACGAATGCCGCAGGAAAATTCGGAGGCAGGATGAAAATGAAAAAAGGTCTTTTATTCTTCTTCTCTCTCCGGCTCCAGCAATCACTCCAAACGCTCTAACTCCAACCACCACCTTCTTCTTCCCACACACACTAACCAAACTCACCCAGTTATATACATATAGCTTTAACAAGGACACGTGCTTACAGCTCGAGCTTACAGGTGCGTCATGCAGTGTTCACGGGCATACAAAGATTCCTTGAATAATGTATTACTATCAGGTGGAAACTAGAACATCTTTTATGGCTCTCAGCTAACCGCAATCTTTAGCTATCTCCTTGATTATAGGCTCCTTCATTTCCCCCTTTTAGTTTTAAAAGAGGGGATGTTCTAGGACGTCCATGTGCAACCGACATTCTTACCCGTCATGGGAGTCTAGGCTGTCCTGACTCCTGGCTTAGGTTGACATGCCGGCCACATTAGACTGTCCCTTGCGACTGTGCCGTGTCTTAGGTTGTCCCCTTCTGGGGATCTTACCCGTCATAGGCTAACCAGCCATCCAATAGAGCCCTTCAGGATCGACTGTGTGTTGACTAACAGCCGTCCAATTTTCAGGAGATGCTGCGGCTTTAAGGCGGTAAGCCTACTGCTGATGAGCCAAGTTTCCATAGCGTATCAAGTTCTTTAAGCCAATCAGCTGCCCTTAGTTTCATCAAGTAACGCACTGAGTTCTCTTAGACAAATACCCGCAAGGCATTGTCCCGTAATGTCCCAAAATAATGGAAAATCAAAATGTCCATAAGTTATAACACAAAGATTCAGGAGGCCCCATGCATGCAGAGCAGAGGCCACACTGCTGGTTAGGTTGTTTGATGCTTGAGCAGCAGGGATGCTTGCAGCGACCACGGTCCCTGCAGTTGTAGCAGCAGCCGTCTTTTTTATGTCTAGACATTTCCACCGGCAAATCTTCAGGGCCTGCTACCTAAAAAACTCAAGCATCCATTATTAAGGGAAAGGCAGTGCTATTCCAGCACTGAGATCAAAAGGTGAGCTATCAAACTAAAAAAAAGAATTATTAGAGTAGAAAATAAAAGTTGATCTCTGCTCACACACATTGCTGCTTATTAAGCTCCCACAAACATAAGCTGGCAAAATATCACATTCAGAAATAATCAAAGAGAAACTGAGGGTGTTTACTGCATTAAAGATAAAGAAAAGCTAAAGGCACTTTGGAAAAATAATTTGTTAGCTGGAATCCTCGAGTCTCTATATACACAGCAATCCTATACCTGTTAAAATAATTCAAATTAATCAGCTATTAAACAAATGAAGTTAATAACAAATAAACGATCCTCTGTCGGAACACCAAAATATCAGGTTATACAACATTAAACATATTCACAGCTGAAGAGAAGTCCCGGAGACAACTATAAATCAAAATTGATTATCATTATAATTGATAATCTAATTAAAATATTCTGAACTTATATGAATATCTATTTATCTATCTATCTATCTATTGATTATCTAATTAGAATATTCTAAGCTTAAATGAATTAACGTTATTTGGATCTATATCTATCTACCTATTTTTTTTTAAGTGCTTAATTATTTGTGACGTCACACTAGACAGACGCACATATAAACATATATTTGTGACATCACATTAACATGAAATTTAGACAAATGCACAGACATAAAGACATATATAAAAGAAAAAAATACAATTGTGTATACACTGAAGAGAGATCTTCTTGTCCCGGCCAGGAAGATGAAATTTAAGTTGTAAATTTAATGGAGGACTCTTAAGGGAATCACTCCATACCTTCATTTTGGTCCTGTTGATTTTGTACTTGTTTATTCAATCTAGACTCCTCAATAACTTTGTCTTGATCCTTTTGACTTTGTACCTGCTTTATCAATCTAGATGGTATCCATATTGGAGAGGATTCGTGCTTTGGAAAAACACAAACAGATCCTCTCCCCCAAATTAATACAGGGTCTGGACCCTTCCATGTACCTGAGAGAACATCCTTCCAGTAAACCAAAGGTTTATGTTGTTGGTGTGGGTTCCAGTGTCTATCTCCAGCCGAATGTCCATTAGAATCTAAAGTTAAGAAATTTAGGGTAAACAGGGCAACTGCCAATCTGTCCTTAGGATTTTTCCAGTTTCCATCTTTTTGCTTTAGTAACATATTTTTAAGTGTCCGATTTGCTCTTTCAATTATTCCTTGTCCCTGAGGATTATAAGCAATACCTGTTTTGTGGATAATATTGAACTTTGTACAAAATTGTTTGAAGGATGTGGATGTATATGCAGGGCCATTATCTGTTTTAAGCATTTTGGGGATGCCCAATGCAGCAAAAGCTTGCAGACAATGAGATATAGTATCTTTAACTTTTTCTCCAGAATGTAAAGAAGCAAAAATCATGCCGGAGCATGTATCTATGGTGACATGAATAAATCGTAATTTTCCAAAACTTGGCTCATGTGTGACATCCATCTGCCACAAATGATTGGGCATCAAACCTCGTGGGTTAACCCCATAATGTGGATTGGGCAAAAGTGTTACACAAGATGGACATTCTTTTACAATTCTACGAGCTTGTTCTTTTGTGATTTTAAATTTTTGTCTTAAGGTAGAGCTATTAACGTGGAACTGGGAATGAAATAAAGTAGCTTGTTGTACTGTAGTAAATATAAATATTGTTTTAGTGAGGGCATCAGCTTTTTGATTACCTTCATGGAGAGGACCAGGCAGATTAGTGTGAGCTCTTATGTGACCTATAAATAAAGGTTCTTTTCGTTGCCATAGGAGATATTGGATTTGAGAAAACAATTTAAAAGCTGGAGTATGTGGTGCTATTGGACCTGCTAGCTCCAATTTAGGGACAGCATGTACAATATAGTGGCTGTCTGAAAAAATATTCATAGGCTGTTCTTTAAAATTTTCCAGAGCTATTATTATAGCTTCGAGTTCCACTAATTGAGCTGATTTTTGGTTAGTGATATGAATCATTTTTTCATTTTCAGTGACTACTGCAGGAGTACCGTTAGAGGATCCATCTGTAAATACATTAAATGCTTTAGGAATGGGTTGATTTTTTATTACCTGTGGGAATATGATAGGATGATTGATACAAAAGGACAGTATAGGAGATTTAGGATTATGATTGTCAAAATTTGCAGAAGTAGAGCATCTAGCTATAGCCCAATCATTATCATTGAAGCACAAATATTCAACCTGTGACGATGAATAAGAATAATAGTAGCAGGATGAATTCCAAATATTTTAGTAGAGGTTTTAAGTCCTTGAAGAATAAGTTTAGCCACCATGGAGGTATAAGACTCAATTGTACTTTTAGAAGAGACAGGCAAATGTATCCATAATATAGGTCCCTGTTGCCAAAATACTCCTGTTGGTGTATATTGTGAAGGAATAATAATCAATATTAGTGGTTGTGCAAAATCAAATCTATCGCAATGGGATCTTTCAATGGCCTGTTCTACTAATTTTAGAGCTCTCCTGGCCTCAGGAGTTAATGTTCACGGTGAAGATGGATCAGGGTTCCCACGAAGGATGTCAAATAAAGGTTTTAATTGTCCAGTAGTGAGGCTTAGTGTAGGGCGAAGCCAATTAATGTCTCCCAATAATTTTTGGAAATCATTGAGGGTGGTCAAATGTTCTTTACTTATTAGAATTTTTTGGGGTTTAACAAAAGTATCCATGATTTTAAAGCCTAAATATAGTATAGGTGATCTGCTTTAAACTTTTTCTTCTGCTATATATAATCCATATTTTTTAAATTTTTTTGTTATTTCACTAAATATATTAAATAAGATTTTTTGATTAGGGTGAGCTAATAAAACATCGTCCATGTAGTGTAGACACATGAGGTCTTGATATTTGTTTTTAATGGGCTGTATAGCTCTGTCCACATATAGTTGGCACATTGTAGGGCTATTTGCCATTCCCTGTGGCAATACTTTCCATTGATATCTTTTATCAGGGCCATTATTATTGATAGAAGGAATTGAAAAAGCAAACCTGGGGGCATCCAGAGGATGTAGGGGAATGGAAAAGAAACAGTCCTTTATATCAAGAGTTATAAGGTAATAGTTTTTTGGAATAGCTACAGGATTAGGAAGTCCAGGTTGGGTAGGTCCCATAATTTGCATTGTTTTATTAATTTGTCTTAGGTCTTGTAATAGTCTCCATTTTCCCTATTTTTTCTTAATTACAAATATGGGAGAATTCCAGGGAGAGGTGGAAGGCTCTATGTGTCCTGCTTCTAATTGTTCTTTAATTAATTGATGGGCCACTTGCAATTTTTCTTTGGATAGGGGCCACTGAGGGACCCAAACTGGCTTATTAGAGAGCCATGGTATTTTTAAAATTGTTTTCTCAGTGGCCCCTAGAAAAAATGTCCTTTGCCTTTTTTATTATGATTAGGATTTTTATTTTTAACACCTGCAGGCTTGGTTGCTAGGTGTAGCCCCATTTGATGTAAGATATCTCTTCCCCATAGGGTAACTGGCAAGCTGTTTAAAACATAAGGTTGGAATGTTCCTGTATGGCCTTCATTGTCTTGCCAATTTAAGATTACAGCACTTTGTGCTGGGGTATTACTATATCCCAAGCCTCTTAAACTGGTTGAGGCTTTCTGCAGAGGCCAGTGCTTAGGCCATTGTTGTAGATTTATGATGGAAGAGTCAGCTCCTGTATCAATCAGCCCCTCCATCTCTATACCTTGAATTTTTAATTTGCACATTGGCCTCCGTGAACAATCCTGAACCCAGAAAGCCATAGGTCCTGAACCAGTGGAACCGAAAGCTCTGCTATTTCTATTTTGTGGCATGCTTTTAAAAGAACTATGGAGACTGGGAATGAGGAGCAGCTGTGCCATTCTGTCTCCTTGATTTACGGAGATGATGCCCCTGTGTGTACTTAGCATTATTTTAATCTCTTCATTATAATCTGAATCAATAACCCCTGGTATAACATTAAAGCCTAATAAACTCTTGGAACTATGCCCAAGGATTAGTCCCACAGTTCCTGAAGGGAGAGGTCCCCTGATTCCCGTAGGAATCAGCTGAACCCCCATTTCAGGTGTCAGGACCATCCGGGCAGTAGAACAGAGATCTAATCCTGCACTTCCTCTTGTCCCTCTGATAAGGGAGTTAATGGGTAGGAGGGATTGTGACGAGGAATCATTTGGATCTGAGGGCATTCCTCCTCTAGTGCGCATTCCTCCTCTAGTGCCTCGTACATTTGTGGGCCCCGGGGCATTGGGCCCCGTGCCCCGTTTTTTGAAATCCTTGATAAATCATTTCCATATATATCATATCTGGAATGGCATTGATTGGCCCAGTGTATACCCTTTTTGCACCTGGGGCATCGGCCTGGAGCGCGGTATGAATTTGATCTTATTACCCTTGGGGGATATTGCTTAGCATATCTTGGTTGATTATAATACTTTTGTCTGGAATATCCTGTTCTAGGTTGAATCCTTTGGGAATTTTGAGGGGAGGAATTTTTCATCACTGCAGCAATTACGTTGCCTGTGATAACAGCCTCATTAATGTCTTTGCACAGTCTGATATAAATTGATAAGTCTTTTTTACTTCTCCACGGCCTTATTGCATCCTGGCAATATTTATTAGCATTCTCGTACGCTAATTGGATAACTAGAGGCATAGCTTGCTCGACTTCGCCAAAAACTCTAGATGTTGTTTTTAAGAGTCTATCTACAAAATCAGCGTAAGGTTCGTTAGGCACTTGTATAACTTTTGATAGGGTGCCTTGCAGATCCCCTGTGCCTGATATTGTCTTCTAGGCTTTCACAGCTGCAGTGTGTATCTGGGCATACACACCTGGATCGTATTGTAGCTGATTTTGTAGTTCGGCGAACTGACCCTCCCCTGTGAGCATATCTATATTGCGTTGAGGGAAACCAGCTGCAGCATTTCTCTTTGCTATTTCTGAACAAAGTTCCTGGAATTGAGTTTTCCAGATTAGGTATTGTCCCCCACTTAGTACCGCTCTGCATAGACTTTTCCAATCTGAGTGGGCTAAGGTTAGGGTGTTAAGTGACTCTATCATACTTAATGTGAACGGAGCTTGAGGCCCATAGGTCGTTACCGCCTCTTTAAAATTCTTTATTGTTTTAAAGTCTAGGGACTCGTGATATCTTTGTCCCTGTTCATTTTGAAATACTGGCAGTTCTAGGTGCTCCTGCGGTCTATGTTGTTCGAGAGCGTATAAGCGCTCAGAAAGGCCGCCAATTTCTACCTCAAGGTCACATACACTCTGATCAATACTCCTTATTGTTTCTGTTAGGTATTCTATCCATGAAGGAGCAGAGGGCACTAGTGGTTCCTCTATTTGACGGTCTTTTCTCTTTTTTAATTTCTTTTTGTTCTTTTTATTGGAGACTGTGCTCCCCGAATCGCTTTTTGATTCCTCCTCACTACTAGCTTCATAATTCCTAACTGGCTCAGTGGAGGAGACCGTACTCTCATGGTTTGGCTCCTTGTTACTATTATCACTTTCACTAGTATCCTGAGTTTCAGCTTCTAAGGAGAGTACATACTCCTCAGCTAATTTTATTAAGCTTCTGATGGCTTTTGCAGTTCTTACTTCTGAATTTATATTACTGCTCTCCTTGCTGGTCTCAACTGAGTCAGAGGATATGCTTTCTTGTTCACTTTTCTCACTATCCTCTGAGTTCTCGCTATCAAAAATTTCATTCGTGGCTTTTATAAACCAACTTTTTGTTATATTCGCTCCCATATTTTTAAATTTTCTTTTTTCTTACCTTGCCGCCGAATTCCCCGTACAGGCCACCACTTGTTGCTGCCTGAAGCGGAAACCGCTTGGAGCAATGAACGCTGCAGGAAAATTCGGAGGCAGGATGAAAATGAAAAAAGGTCTTTTATTCTTCTTCTCTCTCCGGCTCCAGCAATCACTCCAAACGCTCTAACTCCAACCACCACCTTCTTCTTCCCACACACACTAACCAAACTCACCCAGTTATATACATATAGCTTTAACAAGGACACGTGCTTACAGCTCGAGCTTACAGGTGCGTCACGCAGTGTTCACGGGCATACAAAGATTCCTTGAATAATGTATTACTATCAGGTGGAAACTAGAACATCTTTTATGGCTCTCAGCTAACCGCAATCTTTAGCTATCTCCTTGATTATAGGCTCCTTCACTATTACATTGGTCATCTTGTCTGTTTTGGTACAAATACCACACTGTTTTTGTTACTGTTACTCTGTAGTATAATTTCACATCTGGTATTAAGATGCTTTCAGCATCACTTTTCTTACTTAGGATTTCTTTGTTTTTTCTGTGTATGTTATTCTTCCAAATGAATTTTAAGACTGTTTTGTTCTGGTTGTCTTTTGATGGGAATTGCACAGAATCTGTATAACACTTTTGGTAGGATGACCATTTTAACAATATTAGTTCTGCTTATCCAAACATGGGATGTTTCTCCATCTAAAAGATGGAAAAGTTTTTTTTCGATTTCATTCTTGAGTCTTCTGTATTTTTCAATGTAGAGGTCTTAAAACTCCTTTGTTAGATTTATTCCTACATGTTTAATTTTTTTAAGGGTATGATGAATGTGATAGTTTTACTAATTTCATTTTTAGAAGATTTATTATTGGGGTATAGGAAGGATATTGATTTTGTATGTTAACTGTGTATCCTGCTATTTTATTAAATTTGTTTATCAGCTCTAGAAGTTGTCTGGTGGAGTATTTCGGGGTTATCAAAATGTAAGATCATGTACTCAGCAAACAAAAATAATTTGATGACTTTGTTTCCTATTCATATCTTTAATTTCCTTCTCTTACTTGATTGCTCTGGCTAGAATTTGAAAGACTATGTTGAATAGGACTGATTAGAGTGGGCATCTTTGTCTTGTTCCTGTTTCCAGAAAAATGTTTTTTCCTTTTTCTCCATTATCATGGTGTCAGCCTTAAGTTTTTCATATATAGCCTTACAATGTTGTGGTAAGATCTTTCTATTCATAATTTCTCTGGTGTTTTAAACATGAATGTGTGCGGGACTTTTTCAAATGTTCTTTATCTGCATCCATTGAGATAATCATGTTATTGTCCTTTACTCAATTTCTGTGATGAGTTATATTTATTGATTTGCATATACTAAACCAACCTTGCATCCCTAGGATGATGCCCATTTGTTAATTGTGTACTATCTTTTCAATGTGTAAAAAACACATTGGCTTGCCAGTATTTTATTAAGAAATTTTGGATGTATGTTTATTAGAGATATTGGTCTAAATTTCTTTTACCTTTGTGTCTCTTTATCTGGTTTGGTTATCAGGGTAATAATGGATTCATAGAATGAATTTGGCAGTGTTCTCTCCTTTTTTTATTTCATGGAATTATATGAGGAGGATTGCCATTAGTTCTTTAAAGCTCTGGCAAAACTCATGTGTGCATTCATCAGATCCTGGGATTCTTTGTTGTGAAGTTTTTAATATCTGCTTCAATTTCATTATTTGATATTAGTCTGTTTAAGTTTCCTATATCTTGTTGGTGACATTTGGGTAGGTCATATGTTTCTAGGGATTTGTCAATATTCTTAAGATTTTCTAGCTTATTCAAATATCTTTATCTTTATATAAATATCTGAATGGTACTTATATACTTTGTATACAAACAGTTGTATGTAAAAAGTTTTAAAATAATTTCTAATGATTGTTTGTATTTCAGTAATATCTGTGGTGCTATCTCCTTTTTTACCTCTAATTTTGTTAATTTGGGTCTTCCCTCTCCTTTGATTAGATTGTCTAAGAGCTTATAAATCTTGTTTATCTTTTCAAAAAACTTTTTTGTTTCATTTATTTGTTTTTTTTTAATTCTTGATGTCATTAAATTTTACTCCAATTTTGATTACTTTCTGTCTTCTGCTGATTTTGATATTAACTTATTCTTATTTTTCTAATGTGTAATAGGTGACATAAGATGAATTTTTTGGTATCTTTCCTTTTTCAATATAGGAATTTATGGCTACAGACTTTTCTCTTACTATTGCCTTTATACTATCCCATAGATCTTGATATATTATAACTCTATTCTCATTCATTTCTCTCCTGGTTTCTTATACAACCCATTCTGCATTTAAAAGTATATTATTTAATCTCTAGGCTATGGTTTATTTTATCTTGATATTGCTTTCAAATTTCACTCTGTTTTGATTGATAGGATATAGGAAATTATCTGTTTTTTTAATTAATTCTTGTTATTATGTTTATTTGAAGGGGATAAGACTTTACAAAATAGTTAGCACAAGATGTGGAGTTGTACATCAGTCTTTTTATTTACTAAGATTTGTTTTGTAGCCAATATGACCTATTTAGAGAATGTTGCAAGTGGCACTGAGAAGAAAGTGAATTCAGTTGTCAATGGGTGATATATTCTATTGATGACTGTTAAGCCCATTTGGTTAATAGTATTTTTTTAGTTCTAAATAGTCTTTATTTCATTCATGTCTGGATGATCTACCTAATAATAAGAAATGTTTATTGAAATCACCCAGTATTCTTGTATTAATGTCTCTTTGGTGAAGGGTTTGTTTTGTGTGCATAACCACACTGTGTTTGAAGCACAAACATTTAAATTCATTACATCTTATTTTGGATTGCTTCCATAACCAGTATGAAATGACCCTCTTTTTCTTTTCTGATTAATTTTGGCTGGAAATCTACTTTGTCTGATATGAGAATAGCTACCCCTGATTGCTTTTGCTTTCCATTTTCATGGTAAGTTTTTCACCTTCATTAGCCTTCAGTCTGTGGATGTCTTTGTGAGTCTCTCATAAACAACATTTTTGGTTTTTTTTTTTTTTATACAATCTGCCAATCTATGTCTTTTGATTGAAAGGTTTAGACCACTTACAGTGTTATTATATAGAAATGATTTTTATTTTCTGCTGTTTTTATTTATTTATAATACTCAATTCCCTATACTGGTTTTATTTTTTTTAATTTCTTCTGCATGTAATATTTAATTGGGTATGTTTTGTAGTGCAGGCTTAGTGATCAGATATTATTTTAGTTTCTGCTTACCACAGAAGATTTATATTTCATCTTCAAATCTGAAGAATATAGAATTTTCCTGGATATATTATTGGCTGGCTCCAATTTTTCTTCTAGGTTTGGCATATATTATTACAAGCTTTCCTGGAGTTAGGGCCTGGGTTGAAAAACCAGTTGAAATATGAATTTGTTTACCTCTAAATATAACCTGTTACTTTTCTCTTGCAATTTTTAAAATTCTAGCATTATTCTTTATTGTAGGCATTTTTATTATGTGTCTTGGAGAGAACCCTTATTTTTAAACTTTTGTCTCTTTGGAGTTTTAAAATCTCTGATATTTTAATTTTCATCTTATTCCTAAGATTTGGGAAGTTTTCTAGTATTATTTAATGAAAAGATGGTACATTTCTTTGGTTTGTATTTCTAATCCTTCTTCTACCCCAATGTTTCTTAAATATGGTGTCAATGTTATCCTAGATTTATTTCTGATTTCTTTTTTATTTTTAAACATAGTTTTAATTTATTTTTAATTTTTCATTTGTTGTTTTTAATTATACCTGACAGTAGAATGTATTTTGACATATCATACATACATGGAATATAACTTCCACTTTTGTGGTTGCCCATATTTCTTGAATATACTAGTCATGGACTGTTAATATTTTTTCTTTATTGTTGACTTTATTTTCAAGATTATATATGTGTCTTCAAGGCCTGACAATCCATCTTTAAAGTGATCTAATCTATTAGTGATGCTTTCCATTGAATTGTTCATTTGATTTATTGATTTTTTCATTTCCAAAATTCTGTTTAATTATATTTTTAAAATCTCTCTTTATTGAAGTGATTCTTCACTTCCTGAATTTTCTTTTTAAGTTCATTACTATATCATCATTTAGCTTGTTGAACAGTATGAACTGTCTAAATTCTTTGTCACATATTTTTTCCACTGAGGTCAGTTGTTGAAGTGTTGTGGGCTGTTTGGGGTGGTTTGTTTACTTGCTTTTCTTTCAAGATTTTTTTTCACAACACCTTTATTCTATTTGTTTAATTTTATATGGTGTTGAGGATCAAACCCAGGACCTCACACATGCTAGACAAGCACTCTACAACTAAGCTCCAGCCTCGGCCCTGCTTGCTTTTGCATATCGCTTATATATCTACCCATCTATTGGGAAAATTATCATTTTTTAAAAGCAAGGCATTATTTACTCAGCTTCTATTTTAAGAGCTCAGTGGTGAGTAAAATATCTATTGATGTCCTCTAGTGTTCCCATTATCAGCACCATTTTGAGAGATGACAGTTCTCAACAGTTCTTCTCATCCAGCTATAAACTTGTATTAAAATTCTGGAATAAATTGAAATTTTAGTTATTAAGTAGAGTAAAATTACTAAAATATTACATAGGGGCAAAAAGTGACTGAGGGGAAATTGGGCAAAAGAAGACAGATAAAAAGAAAAGAGAAAAGATAGAAAATACTAAGAAATACCAAGGTAAAAACAATAAAAGATGGATTGGGAGGATTTGAGGCAGTAGCAGGTAATATAAGAGGAAAAAGAGGGAATAAAAGAAACAAGTGCAAACCTGAGGTAGGAAAACAGAATGATTCAAATTAATGCTTTAAAACATTAGAAAATATACAATCAAATCAGTTGAGGAGACTCTCTGCAATCATAGGAACCATAGTAGTGGGTTTTCTGTGGATGATCTGTGGTGGAGAAGCATTCCTTCAGAAATTAAAAGATTGCTGGGGTATTTTCCCAGCTATCAGGAAAGAAACTTATCCAGTTCATGTGGGTTTTAAATCCCCATGCCCAAGGTTGTGAACCATGGGCACCAATCCCCTCTTTACCTGACATGGAGATAGTCATTCTGCATGTGTCCAAGGTTTCACTGATTATGACCACAAATCATGGGCACTGTCCCCCTCTGATGCCTGTGAAAGATTTTCCCACCAAGTTATAAACTCTTACTCCATGTCACTGTGGAGAAGTGTGTATACATGTTCTCTTCTTGGAATCCTGTAGAAGCTCTGTGGAATGCTGGGCTAGGCTAGCACTTTCTGGGATGGGTCTGCTCTACCCACTCCCCTTATTCATTGGGAGGGAGAGAGGTTTTCAAGGACTTTAGGATAGTTGCGGTACTTCAACTGGTTTCTTCTAGATGGATTATTGAGACATTCCACTGCAGAGGTATTCCATCTGGTTATATTTGTAGTTATCTGAAGATGTTGCTATCTGTGTTGATTTAAATACTTATAATGCATCTGGCAAATTGTGGGCTGCACAAAATGGCTGCCATGTATGGCACGGCTTTCTATCGACAATTTGAGTTCATCTGTTTGCTCTCCTTTAATGACCCCGCTGCGCCTGCCATTTTGATGTCTTTCTAATGTTTAATTTTGTCTCCTCCTCCTCCTCCTCCTCCTCCTTCTTTTTCTCCAGCTGCTGTTAAGGGACTGAATTTATGTGCTCTTCCTGTCCCCTTTTCTCTCTTTGTTTTCCCTCCTTTCTATCCTGACCATGGTCCACTTTGGGGGTTAAGAAACCCTGTCCTTATTTTCTAATATGGTAACTGAACTTCAACTCTCTCTAGGCCTATGACTATCAAATATTGAGTCTTAGAGCATTTATTCTGTTATCCACATGTCTGATCAGCTGTTCTTTTACTGATTCTTTTCTGTACTATGGAGGGGTCAGAGATTACTGCCTAAACTCTGCTATCTGCTCTGAATATCTGGTCTTGCTTTTTACATCAATCTTTCAGTGTATGTCCTTTAATTAGAGAGTTGAAACCATTTATATTTAGTGTTAATAAAGAGAAATGTTTACTATTTCCTGCTATTTTGATGTAATTCTCTTTAATTTAATCCTAATTCTCATTTGTTTTATCTATTTGCGAGTGTGACTTGTCCTTTCCTAAGATCTGCTCTTTGTTTTTATTTTCTTCTCTGTGTATAGGAACTCTTCAACAATGCTGCAATAGTATTCCTGAATTTTTTTAGTTCATACTTATGTTGGAAATTTATATTTTCTTTGATTCTGAAAGGTATGTTTGCTAGATATTGTATTTTTAGTTGTGAGTTATTTTCTTTCAGTACTTGAAATGCATCTTTCCAAGCCATCCTCAATCATTTGAACCCTTACTCACCGGAGAAACTGAGGTAAGCGGTTCAAAATCCCAAGTCATATCTTGACAACTCAGGGAGACCATGTATCAAACAAATGTAAAGTGGACTAGGGAAACAGCTCAGGGCAGAGCATACCTGGGTACAATCCCCAAGACCTTTAAATAGAAAACGAAATAAGCTAACTAAACAAAAAATGAAAAAGGGTGTGGGGAGGTGGAAGGAAGGGAATGAAAAGAGGGCAAATCAAGGAGAAAATAAAGAGAGGGAAATAATATAAAAATGACAGAGAAGAACTGTGTGGTGAATACCTGCAGTTAACACATTACAGTATTAAAGAAAAAAAACATAAAATTGGATTAAGGAATGAAAATATCAAATACTGGGAGGAAACCTATCAAATACAGAAGATAATACCTCTGGCAGGGGGGAAGCTAACATTTAAGAATGTAATATTACTCCTTGCTAAAACATATGAGATGAACACATTTCTCTCCAGGTCTTCCAGCTTTGGATTGTGCCAGATATTGGGAGGTATAGTAGATGCTCAAGTCTTGACTGTGGTAGCTTCAGTATCTATGGGCATGGAGGTAGGAACTGCATCAGCTCTCTCAGCTATATATTTCATTCTTGACTGTCTAGATTTATCTCGTGTTTCAAATGCTGCCCAGAACTCATGTCCTTGCACTTCTCCAACCCCAAACTCAACTTGCAGACCTCTTTCCTGAGCCTGTATGACTCTAGGAGTTTTGTGACATTTCTATGCTCCTGAAAGCTTACTGGAGTGTTGATAGAATATCCTGAGTATCCACAGCTCTGCTGTCCAATCTTTCCCTGTCTGGGATGGTGGCTTTGTGTCTTGTGGGGAACAGCAGGCCCCAGAGTTAATAGCACATACCTCACCCTGGCTTTTATACCGTGGTCTGGGAAGCTTTGAAAGTCCTTGGTGATGAATCCCAGCAACTATGTTAGGTGTGGGGGGGGCCCAGGGTTAAGGGTACTTATCTTGCCCTTCTCTTTCGCATAGCCAATGTACTGTGAAATTCCTGTAACAAATTCTAATGCTTGAGACCTGGGCAAATTAAAGCTTGCCTAACCACAGCTTGTATGCACAGCCCACTAACATCTAAACTGCTAATTCCAAAAGTCCCGCTATTGGCTTGTTGCTGTGCAGAGCTCCTGTGGATTCATGCTACAGTTGTACTCCTGATCCTAAAATAATTTTTGTCCAGGCACCTGCCTACCAAGTTAAAAAAAAAATTAAAAATGAAAAGGAGACCATTGGGTCTTGGGGATACGAAAAAGTGGAGATAAAAACAAAGATGAGAAAGAAAGGAAGGAAGGAAGGAAAAAAGGAAGGGAGCTAGGGAGGTAGCGAGGGAAAGAAAAGCAAAAGGAAGAAGTGTACAGTGATTTCTGGTCTTCCATTTAGACAGCTTAGATGGTGGGGTCCCTTTAGGAAAGTGTCCCTTTCCAATTCTCACTGAATCCAGAGGGAAATGCCTGAGAGTACAACTTAAGTCACACCATTTTGCTATGTGTATTTAAATCTACTTTCTGCTCAAAATGCTTAGCTACCTAATACAGGAGTCTTAAAAAAAAAAAAAAAAAAAAAAAAAAAAAAAAAAAAAAAAAAAAAACCTTTATGATTCTTTTTTTAAGCTGTTTAGAGGGAAGCTTTCCCTCCCCAACCAAACAGCATACACCTCGCACTGGTAGAGTTTATTTTTCTTTCTTCTTTTGCTTTTTCTAACTCATTATTCTAAAACACCACTGCTCCTGTGTTTCATCTACTTGTTGATTCTCTGAATTGAATTCCAGCATTTTCCCTCTGCTCCTTCTGCCATCCTGAAGCTGCAGAACTGTTGATTTAATTTGGTCTCTGGGAGCCTCCAACACATACTGTGCCCTACTTATCTGCCATTTCCACTGCCAAATGCCTACATGAACCTTTTAGCAGCAGTATATTTCTTAGTATAATTTTGGCTTTGATTTTGGTGGGAATAGTAGTAGAGCTATAGATCATTTTGTTGTTGTTGTTGTTGCTGTTGTTGTTGTAGATGGACACAATACCTTTATTTTGTTTACTTATTTTTATATGGTGCTGAGGATTGAAACCAGTGGCTCATACATGTGAGGCAAGCACTCTGCCACTGAGCTACAGTCCCAGACCTATTGATCAGTTTTATTAATAGATGAGTTCTGAGAAAGTTGACAAATGCATAGAGTGTTCCAAGTCACCCATATCATATATGACAATTACAGTTGGGTCTTTTGTTCCTCACTACAATACCTTAACATCATCTTTATATGTTCAGTATTGAGAGCTAAGCATAGTTTTCAGTACTGGAATTATGGGTAGCTTTGTGTAGTTTCTGTAGAATCGGATAGAAAGTTGAAAAAAAGAAAAGAAAACTACTAACTATGGAGTAATGCCCTGTCCTTGAAAATGTGGTCATTATTTGTTCACAGGTCTCAATGTGCATCTGAGATGTTCTTGATATTATTGCTGTATTTTAGGAAGGTATTACTTTGTTAAGTCCTTGTTTTGTCCTTTGGTTGAATAATTGTTAATTGGATATTTTGGTATCTTCCTCCGTTAGCAAGTGTACTTGAATAGAGCACTATACTCTTATTAAAATATTTTTCCATAGCTCAATCAGGTCTTATTCTTTGTATGTCAAGAGTTATCATACCACTTTTGTAAAAGTCATTTTTGAATAAATAATTAGTATTTAGCTATAAATACTGAAAATCAAGGACAAGGACAAGGGGAAAATGAGCTCCTTAGGAAGGAAGGCAATCATTATTCTCAGATTCCTTAATAAAATGACATGCAGTAAAAATATTAAATGCAGTAATTTTCCATTTTATCTTGCCCCTCATGTTTTGATTTCTCTCTTGGTCAATTGTTTATATGAATAATATCAAAAGAAGTGATATGTGGTTATGTTCCTGGAGTCCTAGGTCAGAGGCCTGATTCTGGGAACCTCAATAAATCAGGTCCAGTCACTTATCCCACAAACCAAAGGGAAAAGTAATGGTGACAAACAGTATATCTCCACCGGGAAAACAAGGAGATCCACATTTTTAGCCCCATCTTTTGAGATGTTGACATTAGCTTCCAAGTTAAATAGATAAGGGGGACCAGAAATATGCATAGTCAAGCAGTGTTGATCAGAGTGTGGTCAGGGTGATCATTACCTCTGGACTGCTCAGGAAGGTCCCTGTCAATGAGAAGAATGTTGCTGTGGCCCGGGATAGTTTCAACTCATCATAAGATGTTTGTTGATCAAAGCTGTTTTTCCTGGAATCCAAGATGTCTCAGAGCAAAGGGGACAAAAGCAAAGGCAGAGATACCAAGTATTTTATCTTGCTTTTAGTTACATTTGTAGCCCAAGTGAAGAGTCTGTGTCCTTATTACAATTACACATAGCAGAACTGAGACAGACTTTCTCACATCAATCCTATGTAAAGGCAGAGCAAAGATTTGCTTATGTAACTTCCAATGAAATATGTGGGAAGTTTAGTTTTCTCATTCTCAATTTAAAAGCAGTATAATTATTAATGATCAAGGTTCTGGTTTAATAAACCATCTTTGTTATAGTCCCAGTGAAACAAAATTTGATTTTATTATTGAGTTGACTCTTATTCCACCTCAGGATGAGTTAATCTTTCATTTCTGACAATTATCACACATCACAGAGTTAATGTCATGGAGAATATTTCTATACTGAGAGAAGATAGGCTAAAGTAGAATTTGGTCAGTGTTATTTCCTATCTGTTTATTCTACTCCAAGCCCCATAATCTTAAATGCCATTGATATTCAGGAGTTTTTTATTTATTTATTTATTTATTTTTGTGGTACCGGGGATTGAACTCAGGGGCACTCGTCCACTGGGTCACATCCCCAGCCATTTTTTGTATTTTGTTTAGAGACAGGGTCTCACTGAGTTGCTAAGTGCCTCACCATTGCTGAGGCTGGCTTTGAACTCACCATCCTCCTTCCTCAGCCTCCCAAAGTGCTGGGATTACAGGCGTGTGCCACCGCGCCCGGCTAGGAGTTTTAGATATGTCTAAGAATGCCTATGTAATTGACTTATCAGAATTGTGTAAGTAAGAAACAATGGTTTTAAATGGCTAAATTATTGATACTGCAAAACAAAAATTCCTAATAATTAATTATATAATTATTTCAAGTATAATATTCCTAATAATAAGGATTGTAGTATCTAATATTTATAGGACAAAATAATACATACTAAGGACTTCACAAACATTGTCTTATTTAACTCACAAAATAAGCCTGCAGGGCAGATCCCTGAATCATCCTCATTTTTCAGATATGGAACCTAGAGCTTCATGTTAAATTCCAAGAGCATATCAAGTTTCTTAATTAAAAAATTGTGATGATTGTATGTTTTCCTGAACATTCATGTATCATCTACTTTTTATTCAATATCTATTGATACCACCCTAAATTCCCTGGGGCCCTTTTTCACTCTGATTACTGTGCAATGTCTGCTGCCAAGTATTTATGTCCCTAAGCCTAGATTTCCTCTCTCTTTGTATAAATCAAGAATGATATTGAAAGCCAGGCACAGTGTAGCTCACCTGTAATCTCAGTATCTCAGTGGTTCTGGAGGCTGAGGCAGGAGGATCGCGAGTTCAAAGCCAGCCTCAGCAAAAGTGAGGCACTGAGACCCTGTCTCTAAAACAGATACAAAATAGGGCTGGGGATGTGGTTCAGTGGTTGAGTGCCCCTGAGTTCAATCCCCAGTACAAAAAAAAAAAAAAAAATATATATATATATATATATATATATATATATATATATATTTAATATATAATACTGTGTATTTCACTCATATTTCTGGTTTCTGACCATTCACCCCTTTGGGAGGAGAAGTTAAAACATTTCACATCTCTTTAGAATAACTGCCTTATTGTAGTCTAAACTAAAAGAGCTGATTGTGGAAGAACATTGACTCTGAAACCCTTTTCTCATGCACTGTGATCAAACTTTTCTAGCACCCTCTTTTTCTATTCAGTAACTTTACGTGTAAACATTGGGGGTTTTGATGGAGCAGAGGGGCATATTTCAAATCAGCCTGATGATAAGGTTGATCCCAGGCACCTGGTGAGATGCAAATTTCAATGGATCTCTTTAGTTGACTCCAGTACTGCATTTATACAGTACTTCTAATGATTTCTATGATTCAGAATATTTGAAGAACATGGTACAATATACTTTTTTTCCAAAAAAAAAAAGAAGAAAAATTCAGAGTCCTAAGACTCTGAATCAGTCAAGGTAGAATACTGGACTTCTAAAATTAATCAGAAATGGTCACTAAAAACAGTCATATGCTTCAGTTTTATGTTTTATTTTTTCCCTGTGAAATTCTGATTTTTGCTTTGAACTATATGTACTCTTCCGCCCTTGATGTAGTTATCACATGCATGTGACCTGCAGCTTTCCTAAGAGGAGAACAAAGGTCTATTCTTGAGCGCTGGCTCTGGGTGATGTCTCTGGCATTTTTAAGACTCGGTTCAGCTAAGCTTCAGGGCTGAGGATTTGGCCACTTCAAGAGCAGTTTGGTATTAGTAATCACCAGGTTGATGTGAGCCACATGCCTGTCCAATTGAATATACATGAAGCGGTTGAGGGTGAAAGTCAATCCCTTATGTATTTGAGTTCCATGCCATCAGGGACCTCACAAAATAGAGGTCAGAGGGGTTTTTATGTTGAAAATCAGTAGAGTGTTACCTTTACTATGGGAGAAAACAACTGTCTTCAGATATTAATGTCACCATTAGAGCAATTGCTCTGTAAAGCTGTCTCTGGAGTTCCATTTCCTGTTGAACAACAAATCTTTCTCATCACCTTAGTATTCAGCTCATTTTTCATAAGCAGCATATAAAGAACACATTAATCTTTATAGATGTCTGCCTATATTTTTATCCCAAGGTTAGTTATTGTCAAGTGTTTTCAACCCACAACCCTTTTTCTTGCCAAGAGTTCTTCTTTATTAACTTCTCCAATAATTCCCCATCCTTTAAAAGAGTGCCATTTATTTTCATCGAATATGTAATCATTACCAGGAAACTGAGGCAGAGAAAATTTAGTCACTTGTCCCAGTTTGCACAGTACATGCTGGGCCAAACAACGCATACAGTTACTTTAATACCCAGCCCACAGCCTCACTATTGCTCTATAACATGTTCTTAGATTGAGATGATTGTGGAGGATTTAATGAAAAACTGAACAATAAATGATACCATGATCAATAAACATGTTTTAAAAAATGACTTCAGATTTTTAGAGGTTTTCAAATGTTTGTTAACATGAAGTGAATGTAACAAATGGGCAAATCTTCTGATTTATGCATTTTGTGTCTGAATATATACCAAGGATATGCTCAAATAGGTATTGAAAATAAAGTCAATGTTGTGTATTCTATGTGGAAAATCTGACCAATCTAAATAGCTATGAATAGGTAAATGCATAAATTATTATTCATTCTTCAAAATTTTGTCTATCATATTTTTTCTAATATTCTAAAAACCATTCAATTAATTAATTCATTAATTATCTATGGGGGGATACAATGTTGTGAAAAGCTACTAATACAAAATCCATACATTCCATTCAATGATTTTTTTTTTTTTCCTGCCTGGTAGCAAGACTTTCATTGAAAAAAAATAACAAGTTGCAAATGAACTAAATTTGAGCTTTTCTGGTTACCCTCCAGGTAGTAGCTAAACATTTTCCATCTGTTTTGTCCTTTAATAGTTTATGATATAACTATTGGATATATATTGCTTTCTTTCTCCATTTCATTGATGAGTCAAAGAAGTTTTTCTTTTTTCCCCTTTGAGTAACATGCTCAAGCACACACAAGATAGTACTTGCCCCCACAGAAATAAAGAGAAGGCCTCCTCAACAAAGCTGTGGGGAACACAATGACCACTGTTATGATTTGGATGAGTATCCCCCAAAAACTCACATGTGAGACAATGCAAGACAATTCAGAGGAGAAATGAGTGGATTCTGAGAGCCTTAACCCAATCAGTGAATTAATCCCCTACTAGGGATTAACTGAGTGGTAACCAAAGGCTGGTACAGTGTAGCTGGAGGAAGTGGGCATTAGGGGCATGGCTTTGCGGTGTATATATATATTGGTATTTGGAAAGTGGAGTGTCTCTCTGCTGCCTAATCATCATGTGAACTACTTCCCTCTGCCACACTTTTCGGCCATGTTGTTCTGCCTCACCTGGAGACCTGAGGATTATAGCCAAATGTCAATGGACTGAGACCTCTGAAACTGTGAGCCCTCAAACTTTTCTTCCTCTAAAGTTGTTCTGGTGGGGTCTTTTTTTCACGGCAGTGAAAAAAACTGACTACAACAACCGCTTTCCTTAAGCTCTCGCTTGGGTCCCTACACAGACCTGCCAACACCTGCATGTTGGAACAGCATCCTCATCCTTTCCTTTCTCATTCCTAGGCTCAGTAGAAACAACCATGAGGGTTTTTCTCTCATTCTGTCCTAAATTCATTTCTTTATCAGTATTTTAGAGAGAAAAACTGATGGATAGGAAGTGAAACAATGTTTAAATTTATTTTATCATACATTGAAAACCTACTCGTCCTGTCAATAACTGACTTTTAAGTGGTGTTCAAGTTTTCAAAGTAGATATTTTCAAATGATGATAAGTAGGAAGTCATTTAAGACCAATTAATGTGGAAGTTGTGAATTTGCCTTAGTTAATGAAGAGGGTCTTTAAATGAAAATATTTTACTGCAAAAAGGGGCATTTTCAGTGAGGCTGCTGCCTTAGTCAGCAGTGTATCATGGTGAAAGTATGTGTTAAATGCGAGTCATTAAAAAATATACTATGGAGCATATTTGAAATGGAATGTAAGAAAGAACATCTCTTGAACTGAATACTAAGAACAATTAAGAGGAAGTTTGATTATAATATGACTAGTTTAATTATCTAAGAAGGACTATATCAGGAAATGATTTATATTCTGGGCACTCCAGAATCTCCTGTTGTATAGTAAGGTATAAACTTCCCTAGCTGGCTGCTCTTACTGTGTAGGCCATTTGGATTATATCCTGGGCAAAGTGTTCCTACATAAATTGAAAACTGTTGCCAACATAATTTTTGGTTTCTATCTACTTTGAAGACTGGAGTCACCAGCCATCCCTTTTTCTTAAATTAGAGAAATATGTTAGGTGAAAATTTATTTTCTTTATATGTTCTCATTAGGTTGTCAGCTCTTATACTCTGAAAGTATTACTGAATGTATTGTATTTCAATTTGGAGTAATTGCACTGTAGATGTTAAAATTGTACAAACAATATCCTATTCTTTCTAGTGAGAGTCCTGTTATGCACAAATGAACCAAGAAAGAGTATTAATAATAATTTATCATAATATCATATGACATGGCATCATGATGCCTATGGGTTCATGGAATGACTCAACTGGTTTTATGACAAGTAGGTTATTGTTATTGTTTTATTTTTGCACTATTTTGACTAGCAAATTTATTTTTATTTACATAGTTTCTTACATAAATATATCTTAATTTGAACAACACATAAACTTTATCTTCTCCATTGACATTAATTTTAATCTCACCACCTTGAGTATTTTACTGTGTCTGCCCATTATCATAAAGATGATATAATTGAAGAATGTGGATTCCTCTATTGTTTCCTACTGAAACAACATTTACCTTCTTCCTTTTTATTGCAGTAGATAGGAAATAAATTTCGGAATTAGCAAGATCTTAATTCCAATCCTGATTATTCCAGGTGTGCATATTGGATGGATAATCATTATTTTATAAGGTTACAGTGAACATTGAGAAAACTTATGAAAGTAATTAAAAATACTAGTAAGAATTATTTGCACCTTTCATTCTCTCCCATATTTTTCATTTCATCCAAAATTTATTTGGTGTTCACAAAGCTTTTTTGGTAATGGAATGTTTGAAAATATTTTTGTAGAGCTGCAGTTTATGATTTCGTGAATCATATTCACAATACAATTATCTCCTACTGCATCACCCTAGCTCTTAACTGCATAATAAAATACTTCAAATAACAGAGTCACAACACACTCATCTTAAAATGTTATCTCATTTTCTTAGACCAAACCTGGCATCATCTTGACTTATAAGAGAACACCCTTTGCTTATATTGTCAGTTCTCTCACCGGCATTCTTTTATAAATGGTATTGACTCGGAGGTTTGCTTTCTCTCAGTTAATTTTTTCCTAACTGATTGAGTCAATGGCAAAACCATAATCCTATTCTAAATATTCTCCAGGCCATGAAAAGGAATGTTATGTATACCAGTTCAGCAGTTTAACTTCAGTGCAGCCAAAGGTTTGCTATCAGGGAAGGAAAATCTCTGGTTCAAACACAAGTTACAAATAGTTTTCTGCTGTTTTCCTTGTGAGTATAACACTCCTTGACATGTAAACTCACATGTCTTAGGTAATAACTATTTTAAGGGGAAAATAAGTTGTGAAAACAGCTAAAGAAGATCAGGATTTGTATTTTAATCTGACATATTAGATCATCTTTCCAAAAGGAAATCTCTCTTAATTGGGGCAATCACAATTAATTCATGCATATTTCTGTCAAAGAATGTTTGAATGGTATCTTAATTGATTCTTTACAAGTGAATCTTTTACAAATCTGGGGTTGTGCTTTACCAATTTAGCTTTCTGAATGACAGCATGCAGAGATTAGATCACAAAATAGATTGTAATCAGAGAGATCTGAGCACAGATTGTGACTGTTTCCTACTTAAATTTTCAATTTTAAGTTTAAGCTTTATAGAGCCTATCATGTGAATTATGAATGATAATATCTACTCCTTGAGACTGATTTAAATGTCAAATTATATAAAATGTGCAAATACTCAGCAGTCTGATATGTAGTGAGTACTCAATTTAAGAGTTGTTATAAGTAGGACAACTTCAGGTTTGGAAAACTAGTTGTCTTTTTCTCAACTATATTAATCTATTCAGTGCCTAAATAAACTATTACTTTCTTTATATAACAATCTAGACACCAAAAGATTAATCACTTCTTACAAAGCCTATGGGCTTATAATTTACAAACCCTAATTTAAACACGACCTGTTACATTGTACTAATGTAATGTATCTTGGTCTTGTCACTCTAACTGGATCATAAACGCCATGGGAACAGGAATCACATTTATTATGGTCCTCACGTTTGGCAAGGAACCTAATGTATGAGCTTACACATAATTAATGCCCAACAGTCATTTAAATACCGACAGACAACCTATAGGAGTAAATAAAAACTATCAACTGATACACTTCAATTTTATCCAATTTTTATGCTTTTTATTATGATAATAAAACATAATATCAAGTATAGTGCCTGTATCAAAGCAATTGCTAAAGAGGTATTCATTAAATAAAGGGATATAGCTAATTTTCATTTGCAGAGTATAAAGTGCCAGTATTGGTAGAAAACGTCTATACTCTTTTCATGTTCAAGTTCTGGCAGGCTTTAAATATATATACGAATTATTATTTTTTTCAGTAGTATTCCACGCTATATCTCTGTAATGAATACAGTCCTTCTGTATTCCATATTGTCAAATGTGAGGCTACTAGCCCATAGTTACTTGTTTCCCCAGTCAGTGCTCTTAGAACCTTAGTAGTCATCTGCAGACTGCGCAGAGCAATGGAACATATGGGTTGCCTTGCCCAGTTTCCCAGCTGAGATCAAAAACGTCAACACTATGCTCCTTATTTCAGCTCTTATTATGTAAACAAGTATCTTTTCCACAGTCTATTTATCACTGGGTTATTTTTTTGCAATTTTTATGCTTTTTGTTGGTGATATCACTGTTTAAAGTCACTCGCCATCACTGAACTCAACCCCCCAAATATAATACTAAAGTGCTGTCTTCTGTCTATTAGTGCAAGAAGGCTGTAATGTGTCTTATGCAGAAAATGTATGTGTTAGATACATTTCACTCAAGCATTAGTTATTGTGTTGTTGCTCATAAGTTCAGGGTAACATAAGGTCTATAAACATATGCATTAGCTACATATATACTTACATATACATATAATATGGTGTCTTTAAACAAAAATACATATGAAATTATGTTTATATTGAAAAATGAAAATGTTGTGACCAGATGCTTGAAGAATACTAGTCCTACATTTGTCCAAGGATTAATGGTTCAGTGTTTGCTAGAACCATGTTTACAGTGACATTAAATATAACTGCTATACATAATGAAAGTAAGCTATATCATCTTTATAGTCAACTTTTAGTAATTAACTTATTTTATGTAGAGATCATGGGAAACAGATTCTATTGTTTGATGTTTTTGCTGCATTCTGAACCTCCCCATACCTTTTGGTGTCTTTGGATTGAATGCTTGGACATCTCCAGGCCATCTTTCAGAAATAAGCTTTGATCAAGGTTGATATGGTCTCTCTCAGTTCCACCCATTCCCACTGCTTTTTCTATAACTTTTTACAATTGGTAACAAGCAATGGAACACCATTTCCAGAGATGGATGAATATGCAGTTTTTGACTATGAAATGTGTTTGTCCCCAAAGATCTCATCACAGCTCAATTTACCTCTCATTTTGTAGCAGCCAATCATTAAAGGAAGGGCACACTGCTCCTAACCTTAAGTGACTCCTGTGTTACCCCCTCATCATAGAATGGGTTTTGCCTAGCCAATATAGAAAAGGACTCTAAAATAAAAGAAAGCAAGTATTCTTTTTTAATAGGAATACCACACATGCAACAAGAGAGAGAGAACCAGAGAGAGTACTCTGTTTAATATCTCCCATCCCTACTCTATACACTTCATTTTCTGCTGTCGGCTTTGATTTTTTTTTTTTTTTATTTTAATTATTGAAAACTACAAAACAAGAAGTATTTGATATTTGCTGGGAATAAACACACACACTTACATACACACTCATAGAGTGAATTTAGAGGAAAAAGCTCTAAGCTAAGTAAAAGACGAGAGTACAATCACCTGTCCATCGTAAACTGCTGGATTCATAGCATACGTATAGACAAGACCAAAATCTTTTACTTGAATGAGCTATTGGTGTGCAGACAATTCAAGGTTACTTCCTTGATCATGACCTTTCATCTTAGCACATAGGCTGAGGGAAACAAATGTAATAGGTTAAGAACCATAAAGTAGAAAGCAGATTCATGTTTCTCTTTGTCCAGTTTACACCATTAGAAGGTCATTTACGTACTTTGGATTCACAAAAAATGAAGAGCCAGCAACCTCCCTAGCAAGTATTACAGAGGGAGCTGACATTCAATGATTCTGCCCAGTTCTCTCTCATTGGTTGGTTGGTGGTTCTGCTCTGCCTAAACTGATACTGAACAGTAACTATTTCTCTCAAGATGGATGTAAGCCTGGAAATCAGGGACAGTGTGTTAGGTATTAATGGATGGGATGAATAGTCTCTTTTTACTCATACATCATGGACACATTTGTCTTCTCTGAAGACCAAGTGCTAACTTGGCAGTCTGTTTTGGCAAAAAAAAAAAACTTTGTGAGACAGAAAAAATGTTCACGGGGTGGACATATTTCTTAACTCTTTGTCAGTCAGAGTAGTAGATTCAGGGTTTAAAATTCATAGTCACATATGGAATTTTATAGGCTATAAGTGAATGCCAAAATAGACACCAGGAAGTGATATTTTTGCTTCTCTAGCCTGAGAGTGAAAGCAACCTCAGAATTAAGTGTTTGAAAAAGAATGAGAGAATGAAGCTTCATTATAAAACACAACACTGTAGCAAATGGGTAAATCTGAATTTCAAAGTCTGAATTTCAATGCAAAGAGAGAACACTAATACTACTTGGCCAAATATGTGGCCAATCGTATTTAATTGAAGCTATTATTGCAGCAAGAAGAAATAACAATTTGACTTCTAGTGAGTGTTAATTGTCAGTATTATAATATTTGTGCCATGTGTGCATCCACTCTAGGAATAAGAGAGGCTTTTGTAATTATATACTGAAAGATTAAAGTATCAATATAAATCCTGGAAATAATAACATAACAATATAGCTAGGTAAAGAAAAATATTCTTAACTAGATTCACACGGCTTCCAAGAAAAATGATTTTTATGGCAGTATTGCATACTCATCACTTCTTTTCTTAATTTTTTAAGCAATTCTCTTCATTTTCTCTGTATTACATTATTTTTTCTTCTTTAGTAAGAACAAAAATGTAGTGTTATTTTTGTGTTATTCACTATGATCCTATGTTCCAGATTTTATTTCACCATGCAATGGGTGTTTTAATCCGTTGGAAAATGACTTTTAAAAAGAAACAGGATTCTTTAAGTATAGTAATGAAATATCTTGAGGATTACTTACTTGCCACCAACCATTTGATACATCATTTATAACCATTACCAGGAAGGGGTGGGAAGTACTATCCCACTTTGTCTTAACCTGCAAACCCTAGAACATACATGGATTTTTTTTTTCCCATTAGAACTATTACTTGACAAATACCAATTGCATGTTGCATGTAAATATGAACCTGAGCTAGAAAATATGAAGAATGCCAAGGTAACACATATTTGCACCTGACAACATTCCAGTGAGAAAGAAACATACTTAAAATATATATATAGTTACACTACAGAAAAACATTCAGGATATATATACAGAATTCTAATTTGAAGTATAACTGAGGATAGGAAAACATGAAGAAACCAAAACAGCAAAGTCCTTCAACACTGGATCAAAGAGTTTGAATTTTATTTTTTTTAATTTTTTCATGTTTTTACTATTGTCATTGCTATGAATAATAGTGGGGTTCGTTTTGACATGGTTGCACATGTATGGAAGATAATTTTGGTGCCCAGTATTTCCTCCCTCCTCCCCCTTCTGCCTCATCCCAATTCTGCCTCATTTACTCCACTGACGTTCCCCACATCCATTTATTGTTCTTGTAAATTGGTGCTTTATAGGTATACATAAAGGTGGAATTCACAATGGTACATCCCCCATGCACACAACATAATATGGTCAATCTCATTCTGCTGTTCCTCCCCTTTCCTGTCCCTCCTTCTCTTAACCACCTTTCTCCATTCTCCTGATCTCCTTTACATTTTCAAGGTGTCCCTCCTTCCCTCCACCCTGTTTTACTATAATTTTCATATGCTAGACAAAACATTTAACTCTTGACTTTCTGAGTCTGAATTATTTCATTTAGCATGATGTTCTCTATCTCCATCCATTTACCAGTAAATGCTGTGATTTCATTCTTCTTTATGGTTGAGTATAATTTCATTGTGTATATATGGTACGTTTTCTTTATTCATTCGTCTGTAGACTGATACCTAGGCTGGTTCCATAACGTGGCTATTGCAAATTGTGCTGCTGTAACCACTGATGTGGCTATATCATTACAGTGTGCTGGTTTGGGGGATAAATACCAAAGAGTCAGGTAGCTGGATCGTATGGTGGTTTCATTCCTAATCTTTTGAATAATCTCCATGATGCTTAGCAAAATTGTTATACTAATTTGCAGTCCCATCAACCGTGTATGATTGTACAATTTTCTTCACACCCTCACCAGTATTTATTATTATTTGTATTCCTGACAATTGCCATTCTAACTGGAGTGAGGTAAAATCTCAATGTAGTTTTCATTTTCATTTCCCTAATTACTAAGAATGTTGAACATTTTTTCATATATTTGTTGGCCATTTGTATTTCTTTTTTTGAAAAAAAGTATGTTTAATTATTTTGCTCATTTCTTGATTGGATTATTTGCACAAAAGTCAACTCAAGGTGGATCAAAGACCTATGAATTAGACCAGAAACTTTGTATCTGCTAGATGATGTTTGTTTTATAGGCTGTAGATGTCATTGAATATTTTGAGCAAGAAATCAATCTAATCACAATTATTCTAAGGATATAGATGATTGAATAATGTGTTGAATCAATGGTAAGAAGAAGAAGCAATAAACTCCTGAACTAGAATATTTCATATTTGGATTTCTTCCTTATACCTGGATTTTATGTTATTTTATTAAAATGAAGTCTTTATTCTAAACAATAGTCAATAACTCTTCCCTTTTTTATTTCAGATTTTTCATTATTCATATACTGCTTCATATGTGATTTACAACATACACACAAGGTAAGTTCTTTGAGTTTCTGATTTTCCTAAGCAATTGTCCAGCTTAATTGTTGGTGTAGATGTCAGCTTGTTCATGTAAAAATATTCACATTTTTTCAAGGGAAGTTTGGGAGTTAAATCCTCCAGAAGTAGAGGACTCCGTCTTGCAATATGCAGCGTGGGGTGTCCAAGGGCAACAGCTGGTAAGAACAGGCATCGGTATGCACCGAGCCCTGTCAATCATTGCTCTATGAAACGTGTTTACAGATATCATTTCCTTGTAATAATCATCCTGTTATATATTATGTTTCTCTAATTTCTTATATCTTTTGAGTATTTTAGCTTAAGAATATAACAAATGATACTACTATTGTTTAACAATTAATTTAAAAACAAAAAGATTTTATCAATATTGTATGACTAAACCTAGAAGATGTTTAGGATATTAGGGTCTAGTCCTGTACAATTTCTATTCCCTAATATTGTCATTTTTTATGCAAAACTTAAAGAAAGGATAATTTATTTTTAAAACTTTATTCCAAAATTTACTAAGAATTGTCTAATATTATTTTAAGAGGTATATTTTTCACCAATTGCATTTTAAATATCACAAACTTAAAAAGAATTAGCAATATAAAAAGAAGCTTAAGCAAAATAATATTCTTATACATGTCTCATGGTGCCCATGTAAAGACTTTCTCAAGGGAACACTGCTCACAGAATATTTTGGTTAATTATATGGTACATGCATGCTCAAATGTACTAAACATCACCAAATTGATTTGTAAATTGTTAAAGTGTGTATATATCTGTCAGCACCCACAAGAGTTCCCTTTGTTCCATATCCTTACCAATACCTAGTTTTACCAGATGTTTTAATATTTGTAACTTCATATTTATGTTAATATTTATAACTTAGTATTTATCTTTATAATACAACAAAATTTAAATTTATTTGCTACTTCCTATTTTGATGTTAGGATTTCTGTTTTGTTTTCTAACATAAACACTAAAGATGATAGAATACTTTCTATGTTTAATCTTTATTTAAAACATTGTATAAGATCTAATTGCAAATCTTGAATGTCTAGTATATTTCCTAAGGGTTCATTACTGAAATGTTTTTTGTTTTTTTTTTTTTACTTTACAAAAATATGAAATTGGTGATAAAATCATTTTTAGTGTTCAGAAATAGGTCTTTATAATCTTGACTTTGAGATTGATGAGAGTTGTTTTATGGTTTGATAGGAATTATTATAAATGTTTTCCCATGATGAAAAATTTATGTATTTCTCATGCATGGTTTGCTTTATGTACCTATTAGATCAATCTTAATAATTATTCTAATACAACTTTTATTTCCTTAGTAATGGTGGTAGATATGTGATTTTTTTTCTTTAGAGTTCTGTCAATTTTGTATTGTATAATTTCAGCTAATCTTTTTTTTAAGAGTGAGAGAGTTTTAACCTGACTAATAATCAAAACAAAATTAAATTCTTGATACTTTAATCAATGTATATTGTAATTTAGTAATTCTTTTAGAGGGACACTATGCAAAGAACCCAGTGAGGAGCTTTACCCACTGAAATATACCCCAGTGCTTTTTAATATTTTTTAAATTTTATTTTGAGACCGGCTCTAAGTTGTTTAAGCTGGCATCAAGCTTGCAATCATTTTATCTTCAGCCTTTCATGTTGCTGGGATTACAGGATTGGATCACTGCACCTGTCTATCTTTGGTGATTCTGATTGGACCACCCTTACGCAAACTATTATAACAGTCCTTTAATGGAGTTTCTAGATTTTTTTAAAAAATTAGAATTGCTACATCCACTACAACTGGGTGGTTGGGATTTATTTCTTATTTTCTGTGGGTCCTGATTTGTAAATTAGGAATATGTATACCATCATATCATTATAATTATTTTGAAAATTTCACCATTTCTCTTAATGAGGCATACATAATTTTTATTTATTTTATACATTTAATAAATGTTTACTTAAGCTTATTGGCAAAATAAGGAAGTGGGGAAATACATTTCTTATCAGAAGAAGGATGTAGAATAACATACTACTTAATGCTTATTTTCATTTGAAAATATTCTGGACCCTAAAATAATCTGAAAGTACATAAGCCTCAGATATGATCTCTCTGAGTAGTTGGTTACATGACCTTGAGTGAGTCATCTTTCCTCTTGGTACTCAATGTTCATCAGTGGTAAAATGAAGTCATTTGATTCTGATTTTTATGTTAGCTATTTGAAATATTCTATTGGTTTAATTTGATAAAGTTTTTAAACAATTTTACAATCATTAGTTAAAAAGGCAGAATATGCCAGACTGGAAGTGAGTTTAGGAGTAATTTGCTATACCAATTTCATTCATATTTCAAAATTATAGTTTGTACTATGAAATATTGGATTAGTGTTTGGATATAGGAAAATCTTTTTTCATTTTATATTAGTTTTATTTTTAATGTTTTTTAATTAATTTATTTTTATTCTAAGTTGCTATAAATGACAGCAGAATGCATTACATTTCATATTATACTTATAGAGCACATTTTTACATATCTCTGGTTGTATACAAAGTATATTCACACCATTTGTGTCTTCATACATGCACTTAGGGTAATGATATCCATCTCATTCTACCAACTTTTTTTTTTCTTCACCCTTTTGCCCCATCCCTTTGCGTCCCTCTCCATTGGCCTTTCTAGTGTTCCTCTAATCCTCCTATGCCCCCTGTCCCATCCCCACTGTGAATCAGCCCCCTTATATCAAAGAAAATATTCAGCATTTAGCTTTTTAAGATTGGCTAATTTCACTTAGCATTATATTCTCCAACTTCATCCATTTACCTGAGAATGCCATGATTTTATTCTCTTTTATTGCTGAGTAATACTCCATTGTGTATATATACCACATTTTCCATATCCATTCATCTACTGAAGGGCATCTAGGTTGGTTCCACAGTTTAGATATTGTGAATTGTGCTGCTATAAACATTGATGTGGCTGTGTCCCTGTAGTATGCTGTTTTTTAAGTCCTTTGGGTATAGACCGAGGAGTAGGATAGCTGGGTCAGAAGGTGGTTCCATTCCAAGTTTTCCAAGGAATCTCCATATTTCTTTCCATATTGGCTGCACCATTTTGCAGTCTCACCAACAATGTGTGAATGTGCCTTTTTCTCCACATCCTCGCCAACATTTATTGTTAATTGTGTTCTTAATATCTGCCATTCTGACTGGTGTGAAATGAAATCTTAGAGTGGTTTTGATTTGCATTTCTCTAATAGCCAGAGATGTTGAACATTTTTTTCATATATTTGTTGATTGATTGTGTATCTTCTTCTGAGAAGTGTCTTTTCAGTTCCTTGGCCCATTTATTGATTGGGTTATTTGTTTTTTTGGTGCTAAGATTTTTGAGTTCTTTATATATTCTAGAGATTAGTGCTGTATTGATGTGCATGTGGTGAAATTTTGTTCCCAATTAGTAGGCTCTCTCTTCAACTCATTGATTGTTTCTTTTGCTGAGAAGAAGCTTTTTAGTTTGAATCTGTCCCATTTATTGATTCTTGATATTAATTCTTGCACTAGAGGAGTCTTATTAAGAAACTTGTGACCTAATCTGACATGTTGGAGATTAGAGCTTACTTTTTTCTTCTATTAGGTGTAGTGTCTCTGTCTAATTCCTAGGTCCTTGATCCATTTTGAGTTGAATTTTGTGCATGGTGAGAGATAGGGGTTTAATTTCCTTTTGTTGCATATGGATTTCCAGTTTTCCCAGCACCATTTGTTGAAGAGGCTATTTTTTCTCCAATGTACATTTTTTGGCACCTTTGTCTAATATAAGTTAACTGAAATTATATGTGTTAGTCTCTGTGTCCTCTATTCTGTACCATTGGCCTACCAGTCTAATTTGTTGCCAATACCATGCTGTTTTTGTTACTATTGCTCTGTAGTATAATTTAAGGTGTGGTATAGTGATGCCACCTGCTTTACTCTTCTTGCTAAGGATTGCTTCAGCTATTCTGGGTCTCTTAATTTTCAGGATGAATTTTGTGACTGCTTTTTTCTATTTCTTTGAGAAATGTCATTGGGATTTTGATTGTAATTACATTAAATCTGCATTGTACTTTTGGTAGTGTGGTCATTTTGACAATATTAATTCTACCTATTGAAGAGCAAGGTAGATCTTTCCATCTTGTAAGGTCTCCTATAATTTCTTTCTTTAGTTTTCTGTAGTTTTTGTTATAGAGGTCTTTCACATCTTTGGTAAAGATTATTCCCAAGTATTTTTTTTTTTTTGATGCTATTGTAAACAGGGTAGTTTTTCTCATTTCCCTTTCAGAGGATTTGTCGCTGATATATAGGAATGCCTTATATTTATGGGTGTTGAATTTGTATCCTGCTACTTTGATGAATTCATTTATGAGTTCTAGGAGTTTTCTGGTGGAATTTTTGTGGGTCTTCTAGGTATAAAATCATATCATCAGTGAATAGTCATAATTTGAGTTCTACTTTACCTGTCTGTATCCCTTTAATTTCTTTCCTCTGTCTTAGTGCTCTGACCAGCATTTCAAGTACTATGTTAAATAGAAGTGGTGAAAGAGGGCATCCCTGTCTTGTCCAGTTTTTAGAGGGAAGCTTTCGATTTTTCTCCATTTAGAATGATGTTGGCCTGGGGCTTAGCATAGACAGCTTTTATGATGTTGAGATATGTTCCTGTTATCCCTAGTTTTTCTAGTGTTTTGAACATGAAAGGGTGCTATATTTTGTCGAATGCTTTTTCTACATCTATTGAGATAATAATATGGTTCTTATCTTTAAGTCTATTGATGTAATGAATTACATTTATTGATTTCTATATGTTGAACCATCCTTGCATCCCTGGAATGAACCCCTCTTCATCATGGTGTACTGTATTTTTTATATGTTTTTGTATCCGATTTGCCAGAATTTTATTGAGAATTTTTGCATCTATGTTCATTATAGATATTGGTCTGACGTTTTCTTTTTTGATGTGTCTTTGCCTGGTTTGGGGATCAGGGTGATATTGGCCTCGTAGAATGAGTTTGGAAGTGCTCCCACTTTTTCTATATCCTGAAATAAATTGAGGAGTATTGGTATTAGTTCTTCTTTAAAGGTCTTGTTGAACTCAGCTGTGTATCCATCTGGTCCTGGGCTTTTCTTGGTTGGTAGACTCCTGATGGCATCGTCTATTTCATTGCTTGAAATTGGTCTGTTTAAATTGTGTGTATCATCCTGCTTCAATTTGGGCAAATCAAAGGACTCTAGAAATTTGTCAATGCCTTCTATGTTTTGTATTTTATTGGGGTAAAAGTATTCAAAATAATTTTGAATTATATCCTGTATTTCTATAGTATCTGTTGTAATATTTCCTTTTTCATCATGAAATTTGTCAATGCCTTCTATGTTTTGTATTTTATTGGGGTAAAAGTATTCAAAATAATTTTGAATTATATCCTGTATTTCTATAGTATCTGTTGTAATATTTTCTTTTTCATTGTGTATGTTAGTAATTTGAGTTTTCTCTCTCCTTCTTTTTGTTAGCCTGGCAAAGGGTCTGTCAATTTTTTTTTTTTTTCAAAGAACAAACTTTTTGTTTTGTCAATTTTTTCAATTGTTTCTTTTGTTTCAATTTCATTGATTTCAGCTCTGATTTTAATTATTACCTGTCTTCTACTGCTTTTGTTGTTGGATTGTTCTTCTTTTTCTAGAGCTTTGAGTTGTAATGTTAAGTCATTTATTTGTTAACTTTTTCTTCTTTTGAGGAATGAACTCAATGCAATGAACTTTCCTCTTAGAACTGTCTTCATAGAGTCCCAGAGATTTTGATATGTTGTGTCTGTGTTTTCATTCACCTCTAAGAATTTTTTAATCTCCTCTTTGATGTCATCTGCAACCCATTGTTCATTCAGTATCATATTATTTAGTCTCCAGGTATTGTAGTAGCTTTTATTTCTTATTTTATCATTGATTTCTAATTTCATTCCATTATGGTCTGATAGAATGTGGGGTAGTATCTCTATTTTTTTATATTTGCTAAGAATTTTTTTGTGTGTGGCATAGTATATGGTCTATTTTAGAGAAGGATCCATGTGCTGCTGAGAAGAAAGTGTATTCACTTGTTGAAGAATGAAATATTCCATATAAGTCTGTTAAGTCTAAGTTGTTATTGTATTTTTGAGTTCTCTACTTTCTTTATTCAGCTTTGGTTTGGTTTCTCCTCTGATTGGTTTTCCCTTTATGGTTTTTCCTTTAGTGTAATACCTCCCTCTGCTGATATTCATCATTGTTTTTTATTTCCTCTTCATGGAATATTTTGCCGAGGATGTTCTTTAGTGCTGGCTTTCTAGTTATAAATTCTTTTAACTTTTGTTTATCATGGAAGATTTTTATTTCAAACCTCAAATTTAAAGCTTAATTTTGCTGGATATAAGATTCTTGGTTGGGATCCCTTTACTTTCTGAGGTGGGTATATGTTGTTCCACGATCTCCTGGCTTTGAGTGTCTGAGTTGAAAAATCCACAGTGATACGAATTGGTCTCCCCCTAAATGTGATCTGATTCTTCTCTCTTGCAGCCTTTAAGATCTTATTCTTATTCTTTATGCTAGGCATTTTCATTATAATGTGTCTTGGTGTAGATCAGTTGTAATTTAGTACATTTGGTGTCCTATAAGCCTCTTGTATTTTGTTTGCCAATTCATTCTTCATGCTTGGGAAATTTTCTGATATTATCTCATTGAAGAGATTGTGCATTCCTTTGGTTTGAAACTCTATGCCTTCTTCTATCCCAATTACTCTTAGATTTGGTCTTTTGCTGCTGTCCATAATTCTTGGATGTTCTGTTCATGGTTTCTTACTATCTTCACTTTGTGGTCAACTTTATTTTCAAGATTATATACTGTGTTTTCATTATCTGAAGTTCTTTCTTGCAGCTGATCTAGTCTGTTGGTGATGCTTTCTATTGTGTTTATTTGGTTAATTGTTTCCTTCATTTCAAGGATTTCTGACTTTTTTTTTTCAGAGTTTCTCTTTTTTGAATTACTCTTTTGCTACCTGTATTTATTTTCTTATATCTTTGTTGTAGTGATCAATTTTTGCCTGTATTTGCTCATTTAGGTCATTCTTTAATTCACAGATCATTTTAATTATGAACCTTCTGAACTCCTTCTCTGACATTTCATTAACTTTGCTGAGCATGGTTTCTGTTATTGTAGTATCCTGGTTTGTTTGGGGTACTTTTCTCCCTTGTACTGTGGCCAGGCCCAGGTAATTCCCACTGACCTCTGCTTGAGTGCAGCCAGGTCAGTCCCGCTGCCCTCCACTTGAGTGCGGCCAGGCTCAGGGTGGTCCTGCTAGGTGGGCCCAGGTCAGCCCAACCAATACCTGTGGAGCTCAACCAGGCCTAGGACAGCTTCATTCACCTCCACTCAGAGGACCGCCTCTTTCAACCAGCAGACCACTGCAGGAGCTCAGATTCAACCAGTTTGGCCCACACCAACTTGCATGGGACCCAGCCCCAGGGTAGGTCCAAGGTCCACTACCCCACCCCCAACTGGGAGCACAAGCCTAACCTACTTCCATCTTGAGACACTGTAGGCATAGCTATAACCATCTCTATGCAGTAGCCCCTACCTTTTGACAACAGACAGGGCCTAAAAGCAGCCACATCTCAGAGCAGGCATCCCAAAGACATTATAAAGCCCACCCTTTCATCCCCATCTCTAGAAGACTTTGCATTAATTTTGGGGCACCTTCACTGTTATATTGAATTACCTCTGCTACTGTTGACACCACCTTTAGTTGCAGTAGCATATATTGAGGGACACCTGCAGGTTCTGAAAGCCCAACATTAAAGTGAGACACAGACAACCTGCATGGATATTACAAGTATATAGGGTAGAAACTGTAATATACCAGATCTACACTGCAAGAAAGGAAGGCAAAGAGACAACATGAAAAAACTAGGAAAATATTTTTGACATACAGACTTTCATTTTTTTCTTGGTGAATGCATTCCTTTAATGCTTAATCTAAGTGTTAAATAGAATATTAAAATTAAAACCTACTTATAATGTAAAAAAGAATTAATCACAAAATAAATTATGTTTATCCTTGGTATTGAATTTGCCCCATATTTAATAGAGTTGTATATGCTTAGACCAAAAGAACATTTAGAAAATTGTAGCTCTTTTAAAATAGTGAAAATGCATATACACAATTTATAGACATTATAATTGAAGTCACTTCAATGTTTATGTTTTTGTTTTATAAAAATATTCTACAGAATTCCTGTATTTACTGTCATTTGAACACTAAATAAATGCATAGTTGAATAAGTAATTATGAATAGAAACCAGTGATATAAAATGAAAACATAAACACATGGTTTTATACTATATATTATAGGTCATATGTTTGCCTTTATGACATGTATATATATATATTTAGAGAAAATGTAAAAGAATATATTTAATCTATATCTGGAGGACTATCTCTCAAGTCTATACATCATAATATTCCTGCAAAGTGTCAGTAAATGTGATAGAAAGTCAACTAGATGTGAAGATGTAAATTTGATTCAGAGAAGTCAGACACTCAGCATGTTCTTGGACAGTGGTAAGTGGAACATACAAATAGGTAGGAGCTCTGATTGTACCAGCTTTCCTCTGGTGCTGTGAACAGTAGAGCAGACCTATTGGGCTAGGCAAATTCAAACTTAAACAATTCCAGAACCCAGAAACCAATAATAATAATAATAATAATAATAATAATAATAATAATAATAATAGGGAGTCCTTTGGAAACTTTAAAACCTTAGCTAGATTTAAATGACTTTTATTCTCCAAATCTGAGAGAAACACATACCTGTGCCAAAATAGTAGCATTTTAATATACAGAAGGGATTAGATTAATTGTATGGATTTTTTATGATTCTCAATTGTTATTGATTACTTATGTTTTTATATATTCAAGAAAATGCTAAAAAATACAAAAACTATAGGTCCTCCCAATATAGTTGTATTGCAAGTAAATGGATTTTGACTTCAGTGAATGCTAGTTAGCAAAATTGAGAACATTTTTTTCAATATATCTTAATCTCTTCATGTTTAAAGTTGAGATGATAGTATTAATTTACTAATCATTTTTGGGGGAGTTAATGTATTCATTTAGGTCTAAAACACTGAATATAATAATTTTTATTTGTTAATTTTTGCTTTTCATATTTTTTAAAAAACTATACAAATTTTAATGGTTTAGGGAATTTTAGTGTCACATATTGTGGAGTATCAAACCTAAGTTCTTTGTAGATTTATAATAGCATTTGAAAAATCCTTTGGGAAATTTGGGAAAGAATTAGTATTTGTCAGGGTTATTATATTTTGTGTGCATGCAAACATGAATTCAATGAAGTAGAAATGTTATCTTTATAAATGACCAATGGTCTATTTCATGTGAGTATAACAGGATTTGTCAATATTCAAAGCCACCAAAAAACACAACACAATTTTATTAGAGATGAGTCATTACAATACTTAATTATTTTCACATTAAATAAATTGAAGAGTTCTGTAGTGTTTGCTAATTAAAGACAATTAATTTCTCATCACTAATTTTCAGTTTCTACTCTTAACTTGCTGTAAAAAAAAAAACTTAGTGGTAAGAAATTCTTGTGTTAAGAGAAGAATGGCAAAGGATTCACATAATCTATGATTAAAAAAAGGCTTAAGTTAGAATTCAAATGACTTAATAGAATTTCCTGTTAAACATAAGGGAAAACAACTTGGATAGGGCATATTAAGTGGGGCACAATAACCTGAAGCAATACCCCAAAATGCATTATTCAGAGAAAATAGTGAGTAGACACATTAGCTATAGCAAATGTTTCATAAAAAGAAATGGTTTGGGAGAGGATTCTAGGAAGATGTGGAATAAGAAGTACCATGACTCTGTCTCCCCAGTTAGGTGGCATTTATACCAGTAGACACATTATTATTGGAGTCTCTAAAATCTATTTGAAGTTTCCAACTTCCATGCAAAGGGTTCAGTGTAATTTGTAGTTAATTTCAGTTTATTTCTGCTCTCGGCTCAGCAGTTGCTATATTTCACCAACCCTGTCCTGTGGCAGCTGTTCCTGAGATATCCAGCTCCTGGAACCCAGGGGTGACAACAAGGATCGTACAATCTAAATACTGGACATTTGTGTTGTTTGTGCTGATATTCACTTGTGAAGGAGTTACAGACACAGGTCCAGGCACCCGTTTTCTCAATCCCTTCACCACCATCATTGCAAACCCCTTCCTCTCTTCTCCTTTTCAGTATTGCTTTTTTTTCACATTTTACAAGCCATTCATTAAGTAGTTGGGCAATCAAAAGTAACTGAATATATGGAAAATATGAGAAATTCACTGTACATGCACAAGGAAAGATAAGATCTGAGAAAATCTTAAGTTTACACTGAGGATAATTTGTAGCATATAGAAAGCCTGCAATAAATAGATACAAATAAAATAAAAAATAAAGCAACAAACCATGGGTAAACAGAATCTGATTTCTAGAAATATTAAATTGTAAGATTCCAGTTCTCTATAAAAAGTCTCAAACAAGAAACAAGAAAGTGGGAAACATGTACTTAGGGGAAAAAAAAAGTGACATAAAATTGATGATGAAGATCAGATTTTAGACCTACTAAATGAAGACTAAAATTGTCACCTTAAAGATGTCCAAAGTAGCAGAATATGTGGAGAGACTGAAAAAAAAAAAAAAAAAAAAAACTGATATATTAACAAAATGTAAATGTCAATAAAAAAGATAACGAGCCCAAAAGATAACCAAATAGGAGTTGTAAAGTCAAAAAATGCAATAATTAAATTCACTAGAATAATGCAAGACTTATTTGAGCAGGCATAAAAATCAGTGAATTTACAGTAGGACAATTGAAATCATTGCGTCTTAGAAGCCTAATGAGAAGAAAAAGAAAAAAAAAAAGACTGTAGAAAATGTATAGCATCTAGCTGGACATGGTGGTGCACACCTGTAATCCCAGCACCTTGGGAGGCTGAGGCAAGGGGATCACAAGTTCAAAGGCAGCCTCAGCAAAAGTGAGGCACTAAGCAACTCAGTAAGATCCTGTCTCTAAATAAAATACAAAATAGAACTGGGGATGTTGTTCAGTGGTTGAGTGCCCCTGAGTTCAATCCCCGCTACCCAAACCCCACAAAAATGTATAGAATCTGAGGGATGACAAAATGTAAGCATCAAAAAATATGCATTGTGGGAGTGTCAGAAGCAGAAGAGAGAGAAAGGATCATAAAGATGATGGAGAAATAATGGCCAAATATTCCTAAATTTGATAAAAGACAAAAATAAAATATAGAAGAACCTCATCAACTTTCAGAGAACCACAACAAGATAACATTATAATCAACCTGTCAAAAGTCAAAGTAACATGAAAGTAACATGAGAGGGGGATGCATCATACAGAAGCAATTCAAAACTTCAAAACTGGGAGACAGATTAAGGCATTCACAGATAAGTAAAACTAGTGGAAGTAACCACTAGACATGACCTTCAAGAATTGCAAAGGGAACATGTCACAACCAACTCCACTATTATATATAAGTACAATGCACTAATAAAATAATAATTGCTAAAGGGAATCCAATGTGTTAAAATGAAAAGAAACTATACAGTACCTTAAAGATGTATAAGTGCATTAACAATTATAAAAGTTAATAATATTATTGAAACAAATGTTTATAAATATATTTTTGTTCTCTATATGATTTAGGAAATTAATACATTATTTTTTTCATCTAAAAATCATTATTATTTTAGCACTGTTTTTGTAACTCTACATTTTTTTGCCAATATTTAAGATATTAATGCATTAAAAACGTATTAGTTAATATTTTGGGACAGAGCATAAATGTATAGCTTTGTGATATCAATAACTGAAAGAAGTGGGTAGAGCTCTAAATCATTATAGTTTTTGCATGTTATTGAAGTTGATCTGGTGTAAATTAAAGTTAGTTATAACTTTAGGGCATTATATGTAATCATCAAGGTAACAGCCAAGAAAATAATAATAGGATATACATGAAAGGATATGAGAAACAAATTAAAAATTTCACAGAACTTAAATAAAATAGTAATGTAGGAAATGAGGGTCAAAAGCCTATAGGGTATATAGGAGAGAAATATAAAAATGTAAGTAGCTTAAATTCTCCAGCCACAAGATAGAGATTGGCAAATTGGATTTTAAAAAAAGATCTAAGAATATACTGTCTATAAGTTACTCAAAAACACAACTAAGTTGGAAGTGAAAGGATAAAAAAAATAGATTTTATGCAAGTAGTAACTAAATGAGAGCAGAGTTATGTTCACTAATATTAAAAAAATAGAATTTAAATCAAGAAAGATTACAAGAGACAAATTATAATTAACAAAGTGAGATGTTATAACAACTGCAAATTTTTCTTTATCAACAAAAGGCCATTAAAGTATATGAAACAAAAATTATATAATTAAGACAAAAATTAATACTTCTATCGAAATATTTGGTGATGATTCCAATACTTCATCATCAATGGATAGAACAAATGTTTAAGTACAATAGAAGATAAGGTGAGAAAATGGAGACCTTAACCCAATAACCAACCAGATCTAACGTGTGCACAGAACATTCCACTTGACAACCATGCACTCATTCACTCATTCTTCTCAAGTGCAGTGGACATTCTGTAGGACTAACCAGATTTTATGGTATAAATTAAGTTGCAGTAGATTTGAAAAGACAAATTCCATACAAAGGATCTTCTCTGAGCACACCAGGATGAAGTCAGAAATCAATAATAGAAGGTAAAATGGAAATTGGAAATTAAATAACACCCTCTCAAACAATGGGTTAAAGAATTAAAGTTACAGGAAAATTAGAAAATGCTTAGAGAAGAATGAAAGTTAAAGAATTGTATAGCAAAATGTATTGAATGCAGTAAAATGAATGCTAAAAGGGAGATAACAATAAATGCAGTCATAATCCAAAAGTATTGAGGTGTTATATGAAATGGAGAGATCTTTCATTATGTTTTTCTCTTGCTTTCATTCTTGTATTTCTCTGCACACTCAGATGAAACAACAGGTGATGACAAAGCAACTTCTGCACACCAATCAGAAAGTCTTCAACAAAAATTCAAATGTGTTGACCTTGATCTTGGACTTTTCAACCTCGGGACTCTAGGAAAAAATAAATCAATTTAGATGAGCATACTTGGTGTTTTTTCTCCATTCCATTAATATTACATACATCAGTTTTCAAGGGTGGGACTGTGCTTGAATTTTAGGAATACATCCCACTTGATCATGTTGTATCATCCTTTTAATAAATACTACTCAGCCCTAAAAGAGAATAAAATCATGGCATTTGCAGGTAAATGGATGGAGCTGGAGAAAATAATGCTAAGTGAAGTTAGCCAATCCCAAAATACCAAAGGTCGAATGATCTCTGTGATATGAAGATACTAACTTATACAGGCAAGGGAATAGGAATGAGAGGAATGAAAGAACTTTAAATAGAACAAAGGGGATAGGAATAATGGTTATTATTATCCATGATTACCCTAAGTACATGTATGAAGACACAATTGTTCTAAAAATACTTTATATAAAACCAACAACTTGAAAAATTGTGCTCTTTATATGGAATATGAAATGAAATGTACTCTGCAAACATGTATAACAAATTAGAATTTAAAAAAAACTAAAAAAATTTTGATAAAATTCAACAGCATTGCATGATAAGGACATTCAAAAAATTAGAATCATAAGGAAATATCTCAGATAAATAAAATCCAGACATTAAAAACTCCAGAGGGATCATCATTATCAGAAGTGAAGAACAGAAGGATTTTCCTCTGAAATTAGAAATAAGCACAGAATACTTTTAATTTGGCAGTTGTATTTCCCATAGTGTAGTGGGAAAAGCCTAGCAGAAGAAATTAAGCAAGAAAAACAAAATAAAAGGCATCTGATTGAAATGGAAGAAATAAAATTATCTCTGGTCACAAATATTTTGATCTTATAGAGAAATCTAAAGATTCTGCAGATCCTAAAACATTTTAAAACTGTTAAATAAATTTAGCAGAGAAGCAAAATAAAAAATCAACACAGAAAAATCTGTGGCAAGTATATGCACTAACAATAAGCAATTTGAAATGGGACTTAATAAAACAATACATTCATGATAGCATGAAAAAATAAAATACTTCAAAATTAACTTCATCAAGTTGGTCAGACTTTTACACTGAAAACTAATAGATATTTTCTGAGAGAAATTTCAATAGACAAATTAGAAGGTATCCAATCATCATGAAGTAGAAGAATTAAAGTGCTTATGATTTTAGTGTTACTCAGTGCGATGTATAGATTTACTGCAAAGTGATATTTTTTTGCATAAATAGAAAGGCCTATCCTAAAAATCATATGAAATCTTAAGGAACTTCAAATAACTAAAACATCCCTGAAAAGAGAAATATTGGAAAACTCGCATAAGCCAATGGAATAAAATGACCAAATGATTTTCATCAAGGGTACCAGAATCTTAATCAAGATTGAGAGAACAAATTTTTGTATCAGTGGTTCCAAGAAAACTGAATATCCACATACAAAAGAATGAAGCCATATCTAACACCACGTAAAATGTCTAAACCAGACCAGTATCTTAGTGGAAGATATAAAACTATAAAACACCTAAGAAAACATGGGACAAAAGCTTCAAGACATTGGAAAAAAATAAATGAAATGAAAAAATCATTTGTCAATAATTACTTGGCTATTACACCAAAGGCTCAAGCATTAAAAAAAAAAATAAAATCTCATGAAAATTTAAAACAGGAAATCTTGCGTGTATTAAAATACTATCAACATTAGCATCCACATATGAGAGAAAACATTTGGGCTTTGGTTTTGGGGGATTGGCTTATTTCACTTACCATAATATTTTCCAGCTCCATCCATTTACCTGAAAATGCCATTATTTTATTCTCTTTTTTTCTGAGTAATATTCCATTGTGTATAAATACCACATTTTCTTTATCCATTCATCTACTGGGGGGCATCTAGTTTGGCTCCACAGTTTAGCTATTGTGAATTGTGTTGCTATAAACATTGATGTGGCTGTATCCCTGTAATATGCTGCTTTTAAGTCCTTTGGGTATAGACAGAGGATTGGAATAGCAGGGTCAAATGCAGTTTCTACTCCCAGTTTTCCAAGGCATCTCCATACTGCTTTCCATATTAGCTGCATCAATTTGCAGTCTCACCAGCAATGTATGACTGTGCCTTTTTCCCCACATCCCCACCAACACTCATTGTTGTTTGTGTTCTTTTTTTTGTGTGTGTGTGTGTGTGTGTGTGTGTGTGTGTGTGGTACCGGGGATTGAACTTAGGGACACTCAACCACAGGGTCACATCCCCAGCCCTTTTTTGTATTTTATTTAGAGACAGGGTCTTACTGAGTTGCTAAGTGCCTCCCCATTGCTGAGGCTGGCTTTGAACTCATGATCCTCCTGCCTCAGCCTCCCAAGTGCTGGGATTACAGGCGTGCACCACCACGCCCGGCTTGTTTGTGTTCTTAATAGCTGCCATTCTGACTAGAGTGAGATGAAATCATACGTAGTTTTGATTTGCATTTTTCTAATTGCTAGAGATGTTGAACATTTTTTCATATATTTGTTGATTGATTATATTTCCTCTTCTGTGAAGTATCTGTTCTGTTCCTTAGCCAATTTATTGATTGGGTTATTTGTTTTTCTGGTGTTAAGTTTTTTGAGTTCTTTATATATCCTGGAGATTAATGCTCTGTCTGAAGTGCATGTGGAAAAGATTTTCTCCCATTCTGTAGGATCTCTCTTCACATTGCGGGGAGGTGGGTTGGCTAGGGAAGAATACAATTACTTTAGAGTAGGTAGAGGGGACTGAAAGGAGCGAGGTGGTATGGGGTTAGAAAGAATAGTAGAATGAATCAGACATTATTACCCTATATACATATGTAACTGTGTGACCGATGGGATTCTACATCATGTATAACCAGAAGAATGAGAAATTATAGTCCATTATATATGATGTATCAATGTGAATTTTACTATCATGTAGAACTAATTAAAACAAATTTAAATTTTTTTAAAAATACTATCAACAGAATGAAAAGACAACCTATGGAAAAGGAGAAAATATTTTTCAAATCATACATCTGAAAAATTACTTTTGAAGACATATAAGAATTTCTTAAAATTTAATAAATATTAGCAGATAACCTAATTCAAATATGGCAATTGACTTGGATGGCTTTACTGAAAAGATGACATATAAATGGTCAATAATCTTATAAAAATATCAACATCAGGAAAATTCATACATTAGGAAAATGCATACCAAAATCAAATAACATACCACCTCTCTCTGATTAGAATGGTTACTATATATTTAAAAAATACTTAACATAACAAGTGCTGGTAAAGACATGGAGAAATTAGAACATTTGTTCACTATTGGTAGAAATGTATGATGCTATGGAATCAAATGGTAGTTCATTACAAAATAAAATAAATTTACCATTTTGTCCAGCAACTCTAAATCTAGGTATTAATCCCCCAAATCTGAAATTAGGATTTGAAAGAGATATTAACACTCTTATGTTTGTTATAATGTTATTCTCAATAGCCAAATTATGGAAAGAATCTAAGTGTCTATAAACAGATAAACAGGAAAAATATGCGATATGTATAACATGGAATATTATTGAACTTAGAAAAGGTAGCTATGCAATGTACAACAAGGCTGATTAAAATTATGCTCACACAGTACTAAGCGCAAGAAGCAATAAAGAAAAGGCTGTCTCAGTCACTTTATGAAGGAGTAGAACAGTTCCAGAGATAGAAAACAGGGTGAGAGTTTCCAGAGTCTGTGAGCTGGGGTCAATGGGGAATTACTGTTTATTGGCTATGGAGATTGTTTCCTAACAGGAAAGGGTTCACGCCAGAAATGGGATGGATTATATAAAGTACATTCCTATTCATATGAACCGTACACTTATATATGGGAAATTTTAGGTGCATTTTAAAGTCTAATAAAATGGTAAACAAGAAATAGATTAGATTACTAGAGAAAGAAAAGATGCCAGTGGACCTGAGGAGGGAGCTCAGAGGCCCAGTCACACAGAGAGACTTGAAGGGTGTGACAACCAGCAAGAAAACTCAAACCAACAAATAGGCTTAGGTAAGTGCTTATCAGGATGGTAAAGAGAGAAAATTAGGTTGCTACATTACATCACTTTCATTACATCACTTACAAAAGGTACACTGCAAATGGATTAAAGACCTAGATGAAATAAGAACAGGTTTAACATTCAAGAAGAGAAGGAAGGCCTTCTATGACCATCAGATAGGGATAAATTTCTCAGAAAAGACATAAAAAGGACACACCCCGCAAAAACAGTTTCTTACAATCCTTTCTATTAAAATCAAAACCCTCTTATTTAAAAAATTATGCCATAGCAAAATTAAAATACAAGTCAGAGTGGCAGAAGACATTTTCAATATAATGTATAATTTCAATAAATCAATAAAAAGAATACCTACTCAAATTTAAAACTCAAGAAATTGTGCAAAATATATGAGTAGGAGTTTCAGAGTGGAATAAATCATAATGGAGAAAAAGGACTCCCACCAAAACTCACCCTTTCTATGGATTAGAATTTTCAGAAAGTATCATTTCCAATAGGTCAACCTAGCCAAATGAAAGAAGCTAGTCTTAAGGCCATATGCCTTTTCATTTTATTCATATGCAAGTCCCAAATGGGGAAAACTATAAGCAGGAAGTACATTAATTGTTACCTAGAGCTGGAGGACTGGGGTATAAAGGGATGATAGCTGAAGGGTACAGTGTTTGCTTTTGAGGTAATGAAAATAGCACTAAATAGACTGATATTTGCACAAGTCTGTGAATATCCTAAAAACCCTCAAACACTGCATTTTATTTATTATTTATTTATTTTAATCCTTATTAGTGAATTGTAGCTATACATGATAATGGGGTTTATTTTGACATATGCATAAAGTTATAGAACATATTTAGCTCATTTCAGTCCACAGTACTTCCCCTTTCTGCACCTTCCTCTCTCCCACTGATTCCCTTCCTCTACTCTTTCTTCTATTTATTTATTTATTTTTAATTGGAGCATTATAGTTATATATAAAAGTGAAATGCATTGTGGTATACTCATATGTGCGCATAGCATAATTTTGTCAACTTCACCTCCCACTTCTTCCCGTTTCCCTTCACTCCTCTCTCCCCCAAACTCTCCATTTTAATGGATGACTTCTGTTGCATGAATTGTACATTAATGACAGTGTTTGCTTTTTGAAGAAATGGCAAACTTAAAACAGGAAAAACATATTAGGCATTCATTTGAAAAGATTTCTAGCTTAAGAGAGTGTCCTTTTCTTTTTAAAAATATAATTTAGTATTACAAAAGTGAAAATCACTAATGATAGAACACTTTAAAAACACATATCAAAAAGAATGGAAGGATTTGAATATCAGATAAAGGGGTTTGAGCTTGAGAAGGGAAAGCATTTTACTGATTAAAATGTATCTAGAATCAGGAAACCACAGCTCAAACCAATTTTGTGGTGTGTGTGTGTGTGTGTGTGTGTGATGCCAGGAACATTTGTAGAGATTTATTTTAAGGAATTGACTCACACAGTGTTGTGTCTGGCAATTCCCAGATCCTGGAGTAAACCAGCACTCTGGAAATTCCCGTAACAGTTGATGTTGCAGTCTGGAGTTTGAAATCTATCATGCATGCTGGCAGTCAAGAAACTTAGGCAGGATTTCTTGAAGTGGCATTCATTCTTTTATAGAAATTCTAATATTTTACTCTAAAGAGCTTCCACTGATAGAGTGCAGCCCACCTACATTCTTGGAGATAATCTCCTCTACTTAGTCAACAGATTTTAAAAGTTAATCCTGTTAATGAAATCCCTCCACAGAAACTTCTACACTAATGTAGACCTAGTTAAGCTGACACATCAAACTAAACATTTATAATAACAAGATAAATGATAGCTATTATTTTGTTTCCACCTATTATTTTCTATAAATTACTCATTGCATTCACAGTCTGCAAATGTTTCACCTAAATATTTAGTAATTTATTCTATAATATCTTCTCTCATTGCTAGTCACTTTAATTCATTTACTACCTGAAGGGATATGTGTTGAAAATGCATACCCTTAAGAGACCCCCAGTAGATTGCAAAAGGTCATTGAAGTGACACAATGTCATTGATGTGACATATCATCTGACTTCTGCCACTCCATTACAGAACACACATTTTTCTGTACCTGAACTCAACTCTGTATAACTGCTGGACAGAGACATTCAGTTCCTCTGTCCCTGACTCATTTCCTTTTGTACACCTAGTCTTATTTATTTATTTTTTCTTTCTTTTCCATCAGAACACTTTGCAAACACTTTCTTTTGCTCTTGTCTGATCATTTATTCCCAAACCTTACTCCATGCTGTGTGAATTGCTTGCTTTCAGCATTCTACCATTCCTCTATTTTATCTCAAATTATTCAAGTTTAACACTATTTATTGACAGTGATATCTTCTACCACTGAACCTGTGGGGAACAGGTAGACAATAGAATATGCTAAATATTTTTCTTTCCTTCTATTTTTCTTCCTTTTCCCCCCTCATCTTCCTCTTCTTTTTCATAAAGCTTACTTAAGCTCAAGGCAAAATATAAGTTTAACATATTTCTCTGGTACTGAGAAATTAATGGAAGGCCGATTATTGTTCCCATGCATGACGGAAAACCAAAGAAGGTTTTGAGGATGGTATAGTAAAAAGGAATGAAAAGATCACATATGAAAAACAGATCTAATAGAGGAGTTCATGAGAGACTGGAAGACGTTGTATCTAGTGCCAAGGAACTAGATGTACAGATCATTATTATAACTGAGAACTGCAATGGTAAATAATGATATATTTAAGAGAAAAACAAAACCAACTTGTATAATGAGATCTAAAATTAATTGCTGTACAGATATAAAAATTCTCTTATAAATGATCACTCATGCAAATGAAATCATGCAAATACTAAAGAAGTGTATGTCTTCAAGCTTTTTCAAAAAAAAATCTCTTTGAGATGTCTTTTTTGATATTGGCAATATTTTTTAGGGTTTTAGGGACAAAGTAAAATAACAAACCCATTCTTCTAATGTCTTAAAGTTTTATATGGTGTTTTATTTATCAAAATCTATATGTTTGGGAAAATAATTTTTCACATGTATTACCTACATTTTAAAAAATATACAGTTTATTAATTTCCCATATATATATATATTTTTTTTTTAAAAAAAAAGCAAACTCCATCACCATCAGTTTTAGTTTTATTAGAGGCTTAACTTAAAATTTATTAAAATTGCACCTGATTAGAAATTGTTTAGTGTCTCAGGGAGATTTTAAATTTCTGTGATATAATTGCTTACTTTGTCACTAATAAAAACTTGAAAATATTCTGCTGACTTGCTCAGGTAGATATATAAGGTAATACTTTTTTTCAAACATGTTTTTGGAATCTCATATTTCCTAATAAAAATCAATATGCTTTGCCTCACATTCCATTAAATATCCATGCTTTTAGCTGGGCACAATGGTACACACCTGTAATCCCTTGGCTCAGGAGGCTGAGGCAGGAGGATCCAGAGTTCAAAGCCAGCCTCAGCAACAGTGAGGGGCTAAGCAACTCAGAGAGACCCTGTCTCTAAATCAAATACAAATTAGGCTAGAGGTTGTGGTTCAGTGGTCAAGTGACCCTGAGTTCAATCCCTGCTATGACCCCCCCCCCAAAAAATATGCATGCTTTTTTTTTAATGGTAAAGGGGTTAATTCTTATTAAGATATATTCAAGAAATAGATAGTAAACAAACACAAATATAAGAAACAGAGATACAGTGCTGGAGTCATTTGCATTTTGGGATGATGGTCTTGGAATTTGACTTCTAGCATACCAGAGTATAATAGAAATTGGTAAAGAAAAGAGGCCAATGAGAGTCAGGTTCTATTTCTAGTCAGTTCCTCACTGCACTATGCATGGTGTTCATTGCTAGCTAGTACAGCATAGCAGAAAAACCCGTAGGGAGAGAAGCCAGAACCCCTTCACCATTCATATTCTGCAGTGTGATTCACATGATGAATGTGATGAGTGTTTCCAGTAAGTCAATTTGGACCACCGGTTTGTAGGTTTGTTAGGTTGTTTTTGGTTTTCCACATTCCTCTTCATTTTGGAGGTAACTGAAAACAAGTTACCTACTGATTTTATCTGGAGCCAAAGCTAATCTTTTTAGTTATAAGAAATAAAAGCAATAACCCTTACCACATCCTAGGATTAGCCATACCTAAAGTCTAATGGTTCTGACTTTAATTTTGAGATCAATAAAATTGATATCAAGAAGATCAGATTATTTATTCACTCAATATTTAAGCCAGAAATATTGATGAACCATAACACAATAACTGGGTTTAATAAGAAACACACATATACATACAAAAAAACCTTAAATTTTTTCAAACTTCTTGACTGACAAATTTGCAGTATATTCAGTTATATATTTACACTAATATAATGCATACATAAATATGACAGGAAGCACATGTTCATATAAGTAAAATGCTATAACATTAAATGGTTTTGTGTGGAAAAGAAAAAATGTGCAATTGCAGTACACAAATTGAAAGAAAATTAATTTGAATTGCTGTATGAAAATCACACACCCATTAGGCAAGCACTTTCATAAACTCTTTAATGTCTTCTTAGTTAAATAGCATGTTTGTAACTTTTCCACTGAAATTCAGAGATCTTAAAAAGAATATGAAACACTGCTCCTTAATAAGCACAGATTTCACACTTGATTTTTCCACTTCAGCATCAAACATATCAATGTAAAGAGACAATCTAAATGCTGCTAGTTGGAGTTGTGTTTTTTCAAATTGTTTGTGCTGTCCCTAGTAGAAGTCATTTGATAAGTGTGTGTTGAGTTGACTTTGCTGACTGCTTGGTACTCTAGATTCTCTGAAGGCAGGGTCTGAAGCTTGGTAATCCTCCCAGCATGTGAAAATATATAATGAACTGTGGAGATAGCAGTCAAAATGTTTCCACTGACAGTAATTAGAGATGCTGCTCAGAGAAGATGGTCAAAGCCTGTGCCAGCAGTGAGGTGTAAGGTACTGAACTGCTGAAAGTCCCTTGAGATGGATAAAAACACTGACAGGCTTATCAGAAAGAAAGAAAAAGAAAGTGGCTGGAGAGGAAGGCAGGGAGAGAGTGAGGGAGGAAAGAAAGAGGAAAGGAGAGGAGAGGAGGTTGGAAAGAAGGAAAACAGCCCCACAAATCTACTGTATGGTATTTGAGAACACTTTTTCCCTATACTATGTATGTTTGTAATGTTTTATTTAACATTTTATAAAAATCAAAAGGAAATCAGTACTCTGTGATATAAAGTACCAATGTTAATTATGGGATAACTAATCTTTACCTATCTCTCTTTTTGATGGAAAGGTAGTCTTTAACCCAATCAAACATTTCCATAGGTTTACACAACATGTACTCTGAATTTTTATAGAGCTTCAAACCAAGTGTTAAGATCCTAATTTTACTTCTTTGGAGTATAGTAGGCACAATCCAATCTGCATTCCAGGTACTCAGACTATAGGGGAATTAGTGGTGAGAATTCTGAATTTTGAAAGCACTAGAACAAGAAGTGACCTACAAAATGAATTTGGAGTTAGATATTTGTGTCATATTTGAATCTCTGTGGAGTACTCAAATGTGAAAAGAAATGAACCCAGGGCTGCACGCATAATAAGCAATTGCTCTACCACTAAGCTACACTCCTGGCCTCTCTTGTGTTATTGTTTTAACAACAGAAAACTAAAATTTTTAGGGATCACTTCCCAAATGTGAGAGGATAGATATAAACAAATGAGTCATCAATGTAAAACATGTCAGCTAATTTGTTCTAGTAATAACAACCATTGCTCACTAAATCCCCTCCCCTTAATTTGTACTTAATCAATTTTTGAGTTATTTAGAAATAATGAGGTAAATACAAACATGTTTTTCCTTGTTGGTTAGATTTTTACTATAAATAGCAATTTTTGTGGCATATCTTATTTCATGTTGCCCCCAACATAAAATTAAATAGTAAATTGTACAGTAAAGACCATAGAGATTGTGAGATAGTGGATTTTATAACTGTAATCATTTCATACATAATTCAGTGCACTCAACACTTTGGACAGTTCCTGCTAAGTAAACGATTTGAACAGAATAGTGGTGTAGATAATATGCAGTGGAAGTTTCTAAATGTTAGCCACTTTCCATTTCACTGGAGCTTTTGCGTATCTGTTATCCTTAAGTTTGACTCCTCAGGATTATCCTACAGTGATGGCAAGAGTGATGTCATCTACAGTCTAAACAAAAACTTAAGAAGAAGAATATTATAATAACATCTTTTGTAAGAAGTGAACCACTTTACACAACCCCTGGGGTAAAAAAAAAATAAAAATAAAAATAAAAACTCAATTAGGAAGCATTTAGTGTTTTAGTGATTTACTGAGTTTTATTAAGTGGCATGCAGAGAACTCCCTGAGGGAACTGTGTTCTGCAGTACTGTCAGGATTCTTCATGTCAGAAATACTGAAGATATTACTTTGATGGTGTGATACAGCAAAGAACAATGAAAATGTGAGATGAAAGTCTATCAATAAGGTTATCATAATAAGCCCCATCTGAAGCAGTAATTTCTAAGGAAGATATAGTAAAATATTCTCAGAGCCAGGGAAGGATTGAGAGCAAATATACTTTGTAATGGAAAAACATAAAGAAATAGACAAATTGAAATTCTTAGTTGAGAATTTTAACATTTCTTTTACAGTAAAAAATGCAACAAGTAGGAAAATGAGTAGGGATGTAAAATACAAGTAGTAAAATAAGTAGGGATATAAAATATTTGATCAATACAGCCAACTTGATATGAATGATGTTTATGGAAACCTGTACTTAGCAATTACAGAATACAGGGCACTTTTAAGAGCACACAACTGGCCATAAAACATGTTTCATCAATATGAAAGTATTGCAATAATACAGAATATATACTCTTTGACCACAAAGGAATTAAAATATAAATTTTAAAAAAGCATGAATTTTATATACACACATTTTTATTGGATTAAGAATATACCAAATAACAATACAGGTTTACATAGCAATTTGAAATATGAATTTATCCTGTCGATAAATGTGTCTTTAGGCTCCTGTGCCTAAAGACATGCAACAAGAAAAGTCATTGCAACATTTTTATAATTTTAAAACAGAAAATAGGAAACCATTTAAATAATCATTATGGTCCTGGTAAAAATAAATTGTGGCACATAAAATAATAAAATATTAGGAAGCCATTAAAATTAACATGAGTCTTAGCTGGGCGTGGTGGCGCATGCCTGTAATCTCAGCACTTGTGAGGCTGAGGCAGGAGGATCATGAGTTCAAAGCCAGCGTCAGCAATGGCAAGGCACTTAGCAACTCAGTGAGACCCTGTCTCTAATAAAAATAGAAAAAGGGCTGGGGATGTGGCTCAGTGGTCGAGTCCCTCTGAATTCAATCCCTGGTACAAAAAAAAAAAAAAATCTTAAAAAAAAAAAATTAACATGAGTCTTTGATTTGTGCAAATGTGCAGTGCTGCCCAGTGATAAAGAGAAGTCCACACCATCAGTCGATATATTCTCATTATTATAATAAGCAAAATAATTCCCCCAAATGAAAATGTATAGTGATTATTTAAATATTTTCAGAATTATGAATAACAAAGCAAACCTTAAAAGACAAAAGTGACTTTAATTACTGCACATGTAAACTCAGGACCCTGAGAAATTCCAAAATAATGAAAGAGTTGGCCAGTTTTACATGTGCCAACTTAATCTTCCATATCAGAGCTGGAAAATGCAAATATAGTTTAAGTTCTTTATCTGGAGAGTGCTCTGAGTTAGGTGTTTATCTTCCATAATAAAGTTTGTCATATTCCAGGTAAAAGATGTGCTTTCAAAAAGTAGCAATAGTTTAAATTTGAGGACAAATTTACATGCACATTAGTAGCACTAGTCTTATAAAATGGCACAAGGTTTTACCTGTGCTACAAATGGGGAAACACAGTCAAGGTACATGTGGAAGGGGAGAGAGAAGTATTCATGTGACAACCAGTTTAGAATAATAAGTCAATAGGTAATTTGATCTTTAAAATTAATTTGTTAAATTGCATAATGTTTAATTTGTTAGAAGAGGTATTAGAAGGAATTAAAAGAAACAAGGGACATAAAGGATCACATATTTCAAGCTGAATGAAAAATGACCAGGTCTTGGATTCCAATTTTACTTAAAAACCAAACCAAACAAAAAATCCCGGCTGATACTGAAGGTGACTATTAAAATACCTCTTATTTGTTTCTGATGTGCTTTAAAATGAAATTAGAATTAAGAAATTATATTAAAAATTGGCACCCAAATCTGAATTTCTCCAAAATAATTCTAATAACTGCATTTTATGTTCCAACACAAAACTGGAACATGGGCAGGAAGATATTTAAGACTAGCTGTTCATTGAAGAGAAACAAATCTTATCCACCTATTTCTCTGTTTCTTCTGTGTTATCCAAATTCATTGTCTCCCAAGAGAACTTTCTTCTGGAAAGATTTTACCATCTTCTAGCCAGCTTTATGGCTGTCATATAAAGCCTGTCATTGGAAACATAAAGACATGTATCTACTGATAATTCAGATTTTAAGTTGATTCTTAGAACTAGAATTGCCCTCAAATTTAAACCTTTATCACTTTTTGAAATTGTGATTTTTTTCTGATAATAAGAAATTCAAGTTGAAAAAAGAAAGGAAAAATAATATACATGAAATATGATAAATTATGTACTAGAAGATAAATAATCTTGTAATTCAGAGCTGTCTCCAATTAATTTTTTTTTTTACTAAATTTGAAAAAAAGTTGAAGAAAAATATTATACATGGAATATATAATTGAAAAAAGAGAAGAAAAATAGTATACATGAAATATGATAAATTATGTACTGGAAGATAAATAATGTTCTAATTCAGAGCTGTCTCCAATTCATGCAAATTTGGCTATAAATACCAAATAAAGTATTATTTTAAAAATAAGCAAACACTCCCTAAGGTCTGGGCATCTACACAAAACCAGGCAAATTTTGGAAAAGAGTAAAATTGACAAGTAAGTGATTGACAGGATATGAGTCCTTCCTTCTACTATCTTTTTTTTTTTTCCTTAGGATTTTATCCTAAGTCCAACTATAGCTGAGACATAGACAGAGTGTGAAGGGAGCTGAATCTCTGATAGGGAAAACCACTGTCTTTCTGGCAAAAATGAGAGGTCAAGCTCTGAGTGACTGACCATGAGGCAGCACAGAAATGTGTCTATTCTCTCATACATTTACTATTTCATATTCATATATATATAAAATATTAAGAAGAACACAATGGTTATTTTTATACCTGCTGAATATCTGAAATTAAAAAGTAACTATAGGGGGTTAAGAGGAGGATAGGAATGGCAGAACAATCAGAGATAAACATTATTCAATATGAAAAAATAGACCATTACAAAGGACAAAAGACAAGAGCCCCAGGGAACAGTGAGAAAACTACAAAAGGTCTAACATATGGTAACTGGAGAGAATGGAGAAGAAAAAATATTTTAAGAAATGATAGCCCCAAATTCTGAAATTTAGTGAGACAACAAAGTTCATATTCAAGCATCAATTGAAAGTGATCCACAAACACAGTAAGTTCACAGAGAGTCACTCAGAGTCACATAAGAGTCAAACTGCTGAATATGAAAGATAAGTTGACAATGTTGGTGTGGCCAGAGAAACATCACAAATAGAACTAGGGATGACAATTAGAAGGGCTGCAATGTTCTCATTAGTAACCATGTAAAAGCAAAGTGAAACAAAAATAGTCTCTGATTAAAGAAAAGTAAAGGTCCATGCTACAAGAACTGCTCTTATAACATTTTTGGTGTTCTTTCATTTCTAAAGATCTGAATTGCCCTTTCTTATCAATATAAAGAAAAATGATAGCAGAAGGAAACTCAGATCTTTAGGGATGAGGAATATAGAAAGTAGTATATATTCCAGTAAATATTACGAAACTTTTTTTTTTCCTTTTAATTTCTGTATAAAATATATTAGTGTTAAAAGCAAAAATGATAATATGATTTGGGGGCCTATAATATATGTAGGAGTGATGCTATTGTCAATAATAATAATAATAATGCCATCAATTTTTAAGTAAGAAAATTATACATTTACCTCATTTCTATATTTTGCGTGATCTTATTTTCCTGAATGATAATTTGCTTAAACAAGGCACTTCAAGTTGTTAGCTGACTATAAAATATTAGATTGTCTGGTAAATAACTTCAGAATTCAAGGCATATGGTAGTTTATCTTCATTACACAACAATATAGAATCATGTATTCATAATGATCATCTTGTTGTTGACATTTTTATTCCCCATACATTTGAAAAAATTTGAAACAAATTATTTTGAAATTGCCTCATAGATGACTAAGGATATAAAATTGTTTCAACATTATTCCTAGAACATTTTGAACTTTTGAAATGTTGGTACATTTTGTTCATATTCTTAAAATTTAAAATGTATTATCTTGGTAACTAATCCAGTTTTAATTATTCAGCTAATAAAATATTTATTAAGTAGTTCAGTTTTCCTGGTAGCTTGTGTTATTCCTAAAGATCATGACCTTCAAGAATATAGTTAATAAAATATGGATAATATTTCCTGTAATTGGAAAAAAAAAAAAAAACAACAAGCACTTGATTTTGTAAAGAATAAGAAGTTTCTTTATCCACTCATCTACTGAGGGGTGTTATGCCCAGAGTATGGACCCTAAAGACCACCAAGGAATCTGGAGTGCATGCAAAAACAAAGAACCTTTATTTGGGCTTAAGCTCCTAAACTCTGACTCTCAGACCTCACCAACACAGTGGATCTGTACTGAGAGGTGGGAACTGAGGAAAGATTGAGTCTTTATAGGGGTAGAAGCAAGGAGAGGGAGGTGGGTTCGCCTGATTGGCCAGGGGAGCCCATGTGTGACTAAAGAGGTTTTCATTGGTGGAGGCCATCTCCAGAGCTATGGAATGTGCTAACTGTTCGTTGCAGGGCCCTACCATTGCCCTATTTTATTGTGCAAGGGCTGGCTTATCATACCCGGGCTTATTCTTGCCTTGTGACAAGAGACTTGCAATAGTTTGAGGCAGCTGATAACAAAATGGAGTTATAGCAGTTTGGCTTCTATTATCTTTCAGCCAAGCATTTTACAGAAGCAAAAAGAAGCCCTTAAACTGAAAAGAGACTTGGGGCTGAAAAGGGGGGGTTCCACAAGGGGCATCTAGGTATGGTTCCACAACCATACTACCAAAAGCATTATACAGATTTAATGCAATTCCAATCAAAATCTCAATGACATTCCTCAAATTCACCTATTGTGAATTGTGCTGCTATAAATATTGATGTGGCTCTGTCCCTGTAATATGATGCTTTTAAATCCTTTGAGAATAGACCCAGGAGTAGGATGGCTGGGTCATAAGGTGGTTTCATTCCCAGTTTTCCAAGGAATCTCCATACTGCTTTCCATAATGACTGTACCATTTTGCAGTCCCACCAGTAGGGTTAGGGTTAGGGTGGTGCCTTTTTCTCCACATCCTCACCAACATTTATTGTTGCTTGTGATTTTAATAGCTGCCATTCTGACTGGAGTGAAATGAAATCTTAGTTTTGATTTGCATTTCTCTAATTGCCAGAGATGTTGAACATTTTTCATGTATTTGTTGATTGATTGTATATCTTCTCCTGAGAAGTGTCTTTTCAGTTCCTTGGCCCATTTATTGATTGGGTTATTTGTTTTTTTGGTGTTAAGATTTTTGAGTTCTTCATATATTCTAGAGATTAGTGGTCTATCTGATGTACATGTGGTAAAAGTTTGTTTCCAATTAGTTGGTTCTCTATTCACCTCACTGATTATTTCTTTTGCTGAGAAGAAACTTTTTAGTTTGAATCTATCTCATTTATTAATTCTTGATATTAATTCTTGCACTACAGGAGTCTTATTAAGGAACTTGGGGCCTAATCCGACATGTGGGGGATTAGAGCTTACTTTTTCTTCTATTAGGTGTAGTGTCTCTGGTCTAATTCCTAGGTACTTGATCCACTTTCAGTTGAGTTTTGTGCATAGTGAGAGATAAGGGTTTAATTTTATTTTTGTTGCATATGGATTTCTAGTTTTCCCAGTACCATTTGTTGAAGAGGCTATCCTTTCTCCAATGTACATTTTTGGCACCTTTGTCTAATATAAGATAACTGAAATTATATGTATTAGTCTCTGTGTCTTCAATTCTGTACCATTGGCCTACCAGTCTATTTTGTTGCCAATACCATGATGTTTTTGATACTATTGCTCTGTAGTATAATTTAAAGTCTGGTATAGTGATGCCACCTGCTTCACTCTTCTTGCTAAGGATTGCTTTATCTATTCTGGGTCTTTTATTTTTCCAGATGAATTTCATGACTGCTTTTTCTATTTCTTTGAGGAATGTTATTGGGATTTTGATTGGAATTACACCTTTATGTTCAAAATACTAGAAAAACTAGGGATAACAGGAACATATCTCAACATTATAAAAGGTATTTATGCAAAGCCCCAGGCTAACATCATCTTAAATGGAGAAAAATTGAAATCACTCCCTCTAAAAACAGGAACAAGACAGGAATGCCTCCTTTCACCACTGTTATTTAACATAGTACTTGAAACTCTGGCCAGAGCAACTAGACAGATGAAAGAAATTAAAGGGATCCAGATAGGAAAAGAACTCAAATTAGCACTATTTGCTGATGATATGATAATATACCTAGAAGACCCAAAAAACTCTACCAGAAAACTTTTACAACTAGTAAATGAATTTGGCAAAGTAGCAGGATACAAAATCAATACCCATAAGTCAAAGGCATTTTTGTACATCAGGGACAAATCCTCTGAAAACTACCCCATTTACAATAGCATTAAAGGAAAAAAAATACCTGGTAATCAACTTAATGAAAGAGGTGAAAAACCTCTATAACAAAAACTACAGAACACTAAAGAAAGAAATTATAGAAGGCATTAGAAGATGGAAAGGCCTACCTTGTTCTTGGATAGGCAGAAATAATATTGTCAAAATGTCCATACTACCAAAAGCATTATACAGATTTAATGCAATTCCAATCAAAATCTCAACGACATTCCTCAAAGAAATAGAAAAAGCAGTCATGCAATTCATCTGTAGATCAGTGAATAAAGAAAATGTGGTACATATACACAATGGAATATTACTCAGCAATAAAAGAGAATAAAATCATGGCAATCACAGGTAAATGGATGAAGTTGGAGAATATAATGCTAAGTGAAGTTAGCCAATCTCAAAAATCCAAATGCAGAATGTTTCCTCTGATATAAGAAGTCTGTAATGGCAATCACAGGTAAATGGATGAAGCTGGAGAATATAATGGTAAGTGAAGTTAGCCAATCTCAAAAATCCAAATGCAGAATGTTTTCTCTGATATAAGAAGGCTGATTCACAGTGGGGTTAGGTGGGGGAACATAGGAGGATTAGAGGAACACTAGAAAGGTCAATGGGGAGGGAGGGGAAGGGAGGGAGCAAGGGGGTATGAAGGGGGAGCAAAAAGAAGGTGGTAGAATAAGATGGATATCATTATCCTAAATGCATGATTGAAGACATGAATAGGATAAATATACTTTGTATACAGTGTTATGTAAAAAATTGCTCTATACGTGTATTATGAATTTTAATGCATGTTACTGTCATATATACAACTTCAAATACAAAAAAAAGAGAAAATAAAAAAGAATAAGAGGTTTGTTTTTAGAAATCTGTAATGCGTTAGCTACCCTGGTGAACTCTGTTGGAGTGAAATTAAAGAATTTCTGAAGCATTTGAAATCTAGAAGCAGAAAGTGATAAGTCAAGAAGCACTTTGGGCAATCAATATTTGGGTGGTGCATGCCTGTATTTTTGGTGATTCAGGAGACTGAAGCAGGAGGTTCATAAACTGGAGGCCAGCCTTAGCAAATCAGTTAGGCCCTTTCTCAAAATAAAATAGAAAAAGGGTTGGGGATGTAGCTCAGTAGTAAAGTGCCCCTGAGTTTCAATTCCCAGGACTAATAATAATTACAATAAATAATACTTTTAGCAAAACTGCAATGGCTATTACACAATAAAGTGCAGACAAAACTAAACATATTCATGTTTTTAATGGAGGAATAGCAGTTAACTCTTGGAATCTTTGTTTCTTGACTTGAGGGTTTAAAATGATGTCCATCTATTTGGAGACAAAGAGAGAGAGAGAGAGAGAGAGAGAGATTACAAAGGGAAAAAAAGTTATTTGCAAAAACTATTCAGGTGGATTTGGTGTACATTTTTAGGGAATCTAAAAGATAAGGTATATGAGGGACACACTGAGGAAGAATGGGATTGGCAATAGTTGACCTAGAATTCTATCATGGCTATATATTTGCTGGGATTGTAAATTAAGTCACTCTGGATTCTAGAAAATCTTAAAGTGCAGTTAAAGGTGACTCTAGCAGGTATCCATAGGAAAAACAACTAAAAAAAAAAAAAAAAAAAAAAAGTTCTTTTCTATTTTTTTTCTTTTCAATTCAGGATATCTCAAAACTTTTCTACTTTAATGTAAATTTTTGAGAGCCAAGATATGACATTTTTAATTGTTTCCAGCCATGATTTCAAAAATAAAATTAGAATATCTTTTAGGTTAAACATTCTAGGGAATAATCTTAAAAAGGTTTTTTAAAATATATCATGTTTCTCTAATAATAACGAACTATGATTACTTGAAACCTTAAGAAGGAATTCTTTTCACAGCTTTCAAATTGTATAACACTGTTACAAGATGTGGGTCAACTCCATATCAGCAAATTCCAGTGCTAATGATAAAACTCATTTTGAAGAAGATAATTCAGATGACTTTATCTTGTTGGTCTCCTCACATGGCCATGTTCTAATAAAATTCCACAGAAAATATTTTCTATCCATTTTATTTACAAACTTTGCAACTTTTTCATACCTGTACATATAAAGGGTTGGCACTTCAAATCCCTGCTAGACAGACTGTCACTTCGGTGGACTCTGACATAGGCAATCTCTCTCTACACAAATCCACCCAAACATTTCCTATAAAAGAGCAGATTATAAATATTTTTGGCTTTTCAGCATAAGACAGAGAATCAATATTATGTAAGTACTTTTTTTAACAAGACCCAAAACAAATTGTTACAAAATTTTATTAAGATAATTCAAAAGAAAATAATACTTCAATATAATACTTTGAAATGCAATTCTACAAATAAAAGGAATAGCATTTTTTGTGAATTGCAAATGTATATTTTCAATTCTCAAATCCGTTGTAAATATTGGTCTTCAAAAAGCATTTTTAGCTTGTGGACCATACAAAAGCATGTATAGACTGGATTTTTCATATTAAGCATAGTTTGCTGAACCTTGCTTAAGACTATATATATATGAATGTATATCTTTGTATAGTTAGAACCAATGTTTTAGAAATCTCTCCTCTACAATGAAGAGCCAGAGAATGATAAGGCTGATAGGCACAGATCTCATATGAGAAGGAATTATTTGTATGAAGTAGAAACGTTATGGTCTAAAGAAACAGCAGAGAATGATGAGCACCTTAAATTATGACATGGTAAGCAGTAGTTACTAGAGAGGGCCTCTGGAAAATGCTGTCCTCAAGGGAGAGCCAGGGTTCAGTTATGGTAAAGAGGAAAAAGGAATACTCAGAAGAGAAATTGAGAGTAGAGGGAAGCTGGTTGGTTGGAGAGTGGTGGTGTTAGAGTGCACAGTGAAAAGGTATGGCAGGTGAGTTGGTAAAGGGCCAAGGAGCATTGAGCATTGTTATTGGGCAGAAAGCATGGAGTGGGATCTGTTGATAATAAGTATTGTAATCTATTGGCAGTAAGTATTGTAATCTGGCATGCAAACTGGAATAAGTGGCATGGGAGATTTACTTGAGATAGTTTGTATAGGAAAGGTGATCACTAATCCCCGTGTTAAGGAACATAGTTACTGCAATGATGGAATCCATCAAAGTTCCATGTTCTTTGGTAGCTCCTGCAGTTTGAACGCCTCCCCATAAAAGCATGTGTTAAAACTGAATCCACAATGCAGCAGTGTTGGGAGGTGGGGCCTAAAGGGAGGTGATTAGGCAAGGAGGGCAAAGCCAATGAATCACTGGCCTTATCTCTAGTCTAGGTTTCTTGTAGAAGAGGAGGTCAGACCCCTTTCACACATGTCCTCTTACCCTTCTGCCTTCCAACAGCAAGAAGGCCTTTGCCAGCCCCTTGATCTGGGCTATCTCAACCTTCAGAACCATAAAAAGTAAATGATTCTTGTTTAATAAGTTACTCAGTCTGTGTATTCTATGATAGCAGCATAAAGTAAACTAAAGAAGTAGGCTAAATGCTATAACAGGACATCATATTGCTTGAACTATGTGATGAATTATTCTATACAGCAGACTTGTCTGGACTGGTCACATCCATCCAGTATCCCCTTTTTCACTTGCTCCCCAGTTTTGTTTCATCTCGCCAAGAATAACAATAGAAAGTTATTAGTGAAGTCTGAGTTCGGTCTTGCCTGTTGTCAAAACATCTGCTTTTCTATTTCTACTAATCTCTGTCTTATCTATTCTAGCTCTAAAGTATTATGCACATCAAGGGTAAGCAGCACACTCAACTCCCACCACAGACTGATGTGAAAAGCACTCAATTTTAACTGAGGGCAGGGTATTCTTTACTACACTATTACCTATAACATTAGGAAACCCGTATGGTAAAGGTATTTAGTGGTTCAGTTTGAGATCCTTCTGCCTTAGCTGTTCAAATTACACTTTTTTTTTTGAGATTGTGCTATCCCATTTCACTTTCTACTTCTCAATTAGAGCAGAGGGTAGAGAAAATATATTTTTTAAGGTTAGCTAAAAATAAAGTAAAAAATTCTGAAATCATGAAAAAAAAATTTAAGGCACCTTATTCATATTCTTATTTCCAAAATTGGATGAATATTTTTTCTAATAAGTTTTTAGATGGATTTTATTCTTCATAAAGATCATTTAAACCACTAAATGATTGTTAAGACAGCTTTTTTTTTTTTTTTTTTTTGCAGAGTAGTTTGAAATTTATTGCTTCAGAATTTTAATTTTTAAGTACAAGAACTTTTCTTCTTTTTAAAAATCTTATTGTTATTACTTTTATTTGTTCTAGTTAGTTGTACATGACAGCAGAACACATTCCAATTCATTGTACACAAATGGAACGCAACATTTCGATTCTCTGGTGTACATGGTGCAAAGACGCACTATTTGTGCAATCATACATGTACCTAGGGTAATATCTCTACCCTAGCACTGTTCCCTCTAAAACACATATCTTTTTGCCTTTTCCTTTCTCTAGCTTTCTGTCTTGATCCTTTTATGATTGTGCATTTGAAACCAGAGATGATATTTGTGGGAAGAATAAATTACCATTAGGTCCTTATTCCCCTGGTATTGAAGATTGAACACCTGAAAAATGACAAGGCAAGAGCAGTAAGTTTTATTTGAAGGATAAGAGAAAGAGTCAGAGAGAGTAAGAGAGAGAGAGAGAGATTCTGACTCCAAAGCTGTTGCCCAAGGGAGTGGGGTGTCCCACCCCTTTTGACCTTTCTGTCCATGTCCTCTTCTCCTCTTATCTTGCCTACATGGCCAAACGGTGGGGAAGGAGCTTTCCAGGGGTGCCTCTCCACATCCGTCCAAAAAGGCAGGAAAGGAGTACCCAGGAGCTACTTCATCAACAACTCCTTGTTGGGAAGAACAATTACTTGGAGGCAGGTAACCTTGGCAACAAGTTGGATGAAAGGGAAGTTCTATGGAGGTATTAGCATTTTATTTCCTTTTGAATCAGCCCCCATCTTCCTGACCCAATCATTCATTATCTACTCTGACTGTTCTTTTGCCTCAGCCTCAATTTCATCATGGAAATAGGTGCCTTCTAGACCTGCCTTGTTTACTCTATTTCCTCCACTTAGAATAACGTTTTTTTTGTTGTTGTTGTTGTTGTTGTTGTTTTGTTTTGTTTTGTTTTGTTTTTTACCTGCTCTCAGCCCAAAATACCTACTGGAATTTTTGGATCCAGTTACAATGTTATATCTCATCTGAAGACTTTGCTGACCACCATGCCCCCACAAATTCTGATCATCTCATACTATTTACTTAAATTCCAGTACTGAGCTTCACTAGATTATAGAAATACCATATTTTAAAATGAATCCATAAACTCTTTCTTTATCTTTCTCATTATATATATATATATATATATATATATATATATATATATATATATATGGATTGTTCAACCACAGGAGCTAAGATATTCCTTGTTATCTTCCAGACATTGTGAACATTAAGAGTTCAGTAGTCTCCAGGCACCACCCTCTCCCATACCATGAAATCTTCTCTCTTCTTTCATTCTTAATATTTCTTCATTAGAAATTTAAAAATATTTACTCTAAATAGTCATATGTACATATAGGAATATGTACATATATATTTAAACAATGTTAAATCTACCATATCATTTAGCATTAGCAATTGACAGAAGTGGTATTTCATCAGAGGTTTTACTTAAATAATCTGCCCAATGTCACTTTTTCTGTCTTGTGTGTCTGTGTCATCGCCAAGGAAGAAGCAAGTCAAATAACTGCATACAAAATTTAATGCATATGCGGGCGCGGTGGTGCACGCCTGTAATCCCAGCACTTTGGGAGGCTGAGGCAGGAGGATCGCGAGTTCAAAGCCAGCCTCAGCAATGGCGAGGCACTTAGTAACTCAGTGAGACCCTGCTTCTAATAAAATACAAAAAAAGGGCTGGGGATGTGGCCCAGTGGTCAAGTGCCCCTGAGTTCAATTCCTGGTACCAAAAAAAAAAAAAAAAAAATTAATGCATATTAAGTTTTTTAAGACTGACCAAGACAGACCACAATACAGTGGATTGAAGTATGTGTTCTAAACAGAACACTTAGAATTTTGGCCCAAAGAAAGTACTGCCAGAAAAATTCTCATTTGTTGTTGTATTATATGGGTGCCAATGAAGACTAAAGGCAGAGATACCAGTAAATAATTTATTGTAAACAATCAAACATAAATTACTAAGGATTAGAAATTACTATTTTGAACATCATCTTATATGATTGTATCCCCCAAACAACTTTTAGAGTATATTCTGTTGTGAATATTCACACATCATAGGCATTTCTACTTTTACAGAGTAACTGAAGAACACTGGAGAGTCCACTTTATAGAATCTCACAGGGGAATGTATCCCAACTGCTTTTATTCTGGACCCCATGTGATACTTAAATTTAAATGATTCTTATCCTCAATTCTTCATTGGCTCAATCAAATTTAAGTCCATAAGAACATTAATCAGAATAAATAATTTAATTCTGGACAAAGGGATTTTATTACCAAATCCACTTTCTATGGATATTTTACTAGTATTTAGTATTTTTGAAGGACATAGTAGGAAAAAAAAAAGTTTGAGTGTTTCTGTTTTGCAATAAGAAAATGTATTTCTTCATTTGTGGCCAAGGATGCCTTGAAATTGCATGAAGTAGAATAAAGAGTCTAGAGTTGTGGGGAAAATGTGCATGGGAGATAGCCAAGCTTGGTTCCACCTTCTGCATTTTTCAATTTGTTTTCTTATCAGCATGCCCATAAACTGGAAAGTATTAGGCACAAACCCATTGATAAGCATATGAAAATTTCTTCTAGTCTCTCTCAACTTTTCTTCATGGAAACTCTTTTAAGTATTGCAATTTTCAAATAAAAGGAGTTACAATACAAATGTGAAAACAAATTATTTTAACCTTGGAGGCTAAAGTGCATATGCAGCATATTTTTCACTAATTTTTTGATGGATAAGAGGGAGGACAACCAGCTGGAAAGACTCTCAATATAAATGATAGTGAAGGACTTTCTTTCCCATGAGGGTATAAAGGTTAAATGGTTGCATGCCACCTGTTAATTAAGATTCTGAGAGTAGGCAACAGAAATGGACTCAGGCTCACTTTAACAGAAAATTAATTCATTAAAACATATCTGAAAGCTTTCAAAACCAATGAGAAGGTTGGAATTCTATGACTGGAAAATGAACAGGAGTCATGAAGGTCCAGGCATTTTTGAATATAGGAATGTGTTCTGGAGAATCTGATTAATATACTGCAGCAAAATCTGTTAGGACACTGCAACTGGCAGTTAGACCTATGAACATTCATCTCTGCCCTTGGAGAACTGAGGGTCTCTGTGTACGCCTATGAATAATTTTTAAACTGCAACTTTATTCCCTCAAGATTCAGAGTCATGAGGAGGGACATGACAGTAGGATAGTTCATCAAGCTTTTGTATGTATATTGGAGACAATCTTCCCATCCATACTTTATTGCACATCAATACTCAGGTAATACAAGGATCCTCTAACATTGAAAGGGATTTCAGAGTCTGAATCCCCAAATAAGAGAAAATGTACTCTGTGCAGCTGATACAGAGAAAACAGGGTACCATCTTCAAATGCTTATGCTTCCTTTCAGGATAAGTGGGATAGGAATGTTTAATTCTTTCTAAGTTTTAATTAAATATTTTATGACCATTGTTATTAAGTCAAGTAATTTAAAAAATCTGTGTATAGGAATCTTGATTTTTTTTTTCAAACTTGTAGACCACTATGAGAAATGTTAAAATAATTGCCCAAATACTACAAAGAGCAATTGACATTGCCGGGATCATATCACAGCCCTCTCATAGAAATCTCATTCTCAACAGGGCCATGAATAAAGTTAACTTTTAGATAACAATTTGTCATTTTGAATGGCTAGCCCTGTCTTATATATTCCTTTTCTATATTTTTCTTCAATACTCCAAAATCTTGTTTTAATTTTATTTGTATTTTCCATTTCAAGTCCTGTTGCCATCACTCATGTAAAGTAGTACTATTTCTCCTGAATTACTTTATTGCTTTTATTTTTTCCCACCAAATCTACACTGATTTGCATATACTTTCATTGGAAAGTCATATTAGATCCTAAGGTCTTATTTTATTTTTCATTTTTTATTTTTTTTGGATCTAGGGCTTAACACAGTGCCTCATATGTAGAAGGTGACTGATACCTATTTGGGTTACAGTGAAGGCTAAAAGAAGGGAAATGGGCAAGACAATGAGGTGTGAAGGCAAAGTGAAAGAAGAAAGTGTGGAAGGGGAGTCAACAAATACACAAAGAGGAGACAGTGCCATCCTCTGGCACTGACACATACATCAGTGCCTAAGGAACTTTTTATACTAGTAATGATATTTATGACTTTATCTCCTGTGGATTCCAGCTTATTTATTTGGACTTATAAATATGTGTATTAATGCTTTTAGTTATCAGGATGATATGTTCATCAAAAGGTTGTCTCTTAGGCTAAATGAGCTTTATAGACTGATGTAGCCAAAAGACAATCTGCTATTACATTCATTGATTGAAACTGATACTTTCGCTAACTTTATTCTGGTATCCATTTGTCTCCTAAGATATGTATGTATAAAAAGATCAGGCTTTGGAACTGGAAAGTGACTTACATAATTAAGAATTTAAGACAAAGGGATATTTTTCACTTGCTGAAAAATGCATTATGTTCTGTAAAGGTTTTAAGAAATAAGAACTTTGAAAGGGCTTCCTGATATGAATAATTGCAAATGTCAAAGTATGAAAGTTCCCTGATAGTGATTCTATTTCTAGAATGTCAGATACTGATTCAAAGGTGACATGAATGATTTGAATGAGTTGTTTTATACCACAGAGATGGTCCTGTAGCAGTATGAAAGCAGTACTTTATAACCAAGAGAGAGATTTATTTAAGGCCAAAATGTCAGAGGTAATCAAACTATTTAACTTGTACTCATAACTTTATTTTGTACTATATTAATGGACATACAAAATTTATAATATCCCAGCAAATTAAAAAAAAAGACTTTTATGAAGAGTAAGATTAAATTCTATATTGTAATTTTTAGCGAAATACTGATAAAAATCTTTAGGATAATATTTTATAAGTGTTAATATAAATTACATATTGCATTTTTTAACTTAGTTTTAAATTTATCTTAGCATACCTGCAGCAAATAGACAAAGCTGGTCTTTGTGAACATTGACATGGTGGCTGGTAAAGAAACAGAACATTGTTCACACTCAGAAAACCTTTATTCTGCCTTCAACAGACACTATTTCACTCAAAGGGTGATCACTATCCTGATTATTAAAACTATTATTAGCTCTCATAAGTAGTATTACTATGAGCATTTTATGTGTACACACACACACACACACACACAGGCACAGATACATCAATCTGTCTATCCATTCACATACATTTCTCTGAGGCATATAACTTGGAATAGCATGGCTGGGTCATTCAGTTGCACATATGTTCTGCTTTGGTAAAACCTATTAATAATATTTATAAAGTATTTGTACCAATTGTCCAAAGTGCATCAGCATTTTTGTTACTTTTCATTATTAGCCACACATTATAGACTCTCTTTCATTTTATCATTCTAAGACCCCCAAACTGGCTTTTGTTTCTTTATTTTCTTTCATGTTATCAGGAATCTAAATGATATAAATCAAAACAAGGACTTTTTAATTCATAAGATTTTACTTAATATTTTTTAAAAATATTAATTCCTCAGATGTTTCCTAGAATGAAATTGTATAAATTGCTTAGAGAGGAAATTTTCTTCACTATTTGATGGGATCATCTCCTTTAAGGGGAAATGCCATAAATATTTCAAGGATTTTTATTTATTAAAAAATTAAATGTCTTTCCAGGAGTGGCGGCCCTTTAATCCCAGCACTTGGGAGGCTGAGGAAGGAGGATTGAAAGTTCAAAGCCAGCCTCAGCAATGGCGAGGCACTTAGCAACTCAGTGAAACCTTGTCTCTAATAAAATACAAAAAAGGGCTGGGGATGTGGCCCAGTGCTCGAGTGCCCCTGAGTTCAATACCCAGTATCAAAAAAAAAAAAAAAAAAATTAAAATAAATGTCTTATAACATCATATAATAAAATTGAAGGTACCTTATTCTCACTTATTCTCATGTCAAGGCATTCTCATTCTCTGTTATAAAATTATATATATATATATATATATATATAATGTATATACATTATATATACATATATATACTTATATATACATATATATACATTATATGTTTTAAACATAGTAAAATATGTTTTAATGCTGTCTGTATGATTAAAACTCCTCATTTATTGAAAAATAGTAGTGTCTGACACCAATAGTATCTCTAAATCAATACAGAATCTTTATATTTCTCATTTATTTTCAGATTATTATATTAACTTCATTTTAATAATAAATGCTTAGTTTATCACAGTATAGTACATTCTTTTAAAAATATTCTTTAGTTATGAATGGATACAATATCCCTATTTTTATTCATTTTTTATGTGGTGCTGAGGATCGAACCCAGGGCCTCACACGTGCAAGGCAAGCACTCTACCACTGAGCTACAACCCCAGTCCATATAATAAATTCTCAAAGAAGTTTACAAGGAAGCATGATTAAAAATTAAAATCTGTTCCTGGTGAAACACAAGATCAAAGGGTTCACACACATTTTGGAGCTAGATTTGGACCACTAAGATTTGGGCAAAAGGAAAGAACTGCAAATGATTTAAAAGATATGCAATCAAGGCTAAAACAAGCTGCAGTGATTGACTCTGGAGGGTGAAGATTTAAAGGATGCAAGTGAGAGAAACTAAAGCAGGGATTCAGAACTCACATTTTAAATGTGGGCACTTTAGACATAACTTTAAGGTATAATGACACCATTTTAACAATCATCCTTCCCATTAAGCAAAATGTTTAAGAATTATCTTTCTGCCATCAGTCTCTCATTTTCACCATCCATTCTCTAATTGCCACCAATTATTTTACTAAATATTTCCCTAAATTTGATTATACCATGCACCTGCTCATAAACAATTTAAAGTTGTCAAATATTGAGAAACTTTGTGTTTTTTTTTTTTTCATTCACTTTATTTATTTTTTGTATAAAAACCCTATGTTGTAGCCACAGCTGGAGCCTGGGTCCTCTGTACAGAGACTCTGGTATGGGTTTTCACAAGATGGTCAGTGAATTCCTGATAGGGAGACTTGGTGAACACAGTTTCTTTCCAGAGATCGGGGGTCAAATAGCTATATGTCTTGGAGATGGCATCAAAGGTGGCCTTGGCAAAATTGCCCAAGGTGTCAGTGCAGCCCCTGGCAGAAGTTTAGCAGTCATCAATATCGGCCATCAGTAGCAGCTTTTTGGGCATAGGAGCTGAGACAATGCCTGTACCTCTGGGAGCAGGGGTGAGCCGTACCAGCACAGAACCACAACGTCCTGTCACATTGCAAGGGACAGTGTGGGGCTTGCCAATCTTGTTCCTCCAGTATCCTCTCTGGACAGGAACAATGGAGAGCTTGGCCAGGATGATGGCCCCTCGGATAGCAGTGGCTACCTCCTTGGAACACTCTACTCCCAGTCCAACATGACCATTGTAGTCCCCAATAGCTACAAACGCCTTGAACCTGGTCTGCTAGCCAGCATGAGTCTGCTTCTGTACAGGCATGATCTTCAAAACCTCATCCTTGAGTGATGCGCCCAGGAAAAAGTCAATGATCTCAGACTCCTTCATGGGCAAAGAACAACTTAGAGTAAAAAATAAATAAATTTAAAAGAAAAAAAAGAAACTTTGTGTTATCATTCAAGCTTCTCTATGGCTTGGCACCAGTTAACCTCTAGATCAAGCATGGGTGTATAGATACTCTACAGCTCTTCTCCAAATATTTCTATAGTTGTCCTGCTTTAGTTTTAGCTCATTCTGGTTGTTAGCATAGTGTTTCTTCCTTTCTACCTTTCTAAGCCCATAGAATCAATCCTGTCCTTTATGCAATGCAAATTTAGTATCTTTAAAAGTCATGAACCAAATAACTCATCCTAACCTCTGCCATTCATGACTCAGCCTGCTAATACTTGGATTTTTCTTCATTGAGTTTTAGAGGTTTACCTACCAGTCACATTAAATTATAGTCTTGAAGACAGGGAAGATACATTATATATGTACAATCTCAGAGATATTTAGCAAAATACTTTCAAACAACAAATTACAAATTGGCTTGTAAAGGCTTAGAAAATTAAGTTAAATATTTATGGAGCATGATTATGCAAATAACTTATTTACCTATGAATGAGTAGTTCTCAGATGGGGAGTGGTTTTGTACCCCTCTTCCCTACCAAGTGACATATGGAAATGTCTGGGGACATCTTTGATTATCATATCTGAACAGAGGGAGTACTGGCATCTTGTGTGGAAGTTGGAGATGCAGCTAAACATCCTACCATGCATGGAGCAGTCTTCTACAACAGAGAATTCTCTCATACTAAATGTCAGTAGTTAGTTTGAAAACACTTCTAGGTTAGGAAAATATCCTTCTTATCAGTTTAAACAAAATAGTTACCATTCATGTAGCCCAAAGGACAGATTTATTTCTATATTACTCATATGTGAACTTCTGCATTTTATGTACAAATATGGATGTGGTCATTAATCACCAGGAAATGCAAATCAAAATGACAATGAGATATGACCTCACACTTTTTCAGGATGGCTGTTATCCAAACAAACAACCAAACAAACAAACTCAAGTATTGGCTAGGATGTAGAGAAATTGGTACACTTATAAACTGCTGGTGAGAATGAAGCCAGAGTAGTTTCTATGGAAAATAGAATGAAATTTCTTCCAAAAATTAAAAATAGAACCACCTTGTGATCTACTAATTCTACTTCTTGGTATTTTCTCAAAAGAATTCAGATAAGTATTTCAAAAAATATTAGTACACACCATGTTTTTTATACCACTATTTATAATGGCCCAAATATAGAAACAACCTAAACACCCATCAGTGGATAAATAGAGAAAATGTGCTATATACAACAAAGGAATACTTTTGCTCTACCTTTATCAGCTATAGCTGTTATCTGGAATAATTTTTGATTACAGTTTCTCCCCCTAGAATGCAAATCACAAAAAAAGGCAATTCAAATACTACCCCAATCCACTTACGTTTACAGATTCTCTGATCCCATTATAATTTACAGATTTTTTTAATGATTTATTTTCTAATTTCTGATTATCATGAAAATTACTCAAGTAAGTAAACGTGGAATAGCTTTTGAATAGTATTTCTGCTAAAATAGATTGAATATCCAATGCATATATTTTACTGTTCTTTTAAGCTGGCTGAAAGTTTGTGAGAGTTGGCTATGACAAGCCATTTCCACTGGTTGCATTAGTCACAGTAGGCTCATTAATACTGTTCTTACTCATGGTCTTCACATTTTCATAACTTTCAATATCAGATGATCATTTCTCACTGTTTTTTCCACCACATGTTGCTTGTGTGTGGAACGGAGTATGCCCAGTGTCTCTGTTATGGTTTGGATGTAAGGAGTCCCCCAAAGCTCATGTGTAAGACAATGCAAGAAGGTTTAGAGGAGAAATGATTGGGTTATAAGAGTCTTAACCCTGGGCTGGGGATGTGGCTCAGCGGCAGAGCGCTCGCCTCGCACATGCGCGGCCCAGGTTCGATCCTCAGCACCACGTAAACATAGATGCATTATTTCATTGTGTACAACTAAAGTAAATAAATAAATTTAAAAAAAAAAGAGTCTTAACCCAATCAGTGAATTAATCCCCTGATGGTATTAACTGAATGGTAACTAAAGGCAGGTAGGGTATGGCTGGAGGAGGTAGGTTCCTGAGGGCTTGGCTTTGAGTTACATAATTTTGTACCTCCAGAGTGTAATCTCTCTATCTCTGCTTCGTGATCATCATGTGAGCTGCTTCCCTCTGCCACACTCTTCTGCCATGATGTTCTGTTTCACCTTGAGCCCCAAAGAATGGGGCTGCCTGTCGTCTATGGACTGAGACCTCTGAAACCATGAGCCCAAAATAAGCTTTTCCATCTTTACATTTGTTCTGGTTGGGTCTTTTAGTCACAGCAGTAAAAAAGCTAACTCACACAGTAATCCAGGCTGCTGGAGAACTCAGCATCTGGAGCATCTGCTGGTGTCACAGTAGAAGGAAGACAAGGTGGTAAATTGAAAATTGGCTCTTAAAGACTCCTTTCCATCAGTGACACACATTATGTCCGATCTCATGATGATGAGCGATATCAACTAACATATTGATTAGAATAATTTCTTGGAACATGTATTACATATTTTCTGACAGAATAATTCAGCACATCGTATTTCAATTACCCTCCTGTTTCCTTTGGTGACTTTACAATTTTAAGTGATTTTGTGGGTAGATTAAGAACATTGATTTTGAGAAACTGGATAGTTGGCATGCTCTATAAATTTAAGACTTAATTGATCAAATACCTATCTTTTTCTATTTGTTATGCTTTTTAGTTGGCTCACTGAAGAATGGATTAATGATATCAAAATATTTTGACAGTTTAATCAGTACCATTAGGATACATGGCATACAGTTTGTCATATTTTCAGGGTGATTTAAGTCTAGTTATGGCCCTGTTTAATTTCATCAGAATGGGAAAAATAGGATCCAGTTTAATTTCATCAGAATGTCTGAAAAGTATCTGGGAATATGTGCAGGTTCTCAAATTGTCAAGGTAGTGGTTAGAGTTTTTTCATTAGGTGAAATAATATAATTCAGTGAAAAATTTTGGTAATAGAAAAGAGGTTAAGAAATTATAAAGGTAGATTTTTTTAAATGAAAACAGCCACTATTTTCTGTTGCTGCTGTTGTCTACTGGGGAAAAAGATCTTGTGGACAATCTCTAGTAGTATAGCTTTTAGTGGAATGACATTAAAATTCTGATTCCATATTGCTTGTTCTTTTACATTGGAGCAGATGTCAGTTTCATATGGATTCTGGATGTAATCCAATCTGTTCTTCAAATATAAATGTAATTACTGGTCAATAGTTTGGGATAATTTATACATCTGCTGAAGTCGTGGAGGTTTTATTAATTATTTTGACTTAGAGTTATTTTCCTCTGAAAAACTGAGAATTTTGAACCATATTGCTTTGGGTGAAGTCACCCCTCTTCCTAATAAAATCTTGGGAAGTCACCCCTCTTCCTAATAAAATCTTGGGTAGAATAGGTGGGGATAATGTGCAGACATTACTCACAAGTCCTATCAGAGGGTTCAGCTTTAGGAAAAAAAAAAAAAAAAAAAAAGAGAGGTGTTACTCCAAAGAAATAGTTTACACTTGTTTTAGGAAGGACTGAAGAAGTTAGTATGCAAAAGACATATAGTTTAAGCTTTAATTAGCTAGAATAAAATTAATGTATTTTTCCAGTTATCAGGGTTTAATTAATTAAATTCATTAAAGTCATTAATTCAAACTTTCTTCCAGTATTATGATACCTAATAATATTCTCAAACTTTTGCCTACATGTGGCCCCTATTTTTTAATAACAAGCTTATTTCCTGTTTTATATTGTTACCTGAAAACTTTCTAATTGAAATGAAAACAATAAATATAATTCATTTAATCCTCTTCCCCCTTTCACTACTGCCACTCCTAACACTAATGCATATTTAACTTGCAAAATGTGGACTACTGGCCAATGGTTGGGGAAAATTTACAGATGGACTGAAGCCATAGAATATTTTATTTTGATTCAGGATTTGTAGCTTACGAAAAGCTCAGGATTTTGAACCATGTTAATGTATGAGATCAGCCTTGATTTTAGTAATAGCTACGTGTTCTATATTTTATATTAACTATCTCATTTATTCTTCACAACAGATGTATAATGTATGTGTGAGACTTAATCACATTTTAAAAATGAGGGGACTGCAATTTACCAACGTCAAGAAAATTATCAAGGTCACTAGATTTTTAATTTAGACTACCTGACCATAAAGTCCATGCTTTTATGCACCCTGCTGTACCCTTCTATTTTCCAGATATTTTCTCCATAGATTGGCATTCTTACTTATAATATAATAATAATGATTAACTAAATATACCCAACATTAAATTCTTGCCACATCCCCAAAATCAAAATAGAATATCAATGAGATTTTCTGTATATACAGATTAGCTTTGTTACTATGCACACCCAGATTTGAAATCTAGGAACTAATAATTATTTAGGCAGTTGTTTTAAAAGTGCTTGTATTTTCTCTAATTGCCATTTTGTGTATGATTCTATACCATGCTAGTTATATCTTTTTCCTTATTGGTGGAACATTTGATGCTAAAAGCAGTATGGCTTGCCCTGGATAATTTTTGACTTCCCTAATATATGAAAGAAACTTGGTTCTATGGAAGGTTATAATACAACATGGATTAGCACATTTGTTATTAAATAAAATGTAAAGTGAATTACAAATAATTTTATCCTGAATTATCAGTAGTTAAGATAGGTCATTTTGCGTGAACACCATTATTCCTGTTTGGGGGCTGTTGATATTATTGGGGGAGACTCTATGCTGCATTCAAATCAAAACTCTACCACTTTCAGGCACAAGGTCCTTGTCATTGATATGCTATTTAAGAAAGAGTTTGCAGGGAATATTGGTACATGGGTAAATGCATTTTAATTGTAAGCTAAAAAGACTCTTATTATTTCTTATTATCAGTGAATCTGCGAGTCAAGCTGTATAGAGTCAGAAAGATTTTCTAAAGTTTTTTTTATTGACCCCCAAATGCATTTTTCTAAGACTAAAGATTCAAAATTGAAGCTTTTCAAATGGTCACTTGACTGTTACTAAAATGACATCTAGTTTCAGTTGTTATTCTCTTGAGTATGCAGAATGTTACCTCACACCCAAACCAATTTTGTAGTATGGGAGAAACATTACTAAGTAGATGAAATATTGTTGCTAAAAATATGGATTTAAAAACATTCATGCCAACTTCCATGTAATTTCAAAATGACAATTGATATTGATATGATAGGAACAGAAATAGTCATTAATAATTGATTACAATACAAATATATGCATTAAATTTTTTAAAAAGGTTAAAAGCAGGCAAATGACAAAACAGTGATTCAGTGATCATTATATGATATGAAAGTTTAATAAAGGCATCCTAACATGTTGGGGTTTTTTGTTTGTTTGTTTGTTTCATATGTTTCCTGATCCAGATTTATATTTTTGAAAATAATATCTACTACCAACCTGATATAAAGAGCAGTTCATTGCGACTCACATCCTCTGGGAAAGAAGGAATTATTTTTAATGGGATTGCTGACTGGTTATATGAAGGTGAGTTGAACAGATTTAGTTTCAAAAGAATGCAAACAACATATTTTGAAATAAAATCTAAAAGAAAAAATCTATTCATACCAAAACAATAGATTTAGCACTATTTCTTCTCATTTCCTCTCAAAATTGCCTTCACACTTTCATATATTTGCATGTGCTCACATTTTGCCTGGTTGTGATTTACATCTCCTTATATGAGTCCACATTTGGTATGTGTTTGAATGTGTATGTATAATGGGCACATATAAACACACTTGGTCTCAGCTGCACTAATTTTGTTGTTGATGATACTTAACAAATGAGAATGGACAGCTACCTCACAACATTCTGGAATTAGATGATTGATTTTTCAGATTCTCTGGAAAAGGAGAAACAAAAGCCTTTACCTGTCAAAAAAGTGTAAAAAAGCCATTTGATTTTAGTCATTCCCATCAGGGACATTCTGTCACATTTTAAAAGCCATTGCATAGGGAGAAAAATAAAGCCTACCTGAAGAGTTATTTTCAATAACTGTTGAATCAAGTTTTGGTAATAGCTGAGAATAAAGACTGGGGATGTAGTTTAGTGGCAGGCAGAGAGCTGGCCTAGCATGCACGAGGTCCTGGGTTCAATCCCTAGCATAGCAAAAAAATAAAATAAAACATAATAATAATAGTATAAAAATCAGTGAAATGCTGAAAATCTCCCTCTAATTTTGATCATATATCAATTATCAACTGACTAGCTGAGTTCTAGGTGTGTGTGTGTGTGTGTGTGTGTGTGTATATGTATATATACACATATGTATATATGTGTATATATATATGCATATATACATATATATATATATATGCATATATATATATATGCATATATATATATATATATATATATATATTGCCTGGGAAAGATTGAAATCCTGAGTTTAAACCCTGGGTTTCAGATTCTGCAACTGATCTTGGCAAAGCATGTCAACACTTAAAGTAAATTTGTTTGACTACGAATCATAAAACCACGAATCATACAGAAAAGTGATTTTATTTCTTGAACAATATTTGCAAATGCAATTTCTCTACCTCAAATTCAATAATTTAAATCCTGGAATAAAAGTAATCATTCAGAGCACTCATTCATTTTTGCAGTCTCTCACTCAGTGGGTATTATCAACTGTATTCCATATACTAGTCTGGGTATTAAGATAGCACAGGAAGTTAAGAAAAAATACATACACAGCCTTGAGACCTTATATTCAAGTGAAAGATTTCGCTAGGCAGAGATATGTTATTAAAAGAGTTGTAGTCCTTGAAATGTACAAGTTGTAGTCCTTGAGATTTATATATGTATGTGTGTGTGTGTGTGTGTGTGTGTGTGTGTGTGTGTGTGTACAATTCTATTTATATCTATAATACATTTCTATATACATGCCGGCATCAAATAATAAAAGATTTTTAGAAGCCATGCTTTATTTTGAGGAGTAGTGAGAGCTACATTGAATATCAGCAATCATTATGCCATGAAGGAACAAAACAACAGCAGCAACAAAGAAATACACAAGTAGATAAGAAGGGTTCTTTGTTTAAGAGTTTCAGAAGCTGACTCTGAATTTCCTATTTCAAAAAGATAAGTTTTGGAGAGGCCTGGAATGGCCCACTAAATTGGAAAAACAAAACAAAATAGGTGAAGAACATACTTGGGTAAGTCTGGGGATTTGACTAGCTGGAGCTACAAGATCCCGTTACCTGGAGGAGCACAGAGGCTAAGATAAGCCTTTCAACATCATGTCATTGATACTGTGTGAGAGACCAACAAGTGAAGAAACTGGTTGAATTCAGTGTGGTGAGTACTTGACTTGTGGTCAACACAGGATTCTCTGGAAGAATGAAGAAATGAGACTTAGGCCATTCACATCTCAGGGAGTTTCAAATATTTTCATTTCAGAGTTGAGCTTAAAAAATTAAGAAGTATTACATATGAGAAGATGATATTAGGAAGGAAAATGCATGTAGAGGTAATAACTTCCCAAAACACAGAAGGGTTAAATAGCACAGCGTGTGCTAGGGAATTAAGTCTACTTTATATCATCAAGGTATAAAATTTGGGACAAAGGAAGGCAGTAAAAACTAGAAGACAGGGACCTCCTACAATGATCTGGGATTTCAATTATGTTTTACCAGTAAATGTGGAAACTAGTAGAGCTTTTCAAGTACAAGAGTGACAAGATTGAGTCAGCCGTGTACATAGAGGATACTGGTTATGGAGTGTAGCTGGGATCTAATAGTGGAAAGGACCAGTGAGCAGCTATAAGGCTTTTTCTGTGCTCTATCAGGAGATAATGAGCATTGGAACTGGGGTTAAAGCAGTTATAAGGAGGGAGGATTCTAAAATTGATGAGGCAGTAAAAATAGTTAGGTCTTAGTGGCTGAGCAGATGGGGCGCGTGAGAAAAAGTCAAGAATGACTCTATGACTTCTGGTTTGGGTCACTAGTAAATGGTGATGGCAGACACACTGAGCAAGCACTAACAAGGAGTGAATTTCAGGGAGGAGAGGAGTTAATAGAAATGTAGGCATTTCAGTCTACTGGCAATGCTATGTTGGGCAATGCAGTGTGATCTTTAGCATCAATGAGCTTTGAAATCAATGAGATGTATGTGCAGTGTAGACTGTTCCTGTTTTGCTGACTTGAACCCTGATTAAGATGACTTAAACCACTGTCCTATTGGGGAAGGGTTATGGGCATTCCACTTTAAGGAATTTTTTAAAGGACAATATTGGAGACCATTAGCTAACAAATAAGGTTATTTTCTTAATAAGATAATAAAAATGTATATATTTACACTGAGAATGAACAGTGTCTTGAGATTTGGGGGGGGGGGGGGCAGAACAAACAGGTAACAACATCCTTTGTGATGACACTGTAGGTCTCAAAGGTTCCAAAGGGGAAGTGAAAAAAATATATACAGTTTGTGCCACTCAAGTTAAACTTGATACTTTGGCCACTATGTTCCAAGTATACTAGAAAATCTCACATATGTATCTGATTTAATCCTCACAATACTTCTTATTGAAGAAACCAAGGCTCAGGGAACACAAGTGACTTGGATAAGGTCTCAGAGCTGATAAGTGGCAGAGTTGGCCTTTGAATGGTTTCTGTTTCCAAAGCCACTTCTTAGGCACCAGGCCACCATACTTGTTGGTGTTTGCTTCCCCTGGGTCCTATGACATGGCCACATCTGGGGCCCTAAACCTTAATATTTCACTAATCTTTTCCTCATCCAAAGGCTCTACATTCTGCTATCAGTGGAATTACTCAATGTTTACTTCATTTCCGGAAGGAATCTTTTCAAGGGAATCATTGATAAAATTTGGTAGAGGGGCTTAATTTGGATGTCATTGATTCTCCCTTAACATTTTACCTCCTGTCCCCAACCTTTGCTGCCAGAGTCCCATACACATGTGAATCTCCCAGGTCACTTGCTTGTCTGATGTGCCATCAGCTCCATATCCAGAACTTTCCTTCATGTATTCAGGGACACAGCAACATGCCCTGAGGAATAGATACATGTGATCTTCAGTGCTGTGTGTGTTTCTAGTATGGAGATCATTTTATTATTTTTCAGAACTCAATTACAATCTAACCTGTGTGGGAGGTTCAGGAAGTAACATGTAACATTTCTACTTGTTTTCAAAAATTGAAATTAACCTTCTAGAAATGTTATGAGAGAAAAGGATAAGAGGAATCACATGAAAGATGATAAAGTGTTTTTATGGCAAGTTTTAAGGATAGGGCTCAATCTTTTTTGGACTAGGCCACACTGTGATTGTGGTTGGTGCTCTCAACCACAATCACTACATGGAGTCTTTAAAAGTGCCATTTTAAAGTTTCTTTGTCTCATTCTTAGCATTATTCAGTTCCTAAAGAAAATAAAAACACATAAAATATGACATGGTGAAATTCAGAGAAATAATAAAACTCTTAGGATGGAAGATAATTTAAAATATTGTTTACACAAAGCACACCCAATGCTAGTCATGTGCATTGTGTACTTGGTATTATAACTAAATAAGGTAAGATATCAAAGTTAAATTTTTTAAAAAATCTTTTAAGTTTTGTTAAAAAGAAAGTATACAATTGCCAAGTTCACAGCTTTGAAAATTTCCAGAAAGCATTTAATCTATTAAGTAGGAAAAAAATGACTTGTTTTAAATTATTGAAGGCTATAGAGTAATGAAACTAATGTGCTTAAATGATTTATGAACATACTTTAGATTGTCATATTTTAAAGGAATTATTCTCTGAACTTCAAGGCACAACAATGGAGCAAAGATATCTGTCAAGGATTATCTGAGAACAATACAATAAGGAGTAAGAATTTTGGCTATTTCCAAACTAGTGAAGTGATGAACTGTAAACAACTATTATATAAGAAACCATTCACAATGTGAAAAAGAGAAGTATAAAAATAACCTATGTCAGCATACTAAATAGAATTATAAATAAAACCAAGTTTTATATGTCAAGCATGGTGGCACATGCCTGTAATCCCTAAGATTCAAGAGGCTGAGGCTGGAGCATCACAAATTTGAGGCTAGAACCAGCAAGGTAGTGAGCCCCTAAGCAACCTGGCAAGAGCCTGCCTCAAAATAAAAAATTATAAAAGAACTGGGGATGTAGCTCAGTGTAAATCACACCTGTGATCATTCCCCAGTGTGAAAAACAAAACAAACAAAAAATAAATTTGATGTGATAGAGGATTTTAAGGTGCTTTGTAGAAGAAATGGTTCTCATATTGATTTGCAAGAATGGTGAAAATAGAAACATATTACAGGATAAACAATATCCTTTTTGACAGATTGCAGTTGTTGCATTTTTTTCATTTAATGAGAACCGTTCAAAAATACCTATTTTTCACTTTACTTCCTGCCTTCTCTTGGATACATGAAGTCACATTTATTCCTCATTGATTCATCAGAATTTTATTGAACACTTACTGAGAGTCAGTGTAACTAGACTGTGACAGATAAGTTTTTTTTTTTTTTTTTTTTTTTTTTTTTTAAAGATAGTGATGCAGCCAAAAAGCCAGAGAATGCCTGGTTATCAACAGTGCTGAGTCTGTAAAGGTCAAACAAACTAAGGATTCAGAGTTAACATTGGATTTGCAACTTGATTATCCATGACCTTGACAGGAGCAAAATCAGTTGAGTTGATGGGAACAGAATGAGACTGCAGTGAATGGGAGTCTAAGAAGGAAGTGATAAGACTATGAACATAGATAATTCTTATAAGAAAATTGACAGTGAAATGCAGAAAATAAAGGGAAAGCATTAACCACAGGCCCACAGGGATGGCAATACATGCTTAAGAAATTCTGTCTAAATTGATTATAAATGGAAAAAATCAGCTGGCTTTTCAGAATAGCATGTTAATCTGAACACAAGGATCATATCTTAGTTTTCTGGAAATGCTTTGTGTTGAGGCTGTTTTTAAGTGCCTGTGATGTAAAACCACATGTGCTGCAAACTCCATCTGCTCTGCAGAGAGATTTCCTAAATCAGAATAATAAAAACAATGAAGAGCCAACCCTACACTAAATTGGAATGGAATGCAATTTGTAAAAATAAATTGTTTGTAAATAATACAATATAATTAACATAGAAAGTTTCAATCCTTGAGTAAATGTCCCTCTTAGTTGCAATTAAAGAAGCTGTGCCTCATCCAGAATGTAAAGCAAATACATATTAGATTATTCTATTTAACTTCTCTTTCCAGTTAACTTTAATTTTCCATCTGAAAAAAATTGTGTATCTCTTTGAATTTGTGATTTTGATATGATAACATTTTTGTGTAGTAGAATATTAGACAAGATCATTCTAAAATAAATGAGAGTCGGTTATACCCAATTTCTATTTGGGTGTAACAGTGCTCTGGGCTTTATACCATGCTTACTTGTGGAAAGTACTATCATATGTACCTTAGCACCTCTGATAGGATCCACCCCTCAGAAACCCACAGTGTTGACTTTAACCAGTAGGCTTTCTTTGCACACATAAGTTTCATAGGTCTTAAAATTTGTAATTAATTGGCCTTCACCATACATTTTTTTTTCAGGGTGTCATGTGTAAATCATTTCTTCAACTGAATTGTAAATTATTTGTATGAATAAAAACCAATTAGAAAACAATAGCACATTCAAAAGCAAATAATTTAAGGAAGGTGTATTAACCATCTTCCCATTACTACAACAAATACCTGAGGCAATTAACTTTATAAAAGGAAAAGTTTGGTTTAGCTCACCATTCTGGAGATCCCAGTCCACAGTCAGGTGGCCTCATCATTTTGAGCCTCTATTAGATGGTATATCACCATAGGACTGAATCCCAAGACTGGGATCCCACAGTGCCCTTGAAGGGCACATCCCCAGTGGCCTAAGGATGTCCCACCAGGCCTCACCACTCAAGGTTCCACCACTTCCCAGTAGTGCCACCATAGGATGAGCCTTTGACATATGTATCTTTGGGGGACACTCACCCAAAACACTGAAGAGGTTTTATCTGTGAAGGGCCACTCCACAGATAAGGGCAAGGGCTATGCAACAACCTCTGGATAGTAAAAGTTTGCTTATTAATACCTAAAGGAGAGGCAGCAGTCAGCAGAAACTAGAAGGAGGAAATCCTGAATATTTTTCACAGTAAAAGAAATAATGAGTTTGGATGAGGAACACAACCTAACACATGATTTCAATGAGTGGGAGCCAAGAATAAAATCCTACGCACTCATTTCCTCCCTTCATTTGATTTGCCTTGGCTTCATATTGGCCATACCCAACAAAAAGTCAGAAACCAAAGGAATATTCTTATTATTCTAATTAAAAGTTTATGTTCCTGAAAGAGGAGCACACAAAGTCCCATCTGCTACTGTTTCACTGCAGGATAGTGTCAGTCCAGTTTCAGAGCTGGAATTTATGAATACAACAGTCACTTATCTTTTTCATATATGGTTGTGCAGCCAATACTCCCATTAACAAAAAAAAATATTAGTTTATTATGTGGCATTAGGCAATAATCATGACTACCTTCTTTGACTACTGATACCTTTACCTTTATTTTGTTATCATGTTGACTAGATGTATTAAACTGGTGGATCAAACCAAAACTTTATTCCTATAAAATATTATCCCTTTGCTTAATTTTCTTAAGCAAATTGATACAGTTTCTTCTTTTCCATTAACTGGAACCCCTGGGCAAAGAAGTATTTGTGAACATCCTAAGTTCTCAATATATTCCTGTATAACCTCTTTTGTATAGTAAAGACACATTTTATTTCTTGTAAATGAAATGTGTCATTAACCCAATGAAGTGACAGTTTTCTGTCTGTTATTATTTTCTTTTGTTTGTTTCTTTTTAGTTGTAATAAGTTCAAAATGCTTAGGGAATAAGTTTCAGCTTCCTATTCAAAATGTGTCCAATGGGTTATTGGCATAATGACTGATGCTGTTACAACTTCCATCCCAATGTTCCTAGAATTGTCCCTCCTGCCTATGCTATTTGGAAGGGTTGCAGTATAAGCTATTATGACAATGGATACATTTTTCATTAAGTCCACATATAGTAGTACTGACAGGATTGTATATAGCAAAGGGAAATCCACTCCCAGGATACGTTTCTCTCTGCATGACACAAATGCTGCCCATTCCTAATGGAATCCATCTGCCACCAGTTTGTCACATAGACTTGCTGGGAATTTATATTATACCAAAGCTCAGTGATGGTGGCTGCCATTGCCAGGTAGGTGAGAGAGCCAAAAGCTGATTGACATGCATGGGGATGTCATCTTGTTCATTTAATTACTGGTAGCCACTTTAGTTTTTGCTCTAGTAAACATTAAGTTGGACAATAATATCTTCACCTTCTCAAAAATTTACCTCTTATGATAAGTCAATCCACTTATCTTTCATAAACATCCTTGGCACTAATTATCTAGTTTTAGTTTTACTTTTCCCCAGTCTCTCATGAAGTGACTTATTATTAGTTACCATGCGTGAGTCAGAATGAATCCATTCTTCAAGCCAGATGTTTTTCAAAAAAAAGTGGACAACTAAATATTTGGTTTGAGATTCTGCCAATTGGAAAACATGCTCATTACTGTCTTTCAATGCCTCAATGACTCTTGTGAGTCAGATTGTCCTATAGAGTCTATCTAATCCCAGCTTGCTCATGTACATCAGGCAGGCCTGCTCAAAAACCAAGCCAATCTTTATTTGTCCTCTGCCAGTCTGTTTCAGAAAACATACTCTAGGGCATAGGTGTGAGATGAGCATGAGAAGATGAAGCAGATACTTCAAGAGTATGGACAGTCCCATGTGCTTTCTGGTTCAATCCCATATATAAGACTTTTATTTTATAGTAGAATGTTGCTGTATGTGTTCAGTTGTATAGTCATAGATCAGATAATAACTGGTTTTGAAAGGCGGTATGGATTTCATAGTCATTTGGTAACCCATAGTCAGGATAATTTTCTCAACCAGAGCTCAGTAGAGAACTGCTTATGAAATAGGTAATACCCCTTAACACAAGAGAGGATGAATGGTCTTTCTCCAAAGTGTGAAATGCCTGTGCTGTGATTATCATATGGGAGTGCCAAAGGCTCCACATGGCACCTCTTTTTTATCATGGGCAGTCACATTACCATCACATCTGCTGTTTCACAAAGTGCAGGAGGGAGAGAAAGTTGCAACACGGCCTGTCTGCATTGCAGAGCCCTCCATTGCTCAGATCCAACTCAGAACTGGCAGCCTTACAGGTCACCTGGGAAACAGAGCACAGCAAAATGTTAAAATGTGGTTTGTGTTGTCTTCAAAATCTAGGAGAGTCTAACTCCTCTTTACTTTTGCACAAGTACAATCCCAATAATTTTTCTCTCTTGTAAGAAGATACCCTAATGTGTCATAGACTACTAGGTCTCTAAGAACTTCCCCAGTATTTCAGACTCAAACTTTTAAGGAAGTTTGTTTCCAATTATCTGCCATTATGCAGAAGATTTCTAATTTCCTTGTACAGAGGTTGTCTCTGCCAGTGAGAAGATTTGTGAAAATTCTGAGGTTTAAAATATTTAACCATAAAATCAGTTGCATATAGCAGCTCAATATAGCACAATGATATAGCACATTGTGATATATATTATATATTGTATATAGCACAATATGCTTTATATGAGACTGGTCAAGAGAGAGAAAAAAAAAAAAAAAAAACTCCTCTTTACCTAAAAATCCTTAGCTGATGTGTGAGAGTCCCCAATTCTCTTTACCAATATCTTTATCCTAACTTAAAATCACACAAGGAGTTGAGCACCTAAACTGAGTGCAGAGTGTCTATATTAGTGTGTTATCTTGGACCTCAGCCACATCTTTCCCCAAATGCAGAAATGGACTCTCAATGATTCCATGTTGACCCTTTATTCTCTATGTGCAGCCCTAATTTCACAGTCATAGTTTCAATCCCCCGCCCCCTTCCTTTTTCCCAGGCAATTTCTCTGGGTTGTCAGAAGAACCATGTCAACTGTATTTCGGTCTGTACAATCACCTTTCTTTTCAAAGCAACTAAGGGTCACAAACACTAGTTCTTTCCACACCTCTCCCCTCTACCTGCATGTCTTCCAATGTCACCACTAGACAACTGATAACTCACAACTCCTGTTATGGATTATCTATACTCCAGTTTCCTCTTAGAAAAGTTATTATCATATTATATCTTATGTTTGGAATATAATTATATATATATGTGTGTATTTAGATATATATGCACACATACATATATGATACATAGGGAATATAATAATAAAGGCTAATCTCAAAGTATGATTTGAAGGTCTATCTTCTGAGACTACTTCTGGACTCTTTCTATCAGGATCCCAAAACAAAAGAGCTGACATATTCAGTAATATAATTTGAAAAAGGTTTATTTACAAATAGAGCATTTACAAAAAAAAGAAAAAAAAAAAAAGGTATAAGGAAGCTGCAAAGGGAAGTGTTGTAATCTCAACTAGCAGCAGCCAAGCTACTACTAGAGGAGAAAATCATGTGGAGGAGACTGCTTTGACAGAAGTAGTGACATCATTTAAAGTTCACAGCCAGCCTGAGGTGACATTGCAGCATGGAGCTGAGAGAATAAGTAACCTGGCTTTACTCTCTTCCTTCTAATCTCCTGCCAAAGCATTATAATGATCTGTCCTTTGGAAGCCAGAGGGCATGGGGTCCCTTTTGATGTAGTTCACATAGATTAACTTTCTGAGCCAGAAAGCAGGTGTGGAAAAGTGGATAGTGGTTCTTGGGTTACATGAAAGAAAGATACCCAGTGTATTTCTTATTCTATTTCCTTAGAGCTTAAAATAGTTTAATGAATTTTAGTGAGTTCTTAATTCTTTTCATGAGAGAATGGAAAATAGTCACATACAAATATGAATTCATGGTAACATGCATGTGGTTTTAGGTCATTTCTCACCCTTTAGTCACTGTTTTCATTCTCTCTACTGTAATAGTGCTTCCATATGCCCTGTCCACATCTCTGATGATGGATGAAATCATGATTTTATTGTTTCATACTGTCTTTCTGCATCTATTTTTCCTAAAAGGAGGCTCAGAAAGAGAGAATTCTCAGGGAAGTTAATAAAATCCAGCATGCTGTCCAGAAAATGTATGTATGCAATAGAGGTTTCAAGGACAGATTTTTGTGGGTCACTGAGCCCACATCTCTACAGTTAGTTTCAAATAACACTTATTTATTCTAGAGGAACTTCTGCATTCTCACATCGCCCACTGGTGGTCCCCCGATGGAGAGAGGCTTGCCTTCCTGATGATAAATGACTCCCTGGTGCCTAACATGGTTATCCCTCGGTATACTGGAGCATTGTATCCCAAGGCAAAACAGTATCCATATCCCAAGGTAAGAAATGTGGAAGGGCTAGTTTATTTCTTCTATCAGCACCAGAGACTTGATAGACAATGTTCTGGTTTCATGAACGAGTTGTCTTCGGAAGAGAAAGCTTCTCTTACTTGGATATAGATGAATCATTTCTTAATAGTCAAGGCACAATACTGAGTTGAAAGAGGGAGAGGTGATTTGGAGGCATGAGAATTTTTGCTTTTGCTACATGTCTTTCCTTCTGATTCTCATTCTTGTTTTTCTCACATTCCCTATGGAAAGGAGGATGAGAATGGGTAAAACACATAACTGATGTTAGCACAAGTATAATCTCCAAAGTATAATCTGGGAGTTGTAGATAGGTGTTTTTTAAGAGAGGGGAAAGTGGTATAAGCAAATAAGTTGGAAGTTCTTAGCTAAAAAAAAAAAAAAAAAATCTAGCTTCTTTCAGATGATTTCATAGAGTACTTAATATACTATATGTTAATGTGTATTATAAATCTCCTATAAAAATTGACTAAGCATAAAAAATCCCAGTAGGTAGTAGACTAAGCATGAAGAATCTTGATAAAGAACAGACAAAGCATAAAGAATCACCAATAAAGAATAGACTAAGCATAAAGATTTATTAGTATTAGTATTAATATCAGCATTATTTTGGCAGTGCATACTCTGGAACATGGTTTAAGAAATGCCAGTGTTGAATTATAGCCAGGGATAGACAGGATAGATGATAGGGTTTTCCTGGGTGAGATAATATGAAAATCCTACCCAAACAGTAAAATTATCATCAAGTATTGACTGAGGCCTCTTGGAGCATCTTGCAAAAGCAGAGTGTGTTGTGTTTCTGTTGTAGGTAATCCTAAATTCATGAATATTTCTTTTTACAACTCCATTTCTTCCTTATGCTTATATAACAAAGAAAAAGGCTCATGGTGAGGGCCCCATGTATTAATCATGTAAAGATGTCTTGTAGAAAATTTCTAAAATCCCACTTTATGTATTTTGGATCTAATTAGATAATAGGGTGCTGATTTCATTTAGAAGCTATTTTTAAGCCACCTCTTTAAAGAGTTTTACTTTGTTTTCCCCAAGCTTCACAGGTTTTCTACCTTTGAATTTGTTCACTGCATTAACTGAGCACAGCACACTGGGCAAATTTCTATCACAATTGTTATGCTAGACCTGCAGTGAAGGCATGGCCAGTGTGGGGCAAGGTCCTTTGTGCTTTCCTGTTGATCCTGCCATTCACCAGACTCAAGTTATCCAGGGGAGAAAGTAAGAGAGGCCTGAGTAGGAAATCAGGACTATGATGAGCATTTTCCTCCAGGAGCTTCTACCTTCCCCATCTTCCTTTTATAGGTTATAGGATTAAATGCAAGGTGGAGAGAAATTGGCTTCAATGATTTTGAAATGCTATCTTTAGGGTCTTCAGTGGATAAAGACTACAAGGCACATTTACTTTGTGCTTTCTGGAGAAAATGGCAATCAGACTTCACAACAAAATAATCAGATTCACAAAGAGATTCTTAGTGTATTCTAAGAAAAGTTCTTTGACTTCTCTAATTTCATAAATTTAGCTTTATTTTTGCATTTGATAGTTGGTGCCTATTTAGCATGCCAGTACACCTTTTATTTCCAGATGAAAATTGGAAAGACTTTGTTTGGTTTAATTAAAATGATTAAAGTTTACATGGCAATTGAAGTATAAATGGAGAACTAGTGATATACTGTGCAAAGCACAGCCAGCTGTCCAGAGCACACTGCAAAAAGGGGATAAAATCAGCTGCACATGGGCTGGGGTTGTGAATCAGTGGTAGAGGGCTTGCCTCTCACACTTGAGGCACTGGGTTTGCTCCTCAGCACCACATAAAAATAAATAAATAAAATAAAGATTTTTTTTAAAAAAATCAGCCCCACATATGGGACAACACTTTTCAATTCATTTTCCAAGATGAGTGAGAATTTGGTAATTCACAGAAAAGACATGTACATTAGCTACATCTTCAAATTGCCTTCTCTTATAGACCCAGGGTGCTTGAACTTGAAGACTACCAGGCCTCACATCTTTAGCAAGACTGAAGCCAACAACAACAACAACAACAACAATAATAATAATAATAATAATAATAATTCAGAAGACACAACACTTAGTTATTTAATAATTTGTTATTTGATCAATTATTTAATAGCACATAACAATGTTTATATAAATTACAAGTGTTAATAATACAATATATTTGCAGGGGACTTCACTAGTTTTTCTCATATGGTCTTTATCACAATTGCTTATGTTTTTCAAAAGCCAGACAGAGGTTCTAAAAGGTTAAGAACTTTTATAAAAGTCACGGCTATTTTAAGAATGGGAAAATAACTCAAATTTATTGATTCCATTCCTCTCAATAAAACTACCAGAGGTCATCTTGTATTTCAGGAGACTTTGATGAAATCAAAATATCTTTTTGTAAAGTTAACAAATATTTGTAGATCTGTTTGCTACAGTTGCTCCTAATCACCTGGCTGTGTATGTGTAGCATTCTTAGTTTGTCACATGCAATATGTAAATATAACCCGATGAGGGGCCTAAATATCGATTACTATTAAAGAGGATTAAAAATAAGACGTGAACAAATATCCTAGCAGACAAACTATGTGGAAGCACTCCAGTCCTCAAATGGTTGTTATTCGGAACACCAGCCCAAATATGCAAGACTCAAAGAAAGTAGAGCTGAATTTTGTTCCTTGTTCTCAGAATATATTTCAGTATTGTTTTATGTATGTTACTTTGATTTTCAAACATATTATTTTCTACTCTGGTTTAGAACAATGTTTGCTAGGTTTTTTTTTTTTTTTTTTTTTTTTTTTTTTTTTTTTTTTTTAACAAATGCATTGTTTCAATTTGCTCCTATGCAATATTCTTCTAAAAAGTGGTACTTTAGAAATTGAAATAACACGTTGAGTTCATACTAAATTGTGTTTTAAATTAAACTAGATTAAAATGAGTGCAGCAAATACCCAATGTGGTCAAATTTACTAATGAAATACTTACACCAAACAAATATATTAGTATTTTACTTAATTCAGCATGATTCAGAACTCATAAAACACCCTATCATTAGCGATTCAGCACGAAAGAGATACACAGTTCTATCTCTGTGACCTCAGGTTAATCTTCTTAATTAAAACATTATCTCATTTAATGACAATTTAGTTGCCAGTAGAATAAGGTTAATTATTATTGAGGCTTGTGTTTCAGAATCATAGAGGAAGGAATTTTGTGGCTTTGCAGGATTTGTGGCAAATGTGAATGTTAAAAGCAAATAGATGAACTCTTCTAATTTGCAAACTCTTAAAATGATTCAAATATTAAAAGGTACAAAATGAACTTGCAAGTGTGTGTGCTTAATTTTGAAACCCCATGGAAAAGTAAAAATGTAACAAAATTAGAACATGTTAATAGCTGAATTTTGGAAACAGCCTTATGTTTCTTTTGAGCTCATTTTTGCCTAAAATCTGGCCTCAGGTATATGCAATTTTTAAATTTTTTCTCATGTAGAAGCTAATGGGGCTATCAGTGATCCTAAACAGGTATAAACTTAAGAGTGTTACTGACAAAGAAGCCTTAACAGGATAATAGTTGATGTGTCTTTTGCAAAGTATGTCATAAATTCTAAATTACTGGTCAGAGGTCATAGAGATCAAATTTAATTTGATTTATTTTTTTGGTTTAATCAGTATATTGAGTGATAGGAATATAAACATACATTTTCACTAATTAGATCAGAAGAATTAATGTCATAACAATCACGTTCATTTTTAACTCATGACCATTTACTATTTTAGACACATTATCATCTGTTTTTTTAGTCCACATTACAAAACTATATTTTTATAGTACGAAAGGGAACCTTCTTTGACTCAAAACTATTATTTCTGACATGTTCTCAGAGAACTATGCGTCTCATTTTTGATAATCAAGTAAATTATACTTGAGAATATTATGCATATTCTCATGGTTCATGTCAAGTAAATGACAGAATCAAAATTTAGATTCAGACTTCTCTGATTCTCAGATTAAACTATATACTTTCTCAAAATGTGGTCCATTCACCATTATCAGAGAAACAGGTGCAATGTATCATGTTGCTTCTGGTCCTGACTTAACTTTGACTTTGTCCATGATATTTTGTTGAATATGAATCTTTCTTTGCCATTTTTAAAGCAGTTTTCCCATGCTTCTCCATTTTGAACTCACTTTTGAACTCAGTTTTCAATTCATTTCAACTCCCTTTCTGTTTCCTTCTCCTCTACCTCATAGTCTGCTCTGTAGCCTCAGCCACACTACAAGGATAGTGGTGCCTGTTGTTTAGAAACACATTGAGCCACAAATAGTCAATTGATTTGATGCAAAATTTCTTCCTGAGAATATTTTTTCATTCATTAATTCATTCAAACTGTTTGAGGAATGTTGGGGAAAGTTCCCTTCCTGCCCCTTTACTGTTCACAATATATTTTAGAAAAACTCCCAAGGACATTGCCTGCAAATAAACTAAAAGCATAGTCAAGATCATCCGAGATTTAAATACTAGCTCCCTTTGTTATTAGATATTTCACCCCATATGGTTTGTTAAGCTACTCCATTTTCATCTGGAAAATGAGTGTATCTTAGGACGGTAGTAGAGACCCTTAGTGAGAAAATTCATGTAATATCTTTAGTACATACTATATGCCAGAAACATACCAGCTCCTACTTGCAAGTTATTATATTAAATAATACAAATTTAATTCCTGTTCTCAAATGATATATTCTTCTCACTTCCCTTCTACTTTTCATGCCAGATAGTTAAGCAGGGCAGTTTGCCTATTTTTTAAAAGATCAATTAAAAAAAAAAAAAAGTCACCCTATTTAAGCATCAGTAAAATGTAAAAGAAACTTCAGATAGATGAATGCAATGAAATACATTAGATTTTCTGGAGTTTTGAGCATGTGACACATGCTCTATGTGGGTAGGATAATCACATATGTGAATAGGATTTTTTTTCCTATCTTTCCTTCTCTCCTTCCTTTTTTCCTTCCTTTTATCTTTCTTTCCTTTTGAGTTAGCCACATCTCCCCACTGCAGTTCACATGCTGTCATGTGAGTAGTCACTTGATCTACTAGTTGTTTTGCACAGCCAGCCCTTCTGGTACCTTTCTATGGAAGAACAAGGTAGTACTGCCTAATGAATAAAGTTCTCATGATTTCCTATCACCTTTAATTGTCTGACTAAAACGCTTGAGAAGCAGCAATCTGCAGAAACAATTGAAAGCAATCAAATCATTGAATTTAAAATCATTTATACTTCAGAGAAATTAAACTTTTTTCCCCCATAACACAAAAAAGTAAATGAGTCAAAATGCCTTTTCTTTTATTCTCAATGTAGCCTAATGCTTAATATACTTGCATTACAATTTTCATTTTCTCAAAGGCAGGTCAAGTGAACCCAACAATAAAATTATATGTTGTAAACCTATATGGACCAACGCACACTTTGGAACTCATGCCACCCGACAGCTTTAAATCAAGGTATGCAATTTCAATTTCACTTTTATAGGGAAATAGATATTTTCAATCCAATTATCATTTTGTTGCAATTTAGAGAGAGATGTGATCAGCTCAACAATTCCACTTGAAAATAAAGCTGAGGTTGCCTCCATTAGTGAAGAATGAAGTCATTCTGGGTGTCTGGATGTTCCCAAGACGCATTTAGTTTCAAGGTGATTAGCAGCTTCGCAAATGACTAAAGATACTGATACTGAGAACTGGGTCTTTTGCTGGAGATGTGACAGAGAGATAAGGACAAAGGATAATTTTGAGCTGATTTTTTTTTTTTTTTAATTTTAGGAAATAGTCATTCCAGTTTTTTTTTTTTTTTTTTTAATAGTGCTTTTTAAAAGAGTATAATCTCCCTGAAATTTGTTTGTTTATTCAACTTCTGTCCTACAGCTTGCCAAGGATTCACTAGCATTCTTCTCCAGGCAGAGAAATTTACTAAGATTTTATTTCCACTTACCCTACCTCAGAAGCCTTCATTTTTAAGAAGTTTGAACAGGGAGAAAAGAAGCACATTTTATGTGTCAGAAGCATAAATTTAATATTAGCAAAGTCTTCAGTAGTGAACAAATAATCATGTGTATTCCAAAATTCTTAATGGCCTCATACTTCAAAGGAGATTTTTTTTTCAACTGTTGCAGACCTTTAGAAATTTACAGAGTCCTGGAGAAGAGATAGGTAGGGAGGAAAATGGTTTCATGCTATATTGAATGATTTGGGGCTAAGTTCAAATTTTGTTTTGATCATGTCTATAATCAATGCAGGGTGACTGATTCCAGCAGAACTTTCATTAAAGTGTTGACATTGAGGGAAATCTCATCCCACTTGGGGTTTTACAGATAGTGCAGCCTGATGTGTATGGAAATTTTTCCCATTTGAAAAGGTAATAAAAATCTATGGGATGCTTTCTCTGAAAGGCCCCTCCTTAACTAGCAAATATAAAGCTTTTTTTTTTTTTTTTTTTTTTTTTTTTTTTTTTTTTTTTAATCCATATGAAAGATGAAGCTCAGAAAGATTAAATGGTTGAAATAGAACCTCGGAGCCAGTTGGTAGCCTTGGAAGAACATGAGGTCATCAAGTCACAGAGCACTTCATCCCCATTGTAATGGAAGACCTAAAAGTGAATCTGAAGTGTTATACATAATGTGGTTGGGTTCACCAAATCAAACAGAAACCTGTCTTAGTCACAGGTGAAGTAGTCATAGAAATATTCACATTCTGTGTGGTCCTTAGCTCCTTTCCTCTGAATAGTGTAATGCTCTGAATTAGAAGGAAAAGGCGGAGTGTCTGAGCCACCTTTTCACAGTGTCACCTGGCAGAAGGCTCTGGACCTCTCTCAGGGCCAGATTCCCCCCACCTTCCTCTTGAATTAAGAATCTATAGGTTTCATCCTTTATTTTTAAATCTTAGCCACGTGGTTCACTTTTACAATATCCATGTTTCTTTCTAACAGAAGCTAGTGATTCCTGATCATGACTTTGTTTCTTACTTGTAAAAATGTAAACAGGTATAAACTGATTTATAAGTGATATACTTTCTCCAAACCCTATTAAATCCTTCACATAGTTAAATGACCCTTCTGATTTTGTTTTTTGTTTTGTTTGTTTGTTTTTTGAGTTTGTATTGTGTTCATAACATATCATTTTAGATATTGCCTTATTTTTTAGTAACAATACATAATTAATTTATTTTATAATAATTTACATGTTTTGTATACTATATAACAGCAATTATATTTTTACAGTCTTTAGAATTTCTACATAATGGCAATCAATGAGTCATATTTTATTATTTAGTGAAGTTATAAATGATCTTCTTTTCCTTTTCAATTATTTTTTCCTGCCTATAAAGGAAAAAAGATACATAAGATAAATGTAAGAAGGTGTTCTTTAATATCTTGAGCTACCTTATAAATCACATGCTATGACCTCCACCAGAGAGAAAAAATATTTCTTTTGAAGTGAAGGTCTTAGGTAATTTCTTTTGATATTTTTATTTGGATAACTGGTTTATCTATATATAACAACTAGTGATTATAATTATAATAGAGAAAGGTTTTCAAGCAAACATCATCATGTGGTAGACTTTCCCTTTAATCAGATTCTTATACTGTAATCAAACACTATAAAATAATTAGATTTTAACTCATTTATATAGTTTTGTAAAAGAAATTAAAAGGATAAGATATCCTGGGTAAAGGCATAATTTATGTTCTCAATTTCTACCTTAATTTGCCTTCTTCATTTTCTTCATTTATTACCTATTTATTTATGCATCCAAAGTTTAGCTAAAGCACTTCATTAAACAAATTTAGAATATGAATGCAGCCTTTCTTCAATAGTAATTCAGTACATATTCATCTCATCACCATTTAGTTAATCTTTATTTGAATCATGGTCTGTGACGATTCTGAAAATAATGTAGCATGGTAGGACATAAGATATTGGCCCTGCTTGGGTACACCTGAAGTAATGGTGGGAGCTAGAGGAGTCATCTCATCTTGTGTGAAAGAGCTACTTTACCCTGTGAGTTTAAGGTATTACAAGCACTCAGTGCCTTTGTTATAAAATTTAGCTATGAGTTTAAAAATGTATAGCCAAATTCTAATTAAAGTTTTTTGTGTTTTTTTTTTTTCAAAATGAATCATACCAATATTTTCATAGGTTAGATGTATGTCCCATTATTTGGAGGGAAATGACCCATCATCCTTTGTGTTCAGCCCTCTCCAGTCTAAACAGTAAAATTAATCATCTTTGGTTCCTGCTTAGCCCAAATCTTTGGCATTATTTGACTGATTTGAAATCTATCTCTGGCTACCCACCTTTTGTGGCCCATTATTCTCTACCTGATTCCTTTATGTGACACTGTAATATTGTTCCTGTCACTTCGGGCTTGACACTGTCATGTTCTCTTTTCCTATTTCATTGAAGTATGTCTAACCTACATCTCTTATTCTTCTAAGGAGTATTTGTGCCTTTTAAGAAAATCTAATTAATAGATTCATTTGTGTGCATGAGTGTCCTAAATGACCCTTTTACAAGTAGAACATAGCTATTAACAGAGGTCTTTGGAGAATACTCACTAAGAGCAAGTCATGAATGCTGTCACAGTACACTTCTGGGCAGAATTCCTGGGTTATCCAGAAGAGAATGATCTCAGAGTAAATGTATTTGCACAAAGGTTATGTTGTGTACATATAATCTATATCTACAAATAATATGTTGTGAACACAGAGTAGTGATTAGACATAAGGTCAATTAAAACACAGGTGTGACTGCTAACATACCTGTCTGCAGGTGATGCTAGGGCCTCCACTCCATATACCCTGTTGTGGACAATTAGATCTGGTGTGCCAGACCACCCAGCTGATAGAAAGTCTCTGTTGACTTGAGTGCAATCCCTCTAACCTGCTTGCCTCTGTCTCTGTGGCTCAAGAGGACCAGATCCTCGAGGACTTCCTGGGAAATCCAGAGCCATGGAGACTAGGAACAAACAGGAAAGCCAGTTTAAGAAAGGGACACTTCTGCTGGCTACTGGTTGTGGAACACCAGATCTAATATGTTCATGAGATGGAGTTCCAGGAGGACAGCCACATCTGCAGCAGGCAGGCCAAGAAGTGTGACATTTCCAGGTAAGGGTACTACTAGAACTACTTTCTCATGCAGAATGTGTCAATATGAGTTGCAGGAAGATGTGCACCTAGGATCCTGGGACATTGAAAGCAGGAATACAGAAGCTATTAACTGGTACATGTTTCCTTTCTCTCTGCTTGAGTCAAGGTCTACTTTACCTTCCATTGTGGGTGTTTCCAACACTTTAACACAGATATCTCAATGCCTGGAAATTACCCAATATGAGACTACACATTTGATTTTGGAGGGAACTCTCACTACAGAGATTGTGGTTACCATGTGCAAGGTCACCCTTGAATATAAATGAGGTGTATACTAAGGTATCTCACATCAGATTAAATTTTGCTTATTAACACAAGGTGAATTAAGTACAAACACACAAAAATTACATCATTTACTCAAAGAGCAATGCAACTGTATGACTACAAGTTAATGATTTTAGCTTAATAATTTTACACCTAACTTAGTATCCCTTAAAAATTCAATTACTCATCAGACTTGAACTAGTTGTCTTTTAATGGTTTTCCAAGTGTCAGATTCTTTTTGAAAGCCACTATTTGCCTTCATAAGTAACAGATATGTCAGTATTTGTAAAGGTATTGCAAAGATTTTCTAGCAACATTTTATTTGAATACCACTTTAAAAGGGAAAGCACTTGATCTGAATATTTAAATCCTGTTCTGTTATTTTTTTTATTTTTTAAAATCATTTATGTTACTTTGTCATCTCATTGTGCATAAAGTGTATTACTTGCTTTAGCTCATTGAGACAAATTCTGACATTTGAAAATCGACTATATTTCAGTCCTATCTACATTTCCTCCCCAAATTATGAACTCCTTGATTTAGCAGCTGTTTTAGCAGTGTTTACAATATTCATGTTAAATTTTTCTTACCTAATTTTGAACAATATTTATACCTATCATTCAGAAACATATATTGTTGGAATTGAGCACTTCTTTTCCTGATTTAGTATCCACTATCTTTTCTCTCCAAGCTTAATTTTCTAGGTAATGTATTAAATGTTAATACGTATGTTTTATGTTTTTTAATATTAACACTTCTAAATATGATCACGTATACAAAATAAATTAGCTTAAGCAAAACAGTGAAAATGAGCAAAACGTTGTCCCTTACAGGGTCCATGAAGTTTGGTCACAGTTTATACCTAAAATAGCTATTTATTTCATTCAAAGTTGTCTTGCTAACTCTATTTAGGGCACTTCCTATTATGGTTTCCTGGAGTTTCTAGACAATTTTCAAGTGGGGTTCAGCTGGTTGTAAAAGCTGCCAGATTTCTTTAAGAGACTGTTGAAGGAAATATTGCAGGCTTCACTCTATGAAATATTATGCTGGTACTCCAACTGGTGTCTTCTCTTTGATGGGCTAACAGATTGTCTAGAGGGAGCAGTAGCTACTCAGCAGTGTTAGGAGTAAGATTCACATAACTGGATATATAGTTCAGATGTATTTAAGGACAAGTGTTTTGTATCACAAAGTTTTTCTTTGTGTTTTTTTTCTACGTCTAGTTTTAACACAACATCCATGGATGACATTTTTTAAGCCATTTCTAAAGCAACTCATGTCTTCAGAAACTGGACAAGAATAGATGTCATAGCCGGGCGCGGTGGCGCAGGCCTGTAATCCCAGCACTTTGGGAGGCTGAGGCAGGAGGATCGCGAGTTCAAAGCCAGCCTCAGCAATGGCGAGGCACTTAGTAACTCAGTGAGACCCTGTCTCTAATAAAATACAAAAAAAAGGGCTGGGGATGTGATCCAGTGGTCGAGTGCCCCTGAGTTCAATCCCCAGTACCAAAAAAAAAAAAAAAAAAGAATAGATGTCATTTGTGTCATAATTCAAATCATTTTTGATGATTGCATTTTGCTGTGTGGGTGTTGGGAGTATTGTGATATGTATTTCCAAATATACAATCTGCAATGTGCCATTATGGAAAACATATCAATCTTCCTGAGTCTCAAACTACCTTCAGGATATTATTAATTAGTGCCCTTACTATATTAAAAATTTAGTAGTCACTCACCTCCTGAAGATTGATTTCTTCTTCTTTGTTTGAATCTATTTGAAATAAGTAAGAAAATTAACATATTATAAAAAAAGGGGGGATGCAAACAAAATATTTGAACTGGCTCTTAATCCACAATTAAATATATGTATGACTACAAGTTAATGATTTTAGCTTAATAATTTTACACCTCTCAGTGAGCTAAAACAGACCATTTACAGCTCTGTAGGCAGTCTCATATATAAAGTTAAACAACATGAAGGTCATGCACAAGACATAATTATAAAGCCAAGATTAAACATTACCTTTTAATTAGCAATTGATTGTGTTTTTAAAGAAATAGAGTATTACATAGCTTTAAAAATATATTCTTGTTTTGCACATGTATCAGCACCAATCAATTAAATGTTTTTCATTAATGTCTAGCTTCTGATTTTTTTTTTATTTTTCAAGAATTGCTTTTCTGAGGAATTAATGTTTTTCAAATGCATTCTCAAATTTTATGTATTTTATATATATGTGTGTATGAACATATTTTATATATGTTATTTGCATTTGTACATGTGAATATTTTAAAATATTAGATTGTACCAATAAATATGTATATATAATAGAAATTATATGAAATAGCATCCTTTTAATATTTCTTGTTATGTTTGCATATAAAATAAAAGTGTCTGTTATTGGTTCTACTCAAATTATCTGGCTCTAAACATAAGTTTTAATTTTTGTTTCCAAACTAGAGAATACTATATTACTATGGTTAAGTGGGTAAGCAATACCAAAACAGTGGTGAGATGGTTGAACCGGCCTCAGAACATCTCCATCCTCACAGTCTGTGAGACCACCACTGGTGCCTGTAGCAGGGTGAGTATTACTTTCCTTCTATGCTTGAAACAAAGTAGTTAATCCTTTCTTACACAAAGAAATCAGTAAATCTTTTATATAAAGTCTTTGATATTTAACTTTCAAAGGTGGTTGAAAAAGAAAAACCTCTATCCTGTTAAAAGTGTATAATTGAGTATATCATTGAGCAGTATTAATGATAAGCAGAAGAGAACAAATTCAGCTTTTAAAAAATAAATGAATTCTTAGTAGATATAAAGGGTAGTCTAAGTCACATAAATGTCTTTCTCAAATGTTGAAATTTTCTCTACCTCTTGTCTTTGATTAACTTGAGATTCTAGAAAACTTCTTTCTGGTCTTTTTTAAACACTTTTTTTTTTTTTTTCCTAAAGTTCAGACTACCAAAACATAACCATTTCTTTGTCCTATAATTAAGTAAATATTAACAAAAGAATGAAGCTATTGAACCAAACTGTTTTAAAAGTAAATTATATTTCAGTTTCTAAAGTAAATTTTTATAAACTGTGCATGAATTCAATATATGTCATTTTTAAAGTTCTCAGTAGAAGAAATGGGCAATCAGATTAAATTATTTTCTTAGGTGCTATGCAGTTGAGAAAAAAGGATTCCCAGATTATTTAACAATGAAATTTCCAAACATCTGCTCTGGAAAAGTTGGAATAAATATTGTAGACTAGAATTTCTGCTGTATACTACCACAATAAAATATTATACATATATTACACACACACACACACACACACACACACACACACACGGAGATGGCATCCAAGAAAAGTAAAATGGTGTTACTTATCTAAGGAAAGAGCAAGAATAGGTAACAGATTTGACAAGACATTATGAGAGAAAACATTCTAAACTGAAAATTCTCATCCAACATTTCTAAACTTATTTACACTTGACTCTAACCATGTACATGGAGAGTCATGAGTGCCTCATGACTAAAGGTGTTCTATCCCTAGGATTTAAGATTGGTTTAATATTGAAAACCTGCACATATATACATTCATAAATACATATATACACAATATATTATCACAAGATAAAGATTAAGAGAAGAAAATAGTTAAGTATTTCAGTAGATGGAGAAAAAGAAATTTACAAAATTCAGTATCCATTATGGTAATTTTCAACATAAATAAGTAGAAGTAAACATCTCAAATCTGATAAAGGATATTCATGAAATAGCTCACATTCAATAGGAAAATACCTTATTCACATAAAGATCAGCAATAAATCAAGGATATCCATTCTCACTTCAATTTATACAAACATTACAAAACGCCCTAATCAAAGTACCTCAGGAAGGAATTAATATTATGTTAGGAAAGAAGAAAATGGAATTGTTTTTATTTGCAGATGACACTTTTGTGTATATAAAAAGTAGGATGTACAGCGGGGCACAGTGGCGCAAGCCTATAATCCCAACACTTGGGGGGCTGAGGCAGGAGTGTCATGAGTTCAAAACCAACCTCAGCCATGGTGAGGCTCTTAGCAACTCAGTGAGACTCTGTCTCTAATAAAACACACACACAAGGAAAAAAAAAAAAAAAAAAGTAGCATGTACAGATAACCTAGAACAAAAGAATACATTTTGTAAGGTCAGTTTACCAATGCAAATTTTTTGCTCAAATGCAAGTTTTGTTGTTTTTGTGTTGCTGATTCTAATTTTCATAGGAGACACTCAACTATTTAGGGGTAAAGAATATAATGCCTCCAAATTGCTATCAATTGTTTATTTTAAAAGTATAGTTCTAATTTTTTATTGGTTTTGAAAATGCATGCTTCTATCTTATTGAATGCTTTAGAAACTGGAAAAAGAGGCAATAATAAGACAAATGATGCAAAAACATAAACAAGGGGTGATTATGTCTAATGGGTATACAGAATTTAAACTAGTCTCATAAATTATCTAAGTTTTTATACTTGTTACAAAAAAAGAATTCAAAACACACAAAATATATTTTTCTATACTAATAATATTAAGAAGGAAATATGCTAAAATACCACTAAAGCTTTAAAACATTTAATATGTAAGTATAAATTTGACAAATACTCTGAAAAATTTCAATATTGAATACTACAACATTGATGGAAGGCATTTAAAAAGACCCAAATGAATGAAAGCTAGTCCATGTTCTGTAATTGAAAGGTTTAATCTTGTTCACATGTCAGTTCTACACAAATTAAACTGAAATTGCAATATAATATGAAATAAAGTTTCCTCAGAGACTTTTTTGTAGAAACATATAAGCTTTAAAAAAAAAAAAAAATATGTGGAAATGAACGGATTTGAACAAGTCCAAACTATCTTATAAGAGAAATTGAAGGAGTTCATACTTTATGAGTTTTAGGATAATTACAAAGCTACCAAAGCCTAGGGGTGGTAGGAGAGGTACAGGGACGTAGAAATAAATCAACTGAATCTCATAGTTTGTAGAAGTTAGGCCCATATTTGTATGATTAATTGATTTTCAACATAGATTCACCATAGCATTTAATGGAGAAAAAAAGCATGGTCCTGGAACAATTGGCATCCAAACAGGAAAAAAACACCTCTGTTTCATATCATAGCCTAACTCATTTTGAGATAAATCACAAAGTGTACTATTGGCAGTCTTCTAAATGAAAATACAGAATATAACTTCACTGTGTTGAGCAGACAAAATATCAATAATCCTAAAAGCAGGAACACATGGAACCTCATCAATATTGGACTCTTCTCACCAAAGACACCACTAAGGAAACTGATATACTGTAGACTGAGAAAAAAATATTCTGCAAAATGTGTATCTAACCAAGAATAAATTACAAAGAAGATGATAAATACATGAAAAGGTTTTCAACTTCAGTAGATATTAGGGAAATACAGATTAACATAATAGGATAACATTACATACCATTAACACAACTAAATTAAAACAACTATGAAAAAGTTAGTAACATTATCTGTTGAATTTTCATTCTTTGTAGGTGGAAGTGTAAACTGATATGCTTACTTTAAAAAATGATTTTCAGTTTCAAATAAAGTTAAATATATGCAAATATCATTATTTAAATACAAATAAACATGTACATATGTATATATGCATATGAATGATTGAAAATACTTGGTAATTCCACTTGTAGCTATTTGCCCAAGTAATAAAACAGGTATCTATCAAAGAATATGTAAAGAAAAAAAAAAAAAAAAAAACTTCATTAAAGCTTTACTCACAATAGCTAAAAACTGGTGACTGTGCATTAAGAGGGAATGAATTTTAAAAATTAAGGCCTTTCTATACAAGAGAATTCTAATAAATTGAATTAGAAATAGCAATGGAATGTTGGTAGATCCAACAATTAATGAATCTCAAAAACATGTGATATGAGAAAAACCTCACATCAGCAAGCACATAATGTGTGTGTGATGCACGATTTTAATTTTCTGAATTACTGAAACAAAACTAATCTAAGCAGAAAGAGATCAGGAGAGCGATTGCCATTTTGAAACCTCTGGGAGGGAGCAGAAAGGAAGTTTGGAGGAAACATAAATACCCTTTATCTATGGGATATAAACATATTCACCAAAACTCATCACATTATGAACTTCAGATTTGTTTATTTCATTATATGTAAACATTTTTAAAACATACTTTTTTAGTAGTCTATAAAAGAGAGAAATAAAAAAGGAGAAATTTAGAATGAGATGATGAGCATAGATGTAGATATGAAATAGGAGAATCAACCATTTACTTATTGGGTTTGACTGACACTTGTCACATCAGGCTTATATTAGATAATTTATCTCAGTCATCTTCATTTGTCCTGTTATATTATGGACTGAATAGCCTTTCTCCATGTATTTAATCAAGTGTCCTATATGTTTTCTTACTCAACTGATCATTAAGTAATTTAAAAATTGAGCTACAATTTAAAAAAATTTTAATTTAAAAATAAATTTGAAAATTGATTCCACTTAATCAGAGAAAGCCTGTTCACTTCTCTTTATAAGGATGATCTGAATTCTTTTGGTTGAGTATAGATAATGGCAACAATTGGAAAAGGAAAAATAGTGCAATGAATCTGACACAACTTTACCATGTACATATATGAATAAACAACATTGAATTTCATCATTATGTACATCCACAGAAAAATAATTTAAAAAATAACTATAAGTGAATGGCAGAAAGATCAAGAGGGAAGGGACCAGGGGATAGGAAGAAGAAAGGGGAAGGAGAGGTATTATGGTCTGAATTAAAACAAGATATATTCCATCCTTGTATAATTATGCCAAAATGGATTCTACTCTCACACATAACTACAACAAACCAATAAAAAATTATAAATTAAAATGTAATAATAAGAAATTAGAGGAGTTCTATCATATCATTCATTTAATACCTTATTTGTATTCTATTGTAATTCTAGGCCATGTTCAGAGTTAAAAAGGTTTTATTTTCAGTTAATTGAAATAGCAAAACAAATAAATAGTAGCACATGAAATTTTGGGCTTTGTCTGGTTCTAATAAAACTTGGTGGTAGTAGTGAGCATCCACATCATTATTTTTATGTGTTCTCCAGGTACCATGAGTATCTATTGCTGAGGTACAAATAGGAAATAAAGGAATAATTTAGGCAGATGTTTTCATGATGTCTGCATGTGGTGAAGAGCTATTGAAAAACATGCCTCCCAAAGACAAAGTTGTCAATTATAAAGCAATAATAATATGAATTTAGAAAAGGAAAAAGATATAAAAATTATACATAAATTACTATGAAAATTTGAAATGAGGAAAACCTCTAATATTTTGTAGTTTTATTCATTTGAATACTTTTGTTATATCATTTCTTTAAAAAAAAAAAACCTGCAAGATATTTCTTGTCACTACACAGATACATGACTAAACAATTTACCTGAACATATTTAACTTGAGATGAAATTAGTCAAATTTTTCTTCTTGCAATATCATTTGGGTTCAGACCATTTGCAAAAATGTTTCAAAGAAATGTACAATTTTGGCATTTCAAATGTATGATGGTTTTCCTAAGACTGAAGTACTACTAATATGAAAAAAATGGCAATGATTAAGAGTAAATTGAATATTGGAACAAGGTCCACTGTTTAATTTTATTCCTGGCCGTTTGCCTAGTTTCATGGATAACTTAATAATTTTGTTTCCTGATGATGCCTAGAGGTGAAAAGAGACAGAGTCTGCTGGTTCAAAACAGTTTGAATGAGGTAATCAAACATAGCTGGAAAATGATCTTCTATCCCTGGTGACATACTTCTGGGCATGTAAAGGAGTTCGCCATTAAGAAAAATAAGACTTTATAATTAAATTATCATTTAATCACAATTTGCTACTTTTCATTCATTTTAAATCAATAATAACAATGGGATCTCTCATAATGTGTCACTATTTAAATGGAGAATGAAATAGTCTGAAGATAATAGTATAAGAAAGGGTGAATTGTATATGTTTGCTTTGGTCTTAGATACTTCATGAAATTGATTGTTTTGTTACAGAAATATGAGATGACATCAGACACCTGGCTCTCTAAACAGGTATAGTATAGGTGTTCTTACTCTAGAAAGTTATTTCAGTAATATGACTTTAAGGCTTTGATAGTTTAGACAAAATGATTCCTTCCCATTAAGATATTTACAATTTGGGCTTTCTATGACATCATTTACAAAAAGGTTACTTCTGTTTGTATGGAATATAGATTACAGAATAACTACCAGGGCTCAATTTCAGGATCACTCATGTAAGTAAACATTTGTGTAGATGAAGGAAAAACTGTTGGAATCCATCAAAACTGGAAACCATCTGCATTGTTCAAATTGCCCAGAAAATTGTCCAAACCTCCACATAAATTGGTCATTTGGATATTATTCAGATGAACACATTTTTTTTCTAAGATGTATCCTAGCTCACTGTGCTATTGTGTTACATAAATGAGCCTGGATTTGAGATGAGTACAAGAGAGTAAAAACCAAATTTCTCCACAACCTAGTCTCATACTGGACAATTCAGAAGGAAACACAAATAGGCTATCTAGATACGGTCAGATCCATTTCACTGCTAACTCCATCACTGCTTTTTTAAAGAGAAACATTATGCTTTATGTGGTTGAGTTGGTTCAGGTTTGTTTGGTTCTTCACAGCTGTCCTTTATTTCATATTCTCTTCGTGGGTGTCATTCACATCTGTGGTTTCAGTTACCTCCATATATATTGAAATCTACAAATTTCCAGCCCCAGGCACTGCTGAGAGTTTTGACACATCCACGTTCCTCTTAGCATCTCCTCCTAAATCTGTAAAACATAACTACATATTCCCCAAGTCCGAACTGAATACCTTTCTCTTCTATAGAGGTCTTTCCTTTTTATTACATGAATAATAACATCATTATCCATCTACCGACTCAAAGATTAATTTAGTGACCGTTCCTAAACCTTTTTGTTCCTGTAACATAGTTTTCTCCATTTTAATCCCCAGTATGAATCTCTATTATCCTGATCTGCATATATAAGCAATCATCAAGTTTCACACTTTCAATGATCTATCAAGTCAATTGACTTTTCTCCCATTCATAAACATTTCCCAGGTTCAAATGACAAGTACCAAAACCCTTTCTTATTGCAAACTCTTAACCCTTCAGGCACCTGCAAATCTGTTTACACTGCAGTTTGACTGAGCAACATTTTTTTGAAGTATACATTTGATTGATATCACCAACATTACCCTTGTATTCCCTTTCCTACAACTCAAACAACTTTTATTTTCTTTTTCTGTACTTCAGATAATGACCAACATCCCTTGATGTTCCACAATGGATTAAACTGGAAGTTGTTCATGCACTGTCTCCTACTATCCTTACAACCATTTTCTATCCAAGCCACATTAGCCCTCATAAGCCAAGGACCTTTTGCATATGCCATTCCTTGTGAACAGAATTCTTTTAAGTCCCTTCTTCTCTGAAGTCTATTCATTTTCAAACCTCAACTTAATATATCTATTTAAAAAATCGCCTTCCCCAACCACCCTAGTCAAATTACGTCTCCCCTTATGAATTATCCTGAAGTGTAGACTTTATGTAACACATACCATTACTTTTGTGATTTTTGTATTAGTTTCAGGGGCAGGAAGGATGTTTATTTTTTGCTCTTGTTTGTAATTCCAATGTCAAACATGGGTTCTGGTATATAAGAAGTACTCCACAAATATTTGTTGAATGTATTAAAAAAAAAAAAAAGAATTGTCATTAAGTTAAACTCATGCTTGCTTGAAGTATAGATATACAAAGAAATAGAGATATATATGGGTATATACATACATATGTATTTTTATGAATTTATATATATTCTGCATATCTGTCTACATGCACAAGTATCAGTTAATTCAAACAGTTTTATCCTAGTCAATATGCAAGATAAATTGGAATAAAATCTTGATTTTGCAGACAATAATGGATTCTCACTCAATTAATTAAATTCAATATTGAAAATAGAAACAATGAAAAATGTGAACTTAATGGAAATTGATATAGGTTGAGTGGCCTTGCTTTATGAATCTATTTTTATTATGATTTTAATGTCAGTGACATTAGCATATCTAAATGTTAATGTCAGCATACATCAACATATCTAAACTCAAAATTCCAAGTTTATGAATAGTTAATAGAAACTTTTTTAAAGCAAAGATTCAGTTATCAATTATTCAGAACAAAATACATTTGGCAATTTATCACAGTTTTTTTTCCCCCTTAAGAAGTTCTAAGGGATTTTTATTGAGTGATTAGAATTACATGAGACTGAAGGGATGAGCATGGTTAGAAGGAAGGAAGCAAATTTCTAAGATGACTAGAAATTTAATAGAGTCATGTGCTCACTTTCTAGATTGTAGGAAGGGCAGAGACAAGTAAACATGGCTGGCCTGGTCTTAAAGGGACTTTCAGTATAGGATGACCAGTATATGATATATTGGGTCAAGTTACCAAGCCCAATGCCCCCAGTTCAGTCAGAAACACTGACTTCCTTAGGGTCATGAAAGTCAGCAATAAGATTGGCTCCACCTGTACACAGCTGGATGTTGCCAGTCAGACACTGTCTGGTGGTAAGAATTTCTAAGACTAGCAAATGTTTCAGGTAGAACCCCCCATCTGTTCTTTTTCTGTACGACTTTGAAGGTACCAGAATGGAAGAGGAGGTGATATTAGTGAGAAAATTCTGAGTATTTCCCACCAAACAATAACTATTTATCCTTTGAATGAAGCTAAGTGAGAGAATGTTGAGTAAGTTCAACATGTTGTAGAAAGTGTGGTAGATAGAGGGATAGATGTATAAAACAAACATTTTTGGCTATTAGGTACATGCATTCATCCATTCAACAGTTAGTGTCCAGTCCAATAGAGTTAAGCAAATCAAATTTAATTATTAATTGACTAGGAGAGTAAGCCAACGAATTAATAGATCAACAAAATAGTGTACATGTTCAAGAAAGAAATGAAGGAGGTAAATACACAGGATACCTAAGGAGTATCTAAGGAGCGATTCCTTAACTTGTAGAGGTTCTATAATTAGGGAAATTTGAAAGTGGTGTATGTCTCATGAAATTTCGTTTAAATTAAAAAAAAAAAAAAGAAGGTAAAGTAAAAATTACTCCAAAAACAAAATAGAAAGTTTGTTCCACATGGAAAATGCCCTAAAGATAGAGGGATAGGAGATGGAATAAAATAGAATTAGTGACTCTATCATAGTTGAAAAATGGGATTTACTCAGTTAAATATTTTGTCTGTATCATGTGCCAGTAATGCTATTTTCCTGACCTTGAATTGTATATTATTTTAGAGTTTTCAATTTATTGTTTTCCTAAATGTTCATGAAGTAGACTAGGAAAATGTAATCATTCATGACTATTAATGGATCTTCTTACTAATAGAGCTGAAATCTCTCTCCAGCATATTAAAATAGTTATTAATTGACTTATTCATTCAGTATATAATTTATCAAGCACAATTTACAAGTCATTGTCCCAGATGGTGGAGATGTACCACTGAAGGTTCCTGCCTTGTGGGGCTTATATTACAGAACAAAATTGCATAAGTACATGCACCTGTACATGCTTGCATTCATAGCAGACACAGACAAATGCACACAAAACATATATATATATATATATATATATATATATTATATATATATATGTATATATATATTTTGAATGATGGTAGGTGCTATTTAAGAAGTAGAAGGAAGGTAAAAGTTGATAAAGGATGTCAAGTAAACTTGGAAGACCTGGCTTATCTGGTTATGCTTTACATGAGATAATCAGTAAACTCCTCATTGAAAAGGTGACATTGGAACAGAGACATGAAGGAAACAAGAGAAAGAGCTAGAAGAAGGTAATAAAAAGTGCAAAGACTGTGGATCAGGAGCCCAGGGATGGAGCAGCAGGACAAGAAGACATGATCAGAAAGCATAGGGACAAGTCATCTAAAAGGGCTGAAAGCCATTTGAAAAACCTACAGAGTAGACTTTATCAAAGCCTTTCTTTCATACCATGTGTATAACCACTCTCATTAATTTGATTGGAAAGAATTCAGTGTGCTCTCAAATATATACATTTCCTTAACATTATCCTGAAAGAAAGGTAAAGCAACCTCTAAATGTGGCTTTCATCTTTTCCTTTTGAAAAATAATTTCATTTATTTAATATGCCATTATAGTTTAATTAAAAATGATCAATTAGGAATTCACAGTTGTGGCTGGACATTTTGTTTGTGTGTTTGTGGAGAGATGAGCAATAGAAACAACAAATTTGAATGAAATTATTTTCTATAACTTCTAATTCTGTGGCCTTTTCATGTTCATATTTTAGGTTATTTTGTGTTCATTTTCAGTATTGAATCTTCAAGTAACTAGAGTTTCTGAGTGAAAGAGTTCTGAAAACTATATTAACTATGCTATGAACTTGTATAATTTTCTAAAACTTTATTAACTGGTATAGATGTTCATATTTTCCTTACCCATGAAGAATAAATTGCCAGACACAATTTCATATGAATGTTTTTGTGTGATTCGATTTAAAAGTGTCACCTCTGTCCACTGCGCACAAAACTTCCCTGTCTTTTGTACCACTCACATACATACCAGCAATGTCACATGAAGTTCAATTTAAAAAAATATGAAATGTCATATCCTTTGTTTTATAAATACTTGGACCATTTTTCCAAACTAATTCTAAATCAGTAATTTACACACCATGCTTGACTTAACAGTAGCTGGCAACATAAATTTCATGTGTCATTTTGGGATTCTTATATGCACTTCTGTATTTTAGAATGAGGAGCCTGTATTTTCTAGAGATGGAAGCAAATTCTTTATGACAGTTCCTGTAAAGCAGGGGGGCCGTGGAGAATTCCATCACATAGCTATGTTCCTCATCCAGGTAAGTGCTGGCTTCTTTCTGTGGTTCAATTTGATTGTTATTATGTCCCTGGAGGTCCAATTCTTGTGGAGTTTTGAGTCTACAGTTATTGTCTGTGAAGTTCAGTCATATCCAACTCATAGACATTTTAAGAGTAGAACCAAGTCCATAGTTGAAAATGTAAGCAGTAACTTTGCACAAAACAGTCTCAGAAGGCAATTAAATTTATTGAGTCATACATATGTGCTATGGACTGAGGGCCTCGGAGTAGAGAATTTAATCAATGAAAATCATCCAACTTTCAAAGACCTGAGGACAAGCTAGAGGAAGAATTTTATTCAACATTTACTTATTACCATTTTGTACAAATAATATTTTCAAGGAGTTTTAAAATTTTTGAATGCTGAAAGCAATTTAAATGTCCACCAAAACTGAATGGATGAATAAGTTAAACCTACCCACACAAGAAACTACAATGCATATTTTATTTTTATTTATTTATTTATGTATTGGTACTGGGGATTGAACTCAGGGGCACTTGACCACTGGGCCACATCCCAGCTTTTTTTTTTTGTATTTTATTAGAGACAAGGTCTCACTGAGTTGCTAAGTGCCTCACCATTGCTGAGGCTGGCTTTGAACTAGCAATTCTCCTGCCTCAGCCTCCCAAGTGCTGGGATTACAGGCTTATGCCACCACTCCTGGCTACAATGCATATTTTAAAAAACTATGTAAGATCAATTTTTATGTATTGTCAAAGACCTCAGGTGCTATATAATATACTTTTGGTCTTTTTTGATAAACTTTGAAAGATTGTTAACAGTTTAAAATGTTTTATTTAATTATTTAAAAACTCAGTAAATTCACGAGCTGTTTTTAATATGTCAAAATTGATGTCAGTTAATTTTCAATAAGAAACATTCTTGAGGAAATAAAGCATTCTTCAAAGTAAACTAAATAATCATCATAGTGTCACAGGTAAAAATTTTATAGTGATAAACATTTGTGGTTACACTGGAATTTTTGTGACAGTTTTACAAACAAGCCAGTATCATTTCATAGAAACAAAGTACAAACTAAAGAGAAGTGTGGCATCCAGGCATGGTGCTACAAGCCTGTAATTCCAGCAGCTCAGGAGGCTGAAGCAGGAGGATCATGAGTTCAAAACCAGCCTCAGCAACTTAGCGAGGCCCTAAGCAACTTAGCAAAAGCCTGTCTCTAAATAAAATATTAAAAAGGGCTGGGTATGTGGCTTAGTGTTTAAGCACCCTGGGTTCAATCCCCAGTACCCACCCCACCCCACCAAAAAAGAAAAAGAAAAACGTGGCAAAATTTTTCTGACCATCTTGGTGACTTTGAAGTTTGCAGAAACTTTGGCTCTTATGCACATTCTGAAATGGTTATTATTATCAGTACATATTTAAATTGAGCAGCTTAATGCTTTGAAGCCTCAATATCGTGTGTCAATGGTTTAAAATTCAAAACTTGTCTAAAGTCTCTTATTAAAATAGTTGTCAAGAATTTTACTTTAATTTTAATAAAGGCTGAAATAAATAATTAAGAATACACATGATTCCACAGTAGAGATGTAGATTGATTTATATGTATGTGTGTATATATATACGTATACGTATACATGTATATAATTATTATTAAGTTGTAAAAACTGAATATAGACTAATGTATAATGTCATCCCTTTTATGTTCTAAATAAATGTATGCATATAGTTATGAGTAACATTTTGGCAATCAAGGCAAACCATTAAATTATATCAGGCAGGTAGCATTTTAAATTAACATTTTCCTTTTTTAAAAATGTGAACCAGAATTATCACTAGTAATTTTTACGTAACTTTTGCTAAGAGTAAACTTTGTTATAACAGACACTAGGCAAATATTTTGGACAAAACCAAAATTCATGCTTTTCAAGTCTTATAAATAAATGTAGCATCTTATTGAATTTTTAAGTTCCAGTAATTTATATTTAACAAGCTGTGTAAATATCTAAGTAGCAAAGGTCACATACAAGTTGTGGATACTCAAAAGACATAGCAGAGGATAGGATAAATGCACAGTATGTCTTTATATGTACGATTCCAAAAAGTAGAAAATCTGTTCAACATATCAAGAGGAAAAATGGAGTCCAGTATATTACTGGACAAATGGTGATGCCGGCCTGTGGAGACTGAGATGTTTACACAACTGAGCAAGAATTGCTTATTAAGCTGTGGGAAAAAAAAAAGAAAGAAAAACCTTCTGTGCCCAATCAAAGCAGCCTGACATGCAGTCTAATTGGTTATTTCTAAAATGTTCAGAAGAGCTTCATGGAGCAGATGTGTTTGTTTTGTGTCTCTTCTATTATGGAGATTGTAGCAAAGCCTCCAGTGAAGGAAAAAACATCTTGCTCCATTCTGGTTGCTCTTCAAGCCTATTTATGGGTTGCCACACTGAGAAATTACCATGACTACATGATTACTTGTGGATATTCTGACAATTGACTAAAATTAATCTGCCTTCTTAATGAGTCGGATTCTGTGCTTATGTAAATACATTTTACCTGAGTTTACACACATATATACATCACATTATTGTAGGAAATAGTTTTAAAACTATTTGCTTCAGCCAGGCACAGTGGCACATGCCTATAATCCCAGCTGCTGCGGAGGCTGAGGCAGGAGGACTGTGAGTACAATGCCAACCTTGGCAAAAGGGAGGTGCTAAGCAACTCAGTGAGACCCTGTCTCTAAATAAAATACAAAATAGGGCTGGGGGTGTGCCTCAGTGGTAAAGTGCCCCTGAATCCAATCCCCAGTACTCCTCCACAAAAAACTACTTGCTTCAATTTAATATCTAATATAAAAAAATGTTTTGTGAATTGTATGAGCCTGCCTTGTTGCTGTATGTACACTACAAAAATTTGAAAAATTCTAAGCTGAATAAACTAAATATAATATATAAAATTGACCACAATCTCATCATCTCACTTTCTGATGTTTTAAATCAATTTCTGCATATATTTCCAATTTCTCTTTACACTAAAACATATAATTTTCCTTTAAAGAGTGCAAGCAAATCATAATTTAGGTTTGCAGTATTTAAAGAATAACTTTTCTCATCATTTAATTGTGTCGTTAATATTTAACATTTAACATTTTTCTTAAATGTGACTTTAATATCTGATCAATTTTCCCTCAAGTAGACATATTGCTTTTTTATATTTAAATGATCCAATTTTTTTTTCATTATTAAAGTTATTTCTATTTTTGACATTAGAAATAACTCAGAAATAAGCACTCTCAGGCATAAAAAAATTTCCATTTATAGTTATTCCCATGAAAATGACATTCTAGTTTTAAAAGGCGTATAGGTAAAGCCTCTGCATGTGTAATGTATTTGTTTAGGTATTGATATATAGTGGCAAATTTGATCCTCCAAAACAGCACAAAATTTGCCGCCTAAATAGTAATGCATACCAATGTAGATGACCTTGTACCTGTCTTCCTGCTCTTGCTGTGCTGTTGTACACGTAACATGGGCATGCCCAGAAAGTGAGAAGTGACAGGACCAGGGGGCTCTGCATCCTCAGTCAGAAAGACCACCACTGCAACATCTTCATGCTTAGCTATGTCTGAGAGCTTCCCACTTCACTCAAAACATGTGTGTTTAAATGAAATTAGTATATTTTTGCAAATATTTTTGCTGTCATTTACAATCAGTGCCTAGATAAAAACCATTAAAGGGCAACATACTGGGTTATTGCTCTCAACCTATTTTAATTATAGTGAGAGTTATGATTACAAATACAGTATTTTTTTCTTTATTTACAGAAGCTAGTCTTTGTTAAAGTAATTGCATAATATCAAAAGAAAGAATTCATGTATTTTCCTCTGGTCTTCTCCTTTTAAACATGGTTGTAATTTTATATAAATTACACTATTGTATTCTGGTATTTTAAATTTAAATTTTTAATGAAAACCTTTCCCATAATACTAATTTTTTAAAAGAAAAACTTTAGATTATTAGCATTTAGTTGATTGGTCACATATAATCATAATTATTAGGTATTTAATTGAATGGCAATTTATTATAATTATAGATGGCACTGTACATAAAGTTTATTAAAGTTATGTATTATTTCTTTAATATTGATTAACAGAACTGGAATTCCTTAATCAAATGTAAAATATTTCTATTCCCTACATGTATTTCCCAATTACTTTTATTATGAATATGTAAAGGCATACTTTGTATTTTCTTATTTTCACATATTCAATTAAAAGCAATATTTCAAAAAAATATGACTTTTATAAACTTCTATAGATTAAAATAACTTCTTCTGAACAATGGAGTCTATGCTACTATATGTGAAGTTGTTCTCAACAATTATTGGCTATGTGCTTATTAATATCATTCATGTCCTTTCTTTAATGTACCTCCTGAAGCTGTCACTGAGGTTAAACTTTTTTTTTTTTTTTTAACCTCAGATGGTTAAGCTTTTCATCACTTCAGATATTCTCCCCTTCCTTCCCAAATAATGTATATTAAGTAGACCTCTAACTTATGGACTCCCACTTCAGGAACTATAACATCATACCTCCTGCAATTCAGGCTTCAATGAAAAGCTTTTATCAAAGGCATGGGACCTTTATTTTTTTTTTTAATCAAATATGTCAAATATGGGGTAAGCATGGTTCCCATTATGTTTAGTGGTTCAATTTGTGGACACAAGCAACTACAATGTCATCTTTTTAAATTGTGTTAAATGAAAAATTACATACTGGTGAATCCATTTATTTTGTCTATTCAGCAACATGAGGTTTTGCCCATGAGAGCTGATGATTTCACTTGGAACGCTTTTATGTGGCACTATTCATTACAAATACAGTAGAAAAATACCATGCCCTCAATTCATAATTCTATCACCTAATCAACCCAATAATTTTTTTTCATTAAATTTCACTGCTGTATCTGATTAGGACATTGTCTGAAAACAATTAGCTCATTTATTGTGATGAATAGACAGTAAATTAAAGCATTCTATTTTTAAGCACTACAACATTTTCCTCATTTAGAAGATATAAAAGTTAAAACAGAATTCAGATATTTGAATGAACAGGTAAAGAGCAGAGGCACCACTAAATTTTTACTGATATCAATGTTGTTGTTTTTTCACAAATAGAAATATGAAATTGATATGTAACTTCTTGGACTATAAACTCTCTACCTAGTCAGGAGAGCTGTCTGAGGTCTAATTCCAAATAAAATCACTATATTCTGGATTGTCAGTCTTCTTTTAAGAATGAATGAAATCTCTAATTTTAATGCTTTTCTTCCCCCTAAAATTAGAGTTGACAGATGAGTTCAATTTGAAGTATGTGTCCATATTGCTTCATTCAGAGGTTGATTATGTTTTTATATTCATATTCAAGTGCTTTTTATTCTACCAAATTAATATAGCAGACATTATGGACAAAACAAAAGAAAGAAATGCTACTATAGAGTAAAAATTTTTATTTTCTGCTATATTAAATTTCCTCTCCTGTGACTGTATTTCTGCTGAAAGTGTTTGAAAAGCTAACTGAAGTACAGACACCCCCTTATACAAAGCAGTCAAGCCCCTTGATATGTATTTTTATGAACTGTAGAGTAATCTATTATATTCTGATTGTTATTGGGGTTATTTACTTTGCATCTGGATCAAAATTAATGTATTCACTGTTATGAAACTCAGTATCCCCATATATATTATTGGAAATCTAGGATATAATATATGGAATGGGGATTCAACTTATTTCCCAGCCCATATTTGCCTTGGTAAATATAAAAATAAGCAAGGCAATTACAAATGTTTGAAATAAAATCAAAAGCTTCTGAGGTTCTTATTATGACTCTAAACAAGAGATGTTTTCTTAACTTAGAAGCAAAATATTTTGAAGTAAATCGACCTTTGAAGTCAATAGTGTAAAATTTTATTCTTGTGTATGCTGTGTTCAAACATTTTTCAAAGAATTGAATTTTTTGCTCAGGATCATTTAAATGCAAAATCTTTTTTTGTCCTTAAAACACACACACACACACACACACACACACACACACACACACACACACACACACACACACACACACACACACACACCAAAATTCCCTGAAAAAGAAACTAATCAACCCAGAAATATGTGAATGAAATTTTGTCCTGACATTTAGACATATTGAGAAAATTTTCTTTATTAATGTTCTAAGAATTTTTTATCCTTTATATTGACATTAAAGATACACTAAAACGTATACATATTAGTATTCTGAACTTGGCTTATTCAAGACAGGACCTGAAAGCAAGTGAGGATAGCTAGCCACTCAGTTATTGTCCTGTGGAAACTTGACAACAAATGTCTGAATATACAATTTCACACCAACCTTGGGTTGTATCTGTCAAAAATCTCACAAATTGTGTTTCATAGTGCATTTATACCTTTAGTTCACAAATAGTTGTAAATAACAGTGGTGCCTCAGACAGTGTATAAGGAACTTGATGTAAAAATACCACATATTAAATATATGGAATGGAGTATAGAATGGTCTTTTAGTTTCTGTTTCCAGAATTATGGGTAGATAGATATGGTGATGTAACTCTCCCATCTCAAATAACCTAGGTTACAGATTTATTTATACCTAAAAAATACTGGGAGTATACTCAGTAAATAGATTTTATTCTCTAAAGACATGTGATTGAATTAGGAGTTAGCAAAAACGATTATAACTTTTAAAAGGACGTTGGTATGGAAATAAAATATAATTTCTTATTCATGGATTAAAGAACATATAACCAATTAAATTAAACAAAATGAAAAAAATTTATTCCAATAGCTACAATACAGATAAGCAGTAATTACAGGAAAATTTATATTATTTATTTATAATATACATATAAATATAATAACATTCATCTTATATATGTATGCTTATATAAACAAATGTATACACACATATGCACATATGTGTGTAAAAGAGCATATGAATCAGAATTTACAAAAAGAACAGAAGAAATTTTAACTTAGAAGAAAATGAGAAATAATATTTTGTGAATTAATAAGCTAGAAACACAAAATAAAGTAAAGGGGTATAGCAAAATAATCTGTTCTTTGAAAAAGTAATTGAATACATGTTGTTCATCAAGATTAATTAAAAGTTGTGAAGTGTCTGTTCAGTTTCTTAGCCCATTTATTGATTGGGTTGTTTGTTTTTTTGGTGTAAAGGTTTTTGAGAGCTTTATATATCCTTGAAGTTAATGTTCTGTCTGATGTGTTTGTGGTAAAGATTTGCTCCCATTCTGTAGGTTCTCTGTTCACCTCACTGATTGTTTCTTTTGCTGAGAAGAAGCTTTTTAGTTTGAATCCATCCAATTTATTAATTCTTGGTTTTAATTCTTGAGCTATAGGTGTCTTATTGAGGAAGTTGGGGCCTAATCCAACTTGAAGGAGATTTGGGCATACTTTTTTTTCTATTAGATGCAAGGTCTCTGGTTTAATTCCTAGGTCCTGATCCACTTTGAGTTGAGTTTTGTGTGTGGAGAGAGATAGAGGTTTAATTTCATTTTATTACATGAGGATTTTCAGTTTTCCCAACACCATTTGTTGAAGAGGTTGTCTTTTCTCCAATGTATGTTTTTGGCACTTTTGACTAATATAACTGTAGATGTGTGGGTTAGTCTCTGTGTCTTCTATTCTTTACCATTGGTCTACTGGTCTATTTTGGTGCCAATACCATGCTGTTTTAGTTACTATTGCTTTGTAGTACAATTTAAGTTCTGGAATAGTAATGCCACCAGCTTCACTCTTCTTGCTCAGAATTGCTTTGGCTGTTCTGGGTCTCTTATTTTTCCAGATGAATTTCAACATCTCTAGCAATTAGTATGGTAGACATAAGAGAAATTAAAATCAAAACTCTTAAGATTTCATCTCACGCCAGTCAGATTGGCAGCTATCAAAAAGAAAACAACAATAAATGCTGGCGAGAATGTGGGGAAAAGGGCACACTCATACATTGCTGGTGGGGCTACAAATTGGTGTAGCCAATCTGGAAAGTAGTATGGAGATTCCTAGGAAAACTTGGAATGGAACCACCATTTGACCCAGGTATCCCACTCCTTGGTCTATACCCAAAGGACTTAAAAACAGCTTACTCCCGGGACACAGCCACATCAATGTTTATAGCAGCACAGTTCACAATAGCTAGATTGTGGAAACAACCCGGATGCCCATCAGTAGATGAATGGATAGGGAAACTGGTATATATACACAATGGAACACTACTCAGCACTAAAAGAGAATAAAATCATGGCATTTGCAGGTAAATGGATGGAGTTGGAGAAGATAATGCTAACTGAAGTTAGCCAATCCCAAAAAAACAAACATCGAATGATTCCTTTACTATGATGATACTGAATTATAATGGCAAGGGAGCAGGGATGAGAGGAATGAAGGAATGTTAAATAGAACAAAGGGGAAGAAGGGGAAGGGAGGAGTCAAGGGGTAGGAAAAATGGCAGAATGAGTTAGATATCAATACACTAGGTACATATATAAAAATACAAATGATGTGAAAATACTTTATGTAAAACCAGTAACTTGAAAAACTGTGCTCTTTATATGTAATATGAAAGGAATTAAACTCTGCAAGCATGTATAACAAATTAAAATTAATTAATTAATTTTTTTAAAAGATTACTACCAATCACCTTTTTTTTTTTTGGTACCAGGGATTGAACTGGGGGCACTCGACCACTGGGTCACATCCCCAGTCCCTTTTTTGTATTTTATTTAGAGACAGGGTCTCACTGAGTTGCTAAGTGCCTCGCCATTGCTGAGGCTGGCTTTGAACTCTCGATCCTCCTGCCTAGGCCTCCCAAGTGCTGGGATTACAGGCGTGCGCCACCGCACCCGGCACCAATCACTTCTTAAAGGCCATTGAAGGCCTTCTTAAAGGCTTTCATGCATTTCTTTGTTGGTTCCATAGTTCATTCACTCAAAAAGTATTTCTCAAAATCTGCTATGTCTCTCAAAGGATCCAGTGAGGCCTTATAGTTGGCATGGGCTGTGCATAGGAAGTTAAGGCCATGTTCATGGATTCATAGCCACTAAGAAATGTTTTGAGTTCTATTTTTTTCTTGAATTTGAAGTCAGAGCCAATCTTCTTAAGAAACTTTAACTAGGTGAAGGAACTGCTTCTTATTTCATTGGACAGATACACATTCTTATGGAATAAAAGCATAGTATGGTGGACAACACCGTGAACATAATTTGACATTGGTCAGCTTTGTAATTTGGAACGGACATTTAACCTCTGGACCACATTCTGGCTCTCGATTAGAACAGTGTTCAGAGATCAGTACTTCTCGAACTATCTGTGGTGAAGTTATTATTTTTTTGTAGTTTGTCACTGACACTACTAGAAAAATAATCATGCATTTTGCATGACAACAGTATCAAATCACTATAAAAGCATTTATGTCCCTGCCCTCAACTTCTGTGTTCATCTCCTCAAGGATGTTTGGCAGTTTGTATACACCAGTGGTTTCCAGACCGCACTTTGGGTAACCCTGTTTTAGATAATTTATAGGATCCATCACCTGGTAATTGTTTATTTTATTCCAATTGTAAGAAAGTAATATGTGACATTTATGGTCATGCATTCAAATTGAAAAGTAGATTTAAATGTAAAGTATGTGGGGGTTTTATCCTTTCAAACATTAATATTTAATTTGTCCTATTGTCTTAGGTGCATCTGCTTTGTTTCTCTATTCTGTGCCTTCATTGTTTTCCTTAATGAAATTGTCCACCCCTCTTTTTTATATTTTAAAACAATAAATTTTCTTTTAGAAATTAAAAAAAAAAAAAAAGTTGGGAAAGCCCCAAAACATAAGTAATAGAATGAGGGTAAAACTGAATATGAAAAGAGCATAGTCCTAGCACTGCAAAAACAAACAAAAACATGAGTAATTTTATGTCAAAAAAATCAAAACTTTTTTTATGATACAAGTATCACCTTTTAACCAAAAACTACTAAGTAGAGACTGAATGAGAAAGAACCATTTCAGAAATAAAGTTTCAAAAATTCTAAACTAACTATTGGCAAATTGAATTACCCAAACCATTTAAAAATATGTTGTTTTTTTCACACAGGATTTTTAATTTTTCTTACAATTTTAAAATCTACAAGATAATTTGCTGTATTTTTAATCATATGAGAAAAATCATAATCATCCTAGTAAATGCAGATGCAGAAACAGGATGCTATGGTTATTCCATAAAGTTAGTATTTAGAAATCTTATAAATTTAAGAATCAGGGGATTTCTTTAAGGTAATAAAGGCATTCACCAAACACATAGGCAAATATAGTATAATCAGTAGAGAAACATTAGTAACCTTACCTTTAAAAATCAATATTGAAACAAGAAAGCAAAATGAAGTAGCTTGAATATGCATAAAATCAGAGAAGAAAGTTTTTAATAATTACCACCTAAGAAAGAGGAAAACTTGAAAGGAAGATTCATGTCTTAGAATATTTGTGGTAAAGGGAAGATGGAAAATAGAAGTAGAAATTAAGGAATTTACAGAACAAAAACTAAATAAATTGTGTGTGTGTATATGTGTGTGTATTTTTTTTATTATTAAAAAAACAGAATACATACAGCCACTCCCAATGGTGCTCTTATCAGGGCACTCCTAATGGAAAGAGAGCAGGCCACCTAACCATCCATTACCTTTGTGTGAGTATATCCCAGACATTCCTAAAGAACAAAATATGACTGGTAAATGAAAGTTACTATGGAAGGAACACTAAGTGTAGAAAAAAAAATTAACAGATGAAAATATTTCTCGCCCCTTAAAATCCAAGCAAACATGCAGCAGATGAAACCTGAAAATTATACCCCAATATGAATTCAATAACCATTTGTCAATCTACAATTATACCTCAAATGAGAAGTTTAAAACTTACTACTAGCTTCATAAAGTAGAAATCAGGAGGAAATTGGAAAAAAAAGAGAAACAAATAAATTCATTGAAAGGTACTCAAAAAATAAATAAATAAATAAAGAGAAATCTAAAAATATGCCAGAGAGAAAACTGAAAACCACCAACAGAATGAAAATAAAGAAATACAAAGTATCAGAGGTAGCTATAACCTAAAATCTAAATGATTGCATACTGGAGTTCTAAAATGAGATCAAGAAGAAAACAGTGAAGAGACAATATTTAAAATCGTAATATAACAACTGTAGGCAACCATAAAAATATTCTAGAAACAAAAAAAAACATTTGTGTAGAGATGATAAGAACATTATTAAAGTTATTAATGTAAACTTAAATTGTAAAGCTAAAATGAAAAATTATTTTGAAGCACTAAAAATAAATATTGAATAAAAGACAGCCTAGGAAAAAAACTCCTTAGACATAGTATCTTTGATAAATACATAAAAATTGATGGAGGTCTTTTAAAAGAATATCAGTTACACTAAAAAAAGTTGTGTTGACTTAATTTATACACTAAAAGAAAAACTGATTTGCATTTTGTCTTCTGTAAAGAATCCAATTCAATCCTTTATGCAAAATATACATCTAAAATAAAATTATTCAGAAAGGCTAAAATCTTTATATCAGATAAGACAACAAGTATTCCCAAAGCATTAAAGATGACCAAAAGAAAATTATAAAGAATATATAGCAGTTGAAAACATCAATATCTGAGCCATAGACAGCATAGAGTCACACAGAAACTAGTGTTTGCTCTCAGTAGAAGTGAGTCAACCGGATCCAAGAGTTAAGTAAGACTATTGATATGGCATAGGTAAATAATTAGGATAAATTAATATAATTATAAATATTTGAACACATATCAATAGAAGATAATATATTCCCTTCAATTTTATATGAGACATTAACAAAACCAAACACATACAGAACAATGAAGAAAAACTCACTGAGTTCTGTAAGCAAGAATATAGTAATCACAGTGCAATAACCTAGAAATCATAAGACTCTGTGTGTGTGGGGGTGGAGGGATGTGTATGTGTATGTGTGTGTGTGACTGGGGATTGAATTTACCACTGAGCAACATCTCCAAATCTCCAGCCTTTATTTATTTATTTATTTTTTTTTTTTTTGAGACAAAGTCTCCTTAAATTGGTGAGGTTGGTCTCCAACATGTGATCATCCTACTTCAGCTTCTTGAGTCACTGGGATTACAGGTGTGCCACCACACCCTGCTCCATATTACATTTTTAACAGGTTTTCTGAATAGAAAAATTTAAAAGTAAATTTCAATTTTACAATTCTTTGCAGAATTAAAACCAAAATTGCAAAATTTATAAAATAACAATAATAATAAGAAGAATGATAACATGTAATCTCAGAATCAGTGCTCAGAATAAAATGCAGAGCTTTAAGTAATTATAAAAGTATAAATGGAAGAGTAGAATCAAATGATTGAATTCTCAACCAAACACCTATAAACGAATTAGTAAAAATCAACAATAAGACAGAAAGATGGAAAGAATTATCTTTGAAGCAGAAATCTAAGTTGTTATAAACAGAAAAACTAGAACTAATAAATTAAAAAAATAATGCTTCTTCTTTGCAAAGAAATAAGGAAAAGAAGAAAGAATGAGAAAAAAAAAATAAGACAAAGTGAAACCTGTTCCAAATCAACAAGAGAGATTTAAAGAAACAAAGTAAAATTATTATTATTATTATTTTATCATATTATTATTTTGGTACCAGGGATTGAACCTAGGGACTCAACCACTGAGAAACATCCCCAGCCCTTTTGTACGTTTTGTTTAGAGACAGGGTCTAGCTGAATTGCTTAGGGCCTTACTAAATTGCTGAGGATGGCTTTGAACTACTGATCCCCCTGCCTCAGCCTCCCAGACCGCTGGGATTACAGGTGTGCACCCAGCAAGAAGGTAAAATTATACAGAGATAAGAAATGACTAATAAAACCAGAAGACGTTTTAACAGATCATTACAGAATATTTTATAGAACTCTAGGCCAATTTATCTGAAATTTTAGTTGAAATGTACAATTTTCTGAGGAATACATTTAGCCAAAACTGTCCCTATAGGTAGAGCTTTAACTGACTCATGACATAAATGAAATAAAATCTTACCAAAGAACCATGCCACAAAGGAGGGCCAGGCCCATACGACTTATTCTACAAAGAATAATTCCAGGCTTTGACAGATAATCCCACATAATATATACTGTGCTACAGCATAGATTTTCTTTTTAATAAAAGTTGTGAAAATTTTTACAAAACTTAATACTAAATTATTTTTATAAAACCTAAAATTTGCACATCTCAGCCTAAAACATAATATTTTATTTAGAAAAAAAGATATCACCAACATTCCCATTACAGTCAGGGACTAAAAAAGATACATGCTATCACTATTACTTTAAATATTGAATTGGAGGTATTATTTAACATAAAATCATAGAAAAATTAATAAATGGTCAAAAGCTTGGAAAAGTAAGAGAGCATATAGATATTTTTTTAAATAATAGATTTTTTGGGGGGCTGGGGTTGTGGTTCAGTGCTAGAGCGCTCGTCTAGCATGTGCGCGGCCAGGGTTCGATCCTCAGCACCACATAAAAATAAAAAAGGCATTGTGTACAACTAAAATAAATAAATAAACATTTAAAAAATAAATATAGAATATGACTAATAAAACCAAAATATTCATTATAGAATCTATAATGAAAGGAAAATTAATTTTTAAAAAATATATATTTAGTAATAAGTATGAAATTGAAATATATAAGAAATAAAATGTACAATGTTTTTGTGTATGTGAGGAAAATGTTAGGATATTCCTGAAGGACAGTCAAATAGGCTTAAACAAATGGGAAAACTTTTTGTTCTTGGCAAGATTTATAATATTCACCATAAACAATATTATTTCAATTAAAATTTGTTTTTTATAATTATTTATTTGTGGTAAAGTTTGTGCTGAAATGTTTTATGTAAAATTGTCCAAACTGAACATCTGCCAATCGCTTAGGAAAGAGTGATCAAAGTCTTATGTTGGTACCAAAGTCTGCTGTCAAGTTAATACACAGGTGTGTGCTCTCCTGAAGTTTTCTGAGCAATTTTTCTATAGCTCAGGAATAAAGGCACAGTCCGGGATCCATCTGTGTTTCTAGGAGTGTGTGTGTATCCTGGAGACTTAAGACAGAAAACTGAATGTCAGCAGAGAACTAAAAAATTAAATGTGGCACCAGCAGTTGGTATTTTCATGTTTACTAGAGAGATGTTGGTTAAATAAAAAGAAAATCAATATTTTCTATTTCTTTGCAGAGTAAAAGTGAGCAAATTACTGTGCGGCATCTGACATCAGGAAACTGGGAAGTGATAAAGATTTTGGCATATGATGAAACGACTCAAAAAATGTGAGTGTTTTTTGATTTTCATGTCAGGCAGGAAGTCAGATTTTTCAGATGAGACCTTTTCTACTGGAATTGTTTTGCTTACCATCCTTGTTAAAATAAGCCAGCCATGTAAAGAATAATCTCTTTTTAAAGACTTCTATATTTCACTTGAAGACACCTTACACAGAAGCATACACATGACACTTACAGACTGAGATTATGAAAAAAGTTGATGATTTCATAAAGAACAAAATGTATGTTTTTCAGATGATCAAAATCCTGTGGTTGAATAACAAAACAACACTTGCTTGTTTCCACAGTTTAGAAAATTCAAGTGAAAGCTCAGTGTGACAAAGATAGATCATTACTGATGTTTGTGCTGTTTTCTCTCCTGGACAGTTACTTCTTGAGCACAGAGTCTTCTCCCAGAGGGAGGCAGCTGTACAGGTAGGCACTCTGCAGGGATCTTCTGACAGGTGGGCTTCTTAATAGCCATTAACACAAAATGATGAAAAGATGCAAAATTTTGTTGTTGTTTTTATATATTTATTTACTTATTTATTTTTTACATTTCATATTATACTTGTAGAGCACATTTTTACATATCTCTGGTTGTATACAAAGTATATTCACAACATTCATGATTCATACATGCACTTAGGGTAATGATATCCATCTCATTCTACCATCTTTTTTTCCCCTCTTGATCCTTTTGCCCCCTCCCTTCCCCTCCCTCCCCATTGGCCATACTAGTGTTCCTCTAATCCTCCTATGTTCCCCATCCCAACCCGACTGTGAATCAGCCTCCTTATCTCAGAGAAAACATTTGGCATTTGACTTTTTGGGATTGGCTAACTTTACTTAGCATTATATTCTCTAACTCCATCCATTTACCTGCGAATGCCATGATTTTATTCTCTCTTATTGCTGAGTACTACTCCATTGTGTGTATATACCACATTTTTTTTATCTATTCATCTACTGAAGGGCATCAGGGTTGGTTCCACAGTTTGGCTATTGTGAATTGTGCTGCTATAAACATTGATGTGGCTGTGTCCCTGTAGTATGCTGTTTTTAAGACCTTTGGCTAAAGACCAAGGAGTGGGATAGCTGGGTCACAAGGTGTATCCAATCCTAGTTTTCCAAGGTATCTCTATACTGCTTTCCATATTGGCTACACCATTTTGCAGTCCCACTAACAATGTATGAGTGTGCCTTTTCCTCCACATCCTCGCCAACATTTATTGTTGTTTGTGTTCTTAATAGCTGCCATTCTGATTGGTGTGAGATGAAATCTTAGAGTAGTTTTGATTTGCATTTCACTAATTGCCAGAGATGTTGAACATTTTTTCATGTATTTGTTGATTGAATGTATATCTTCTTCTGAGAACTGTCTGTTTAGTTCCTTGGTCCATTTATTGATTGGGTTATTTGTTTTTTTGGTGTTAAGATTTTTGAGTTCTTTATATATTCTAGAGATTAGTGCTGTATCTGATGTGCATGTGGTAAAAATTTGTTCCCAATTAGTAGGCTCTCTCTTCAACTCACTGATTGTTTCTTTTGCTGAGAAGAAGCTTTTTAGTTCGAATCTGTCCCATTTATTGGTTCTTGATATTAATTCTTGCACTAAAGGAGTCTTATTAAGAAACTTGGGGCCTAATCTGACATGTTGGAGATTAGAGCTTACTTTTTTCTTCTATTAGGTGTAGTGTCTCTGGTCTAATTCCTAGATCCTTGATCCACTTTGAGTTGAATTTTGTGCATGGTGAGAGATAGAGGTTTAATTTCATTTTCTTGCATATGGATTTCCAGTTTTCCCAGCACCATTTGTTGAAGAGGCTATCTTTTCTCCAATATACGTTTTTGGTGTCTTTGTCTATTACAAAATAACTGAAATTATATGTGTTAGTCTCTGTGTCCTCTATTCTGTACCATTGGTCTACCAGCCTATTTTGGTGCCAATACCATGCTGGTTTTGTTACTATTGCTCTGTAGTATGATTTAAGGTCTGGTATAGTGATGCCACCTGCTTCACTCCTCTTGCTAAGGATTGCTTTAGCTATTCTGGGTCTCTTATTTTTCCAGATGAATTTTGTGACTGCTTTTTCTATTTCTATAAGGAATGTCATTGGGATTTTAATTGGCATTGCATTAAATCTGTATAGTGCTTTCAGTAGTATGGTCATTTTGACAATATTAGTTCTGCCTATCCAAGAACAGGGTAGATCTTTCCATCTTCTAAGGTCTTCCATAATTTTTTTTCTTTGGTGTTCTGTAGTTTTCATTATAGAGGTCTTTCATGTCTTTGATTAAGTTGATTCCCAAGTATTTTTTTTTTTTGATGCTATTGTAAAAGTGGTAGTTTTCCTCATTTCCCTTTCAGAGGATTTGTCACTGATATATAGAAATGCCTTAGATTTATGGGTGTTTATTTTGTATCCTTCTACTTTGCTGAGTTCATTTATGAGTTCTAGGAGTTTTCTGGTGGAATTTTTTGGGTCTTCTAGGTATAAAATCATATTGTCAGCAAATAATGATAATTTGAGTTCTACTTTACCTATCTGTATCCATTTCATTTCTTTTGTCTGTCTTATTTCTCTGGCCAGAATTTCAATTACTATATTGAATAGAAGTGTGAATGAGGGCATCCCTGTTTTGTTCTAGTTTTTAGAGGGAATGCTTTCAATTTTTCTCCATTTAGACAAAAAGCTGGTTCTTTGAAAAAATGAATAAAATTGACAGACCCTTAGCCAGGCTAACAAAGAGAAGGAGAGAGAAAACTCAAATTACTAACATATGCGATGAAAAAGGAAATATCACAACAAACAATATGGGAATATAGGAATTAATTAGAAATTTTTTTGAAAACTTGTACTCCAACAAAATACAAAACACTGAAGGCATGGACAAATTTCTAGAGTTTTATGAACTACCCAAACTTAAGCAGGATGATATACATAATTTGAACAGACCAATTTCAAGCGACGAAATAGAAGATGCCATCAGAAGCCTACCAACCAAGAAAAGCCCAGGACCAGATGGATACACAGCTGAGTTTTACAAGACCTTCAAAGAAGAACTGATACCAATACTCTTCAATTTATTTCAGGAAATAGAAAAAGAGGGTATACTTCCAAACTCATTCTATGAGGCCAATATCACCCTGATCCCCAAACCAGGCAAAGACACATCAAAAAAAGAAAACTTCAGGCCCATATCTTTAATGAACATAATGCAAAAATTCTCAATAAAATTCTGGAAAAACAGATACAAAAACATATCAAAAATATAATATACCACGATCAAGTGGGGTTCATTCCAGGGATGCAAGGATGGTTCAACATACGGAAATCAATAAATGTAATTCATCACATCAATAGACTCAAAGATAAGAACCATATGATTATCTCAATAGATGCAGAAAAAGCATTTGACAAAATACAGCACCCCTTCATGTTCAAAACACTTGAAAAACTAGGGATAACAAGAACATATCTCAACATCGTAAAAGCTATATATGCTAATCCCCAGGCCAACATTATTCTAAATGAAGAAAAATTGAAAGCATTCCCTCTAAAAACTGGAACAAAATTTTGACAAAACCTCATATTCTTGGTCTCATCCCTTGGTTCTGGTCCTCTAGGAGCCTGGAGGACTATACCTAGAAGGAGACTTTTTTCTTTTTTTTTTCCCCCTCTTTATCTGCTTTTAGTTTCAGGATCTCTCCCTCTCTCTCTGTCTCTCTCTCTCTCTCTCTCTCTCTCTCTCTCTCTCTCTCTCTGTCTCTGTCTCTCTCTCTCTCTCTCTGTATGTGTAGTTTGCTTCTCTCATTTTTCCACATCATTTGACCTTCTTGTATCTTCCCCAGTATCCTCTTCGCCTGCTGGGTCTCAATTTGAATTTTTAGTGCATTAATGTGGTACATATATAATTTATACCTAAATAACATAAATAGCTCTGTGAGCACTTAGTGAAGTGTATCAAACAGAAGCTTCCTTTTTTATCCCATGGTTCATAAAATGCAATGAGATTGCTGTGGGAAAAGGCATCCTTATTTAAGGAATGTTCATCACCTAACTAAAAAAAAAACAATGCATGGAGGAGTATTTACTGCTGCCTAATTTTATCATTAAGATATCTCCTCACTCACAAAGCATTCTTCAGGACTTTACAGGAATGACTTTTATTTTTGGCCAGCAAATGACCTATTAATTCTAGCCTTCCTATACACTTTCTAATTTTCATTTCTTAGGTCCATTTTTTAAGTGTCAAAACTTACTTACCATGTCATGTTTTCAGTGGAAATTCATCATGTTTGAAGAAGTATTACCTCTGATTCTTACAAAGTAGCCTAGATGTTCCTTTGAGAGCAAAAATGTGTCTTTAACATACCCTAACTCCCCCTAATTCATCCCTGTACTCTCATTTATGTACAATTCTCTTTCCTAAAAAGCAATCCCTGGGGCTGGGGTTGTGGCTCAGGGGCAGAGCGCTCGCCTCGCAAGTGCGCGGCCCGGGTTCGATCCTCAGCACCACATAAACATAAATGCATTGCATTGTGTACAACTAAAGTAAATAAATAAATATCTTTAAACAAAAAAAAAAAAAAAAAAAAGCAATCCCTCCTTCTTATCAAATCTCCCAGCTGCTCATTTTCTTCATTTATTCTCTTGGACCTTCTAGAACTCATATTCTCTATTCTGATGACTTTCAAAGAAAAGCTGTTTGTTAAAAGATATCCATTCAAATTTTGGTTTAGAGGTATAAGCAAAAGTGCTGGTCACTTTTTTTTTTTCTGGTGACCATAGCTTATCTTCTTGAAACACGTATTATAATTAATGCTCAATAATTCAGAGGGTGAAACTATTTGATCATTGTTTTATTACTCCTATTTTATAAAACTCTTAAAGAAAATAACCATGTCAGAAGTTAGGACTTGGTTAAGGTGAGCAAATGGAACTGCTTCAATCTCCCTTCCTTTTACTATTGTGAAATGTGATTTGAATCACAATGAATCCTAAGATTTGTTGGCTTGCCTCATCTTTTTTCTGACTGAGGCAGAGCAGTCAATATATCTATGACCTGTACTAGTGTAACCCACTGTGTTATAAAGAAAATGTAGTACCAATAAATTTCCCCTTAAATAGCTCATCAAATACCAGTTGGATTCTTTAAGATAATGCTAGTGTTTGATCCAGAAAACTCAATCAGTGTCTTGCTCAAGCTATAAAAATGGACACTAGTTGACTGAATGCATGGCCCCAGATTTTTCTTTGACTCAGAACTATTAGCATATTTGGTGTTACATTTGTTTGGTTTCAAAATTTGCATTTTGTATTCTGGCAATCTCATAATCTAAATAATGAGGCTATATCAGCATAAATCTCTAGGGAACTTGGATCTGAAAGACTTATGGAAGCATAGAAAGAGGAAAGTTTTTTAGGTTTTAGTCACTGAGTTGCTGTATACAAGTGGGATAGTTTCTAAGGCTCTCTGTGGTGCTGGTTATACAATATTCTGATATAATTAATGAAACCAGATTACATATCTAAAATGGTTAAAATGGTAAATTTTGTTATATATATTTTATCACAATTAAAAATACAAATGGATATGATTATCTTATAAGTCATCATCTTGGTAGGATATCTAAATTGTTTTACATGCCTAGTATATACATATATATTGCCTTTAGTAAAGTTAAAGTATGAATTATAATTAGCTTGCAGTGTTTCAAAAAATGTGTGAAATTTTTATTTGTGAACTATAATTAACATTCAACCTCAATTACTTCTCGTGCTTCTGGTACTGGCTTTAACACCTCTGCTCCATCCCATGACTATAACATATTGCATATTGAAACCAATGTGACTATTATTCATACACAAAATCCAAAATCATGTTTTATTCCAAAATGCAATTGAGAAAATTTTGTACCATTTTTAAAGGTATGCTCAGTAATATTTTCATCCACTGAGTAGGATAATATCATTTATAGGGTAAGCAATGCAATATAAGTAATTTAACCTTGAGTGAATATGTCTACCCCTATAAAGTTAAGCACCATTATTGTAAAATAAAGATGATGATAGCTTTTCTCTTTAGGGCCTCTATTTATTAAAGTATGTGTTATCATTAGTATTATATGTATTATAATAAAAGAGTTACTTTTCTTTACCTAACATTTTATTATAGGTACTTTGTGAGGAAAATGTGACATTGATGCCAAATTCTAATGCTTAGACTATTGAGTTTAGAAAATCATGAGCTTGACTTTGTGTGACTTGTGAAAATATTTATTTATCTTTTTGACTGACATTTATTGGTGATTACTTTATTTCTTGCTATCTGTGGCCAATTTCTTTTAAAAGTTTATACAGAAATATCTGTAAAGAAAATGCAAATAACAATAACTTACATTGAGTTGTATGGAAAACAGTTTCTTTATAGCCATATATAAATACATATTACATACATACAGGCATACATAATTTTAATTTTATTACAGAGAAGAAAAATGTGTGTGTCTGAACATTAATAAAGGAAATTCATTCTGTATGTGTATGGTGAATCATAATTTATAAGGAACTTCTATGCAAGCACTGATGTAGCTTTTCTGTTTAAGTTACACTGTATTTAAATGTGATATACACATTCAAGTAACTTCTAACTTTCATTTTCTTTCCCCAGTGCTTCTACTGAAGGATTATTAAATCGCCAATGCATTTCATGTAATTTTATGAAGGAACAGTGTACATATTTTGATGCCAGTTTTAGTCCCTTGAACCAACATTTTTTATTATTCTGTGAAGGTAAGGTAACATAGATTTTCTGATTGCATTTGATCAGTTATCTATTACTACCATCAATAAACTTAATTGTTATGCATTAGAGATACAAATTTTATTTATATATTACATTTAGAATTAGAAATTAGGAGACCTCATGCATATATAATTGATAAATGCTATATGAACATGGGTATTTTAAAAAGGTGAATATACATTGATGAACTCAGCTACTTAAGAAAAGCAGTAGTGTTGTTATAACAATGTGTTTGTTGTTAAAACATTTTAGATTTATGGAAAATGAAATTTCTCAGTTCCAGCCTTCTTCAGTTCTGAGCAATCCCATTGCCCCTATTACTGTTTTTGACAGTATGCCATAGTCTTCCATGGTTACATAGTCTTTCTAGAATGTTCTTAGGAATCACTCTTTAATCTGAGGCTTTATTTTTGGGAGACAAATTGGAATCCATATGCTGTCTTATAATGTGATGAATTGAGTGCTCCTGCTTCCATCTAAACATTAAGAATTAAAAAAAAAAAACAGAATAAAGAATACACTAACATTGACTATTTTTTAGTTATTGTTCTCTTGATATCTAAAATGAAGTAATCAAAAGAGAAAAATACCTATTTAATGATACCAAAGGGAAAAAACATTGGATTTTTAGGTAGAGTTCCTTTAAGAAAGGAAGTTTCAAGATAACATCTTACGGTAAAAACTTATGTATTTTAAATTTTTGAGATTTGGCTTAATGTATTTTTAAATAAACATACGATTAGCCCCCTTTTTCATTATCTTGTAGGTAAAAGTTTCAAGTTTAAATGCATGCTTTCTTTCTTGACTGATTGCAAATAGAATATTATTTCGAATCAGCTGATGGGAAAAAATGTCATGAATCAACTTCCTGAACATCAAGCGATTATTGTATAAATACTAAAGATATAAGAGTACAGCACATAGAACTGGCTAACATTAAAGAAGTATATAAATGAAGGGCATTTGGGGAAATGGGGATCTTAGCAAAATCTATGGAAACAGTACTTTCCCCTGACGTTCCTAATTCTCTGAACAAAATGCCAACAGAATGGAATTATACCTATTAATATGGTTCAGTTTCATTATATTTTAACCTTGAAATGCTTCCACTTGGAAAAAAGACTCTCCCATCTAACAGTTCCAACAAGTATTACTTAGATATTTATAAAAATATTTATAGATGTATTTTTAAAATCCAGGTCCAAGAGTCCCAGTGGTGAGCCTACATAACACAGACAACCCAGCAAGTGAGTATACAAGAAGTCCTTTTAGACTAGTCCTGGCTGGCACTGACATTAGGCATTATATGTTATTCAAGATGTCATATAAAGATCATTCGACCTTTGTTTTTTTGGGATTGGCTAACTTCACTTAGCATTATTTTCTCCAATCCATCCATTTACCTGCAAATGCCATGATTTTATTATCTTTTAGTGCTGAGTAGTATTCCAATGATCTCTTTGATATGAAGATACTAACTTATAAAGGCAAGGGAGTGGGGATGAGAGGAATGAAAGAACTTTAAATAGAACAAAGCGGGGGAAGGGGGAGGGGGCAAGGGGATAGGAATAATGGCAGACTGAGTTATCCATGATTACCCTAAATACATGTATGAAGACACAATTATTGTAAAAATACTTTATATAAAACCAGCAACTTGAAAAATTGTGCTCTTTATATGTAATATGAAATGAAATGTACTCTGCAAACATGTATAACAAATTAGAATAAAAAATAAAATAAAATATAGGAAAGGAAAAAAAAAAAAAAAAAAAAAAAAAAAAAAAAAAAGATGTCATATAGAACCTTCTTCAGACCCAGCATTGGGAAAGCTGTATGGATACCATCAATTTGACACTATATATTTAAGAGTGACAAGAAATCAAGTGGTTTGAGTTATCTTACAGCTGGGATTGGATCTTAGCTGCCTTGACATGGGACACCTACCATGTACCTGAATCCCATGAAGAATGATGAATGAAGCTGTTGTCTCAACCTTCTGAACCCTTCATTCTTTGTGGGCCTCATGTAGGTTTTTCCTGCAGAACAATGCCTTATATAGACATTTGGAATAATTGTGAAAAATATATTATTTTACAAATTTTAACTGTCTTAAAGATATCTACATCTTCTAGGTTAATATACTCACTTTTATTCATTTTATATTTATTTAACTTTATTTTTAAGTAGATATATACATTATCAAGCAATGTAACCAAGGCTAGGACAATACTGTGTTTATGTACTTGCGGTAGAGTGAATAAATATATGCTTGAGCTAATTTTAGAAATGAACATCCAGATTGCTTCCTACCTTCCTGTGTCATTTCTTTCTTTCATCTTTGCTTCCTTTTTTCTTTTTAGATTTATTTGATCAATGCTCTTATGCTCCAATGATTAAGCATAAAATACTATAATAAATGAGGCTCATTCTGTTGACTCTTTTCATCCTCAAAACTTTCCTAAGATAGGGAGTTTTATTATCTCTTTTTTACAGATGAGAAAGCTGAGACATAGAGAGGTTAAATAACTTAGCCAAAGTTATAAATGGCAGAGCCAGAAATCAAGTAAAACATTTTGACTTCAGGATGGGTTTTGTGCTGGGTGTGGTAGTGCACACCTGTAATCCCAGTAGCTTGGGAGGCTGAGATGGGAGGATCATGAGTTCAAAGCCAGCCTCAGCACTAAGCAACTCAGTGAGAACCTGTCTCTAAATAAAATACAAAATAGGTCTGGGGATGTTGCTCGTGGTCAAGTGCCTCTGAGTTCATGTTTTTGTCCTGTTTCACATATTTATATTTTCACATATTTATATTTCACATATTTATAAGAGTCTTAGATGTTGTCCGCTAGAAGAGACACAGATAAACAAGAAAATTGAATGATAAATAACATTTTGAAAAAGCAGGTACCATTTATACATTTCAATACTACCAATACTATACTTATTTATACTATATTCATATGCCAGTACTACTATATGGAGGCTTACTACCTGCCCTAGACAAAGATAGATTTCAAATTTCTGTTGTAGTTTTTGTTATTGTTATTGCTGTTGTTTTTGTCTGGCCTAAATATGGTTTAGCATAGATTTTAGTATTTGTTTGTTTCTCTTTTTTTTTTCTTTTTTTTAAAATTATTTATTTACGTATTCGTAATGCACAAGTATAGTATCTTTTTACATACAACTGCTTGTATACAAAGTATATAAGTACCATTCAGATCTTCAATCATGCATTTAGGATAATGATATCCATCTCATTCAACCACCAATTTTTTCCTTTCTCCCCTCCCCCCTTGCTCCCTCCCTTCCCCTCCCTTTCTGTTGACCATTCTACTGTTCCTCTGATACTGTGTACCCCCTTCCAACAACGCTGTGAACTAGCCTCCTTATATCAGAGAAAACATTCGGTATTTGGATTTTTGAGATTGACTAATTTCACTTAGCATTATATTCTCCAACTTCATCCCTTTACCTGCAAATGCCATTATTTTATTCTCTCTTATTGCTGAGCAAAATTCCATTTTGTATATATATCACATTTTCTTTATCCACTCATCTCCTGAGGGACATCTAGGTTGGTTCCACAACCTATCTATTGTGAATTGTGCTGCTATAAACATTGAAGTGGCTGTGTCACTGTAATATGCTGTTTTTAAGTCTTTTGGGAATAGACCCAGGAGTGGGATGGCTGGGTCATAGGGTGGTTCCATTCCCATTTTCCCAAGTAATCTCCATACTGCTTTCCATAGCAGTTGCACCATTTTGTAGTCCCACCAGCAATGTATGAGTGTGCCTTTTTCCCCACATCCTCTCCAACATTTATTGTTGTTTGTGTTCTTGATAGCTGCCATTCTGACTGGAGTGAAATGAAATCTTAGAGTAGTTTTGATTTGCATTTCTCTAATTGCCAGTGATGTTGAGCATTTTTTCATGTATTTGTTGATCAAATGTGTATCTTCTTCTGAGAAGTGTCTTTTCAATTCCTTAGCCCATTTATTGATTGGTTTATTTGCTTTTTTGGTGTAAGTTTTTTTAGTTCTTTATATATTCTAGAAATTAGTGCTCTATCTGATGTGCATGTATTAAATATTTGTTCCCAATTAGTTGGTTCTCTATTCACCTCACTGATTGTTTCTTTTGATGAGAAGAAGCTTTTTAGTTTAAATCTATCCCATTAATTAATTCTTGGTAATAGTTCTTGCGCTACAGGATTCTTATTAAGGAACTTGGGGCCTAATCTGACATGTTGGAAATTGGGGCTTACTTTTTCTTCTATTAGGCGTATTGTCTCTGGTCTAATTCCTAGGTCCTTGATCCACTTTGAATTGAGTTTTGTGCATGGTGAGAGACAAAGGTTTAATTTCATTTTGTTGCATATGGATTTCCAGTTTTCCCAGCACCATTTGTTGAAGAGGCTATCCTTTCTCCACTGTACATTTTTGGCGCCTTTGTCTAATATAAGATAGCTGAAATTATCAAGTGGGGTTTATTCCAGGGTTGCAAGGCTGGTTCAACATTCGGAAATCAATAAACATAATACATCACATCAATAGACTTAAAGATAAAAATCACATGATTATCTCAATAGATGCAGAAAAAGCATTTGACAAAATACAGCACCCCTTTATGTTCAAAACACTGGAAAAACCTAGGAATATCAGGAACATATCTCAACATTATAAAAGCTATTTGTGCAAGGCCCAGAGCTAACATTACCTTAAATGGAGAAAAATTGAAAGCATTCCCTCTAAAAACTGGAACAAGACAGGGATGCCCCCTTTCACCACTGCTATTTAACATAGTACTGGAAACTCTGGCCAGAGCAATTAGACAGACGAAAAAAATTAAAGGGATCCAGATAGGAAAAGAAGAGCTCAAATTAGCACTATTTGGTGATGACATGATAATATACCTAGAAGACCCAAAAAACTCGACCAGAAAACTTTTACAACTAGTAAATGAATTTGGCAAAGTAGCAGGATACAAAGTCAATACCCATAAGTCAAAGGCATTTTTGTACATCAGTGACAAAGCCTCTGAAAGGGAAATGATGAAAACTACCCCATTTACAATAGCATCAAAAAAAAAAAAAAAAAAAAAAAAAAAAAACCTGGGAATCAACTTAACGAAAGAGGTGAAAGACCTCTATAAGGAAAATTATAGAACACTAAAGAAAGAAATCATAGAAGAACTCAGAAGATGGAAAGACCTACCTTGCTCTTGGATAGGTAGAATCAATATTGTCAAAATGTCCATACTACCAAAAGCATTATACAGATTTAATGCAATTCCAATCAAAATCCCAATGTCATTCTTCAAAGAAATAGAAAAAGCAGTCATGAAATTCATCTGGAGAAATAAGAGACCCAGAATAGTCAAAGCAATCCTGAGCAAGAAAAGTGAAGCAGGGGGCATCACCATACCGGACTTTAAATTATACTATAGAGCAATAGTAACAAAAACAGCATGGTATTGGCACCAAAACAGACTGGTGGACCAATGGTACAGAATTGAGGACACAGAGACTAATATATATAATTGTTTATTTCTTTATCCCTGTCCTCAGTATATATCTTAAAAATGTTATAGTAAGCAAACTCAATCTGTTCAATACTAACAGTGACAGCAAAATTTGTGATAATAAAGACAGTGTGGTTGATGGCATACAAGAAGGATGAATTACATAAATTCTTACAGAGATCATTATATGAAATGAGTCCATCATATACTTCTTGTGGGACATTATACAAGTTAGTTAATGCCTCCTAGGGTCAATTTCTTCTTAGGGAAATAAGCAAATGAGTTTGCAGTAAGGATGAAATAAATTCATAACATGCAGGCCACATTTTATAAATGACAGCTATTTGTATTTTATTGCATATTCTGTCTTTAACAAAGGATGATTAAAATGAAATTATCAATCTGATTTTTAATTTATCTTTATTCTACTGTAACAAGACAATGTTTTTATAATAACATTGCTACAAATTATGAAACATTTATTCTGCAAGTTACAAAATAGGTCTGTTGTAAATGATGAAACATTTCTGTTTAAGGGAAGTCTTTCTGATCTTCCCAGTTAGACGCCAAATCTAATTATCTCAGGATCAAAAAAAATTTTTTTAAACGGCTACAAACAGTGGTCAGGTGTTCATTTTTCAAAGAACAATTACTTATGGACATAAAATTTACATTCAATGACAAGTGTATCTTTTGGTTGATTAAAGTAAATACATCATTGAATCAGTTTTAACTCATTTTGAGCCAAAGAAAAACATTCATGAGGAGAAACTTGTGAATGAAAATTACAATATTTAGCAAACATAAAAAAACATTTTAACCCAATAGTTGCCAAAGAAATGAAAAATAAATATTTCCATGTAAGTTTTCCTAACAAACTCATATCATACAATTTTTACTTTAATGATGAGGATATAAATAATTTCTCCTAAGTTGCTGGCAGAAATTAAATTGAAGCCATGTTTTTTATACATTGTTTTAAAGTTGTAAATAAACAAAATACCTTTATTTTATGTGGTGCTCAGGATGGAACCCAGTGCCTCACATGTGCTAGGCAAGTGCTCCACCACTGAGCCACAACTCCAGTCCCGAAGCCATCATTTTGGGAAAAAAAAAATTAACTCAGTCATAAGTCTTTGATATTTTATGTTCTTTTTATTCATTTTGGTGGTTTTGTTGATAAGATAATTCTAAATCAAATTATTTTAACAAAGCTATTGATCATAAAAATATTATAAGTAACAAAAAAAATGGGAGTTTATAGGAAATTGTAATGTAATATTAGTCCTCTGGATGGCTCCCATTTACCCTTCCAGAATCATGTTTAACTCTCCATTTTTCTCTTCCATGTCCTGGCTCAGGAGTAGTTTGTATAAATAGCTTTGGTTCTATTGCCCTGTGGTTGACAATCGGATTCAGTGGATAGCAATCAAGGAGGCAACTGGAGACAGGGAGCAAGTGACTTGGAGTTACCTGTCAGTCTTGTTGTGGAGTCATCACAGGTTGGCCATAAGCTTTGACTAACGTTATTGAGCTCACAGTATGGATCCCTTGCACAACCATCTGCATGGAGGTTCTAATAAACTACTCTCTCCTCCTGACCATCAGGCCTAAACACTGTCACAAACCTTGGGTTACTGTACCATCCTTTTTTGTTGTTGTTGTTGTTGTTTTGGTACTGGGTATTGAATCCAGCACCTCCCCAATGCTATACAAGTGCTGTACCACTGAGCTACATCCGTAGCACTGTACTATCTCTTAGGTTCCTCCTACCCCAATGTCTGTATGTCTGCAATAAATCTTTTTATTAAAAATCTTAGTAGAGCCGGGCGCGGTGGCGCACGCTTGTAATCCCAGCACTTGGGAGGCTGAGGCAGGAGGATCAGGAGTTCAAAGCCAGCCTCAGCAATGGCGAGGCACTTAGCAACTCAGTGAGACCCTATCTCTAATAAAATACAAAAAAGGGCTGGGGATGTGGCCCAGTGGTCGAGTGCCCCTGAAGTCAATCCCTAGTACCAAAAAAAAAAAAAAAAAAAAAAAAAAAAAAAAAAAAAAAAAAAAAATGTTGAATATTCTAATGGTTGAATACCATCAGTTTCAAAATATAAATATATTTATAAAAACTAATTTTTTAAAAAAATGTTTAAATTACATTTATAAATGATTAAGGAATAGAAAAAAACTAGTTGAAAGTATACATAAATTTCAAGAAGATAATACTTTCAAGTATTAAAAGTTTGTACATTTGCCTGGCAGCCTTCCAAATGGATATGTTGCTGTTCTTCAGTGTTTTCTAAATGTTCTACAATGAACATATTATTTTTATGCTAAAAAATAAATCCTTCAATAAAATGCTTAGTGACTTGAGACATGACATAAATATGTAGAATTTTACTTAGTTACTATTTTAAAAGTCTTTTTTCTTGTACTGTTTTCTCTGTATTTGTTTATTTTTTCATTACTGTAACAAAATAATTAAGGCAGGCTAACTTTATAAAGAAGAGAGGTCTATATTGGCTTGCAGTTTTGGAGATTCATTGGCCAAGATCATATAGACCCTATTGATGCCTCCTCTGGTGATAGTGTTCTTGCTGTCAGAGTCACAAGGTGGCATGGAGCAGCCTATGACAAGAGACGGCACATGTATATGTCTGTGTCAGTGTGTTTTTATCCCTCTGCTTATAAAGCCACACACATTCATTCATGAGGGTTCCAACACCAACAGTAAAGTCAGATTGAATTTCCACCCTCTTGACAACATGGACATATGGCTCTGGTCATTCATTTCCTGTTGGACTCTAGAGGACAAACCATGTTCAGAGCATAGCACTGCTATTCCCTGTTCTCCTGTGAAATTCCAGCTTGTTCCTTCTCTTCCTTCATGTATTTTGTTTCTTTTCCTCTCTTTCTTTTGAGCTTCTATTCCCTTTCTTCTTTTCAATTTCTTTTCCCTCATCTCCCTTTATACTGCCTCTTTCTTATCTGTCCTGTTTTCATCTCCTTCCCAGTTTTCTGTCTTCATTGCCTTTCCTTTGCTTCCTTAACTTTGCACCTAAAATAATACGACACTACCTCCTGCTTACAATGTTTAAGGAAGAATGTGTATTAAGTATACTTTCTGATTTTTTTATTTGAAGTTGTTGTATATGATAGTAGAATGCATTACAATTCATAATACACATATAGAGCATATTTTTACATATCTCTGGTTGTATACAAAGTATATTCACACCATACCATATGTGTCTTCATACATGCACTTAGGATAATGATATCCATCTCATTCTCCCATCTTTTTTTTTTAACTCTCTTGCCCCCTCCCTCCCCCTCCCTTCCCATTGACCTTTCTAGTGTTCTTCTAATCCTCCTATGCTGCATGTCCCAACCCCACTGTGAATCAGCTTCCTTATAACAGAGAAAACATTCGGCATTTGGATTTTTGAGATTGCCTAACTTCACTTAGCATTATATTCTCCAATTTCATCCATTTACCTGTGAATGCCATGATTTTATTCTCTTTTATTGCTGAGTAATATTCCATTGTGTATATATACCACATTTTCTTTATCCATTCATCTACTGAGGGGCATCTAGGCTGGTTCCACAGTTTAGCTATTGTAAATTATGCTGCTATAAACATTGATGTGGCTGTGTCCTGTAGTATGCTCTTTTTAAGTCTTTTGGGAATAGACCCAGGAATTTATCATGAAAAGAATGCTTTTGCTCTTCATGTTTTGAAAATGGTTTTGATCTTCTGTATATTTATTTGTCTTACCTATAATTTATTTCTCTGTAGCTATGATGGATATTTATTTCATGAGTAAACTAACAATATTCAATTTAAAAGTAAAAACTTTCTAATTATGGCTATAATCATATAATTAGTTTAATTTATATATATTTGGGTTTCTCCCCATTGGCATTTTATAAAAAACAATATGAAATTCCTAGTGTACTAATCTTACATTGGTGTTTCTGGATGTACATATTCAATTATTTAATTATTTTTTTTAGTAAATAAGCCAGTACACATTTATTAAAAACTTAATTTAATTAGGATAACTTGTCGTGAGAAGTATAAAAGTAATGTTTAATACATACATTGCCACCTTTGTAGTTCATAAATATTAAGTGATATTGACTTCTTCTACATTTGAAAAGGATTATTTTAACTACAATAATTAGGTGTATTTTTACAATTAGTGCTTAGTTTATAAATGACAAATCTTTGAGAATGATACAAATTCTAAGAATTTACATTTCTAAACATTTAAAATCAAATGTTTATGATATCTTTCTTGAAAATTTGCTAGTTGGTTAAGTAATCTGAGGGATTTCTTTATTCACATTTTAGGGATGTATGAAACTTTTAGGAGCAATTAATCTTCACAATTTATACCATAGAGAAGACATTTATTTACACAGAGGTAGTTGGTTGTGCCTGAGATCCCATATGGAAGTCACAGTCCAATGAGAATGACACAGAGTGAAATGATTATCATAATGTGATAGTTTCACCAGTATAAACGGACGCAGTTCAGGGAAAAGAGAAGTTAGTGGACAGGCATTTCAAGAGAAAGGAACTTTCATGTACAGAAATGAGAAGTCATTAAATATTCACACTTGAAAGATAAAGTTGTGTAGCATAGGTATAACAAAACCGTTCATAAAATAATGAGGAATTATAAGGTTACATGGATAGGCTGAAGCCAGATCATATGTCTTATGTTTCATTCTTAGGAATTCATATTTAACAATATTGACTCAATTACAAATCTTAAAATGTTCTTATTCTGGTTATAAGATAATGGGAAGTTGACAGGGCCACCTTCACCAAAAAAAAAAAAAAAAAAAAAAAAAAGAACAAAGAAAACTGTATAAAACATGTGAAACAACTATTATCTTATGTTGTTGGACAGTAATCAGCAAGGTTCTCCAATCCCTGAAGGAAGGAAGGAAATAAATTAGTGTTGTAAATTGACTGTTTTTAAGGTTGGGAATGTTTTCTGAACTACAGAGCTACAAGGGATAATCTAAGCAGAGCCATGGATACCCCTGAGTTGAAGAGACAGAATATAGTTTTCAGAAGGGTTGGAGGTTAAGAAATATTAGAAAGGTAGGAAGACACTGGAAAAGAAAAAGGTGTATGGAGAGAGAACCCCAGGTATCAGCAGAGAGCTACTCCTGGAGACTCTTTCCAAAATACTTATTTGGGGATGTGTTACAAGACACTCTATGACCTAAGCAAGCCAGAGCTCACACAGTGCTGGCCTTGTTCCTCTTCCCATTAGATGGAACACCAGGGCATTTAGGGCAGATCCCAGAAGAGCCATGCATTTTTGTAGAATTAAACTAGTCATAGAGAGAATCACTCAAACCCATACTGAAAGGTATCTTAAAATCTTGAAATGATCAAGCTGACCTACAAGTAACTTTAACATCAGCCAGATAAAGCCCAACAATTTATAAAAATTACAATGTAATTCAAAATTCAAAAATGTAAATATCCCAATGGTCAGTATCTAATAAAAATTTCTGGGCTATGTGAAAGAATTAAAAAATATGACTCTGAACTAATAGAAATATTAGAGAATAAACACAGATTCAGAAATGACAGAGATGACAAAACCCACTGACAAATGCAACAAATAGACTATTAAAGTATATTAAAAGTAAAGACTGTAAGAAAATAAATGGAACACATTTTGTTAAGGAACTTTATAATTTTAAAATATTTTAAATAAAAGCTTTATTAGAACATACTAAAAGCAGAATGGACAGTACAGAGTGAAAGATAGGTAAACTTGAGAAATCTGTATAAACTTGCCAGACAAAAGCAAAAGTATGAAAGAAATGAACCAAATTTCATTTAATGGCAGGCTAATGTCTTCATTTTTTATATTTTTAATTGGAATCATAAAGTGGGTGGGGCTTATAAAAATGATGAAATTATAGTCAATAATTTTCAAAATCTGATGAAAAAAATTGTACATAAAAAATAACCATGATGCATCTCAATAAAACCACATCAAAATACAAAACAATCAAACTGTTGTGGAAATTGTGGAATTTCAGTGATGATGAAAACATTTCTCAAATCACCAAAAACAAAAGGGCATATGATATCTTTGCATTCCATACACAGTAACAAAGAATGACTATATATATTTCAGCAGAAAAAAAAGCAAGCTTAAAGGTAGCAGAGTGAAATACTTAAGACACTGATAGAAAGCCAAATTAAACCAAGCAAAATACTCAAGCTAGAAAAACAAACTTAGAAGAAATCCTTCAAAAGTGAAGACAAAAGAAAGTTTAAAGAAGAAAAGAAAGCAAGTATGTATTACTATCAGAATTGCATTTCTGAGTCACTCATGGATCAAAGAAGTTGAAAAATCATTAGAAAATATTTTGAACCAAATAAAAATGAAAATACATTAAATCCAAATTTAGGGACAGCTACAGTTGTGACTATGTAGGGATCTAATTTTTTTTTTTCTATAAAAGGGAAAGGTTTAAAATCAATGATCTTAGTTTTCACCTCATGAAACCCGAAGTAGCCAAGTGCAGTGGAACATACCTATAGTCCCAGATCTTGGGGAGGCTGAAGAGAGAAGATTGCCAATTCTAGGCCAGCCTGAGTAAGTTAGCAAGACCATCACAGAAGAACTTAGTGAGACCCTGTCTTAAAAATAAAAATACAAATGTCTGGATATGTAGTTCTCATAGGTTTAATTCCCAGTACCAATCAATCAATCAATAAATCAATCAAGAAACTGCAAATCATTAAATAAAATTAATTAAAGCAAAGCTGAATTAAGGGGTGGAGCATGTATCTTGATGGTAGAGCACTTGCCCAGCATGTTTGAGGCCCTGAGTTCAATCTCCAGTACCCCACACACAAAAAAACTTTAGAAAATTTTAAAGGTAAAAGAATAAATAAACATGGATAGAAATAAATAAGTAAATTTAAAACAAACTAGCAATAGAGAAAAATACAGAAAAAGGTACTTGTGTGACAGGATCACCAAAATTGATAAAATTCTAAGGAGAGACATAAGGAAATAGAGAAAAAAAATACAGTGTCATTATCATTTTCATTAATAGACTAAGTGATGCTAATTCACATCCTACAGACACTTAGTATTATAATAAAGGAATATAAATAAGTAATTTATAACAATAAATCTGATATCTTAGATAAAAATGGATGGATTCCTTAAAAGACACAGATTAGTAAACATTCACCTGAGAAGCAATGTGATATATAAATATCCTATTATCTGCTAAATTTTCTGAATTCACAATTCCCATTCTTTTCAGAAATAATCTATGAAACATTTAATTAATTAGCACCAAGCTTGCTCAAACTTTTTCAGAAAATATAAAGTTGCCATTATATGGATGAATAAAATTTTCATGAATTTAAATATATTCCTTAACTAAATACTAGTAGGTCAAACCTAGCAATTTTCAGAAAGGATAAAACATTATGACTATATGAAGTTTATGCAGGAATCCATATTGCTATAGCCTTCAAAATTTAATTGGTATATTCCCCATAATATTCTGACAATGCAAATGATTTAGAAAAAGCTTTTGACAAACTATAATAATATATTAATTGTAATTAATAATTACTCAGCAATGTAAAAATAGAAATTACTTAATTTAGTGAATGATTTATGCAAAAATACAACAGCTGGTCGGATTATTTTATTTTTTTTTAGTTGATTTTATTTTTGAGACAGGGTCTCCCTTATGTTGCCCAGGCTGGGTTCAAACTCTTGATCCTCCTGCTTTAGCATCCAGAATAGCTGGGCTGATGTCATTCTTCATGGTGAAAGACAGATGCTTTACCCCCAAGTTTGGGGAAGTCTAGAATGTCTGCTCCAACCCTTTCTGTATAGCATGGAGAGGATGTAGCCAGGACAGTAGTAAAAGAAAGAAGTAGTGAAACTGTCACCATTTGCAGAAGACATACTTATTAGCAATCAAGCAAGCAAAAACTATGGAATACCAAAATAAACTGTTAGAAATAAATGCATTTATTATGGTTATAGTATGGGTCAAAATACAAATGCAATTATTTTATAAAATGCAATAAAAAATTAAAAGATAGTTTAAATACTCTTTAAAATAACATCAGAAATTTATAATATCTAGGAATAAACCTAGTGAAAATTTATAAGTTCCCTAATATAAAAGCTGTATAAATATCTGGGGGATATTAAAGACCCAAATGGATATATACTCATGCACATTTACATATTTTAATATGCAATATCTACCCAAATGGACCCACAGATTTAATACAATATATAAAAATTTCAGCATGTTACTGACATCCCCTTTATGTATTGTCAGTTTGATTTTTCTGTTGTTGCTTAATTTTCAATATTTTCTATTGCTATACTGTCAAACTCATTGATCTTTACTACAGAATCTAATATTAATTCTACACAGTATATTTTTTATTTTAGACTGTAAATTTCATGTATTTCATATTCTTCAGTTTTTATTTTTAGGAATATATTACATGTTCATGCTTTTTCTATCTTATTGAACAGCTAGACTATATTTTTAATCTGTTTTAACGTCCTTATCTGGGAAATATATCATCTATGACATTTCTGTGATGTTTTTATTGATTAATTTTGTTCTCACCCTGAGTTTTTGTATTAGTATCCAAACATTTTGAATTTCATGTCATTTGTTGCTCAATAATTTTGTATTTCTTTCAAGATTCTTAAGCAGAGTAGTATTACAATTAGATTTTGGCTTTGAAAATGTATTGCTAATTTCAGCATGTTGATGAAAATGGAGATAATGTCACTGGAATAAGGAAATTCAGTTAGAAAATTGTTATAGTAATTTAGGATGTCAATTGTGAGAGTTTAACCAGTGCCTAGCACAGTTACTGCTGAATGGTAACAACTGGGTAATTTTTTTGTGGTATTGTACTGGTTTTTGATTAATGCACAGGAGTGAGCTATTTATACTGCCCTTTTTGGTTTATAGAATATTTTATATTGGAAAGCAATTCTATGCTGAAGGAAGCTATTCAGAAGAAGAAGTTAGTAAAGTCAGAAATTAAAATTCTTCATATCGACGATTATGGTAAAGTTTCATGCATGCTGTCTTATTCAAGAACAACTTTCTCTGTATCTTATAGTTTTACATGTAAATGACTCTTCATTTTTAATATTTTTTTTCTTTCTTTAAAAGAACTACCTTTACAGTTGTCCTTTCCCAAAGACTTTATGGACCGAAACCAATATGCTCTTCTATTAATAATGTAAGTATTTTAATTGTTTTTAAAATGAAGGGATCTAAAGATTGTATATGTCTATGCTTCAATAAAAAAATAGAAGCCTTATATGTGTGGTTAACTTGAACATATGTCATTTGGATGTGAAGGCAGTTATACCCAGGTCCATATCCACCTGCTGTAGAGCCCTGCCACACATGGCAAAGCAGACTAGGGTTACAGATTATTTCCATTTTCTTTGAGTAAGTAACTGCCTGGCTTATCATTAGGCTTGTACTTTGGCCATGTTGATATTTTTGACATAAGAGGAAAGTAAGACCTGTAAAAGGAGCTAATTTAAAAATGTGCTTCATTGGAAAGGGAAATTTGCATCATTTTTAGAAGTAGGATGATGATTTTTTTTTTTTAATTTTAAAGCCAGCTAAAACTCAGTTCAAAGTGGAGCTACAAGATTTACCAGCTCACTACTTAATTTTTCTATGCTTCTGCTTCCTTTTAAATTAATTGAAGCTAATACTATGGTATTTTATATTCACATATGTTATTTTTAATATGCAAAATATTTATATAAAATATATATTAGAATAGAGTTTGGTAGAACATAAACAATTGGAGATAGTGTATAATAAATTGTAAACATAGTCATAATTATTATAGATAGTAGTATTTTTAAGTATTTAATTTTATCAATATAAATATTTAATGTGTGATTTAGTATCCATAAAATTATTTAATACATAGATATTACTGAAGCATGAAAAGTGATATAGTTGGGCTACAGAATTTACTTTGCTTCATTTTGGGCTGATGAAGGGAAGTAAGAAAGGGAGAGGGATGACTGGAGGGAAGACTAAATCATGTCATGTTATTTCTATTTTTAGATACTCTTTACATTAAATATTAATTCACTTTATTCAAACTCCTTAGTTTTCAGAGGCAAATTCTCAGGAGTTATGCTGAAGATGGCACCAAATCCAAACTAAGGATTTTTGTTTTAATTTATATTTATAAAAGTGTTCTATTCTTTTAAATATCATGTTCATTTCTAAACTATTAGTGCTTAGAAATATATGTGGGCCACAATGGCATAAGTATAAAGTGTTGCTTTTTTTTGGTTTTTTTTTTTTTTGGTACCAGGGATTGAACTCAGGGGCACTCAACCACTGGGCCACTTCCCAGCCCTTTTTTGTATTTTATTAGAGACAGGGTCTCACTGAGTTGCTAAGTGCCTCCTCATTGCAGAGGCTGGCTTTGAACTCTCGATCCTCCTGTCTCAGCCTCCCAAGTGCTGGGATTACAGGCATGCACCACCACGCCCAGCCTTAAAGTGTTTTTTTTAAAGAATGTTTTAAACTACTCATAATTTAAAGGCATAGTTTCTTATAATTAAGGACAGTTCTCAGTAACAAATTGACTTCCCAGTCTAAAAATAGTAAGAATTGAAATGCTATTTCATAAATGAGCAATTAGACAATGCTGAGCAACACATAGTGAGTCTATGAGCTGATTTAATGTTTGGGCTGTGGCTGCTTTATTGCAATTCTGTGCAGTGTATCTGATCCTCAGCAAATGATGAGCCACCTCTTAACCTGTGGAGGTGAATTTACATCCAGGAAATTCTATGGAGAAGGCAGGTGTGGGAGACTCACGTACCTGAGGGGCTGAAAGAAAAATTGGCCTCGAAGAAAATGATCTCTGTTAATTTGGCAACAACCTTTTGGCTTAATCTTCATTATGGGACCTCAGAAGAAATGGCCCTCTGAGGACCTCTCTTGACCATATATTCTCTAACCCTAATGAAGGAGCCCTAATTAGGAAGGGCTGTTGTAGCTAGCTGGAAGCCATGGGTTCCACCTGATATGTATGTGACGCACCTGTAGGCACCCGCAAACCTGAAGGTATATAACCGGGTGAAAGCGGTCCGAGTTAGGAGAACGGAGAATTCAGTCAGCCGGGCAGTCACTCGGTCGGTCAGAAGAATCAGAGCGGCCAGAACGTAGGCAGAGCGGTTACAGAAGAGAAACCAGATAGAAGACAGAAGAGAAACCAGATAGAAGAAGTAATGACTGGTCAGAGTTAGGCCGAGGCTCCTGAGGAAGACAGAAGACAGAAGACAGAAGAAGGAAGAAAGAAGAGAGAAGAAAGAAGCTCTAGTCTTTCTCTAAGCTAAGCTCTATCTTTCTTTACTCTACTCTAAGCTAAGAAGAAAAGCTAAGCTCTATCTTTCTTTACTCTAAGCTACTCTAGAGAAGAAAGAAGCTCTAGTCTTTCTCTAAGCTAAGCTCTATCTTTCTTTACTCTAAGCTAAGAAGAAAAGCTAAGCTCTATCTTTCTTTACTCTAAGCTAAGAAGAAAAGCTAAGCTCTATCTTTCTTTAAGAAAAATCTTTCTTTCCCTCTCTAAGAAAAATCTTTCTTTCCCTCTCTAAGCTCTAAGAAAGTAGAAGTAAAAGTAGTAAAAGCTTAACTCTGCCTCCGAGAGTTTTTCCTCCCGGTTTACGGTACCAGGCAGCTTACACCCTAACCTAATTTTATGTTATTGAAAGGGTAAATGAATTAATGGGGACAGAATATTTTCACTGTAATAGAAAATCTAAGAGACTTTGTCATTGCAGATGGACCTCGGTGACATAGATTTGCTGTGGTCTCTATGTAGTCACGATGCCCTTTCCCTGGCTACACCTCACCCCACCCCCAGTCTCCCTCCAAATGCTTGTCTTTCTTTAGTCTTTCTATGTTACACTGTAATGAGTCTTTAAGGCCCAGTCGTCTGTATTTATTTCTATATTCAGTATACATCATTGTCACTTTCAAAATATATAACTTTGGGTCTGTCTTTTTTTATATTATTCCTGTTTCCTACTCATGTATGAAATTTAGTACAACACATGTATACCATGTTGCTTTATGTGGAAGAAACTACATTAATGGCTATGGAGAGATAAAAATTGCAGGCATAGTTTTGAGAACTGTTCTGTATATTTTCACAATGTTTGATAGATAAATAAATATTTGATAGATAAATAAATATGAATCTAAAAAGCCTTATTAGAAACAATCCAGAGAGTTGTACTATAGAGTTTAGTGCAGTGCTAAGGGCCTATCATCTCAACCCATTGTCTACTCTTTCATATCAACCCTTACCTTCCATGCTGGATAAACGTCTAATCGAAGGAGGCAGCCAATGTTCAACAAGTTATATGAATTTCCAGAATGCTATGTGCTCTATTGTGCCTCCCTGACTTTGTTCCTTCTCCCTAAATCCCAGGGAACCCCTGGTCATCCGTCAAGGCTAACCTTCCCAAATCTTTCTTCCACTCTCCTCCATACTCCATCTATATCCTATCACCATCCCTAATGCTCTCCTCCTCCTACATGGGCAGCCTTCTGCAAGCCCCCTTCATGGATCTTGAGACAAATTGGTTGTATTAACACTTTTCAACTTTAATTTTTATGAGGATACTTTTAGATGTTCTTTTTGAAATTCCTGACTCCCATTAGATTTTTGACCAAAGTTTCTGAAGCAAGATCCATACTCTGGAAGTAAGTACTTAGAGAAATAATTTGTAGTTAAAGGAATATTTAAATATCTTAAGAAAATAGAGTTTTTTAATCCACTTATTTTATGCATATCACATATTAGACAATGCTTGAATGATTTGTGTATTACTCCTAGCACCTAGCTCTTGCAACAAGAGTCACTCTAGAAATATGTCATGAGTGAATAAATGGATGAAATTCAAAACACATATAAGTATGGTCACTCTCATTCTTTTCCCACAAAGAAATTCTAACTGGAAAGCATTATTAATTTGTATCCAAATATTCTCATCATTCAATCAATGTTTTACACATCAGAGGCCTATAATTTGGTCACCTTGATAGAAGTGAGCTAGTTTTGAGCTGTTTTCTGTATAATTATTGTGTTAAATAGCATGATATAATTCATTGGTTCACTCATAGTGAGTGAAGTTATCCAGTCACTCATATCCAACAGTTGAGACAACATTGTTACTGGTTTTACATATATATTTTTCATTTCCTTAACATTGAGAAAGATTGTTTAAGATTGTGATTACCATCCAGTTTATGGGACTATAAATTCTTGCCTTGATTTACTAGTGTTTCCTGAGAGTTCATCTTCTTTAAGCCCCACAACAGCCAGACATCCTAATGGGATGGTTCAATTCTAAACTGCCTCCTTTCTTTCTATCCATGATTCCTTTCCTTTGGTTTGCTGCTGTGACATCTCTCAGGTGCTTTTCAATTGTTCCTTCAGGGAAAACTTGTTGAAATTCCCATCTGAAAATGTAGCTCTCACACCACCCAGCTCCTACCAGAAAGAGAAATCTGGCATTTTTATATCAGAAACCACTTCACTCAGGAAGCACCATCTTCTTGATCCTTCCTCTGTGTGTTTACACAAAACAGTGCACTTAGTTCTTTGCCCCACTGGAAAAATTCACTTACTTCTTTAACATGTATTTCCAGATAATCCTATGCATAACTCTATTGTAAACATGTAACCATAATTGATATTAACAACTGCTTTTATCCCTTCTGTTAAACTCACAAGTCCTTGATGGAAAGAATTGGAATTGGAACAAGAATTGGAACATTATTGGTATTCAGTAAATATCAATAGAATGAAGGCATGGTGCATGAACAGAAAAGTATATCAATCAATCAACCTGAGTGTTCAACAAGAATGAAATGAGGTGGGAAAAGAGAAAGAAGCAAATGACTTCAGACTTAATAATGTGTATAAATTTAGCATCTCCACAAGCCAACTCATCTGTGGTTTAGTTTTCGGTTCAGTAAAATGAGAGGTGAGATTCTCATTTCTCTTAGGGTCTTTCTGGATAAGGATAAACATGGGCTGATTTTCATATGTCTTCACACAACTAGATCACTCAACTTTTCTCCTTTAGTTGTAATAATTAATAATAAATTCTAATGATTGTTTATTGTGTAAGAGGCCTTATGATAAGGATACACTGACTCTTTTAAATGCTTACATATATTATGTGAGATAAATATTTTTGTCTTAATTTTAATACAAGGAAATTCTGAATAGAATATATCATGTATATTACACCTGATATGAGCAGGGCAAAACTAGGGTTTGAATTGAAATTTTACTCATTTATTTTCTTGGATTCTAAACCATTACTGTTTCTGTTCCTTAATACTTTCTGCCTACACAGTTCACTGTATTATAATTATTGGCACGTTATCCAAGAACACTAACCTGACTCAGAAGAGGCTTCTATAGAGACAAATTCTAAATTCCTTTCTGGTCTTCTTCCCACTTCACAGTGTACAATAATCTCTGGAATGTGACATTTTCCATGTGCATCATGTTAGTGCTTTGGTGTAAAATTTTGATCATGGAAAATAACTGAGTTCCTGAATATTCTATGGGGAAGATCAAATTGTCAGTCCAGGCTGTTTGATAACATTCTGATTCTAAACAAAATGCTCACTTAATGGGAAGTCTTTATACTCTTTATTTGTTTTATAGATTCCTAGACTTTGAACAAATCAGATGGCCAGAGGTAAATTTACTTTGTTTCCCAATGGTAGAGACAGATATATTCCAAAAACCTCTAACATTATGTGATCCTTCATTTTTTTCATTCTAAATGTTCATTCATTTTGTGTTCAGTTTCATGCAAAAATAACACATATACTGTCTGATATGGACAAGAGAGTGCTAATATTTATTTCAAAGAACAATTATTACCTTGCCATGTAATGAGCTCAGATTTTAAACTTCTCACATTTGTTAAACTTCCTCATTTAAATGGATGGAAAATGTACCCGTATTCTAATATACTGGGAATTATTAAGAGGAGAAAAGACAGTGTCATTTAATCTAAGTAATGGAAAGGGAGAAGGTGATCATTTCATTTTTTTTCATCAAACATTTTTTCTTCAAATACCTTGTTCTTTCACACTGTAGATAATGCATCTTAATGTCACCATGAATTTCTTACTACAATTTAAAATGTAAAACAAAGAGTTTTATGGAGATTAGAATTACCATTTTTCAGGTAAGGATACTTTAGGGTTAAAAGTAGTGGGTACTGTGCTACATGTTGAAATCCAGTAACAGATGAAAACTTGGCAGGAGGGTACATTTGTAGGCTTTTATTAGTTTTCCCTAAATAATTATAAGGGAAAAGGCATTCAAAAGATATAGCATAAATTCAAAAAGACTAGAATTATAACTTAGTAAATAAGTAATGGTTGTTGAACATCTAAGTCTTAATTCTATTCTGGATAATTCCATTTTCTAATAATATAATATTAATAATAATTATTATAATTCAATTTTTTTCCTTTGGAGATATAATCATTTGTATACCAGAGATCCTCAATAAATATTCACCTGAGGCCCAGTCTTATAATTATGTTCTCTTGAAAATATGGAGTCATTTATTACTTTATGACTTATAGTTTTTAAAAAATCTTTGCCTTAGTTTATTAAATTGTAAAATGGTTCTGCTACTAGTACCTGCTTATAGTGCTATAGTTGTTTTATTATTATTATTATTATTATTCAATTGACAGAACAATGCAAGTTAAGATTGAAATGTCTCTGTGTCTATATAGTCACACTTTTATTGAAAAATAAATTTCTAGACTCAAGCTAAAGGATTAGGAAAAAAGTTTAAAAAATATGTATACCATCCATTACTGAAGGTTTTTATGATGCCCTACCTAGGCCAAAATGGAGATTCAAACTTTGTATGTAATTAGCATCCACTTGAATATTATAATTCCATTTCAGTCTCAATATATACACTATGTATTGCAGGTCTCAATGTTGTACTTAGGCTGAATTGTACATTCCTTAAGGAAATGGACAAACCTCAGTTTATTGTGAAGACTGTCACTTGGTTCTTTTGTTGGATACACACTGTTCTGTTTTTATCTAAAATACTTCCATATTAAGTCAGCACTAGAATATTTTTCACTGTAATTTATAAAACACAGCTTCTCATAAGAGATTTATTTACATGAGTTATGTACACATGAAAAAGAGGATAGATTCACTGTCCTTTGTCTGTTCATAAGATATACTAACATGTCACTTAACTGTGACTTAGGTGTGACCCTCTCTAAATGCAAGGGAATTGAGCAAATGGTATTCTAGCTCCATGATGATATAATTGTTCCCAGAAAATAAAAGGAAAGATTTCCCTACCCACTTTTCTTTCTACATCCTCACACACTCCATTAGAAATTGTCTCAAATGGAAACTGGCCAAAGGATAAGAATTAATGTAGTAAGACTTTGACAGCAGAGATGATTAGGATATGGAAGCTTTCTCCCATTTTATTTCATATTTTCTGTCCAGGAGATGTCCCTGAGGCCTTTTTCTATTGGTTCTGTTCTGATATATTTCATGTGATGTCTAAGATGTTTATCCCGAGGTTAATTTTGTGTGGATAATACTAACAGCCCATTTTTGAGTTTTAGAGCTGGCTCATTAATATCCATGCTGTTCAGTGCTTCAACCTTTACAGATAAGCTTTCAGTTTTTGGCTTCCTCTTACAATGTAAATAATTAGATATAAAGAACTGGTTTCCACTTTTTCTTCATTGCTCTCTTGAGAGTTATTATGCAATTTTTGCATCTGGCTAAGGAGACAATCTCTGGCTTCTATTCAAGAGAAAGATCAAAATATGATCAAATTCCCTTCATGCAAAAAAAGAATACTTTCAGTAGGTAATAATTGATCACGGCACAAGGGAAAGTGGGAGAAGAAGAGGTAAATGGAGAAGGATGGAAAAAATTCAGTTTTTATAAATGCAAAAGACTTTCTCAAATTTGTAGGTTAAAAAGTCATAAAACATAAATCCAGTATATATTTTTAAGAAAAATTTTAAAATTTGAATCTGGCCATGATGTTGAATACCTGTAACCCCAGGTACTAGGTGGATGAAATCAAGATGATTACAAGTTCAAGTCCAGCTTATGCATTTTAGTGAGACTTTATTTCAAAATCAAAATAAAATACAGATGAATGGATAAATACAACGTGGTATATATGGACAATAGAGTTTTACTCAGCCATAAAGAAAGAAATTATGTCATTTACAGGAAAATGAATGGAACTATAGAAAATCATGTTGAGTGAAATAAACCAGACTCAGAAAGTCAAGGATTGTTTTTGTTTCTCTTACAAATGGAAGCTAGAGAGAACAAAAGGGAAAGAAGGAGGGGAAAAGACCACAGGAGAACAGAAAGGAGACATGTAGGGTATAGGAAGGGGACCAGCAGGATGGAGGAGAAAAGGGAATGGGGAGATAATGGGAATGAAATTGGCCAAATTATGTTATGAGTATGTACAGTGTGTCAAAAGAATCCCATTGTTATGTATAATTATAATGTACTAGTAAGAAACAATTCTTAGAAATATAAAAAAACAGGGGATGTAACTCAGTGGTAGAGCATTTGCTAGCATGTGCAAGGCTCTGGGTGTGATCCTCAGCACTGCAAAAATTTTTAAAAACTTTAAATCAGATTTTTGACTTAAAAAAATCATTAAATGCAGCTTTTTCACATCCATTGACAGTAAAAGACAACAATATTAAATTGCTCTAAAATGTAGTGAACTGACCCACCCAAGAACAAGAAGTGGAAATACTAAAGACATTTTTCTTTCAAATAAACTACATTTGAGAAGAGAGACTCTGAATCTATGAAATTTAAAAAGAAATTGAAAACACTAATCCAATTCTGAAGAAGCTTATAAGACACCTTGAACACATGGGTGATAGACTTACTAAGGGACAGTCATTCACTCAATGGATTTATGTTGACTATTGTAAAAAGATGCAAAAGACACTTCTTTTGCATTCAAATAGACATAGTTACTGTTAAACAACTACAACTTAAGTCAGCAAAGATTTTGCTGTATGATCTATCAACTATTTTAGAGAGAATTATGTAATAGTTTATTCATAAAAAAGATTTTTAAATTATTTGTATTTGTGCAGATAGAATGGGCATCTAGAACACTTTTGCTGACCAAAGTTTACTTTCCTTAAGAAATTGTGTTCTTGAATATGGGTACAGGAATTATCAATGTAGAGTTGCCTAGAAATAGCCAGATTTGGTTAACTCACCTTCTGAGAAGGATGGAAGGTCAGGTCCAAGGCATGAGCTAGAACTGGGTTAAAACTACTGGATACCCACCATGGACACACTTTACACAAAACACACACACATGTACACATACACATATGTATATATACACATATATGTACACATATATACACATATATTTAATCATTTTATACACTCTTTTAATTGTTATCATAACTCTCATTCTCCATGCAAAAGATAATCAAACATAGGAAGGAAATTCATTTGTTTAAAGCCACTGGGCCAGATGTCAGTTCAGTTTTATTTAATCCCCATACCACCTGTATCCCTTTCAACAGTTATACTCTCACTTCCCAATAATACTTAGGTCGTTAATGAAAAGCTTTTACTGAAAGATTTAATGGTGGACAAAGTCTATGAATGCAGGAAGGTGAATAAAAGTGATTGAAGAGTAATACAAAATTTGAGGATTTACTTGGTATATAAGTTAGTTTTTCCACTGCTATAACCAAAAATTATTTTAGGGGAAGAAAAGTTTATTTGGTGCATATGGTTTCAGAGGTTTCAGTTCATAGACGGCCAACTCCATTCCTTAGGGCCCAAGGTAAAGCAGAACATCATGGTGAAAGAGTGTAGTAGATGAAAGTAACTTAGGACATGGTACAAGGAGGCAGAAAGGCCAAGCCTGGCTCACAAAATATATATCCCAAAGACATACCCCAATCACCCACCTCCTCTAGGCACACTCTACCTGCCTATAGTTACCAACCAGTTAATCCCTATCACAGGATTAATACACTGTTTAGGTTAAAGCTTTCAGAACCAAATCATCTCACCTCTAAACTTTCTCGCATTGTCTCACACATGAGCTTTTGAGGGACACCTCATCTCTAAACCATAACATTCCACCCTGGCCCCCATAGGTTGATGTACATCTCACAATGAAAATACATTTAGTCCAGTTCCAAGAGTCACCATAGCGTGTTTCAGAATTGCCCCAAAGTCCAAGTCCAAAGTCTCTTCTGAGACTCAAGGTAGCTGTCATATGTTTTCCTTATAAAAGTCTGAAGCTATTTGCATATATCCAATATAAGGAGGTGTAGATTAAACATTTCCATGTGGAGAAATTGGGGCATGGAATGAACAGATGGGACCAAAACAAGACTGAACTCCAGCTGGGCTAATGAGTCCTGTAGCTTCACCTCCTGCATCGTGGCACACAGCACCATAATGTTGTTTCCAAAAGTCTTCTTCAGTTCCTCCCATATGGCCTTACTGGTCACAGCCTACATGGTATCTCTCTTGGCTTCTCTCTACTTCCTTATTTTCTTGTTGTGAGTTCCGTTCCTCTTGCATACCCTTGCCTCCCAGTGTTCTGCCTCACCTCGGGTGCAGAACAATGGAGCCAACCATCTATGGATGAATGCCTCTGAAACTATGGGACCCCAAATAAACTTTTTTATCCTCTTTTTGTCAGATCTTCTGGTCACAGCACTGAAAAAGCTGAAACACTTGGCAAAATTAATTATCTATTTATTATGAGGTAGACCTCATCAGAATAACTAGCAGAAATAGTATCTTAGGAATTGGAAAATTGGATATCTGTATGAACAACCTTGATCATATCAAACACTTTCCTGGTTATGACTCAGAAGAAAAGAAAGTCAACCAAGAAATTACTAACTTAGGTAAGAAATGTGAAGATTATATTAGTAACATCTCTAAAAGAAGAGTTCACTGGCAGGAAAAAAAAAAAGTAATGTTATTCTTTAAAAGATGAAACAAATATATACCAAATTCACCCTGCCATTTCTTCCTGTAGGAAAATACATACAGTAGAAGGAATTTAAGGATAATAAGTAGAGAAAGTAAGGGGATTGGCCCAAGAGGTCCTTAGCCAATGCGAATATATGCACATATATATTATTACTTGAAATAAGGCAAACTTCTTTAGACTTCAGATGTATATATATACTGCAACTAAATCATCACTTACTATAAAACCCTATGGAGGAAATTTCAGATTTAAAGCAAGAAATATAGCATTTAAAACTACCCTACCATTGAAAATTCATGGACTACCATAAAATAAATTTTCTCCTTAATAACAAAGTCAGAAGCATTGACAATTGATTTTTCTTCCTAATTCAGTGACATGTTGCTCTTTGAAGAATCCTTTTTCTTTCTCTTACATTGATCTCCATTCCATTCTTTACCTTTCATTTTTTGTTCATTTTATCTAAAATAAAACAGCAATACCTGTTTCTCAATAAATCTGTCTCTTCACACGACACACTCATACAGCTGAGTCAATCTATATTAGGCCTAAAAAGAACAAAAAATGATACGACTATAAGCAATTCTTTCTACATCCCCTCCTTCCACTACCCTAGTCAGTTCAACACAGATGTGCAGCTGACAGAAAAACTATGCTAAAATTCTGCTACACAGTGGACCAGTCATGGAAATTGCTTGTATTAGAAAATATTATACTTCCTTCCATTTTTGGCAACCAAAGTTTTACTGATAAGGAAAAGCCTTATTTTAAATGTACTGCACTTACAAATAATATGTGTCAATCAAAAAATAAAAATAAAGCCCCTTGTTTGGTGGTGTATGCCTTTAATCCCAGCTACTCAGGAAACTGAGGCAGGAGGATTGCAAATTTAAGGCCAGCCTGGGCAATTTAGTGAGAACTTGTTTCACAAAAGAAAAGAAACAACAATAACTACTACCCTGGTTATTTGTGATTTTAACTATTTACTGAATATTTAATAATAGAAACAAAGAATAAAAATTTTAAAAGCATATAATCGTCCAAGGTAACTCAGCAGATTAGTAGCAAAGTCAAGGCCTGAGACCTTTGTCTTCTGAATATAACTTTAACCCTGTTTTCACTTATATGCCACTTCATGAATCTGATCTCTTTAATTTACTGTTGGTATAAATAATGTACTCATGTCATAAAAAGTGCCTTGTTTTGTCATTTTTAAGATTTCTTGGATGGTGTTTCTTTTGTTTTTGCCTCTGTTTTTAATTACATCCTTGTATTGTGAACTCTTCATCCACTCTGACACATCCAGTGTTGCAGATATTGAAATAGATGAGAATTCTGCCCTCGAAGAATTGAACTTCTAAAAAAAGATTTTTGCCTTAATTTGATTCTGTTGCTTGTCTTAGGAAATAAATAAGTTTCACATTTCTGTGACCTTTCCACTCCTTAAAACAGATAGAAATTTATTCCACAAATTTCAACAAATTTGTATATCACCAACCTTCACCTTGAAACAATCTCCTTTCTATGGTTTCCCAGAGACTTCTAAGATGGAGGGGGAAAACAAAGGATTGTGGAAGAAAAATGAGAAAGACATACAGAAAAGAAAGAAAAAAAAAAAGAGAAAAGAAAGGACAATCAGTTGGGGCTCAGTGATTCTGCATGGCCAGTATACCCTTGAGTTGTGTTACCCATTTACTGTATAGTGGATGATTACATCAGTAGTACATTCCCTGTGATCATTCCTACCACCAAATGTCTTGCAGTGCCTCCCTCACTGAATAAGTACTCTTCACTTGTCTTTATTTACAATACAAATCCAGCATTTTATTTCTAACCTTGTGTGAACAATTAATCTCTACTGTACTCCTGTAAGTGCCTGGCTTGTTCCTTATAATGGCAATGATTAACACCAAAATCCATGTTCTTTTAAACTTTTCTTGAAATAGCTGTACCTACACAATGCACCAAAAATGAATGAACAACACACCAATTAGAGAAATGTGTTCGAGATCCTTGGTTCATAGCATATCAATACAACTCACCATTCTAACATTAAAAACTTAGAAATACAACACTGAAGTTAAAAATGTCAATTTAGACAAGAAATTAAAGAAGAGAAATAATATTTTTATCCTTAGGTGTTGCAAACATGAGTCAGGGACTACACATTTTTGTTTTGAAAAATGTGTAATTATTTACTGATTATATTTTGAAACATGCCATATTTTAAACTGTATTTTAAAATAATTTGTCTGCCATAAAATGTCTGATTTTTCAGATTTTGACTAAATTTAGGTGAGAACTCCTAAAATAGCTACGAACAATGAAATGAATCACATGTAAATGGAAAATTACATCTTCCAAATTAATTAAACATTTTATGCTACCTTAGTACTGCTGCAAGAGTCTAATCTGGACTGTCCTAACTTAAAAGCTCACAATATTCTGCTAATTATTCCAAAGGGTCTGTTCATTGTATTGCATTTTTTATTTTCTTGTAAGGCTTTAGCTGTCATTGTTCCATCTAGAAAATGGAAGTCCCAATAACATAATAGCTCATTCAACATTGCAATATCTATAGATATTGCCCAGTTTAAATTCTGTATGACTAGTGAAAACCCTTTTCCACTCCACTTTGGACAGTAAGTAAATAGCTCAACCTAAGCTCAAAATAAAGTAATAAAAACAGTTTGTACTGTTCTATGCACCCCATAATGGATTTGCTCATTATATTTCATTTAGCATTTTCAAATACATTGTGTCACTTAGTGCCTACAATGATCTCTTTGAAAGACACAGGTTAGTATTTTACCACTATTATTGATAGAGAAACAGGGTCTTGAGGTTTTAGTATCCTGCCTATGTTCAAAGTGAAGTTGAGACTCAAACTTTGGTATTTTTACAGTTAAGTATTAAGGTTGAAGTTAATCTTTGGTATCTTTTCCTCTGTGAATCATAATATTTGCAGTAAATCCCAAAGTTTCAAAGTATAGTATCTTTATGTCAATTCAAGTGTTAAAGTCTTTTCATTTTGAACTTCAGGTGAGTCTGTTTTTCCTGAAAAAGTCTAGTTCAACAAGCTTTGCCTTTGTCCTACATATAGCAGAAACAGTACTATGCATAATGATTCATGCCAATTCTCAAATGCTACACAAAGTATATCAGTATCACCTGGGAACAGGAAATAAAACTGACTTCATTCTTAATGAGGCAATTAGAATTCTAGGTTACGACACATAGATATATACAGTAGCTAATTCCCAGCTTTCTGATCAAAAAGTAAGGTTGCCAGATTAATGTAAAAATAAAATGCAAAAATTTTTAGAAGGCTAAGTATGTAAATTTTGGGGAAGGACAAGCTAGATCCAGATTTGAGTCACAAGGATCACTGTTAAATGTGAGATTTAGGAAGGAATGGAGGGAGACCTGATTAAATAACTTTCATGTTACAGGGTTTTTTTTTTAAATAATGTTTTCTTATTTATAAATGTAATAAGCTATGTAACAGACAACTTCCTCCTCTAAAAGGTTAATTAAATTTTGTAGTATAAAGAAATAATTACTTTTAAGCTTATATCAGAAAAGATATTTTCTGATCAGATATAAAAATATTTTCTGTTTAGATCAGAAAAGATATTTGTATTAGTTTGCTAGGGTTAACATAAATAAATCAATAGTACTGACTGGGTATTTTAAAGAAGAGAAATGAATTTTCTGTTCTGGAGGGTGGATGTCAAGATCAAGGTATTTCAGGGTTGGTTTCCTCTGAAGCCTCTCTTCTGGGCTTTGCAGATGGTCATACTTTGCCGCCTGTTCACAAGGCAGTGTATCCCGTGCATGTACATCTTTTGGGTCCCTTTTATGTACAAATTTCCACTTCATACAAGGGCAACTGTCAGATTGGATCAGGGCCCAGGCTTTGTCTTTTTACCTTTGTCTCTTTGATGACCCTATCTCCAAATAAAATCACATTTTGAAGAACTGGGGGCAAAGATTTAACATAAATTTGGGGGGAACACAAGTCAGCCCATATCAGCATTCAATACACTTTAGCTGTTGAAGGCCTTGTCTTTTCCCCTATTTACTCCTTTGCGTTTGCCTCTTATGGCTTCCATATAGTCCCTTTATCTGCTCAGCTTCCATTTCTTCTTTGGAGGTTATTTACTTTAGTAAACTTTATAACCCAAATGCTTGCTAATGAGGATTGCTTTGTGAATTGGTGCCTCTAGATAAACATTTGCATAAACATGAAGGCAAGAGTTTGGTGTCTTTCCCTTGGAGAGTAAATGGGGTGGGGATTTCTATTCTGTGATTCCACTAACAATGAAGTTTTTTCAGAGTTTGGTGTCTTTATGTTCTTCACATCTCTCACATAGATGACTGACTATTTGAACTGTGCCTGGATTTGAACATAGATAATCTGTGTGATTTTATGAGAGTTCATGTTTTAGCTTTTCTGTATTCTAGAAAATTAAATGATAAAACATTACTTAAGGCTGACATTTAAAAATTATACCCACATTTTTCCTCTGGAGAGAAAGTTCATGCTTTATAATTTCTGTGTCCTTCTTTACATCTAGCTTTCAGATTTTTCAAACATTTGTGACTCTGTTTCCTTTCCTTGCTATCAACCTCAGTGTTGAAAAATAATTTTTATTGCTGTTGAATTCTTGTGAGAAAATTCCACCACAGAGAGGGAGGCTCAGGAAACTTGAATGCAGTATTTCTTTTTGAGTCTGACATTCTTTAGGGTGGTAGGTTTCCTGTTAAATTAGTATGATTTCCATAATTGTTTTTGTTCTCTACCAGACCCTTCAACCCTTACAAACCACCTGCAAAATATTTCTAAAACACATTTGAAGAAATACAGTAAAGATAGACTTGTCAACTTGCCAATCATTCTTTAGAAATATCTCCAGAAATCACTATCATTTTTCTTCATCTGAACTGTGCAGTTTTAAGACATGCTTTCATTTCATTCAGAGAACATTTCATTTAAAACTTTGCATAGGAAAATGATTCTTTTTACCTTCAGATTTATCATCAATATTTATCAAAAATTTTAATAGCCAACACAGGTCCTTTCCATAACTCTCGTTAATTAGTAAGCATGAAAGCTAAAACTTCTCCCAGATTGTCAATCACTCTCATATTGATCCAGTATGTTGCCATTTTCAGGGATGAAGAACCTGGAGGCCAGCTGGTTACAGATAAGTTTCACATTGACTGGGATTCTGTCCTTGTTGATACGGATAATGTGATTATAGCAAGATTTGATGGCAGAGGAAGTGGATTCCAGGGCCTCAAAATTTTACAGGAGATTCATCGAAGATTAGGCTCAGTAGAAGTAAAGGACCAAATAGCAGCTGTGAAGTAAGTGGGGGCAAATTTTTCTATTGTAGTTGCTGTAATTAAGACAATATAGTTATATTATACATACTATTACCCACTGACTGAGAGGTTTTTAACTTATTGATTGGGCAATTTTCTAAGTTAAGTATATATCTGGGGCTGGGGTTGTGGCTCAGTGGTAGAGCACTCGCCTAGCACGTGTGAGGCCTGTGTTAGATCCTCAGTACCACGTAAGAATAAAGGCATTGTGTACAACTAAAACAAATAAATATTTTTAAAGTATATATATGTAGTACATTTTTTCAACTACCTAACACCCTTAGTGCTATAATAGAAGTATAATTATATTTCCCATCTAGAATTAGAACTTACTTTGGATTTATGAAAATGGAAGTAAGATTATACCACTATATTATTTATTTATAATATTCCATAAAGTATGTTATTTCCCCAGTTAGTTACAATACTTAAAATAGTTTTTAATTACTATTACTACACCTGAATGAAAAAGTGACTTCAGAAAATTCATAGGTTGCTTACCACAGTACAATGAAGTCAATGAAGGTATTTTTAAAATAGAGATGTTTAGCCAGTAGGCCTGAAATGTAACTGAAGATTTTGCATTTAGAACATGCTCCCAGGTGATACAAAACTGCTAGACCAACACTTTGAGAAGCAAGATTTTCAAATATATAACCCTTCCACATGAATGAAACTAGTCAGTAAATCTCATGCTAGTGTTTGTATTTGTGTGTATGTCTAGTATAAATTCATTTATGTGTGCATTTGACTCAAGATATAACTACATATTGTTTCTTTATCATTGCAGATTTTTACTGAAACTGCCGTACATTGACTCCAAAAGATTAAGCATTTTTGGAAAGGTAAATAGTACAAATATCACATCTATCTATGCACTCATATATATACTTATTGTGTATGTATTTGTAAATATACATATATAATTATATTCTTAATTATACTTTAATTTTTTTATATTCTCCCTTTGAATAACTGTCCTGGTTCATACTGAATACATTAATCATTTAGTAATTTAGCAATTTTTTTTTGTTGTTGAGAATCTAGTTGGTGCCTGGTGTTAGAAATTGTGCAGCAATGGGGGAAAGACCCTCTTTTCATCTAGAGAGGGGAAACAGTAAACGGACAGTAAACATAATTGCATATAGTAAGGAGTCTCATGAGTAAAACAAAAAATGATGGATGAAAGAGTACTGCAGGAAGGTTAAAAGATTGGTCAGGAATGGGCCCTCTAATAGCATAATATTTAAGTCAATACCTAAATAAGGACAGGAAACCAGTCAACACCATCTCTTGAGGCTGTATATTCTCCACAGTAGAAACAGCAAGTACCACATTCTTAAGAAAGATTGTCAGAGGCCTAGAAACTAATATTATGATTTGTTCTATGTTCTCTGGAAGATATTTACTATATATACACACATATATATATGTGTGTGTGTGTGTGTGTGTGTGTGTGTGTGTGTGTGTGTGTATATGTATATATATATATATATATATTTTTTGGGGGGAGGGGTTACTGGGGATTGAACTCAGTGGTGCTTTATCACTGAATTATATCCCCAGCACTTTTTTTTTTTTTTATTTTTGAGACAGGGTCTCACTAAGTTACCAAGGCTGGAGCTGGTCTTTAACTTGCAAGGCTGACCTTAAACTTGTGATTCTCCTGCTTCAGCCTCCCCATTAGTTGGGATTACCATCATTCACCACCGTTCCTGGCACTGACTTCAATAGATATTTGTGGAGCACTATTTTATGCACCTCTCTAGCCAATATGCTATCGGGATAATAAAATGACAGGGGGCAGGGGAGCCCTTGAATTAATTTAGTTTAGAGATGAATTCTTGGTGTTCATGGACATAAACATATTTCTACTTTTCATATGTAAGCCTGGAGATCAATTACATAAAATAACTGCTGATTTTGCTGGAATATAAAGTTTAGTGTCATATACTGACAGGTGGGTACATTAAAAAAAAAAAAAAAAAAAAACTCAACAAATGAATAAGACATGAATCAGCACAGATCACTACCATTCTCCCCCCACTTCAGATACCTACAGTACATTTATAAATTCTAATTTTGTTGTCAGTAAGTCAATGAAAATATTTTGTCTACAGTACTCCCTGAAAACTTAAATGCAAACAAATGAAGAAATGAGAACAAATCAGTAATGGTAAGCATTTTAGTGAAAAAATGAAAATGTATAAGAAAGTGGTCATTCCAAAGAAATGAAAATTCCAGATATATCATAAGAGGCATGTAGTGTAATCCTGTCACATGCTGCAGCACTGATGATCCTTAGGACACTGTGCTAGGTGAAAGGAGCAAGTCACAGCAGGATGAGTACAAATGAATCCAAGTATATGAAGTATCTGGAGTGATGAAGTTCATGGAGGCAGAGTGGAATAGCATTTGCTGTGGCTGGGGGAAAGAGGAAAAGGCAAATTTTTTAATGGGTCCACAGTTTCAGATTTGCTAGATGAAAAAGTTCTGCAGATCCATTTAATAGGTATATGTGAATGTACTTGATGCTTCTGAACTGTGCTTAGAAGTAGTTTAGATGGTAAGCCTTACATGTTTTTGCCACACACAAAAAAGTACATAGTAAAGAGCACTTTACTAATATTCCTAATGTATGTGATTTACAAAGGAGTCAGGGCTTTATTTACTACACACATGAATAAACATAAAGGACCAAATGAGCTATTTGAACCTTCCGGGAAATTTAAAGGCCATTCAGAAGGCTGTGAAATGTCTATTGAGAATATGATCTATGTTGGTGAAAATCAGGCAGGACATAAGAGGTGAATGAGAAACTTCTCTTGTAAATACACTGTCATTTTGAGACATTTGGCAGGGCATGAAATAAAGTAACGAACTATAAATAAGGTTTACATAGGGGGATGATAAGCAGTAAGAATCACAGGAAGACTGGGTACAAACTTTAGAGGATCCGCCACATCAGCTGAGGAATTTGGATTTTAGCCTATAATAATTGAGAGGAATAAAGATTTAAACCTAAGATTTAGAAGTTCAAAATCTTGCATCATATCCCCCAGTCACTGTGCGGGTATTGATGGATCTCAGGGCAGTTGATACTGGCAACTTAAACATACAGGTTGACATAGAATGCAAATGCAAACATCAATGAATTTATTTTAAATGGAAAAATCTATTTCATTCAGAGTAAACAGACATGAATATGGTGACTAAATTATTAGTTAAAAGTTGGCTTTCTGAGCATACAAATGAAATTGTTAACCTTAAGGCTTAATATACCTTGAGGGTTTTTTATGGTTTTTTTTTTTTTTTTTTTTTTTTTTGTACTATGTTTGTTTTATTTCAGTGCAAATGGAGTTATGCTAAACTCATAAATTGCTCTGGGAAGTAATATTCTTGTTTTTTCTATTCTTTGGAAAACTTGTTTAAATTTTTAATTAGATTTTACAAGTATCCTGGACTATTGCTTTCTTTGCTGGAAAATTTTAATTAATTTAAAAATTTATTTGGCCAATAAAGTATTATCACAATTTTCCTAGCTCTTCTGGAGTTATGGAGTTACTCTTTTTTTAATTTATAATAATTACAATTCATAGTGCCCGTATATACCATCTTTTTACATACAACTCTTTGTATACAAAGTTACTCTTAATACTTAGGGACACATCAGCTCCGAAAACAGGGCCTTGAGTATTTATTTATTTATTTTTGTGTGTGTATGTGTGCGAGATTGTCTTTCTTGGAATTTTATTGATGGAAACTCTTTGAGGCTTATATTTGTATTTTTATATTACATGGTGAATTGAGACTGCAAACCCAAGTGTAGACTTATGGCTCAAATTTTCAATCAAATTTATTTTTTTTTTTTTTTTTTTTTTTTTTTTTTTTTTAGTTCTGCATAAGCTCATGACAAGAAAAAGAATACCAAAAACATTTTCACTGATCTGTTTTGTGAATGTTTAAATCATCCTTTTGGAGTCTGGCCTTATTCAGGGTCTGCTTTAACCCATGTGTTGAGTCATGCGTTCTGTGTACCCATCCAATGAAAGAGCTTTCCCAGCAGAAAGACAAAGTCATTACAGTTTGGATAAAACAGGGTCTTTTTATTTTTATTTTTTAAATTTATTTTTAGCTGTAGATGGACACATACCTTTTATTTATTTATTTATTTATTTATTTATTTATTTATTTTTTATGTGATGCTGAGGATGGAACCCAATGCCTCACACATGCTAGGCAAGTGCACTACCACTGAGCTACAACCCCAGCCTCATGGAAATAACAAGGTCTTTAAGCTTGGTTTACCTCTCTGGTTTCCAGTTTTCACTTTGTATTTAGGCTCTGTGAGTTCATTAACTTTGCACAAATTTAGTGAAACATTTAACATTATTCTTAATTATTTGAAGGTGGGTTTTTTGATTGTTTGTTTTGGCTACCACTTTATATTTGTTTCGGGGGTATTATGTTTTCTTTTCTCTTCTTGTTTTCCCTTGAAAGATCAATAGGGTATCTATGTCACCAAACACTGGAGTTGGAAATGTCACACATGTGCTGTTACCATCAATGAGGGCAAAACAGGTCTCCCTTGTAAGAAGATTCCAGTCTGAGTTTAAAATAGGTGTGAAGAGAATTACAATTTATGTGGGATACTCCCTCTGGGAAAGTAAGGATGATTTGCAATATTAAGGCCAGGAATCTATCTCTGATCAACTTCTTTACACTCCCCAGTATTTGAATGAATTTCCCAGACCTTCTTTTTTCTCCTTTTGATCCAAGATTCATCTTGTGTGTATGGAGATATATGTTTGTATCTATAGCTACCTAGCTTGCTAATTTTATCCAGTATGGTTGACTTTACCAGCAGAAGCTAAATTTATGTAGACATTCTGAGATATGTTGTCCTGTGGTTTCTATAAATTCGAAATTGTTAATTCCAAGAAACTACTCAATGTTTTTTGTTTGTTTGTTTTTTGTATGATTTAGTCTTTCAGAATTTGAAAAGCAATTCTATCTATGCTCACAAACTATGTAAGCTGATTAATGAAGAAAAGGATTGTATTTTTAACAAATATATAAATATATATATATATATATATATTAGACAAAATTGCTGATTTCTACATAGTGAATTATTAAGCCTGTTAACATCAGGGACACATTGATTAAATGAATATATTGCTTTCCAAAACTATCTCATGGATATTGGAAGAAAACAGAAAAGATAAACTTCAGCTAAGTGTAAAAGGCTTTAAATCTAATTTCATCTCATTATATCACACGTATTCCCTAAAATTCTACAGGTAAAAAATATAGTAATAAAAACTGATAGATATTGCCTAAATTGGATCTTAAGAATATTTCAGTATAATATACATCTCCAGTTATTTCTTCCACAATATAATTAAAGTAGAATTCTCTTTGGTTATAGGGATGCTTTCCACCCTTCTACCTCAGTATCTTTGTTTATGGTTTTTTCTAAAAGCAGCCTCCAGCACATGCACTGCTTTATAATTCCATCTCTTATTAAGCCTAATGTGGATGGCTCTTTCTTCATTAAGCACTCACTAAATTTCTTTGACTGGACAATACCATTCCCTCCTGTGTACACAAAGAACACTATGTCATAGTTTCTTATAGTTATTACACCATTAGGTAATGTGTTATATTTAACTGTATTCTTATTTCATTTCCAAGTCAGACCACAAGCTTAGTTAGATCTAGTGATGTTTTATTAAATTTTTTGTTGCAAAGGCATTTGAATTGAGTTTATCTCATGTTCTTTCTCTAATCTGTTCTTCTTTCTTTCCTTTCTTCCTTCTGCATGTGTTCTCTCTCTCTCTCTCTCTCTCTCTGTGTGTGTGTTTGTGTGTGTGTATGTGTGTGTGTGTGTGTGTGAGTGTGCACACGTGCACATGTTAAGGATCAAACTCAGAGTTTCTTGCATGGTAGGCAAGTGGTCTACCAATGAGCTATATCGCCAACTCTTAAAATTTGTTTCTACAAGAAAAAAAGTAGTTGGATGTTGCCTTTTTTATCCAATTTGACAGTGTCTGCAATTTCAAATAATTTGGTTAGGTCATCTATTTTCAATATGATCATCAATATGGTTACATTTAGATTCACCATCTCACTGGTGACTACATTAGTTCCATTTTTAGTTTATAACTTTCAAATTCTTTTCTAATGTCTTTTGTATTAAAGGAACATTTTTTTAAAATTTTTGTTTGTTTTAATTAGTTACACATGATAGTAGAATGCATTTATGCACTTTGATATGTTATAAAATTTCTCATTTTTTCTAAGTGTACATGTTAATGATTCAGTTGGTTACTGTTTGCTTATTGGTTATAATTCTCTTTTGGTTATTTTGAAGATCACTTTAGGGCTTAAAATTTGCACTCCTGACTGATAATAGTTATTTCCTCTGCTATCATCCCACTTCATAACCACTATGGTAACTGCACAGTAGTGCACTGCTGTCTCTCCCTTCAGGACTTTTTGCTCTATTGGTCAGACATTCTATGCTACATATGTTGCAAAGACTCAACACATATTTTAGTTTTTTTTTTTCTTTTAAAAGTCAGTGTTTAAAGAGGCTTAAATAAATCTCATTTCTTTTATTCCATCTTGATGAAATTAGAAATTCTTACATAAAATTACTTTTTATTATTATTAACAATTTTATAATTATCTTTTGAACTAATAATGATATATGTATGAATGTTCCATTTAATGTTGGTTTCTGAGGCATATGAACATCAGAACAGCATGTGTATTTGTTCCCTCATTGACATTTTAAGATTTGATTATATTAAATATTAGTCCTTGATCATGTGTGAAATGTCTCCTTATCTTATTGATTTTCCTCAAATATTGTAAATAATGAGTTGAAAAACTTTTATTTGGCAATATTTTCTCTTATCCTTTCTTTGATGATTTCTTCTTATGATTTTATTCTACAATGTATCATTCTTGTCAAAGAAATTTCTTATGCTTTATCTGGTTTGAGTGAGGAAAAGAATAAAACACTTGTAGGACATGGTGAAGATTTACTTATTTAGTTTCAAATAGCCATTTCTGTAGCTTTCCTGATTAACTAAATCACCCTAGCACTTCAATTCATGATAACTAAATAGTAATTTCTCAAATATCCCTGAGTTTCTCTCTCACGTAATCTGTTTGTCTGTTCTTATGCTAATCTTATATAGCCTTTAGTTATAACATGTTGAACAATAGTACATTTTAATATTTTTAAAAGTAGTGTTCCACTCCTTTCTTTTTAAAAATAATATTGGTTCACCTCTCCTGTTATTTCCATATCACCATTTTTTTTTAAATCTCCTAAAATTTTGTTGTTTTTATTATTGTTATTTGCTTTTATTTTTTTGTTTTTGTTGTTGTTTAAAGAATAAAAATTTAGCCGGGCATGGTGGCACATGCCTGTAATCCCAGCACTTAGAAGGCTGAGGCAGGAGGATCTTGAGTTCAAAGCCAGCCTCAGCAATGGCGAGGCACTTAGCAACTCAGTGAGACTCTGTCTCTAAATAAAATACAAAAAAGGGCTGGGGATGTGACCCAGTGGTCAAGTGCCCCTGAGTTCAATCCCCAATAACCCCCCTCCAAAAAAATAGAAATTTATCTCACAATTCAGAGACTGGAAGTGCAAGGTCAAGATATGGGGAGGGTTGCTCTGCTCTGAGTCCCTTGCTTGCAAATGGTGGCCTTCCCATTGCCTCTTCACATGGTCCCCCCTCTGTGTCAGATGGAATTTTTGAATAAAATTTTATCGAATGATTTTATAATACTTTAAGAAGAATTAAAATCTCAACAAGATAGAAACTTCATTCAAGTCAAACATTATATATAGTATGTGTCTTTGATTTAAATCTTCCTTTATCTCTCCCAGTACAGTTTTGTAGTTTTCTTTATATAACTCACGTTTCTTCCCTATACTGCTTATTTCTTAGTATTGTGTGTATTTTTTGTGTTTGAATTTTAATGTGAATGATACCTGTTCTCTATGTTATTTTCTAACTGGTTTGTTAGAATAATGAAAAGTTTTTAACAATGAAATAGTTTATAGCTGTCCATATTCAATTGTTGATTGAATCATGACTTGATTGAAGACTTTAAATCAGTTTAGTTGGCATGATTCTCCTAGAAACTAACTTAGCCTCATATAATGTATAATTTAAATTTTAATTTGTTCAAGCAATAAAATATTGCTGTTGAATGCAAGAAAAATCTGGGAAGCAAAAATTTTCTGAACTATTTGTTTGAAAAAACTGTTATAAATTGAACATAACTGGCAAGTTAAAAACTAATTTAAACATTATTCATAGATCACATAACTTTGAGTACCAGGTCAGTATTAATAAGGAATAAAATCACTTCACTCAAAGAGTATTTGTTTATTATATACATATATCCAGAATTTTTTGAAGTGCTGGATGTAAGTCACTCCCGAAACAGGAAAAAAAAAAATCCTTTTTTATTCAAACTTATAGTTTAGAATGGAGAGATAGATGGAAATAAATAGTAATCAGCAAAATACACAAAATGTCAGATGGTGATAGTACAATCCAGAAAAATAAAGCTGAGCTGCAAAGTGGGGCTCTAAGATTAGGGATGTCATGTTAAATTTAAATCAGAGAACAAGAAAGCTTCCGCCAGGAGATCACACTTGAATTAAGACTATGGAAAGGAACATGGACATTTGAGGAGAATTAGGTTAAAAATATGAGTGATGTGGAAGCTTCTTAAAACTTTATTTATGGAGGTAATCATTTGTTGTTGAAAGTTTTGTACCTTTTCAATTGACAGAGGGCTTTCCAAAGTTTCTGACCAACTGGAGTGTCTCCTAGATTTCAAAGCTTTTAGTATATATAAGCTGAAGAACACATCAAGGCTGGGATCAAAATCTAAGTAATTATATATCTTAAACAAATTACAGATTAAAAGCAGAAAAATACAGTGTGAAAATTGTGTTTTCCATACATATTTAAAAATTTTTTATTTGAAATTAACTCATCATGTGCTACAAAGAGATGTATTTCAAAAAACATCACACAGTCCTAAATTTATAAGAAGCACCTCTTTTCCCCCTAGTTTTGTCAGTGTATCTTTTTACTATATTTATGATATCATTTAAATATTATATAAATATATGTATCCATGAAAATATAAGCTCTCTGTAAAATAGCAATTTTTGCTCTTCCCAGACGTTCTATTAAATTTGATTTCTTACATCATTTTTTAAATTTTATTTTTATAATTTTTAATATGTACAACTCATAGTGCATATATTTAGTATCTTTTTACATACAACTGTTTGTATACAAAGTATATTCGTACAATTCAGGTCTTCAATCATGCATTAAAGAAAATGATATCCATCTCATTCAACCACCTTTTTTTTTTCTTTCTTCTTTTCTCCCCCCCTCCCTCCCCCCTTTGCTCCCTCCCTTACCCTCCCTTCCCTTGACCATTCTAGTGTTCCTCTAATCCTCCTACGTACCCCCATCCAACAATACTTTGAAATAGCCTCCTTATATCAGAGAAAACATTTGGTACTTGGATTTTTGAGACTGACTAACTTCACTTAGCATTATGTCTTCCAACTTCATCCATTTACCTGCAAATGCCATTAATTTATTTTCTTTTATTGCTGAGTAAAATTCCATTGTGCGTATATATTACATTTTCTTAATCCACTCATTTACTGAGGGACATCTAGGTTGGTTCCACAACCTAGCTATTGTGAATTGCGCAGCTACAAACATTGAGATAGCTGTGTCACTGTAATATGCTGTTTTTAAGTCCTTTGGGAATAGACCAAGGAGTGGGATAGCTGAGTCATAAGGTGGTTCCATTCCCAATTTTCCAAGAAATCTCCATACTGCTTTCCATAATGGTTGCACCATTTTGCAGTCCCACCAGCAATGTATGAGTGTGCCTTTTTCCCCACATCCTCTCCAACATTTATTGTTGCTTGTGTTCTTGATAGCTGCCATTCTGACTGGAGTGAAGTGAAATCTTAGAGTAGTTTTGATTTGCATTTCTCTAATTGTCAGCGATGTTGAACATTTTTTCATGTATTTGTTGATTAGTCGTGTATCTTCTTCTGAGAGGTGTCTTCTCAATTCCTTAGCCCATTTATTGATTGGGTTATTTGTTTTTTTAGTGTAAAGTTTTTTGAGTTCTTTATATATTCTAGAGATTAGTGCTCTATCTGATCTTACATCATTTTTTAAAGAAATAGAAGTCTCAGGAAACAGTTTTATTTTGTAGTTTCACCAAGTGAACTTTTCTAATAATAACGTAAATGTATTTACATTTTATAAGTAATGTTATAGTGCTTAGAAAATGGATATTAAAAGCAATTGCAGTGAGTATAAAAATGTGATCACTGGGAAACCAATAAAATGTTGACTCAGAGCATCCCGCACTAATTATTGAATTATTTTGATCCATATCGAATCAAAAACAACCTCTGATTCACTACAAAGTCAATATGATGATCCTCAATTTTAGGATCTGCCTGATGATATGAGTTGTTTTGAAAATTAAAATCACCATCTTTATATCTAACTAGAACTTATACCTAATACTTGCTCTCTTTTGGAATATATTTTCCAAAAACTCTATCATGATCAACTTTTGCACTCACTGAATATATATAAAATGGTTGAGAGGAAGGTGTGTAATTAAAATTTAATTTATTCTAATTCCTGCCAGTGTTGATTTTCTTTTAAAAATAGAAGCTATTTCTCTGAAATAAATCAAATTAAAGTAGCATTTGGATTTGATTTTTAAATGCTGCAGAAGGAATTTTATTCCACAGTGTTCACTATCATTAAATCTTAGAGGGTATTTAGCTTCATTAAATCCCAATTTTTTCATATAAAAAATAGTAAAACACAACCCCTTGCACAGCAGCAATGGTTTACACCCCTACCTTTACTATAAAATTACAGGGGGGCAGGGGGGCATCTATGCCCATATTCCCAACCGATTATAACTGAATTTTTTCAGCCCCCACCCTTTTTTTTCTTTTTAATCTCTAATATTCTAGAGGATTCTGGTTGAAGCTACGAAGATATTTATTAGCCATCTTTGGTAAAAATTTTTTTTTTTTTTTTGTACCGGGGATTGAACTCAGGGGCACTCAACCACTGGGCCACATCCCCAGCCCTTTTTTTGTATTTTATTAGAGACAGGGTCTCACTGAGTTGCTAAGTGCCTTGCAATTGCTGAGGCTGGCTTTGAACTCGCTATCCTCCTGCCTCGGCCTCCCAAGTGCTGGGATTACAGGTGTGCACCACTGCGCCTGGCCCATCTTTGGTAAATTATTATGCTTTAAGAATTTGTTATTCAAAATGTAGACCAGCAGTGAGTTTGTTAAAATTGAAAACACCTTACCCCACTCCAAATCTACTTAATTAAGATCTTTTTTTTCCCTACTTTTAATGTTTTTGTTTTAATTGTTATACATGACAATAGAATGCATTTATGCACTTTGATATACCATATGTAAACAGAGTATAATTTCTCAATTTTTGATTGTACATGTAGAATTGTATCAGACATGCGGTCATAAGGTAATAATGTATTTTTCATTCATTTTTAACAAAGTTTTCTAATGTTTTTTTCGAAAGTAATTTTATTTGAATGTATGAAATATACAATATGATATTGGAGGGTACATTTAGATTAAATAAAAGAGTTTCTGTAGTGCAACAAATGAACATTTCTGTCATCTCACACAATTACTCTTTTTTGTTGTTGTTTGATTTTGTTTCAAAAATAGCTAAAATATACCCACTTGGCAGGAATCCCAATTACAGTATTTTTTTTTTTTAATTTTACCCATAGGCCTCATGATACATACGACATCTACAGATTTGTTCCTCTTATATCTGACACTTTGTATTCTCTGACCTACATCATTTCTACCCCCATCCTACCACTGGTTATCGCTATTTTATTTTCTATTTTTACTGAATTTTTTTTTAGATTCCACATATTGGAAACATCATGGAATACTTTACTTTTGTTGTCTGACTTAGTTCATTTTTCGGTGAGCATAATATTCTCCATTTTCATCCACATTGTGGCAAATGGAACCATCTCCTTCCTTTTAAAGGCTGGATAACGTTCCATTGTACATCAGTACCACAGTTTCTTTCTCTGTTCATATGTGACACTTAGGTTTCTGCTGTGTTTTGGATATTGTTTATAATGCTGCTATAACTTAGAAGTGTAGATGTCTTGAGATAAAAATTTCATTTCCATTTGGTCTGTGCCCTAAAGAGGATTTGATGGGTCATAGGTAATTCTATTTTTAATCTATTTAGAAAGTGTCACACTGCTTTTCTTGATGGCTATACCAATCTACAGCCCCACCAAAAGTGTACCCTTACCAATATTATTATCCCTTTTTGATAATAGCTATCCTGACAGATGTGAATGAATACCTGGTAGAGCTTTTGATTTGCATTTTCCTGATTAGTGATGTTAAGTACCTTGTCATGCCTCTAGTGGCCACTTTTGTGTCATCTTTGGAAAAATGTTCATTCAAGTTATTTGCCATTTCGTAATCATGTTTTATGTTTTCTTGCTAATGTTTTATCATGTTTGTTTCTCTACATTTTAAATGTTAACCCCTTATCAGATACATGGTTTGCAGGCATTTTCTTAATCCATTGGTGGTCATTTCACTGTTTTCTTTGCTGTACAAGAAGCTTTTTTTTTTTAATTCAAAGTTGTTGTATTTGTAATAGTAGTATGCATTACAATTCATAATACACATATAGAGCCTCTTTTTACATAACACTGTATACAAAGTATATTCGTACTATTCAAGTCTTCTATCATGCATTTAGGATAATGATAGCCTTCTTATTCTACCACCTTTTCTTTTTATTTTCCCCTCCATCCCCCTTCTCCCTCCCTTCCCCTCCCTCCCCTTTGACCATTCTAGTGTTCCTCAAGAAGCTTTTTACTTTGGTGTAGTCCCATTTACTTTTGCTTTTATAGCCTGAGCTTTTGGTGCAATATAGAAGAAATCATTGCCAAGGCTGATGTCCAGGAGCTTTCCCCCTTTGTTTAATGTTAAGATTTTTACAGTTTTAGGTATTTTATCCATTTTGAGTTGATATTATATATGGTGTAAGATTAAGGTCTAATTCCATTCCTTTGTATATGGAAATAGAGTTTTCCTAATACCATCTAGTAAGTGAACTTTCCAATTGTGTCCTCTTGGTGCCTTACTAAAGATTAATTGGACGTTATGTGTTTGAATTTGTTTCTGGACTCTCTTTAACTTTCTTTAACTGGCCCAGATATCTATTTTTCTGCCATTGTACTAGAATCTGCCTCTACAGAAGGCACTATTATTTTTAGTCCTGGATATAATTGGGTTCTGAAAGACATGTGAAACTAAATTCAAAACTAAAAAACACAGTGCTAATTTAGTAACTTAGATTATTTGAGCATGATATACAGTTCTGGAACAAAGTTTAATGATTGGGTCATTGAGCTCTTCTCTCTCAAGACAATCCGCTTAAATAAACAACCATATGTTAATCAGTTGGAAGTTTGCTTGCCCACCATGATATCAAAACCAGAAAAGTTACATGCATCAGCTAAGAAATGCAATGCCTTCCTCACTAAGGGAAAGTCTTACCTGTGGAAATACTTGAAGTCCCTGACTGTAACATTCTTTTCTCATCTCCATGATAGAAAAAAGAAACAATACTGAAAATGTTCCCTCTAGGGACAGAACTTTCAAGGGCCCTCCCTGCTTTGGCCTTTTAATAATTATTTGTTTCTTGCTTAGTCCTTACTTCTTTGTAATTTGTTCTTTATATATGCTAATACATTTAAAACTGCTACTTACATATCACTGACTTAAGGCTCTTCCTGTATCTCTCAAAGAGCAAAGGTACTTTGGGGTAGTCTAAATCCATGAAGGATACTTTTGTTTCTCTCATTTCCTAATTGTTGAAGATTCACTCAAGCTTCTAAGTACCAGATAAACATTCCAGTATTAGCTAAAATTAATTTCCACAACTTATAACTCAGTAGGTCAGTGCCTTACTTGAGAATTCCTGTAAATTATTAAAACCTCCTCTAGAACTTTCCTAGTCAGATATTGGACTGCAAAAGAAAACTGGACAACTTGAATTATTATTTAAGAATTTATTGTAATATTAGTTCAAAAACATTTCAAGATGATGTTTTAAATTAAATTTAAGTCATGATCCAACACATATAAGAATATTATAAATTGCATTCCATGACTTTTAATATTTAGTTTTATAGAATATAGGGGAAGGAAAAGTAATTTTCCCTCTATTCTCCATATGTTCTTATTTACTCCCTGTAAAATAAATATACATATGTGTGTATGTACATATATAAATAGGTATAATAGTAACAACAAATGTAAGTTTAGTAGCATATGTAAACATGAAATATAACTCAGACAAATGGAAAATATCTAGAGTAGATCTCAAAGAGCTGGTTTAGACTCCAGGTTTAAAACTATTTCTCTAATACAAGGAAAGTAGGGTGAGGGTAAAGCCCAAACAGAAGCACTTACCAGAATATGCACCATAAAATAGAATGATGTTTGTTATGTAGGTAAAATTAGTGCTTCTTCAATCATGAGTTTCTCTAAAGATTCAGTTATCCCAGTTTTCCTGGAGCAGACAGGAAACACCCTTGAAATCTAAGACTTCCTTTATAGATTAAATTTCTCTTACAAAAGGGCAACTTTCTAGCACTGTTTTCAGAAATATTCTTGTTCCTGCAGTTTCTCAGAATAGGCAGCTCAAATTAATCCTTATGCCAATGAGGTATATTTGAGGTGACAGATACTGGTCCCCTATGGTTGTATTTTGGGATAGAATATCCTGAACCCCATGAGGAATTGAAAGTAGAATCTATATTTGTGATGTTATAGTTTAAATATTTGATTTGCCTTTCCTAATTCTACATAACAAAAATTGTTATTTAAATTACATTTGTATATATATATATATGCATGTGTGTGTGTATTATATATATATATATATAAATTTTCTTAAAATGATATATGATTTAAAGTGTGTTTTATTACCCTAGTTTCAAATTATTTGAGGCAGTTCCCAGATGCTAAGGATGAAATCACAGAGCAAGTATTTGACACTTGGTGATATCTAATTAATTTTATATTTAACTTAAATATAGATAAAAATTTAAACAACTATTCAAAATCTTCATCTGCATACAGTGATTTTACTACTTTCTTTTCTTAAGTCTGAGAAATTATGATACATGTTGATATGTACATTAGCAAACAATGATCAAAACCTAAAATATGTCCAGGGATAATTATTCTAATTTTTTGGCAGGGGTATGGTGGTTATATTGCATCAATGATCTTAAAGTCAGATGAAAAGCTTTTTAAGTGTGGATCTGTGGTTGCACCCATCACAGACATGAAGTTGTATGGTGAGTATATCCTGCAGACTAATGTAATATAATGTATTGATTTACAGAAAACAAAATCTTAATGCACAGAATCTCAAATGAGCTCATCTATCATGTGTTATTAAAGCCTGTTTTGAATTGTTTATCACCTTCCTGATTCAATTGATTTTACTGGAGCATGACAATTAAATTTGAAATGCAGGAAATAAATGATGAAATACGCTAGATTTTTAGTTTATTCTTAACTTTCTGTTTTCTTGGGTCACAGCCTCTGCTTTCTCTGAAAGATATCTTGGTATGCCATCTAAAGAAGAAAGCACTTACCAGGTAACTAAATTAAAAATAACAAAGAAAGAATAGCATTTTTGTTCTAAAAATCAGGTCAAATTGCTTTTACAGGTAGATCTGTAGCCATGGATGTTTGTGTTTTTCTTTATAGGCATCAAGTGTGCTACATAATATTCATGGCTTAAAAGAAGAAAATATATTAATAATTCATGGAACTGCTGACAGTAAGTATTATATATGCTGCTACTGTTTGATGGAATGTGACCTTTTACAAAGGAATACATCTTAAAACTTGCTTACAAAAGGCTTATAAACCTAAAAAAAAAAAATAATAGGAGGTGTGACGATGAATCAGATACATGTTAGGAAGTGGGAAGAAGGAATTCAGAACTAAGAAAGGATGATGAGCCTCAAATGACAGCATCTCCAATAATATTTCCTGAGATTTTTGGAATTTTTGTCTGTGCTATTGAACACAATAGCCATTGACCACTTATGACTATATTCCATTCAGTGTGACTAAGGAATATGATTTTTTTTTTTTTTTTTTTTTTTTTTTTGTGGTACCAGGGATTGAACTCAGGGGCACTCGTCCTCTGGGTCACATCCCCAGCCCTTTTTTTGTATTTTATTTAGAGACAGGGTCTCACTGATTTAAGTGCCTCGCCATTGCTGAGGCTGGCTTTGAACTCGCGATCCTCCTGCCTCAGCCTCCCAAAGTGCTGGGATTACAGGCACCGGCCCGGCTAGGAATGATTTTTTAATATTGCTTAATTTTTACTAATTTTAATTAAATAGCCTCACAGGGCTAGTGGCAATGGCTACTATGCTAGTCAGCAGACCTCAAATGGAAACCAACCTATAAATCAGAAAAGTAATGTAAATATGCAAGCACTGAGATGAAATTAAAATTAAAACTTCCTAAAAGAGCAATTTTGTATCCCTTCTCATTTTTAAATTGTTTTAAACATGGGAGATGGCTGTGATTGATATTATAAACAATAAATAATTATTTATCATCACAGGAAGCTTTCAGGGCTCAAAGAATTTATATTTTTATTGTCCTATATGATACCTCACAACAGAAGGTTGAGTATTTATAGTCCCATTCACAGTTGAGAAAAATCAATTTCAAGAAACATTTTTCCAAGGCTATCTGACAAGTGAGCCAAGAGAGTTCAGATCTTGAATCAATACTTCCTAAATCTTGAACTTGCATTTGTTATCGCACCCTACCCTATCTCAGTATTTTTAGCCAATTTAAAAAAAATCACTAAAAAGTTATCTTAGCAAAGAGTAGAGTATATCTCTTCACCTTAACTTTTCACCGTCAACTTATAGTTAAATCAGAGTTTATATCAATGTGTTTGTGTATTTTATATATGTGTATACATGTACACATATAATACACATATATACATCTATATATCTCTCTCTATATAAAACACACACACACACACACACACACGCACACACATGCACACATATATATAATGTGGGGAAAGACAACTAACCCTTAGACAGAATTCTGAATAAAATATGTGTCTACTTTCTGTCAAGAAACCAAAGTCAAGTTCCTTTCTTCCTTTATGATGGGTTATATTTAATGATGCATTTCAAGAGTATTATGTAGAAAAATGGAGAAAAACTTCACAGAGAAAACTTGTCCTCCAACACATTGGCCAGGGATGAAGTTTCACATCAGTAGTGATAAGCCATGTTCATAGTAGGTATATTACGTATACTATAATGAGACTGATACTTCACCTATTAGGTTCAGTACCCAAAAGGTATAACCACAGTCTAAACTTGAAAAAAAATCAGAAAATCCAAATGAGGATTCTACACCATTTGATCACTACTCCTCAGAACTGTGAAGGTCATCAAAACCAGGGAAAGCTTGAAACCACCACCACCACCACCCCCCCCCCCCCCCCCGCCAGATCAAAGGATACTAAGGAGACATGATGTCTGAATGTAAAGTAGTATCATGGATGGGACTCTGGAATAACAAAAATAATGTCAAAGGAAAACACACATGGACTTCAAATAAAATAGGTGTAGCTAATGGCAGCACACTGATACTAGCTCCTTTTCCATGACAAAGGTCCCATAATAATGTAAGCTGTTAACATTGGAGGAATGGGGTGAGAGTTATATGGAACTCTTTGTACTCTTTTCACACCTTTTCTGAAAAAGTTTTAGATTTTAAATAATTTTAGCTGTTATAAATTGGAAGTCATTTTATTAAAAGGCAGATTTAGATTATACAAGAACAGTGTTGGATGAAACATGATGAAAGAAAATATAAAACTTTTGAAGACCTTTAGAGTTTTGTTTTACGGTATCAAAACATTTTACTTAACATATTAAGGGTAGTGATAGTAAATAGCACTTATTAAATACTATATCAGAAGATGTGCTAAAAGCATTTAGTATTTTCTGCACAAAAATACTATACAATGGGTCTTATTACTTTCTTATTTAACATGTTGGATAAATAAATATTAAAAGAGATATACAACTGTTAGTAAATATATAAATAAATGTTTGAATCAAAGAACTGAAGTTCTTGTTTACTGTACACTGCAGCCTCAGTCATGTGAATAAATTATATTCATAGTTAAATTGTTTACCTCTAGCCATCACCCTAGAATATACTAGTACTCTTTCAAATTTCTCTGTCCATATGATACAGCTATTCATGTTTCTTTCTGACTCACTGAGCTCTGGGTCTGGTTCTTCATTTACCTGATAAACACAGAGATTCTGTTCTGGTCACTTCAGAGAAATCTCCCTAGTGCATGTGCACAGGCACCAGCACCACACAACCCACAAAAGCCTGGGGAGTTCAAGATGCTTCCTCAGTGACATTCTAGTGTACCACTGTAATGTTGTCTTGGAAGATTAGAAGCTAATTCACTCACCCTATCAGATTTTAATGTCCTGCATTTAGTCCAAGGAACAAGATGAATGGCAAATATTGACAAACCATGTGTTAGACACTAAGCAGCAAAAAATCCAATTGGAAAATTTATTTGTACATCTTTTTACCTTTATCCATATGGAGAAATAATGGGATTCATTTTGTATAGCTTCCATACGATAAGCAAATTGGCTGTATAAGTGACTATTTGTCAATGCTCATAATAATTAACATTCCTAGTAGCTTACATTTACTGAGAAATATATCCTTATTTAGAATTGATGTGGTAATTTTCCCATTAAATATAATAAGAAAGATCTTGTGTATGTTTGTAAAAGATTTAAATAATTATTTAATATCTTTTATCCTGTGCCTTGGAATGATTATTTGGCATCATCTAAGTAGAACATTAAAGAGGATTAAACCAGTGATAAGGCTGCCCTGGGTTTGCAAAGACTGTTATAATATATTAGCTTAGGAGTGACTTGAGAAATTCATAGATATACAAAATACAGAAAGGAGTAGCCAAGGTGGCATATGAGCAAAATGCTATGCACAAAGATTTGAGTTACTGGTCCAGGATTTCACCACTATTTGAGCCAACACAGTCACCAAATCTAGAGCTACTTCATTGCTTATTTCAAATTTTGGACCTTATATTCAGGCAGAGAGAAGACAGAATAATGCAGAGATAACCAGTATGCTCTGCATTAAATATGTAGCCCATGAATAGAAGATGTAGAAGATATATACTATATTTTCTCAATATAGAGCATTCTGTTATAATAAAGCAGAATGCCATTATCAAGACTGGGTGCCAATAATCCTCATAAAGGAATACAAATCTATTTTTCTGCATTCATATTTAGAAAAGACATTCCCTATGTTAAAATCTTTATAAGGTATAAAACATGTGAACAATTGGAAAAATAAACAAGATCTAAAAAGTATATCTCAATACCATCCTGTACATAAGCCTTATCATCACTCCAGTAGTATTGATTTATTTTTTTATAATGTTAAAGTTTGCCATTATAGCTAACACTTTTATAGTTAAAACCAAGGATTTGCCTTTTTAATTGTACAATATATGCAAAATATTTAATCTCTTTGAAAAAATAAAATGAAGATTTTCTGGTCCTAATAAATGTATTTTCTTCAAATGTCATAATTTAATTTCTTCCAGCAAAAGTTCATTTCCAGCATTCAGCAGAATTTATCAAGCATCTAATAAAAGCTGGAGTGAATTATACTATGCAGGTAAGCCATTCTTTTAGAAGAATATTGTGTTAGTCAACCTTCCTTCATTATAAGTTACTTGAAGAGGGTTGTGTTAATCAGCCTTCCTTCATTATAAGTTACTTGAGATAACTTATACAGAGAAAAGTTTATTTGTCCACAGGTTGAAGGTTCAAGTTCATGATCATTTGGCCCTGTTGCTTTGGGCCTGTTGCAGGCAAGACATCATGGTGGGAGTCCATGGGAGAGAAAAACAGATCACATCATAGACCAAGGAGCAAAGAGAGTGAGGAAGTAGCTCAGGTCCCACAAACTCCTTCAATGGCATATCCCCAATGACCTGAAGACCTTCCATTAGGCCTCACCTATTATAGATTCTACCACATTCCTAAAGTGCCACCATAGGGAACAAGTCTTTAAGACATGGTATATTGGAAAACATTCAGGATACAAACTATGCCAAATGTCCTCTTCTAAATTCCTCTTTTACTTATGGGATGAAGAACACTGTTTATGCATTATTCTATTCTGTGTGTGTGTGTGTGGTGCTTGGTATTGAACCCAGGGCCTTGTGCACCTGAGGAAAGCACTCTACCAACTGAACTATATCCCCAGTCCCATTGTTGTATTTTTAATGTAATTATTTTTAGTATGTTTCTTAGCTAAATAAGTTTGTATTCTTTGTTCTCAATTACATTGAGAATGTGGATTGCTTTATGCTTTAAAAGTAAAATTCATAAACCCATTCAGAAATGTCCTTTTCTCAAAATTTATATACTATTAATGTTTAAAATTTTTAAAAGATTAATTTTCTATTTCCTTTTTTCCCTTTTGTCTTTTCTTCACTTTCTCTCATTCATGTATAAAAAGTGGGAGAGAAATAAGTATGTGGAGAAAATACTACAAGAAAGAGGAAAAGATAAGATTCTATTTCAAATTCCATTTATATCTGTGTATTCACACATTTAATAAATATTAATCAAGGATTTACTTTAATAATGGTCACGATGCTAGATGGGTAACAAGACATACTTCATGCTATCAAAAATCTTCCAGCTTGATGGGGAAGTCATAGAAGGAAAAAATAGTAAATTTATCAGCATTTGGAAGAATCAATTGTGTCAGTCAACTGTCTGTGCTATGAAAAAATATCTGAAATAATCAAATTATGAAGAAAGATTGATTTTTAGCTCATGACTTCAATGTTTGGGTGCATATCTGGCTGGCCCCATTACTTTGGATTTGGGATGGGACAGTACCTCATGGTGGGTTTGTTCACCTCATGGCACCTAGGAAGCAAAGAGAGACAAGTGGATCTGGAGTCTGAATATCCCCTCTGAAGGGCATGCCCCAGTGACCTAATTTTCTTCTACTAGGCTACACCTTGCACTGTTTACAGCACCTCCCAATAGTGCTATGCAATGGAGATATCCAACACATGGGGTTTTGTGGCACATTTCAGATATAAGCCACAGCATTCTACCCCTGCCCCCACCAAATCTCATGTCTTTCTCACAATGCAAAGTACAATCAATACATAGGATAGGAAAGAATACTGAGGAAATAGACCAAGCAAGACTGAAGTCCAACAGGGAAAATGTCAAACACGGTAGCTCCATGTCCAAGCATCCAGGATATGTGGACCATGATAGGAGCTCCAAAATGCTTGAGCATCACTGCACCTCTCTGTGGCCAAAAAAAATCCTAATTTTCATACAAAAGGCATAATTTTTTCAACTATTAATTGACATGATTACAATCTTTTTAAAAGCTTAGCTTAAAGAACTGAGAATTTGATGAAATGAAATTTTGGTTAGAAATTTTGATATTTCCTTTCTTCTTCCTTCCTTCCTTTCTGTCTGCCTGCCTACCTTCACTCCTTCTGTGCCCTCCTTGGTTGTCCTAGGGATCACATTCAGGGCCTCACACGTGATAGGCAAGCACTCTACCTCTGACCCACTGAACTATATCCCCAACCCCTGGTTAGATAATATTTTGCAAAGTCCCTATGCCAGAGGGGAAAAAGGAAAGAAATAAATAAAATGAATTCTGAGGGGAAAAGTTACTTTGATAACTTGAAATCATCTTCCCCTCAATGTCTTAGGTCTACCCAGATGAAGGTCATAACGTATCTGAGAAGAGCAAGTATCATCTCTACAGCACAATCCTCAGATTCTTCAGTGATTGTTTAAAGGAAGAAATACCCGTGTTACCACAGGAACCAGAAGAAGATGAATAATGGACCCTATTTATATAGAACTGAAGGGGATATTGAGGCTCAATGAAACCTAACCAAGAGACTGTCATATTGTAGATGCTCAGAGTTTCAAGGGCAGCTTAAGGAGATGACACTGGAACAGCACACTCAGAGATAATGAGCTAGAATTTGAAGACCGAAGTCCAAGTCTACTGTGTTGCCAAGGGTGCAGAATCTATTGCTTTGTAAAAGAAGGTCGAAGGGTTGGTTTCCTGGGAGAAATTAGTTTTACATTAAAGTAGGAATAGTGCATGTTTTCTTCTGTTATCCCCGTTTGTTCTGTAACTAGTCGCTCTCATTTTGATTTCAATAGCCACCATCATCTTTGCACATAATGCACAACTTATCATCAGTACTACAGTCCCTGATCTCTGATGGCTGAGCCGCAGTCTAACACTTTCCTGTACCTTTACAATAAGTGCAATTCTTTCATTGTCTATTATTATGCTTAAGGAAATATTCAGTTAATAAAAGCAGAGTATTTTATGTAATTTCTGTTTTAGAAAAACATTATTACATGAGTCAAAGGACATGTAGGAGTATGGATTCAGCACCTTCCAAAGTTCAGCCAGTTATCAGTAGATACAATATCTTTAAATTACACGAGTGTATCTCTCAAGATATGTATACACACGTGTGCATATACAGTGAATCTATCTTTACATGTTATTCATGCTACCAAGGGTAAACTTTTGATGAATTAGAAAAGATGCTCTTTTACAGGCTATAATGAGCCAAATATGATGAAACATTTTTTTCCAATTCAAATTCTAGCTATTGCTTTCCTATAAATGCTTGGGTTGTGTTTGGTATTGTTTTTAGTGGTTAATAGTTTTCTAGTTGCAATTTAATTTTTTTGAATATGATACCTTGTCACATGTAAATTAGATACTTAAATATTAAATTATAGTTTCTGATAAAGAAATTTTGTTAACAACGCAATGCCACTGAGTGCTATTTTGCTCTATTGGTGGAGTAGACTTCTTTTCCAAACATTGGGTCCTTTTACTTCTCTCCTCAGTGAAGAATCAATTCTCATTTTCATTATAAAAGATCTGGATTATTTCATTTTCCAGTTTTTATTTACTATTCCACATCCACCCAATTCATCTATTACTGTTTAATTTAAATCCTCCTGGTGAGAATTAGAAATGAAATAATTTTTATTCATTGGCCAAAAAGTTCACAAACAGCAGTGTTTGGTATTTAATTTTAATCAAAGGCACAAAATGCATCAATTCCTGTGTTCTGTTGACTTGCAGCAGTAAGTGACTGAAGAGTGTGAAATAAACTGGACTATATAGAGTTGAAACAAGTCATGAGAATATAAACAGTGGCAACTGAAGTGAAAGAGCATCCTCTTACTTTGCATATGGGATCTTGCAGAAGATGTCTAAAAGTGTAACCAAGCTTTGAAAGGCATAAAAATGTAGGCAATATGCTGTGTTTTCATAGAAAAAAAGTTCATAGGGAACGCTGGATTATTGTGATATCAGAATACCAGGAGGGCATTTTAAAACGATGAGGAATCTCTCAGCCACCCTCCTGTTTTGTCAAAGGATCAGCCTAAAATTCTGGGTGTTTAGAAATATGTGAATCACTGATTGGGTCTTCTGCTTTGCTTCTGGATGCTTTGGAATTGTGTCTACACTGCTCCATTAGATTCAATTTACAATGGGAAAGGCTCTCTTTTCTTAAAGACCCATTTTAGGTCTTTTTCAAGAATAGTAAACACAATTTTTAACAAAATAAGTTGTAATGTTTAAAAGGAAAGTTTTGCCTATTTTATTAAGATGGGAATTTCTTTTTAGGCTAATTTGAAGTCCAACTGAAGCTTTTTAATCAATATTTTAAATTTCAACCACTAGAGTTTTTTACGATGCAAATTATTATGTTATCTGAACGATGTGGTTTTATTGAATGTCTATTTGAGTAACATTTAAAAAGTATTGACCTTTTACTGTTCATCATTTCTCGTTTCATTATTATTATCAATGTTTATCTATTTTTCAATTAATTTAATACAGTTTGTAATGTGAAAGACATCTGTCTGGGACCCACTTTCACCTTTAAGCCTAAATAGATCTAAATGAAAACACCTGTTTAGTAGGAAGGTGGAAATTTTTCATCTTTGTGATTCTTTGAGTTTTAATAACTGGTCCACTATATAAAGGAAATGCTCACCAACACATGCTCACTGGTTATCAAAGAATTCATGCAACTGTATTTTCCCTTTAGCATTTGCCCTGGTCATAATCACACTATTTCAAACACACTTAAGCATTCAGCAAATGTCCTGGACACCAAACTTTTAAAGTGTTATTTTCCCTTAAAGAAAAACACCATGGTAAACTAAAAATGCTATAAAAAATATAAGTAGGCAATATTAACTCATCCACACAGATAAACATACAACCAATAGCTTTTGAAACTATTTTGAAAGACAAAAGTGTTTTTTTGCTTTGCTTCAATTTAAAAGATGGCCAGCCCTATGTGGTGGCACACATTTGTAATCCCAGTGACTTACTTGGAAGGCTGATGCAGGAGGATCATGAGTTCAAAACCAGCCTCAGCAACTTAGCACAGCCCTCAGCAATTTAGTGAGACCCTATCTCTAAATAAAATACAAAAAGGGCTGGGGATGTGGCTTGTGGTTAAGTGCCCCTGCATTCAATTCCTGGTACCAAAGAAGAAGAAGAAGAAGGAAGAGGAAGAGGAGGAGGAGGAGGAGGAGGAGGAGGAGGAGGAGGAGGAGGAGAAGGCCAGATCAAGAATTAGAAAGAAAACCACGCAGATCTATTGAGTTTTTTTGAAGAACTAAGGGAGGGATATACTCCTCAAATGAGTTATTTTTACTTCTGCTATCACAGAAATAGCTCTGAAGGTCTCGAAGGAGCCTTCAGTTGTGGAACTGCTAAAAATAAATTACCTAAGCATTGGTCCTTGACCTACAAAGATCATTTAAACCATCGTCATCCTAATGATAGGTTTTCAAACAGAGTTACCTGGGAATGCATTGCACACAAGGCTCTAGGACTGTTGACGTTACATGGCTTCTGTAAGGAATTTTGTATGAAATGCCTTTTGTTTCTCCTCATATGCTCTGACCACCTTTTCAGCTTTGCATATGTGTAATCTGATCTCTCAATGGTGCTCTATTCTTTGGATTCTCTGATACTTATGTGGTACCTACTAGCACCAAAACTTATCGCATACACACTACAAAACTATATGAGAATGTCAATACCCCACTGAAGCCCAAATAATGGAAGACACTAGCAAGTGACTGTGCTCCCTTAAACATGGTCCTTGGAAGGCTCCATGGGCCCTGCTGCCCACAGCTGCATAACCTATTTCCTGCTGCCTATTTTAACCTTTTCAGTCCCCACTGCTATTTCTCAGGACCACTTTCCAAAATAAATTGCATGTGCACCAATTGTTGACTCAGGTTCTGCATTCTGGGGAAAACTTTTCTTCCCATAAGAGCTTATCACTGTGAATATACAAAAAAAAAAAAAAAAAAAAAAAAAAAAACAATGAGAATAAAAATGTGGTTTCTTCCCAGGTTGGAATAAGTTGTTTCTAACTAAAATATCTTAGACTCTTAATAATAAAAGTGGTAAACATATGGTAAGTGCTCCACAAGCATTATCAGATGGAATTTTCTCAACACACCCTAGAATACATATTATTTCCATTTAATACATAAGGAAATTGAATCTTGAAGAAGTATGGAACTTGACCAAATTTTTAACTAAGACTAAGTCACAGTGTCAGCCAGTTTAGACCATGTTCTCTGTCATTTTCCTCTGTGATAACCCTGAAATAAGGAAAGGTTTGATTCAGGTTCATCCCATCTGGAAAGGATTTGAAATATCTAAGCATAGAGTTCTAGATATGTTTTAGAAAGACTGAAAGCATTAATACTGAAAGCCAAAGAATAACCCAATATACTGCCATGGCATTTTTAAAGTTACATGAATGAATTCCCTAATATCAAGAGGGCATATATAATATTAAAATGTGCTTTTTTTCTGTCAAACATATTTAAGAATTATTTCTTTCTATGAAAAATTTTCCTCAGATGACCATGACCTGAGAAGTCATAGTAATTTCCCTTACTCAGGCATTATTACAAGGACATTCCAAAATTATTCCAGGAAGTATCCATATACTACAAGAAGCATTTTACTACTCAAAATGCCCTGACTTATAAACATGAAATCTCATGCAATCTTTATCACTGAGCACCATACAAGGCATCTACAATCCTATTTGCAATCTGACTTAAAAAAATTTTATTACCTTAATTTTTTCCACCACTATAGAAAATAGATTTGCTTTACTATTGATCAGATCTACTAACAATAATTTTATTTCCTTTGGCAATATTTCAGTGATTGTTAGCAGAGATTCTTTGAATTCAAAAATTCCCTCTCCCATCAAAGACAAGGTAAATACATTTTAAAAAGGAAATAAGTCACATGAAAGTACAATCTTGATTATTTTCTGTTAGACTTACAGTTAATGATTGGTTAATGTAAACATCACAGATCATTAATGCAGCAGTTCATTCACTTGGAAAGTATCTGTGCTGATTACCACAACTTGTCCTTATGTCAAACCTAGTATTATTTTAACTGAGAAACATTTGACATGAGTGATGTTGGAGAATGAAATTGCATCCTGCTGGATTTCGAGTTCAAAGCCAACCAGCCTCAGCAATTTAGCAAGGCTCTAGGTAACTCACTGTGACTTTGTCTAAATAAAATACATATTGCTGGAGATGTGGCTCAGTGGTTAAGTTCCCCTGGGTTCAATTCCCAGTACCAAAAAAAAAAAAAAAAAAAAAAAAAAAAAAAAAATTCCATCCTGCCAATGGCATCAAAGAAATGGGCCTTACATTTATTCCACATTTAGACTTTTCATCATATAATCTCAACTAATGCTCAAACTAAACATGCAAGAGAGAAGTTATTATTCTCTGATGAAGAAATCAAGATTCATAAGTTAAACAATTTTCCATCCATGTCTTGTAACATGTAAATGACAGATTCAGAAAATGAAACCAGACAACAATAACCTCCAGGCCTTTACGTGCTACAATCTCATGTATACATTTTATTAAATGGTAAGTTCCTAAAGTGCATTGTGTATGTCTTTAGATATGGTTAAACTTTCAAGTCCCTTGATATTTGTTCAGAGGTGTCATTTGGCATGCTTCTGTCTGCAAGTAACTGAATATGAATTTTTAAATGGTTAAATACTTGTGACATAATATGTACTTGACCATCATCTGGCAGTTTGTTAGATATGCAGACTTTCAGGTAGCCCTCCCTCCAGAATCAGAATCAGAATGTTAACAGATCCTCCAAGTGATTTGTAGGCACATTAAAATTTGAGAAGCAGTGATTTAAATAAGAACCTTTATCTTCTCACATCACAATGAGAACTCAAACTGGATGTTTCAAGGGCAGTTTAACAGATCAATAATGAAATCAAATCCTGATCTGTCCCCAACTTTCTGCTTCCTCAGCTTCGGTCTGCTTTCTGTCCTTGAAATGTCTTCATATAACTAAGTTGTCCTCGGCAATATCTTCTTTCACAAACTATCTTTTATCAGGAAAGGTCATTTTCCCCAGAAGTCTTAAGCACGATTGATTTTACAGCCTTTTTGTCCAGGCTTTATTTGCAAACCCCTATCTCTAATACAGGGAAGCTGGGAAGTGACACATCTGAAACTGCATTCTCTTTAGCGAAGGTACAACAAGTAAGGAGGATGGGAGAGTGAACATAATTGTAAGTACGACGTGTGACACAGAAGAGAGAGATCTACCTACCCACAGCAATAAGATCATCAACGCTGGCCATTCATCTACAGGCATTCCCCAAGGTGCTGAGCAGTGTTTTATGTAACCCTTCCCTTGAAGGTGTCTCACTTTTCCTCCCAGAAGACCCTCACCATCTGTTTCAACCTCTGTTCCTGAGAATCAGCACACTCCTTTCTAGTCCACATTTTCTATTTTCTCCCCTGCTCTTCATCATTGACATGTTTTCCAATGCAGGCAGGTAGTCTTGAAATTTGATTGCTGTGTTTCCAGTCCCATCTTGCAGCCTTTATTTACTCTAACACGATTTATGATACCTTGATTATCTCCATATGGTTTGAATTGCTAGACACACCATTAATTCTCCTGATTGATGGATTGTGGAAGGTATTTATATTGATGGGGAAAGAAAAGGCCTGACAAGGAAACACAGGTAACACAACTTCCCCATTCACATATACTTTTCAATGGATATAATTCTCATTACATACCAACATCTATCCTTGAGGACACCATGTGTGACTTTTAATGATCTGTATAGTGTAATTGGATTTTTCAAACCCTTGCATAGAATTAATTGCAAATTCCCTTGCCCAGATAAATAGAAATTTTCAACTTAGAAAGGTTGTCTTCAAATCATGAAATACCAAAAGGATATTTTGTGCCTGTTTTTTGTGCCTATTATTTGTGCCAGATATTGTGCTGTATGCTACATCATTAAGATTCTTTTTCAAAAACTTAATCTAATTAAGTATGGTCTAATGTATAATTTAGTCAAATGGGTATTTAAATGGGTATTTCAGTCCAAATGATATAGCCAAATGAGTCATCATTTACTAAAAAGTGTCACCATATTCTATCATGTTTTGGTTTGCATTGAGTCATTTTAGTGCCCACCTAATTAAATATGATATTGCCTTGGAATTACGCACATTAAATAAATATCAAAACCTACATATTTTATCTAAAAGGGCTCCATAGCCCACTTTCATTTGTATAGCAGTTGGTCTCTCTGCAGTTTCCTATCCCACATTTAATTTCAGGGAAATTTTCAGTCACGTCAAGTTCTACTACTGTTTCAGAATTATTTCTCAGTCCAAATCACCTATAGCAGGGGGACAGTGACATAAAATAATATTTAATTTTGTTTTGTTATGGTGTCAGGTTTATTTGAATGAATTTATCAAGGATGGAAGGAAAGAATTCACATCTTTGAAAACAGATATTTTCAGAGAGTAAAAATAATAAAATAAAATACTGCCTCCCTCTTCCCCCCTGACTTTGGAAGTCAGTTGTGTTTCTAGTCAGCGTAGATCCAGAATCAGCCTCACGCATTGTGCCTCATGTTTTCTTTTAGTATGGCTTCCTCATTCCCCCAGATCCAGGAGATCATATAAGTTGCATGTTTTTCTTTGTCCCTAGGTTGATAGGTACTACTGAAAGAAGTTTAAAAGGCTTGTATGAATAACATTTTTTAATTTTTAAAAACACTTTAATACATAATATTTGTACACATTTTTGAGGTAGAGTGGATGGTTTGGTTCACATAAGCATTGGGTGTTGATCAACTTAGGTTAATTGCCCGAACCATCACTTTAAACATTTATCATTTCTTTATGGTAAGTACATTCAAATTCACCTGTTCTATTTTGAGATATATAACGCATTCTTGTTTGTTAAATTTACCCTGCAGTGTACCTGCCTGATGCTGTTGTTTGCAGCTATGACACCACGGGAGAAAATTCGGAGGCAGGATGAAAATGAAAAAAAGGTCTTTTCTTCTTCTTCTCTCTCCGGCTTCAGCAACCTCTCCAACTCCAACCGCTCTAACTCCGACCACCAACTTCAACCACCAACTTCAGTCACCCCACACACTCTAACTAACCTCACCCAGTTATATACATTTTGCCTTAACAAGGACAAGTGCTTACAGCTCGAGCTTACAGGTGCATCACAGTGTTCACGGGCATACAAAGATTCTTTGATAAATGTATGAATATCAGGTGGAACTTGAACATCTTTTATGGCTCTCAGCTAACCACAATCTTAGCTATCTCCTTGACTAGGGCTCCTTCATTTCCCCCCTTTTGTTTTAAAAGAGGGGATGCTCTAGGACGTCCATGTGCAACCAACATTCTTACCCGTCATCAGATAATCAAAGCTGTGCCCTTGACTCCTGTCTTAGGTTGATATGTCGGCCACATGAGACTGTCCCGTGCAACTGTGCCTGTCTTAGGTTGTCCCCCTCTGGGGATCTTACCCGTCATAGGCTAACCAGCCATCCAATCGAGCCCTTCAGGATCAACTGTGTGTGTTGACTAACAACCATCCGATCGTGAGGAGATGCTGCAGCTTTAAGGCAGTAAGCCTACTGCTGACGAGCCAAGTTCCATAGTGTATCAAGTTCTTAGCACAAATCAGCTGTCTTAAGTCCCATCAAGTAATGCACTGAATTCACTAGACAAATACCCACAAGGCATTGTCCCGTAATGTACCAAACAATGAAAGATCAAAATGTCCACTTGTTATAACACGTTGATCTAGGAGGCCCCATGCATGCAGAGCAGAGGCCACACTGCTTGGTAAGGTTGTTTGATGCTTGAACAGCAGGGATGCTTGCAGCGACCGCAATCACTGCAGTTGTAGCAGCAGCCGTCTTTAATGTCTAGACAATGCCACCGGCAAATCTTCAGGGCCCGCTACCTAGAAACTCAAGCATCCATTATTAAGGGAAAGGCAGTGCTATTCCAGCACTGAGTCAAGCGGTGAGCTGTCAAACTAAAAATAGAATTATTAGAGTAGAAAATTAAAGTTGATCTCTGCTCATATACATTGCTGCTTAAGCTCCCACAAACATAAGCTGGCAAAATATTACATTCAGAATAAATCAAAGAAAGACTGAGGGTGTTTACTGCATTAAAGATAGATTAAAGAAAAGCTAAAGGCACTTTGGAAAAATAATTTGTTAGCTGGAACCCTCGAGTCTCTGCATACACAGCAACCTTGTATGAATATACCTGTTGAAATAATTGAAATTAATCAGCTATTAAACAAATGAAGTTAATAACAAATAAACAATCCCATGTCAAAACACCAAAATATCAGGTTATACAGCACTAGTCAAATTCTTGGCTAAAGAGAAGTCCCAGGGACATCTATAAATCAAAATTGAAGGTACCTTCACTATTTAAATTTATCATCCAATTTAAATGAATTAAAGTTAATTTGATTCTTATCTCTCTATATATATATTTTTATATTAATTTTCATAAGTGCTTTGTTATTTGTGACGTCACACTGGACAGACGCACATACAAACATATATTTGTGATGTCACATGAACATGAAATTTAGACAAATGCACAGACATAAAGACATATATAAAAGAAAAAAAATACAATTGTGTACACACTAAAGAGAGATCTTCTTGTCCTGGCCGGGGAAGAATGAAACTTAAGTTGTGAATGTATTGGAGGACTCTTTTAAGGAATCATTCCATACCTTCATCTTGGTCCTCTTGATTTTGTACTTGTTTATTTAATCTTGATTCCTCAACAACTTCATCTCGATCCCTTTGATTTGGTACCTGTTTTATTAATATAGATGGTATTCATATTGGGGAGGATTCATGCTTTGGAAAAACACAAACAGATCCTCTCCCCAAATTAATACTGGGTCTGGACCTTTCCATGTACCTGAAAGAATATCCTTCCAGTAAACCAAAGGTTTATGTTGTTGGTGTGGGTTCCAGCGTCTATCTCCAGCCGAATATCCATTAGAATCTAAAGTTAAGAAATTTAGGGTAAACAGGGCAACTGCCAATCTGTCCTTAGGATTTTTCCAGTTTCCTTCTTTTTGCTTTAATAACATATTTTTGAGTGTCTGATTTGCTCGTTCAATTATTCCTTGTCCCTGAGGATTGTAAGCGATACCCATTTTGTGAATTATATTGAATTTTGTACAAAATTGTTTGAAGGATGTGGATGTATATGCAGGGCCATTATCTGTTTTAAGCATTTTGGGGATGCCCAATGCAGCAAAAGCTTGCAGACAATGAGATGTAACATCTTTAACTTTTTCTCCAGAATGTAAGGAAGCAAAACTCATGCCTGAGCATGTATCTATGGTGACATGAATAAATCTCAATTTTCCAAAACTTGGCTCATGAGTGACATCCATCTGCCATAAATGATTGGGCATCAAACCTCGTGGGTTAACCCCATCATGTGGATTAGGCAAATGTGTTACACAAGATGGACAATCCTTCACAATTCTACGAGCTTGCTCCTTTGTGATTTTAAACATTTGTCTTAAAGTAGTGCTATTGACATGGAACTGGAAATGAAATAAGGTAGCCTGTTGTACTGTAGTAAATATAAAAATTATTTTTGTGAGGACATCAGCCTTTTGATTACCTTCATGGAGAGGACCAGGCAGATTAAGATTAGTATGAGCTCTGATATGTCCTATAAATAAAGGTTCTTTACGTTCCCAAAGGAGATTTTGAATTTGAGAAAACAATTTAAAGTCTGGAGTATATGGTGCTATTGGTCCTGCTAGCTCCAATTTAGGGACAGCATGTACAATATAATGGCTGTCTGAAAAATATTCATAGACTGTTCTTTAAAATTTTCCAGAGCTATTATAATAGCTTCAAGTTCCACTAATTGGGCTGATTTTTGACCAGTAATATGAATCATATTCTCATTTTGAGTGACTACTGCAGCAGTACCGTTAGAGGACCCATCTATAAATACATTAAATGCCTTAGGAATAGGTTGATTTTTTTATTACCTGTGGAAATATAATAGGATGATTGATACAAAAAGATAATATAGGAGACTTAGGAAGATGGTTATCAAAATTTGCAGAAGCAGAGCATCTAGCTATAGCCCAATCATTATCATTGAAGCATAAATATTCAACCTGTGATGATGAATAAGGAGTAATAATAGTAATGGGATGAATTCCAAATATTTTAGTAGAAGTCTTAAGTCCTTGAAGAATAAGTTTAGCCACCATGGAGGTATAAGACTCAATTGTACTTTTAGGAGAGACAGGCAAATGTATCCGTAATATAGGTCCCCTTTGCCAAAATACTCCTGTGGGTGTATATTGTGAAGAAATAATAATCAATATTAGCGGTTGAGCAAAATCAAATCTCTCACAATGGGATCTTTCAATGGCCTGTTCTACTAATTTTAAAGCTTCCCTAGCATCAGGAGTTAATGTTCGCGGTGAAGATGGATCAGGGTTCCCATGAAGGATATCAAATAAGGGTTTTAATTGTCCAGTAGTGAGGCTTAGTGTAGGGCGAAGCCAATTAATGTCTCCCAGTAGTTTTTGGAAATCATCGAGGGTGGTCAAATGTTCTTCATTTATTAAAATCTTTTGGGGGTCTAACAAAGGTATCCATGATTTTAAATCCTAAATATAATATGGGTGATCTGCTTTGAACTTTTTCTTCTGCTATATATAATCCGTATATTTTTAAATTTTCTGTTATCTCACTAAATATAGTAAATAAGATTCTTGATTAGGGTGAGCAAGCAAAACATCATCCATGTAGTGTAGACACATGAGGTTTTGATATTTGTTTTAAATGGGCTGGATAGCTTTGTCCACATATATTTGACATATAGTATGGCTATTAGCCATTCCCTGTGGTAATACTTTCCATTGATATCTTTTATCAGGGCCATTATTATTGATAGATGGGATTGAAAAAGCAAACCTGGGGGCATCCAGAGGGTGTAGGGGAATGGAAAAGAAACAATTGTTTATATCAAGAGTTATAAGATGGAAAGTGTTTGGAATAGCTACAGGATTAGGAAGTCCAGGTTGGGTAGGGCCCATAATTTGCATGGTTTTGTTAATTTCTCTAAGGTCCTGTAATAGTCCCCATTTTCCAGATTTTTTCTTGATTACAAATATGGGAGAATTCCAGGGAGAGGTGGAAGGCTCTATGTGTCCTGCTTCTAATTGTTCTTTAATTAATAGGTGGGACGCTTGTAATTGTTCTTTAGATAGGGGCCACTGAGGGACCCAAACTGGCTTATCAGAAAGCCATGGTATTTTTAAAAATTATTTTCTCAGTGGCCCCTAAAAAAAATATCCTTTGCCCTTTTTACGATGATTTAGATTTTTATTTTTAACACCTTCAGGTTTGGTTGCTAGGTGTAGCCCCATTTGATGTAGAATATCTCTTCCCCATAGGGTAACTGGCAATCTGGTCAAAACATAAGGTTGGAATGTTCCTTTATGCCCTTCATTATCTTCCCAACTACAGCACTTTGTGCTGGGGTGTTACTATATCCCAAGCCTCTTAAACTGGTTGAGGCTTTCTGCAGAGGCCAGTGCTTGGCCCATTGTTGTAGATTTATGATGGAAGAGTCAGCTCCTGTTTCAATTAGCCCCTCCATCTCTATACCTTGAATTTTTATTTTGCACATAGGCCTCCGTGAACAATCCTAAACCCAGCAAGCCATAGGTCCTGAGCCAGTGGAACCAAATCCTCTCTTATTTCTATTCTGTGGAATACTTTTGAAAGAATTGTGGAAACTGGGAAGGAGAAGCAGCTGAGCAATTCTATCTCCTTGGTTTACAGAGATAATGCCTCTAGGTGAAATTAGCATTATTTTTATCTCTCCTTGGTAATCCGAGTCAATAACACCTGGTGTTACTTGAAAACCTAATAAGCTTTTAGAACTTCGCCCAAGGATTAGTCCTAGAGTACCTGAGGGAAGAGGTCCTCTGACTCCCGTAGGAATAAGCTGAAACCCCATTTCAGGTGTTAGCACTATCCGGGCAGTGGAACAGAGGTCGAGTCCTGAACTTCCTCTTGTCCCTCTGACAAGGGAGTTAATGGGTAGGAGGGATTGTGACGAGAAATCATCTGGATTTGAGGACATTCCTCCTCTGCCTCGTACATTTGTGGGCCCCGGGGCATTGGGCCCCGTGCCCCATTTTTTGAAATCCTGGACAAATCATTTCCATAAATATCATATCTGGAACGGCATTGATTTGCCCAGTGTGTGCCCTTTTTACACCTGGGGCATCAACCTGGGGCACGGTATGAGCTTGATCTTATTTCTCTTGGGGGATATTGCCTAGAATATCCTGGTTGATTATGATAATTTTGTCTGGAATATCCTGATTGATTTCTAGGTTGAGCCCTTGTGGAATTTTGAGGGGATGAACCTCTCATTGCTGCAGCAATTACGTTGCCTGTGACATAGGCATCGTTGATATCTATGCACAATCTGATATAAATTGATAAGTCTTTTCTATTTCTCCACGGCCTAATTGCATCCTGGCAATATTTATTAGCATTCTCGTATGCTAATTGGATGACTAGGGGCATTGCTTGTTCTAAATCTCCAAATACTCTCCCAGCTGTTCTTAAGAGTCTATCTGCAAAATCAGCATATGGTTCATTAGGCCCCTGTATCACTTTTGATAGACTGCCCTGAAAATCACCTGTTCCTGATAAGGTCTTCCAGGCTCTAACAGCAGCTGTATAAATCTGGGCATACACACCGGGGTTATATTGTAGTTGGATTTGTAGTTCAGAAAACTGTCCTTCAGCTGTTAGCATATCTATATTACGTTCTGGGAAACCTGCTGCACCAATTCTCTTTGCTGCTTATAAAAAAAGTTCCTGGAATTGAGTCTTCCAGATTAGGTATTGTCCTCCACTTAGTACGGCTTTGTATAACCCCTTCCAGTCTGAGGGGGTTAAGGTTAGAGTGTTAAGGGCCTCTAACATACTCAACGTGAACTGAGCTTGAGGTCCATAGGTCATAATCGCCTCTTTAAAATTCTTTATTGTTTTAAAGTCTAGGGATTGGTGATACCTTTGCCCCTCTTCATTTTGAAATACTGGCAGGTCCAAATGTTCCTGCGGTTTTGATGTTCAAGGGCTCATAAGCACTCAGAAAGGCCGTTAATCTCTGCCTCAAGGGCATGCATACACCCAGAAGTACTCCTCATTGTTTCTGTTTGGGATTCTACCCATGAAGGCACAAAATATTCCTCCACTTGATGGTCCTTTCTCCTTTTTAATTTATTTTTGTTCCTTTTATTGGAGACTGTGCTCCCAGAATCACTTTTTGATTCCTCTTCACTACTACTTTCATAGTTCCTAATCGGCTTAGTGGAGGAGGCCATACTTTCATGGTTATTTGGCTCCTTACTATCACTTTTACCGGTATCCTGAGTTTCAGCTTCTAAGGAGAGTATATACTCTTCGGCTAATTTCAATAGGTTTCTGATGGCTTTTGCAGCTCTTACTTTTGAATTTATACCACTACTCTTCTTACTGGTATTAACTGACTCAGAGGCTGTGCTTTTTTGATCACTTTCCTCACTAGCCACCGAGTCCGTGATATCGAAAAACTCATCCATGGCTTTTATTATCCAACCTTTTGTTATTTTCGCTCCCATTTTTAAAATTTTCTTATTTCTTACCTGCTGACTGAATTCCCTATACGGGCCACCACTTGTAGCTGCCTGATGCTATTGCTTGCTGCTACGACGCCGTGGGAGAAAATTCGGAGGCAGGATGAAAATGAAAAAAGGTCTTTTATTCTTCTTCTCTCTCTGGCTTCAGCAACCTCTCCAACTCCAACCGCTCTAACTCCAACCACCAACTTCAACCACCAACTTCAATCACCCCACACACTCTAACTAACCTCACCCAGTTATATACATTTTGCCTTAACAAGAACAAGTGCTTACAGCTTGAGCTTACAGGTGCGTCACAGTGTTCACGGGCATACAAAGATTCTTTGATAAATGTATGAATATCAGGTGGAACTTGAACATCTTTTATGGCTCTCAGCTAACCGCAATCTTAGCTATCTTCTTGATTAGGGCTCCTGCACTGCAGTGTCAGAGAACACCAGAATTCCTTCCCTCCATCAAATAACAACATTTTACCTTTGACTGGCCTTTCCCCTCTCACCCCTCTTTACTTTCCCATTGTCTCTAAACCATTATTCTACTATCAACTTCTATGAGGTCTACTATTTTTGAGTCCACTTATGAATGTGGTAATTCAGTGACTGTCTTTCTGTGCCCTACTGATTTAGTTTTTCAAGTCCATACATATTGTTGCAAATGATAAAATGTTATGCTTTTTATGGACGAATTATGTTACATTGTATATATGAACTTTTTAAAATTCATTTATCTATTGATGAATATTTAGGTTGATCCCATTCCTTAGCTGTAGTGAAAGTCCATACTTACTCAAAGCAATTTGTAGAGTCAGTGCTCAGAAAATTAGAAAAATCAATTTTGAGATTTGTAAAAAACCATAAAAAGATCCTGAATAACCAAAGCAAACTTGAGCAAAACTAACAAAGCTGGAAACACTGCAATACCACACCTCAAAATATTGAAATTATCTTAACTTTGTCTAGTCTCTAAATAATATTGGGTAATTTTTTTTATCCTTATTCACTTTCATGTCTAAAGTACATCAATCTAAGTTATTTTCAGTTATCCTCAAGTCTCAAATCCACCCTCATTATTGTTTCATTAAATATAAAATGTTGTTTGCATGTACTTTTATGTTTTTATCTATCTATTTATTTATTTATTGAGGCACCAGGGACTGAACTTGGGGGCACTGAGACACATCCCAAGTCCTATTTTGTATTTTATTTAGAGACAGGATCTCACTGAGTTGCTTAGCACCTCATTTTGCTGAGGCTACCTTTGAACTTGTGATCTTTCTGCCTCAGCCTCCCGAGCCACTGGGATTACAGGCCTGTGCCACGGGCACCTGGCTTCACATGTACTTTTAAATGTGCATAGTATATTTTATACCATAACCAATTCATAATTTCCTGGTAAATAAACTGATGATAACAGTAGGAAGAACTAACATTAACTCATTGCTTAATTTGCACCAATCCCTAGCATACGCTTATTCATAGACTTATTTCAACTTTCAAACAGCTACTAGTGAACTAAGTTCACAATGTCAAATTTAATGTGAAGAAACTGTAAATTTAACAAATATGAGTGATCAAAGTAAGGCATACTTGTTAGTGGAATAGAAGAAAAACATTATTCAGTATGTTGAGGAAATAAATATTTGTCACTCACATGAAGTCATCCCAGTCAGGTGAGCACTCTTCTACCTAGGCCATCTGAGCAGGTGGCTGCCAAGCTGCAGCCTCAAGGGAAGAGAAGGCTGAGGAAACACAGTGCCAGCTTCAATTGGCCTCTCTCTGAAATGACATCATCACATCTGCTTTCAGTCCTTTATTCAGGACAGCTCTCAGAGGCCCCACCTGCCAGCAAGAGAGTTGAGAAATTCAAGGGGGCAAATGAAGAATTTAGTGAGCTGACATGGAACAGTCCACCGTTCTGAATGTCAGCTGCTTTACTTGCTTCTTTAATTCCCTTACGCACAGAACATAATCAACCCCACCTGCAAGAAACACTACCCCAATCCCTTTCAGCTCAAAACCCAGAGTTCCTGGATGCTGAGAAGTAGTCTTAATATCAACACCATATGAAACTCATTTTCACCCTCAGATCTTTGAACTTTAAAACCATGCTTTCTGTCCTCCACACTCCTAATAAACATCAACAACAAGGATAGAAAAATCAAAATAAATAGTCTCATTTGGAATGGGAACAAACGCCAAGTCTGCCTTCAGGGGCAATGCAGCTTTCCTAGAAGCCTTCTGGCTGTAGACAAATTGGAGCTCATATATCTCATCAGATAGCTTCCCTTAAATAATCAAATGCTACTTGAAATACAGACTCACATGCATTTAATGCTGAGAAGTTAGTATCTTTCTTATTCATTTATATAGCGTTCAAACAACTCTAAAGTCAATAATTAAACTTAAATTCATATTCACATAACATTTTAGAACCTGTAAGGTTTTGTTTTGTTTTGTTTCCATGCTGGAGATGGAACCCAGGGATTTGCACACGCTTAGCAAGTGATCCTTCAATGAGCTCTGCCCCATCTATTTTTAATTTTTTTTTTTTTTTGTTTTTGTTTTACACAGAGGCTCACTAAATTGCTACGAATGGTCTCAAATTTGCAATCTTCCTGCCTCAGCCTCCCAAGTAGCTGGGGTTACAAGCATGTGCCACCACACCTGGCTGTAATCTTCAGTATTGTTGTGTGGATAGCATGTATGAGCTTCTCATTCTCTCAATATATTGACAGCTAATTTAATATTATTTGTAGCAAAGAAGGAAATACTATAGTCTTAATACGAACTTTATGTTGATCTTCTATTCAAAGAAATGAGTTATTAGACTTCCAGTGTCTCATTATGATCAATAACTAAATTTTCTGAACTCTGAAAAGGCCCAAATAGCTAAACTGTAAGACTTTTTACTCAAATTTGCTTTTAAATGAGATATAATTCACAGATTATGCAATGCTCCTTTTTAAAGTGAATGATTTTTGGTTGTTTTTAAATATATTCACTAAGATGAATAAAAATTACCTTAATGTTCTCATTGTTTAAAGAATTCCTATGTATAACCTTTTGGTCACTGTTCATCCCTCTGTCAAACTAATCAATAAACAAAGGTTCTCCAAAGTCTTTTTTTTTTTTTTTTCAGGAGTGAACATTACAATGGGAACACAGGTGGATGCATATCTAAGAAGGTAAAGGCCTGCAAAGGTAAGATGAGGAGAGTTATGTAACTGTTTCAAATCAACTCTCTTTAGCTAAAAGAATCCATAGCAAGGGTTGCATGATTCCAGGATAGACAGGGAATTTCTGGGAAGACATCATTGTAGAAATACATTTTTCTGCAAGTTTGCAGTGTTCTTTGTGCAGGGCTGTGGTTCTTGAGGAGTCTGTAGTAATAGTTCTTGTTATCAGTCATGCACGCTGAGATACCCTCCTTTTTTACCTCCCAAGTTACTTATTTCTTTGTTAATGTTTGGCACAAGTGAATACATTTTAATTTTGACATCTCCCTTTCTTCAGCCACTGTGTTTTTCTTTGGGCTTACCAATTCTGTAATTTTAATATAAATACAATCATATAATATTTGGACTTTATTAATTGGCTTCTTTCATTTAGCATGATGATTTCAAAGTTTACCTATGCTTTATCTTATGTTGATCCTTCCTTCACTTTTATGGCTAAGTGTTTCCTTTTGTGTAGACATTCCACATTTCTTTTATTTATTTATCGGTGGGTAAAATTTGTGTTTTGGGCACTTACGGACTTTGATGAATAGTACTGCAATAGTGTACTCTGCAAAGTGCACATTGATATGTAAGTTTGTATGTGGATATGTTTTCAAATGTCCTACTGCATATTTAAAATGGGAGTTTCTTAGCCATATGGTAACCCTATGTTTAACATTTTAGGAATTGACAAGCTATTTTCAGAAATGACCGTACTGTTTTCTGTTCTGCCTGCAATGTGTGAGAGCTACATTTTCTCCATATCTAGCCAACACTTGTTATTTTCCATATTTCTTTATTATAGTCAGTCTAATAGACGTGAAGTTTCTCATTGTGTTTTTGATTTGCATTTCTCTAGTGACTAAACAGGGAGAATATCTTTTCATTATTTACTGTCCATTTTGTATATCTTTAGAGACATGTCTAATCAAAATATTTGCCCATTTTTAATTGGATTGTCTTTGTGAGAGTCTGTTTTTATATTCTGGATAATAATCTCTTATTAGATACATAATTCACAAACAATTTTTAATATTATGTGGGTCTTTTCATTACTTGATGACATTTTGTAGCACAAAGGCTTTCATTTTGATGAATTCCAATTTGCTGTTTATCCTTTGTCTCTTATGCTTTTGGTGTCATATCTAAGATTCCATTGCCTGATGCAAAGGTCATGAAGATTTATGCCTGTCTTTACTTCTATGACTTTCATGGTTTTAACTTTTATATTTAGATCTATGATCTATTTTGAGATAATTTTTGTATATGAAGTGACATTGACATCAAAATCTGTTCTTTTGCATATGGATAACCAGTTGTCTCTACACTTTTTGTTGAAAAGACCATTGTTTCCTCTTTGAGTTCTCTAGACAGCCTTATATCATCAGCCTTATATCAATCAGTTGACCACAGGATCTTTTTCTGTAGTCTCAATTCTATTATCTTGATCAATATGTCTATACTTGCGCTAGTGCTATGTAGTATTAATTATTGTAGTTTTTCAGTAAGTTTGGAAGTTTGAAAATATGAGTCACTGCATTAGTAAGCCTTCATTGTTGTGACCAAATTGTCTGACATAAACAACTTAGAAGAGGGAATATTTATCTTGGCTGACTATTTCAGAGATTTCAGTGCATTGTCAGCTGGTTACACAGCAAACCATCGTGGTGCAAGAATGTGGAGAGGAAAGCCGTCAGCTCATGGCGGCTGGGAAACAGAGCAGGGTGAGTGGGCCAGAGATAAAACATAGTCTCTAAGGACAGGCCCCCAGTGTCCTGCATCCTCCAACCATGCCCCACCTGACTAGTTTCCATCTCCACTCAACAGTCCATTCAGATTATCAATCCATCAAATGCACTAATCCACTGACAAGGTAAGAGCCTGCATGATCCAATCACTTCCCAATACTGTCACCTGTGGACATTGATATTGGAGACAACGTCTTCAACACTTGAGCTTTTGGGGGGGGGGGCGTTTAGACCTAAATTTTAACAGTCCTCCAAATTTATGATTGTTTTTCTTGTGCTCATTGAATTTTTCTTGAATTCCTTGAATTTTCCCTATAAATTTAATATTGGTCAATTCCTAAACAAAACACAGACAAAACTTTTACAGAAATAAGTTGAATCAATAGATGGGCTTTTTGTTTTCTTTTAAATAAATAAATATACTTATATATATACATATATATGTATATTTGTTGTTGAAAGACCTTTATTTTACTAATTTATATGTTGTGCTGAGGATCAAACCCAGTGCCTCACACAGGAAAGGCAAGTGCACTACCGCTGAGCCACAGCCCCAGCCCCCAATTGATGGTTTTGATAAGTATCAGTAACTTAACAGTGTTAAAACTTTTGATCCATGAACATATCCTTTATATTGTCTCCTTTGATTACTTTCAATAATATTTAGAAATTTTCATTATAAAACTTTTACAATTACTTTGTTAAATTTATTTCTAAGAATCTTTCTTCTTAATGCTAATGTAAACTGAACTATTTATTTCATTTTTGCATTGTTTGTTTCTCCTGTATAGAAATACAAATGATTTTTGTTTATTGAACAAACACCACAAATTTTTGCTGAACTCATTTATAAACTTTTAGGAATAATTTTAACAATGTCCTTAAGAAAGTACAAATATATGATTTTATATATAGAAAAATTCATACATATATATGTATTATGGTTTGGGTGTGAGGTGTCCCCCAAAAGCTCATGTGTGAGACAATGCAAGAATTTTAAGAAGAGAAATGATTGTTTTTTAAGAATCTTAACGTAATCAGTGATTTAGTCCCCTGATAGAGATTAACTGAGTGGTAACTGAAATGGTAGGGTGTGGCTGGAAGAGGTGGGAATTAGGGCATGGCTTTGGTGTATATATTTTTATCTGGAAAGTGGAGTCTCTTTCTCTGCTTTCTGATCACTGTGATGTGAGCAGCTCCCCTCCTCCATACTCTCCTGCCATGATGTCCTGCCTCACTTTGAGCCCCAAGAAATGGAGCCCTCAAATAAACTTTTCTTCCTCTATTATTGTTTGGGTCAGATCCTTTAGTCACAGCAGCAAAATAGCTGACTAAAACAGAAATTGGTACTGAGAAGTGGGGTCAATGCTAAGACTAACCTGACCATGTAGTTCAGAACCTTTTTGAGCATTTGGGAATTGGTGGAAGGAATTTTGAGATGTTTAGCTGTGCAAGCTGAAAATGCTTTGTTGTAAATGGAGCTTAATTGCCAATTCTGGTGGGAGCTCAGAAAACCAGAATGGCAATTGGACCATGGTCAGTGAAGACAAGGTTCAAGAAGGTTAAAAAAGTAGGACTGTGTTGGAATTTGTAGTAGAGGCCATTCGTGTTATGTTCTGACTGAGATGTTGTCTTCATTTTGCCTGTATCCAGAGATTTTCGGTGAGGCTGATTTTAGAAGCAATGGACTTCTTAAATCTGGCGGAAGAAATGTCTAGGCAGCATAGCATTTAGGCGGTGTCATAGATATTGCTAGAGGCTTTTAGCCAAATGTATTGTGATAATCAGGAGCAGAAAGCAGAGCAAAAAGATTTGGAAAAAGTGAACTTGAAAGGCCCAAGTAAAACTGGAGCTAAGGAACTTGCGGTTGTTAAAGGCATTACCCTAGGTACATGTATGACTGCACATATGGTGCAACTCTACATCATATACTACCAGAGAAATGAAAAACTGTGCTTTTGTATAAAATGAACTGAACTGCATTCTTCTGTCAGGTATAACTGATTAGAACAACAACAACAACAAAAAGAAATGCTAAAGATTTTGCCCAGAGAAAATAATAAAGATGATTTGAGGGCATCTCAGGATTTGGCAAAATCAAACCCATCTCAAGCTCAAGGGAGTGAAGGTCTCTTTAGAAGAGACCAGTGAGGCACCCTTCTTGCACAAGGGGGACTAGGAAGTTTTTTCAACATGCTTAGCCACCCAGACACTCAGAGACTGTCCCTGGAGCCTGGGCTACAGCTCAATATGGCAGCAGACCTTGGTGTCAACCACATGGTGCTGGTTCCACAGAAATGCAGGATACTGGAGTTATGGGTTTGTGGAGGCTTACACCGAGATTTCAGAGGAAGGCCTTGAAAGCAAGGCAAAGTGCAGCAGGGTTGGAGTCCCTGCAGGCATGCCCTAAGAAGGCAGGGTGTGGAGATTTGAGGAGGAAGCTGAAGCTGCAGTAGAGACCTCCAAGATTAACAAATGCCAATAACGTGGGACATTATCCTAGGAAAGCTTCAGGAACTGAGCAGAGACAAGCCAACAGAAAGACCACTTGGGCTACAACCAGCAAGGCCACAGAGGTGGAGCTACACACACATGCCCTTTGGAGAGAACATCACAATGCCATGTGCCCCAAATGCTGGACGTGGAGTGACAGGACTTATTTGCCTAGCTGTATTTCAGTCTTGCTTTGGTCCTGTCCCTTATTTCTATGCCATTTATTTTATGAATGCAAATGTTTACTTTGTACCTTTATATACTGGATACTTATAAATTGCTTCTACTTTTACGGGAGCTCAAAATACGAGATTGCCTTGAGCCTCAGAGAAGACGTTGAACTTGAACTTTGAGCAATCTCAAAACTGTTGACCATGGGGACTCTTGGAAATAGAAAAACTGTATTTTGCATTGTGAGATGGTTGTGAGCTTGATGTGAGGTTTCCACCTTTACAATTGTGCTGGTTGGGTCGTTAAGACACAGCAGTAAAAAAGCTGACTAAAACTATATATATTTTTTCTTCCTGTTCACCCAGGATACTTTATATTTATTTTTCTTGCCTAATTAACTTAGTTACAGACTACAGGAAATTATTGAACAAAAGTGGTAAGAAAGGATAGCCTTGTATTATTTTTGATCTTAGGGCACATACTTTGGATGTTTCATCATTGACAATGATGTCACTTTTGTTTTTCAGAGATGCCCAACATAAAGTTGAAGAAATTTCCTCCTTTTTCCATTTTGTGGAGTGTTTTTATCATAAAACTGTGTGAGATTTTGTCAAAGGATTTCTTACTTCTTTAGACATGATGAAAGTTTATATTCTTTATTTTTTCTCTCTCATTCTATTAATAAGATATGTTATGGGAACTTCACATATTGAACCAGAACTCTATTTCTGGAATAAATGTCAATCAGGCAGGTTGTTTAATCCACATTTTTTTTTCCTAGATTCAGTTTTTTAATTTTCTTTTCTTGGTGTTGGAATTGAACCCTGGGCCTTGCACATGCTAGGCAAATGGCCTTCTAAGATATACCTCAGACCCACTATTCTTTGTTCTTTTTTTTTTCTCCTTGATGATTTTTACATCTTTAATCATGGCACTATGGGCCAAAGTTGTCTTCTCATAGGATATTTTTGTTTCATTTTAATATCAGAGTAATACCTGCCACATGGAATGAAAACTGTTTCTCTTCTTCTATGACTTTCGGAGTTTATATAGAATTTGAGTTAATCATTTTAAAACTCTTTTGTAAAATACAATTTACAAATGAATATCTCTCTGGTTTGGACTTCCTTTAATGGGAAGGTTTATGATTTCTTATTCAATATATTTATTTGTTCTAAATCTGTTCAGATTTCTTATTCCTTCTTCAGTCTGTTTCAGCAATTTTATTTTATCTAGGTTAACTAATGTGTTGACATACAATTATTCATATTTTTAAAAATATTTTTTTTTTAATTTCTATAAAGACAGTATTAATATCCTCCATCTATTTCATTAATGATTCTAAAAACTGATTCCTCACTCTTTTTCTTGTTCAGTCTAGGTAAAGGCTTATATAATTCATTGGTCTTTTCTGAGAACTAACTTTTGATTTTGATTTTTTCTATCACTTATATAATGTTTATTTCACATGTGTGTCCACTCTAATACTTATTATTTAATGGCCTAACATATAATATATAGTACAGAATGGTCCATATAAACTAGCAGTTCAAGGATCCCAGGGCAGGATTGTGGTTTAGAATTTTTCAAAAAACACAGAAAAGTTTTAGTAGCTGGCTCCTATGCATGAAGAAAGGCATTATTAAATGAAATTAGACAGGTGGGCAGGAAGAGGTTCATGCAATTATTCATAGATAGGGCAAGGAACTGAACTCAGTTGAGTTCATAGGAGTTATTGAAATTTACCAAGCAAGTCTGTGATATTATCTGATTTATATTTAGTAACACTAATTCAGCAGTGGCAGGGGAAATACTTTAAAATGGTTAAAAGAATGGCAATGGAAAAACAGTTTGAAAGCTACATAGTTATCCACAGAAGAGATGATGGTGGCTTTAATTAAAATACTGTCAGTGGAAATGGAGAAAAGTAGACACATTTCAGATTTATTTCAGATGTAAAGCCAGTCATGCTTGCTGACACCTTGGATACTCAGGATAAGATAAAGACTGGGCCTGAGAATGTTGCCAAGGAATTTGAGTTGCACAACTGGGTGAATAAAGCTGCCATTTGTTGGAATTAATGAAAATCAGGAGAAAAGCAGGTTGAAAAGACAGAGGGAGAGATCAAGGATTTTTGTTTTGGCCCCATGGTTTGGAATGACTTGTTACTTTAAAAGCACAGAAATGCATAGGCTCTAAGGTGGATGGATCTGGTTGCTTTCAGAAGTTGTAGATGCCTCTTTCAATTTTATAATTATCAACAGTTAGATTGCATATTACCTTGAGATTATGTGATAATTTCTAGGACAAAATCCCTAAGTGTCTGCAATACTCAGAAGGCAGATAGAATAAAAGGAGGCAGTAAAGCAGAGCAAAAAAGAGTTCAGTATGAAAGAGAACTGAAAGAACATGTATCACTGAAACCAAGAACTGACACTATTTTTAAATTTTAAAAAATTAATTATGATTATGCAAAAATATTGAGGTTTATTTTGACATAAATGCACAAATATGGAATTTAATTTCCCCCATTAAGTCCCCAGGGCTTGCTTTTTATCTCCCCTCCTTCCTTCCCTTGTTTCCTTCTTTTATTTGGCTGGTCATCTTTATATTTATTTATATATATTTTTAAATTAGTGCATTATACATGTACATAAAGGTGAAATTCACTGTGGTGTATTCATATTTGTACACAGAAGAGTTTGATCCGTTTCATTCCATTTTCTTCACTTTTCCTGTCCCTCTCCGCTCCCCATCAGTTTCCTTCCTTTGCTCCACTGATCTCTGTTCTATTTTCTTGAGATTCCCCCCCCCCCCACCTACACACTCCTCCCCCCACCCCCATTCTAGTCTAGCTTTCACATATCAGAGACAACATTCAACCTTTGGCTTTCTCAGTCTGACAGTTCACTTAATGTGACGTTCTCCACTTCCATCCATTTACCACCAGATGCCATAATTTCGTTCTTATTTATGGCTGAGTAAAACTTCATTGTCTATATATACCACATTTTCTTTACTCATTCATCTGATGATGAGCAATTGGACTAGTTCCACAACTTGGCTATTGTAAATTGTGCTGCTATAAACATCATAGTCCCACCAACACTGTATGAGTGTAGCTTTCCCCTCACATCCTTACCATCATTTATTATTTGTATTCTTGATAAGTGATATTTTGACTGGAGTGAGATGAAATCACAAGGTAATTTTGATTTACATTTCCCTGATTGCTAGAAATGTTAAACAGTTTTTCATGTATTTGTTGGCCATTTGTATTTCTTCTTTTGAGAAGTATATTTTTAGTTCTTTTATCCATTTATTAATTGGGTTACTTGGTTTCATGGTGTTATAATTTTTTGTTGGGAGGGGTGTTTTATGTAATTTGGATATTAGTTCCCTGTCAGAGGAGGAGCTGACAAAGATTTTTCTCCCATTCTGTAGGTTCCTTCATCATGCTATGAAATCTGTTCCATGCAGAAGCTTTTTAATTCAATTCCATACCACTTATTGACTCTTGGTTTTATTTCTTGAGCTTTAGGGATCCTGTTAAGGAAGTTGGTACCTATACCTACACTGATGTGTTGGAATGTTGAGCCTATGTTTGCTTCCAGCAATTCAAAGTTTCTGTCATAATTTCTAGGTCTTTATTTTTGTGAGATAGGGAGGTCAAGTTTCATTTTTTTTACATATACAAATATAGTTTTTCCAGCACCATTTGTTTAAAAGATTGTATTTTCTCCAGTATCTGTGTTTAGCACCTTTGTTGAGTATCTGATGTCTGCATCTATATGGATTTGTCTCTGTGTCTTCTATTCTATTCTATTGGTCTTCAAATCTGTTTTGGTGACAGCACCATGATGTTTTTGTTACTAGAGCTCTGTAGTATAATTTGAGGTCCTGTGTTGTGATGCCTTAGATTTGTTCTTTTTGCTTAGGATTGCTGTGGGTATTCTGTTTCTCTTATTCTTCCAAATAAATTTTCGAAATTTTTTTCTAGTTCTGTTAAGAATGCCATTGGTATTTTAATGGGTATTGCATTGAATCATTGAATCTGTATAATGCTTTTTTTTTTTTTTTGGGGGGGGGGATGGGGAGGGCTCCCTGAGGGTGTGGGCTTGTGTCTGTTCTGCTCTTTATTATCCCCAAGATCCTAGTGAGGGGACGTGATATATATGGGGGCATTGCAATAGTGATTTTTTTTGTCTTTTTTTAAATTCAAAGTTGTATTTATAACAGTAGCATGCATTACAATTCATAATACACATATAAAGCATCTTTTTATATAACACTGTATACAAAGTATATTCATACTATTCAAGTCTTCAATCATGCATTTAGGATAATGATATCCATCTTATTCTACCACCTTCTTTTTTTTTTTTTCCTCCATACCCCCTTACTCCCTCCCTTCCCCTCCCTCCCCTTTGACCTTTCTAGTGTTCCTCTAATCCTCCTATGTATCCCGACCCAACACCACTGTGAATCAGCCTCCTTATATCAGAGAAAACATTCAGTATTTGGATTCTTGAGATTGACTAACTTCACTTAGCATTATATTCTCCAACTTTCCTTTTGATAATATGGCCATTTTGATTTTAGTTCTGTCTATCTAAGAACATGGGAGGTCTTTCCACCTTCTTGGTCCTTCAAACTATCTCTTCGGTGTTCTATATTTTTCATTGTAAATGTCTTTCAATCCCTTGGTTAGATTTAATCCCAAGCATTTTGTGGTTTTGAGATCACTGTAAATGGGATGGTTTTCCTAATCTCTTTTTTCAGATTCACTACTACAAGAGTATGGGAAAGTGATTGATTTATATATGATGATCTAATTGTGGAACTCCCCTTTTTAGCCCCACGCCCCTTTTTAGTCTAACCGTTTGTTTTTGCTTCTGTAAAATGCTTGGCTTTAAGATAATAAGAGTCAAACTGCTGTGACTCTATTTAGTAATTAGCTACCTCTATTTTGTCATCCTCAAGCTGTCACAAGTCTCTGGCCATTGGGATGAAGAGAGAATGAGCCCTGGCTATTTAAGCCAGCCCTGTGCACAATAAAACCTTGTAAGATAAAAGCAGGACACTGCAGTGAGCTTGAGAAACAGCACATTCCATTGTGCTGAAGACAGCTTCTGCCCATAAGAACCCCCTCAGTTATCAACATGCTTAGCGCGCGCGGGCTCCCCTGGCCTATTGCAATGTGAGGAGACCCCCTAACTGTAAGGATGGCCAATCATGTGAACCCCCTCGCTCTCCTGGTTCTACCTCAATAAAAGGCTTGAGACCCCTGAGTGAGGGGCTCTCAGTACAAAACCACTGCATAGGTGAGGTCTGAGAGCCCTTGCTTAAGCCCAAATAAAGGCTCTTTGTTCTTGCATACACTCCGGACTCCCTGTTGGTCTTTTGGGGTCTGTTCTCTGGGCATAACACTCATATCCTGCTACTTTGTTTATTTTTAAAGAAAATAACTGGTGATGTGTTTTAATCATGGCTGATAGGTCAAAAGACATTTGCCCAAGCTTGCTTTCATCTCCTTTGCTTGTGCTTCATCTCACTGATGGCTGAGGATAGAAGGGGCTTCTGTTTCTGTCATTTTGTCTTTCTTTGTGAGCCCAAGGTGATGAAGTACATTAATTAATTTTAGATGTTTAATTATCTTTATATACTTCAGATAAATGTGATTTGGTTGGAGTATCTAATTCCTCTTACATATTATTTGATTTGATTGGCTGATATTTTGCTGAGGATATTTTCTGTGTTATTTTGAGATAAGTCAGATAATCTGTTATTACTTCCTTTCTTTGTGGCATGACAAAATATTTTGTACTTTCATTTTAGTTCTTGTGCCAGACTTGAAGCTCTTGTTTATTACAGTGTGAAATTATGATGTATATATATATTGTATTTATATATAATAAATAAATACATTATATATGAAATTTTGTAATTTTAGCAATAGGTGTTTAATAGTGATGGATTGGATATTGATTTCTTTCCTTTTGCTTTTCCAGTGGACTGAATAAGAAAGCACATTTTAAAAAATTAAAATGCATCATATGTACAGTACTTAATTAAGTTCTCAGTGCAACTAAATAATTACTAATTTGTTGTAGCTCACAATTTCACATTTACAGTCTCAGGAAAATAATACAAAGTTTCTCACAAATAATATGATTACTAAAGTTAGATTAAGATTTTTTTTCCTAATCCTTATAGAATCAATTACCATATTTAAAAATCACATTGAGAAAAAAATCCCTGCAATGTGATTATAGTTTATACTTGATGTAAAGTTATAATTATTTTTTTTTTTCAGATATTTGAGGTCTCTTTATTATACTCATTTTTTGTATAACAATGTAAAATACTTGCATGGTTCAGAAATCATCTATAATAAAGAATATAAACTAGCTCATATTCTTTTTCTATTCATTCTTGTCATTAAGTACATCTATAGCAATAAAAATTTTAGTGTACATATTTATTTTTAAACAGTATGATTTGATAATATATATCTAATGTATCATATATATGTGATCAATTTCAGTTTCTTAAATGAACAGTGAAATCTATATAAAGAACATTGACTTTTTATTTGAAACAGAAATCCTGGAGATCAAGCTATAAAATTATCAATATATATTCCTCTTGCATTTTACTGGTACATATTAGCAAAGAATAGCAATGACAAATTAATAATATTGACTATTTTGAGAAATTGCATTAATTTAAAAATTAATGTTCAGAAATGACATATTTATAGTGATTGTTCATAAGTAAGAATACAGTATGCCTTTTGATTTATGTTTTATTCAATAGTATTTCACAGTTTATCTCACATGGATTTTGACATGTCTTGTTTTAGTGGATTTCAATATGTCTATATTTTAGTTTATTTTTTATTATAATGGAAGGTTCTTCTCTTTTTTACTACTGTTTTCTTGTATATAATAAGGCTACTCACTTTTTCTGTACATTTTATTTTATTTTATTTTTTGGTACCAGGGATTTAACTCAGGGGCACTTGAACACTGGGCCATATCCCCAGCCCTTTGTTTTTTTTTTTTTTTAATTTTAATTTTTTTTAATTTTTTTTTATTATTTATTTACTTATTCATCATGCACAAGTATAGTATCTTTTTACATACAACTGCTTGTATACAAAGTATATAAGTACCATTCAGATCTTCAATCATGCATTTAGGATAATGATATCCATCTCATTCAACCACCAATTTTTTTCCAACCCCCTCCCTTACTCCCTCCCTCCCCTCCCTTTCCGTTGACCATTCTAGTGTTCCTCTGATCCTATGTACCCCCTTCCAACAACACTGTGAACCAGCCTCCTTATATCAGAGAAAACATTCGGTACTTGGATTTTTGAGATTGACTAATTTCACTTAGCATTATATTCTCCAACTTCATCCATTTACCTGCAAATGCCATTATTTTATTCTCTCTTATTGCTGAGTAAAATTCCATTTTGTATATATACCATATTTTCTTTATCCACTCATCTACTGAGGGGCCTTTTTTGCATTTTATTAGAGACATGGTCTCACTGAGTTGCTAAGTGCCTCACCATTGCTGAGGCTGGCTTTGAACTTGCGATCCTCCTGCCTCAGCCTCCCAAGTGCTGGGATTACAGGCGTACACCACCGTATTCGGCTCTATACATTTTCTTAATGAGATATTTTACTAACTTCATTTAGTTTTCATGATAATTTTTCTTAATTCCTTCAGGAAATTTTTGAATATATAATATCTAGAATAATAGTTTCATTTCCTTCCTTCTACTTCTTATACTTCTACTTGCTTTATACCTCTAATTACTTTCTCTGGTATATTTACATATATATGGTATATATACATATGGGCACAGATATATATATATAAATCACTGCATAGAGATATATCTATATATTTATGTCTATATAAGAAATACACTAGCCGGGTGCGGTGGCTCACGCCTGTAATCCCAGCACTTTGGGAGGCTGAGGCAGGAGGATCGCGAGTTCAAAGCCAGCCTCAGCAATGGCGAGGCACTTAGCAACTCAGTGAGACCCTGTCTCTAAATAAAAATACAAAAAAGGGCTGGGGATGTGGCCCAGTGGTCGAGTGCCCCTGAGTTCAATCCCTGGCACAAAAAAAAAAAAAAAAAAAATACACTAATGATTATGTTTTTACCATCTTCTATTCTTATTAATAGATTGTCTTTGTCTCCAATTGAGAAGTGTCAAAGTCTCCTATTATTAATATAGGTCTGTTTTCATACATATTTTCTATAATTTCTGCCTCATAAAATTAATTCATGTTCATTAGGCACTTCAATGTCCAAATGGTATTGTTTTTCTATTTTTTTATATGTTTGATAATGCTATTAAGATGTCTGTCTCTTCCTTACTTTCAGAGTTGGATTTTCCGAGATAAACAGTGTCTGTACAGTTAATACTTCAAACATTCTTTAAAAAAATTAGGAAATAATTTGAATTACAAATTATGGTAAAACTTTAATAAATACTTATTGTTTTAATTATTTTCTTCCTGAATTGCTATAAATATAAATTGGATCTTCTTTGCTTATGTTATGTTACAAAATTTTTAAACAATTTATTTAAAAATATCCCTTTACATAAATATTTACATCAAGGAGCTACTCAAGTTATTTGTTCTCTTTCATGTTTTATCTATCTTGGTCTTCATTTATGTAATTTCTTTTTAATTTTCACAGTTTTTCTAATTTTTTTCAGTATTCTTTCAAATAAATTGTCCTTTTGTGCAATCATTTCATTATAAGTTCATCTAATTCTAATATATGCCTGCCATAGCTTCAACTTTAATGTCATTTGCTTATTTATATTCTTTATGCTTATTTGAATTATTATATTGCAGCCTTAAATTCTGTTTTATTATTTTGTCTATACCCATCAAATATTAGCACTAACACATTTTAAATGATCCATTTTATGTGAATTCTTGCTAACAAATACAAGTGGTGCAAAATATCAGTTGCTAAATATATATGAATATATACATGTACCACCTCATGACATCATAAAGCATCTTATGATGATCCAAGAATAATTGTCTTACTATTCACACTGGTGATAAAAATTATGAATGGGAGAGAGGTGTTAAAACTACTGGATTTTCTCAAGAAGCAAGCTACTGACACCAAACAGAGTTAGTTTTAATTGTATTATTCACAGCCATGTTTTACTGGAAAAAAAGGGGGGGGAGACAGTTTCTCTTAAGAACGTCGTTGAGGAAGGAAACACACACACACACACACACACACACACGCACATGCACATACCACATAAATGTTTATATATATATATATATATATATATATATACATATGTGTGTGTATATATATATGCCATTGAATTTATAACAATGCACTTGAATATTCTGTTATAAAATGTTATGCATATAGCACTTCTCCTCTCTACCAAAGTACAATGGTGTTCTTAATAAGAAGTTCTAGTCTTGTGCCTTTTATGAATTGCAGGCTGAACTAATTACATTTTAATAGAACATCATTTTTACATGCAAAAATAACTGATAGACGAATTATGGCAATTCATATTTGGATATTTAATACAATTTTTAAATGAAGAAAGAATGTAAATTCAAGGAAATCAACATTGCTCCATACTAATTATATCTGTTCGCCGTAAAAATTTCTATTTTCAAATTTAGAAAAACTTAGTATCTGCCACCATAATTTTAAGTGTCTTACCATTTAATAATTTTGTGGTAAGATTAGTGATATATTAGTGATTTGAAAAACATATTACATGGAAAAATGTGTCAATATGTGGAAAATCTGCATTAAATTTATGAGCCAATATTTTCAAAATGATTACTTCATGATTTATAACATCACTCAAGAGTTCATGTTCTATTGTGAGTGCATCCCAATAGTCTCTTATAGTTTGCTGGCTTTGCCCATTTAAAAAAAAATATTTTTAAAGAGTTCACAGTCACCAGTTCACCAGTACCACCTGACTTTACCTCAGATCTCTTAGTTCACTCACTCATTAGAGCCGTTAAACCCTGTTTCTTTGTGTTTCCATTGAGAACATTGTTCTCACATTGCTCTGATGAGCTCTCCAATGAGTTCCTTTTAATGATTTGGAGATTTTTTATTTTTTAGCTTTCAGAGAGCTCTGAATTCCCTTTACCTTCCTTCTGCCACATTATATGTCACTGCTACTCCCACACAGTCCTGTGTTGTTGTTTATTTATACCACTTGTGTTTGGGGGAGTAGGGACAACCCTTGTCACATTATTTTTATTTCCCCTGGAGGCCACTCATGTGTTTATTCTTTTGCTTTCTAATTAGTATGTTGATTTGTTAGCAAGTGTTCAGAGATATTCTGAAACTATACTCTTTCCATCTTCCCGTAATACATGTTAGGAAAACAACAGCCATTGATATGGTGTTTTGCAGCTTGATATTCTGACAGTCCAACCTCCATTTAATATCAATCTAAAATCAGAAATAGCCTTCAGTTGGTAATTGCTGCTAGTTATATTTATTCAGATAAATGGTCCCTAATTCTTTGGTCATGAGCAATACTGACTAGTTAGTGAACATAACTTAGCCAGTGATTAAATATTTTGAGTATTACTAATGCAAAAAATTTGATTAGTGCTATCATTAGTACTTTATATCCCATCTCAATTCCCAAAAGAGACTTGAAAGAGAGTTATGTAAAAGGATTGAATGTGGCCTGAAATTTTACTCTCTATAAATTGACTATTTTTCTCCATTGTTAGATTGTTACACCAGTTTTTTCCTCTTCATCAAATGTTCATATACAAGAAATGATTGTTGGAGAAAATAGCATTATCCAATCAGATATGATGAAAGCACTACTCAACTGCACTATGAGTCAGAAGTTGTGAGAGCATATTTTTCATCCCAGAACTCAACAAACTTTAGTATGCAAATACTAATCTGTGAGATTCTTGAGTGAAGACATCATCTTTATACATATCTTTACACCCCTGAGATTTAGAAGAGATTGACATACTGTAGGCATTACATAAAAGTGTTATGATTTACCAAAATGAGATACCTACTTGAATTAGTGAAAACTACATTCAAATCTGTGTACTGAAAATATGATTTATAATTTTATGTGCAGTTGAATGTTTAACATAGAGCAAAAATTGTAATGTGCAGCAAGTGAGTCTTATCTCCCTTCTTAAAAATGTAATTGGCAATACAGTTGAGCTCATTGATTGACATGTATGAAGATGTTAGACACCCCCAGCTTACCAGTCTCCAGATGGAACAATTTAGTCTGAAAAATTTCATTTGTAATGTAAGCTATCTTTCTTCTGAAAAAGAAATCAGTAAAAACATAGAATTTACATAGGCAAATGAGGTGTCAAAGGTAATCTTTTAAGTCTAATATTTTATAAAGCAAAGATTCATTATTTTGAATCTATAACATCAAAGGAAAGAAAACAAGTATCACCAGGAACTTCTGGCTGGAACTATATCCTACGTGTATTTTATATGTTTATCCATATGTCCAAAATTTTAAGTAAATGCAAAAGGTGATAGAAAGGGGAAAATAAAAAGAAAGGAAGGAACAAAGGAGGGAAGGAGAATAAAAGAAAGGAAGGAAGCAGGAAAAGAGGGAAAGAGGATAGTATAGAGGAAGAGCAGAAAAAGAAGGAAAGGCTCAGAATAATAGTGTGTCTGTGGAGCAATAGTTCAGTCAAATTAAGTAAGAACAAAATTAAAAGGTTCCAAATGGAGGGGAGTTACATTAAATGTAACTTTTTTATTTTAATACATATTTAAAAATTAAATTTTATAAACATATATATAACATTTTAAATTTAAATGTTATAAACAATTTTATATGTGTTTATATATATATATATATATATATATATATATATTTATTTTTAAAATTTTTGTCCATTCATGGACACCTACGCTGTTTCCATACTTTGACTGTAGTGAATAATGCTACAAACAGCTTCAAGGAACATGAGAGTGGAAATATCCTTTGAGGTACTGATTTCATGTCCATTGACTACATACCCAGAAAATGGATTGCTGGCTCAAATAGTGATTCTATTTTCAATTTATTTAGAAAGCTCCATATATTTTTCCTTAATGACTGCACCAATCTGCATTCTTATCAGTAGTATGCAGGAGCTACCTTTTTTTCACATGATAGCTCACACTTATGTTTTATCTTTCTGATAATAACTATGTCAATGGATGGTGGTATCCATAGTGTGGTTTTGATTTACATTCCCTTGATAAGTAGTGATGTTGAATGCCTTTTCATATCCCCATTGGCCATTTGATGCCATCTTTGTACAGATGTTTGATGAAGTCCTTTGTCCTTTTTAAATCAGATTACAAAATTTCTTGTTACTGAATTTTATGGGTTCTTTATAAAATTTTGAAATTAACCCCTTACTGATACATGGCTTGCAATTTTTTTTTTTTTTTTTTGTAATCTGTATGTTGTTTATTTTATTGATTATTACCTTTGCTGTTCCTTTTAGTTTGACGTAGTTCCACTTTCGTCACTGTTGGTGTGATTGCCAACAGATCATTGCAAAGCCAATGTTCGGGAACTTTTTCTTATGTTTTCTTCCAGGATTACAATAGTCTGAAGAGGACAGAACTCTTCCTTTTAGTTCTAGCAAAGGCCTGAAAATCAATACCATTGGCCTTTTCGGGTTACGGGCCATCCGTGAATCTTTTGTTGTGGCCAGAGGAATGATGTGCCCCGGATGAGTAGACCTGGTACTCTTTCAAAGTTTAGTATATATGTTACTGAAGTGAAGACCTGGTTTAGTTTTAAGTTTAGTATAAAGTGTGGTTGCAGTGAAGCGCTGGTTCTCCATAAGTTAGTAGTTTGGGCCAACCATAGCTGAAGCTTGTAAATTGAGAAAGAGGAAAAAGACATTCACCACCAAAAAACTGAGGTGCACATACCAAAAGAAGTGGTAAGGGATGACAGATAAGTACTTCCACCAGTATTGATAAAAATCTTCAAGGTATAATGTTTTCCTCTTTACCTGTTCTAGTTGGAGAAAGAACAGAAAAAAGTTTAAAAGGAAGGAAAAACAGACATCAAAATTTTAGTAAGATGTTCTATATGATTTCTGTTGGATTTTCTTTGTTCATATCCCGGGACGTAGATTTTACCCTGTCCTTTGCATTGCCTTTAAGAATGCCCATGCAAAATTTCAATAAGCATGTTTTCACCTTTCTCAACTTTCAGCCTTGTAGCTTTCTGTCATCAGCAAAAATGTTATAGAAAGTGAGGTCATCATTTGCAAAGAGAGAAGAAAACCTGGTTTTGTGTGTGTGTGTGTGTGTGTATGTGTGTGTGTGTGTAATCAATTTTAGAGACAAATAGCATATAACCTCAGCATGTTACCTTAATACTTCAGCAAATATCACACCTTGTTAAGAGCATGATAAACATACATCTCCTTTTCATAGCAACTCTCTTCCTGGCTAAGAAGTTTGATGGGATTTTCCTTTAGCAGAAAACTGATCTGAAAAATACATATTTTCAAGTTTATGAAATGTGAAGTGTTAATAAAATTTGGGGATTATTTGTTTAGCCCCTTGATGTCAATGTTTTCTAAGTATAAGATGTAAAGGAATAAAGTATAGGCTTGTGAATGAAATCCAAACATATTAGTCCCAAATCTGCTATGATCTACAGGTGTGCAAGTAACTCTAACCACTGGTATTTCAGTCTCTTTATGTTAAAAGATGATAAATCCCATATCTCTGTAACATGATTCTTATAAGAATGGAATATTACTATGACCACTCATTGAAAAATTGTAAAGTGTTTTACAAATGCAAGATAGCATTTTATTACTCTTGATGTTATTATCACTTCCAATTTTAACATGAACTTCTGTGTAGTAACATGCCTGTTGCCCATAATCTTAATAGTCATAAATCCTACTCCATAGACTTTAATACTGATAACCCACAAATTTATATCTTTATCCCGAGCTCTCTCCTGATTACTAGATGCATATCGCTAACTACAGATTTAGCACATCTACTGAGATATCTGATGGGTCTCTTGTACATAACATATTCAAAGCAAAATTTGATGCTATTCTTCCAATCTTGTTCTACTGTCATCTTACTAGCAGTAAATTGAATTGCAAATCACCAGTTGGTTCAGGTCAAAATCTATCATTCATCCTTTATTTTTCTTTTCATCTCTTATTCAATTCATTGACAAATCCTCAAAATATATCTACAACATGACTCTTCACCATATTCACTTTAAACCACTTACACAAATCCTTCTATCTTCCAGGTTTTTTCCCTCCCCTACAGGCTGTTTTTTCAGAAAAGTAAGCTTAGGTAGTTCCTTTTGTGTTTACTGTCATATTTTGCATTATGTGATGACATATAAAATCAACAATTTTGATAGAGCAAGTATTGAGAAGTATCTTAAAGGTTCTGCTCAACAATAGTATCTATATTTGGTCATGACAGTCTAGGTTAACATAATCAGGGCTTGCTCTATATTCTTTAATGTGAAAGAGAAACAGGATTACTGGCAACAGAACTTAAGCAATTGGACAGGGGAAAATCATGAAAGGAGCTATAGGAGAGAAGTACATGTGTCTTTGAGAAATATGTTCTTTATGCTTATATATCTTATGAGTATATATATAACATATTTATACATATATGACATATCTGTACATAACATGTACATGAAATGATTCAAATGCATATATGTAAATATTTCATATTTCATATGTATACAACTAAAAGTCAGAGGAAAACTAGCTTAGACTTTGTGTCCCTAACACAAAGTAGTAGTACAGATAGTATTATGATCTGATAAGTTTCTTGTTCAAGAACCAATAACAATCCTCCCTGAAACCTTGGTGGCACCTCATAAATTCTGATGTTGGAATCTGAATTTACTCTCTACCTTAAAATATTAAGCCATGTAGATCATTAATCTGCTATCTGTCTTTGTATTACATGTGCTAGAACCCTGTTAGCTATGAGTTCCCAAAATACCTTGCAGGAGCCCTGTTTGGGGATTGACTTGAATTGCGGTTGACTATGAGCCGTGGAGATTTGGGCTTTGTTGCCTCCCGTAGTCTCACAGGACTTGTTGCACGACCTCGAGTGACTTGGCCGAAATTGCTGATCGGGTCAGCGCCATTTTAGTGGTATGTTTGTCGTGTGTTAGTCGTTGTTAGAACCAGAGAGAAAAGTTATCAGAATAAAAAGCTGTTTGTCTCCAGTTCGCCTCTGAAGTTTTTCCCGCGGCTCTGTTGCTCCAAGCGCTTCAGGCGGCAACAGGTGGCGGCCCATACGGGGACTTTGGAGCGGACAGGTAAGAACTGAAGGTCTCTAAAGATGGGTTCGAATATAACTGAATCCCAATTGATAGAGGCTATGCAAAGACTCCTTGATATACCTGACTCTGTTCTCAGTGAGGAGTATATAGACAAAAGTGAAAGTGATCAAAAATGTGTAGATTCCACTGGGCCAACTGAGACCAGTAAAGAGAATATTAGAAGAGACCCAAAAATGACAAAAATCCAAGCTATTAAAGCTATTCGGGAGTTATTGGCGAAAGCTGAAGGATACTTGCTCTCACTGGAACCTGGGCCTCAGGAAATTGCTGTCAGTGAAATTAGCAGTGGTGAGGAATCTAGTAAAAGTGATCCTGAGAAAATGAGGAAAAGAAACTAAAAAAGACCGAGAAAAAGGACGGTCAGGTAGAGGAGTCACTTGTGTCCTCTACTCCCCCATGGGTGGAATCCATTACAGAAAATATGAAGGGTATTACTAGGCATTTGCATACCCTAGAAACAGAAATAAAAAGTCTTTCTGATCGCTTATGCGCTCTCGAGGACAACTCACAGATACATTGGGAACCGCCAGCATTTGAAAAGAAAAATGGACAGAGGGTCCATCAGTCAGTAGATTTCAAAACAATAAAAAATCTCAAAGAGGCAGTAATGACTTATGGGCCCCAAGCTCCTTTCACGTTGAGTATGCTGGAGTCCCTTAACACCTTTAGCTTAACCCCCTCAGACTGGAAAAGTCTATGTAAAGCAACATTAAGCGGGGGGCAATTCTTGGTTTGGCGATCGCAATTCCAAGAACTTTGTATAGAAACGGCTAAAAGAAACGCGGCTGCAGGGTTTGAAAACTATAATATAGACATGCTCACAGGAGAAGGGCAATTCGCAGACTTACAGGCTCAAACAGATTATGACCCAGATGTATATGCTCAGATAAATGCAGCTGCCTTAGAGGCATGGAAAACTGTACAAGGACCTGGGGATCTACAAGGTAGCTTGTCAAAAGTGATTCAAGGACCTAATGAGCCGTATGCCCACTTTGCTGATCGACTTTTGAGAACTGCAGGTAGTGTGTTTGCAGATGTTGACCAAGCTATGCCATTAGTTGTTCAATTAGCTTATGAAAATGCAAATAAATGGTGCCAAGCAGCCATCAGGCCATGGAGAACTAAAAAGGATCTTTCCGTATATATACAACTATGTAAAGATATAAATGACGCCTTTGTCACAGGAAATGTGATTGCAAGCTCAATGAGAGGTGCTTCCTCTCGAAATTTCACAAAGGCTAAACGTAGACATTATAATCAATCAGGATATTCCAGGCAAAATTATCATAATCAATCAGGCAATTCTAGGCAAAATCCCAAAAGAGAAATAAGACCAAGCTCATACCGTGCCCCAGGCCGCTGCCCCAGGTGTAAAAAGGGAAATCATTGGACCAATAAATGCCATTCAAAATTTGACATCCATGGAAATCCTTTGTTCAGGAATTCAAAAAACGGGGCACGGGGCCCAATACCCCAGGGCCCACAAATGTACGGGGCATTGCAGAAGGAGTATCCTCAAGCATCCACTCAGATACTTCCCCGACACAATCCCTACTACCCATCCACTCCCTCGCCAGAGGAACAAGAGGAAATGCAGGATTAGACCTCTGTTCCACCGCCCGAATAGTGTTAACACCTAAAATGGGGGTTCAACTGATTCCCACAGGAGTCAGGGGACCTCTTCCCTCAGGGACTGTAGGACTTATTATCGGGCATAGTCCTAAAAGCTTATTAGGTTTGCAAGTGACCCCAGGTGTAATAAACTCAGACTACAAAGGGGAAATAAAAATAATGCTTAGCTCACCCCAAAGTATAAGTTCTGTTAATCAAGGAGATAGAATTGCTCAGTTGCTTCTCCTTCCCAATTTACATAATTCATTTAAAATGGGTATGCCTCAAGAAGGGAACAATAGAGGATTTTGTTCCACTGACTCAAGTCCCATGGCTTGCTGGGTTCGAGACTGTTCAAGGAGGCCTATGTGTAAAATAAAAATCCAAGGAATAGAAATGGAGGGATTAATAGATACTGGAGCTGACTCTTCCATTATTAATTTACGCCAATGGCCCAAGCACTGGCCTCTGCAAAAAGCTTCAACCAGTTTAAGAGGCTTGGGATATAATAACCTCCCAGATAAAAGTGCGGTAATTTTAAAATGGGAGGATGATGAAGGCCATAAAGGAACATTTCAGCCTTATGTTTTACCTAATCTACCGGTCACTTTATGGGGAAGAGATATTTTGCAACAAATGGGAGTACACCTTGCAACCAAGCCTGCAGATGTTAAATGTGAAAACCTACAGGGTAATCTTAACCCTAAAAGAACTCATTATCAAAAAGTACAGAGTAATCTTAACCCTAAAAGTAATCATTATCATAAAGGAAAAAGATATTTTTTTTCGGGGCCACTGAGAAAATAATTTTGAAAATACCATGGCTTTCTGATAAGCCAGTGTGGGTCCCTCAGTGGCCCCTATCTAAAGAGAAATTACAAGCGGCCCACTTACTAGTTCAGGAACAATTAGAAGCAGGTCATATAGAACCTTCCACCTCTCCCTGGAATTCCCCCATATTTGTGATCAAGAAAAAGTCAGGAAAATGGCGATTGTTACATGATCTTAGACAAATCAATAAAACCATGCAAGTTATGGGGCCTACTCAACCTGGACTTCCTAGTCCCGTAGCTATTCCAAAAAATTTCCATCTTATTACTCTTGATATAAAGGATTGCTTCTTTTCTATTCCCCTACATCCTCTGGATGCCCCCAGGTTTGTTTTTTCCATTCCTTCTATGAACAATAATGGCCCTGATCAGAGATATCAATGGAAGGTTTTACCACAGGGAATGGCTAATAGCCCCACCATATGCCAAATATATGTGGACAAGGCTATCCAACCCATTAAAAATAAATATCCAAACCTCATGTGTCTACATTACATGGATGATATTTTATTGGCCCACCCTAATCAAAAAATCTTATTTAATATATTCAGTGATGTGGTAGAAAATTTAAAAAAATATGGATTATATATAGCAGAAGAAAAAGTTCAAACCAGATCTCCCATATTATATTTAGGATTTAAAATCATGGATACTTTTGTTAGACCCCCAAAAATTTTAATAAATAAAGAACATTTGACCACCCTCAATGATTTCCAAAAACTACTGGGAGACATTAATTGGCTTCGCCCTACACTAAATCTCACTACTGGCCAACTAAAACCTTTATTTGACATCCTTCGTGGAGATCCTGATCCATCTTCACCACGAACATTGACTCCTGATGCTAGGAAAGCTTTAAAGTTAGTAGAAAAAGCCATCGAAGGAGCTCATTGTGATAGATTTGATTTAACTCAACCGCTGATGTTGATTATTATTTCTTCACAATATACACCCACAGGAGTATTTTGGCAACAAGGGCCTTTATTATGGATACATTTGCCCGTCTCTCCTAAAAGTATAATTGAATCTTATACCTCCATGGTGGCTAAACTTATTCTTCAAGGACTTAAGACTTCTACTAAAATATTTGGCATTCACCCTGCTACTATTATTACTCCCTATTCATCATCACAGATTGAATACTTATGCTTCAATGATAATGATTGGGCTATAGCTAAATGCTCTACTTCTGCAAATTTTGATAATCATCTTCCTAAGTCCCCTATATTATCTTTTTGTATTAATCATCCTATTATATTTCCACAGGTAATAAAAAATTAACCTATTCCTAAGGCATTTAATGTATTTACAGATGGGTCCTCAAATGGTACTGCTACAGTAGTCACTAAAAAAGAAAATATGACTTACATAACTGCACACAAATCAGCTCAACTAGTGGAATTGGAAGCTGTGGTAAGAGCTCTGGAAAATTTTAGGGACCAGCCCGTAAACATTTTTTCAGATAGCCACTATATTGTACAAGCCGTCCCAAAATTAGAGTTAGCAGGACCAATAGCACCTCATACTCCAGCCTTTAAATTGTTTTATCAAATATAAAAACTTTTGTGGGCAAGAAAAGAACCTCTATTCGTAGGCCATATTAGAGCACATACTAATTTGCCTGGTCCCCTCCATGAAGGTAATCAAAAGGCTGATGAACTTACAAAAACAATATTTATACTTTCAGTGCTACAACAAGCTACTTTATTCCACTCCCAGTTTCATGTCAACAGCACCACCTTGCAACGTAGGTTTAAAATCACAAAGGAGCAAGCCAGAACAATTGTAAAAGATTGTAAATCTTGTATGACACATTTGCCCAATCCTCATTTCGGCGTTAACCCTAGAGGATTAATGCCCAATCATTTGTGGCAGATGGATGTTACTCATGAGCCAAGTTTTGGAAAATTGCGATTTATTCATGTGACCATAGATACATGCTCAGGCATGATTTTTGCTTCCTTACATTCTGGAGAAAAAGTTAAAGATGTTACATCTCATTGTTTGCAAGCTTTTGCTGCATTGGGCATCCCCAAAATGCTTAAAACAGATAATGGCCCCGCATATACGTCCTCATCTTTCAAAGAGTTTTGCGCAAAATTCAATATATCCCATAAAACAGGCATCCCATACAATACTCAGGGTCAGGGCATTATTGAAAGAGCAAACCGAACACTGAAAATTATGTTATTAAAACAAAAAGAAGGAAATTGGAAAAGTCCTAAGGACAGATTGGCAGTTGCCCTGTTTACCTTAAATTTTTTAACTTTAGACTCTAATGGTTATTCTGCTGGAGACAGACATTGGAATCCACACCAACAACATAAACCTTTGGTTTACTGGAAGGATGTTCTTTCAGGTACATGGAAGGGTCCAGATCCAGTATTAATTTGGGGAAGAGGATCTGTTTGTGTTTTTCCAAAAGACGAATCCTCTCCAATATGGATACCATCTAGATTAATAAAACAGGTACCACATCAAAATGATCAAGATGAAGTTATTGAAGTATCAAGATTAATAAAAAAGGTACAAAATCAAGAGGACCAAGATCAAGGTACAGAATGATTCCCTCAAAAGAGTCCTTCTAAATATTTCACAACTTAAGTGTCATTCCTCCCGGCCGGGACAAGGAGATCTCTCTTTAGTGTGCACACAATTGTATTTTTTTTTTCCTTTTTATACATGTCTTTATGTCTGTACATTTGTCTACATTTCATGTTAATGTGACGTCACAAATATATGTTTGTATGTTTGTTCGTCTGTCCAGTGTGATGTCACAAAGAACAAAGCGCTTATGAAAAAGAAAAAAAATATATATATGGATCCAAATAACTTTAATTCATTTTAGGTTAAGAGTATTCAATTTAGGTAAATAATTTTATAAATGAAGGTACTTTCAATTTTGATTTATAGGTGTCCCTCGGACTTCTCTTTAGCAAACAATATGACTAGTGCTATATAACCTGATATTTTGGTGTTTTGACTTAAGATTGTTTATTTGTTATTAACTTCATTTGCTTAATAGCTCATTAATTTCAATTATCTCAACAGGTAAAAGATTGCTCTGTATACAGAGACTCAAGGGTTCCAGTTAACAAATTATTTCTCTAAAGTGCCTTTACCTTTTCTTTAATCTATCTTTAATGCAGTAATTACCCTCAGTCTTTCTTTGTTTTGTTCTAAATATGATATTTTTCCAACTTATGTTTGTAGAAGCTCAACCAGCGATGTGTGTGAACAAAAATCAACTTTAATTTTCAGCTCAACCAGCGATGTATGTGAACAAAAATCAACTTTAATTTTCTAATCTAATTATTCTATTTTGTAGTTTGACAACTCGCCTCTTGACTCAGTGCTGCAATAGCACTGCCTTTCCTTTAATAATTGATGCTTGAGTTTCTAGGTAGCGGGCCCTGAAGATTTGCCGGTGGCATTGTCTAAACATAAAAAAGACGTCTGCTGCTACAGCTGCAGGGATCGCGGCCGCCGCAAGCATCCCTGCTGCTCAAACATCAAACAACCTCACCAACAGTGTGGCCTCTGCTCTACATGCATGGGGCCTCCTACATCAACATGTTATAACAAATGGACATTTTGATCTTTTATTGTTTGGGACTTTACGGGACAATGCCTTGCGGGTATTTGTCTAGAGAATTCAGTGTGTTACTTGATGGAACTTAGGGCAGCTGATTTGTTTAAACAATTTGATATGCTATGCAATTTGGCTCATCACCAAAAGGCTTGTCGCCTTAAAGCCGCAACATCTCCTCACAATTGGACGGCTGTTAGTCATCATATATAGTCGATCCTAAAGGGCTCCATTGGATGGCTGGTTAGCCAATGACGGGTAAGATCCCCAGAGGGGGACAACCTAAGACAGGCACAGTCGCACGGGACAGTCTCATGTGGCCGACATATCAACCTAAGACAGGAGTCAAGGGCACAGCCTTGATTATCCAATGACGGGTAAGAATGTTGGTTGCACATAGACGTCCTAGAGCATTACCTCTTTTAAAACAAAAAGGCGGAAATGCAGGAGCCCTGTTTGGGGATTGACTTGAATTGCAGTTGACTATGAGCCGTGGAGATTTGGGCTTTGTTGCCTCCCGTAGTCTCACGGGACTTGTTGCGGGATCTCGAGTGACTTGGCCGAAATTGCTGATCGGGTCAGCGCCATTTTAGTGGTGTGTTTGTCGTGTGTTAGTCGTTGTTAGAACCAGAAAGAAAAGTTATCAGAATAAAAAGCTGTTTGTCTCCAGTTCGCCTCTGAAGTTTTTCCCGCGGCTCCGTTGCTCCAAGCGCTTCAGGCAGCAACAATACCTGGCTTTATAACCTTTTGTTATAAAACGTTTCCTGCCTTAGACCAGGGCTGTCCTCTGGCCAGACTTTGGGTGAAGCAGTCACTGGTCAACTCTCTTGTATACACGATACTAGCTTGCTTTAATTTGGTTTATAAATAAATAAATAAAAGAACCCTGTTTCTACAGCTTTTGAAACTGTTTCTCATTTCTTTATCACCTATGGAAGAGAAGAACATGGAATTACCTCTATCACATGTGTCTGACTGATGCACTCCTGTTTTAAAGTCTCAGTCAGGATGCCAAAGAATATCTTTCACTGCCATTCATTTAAGAGAGGCTTTCAGAGGTTAAAAATAGCCCTTTCCTGATATTCCTGAGTCAAAAAATGCTAAGGAGTTAGCATTACTAATGCGGACTCTGTAAGAAATGGGATCTATAAGATATACGCTTAATTGGTATTGAATATTTCATTGCACACAACTATAACAAATTAACCATGGAATCCCATAGGCCTAACATAAAGATTTATATCTCACCCAGACTATGCTAAAAAAGACAGACTGGAAAAGCACACAAGGACTTTAATGAACTCCACCTGTAGGTGTCTCAAGTCACCTTGCCTCGCTGTCTGTTGGGAAGAACTATCATATGACTCTGCCAGATTGCAAGATGAGAGGAAAATGTCATTGCAATGTAAAGTGAACATTATTATTTTTATCATAGTCATTCTGATCACCAACTTTACCTTTACTTTCTTTTCCATAGAACATAATCAACTCTTGCACAAGGAGATAGCCTATAACATTTTTGGTTGTTCATCTCAAAATTTAGGATGCCCAGTTCATGTATTATAATCTCTACTTTGACCTTATGGTTGTTTTCTCTTAGCTTCAAGACTAATCAAGATAAAAACAAATCAAGAACCAATAAAACTAGCCCTCCAAATCCAGTATACAATGTATTAAGTAAGACTTTGTTGTGGGAGTCCGTGGTGGACTCCACAAGAGGTGCAATGTAGCACGATCTATCGGGGGGCTGCCAAAGTGGGTTGTCAGCCAGGGGGTACTACGCCAGTGCTCAAAGTAGCACAAAGTAAAGGAATCAGCTGGTGGTGGAAGAAATCAGCACACACAGACAACGAGTTAGGCTGCTGAATCTTCTGTCTTTACTTTTACTTTGTTGTAGGTATTTAAGCATGATTTTTGGCAGTACAGTTTGTTTATACATTCTTTTGTGATTTTATTACAGTCGTAAGACTTAATTTATAGATTACATTTTAGACATATTAAATTTCTTATATATTTCAAGGTTTTGGGGCACTTACACCTTTCCAAGGCCCTGTACATGACTGTCTGGGCATATTATAATTTTGTCATTTTTTTTATGTAATTAGTTTGGGTGAAAATTTATTTCTCACAGATTCCCTGAAGCCGTTTTTTCTGCACACCGCTCAGGCTGTCTGATAAAAGTTAACTTTCTCTGTCTGGGATTCCAAAGCACTATTGTTTTCTTTTATAGCAGTTATTTATTAAACCTAGAAGCAGGGAAAGGGGGTGGGGCAAAGATGAATGTTAACTCTGAAGGACTTTTTACTCTAAGGAATTTATATCTACTCTAAAAGTAAGAGAAATCTATTTTTAATCACAAAAAGACTCTTAAAGCTTATTAACTAGGAACTGAGTACTTATAGAAAAAGGTTCTTATTTTTACTTTATGTATTTAGCTTAGATTCCAATAAGGTTAAATTTACAGAATTAGTCTCAATCTAAATGATTGAAATAGCAATATTTGGTGGCCATATATATGAAAAAAGAACAGAACAGCAAGTAAATAGGAGAACCTACACAGTCAAAGTTAACTCTTTCAGCACCATGATATCTTTCATGAAAAAAGAGAGGGTTTTATCAGCAGAAAGGTTATAGGGGAGCATAGAGAACATGAGCAGATCACATTGGAGGAACAGCCATTAGCCTATCCTTGTGGTGGTTTGATTTTTCGTCATGTGTCAGGGCAACACCCCTGGGCTAGGCCAAGTCCATGTATCAGGAAGTCAGAGAGTTATGTTTTTGGCTAACATGTTCTTAATGTCCCCAACATTTCTTTTCTCCTTTTCTGTTTTATTGATGGGAGCCCACCTTACTTGAGGGTGCGCCTATCTTAGGTTGTCCCCTTCTGGAGATCTTACCCATCTCTGGCTGCCACCCTAGCACTTCAGGTGGACTTACCCAAGGCCAGCAAGCTGCGGCGGCCGAGGGGAAGACATGGAACAGAGCAGTCGCCTTTGGGAAGGCTTCCCATGGATGATTTAGACTTCCACATCCTGTCAAGGACCGTGGCCTAGTTCATAAGGCTCCCAATCAGCATTGCTGAGGACAGCATATTGTTGGTGAACCACCATAAGCTGTACCGATTTGGCCCTGTCCTTAAGGAAGATGCCACTAAGATGCTATAGAAGATGCCACAATACTTTGGTAGCTACAATATATCTCTTTACCTAAAAAGAAGAAGCATATCAAAATTCTGAAAACCTACTGGGAATACTTTATGTGACCAATTACCTCAGAGAGAGAGAGAGAGAGAGAGAGAGAGAGAGAGAGAGAGAAAACTATTACTCAGATATGGTAGCACACACTTACATTCCCAGCTACTCTGGAGACTAACGCAGGAGGATTGCAAGTTGGAGGCCAGCCTGGGCAATTTAGCATGACCCTGTCATAAATAAAGTGCTGGGGGGTGGTGCTGGCCTAGCATTCATGAGACCCTGGATTTGATCTCTAGTACCTCTATCCTCTCCCCAAAACAAGAGAAGAAGACTGTTGAATAGACTCAGATTTCTTACCCTGAGAATTGATTCATTGTTTATCTTCCTTTCTTCTCTGATGTTCTTCTTTCCCGATTGTCTTTCTTGTTAATGTCTAATGTTGTCTTTGAGATTAAACTGTCCTTGGATGCTGTGTGGATTTATCTGCCTATTTTGTGCCATAAGATTGGGGTCCCACACTGGGCGTGGTGGTGCACACCTATAATCCCAGCACTTGGGAGGCTGAGGCAGGAGGATCATGAGTTCAAAGCCAACCTCAGCAATGGCGAGGCACTTAGCAACTCAGTGAGACCCTGTCTCTAATAAAATACAAAAAAAGGAGTGGGGATGTACCCCAGTTGTTGAGTGCCCTTGAGTTCAATCCTGGGTTGAAAAAAAAAAAAAAAAAAAAAAAGATTGGTGTCCCCATACTCTTTAAGTTACATTCTCTTTGAATCCAGACCCTACAATCTGATTATTCTGCTTCTTACTTAATTTATTTCATCTGTGTCATGTACCAATAAACACATCCACAATCCTATTGCTAATATATTTCTTCTGACAAATTACTTTTTGGCTTTTTTTGAAACAACCTCTACCTCTTTCTTTCCCCCCTTTAACTTCTCACTCACTAAATACACTTAATGATAGGTATCTTGAGTATATATGGCTTGGTGAGTAATGGCATTGTTATAAAATTTCAATTATAAAATACTGGATGTATTTTATATAATACTCCTAGTCTGATCTTTGCTGGAAGTCAGTTCAATCAGCTGACAGTTTTGCTAGATATTTGTTATTTTGTCTTTCTCCTTTTAGTACCTGTTCATAGCTCAAAGTTGGCTTTTCTAATAACTTCCAAAGTTTCTGAGACTTCTCTAGTCCCTTTGATTTCTGTGCCCAAAACCAAACAAACAGAAAAACAGTAACCATTTCCTGATCTCATCTCTTTTCTGCAGTTACTTCCCGATGCTACTGGAAATAAACAAAACCCACCACTATTTTTCATTGCCAAACTATTTATCCATAGCATTAATATATGATTTACCTTCCAATTTTTAACAGGATATTTGGTTCATATTTTGTCATCCATGTTGAATGATACAAGATATGTGGTCATGGTCATGTGATTAGGAGAATTTGAATTCTTTTTATTTTATAACTAAACATAAGTAGAGTTTTTGAACTGTATTTATAGCTCATCTGGAAAACAGGTGTTAGCTAGAAGTGACTTACTACCAGAAGAGCCTTGAAGAATAATCAAGGAAAAAACCCTACTATTTGGAATAATATTCTACCACATAACCCCTAAAGATGACAAAAGATCTTTGTCTATAGAATAGTTTCAGGCAAAAGGTAGTCATTTATGGGTGAACCCCTCATCTGAAAAGAGGTTCTTTAACTAATATCTTGACTTTTTATTCCCTGGGTGACTACCATTTTAGTATTTGTGTAAGTTTTCTCACCATTATATCCAACTCCTAAGGTTAACAGTTAAGTTAAAGTCATACATTATAGACTCATTATTATTCTTCCTCTTTCTTTTCTTTACTTATCCAGAATAGAAGAGGCTATGATTTAATTACAAACAGTATCAAAATGTCAGGAATTTTATTACCTATCTAAGGAAAAAATTACAATAGTTTAGGCTAAAGATCTTAACTGGGTTTGTTTTCAATTCAGAATCAGTAACACTTCATTCCATAAAATATAATAAATGTTCTAATGAATGGAATGAAGGACATTGGTTTTTATGGACAGAAAATGGATGAGTAAATCAGAAACTAACACAATCCCCAACATGGATATATCCTTTCAAAGTTTCCCTTGTAAGCAAAGATGGGTAGTAGAATAGGGAAACATTGATTGGTACATGTCAGGTTAAGTCAGGTTCTCTTTCCTGTGTTAGTGATTAAGGCAGAGAGAATTTCATTTTGGTGTTTATTGGAACTGGTCTGTTTAGAGTATTTTAAACTTATCTCTCTCATCCTGCTTTCTCAGAATATCAGATGAACTGCTTAGTTTCAGCTTGGTGACATGGAATGTTGGTGTGAGTGACTCCATTTTTATTTTAAGGCTGGTCTGATGTGGCTGAGAGTAGGGGTTTGTCTGGAACAATGGCCTGTAATATTCTTTATTTAGCAAAACAAACTGACAAACAGCATTTATTACTCTTAAGAGGAAGTTTTATTTGCCTATGTTGTATTCCATTATCTTGTACCTTCATGATTTAAGAAAAAAATTATTTCCTCAGTTGTCCTTAAGGGAAAGGGACTAGAGAACCATGAATGTTTGCCTATTTTTACTAACTCAGCTTTCTATTTTTGCTTCGAATATATCCCAATACTCAAGTTCATTGCTTTGCAAAAGAGTTAGAAATTTAGGCATGAAAATAAAAGATGTGGTCAACTTTGGAGTTTCTGAAATAATACATTCCATTCATGCATGTTGAGCTGCACAAGGTATGTGGTCATGGTCATATGGCTAGGAGAGTTTGACTCTTTTTTTTTTTTTTTTTTTTTTTTTTTTTTTGTGGTACCAGGGATTGAATTCAGGGGCACTTGACCACTGGGCCACATCCCCAGCCCTTTTTTTGTATTTTATTAGAGACAGGGTCTCACTGAGTTGCTAAGTGCCTCGCGATTGCTGAGGCTGGCTTTGAACTCGCGATCCTCCTGCCTCAGCCTCCCAGAGTGCTGGGATTACAGGCGTGCGCCACCGCGCCCGGCTGACTCTTTTTTTTTATAACTAAACATAATTTATAAATTGTATTTATAGCTCATCTGGAAAAAAAAATACCAGCTAGAAGTGGCCTACTATCAGGAATGCCTTGAAAAATAATCGAGAAAAGAAATCCTACCATTTGTAATACTATTTTATCACATGACCCCTAAAAAATAATTAAAGGTCTTTGTCCAGAGAACAGTTCCAAGCAAAAAGGTAGACATTTATAAATGAACATCTAATCTGAAAAGAGGTTCTGTAAAGTGTCTCTGTACAATAGGACCATCAGTACTGTAGTATGATTAGTGTGGCCAATTTTATTCTCTTATTCCACTCCAGACTGGAATATGAGAACAGAGAATATTCACCACCATGAAGCAGAAATGTGCAAACAAACAGAAACTGAATTATCTGAAGGGAAACCCCTATGTGAGGAAGAAATATGTTCATGTTCAAAACATTAAAAGACAGGGTTCCCTGTATTCTTAATCCTGAGATTTATCTCACAATAATTTTCCATTTACTAAAGTTAAGGATCTCTCTCTCTCTCTCTCTCTCTCTCTCTCTCTCTCTCTCTCCCACACACACACACCTCTCTATATATACAAATTAAAAGACTCTGACTCTCATGAAGAGCAACTATATGTAGGTTTTGAACTGAGCTATGACTACCCAAATTTAATGGGTTGAAGCTTTGACCCCCAATGCCATGGTATTTGAAGACAGGGTCCTTAAGGAGCTAATTAAAGTTAATGAGGTTATAAGAGCAGCACCCTAATCTTATAGAACTGGTGACCTGATAAGAGGAGGAAGAGTCACCAGATCATTCTCTCTCTCCATCTCTTTCTGTACACACACACACACACACACACACACACACACAGGCATACACATAGAGGAGGAAACGTCATGTGTGCCAGGCAGAGAGGCCTCATCAGGAAAGAGCCCTGATAGCACCTTTGTCTTGGTCTTTCCAGTCTTTACAACTGAGAGAGAATACATTGCTGTTGTTTAAGCTACACAATTTATGGTGCCTTGGCATGACAGCCTGAGATGACTAATACAGTGCATATTTAAAAAAAAAAATGTCTTGAGATGAATAAAAGCCTACTGTCTATGTTTTCTTTTGCTCATTGTTTTCAGTTCCACAAAATAATTATTGCTTTACTTCTTTTTGTTTTAATACTTTACAGTAGTGAAATGGTTTGAAGATCAACAAGGACAAACCACAAGCTTTACAGATTAATAACAGTTAGCAAATATGAATTTTGTTAATATTTAAACAATCCTTCTGAATGCTGATATGGAAGATTGAGGCAAGTATATGGATCTATGTCCCCTGATATTCATGATAAAATAATTTTATTCATTGCATCATTTTTGAGAGATTTTATCTAAAACAAACTATTTTAATATGCTTGTTTCTATTTTAACAATGGGTATTAAATACATAAACTAAATGTTGAGCACTTATTACACACCAAAGTTCTAGATGCATAGGTGTTGCCCTTCAGATAATTCAGTTTCTATTTGTTTCTGCTTCACGGTGGTGGACATTCACTATTCTTATATTCCAGTCTGGAGTGGAATAAGAGAATAAAAGTATTCATTCAGTCAACAAAATCCAGACATGGATATTGATAAGAAATGACTGGTATGAATATTATAAATATGCTGAATATCTAACATGCCATGTTGTGACATATAATATCACATTGGAATGGAGATTTGGATGGGAGCAATTGCAATTTAAACACAAGTGATGTTTGAGTAGAAAATCTGGGGAAGGTATGAGATTGACATCTCCATATTTAAGAGAAGATCATTACAGGCAGAGTGAACAGCTGTGGTATGTAGGTCAGAGCTGGAGGAAAGTGATGGGTAACAGGGAAGCCTGGGGGAGATATGATCACACAGGTGATCATCTGGACCCCAGCAAATTGAAGGGTCTGTCTTTTGCACTTGAAGAGATGGAAGACACTAAGTGTGTTGAGCAAAGCTGTGGTGTGATCTGACTTCTGTTTTATCAAGATCACTCTAGTTGCTCTAGTGAGAATAGACTGAGAGAAGGCAAAAAAATAGAGAGCCCTTGAGGAGAATACCTCAGTAACCAAGGAGAGGTGATGGGGATTTAGCCCAGAAGTATTGTGAATGAGAAATTGAGAATTTGTCTGTTTCTGAATATGTCTGAAGATGGAGTCAGTAGGATATGCTGATATATTCAATATATGATGGTACAGGGAAATGAAGGATAAATACAAATTTATTGTTCTAAACAAGTGAAGGGAGAAGTTATCTTCTGTAATATAGTAAGTGGAAGGCGAAGGCAGCGCATATGTTAGAGGCAAGAGTGATAAGCAATTTCCTTGGCCATGTTAAATTGATGATATGTGGAGATAATAATTTGATATATGTGTCTGGAATTGAAGGAATAAACATTTGAGAGTTGTCAGCAGATGGAAGTTGTTTAATGCCTTAACATAAAAGATACCAACAAGGAAGGGTGTGTAGATAGATAAGAGGAAAAACTCAAGGAATTAACTTTGTGCCATAATTAGATATTATGATTAGATGCAGCAGCTTTAATAAAGCTATTGTCAATTATAATTTCACCACTTCTTGATTGTATTTACATATTGCATCCAAACAAACTTATAAAAAAGCTGTAGACATTAACTTCCTTTCTGTGTTAGCCAGCTTTAACAAAATATGTGAAATAATCAGATAACTTATAAGGAGGAAAGACTTACTTTGGCTTAAATTTCAGAGGATTCAATCCAAGACTACTTGTCCCTATTTCTTTGAACCTGTGGCAAAGAAACTTATCATGGCAGCAGTGCAGAACAGGGAAGGTAGCTCCCTTTATGGCAGCCAGGAAGCAAAGAGAAAGACAAGAAGGGGCTGGGGCCCCAATGTCCCTTTTAAGGTCATGCCCCAAATGACCTAACATCCTCTTCTAGGTCTCACCTCCTAAAGATTTTGCACCTCCCAGTAGGACCACAGGCTGGGGACTGGACCTCCCACACACGGGCCTTGGGGGAGCACTTCTCCAACCATACCTCTTACTTAACATACAAGTTGTACTTTAAAAAGCAAAAGTGTCCTTCTTTATCTGACTAAAGAGGGACACTCTGTTTTTTAAAGAAAAAACTTCTATGTTGATCAAATGGTAGTTCCATTCCAAGCTTTCTGAGGAATCACCATATTGCTTGCCAGAGTGGTGACATCAATTTGCAGTCCCATCAGCAATGTCTAAATGTGACTTTTCCTCCCACGTCCTTGCCGTCCTTGCCAGCACTTATTGTTGTTTGTGTTCTTGATGACTGTTATTCTAACTGGAGTGAGATGAAATATTGCAGTAGTTTTGATTCGCATTTCTTTAATTGCTGGAGATGGTGAACGTTTTTTCATATGTTTGTTGTATATTTTTCTATACATTGTCTGTTCAGCTCCTGAGCCCATTTATTGATTGGGTTATTTGGGTTTTTGGTGTTAACATTTTTGAGGTCTTCATATATCCTGGAGATTAGTGCTCTATTTGAGGTGCATGTGGTAAAGATTCTCTCCCATTCTGTAGGTTCTCTCTTCACCATTTGACCCAGCTATCCCACTCTTCAGTTTATCCCCAAAGGAAATAAAATCAGCATACTATAATGATGCAGCCACATCAATGTTCATAGTGCTCAATTCACAATAGCTAAACTATGGAACCAACCTAGATGCCCTTCAACAGATGAATGGATACAGAAAATGTGGTATATATACACAATGGAATATTACCCAGCCTTAAAGAAGAATGAAATGATGGCATTTGCAGGTAAATTGATGGAGCTGGAGAATATCATGCTAAGCAAAATCAGCAAGTCCCCCAAAACCAAAGGCCAAATGTTTTCTCTGATAAGCAATGCTGACCCATAATGGGGGTGGAGAATGAAGAGGAGAATGAAGTAACTTTGGATTGGGCAGAGGGGAGTGAGGGGAAGGGAGGGAGTCTGGGGTTGGGAAAGACCGTGGAATGAGATGAACATTATTACCCTATATACATGTATGATTACAGGACTCCTGTGATTCTGCACCATGTGCAGCCAGAGGAATGAGAAGTTGTGCTCCATTTGTGTACAATGTGTCCAAATGCGTTCTACCATCATGTATAAATATTTAGAACAAATTTTACAAACTAAACATAAAGTTAATGGAAGATTTTTTTTAAGTGTGTATTTTAAGGTTTAGTTGATTCTAAAATGTCTTCCTTTTTGGATATTGATGATTTTTATATCCTTAAGCCTACTGTTTTTATAAACTTTCTGAAGTCTGCCAATTTTGTTTTCTATCAGCCTTTTTCATTCCAGATTACCAGCTCTATTGTTGATGTTTCTGAATATCCCTTTGTGATAAGCCTTGATGATTGTGATTTTTTTAAACAATACAAAACAGAATTGTCCATATTCTAAGTGATTAGAACAATAGAATACTTATGCATCATTATAAAACTATCACAAGAATAACACTTGCTCATAAATAGGAACATAATTATTGCTAAGCACGTAGAGTAAGATTTAAAAGAAGAGAAGCTCAGTGTATATAAGGTAGGACTTGAAGAAGGCAGTTTTATTTCATTATAATTGATTGAAAGAAAGGAGTCTGAATTAGTTAAGACCTATATATTAGTCAGCTTTCCATTGCTATAACAAATAACAAATGTCCAAGAAAAGTAACTTATAAAAGACAGAAGATCTGTCTTGGCTTACAAGCTTGGAGGTTTCAGTTCAGAATCAATTGGCCCTATTATTTTAGTCATGTGGCAAGACAGAACATCATGGATGGAGTATATGTCAGAGCAAAACCATCTCTTACCTTGTGAGCCAGGGAGCAAAGAGAAACAGGAAGAGACTGTGGCCCCACAATTCTTTTCAGGAACATGTTCTCAGTGACCTAAAGACCACTAGGCCACACCTCTTACAGGTTCCACCACATGCAAATAATGCTGCCCTGGGCACCAAGCATTTAATATGTGAAACTCTGGGGAACATTTAAAACCCAAATGATAGCACCCAAATTTTATTAGGTGTTTAAAAAAAGTTCTCCTATTATAAGTACATATAATAATTTGCACTAATGTTAGCTATTCTTAGTCTTTGAGCTGCCATAACAAAATATCTGAGATTGTTTATAAAGAAAAAATGATTTACTTGTCTTACAATTCTGGTGACTAGAAAGTCCAAAAACCACTCTGCCAGGGTCTAGAGAGGGTAACTTGCTGTGTGTCTGTGTGGGAGGTGGCATCACATGGAGGAAGTTAAGAGTGGTGAGTGGCAAGTATGAAACAGAAAATCCTGGGTGGTGGCTTTGCTTTCAGGGAAACAATCCAGTCTTGTGAGACCTAACCCATCCCAAAAGAACAGTTTTATTCCCTTCATGAGAATGGTTATGACCTAACTTCCTTCCATTAGGCCCTGCTCATGAAAGGTGTCATTACTTGAGAATTGAACCTATATATCAGTTTTAGCGTGGACAAAGCACATTGAAACCACAGCAATGTCTTTGCAAGTTTTACTATTCAGGCAAAAATTGCAAATCCCTATATCCCCTCATTTGTGAATGTGAAGGTGAAGGTGGGAAGAAATTTAAGGAAATTTCTAAGCAGGTTTTAATCCAAGGCACAGTTGGTAACAGAGTCTGCCTGAAATAAAATTTAATGCTACACACACTATCTTGATAAGTAACTGGACATATGAGTAAAATGCAGTGGATTCATTAATTGATTCATCATTAGATGTTTGAGTGACTCATGTGCACTAAACACTCTTCTATAAGCAATAGATTATTGATGAACAGGACACGCAATCTCATGGCCCTAAGAAACTTGCAACTTAGCAATAAACAAAGTCATAAATCTCTCTAACGTGCCTCCCCATCCTCTTTTTCCACATGGGTTTTGATCCCTGCTCTCCTCTCTCTGGCTTTTTGGGCCATTTCTCTAAGTTTCTCTTCATGTTTCTCCTTTTCTTTTTGAGCCGTCTTTCACTTTACTTGGGCATGCATTTCCACAGCTTCACAAGCCTTCCGATCAGCAATGTACAGCGCTTCAGCCAGTTTGGCAAAATTTTCATTTATATGTACTGTCTGAAGTCCTCTTCCATCAGCAGCTAGACGTTTGTCTAATGGAATTGTATAACCCTTTGCATTTTTCCAGCTGGAAATACAAGGAGGAATCTTCCACTCTTGTTGTTCCTTTACAGTCATCTTTTGACTAGGAGAATGCATGACAGGTGCAGGAGGAGAAGGTGGCCCTCAGGGAATTTTCTTATTAATCTGAACCTTGGAGGTTCCATTGGATCTTTCTGCATTTCTACAATTCGAATAACCCTCTGTTTAGCTCCAGAGTTGAAAGCTACTCCTTGTTGAGATGGTGTGTGCCGGATGTACTGAGCAGGGGCCACGATAGACGAAAAGAAAGACAGCATGACCGGAATCTTTCTAGAGCAGTTCCTGATAAGAGGTCGAAGCTGCAGAGAAATGAAAACCGAGATATCAGTGAAGTCATTGCTCTTGGTGTGCCCAATCCTCGGAATTCCAATGAAGTGCAGTATGACCAATGACTTTTCAATCAATCCAAGGGTATGGACAGTGGATTCGCAGGTGGAGAAGATGAAATTTACAATGTGTATGATCAAGCCTGGAGAGGTGGTAAAGATATGGCCCAAAGTATTTATAGGCCCAGTAAAAATCTGGACAAAGATATGTATGGTGATGACCTAGAAGCCAGAATAAAGACCAACAGATTTTTTCCCGACAAGGAGTTTTCTGGTTCAGACCGTAGACAGAGAGGTCGAGAAGGACCAGTACAGTTTGAAGAAGATCCTTTTGGTTTGGACAAGTTTTTGGAAGAAGCCAAACAGCATGGTGGCTCTAAAAGACCCTCAGATAGCAGCCGCCCCAAGGAACATGAACATGAAGGCAAGAAGAGAAGGAATGAGGGAACACTTTGTAAATGGTCAGGATAAAAACCAAACCTGGGTGTCAGGTCCCAGTGCTACTTTTTACTACAGGCGATGGGGGGACTGAAAATTCTACTTTGAATTATTTAGCTTTTTTAAACGGTGGGTTGTGTTTGTGCTTCTCCCTCCTTTTAGCACAGAAAATACTGCCCACACACAGAATTAAGACCATTTCGTGTGACTCTAGTAGTCTGGGGGTAACATTTTACATAAGAAGAACTACTTATAAATAAGGTTACCCCAACCATGATAAGAAGGATGTTCACATATTTGGACTGTGCCAACAAACGAATTTTGCCCCTATTGTGCTATTTTACTTTCAAGTGGGGGAAAGTAAGGTCTTGCTTAGTCCAATTATTTGTTTGAAATAAAAACATTTAGACAAAAAAAGTCATAAAAATGAATAATTTCAGATGTGATGTGTGTTAGAAAGAAAATACACAAGGTAATGATAGGCAACCTATCTCTTACAGAGAATTGGAAACATCTAAGATATTTGAACAAATATCAGAATGATGGGAAAGATTTAGCACCCATACACATTGTGGGAAGATTGTTACAGACAGGGAAGAACTGTGTAACAAGTGTATGTGTTTTCACTTATTCGCTTAATAAATATTTGCATGATAATAAATACTAGGTACCGTCATACAAATAATAATGTTCTGATCCTTGAAGATCTAATAATCCACTGATCTAATGAGCAATCTTTTCAAGCTTTAATATTCAGTATTAACAGCCAGTTACCAGAAGCATAAGGAGGTGTGAGTTAAATTTTGAATAGCATTTCTTCATTAAAAGCAATAGGTCTGGTGCTCCTTGGAAACATCTAGACCCATTGTTTCTGCTCTAGTTTGGTTTCCAGTTCTTTTCTGGTATTTGCTTTTATTTATACGTACATTTTTAAAAGCTATGCATTTTGTGCAAACTTTTGGTGTCCTATTACTCCATTGCTATGACATTGATGCCCCTCACTATTCATTTTATCTTCCTTCTATCCCCTGTACTGAATGAACCTCATGCAGATTATGCACTTTCAATACAATTTATTTTGTGTAATTGTACTTTGTTTCTTGCAGAATGTAATTCATTCCCTTGTCTTTTCCTCAGTGTTATCTGCTTCTACTTCCTGTTCTATATTTTAAAAATACTGCTTGTCTATCATAGTTTCAGTTTTGACAGAAATGTTTTGAAAATAGTGTAGAGTAGGCACACACCCAAAACTGGATTCCTTATTAATATCACTTTTTATTAACACTAGTATGGTGCATTTGTAACAATTTATGGGTCAATATTTATACATTATTAACTAAAGTGTATATTCATTTATACTACTTCAGTTTTTACCTAATGTTCTTTTGATGTTTTACAGTCTCATTCAGTGTATCATATCAGATTTAGTTCTTAAACTTTTCTTGTTTATGATGAATCTCAAAATTTTTAGAAATACTGGTCAGTTATTTACACATTATTCCTCAGTTTGTGTTGTCTGACATTTTTCTTGTGACTAGACTTGGTTTATGGGATATGGGACAAAGATCACAGAAGATCCAGTATTTTAAGAGCCAAGTACCATTTCTGCTATATCAGTGGTCTGTACACTATCAACATTAATTTTCATCTTTTTAACATGACAACCCAGAAAAAGGAGGATTTGTCTGGTTTCCATTACTCTCCCCTTTATATACTCTACTGTTTGTGAAGAGGTTGCTATACACAGCCCAACTGTATGAATGGAGATTGATGCTTCATCTCCTTGAAAGGCAAATTATTTACCTAAATTATTTGAAATTTCTGTGCACAAGAAATGTGTATCTGTCCATCCATCCAGTTGTTTATTGGTATGATTAATAGATGCTTGTTGCATTTATTCTGTTGCTCATACCCTATTCATTATATTTTTTCATCTTTCTACCTGAAAATCAAGGTAGATGACTTACTTTCCCCCACTTTTTTTTTAATATTTATTTATTTGCTTTTAGTTGTACACAATGTGTTTTTATTTGTACGTGGTGCTGAGGATCAAACCCGGGCCATGCACTTGCTAGGCGAGCGCTCTGCTGCTGAGCCACAACCCCAGCCCCCTTCCCCCACTTTTGAATTTTCCTTTTGTTTCGTCAAAGAATGTCAACACACTTTTTTGGTGTGGTGGTTACTTTTAAATTTTTAGCGTTATCTATCAGCATAATATAAAAAGAGTACTTCCAGCATAGTCTTTGAAGACCCCAAAAAAGTCTTAAGTGAGTTTTTAAAAAAATTGTTTGTTTCATTTGATTTTGTTTTTGACATGGGTACTGTAGTAGTTTTCATCATCTCAGTGGTTCAGAAGAAGTAAGATGTAGCCTTTGTTGGCAGAAGAAAATAAGTGAATTTGGTGACAGAAAGAAAGTGAGCAGCACTGCTGTCCCCTGCCTGATAATTCCTGCTACCCGGAAGACCAGACCACATTTTCAAACCTGCAACTCTTTATTCTCCTTCCTAGCATATGTTTAGAAAATACTCTTTATATTCATTGTCCCAATTTTTTAATATCTACTCACCTTATAATCCATTGAAGTCTGTTCTGCATCCCACCCATTATGTTAGGACTGAACTTTAAAGATTTAATAATTCTCAGCTGCAATAGTGGCAAAATCCAATATTTTAAGAGCTTAATTCTTACATAATAATCCAAGTCCTTGGTGGGATTTGTTGTACTGAGAAGCCACTCAATTTCTTCACCAGAAATTTTAGCCGAGTTAAACAAGGGGGTGATCCATGAATCTCCTGGTCCACAGGTAGTTCTCCTTGACATCATTTTGTATCATAAAAAAAGCTGTCCTCCAAGTCATCAGGGTAGAATTCTGCTTAGCACAGAGACTCTCTTTTGGCCAGCTTTTTTGCCACTGTGACTAAAAGACATGACAAGAGCTATTTTAGAGGAGAAAAAGTTTATTTGGGGCTCATGATTTCAGAGGTCTCAGTTGATAGACAGCTGGCTCCATTCCTTGGGGCTTGAAGTAAAGCAGAACATCATGGCAGAAGAGTGTGTCAGAGGGAAGTGGCTCATATGATGATCAGGAAGCAGAGAGAGAGACTCCACTCACCAGATAAAAAAATATCTATCCCTAAAGGCATACCTCTGATGCTCCTGTCCTCCAGCCACACCCTACCTGACTTCGGTTACCACTCAGTTAATCTCTATCAGAGATTAATTTACTGATTGGGTTAAGACTTTTATAACCCAATCATTTCACCTCTCAACCTTCTTCCATTGTATCACACATAAGCTTTGGGGGGACACCTCACATCTAAACCATAAAAGAACCCTTTCTCTGAACTTTGACCAGTTGCCTAAGGAGTCTAGTTTGGAAGCAATATTAGCACCAATTTTAATTGAAAAATTTCTTAATACTGTTTCATTAATCAAAAGTCTGCAAAGTTTTACATTTTCCAATAAAATAACCTTTGATTAATTAATATACTTTATTAACTGATTTATGGTTATAAATACATACTAATAAGCTTCAAGTTATTTCAGATTACTAATCCTTTAAATCATTAATTACTATATTTTTTTAACCTGAATCACTTTTACATTATGTAACAAGTTATACCTTTTATTTTAGACATCTGAGCAGGTACCTTATTTCCTTTAGTATTGAGAAAATATTTAAATCAGATTGCATGTTAAATAACAACCTGTTTTTCATGATATTGTATCCATATATATTATTCTAATTGATCACTGAACAAAGTTGTTTTTACTTAGTATACTTTGTTATGTTGTTAATAGTTGTGTAAAGAAAATTAATTTCTCTCTCCTACTTCCCTTTCTTTCTTTCACACTCTCAGCTTTCCTCCTGTCTCTTGTCTCCTTTCTTTGCACTTTGCCCCTCCATTCTTCTTTATCTCCTTCTCTAACTCCTCCTATTTTTCTCTTTTAAAAGGTAAGATCCAGACTGGGGTTGTGGCTCAGAGATAGAGCGCTCATTAGCATGTGTGAGGCACTGGGTTCGATCCTTAGCACCACATAAAATAAAATAAAGATATTGTGTCCACCTATAACTAAAAAATAAATATTAAAAAAGTAAAGATCCATTTAATTTATAATTTTTGAACTTCTTATAAATGGAAGTAATGACATTTGTAACAATAATATTTTAAAAATTAAAATTGAACAAGAAAGTTCAAATTATTTCATTGGCCTTAGTTGCAGCGTTAAATGTAGTACTCATGAAAATCTCTATTAGAAGATTCCATCTAAGCTCTTTGGGATAGATAAAGTGGAATTGACTTATGTTCCTTGTCAAGAAAGTCCAACATACTTTGAATATTAGGCAATGTATTTTATATTAAACTGATTACCTGGAAGAAAAAAAAACCCTCAAAGATAATTTGTGTAGAATTCATTTCTAATTGGAGTCTATTGCAGAATATTAAGTTTTAAGGATAATAGATTCATGACATCTTTTACAGTGCAAAGCTTGAGAGATTTGATATCAACTAAATTGACAACTTTCTGTATTGGTGAATAGACTTAAAAATCTAGAGATTAAGATCTGTATCAATTCTATAATCCAGAGGAAGAACTGACCTTGCCCTCTCACTTTACATATTGCATGAATTAAGTTGAATTCCTTTCTTCCAAAGCCAACTGCACCCTCCAGCTATTAAGATGGAATACACTGAAATTTTTCTTTGACTTTTCCTTTCTTTTAGTCCTGTTAGTACTCAGTCCGTAATTAATGTTTTCCTCCTTTGGGAGGAAAAAAAAAGTCTTCTATTGGATCATTATGAAGTGTTTTTATTCACTTTGGAACAAAATACTAAGACAAAATTGTGTTGGAACAAAATACCATAATTTCATTAATATTGCCATTCTGTGTATTTTTATACTTGTTTGCATTTAAAGCTATTTTATTAAACTCATCTTTATAGTAATTTTCCTAAGATGCTGCTTTTACAACTGCTCAAAATTCACCACTAAATACTAAATTAGGGTCTAAATTTCTAAATGACAATTCCAGTCAATTTTCAAACTGCTTTACAGTTTATACAAGTTTGTTTTCTCTTGTTACAATATTTGGTACCTTAGCTCCAGTCAAAGTAGTTTATTTATTTTTCATTATCCACAATCTGATCTCTCATGTTCACATATTTGTTTATATTATCTCTTGTCTATTATATGTGCAACCAGAACTGCTTCTCCATGTCACATTTGCCTCTGTGAAAATTGTGCCAAACTTTAATCCTCAACTTTAAAAGTTTGCTCTTTGCCCTTCCTTTGTTGACACAACCCAGAAGAACTTTCTACCCTTCAAAACCTGTAAGTTATCTGTGCTGCTCATCTCATTCTTTATTTGTAGCTTTAGATGATTAGTTATTGTTTTGGGAGGCTAGGGTATTATGGACTAGTGCATATTTGACCTAGGTGAAGAGAAGCTACATTTCCTGGAATTCTCCTTTTATATATAGTTCCATTTTAGACTTGGTCACAAAAGAATGGTATATAAGACATGTAGGGTGAGGTGAGGTAGTAGCCACTGATATTTTCTGCAGGTTGGTGTATAATTCCAGGCATTGTTGCAGCGCACACATCAATGACTTTCTGGCTCAGTGTGCTAGAATGAGGCAGCCCCTGACTTGTAGCCCTTATATCCTAACAGGATTTCCTTTTTTCTTATGGTTCTGACCTAGGAACAGCTCTATAAGTGCAGCTCTGTAATGAAGTCTGGCCATTTCAACTGCAAGTCACCAGAATGGCCAATATGGTGAGAGACACAGGCAGGTTCTAATTAGCCCTCATAAGTTTCAGCTTATCTTTGTGGATTACGGTTTTTTTCCTCTCTTCCAATTCACACCCACTTCTGCTTTCTGACTGCATATCCAAGTGATCTCTAATATTCAGACCCAGATGCAGAAACCATATCATCACATAGACTTCACTATCAGCAATAATTAGTGCAAACTTCAGAATGACCACACCAATCACTAAGAAAAATAATTGGTATGCTAAGGGAAGAAGAAATGAAATCATAAAATATTCAATGAAAACTAAAGAAGGCAGAAAATAAAGGGAAACATAAAAAAAATTGTAACAAATAATGAACAGGTATGAAGTAGATATTAATATAGCTATATCAAGATTCACTTTAAAAGTGAATGATCCAAATCCACCTTTTAAAGAAAAAAGAAGTCTTGAGACTCTCAGAAGATGGCAGAGTAGAGGAGGTTGTGTTTCAAGTTGCTCCATGGTGTGAGGCCAAGAAAACAAATAAATAGTTTCTTCGTGAGATGGGTAAAAGAGGAATTTAACTGGGCTTTAATACTGGACTCTCAGAACATCTTGGGAACTCAGAAGTTAAGATACAATAAAATAAAAGAAGAAAGCCTACCGCCAGCATGGGCAAATGCCTGAGTTGATCCATTATGAGCAAAGTGGGTAGTGTTAGAAAAATTTTGCAGGATGGATAGACGCATGCTGGAACCGTCGTATAGGAAAAGGGAAGGGGTTTATTGAATTACCAAAGAAACACGTGGAGGGGATGGGGACAAACCGCAGGGAACGAACGGGAGCTGGAGCACGCGGGAACAGAGAGCAGAAACAGAGAGTGAGCTCAGTCCGGCCGTGGTTTAAATAGAGTAGGGGTCATAAAACACCCTTGGAGTGAGTCCTTGCCCTATAGGCCAGCAGAGGTCAGGGGGGAGGGTAGTGGACAGGGGACTTGCTGGTCAGGTTTTTTGGTCACGCTGAGGATCTTGGGAGGTGTAGTTTTTAACAAAGCACCTGGGAAGGTGTGGCCTCCTGCCTGGAATCCAATAGGGAGAAGGTTAAGAGAACCCACAATTCAGGTGGCATTGAGGTTTGCCTTGATGTGGAGAAATCAGAGACCAAAGACACTATCAGACTGATTCAGAAAGTGTGCTACACTATATCCTCACGTGGAAAAGACACTGCACATCTCCTAGTTGTCCTCTGAGATCTGAGGCTGGACCCATCTTTCCATCATGCTACAGAGGCCGGGGATTGTGGAAGCAAGTCCAGGAGTTCAGACATAGGAAACTGGAGCTGGGGCCAAAAAAGACACCCAGAAGATGTCCACCAAATGACTCAGAGTGTACCTAGGAGACCAGAAGAAAGTTAAGTCCAGAGAGTGTTTTACACAGGGAAATACGAGTTATTGAGAACTGAGAGATACCAGGACCCTTCACCCCTCAGAGTTTGGTGGCTTTCAGGACCAAGTGGGGCAGGCTAGGAATTGGATTGGGTGAGAGGGATTGACTGTGCATTTAGGGATGAGCCAAGGAGGCTGAGAAGTGTGAGATGAGAGGGATAAAGGATTGGCTTCTCTGCTGCATAAGATAAACCAAGGAGAGTCTCTTGGGGTGCAGTTTCTCAGCACAGACCAGCAGCTGCCAGGCCCTAGAGGTTCACTGATTTAAAATCTTCATGCCATTTGCATTTCAGTAATGCACCTGGGCCTAAACCCTGCCTTCAGGAGTTTTGCCTCTGGGAACTCTTCTTACAGAATTCATCAGTGCCCCACCCTGAGAGGGGAGCAGATATCACTATACAATATTCCATCTCATACTGCCAAGAACGGAAGCTGAGAATTTTTGAACTCCAACTGGCAACTTGAAAAACAGCACAAAAAGAGGATGGATTTGACAGCCTGTGACCATTACTCTTGTGCACAATACATACTTCAAGAAAAAAAATGGAAAGAAAGACGTTTGGGAACAGACCATAAAAATATAGTCTCATTGACAATTATTGACCACAATAATGAAAAATATTCCTTAATTTTTCATCAATAACATTTCATTGTTTCTTTTTTTCTCATTTCTACCAATTTTGAAGGTAGTTATTATTCATGACTCTGTCTTTTTAGGGCTAGGGATTTCTTTAGAATATTTATGTTTTGTTTTGTTCTCTTTTCTTTTGCTAACAGCCAAATTCTATTCTTCTCTTTCTCACTCTTCCAGCAATTTTTTACTTCAATTTGCTCTCCTCCACCCTCATAATCATCACATCCTATATCTTTTCTGAGTTCCCTTTGTTCACCTTTTGAAATTGCAAACACTTTTGCAAAATTACTGTTTTTACTATTGGTGATTGCATATCATATCATTTCTGTTCATTAGGCCAATTAACATTGTGCTCATCATAGGAACTAAGCATTTAGTTTAATGCTGTGTATTATTTGCATAGGTTGTTATTATCTGTTTAACCCTAAACTGTAAGGTACTAGAAACCTATAAGTTTATAAGGTAGAAGCTCTGATGTATAGACACACAAACAATATAAAAAAGCAAAAGAACAAATAATCTCAAATGTATCAAAATACCTCAGTAACAGAATCCTTTGATACCAATATGGATGAAATGTCAGAGAATAAATTTAGAAAGTTCATAGTTAAATTGATTTGTGAGGTAAAAATGATGTGAGGACCTAAATCAGAGAGAAAACACAGGAAGTAAGAGATTACTTAAATAAAGATGTAGAGTCTGAGAAAGAATCAATGAGAAATCCATAAAATTAAGGAATCAATAAACCAAATTACAATTTCAGTGGAAACCATCACCAACAGAATAACCATCTATCAACACTTATAAAACAGGGTTTCCGGCAATGAAGACAAAATATATAATCTTGAAAATAAGGGTGATCATAGATAAGAGATGTTAAGAGACCATGAGCAGAAATTTCAAGAAATATGGCATACATGAAAAGGACAAATTTAAGATTCATTGGGAGAGAGAAAGGCTCTGAAATTAAAAAGAAAAAAAAAACACAATCTTTTCAATAAAATAATATCAGAAATTTCCCCAAACTTTAAGAATAAAATGGAAAATCAAATACAGGAGGCATGTAGGACCCCAAATAGATAACAAACCCCCAAAAAAGCACATTATTATGAAAATAGTGAACATACGGAACAAGGATAGAATTTTAAAAACTGCTAGAGAAAAACAACAGGTCACATTTAGAGGAAAACCTAATCCAGATTTCAGTTGATTTCAGGACCAAGACCCTAAAAGCTAGATGCCTTGAAATTATATATGCCAAGCTCTGAAGGAAAAAAAAAAAATGGATATCAATCAAGAATACTAGATCCAGTCCCTTCGACCTCCACCCCAGAGCAGGAGACAGCAAGGACAGACCTGCCAATTCTGCCTGAGCCCAGGTCGGCCCAGGGTAGTCCCGTGGACCTTCACCCGAGCGCGGCCAGCCCCAGGTCATTCCCACCGACGCCCGCTGGTGTGTGACCAACCTCTAGCCAGCGCCGCCAACCTCCACCCTAGAGCAGGAGACAGCAAGGACAGATCTGCCAACTCTGCCTGAGCCCAGGCAGGCCCAGGGCAGTCCCGCTGACCTTCACCCCAGAGCAGTTAGCCCCAGACCACCACAGGAGCTCAGACTCAACCAGTTCAGCCCACACCAACCAGTGTGAACTCAGCCCCAGGTAGCATGCTTTGAGAGTCAGCAACAGATTCTGGTTGTCCAGTGCTAAGGGGAGGCACAGACAACCTGCAAGGGTATTATAAGAATATAAGGAAGAAACTGTAATAACTCAGATCTACACTGCAAAAAGTAAAGCAAATCAACATCATGAAAAAACAGGGGAGGAAAATATCCCAAACAAACCAGGATTCTACAATAACAGAACCCATGCTCAGCGAAGTTGAAGAAATGTCAGAGAAGGAGTTCAGAAGGTTCATAATTAAAATGATCTGTGAATCAAAGAATGACCTTTCCATGAAGAGGAAAAGAAAAACAATGATGAAAATCAACAGAGGGAGGTATTACACTAAAGGAAAAAAAAAAAAAAAAAAAAAAAAAAAACAATCAGAAGAGAAACCATGTCAAGGTAAATACCAGAAATAAAATTGGCTGGGAATACAAAACACATCTCAATAATAACTCTGAATGTTAATGGCCTAAACTCACCAATCAAAAGACATAGATTAGCAGATTGGATCCAAAAAACAGACCCAACAATATGCTGCCTCCAAGAAACTCATCTCATAGGAAAAGACATCCATAGGCTGAAAGTAAAGGGTTGGGAAAAATCCTACCACTCATATGGACAGAGGAAACAAGCAGGAGTTTCCATCCTCGTATCAAATAAAGTAGACTTCAAGCTAAAGTCAATCAAAAGGGATAAAGAAGGACACTATATACTGCTCAAGGGAACCATACACCAACAAGACTGAACAATTATAAATATATTTGCCCCAAACAATGGAGCATCCATGTTCATCAAACAAACTCTCCTGAAGTTTAAGAGTCAAATTGACCACAACACAATAATTCTGGGTGACTTTAACACACCCCTTTCACCACTGGATAGATTTCCAAACAAACCTGAACAAAGAAATTATAGAACTCAAAAATACAATAAACAACTTAGACTTAACTGACTTATATAGAATATTTCATCCTTCAACTAGTGAATACACTTTCTTCTCAGCAGCACATGGAACCTTCTCTAAAATAGACCATATACTAGGCCACAAAACAACTCTGAGCAAATACCAAAAAGTTGAGATTCTACCCTGCATTCTATCTGACTATAATGGTTAGAAATTAGAAATCAATGATAAAATAAGAAATAAAAGCTAGGAATTAGACCAGAGACACTACACCTAATAGAAGAAAAAGTAAGCTCTAATCTCCAACATTTTGGATTAGGGCCCAAGTTCCTTAATAAGAATCCTGTAGCACAAGAATTAATACCAAGAATCAATAAATGGGATAGACTCAAATTACAAAGCTTCTTCTCAGTGAGGTGAACAGAGAGCCTACTAATTGGGAACAAATTTTTACCACATGCATGTCAGATAGAGCACTAATCTCTAGAATATATAAAGAACTTAAAAATCAAAACACCAAAAAAAAAATAAATAACCCAATCAATAAATGGGCCAAGGAACTGAACAGACACTTCTCAGAAGAAGATATACAATCAATCAATAAATACATGAAAAAATGCTCAACCTCTCTGGCAATTAGAGAAATGCAAATCAAAACCACTCTAAGATTTCATCTCACACCAGTCAGAATGGCAGCTAATAAGAACACAAACAACAATAAATGTTGGAGAGGATGTGGAGAAAAAGGCACACTCATACATTGTTGGTGGGACTGCAAAATGGTGCAGCCAATATGGAAAGCAGTATGGAGATACCTTGGAAAACTTGGAATGGAACCACCTTATGACCCAGCTTTCCCACTCCTTGGTCTTTACCCAAAAGACATGAAAACAGCATACTACAGGGACACAGCCACATCAATGTTTATAGCAGCACAATTCACAATAGCTAAACTGTGGAACCAACCTAGATGCCCTTCAGTAGATGAATAGATAAAGAAAATGTGGTATATACACACAATGGAATATTACTCAGCAATAAGACAGAATAAAATCGTGGAATTTGCAGGAAAATGGATGGAGTTAGAGAATATAATGCTAAGTGAAGTTAGCCAATCCCCAAAAGCAAAATGCCAAATGTTTTCTCTGATATAAGGAGGCTAATTCACAGTCAGTTTGGGATGGGGAGCATAGGAGGATTAGAGGAATACTAGAATGGCCAATGGGGAGGGAGGGGAAGGGAGGGGGCAAAAGGGTGAAGAAAAAAAAAAAGATGATAGAATGAGATGGATATCATTACCCTAAGTGCATTTATGAAGTCACGAATGGTGTGAATATACTTTGCATACAACAAGAGATTTGTAAAAAAGTGCTCTATATGTGTAATATGGAATGTAATGCATTCTGCTGTCATTTATATCATCTTAGAATAAAAAATAATTAAAAAACATTTTTAAAAAAAGAATACTATACCCAGAAAAATGTAGCTTCAGAATTGAAGAGGAAATAAAAACCTTCCATGATAAACAAAAGTTAAAAGAATTCACAACTATCACAATTAGAAATCATGCACTGCAAGATATATGCAAGACAATATTTTATGAAGAAGGAATGAGAGGAGGATCCAAGATGGCGGATTAGAGGAAGCCGCACTTCAGGACAGCTCCATGGAAAGAATCCAACAAAGCAGATAAATTGCCTTTCATCATATATATATATATATAGGCTGAAAATACCGATCTCCTGGATGGTTTGATTACCACTACCAGAGAAAGAAAGAGACAAGCTGTCTGCAGCGGCTGGAGCCGCGAGGCTCCTGCAAAACCGCCTGGGTGGTTCACAGGCTGTGCAAAACAAAGTCAGTGTGGGGAGACCGCGCTACTACTGCAACCCCAGCCAAACTCACGGCACACCAGCGTGAAACCAGCGATAAAAACCAGCGATAACAGCCGGCGGGATTGGTGCTGGGGGAACCACGGGAGACCTCGGGTCCACACACCAGCTCAAATCCACACTCCGCCTGACGCGACCCTCAATAGTGGGGCCCCGGACAGAGCGGCGCAGAGAATGCGATCAGCAAACAGGGGCAGAGTGGAGCGGGCCACATTCTGAAGCAGCCCTGTCTGCACCACAGTCACAGGTGTGGCTTCCCGGTGCGATCGGCGAGGATACGGGAGTCTGCGGAGCTGCTGTTGACTGGAAGGAGAGCAGCGCCATCTTTGAAAGCTGCAGGGGCTGGTCCTGACAAAGGGGAGGAGACGGAGAGCGACGGCTGCAGCCATCCAGGGACTCTCCAGATCTCTGAAGACAACGCACAATTGGGTGAGACTTGGGTGGTCAGCAGGGGAAGGTGTTTCTGAGGCTAGCGCAGCGGCCACAAGAGGCTGCAACTGTGGGTGGGCTTGGGGAGGGGGTGCCTTCTGGAGGGTCCCTTCCTGGTGCCATTCATCTGCTGACACACGCAACCCCCCTGGGCCACTCCTTCACTGAACCGTGCAGCCACTGGCCTAAGATGCAGCCTTGATTTCACTAACAGGATCACAGACTGTGATCCAATAGCAATTGGTTTGAACTGGAAAGGAAAAAAAGAGGGGGGCTTCCCAGGGCCCGTTTTGTCTGAGACTTGGGGTTTGACTTTTTTTTTTTCCTTTTCTTTTTATTGGTCTGCTTGATTTTTTGGATTGCAGGAGGGTTTTTGTTTGTTTGTTTGTTTGTTTGTTTATTTTTCTTTTTCTTTTTTTGGTTTTGTTTTGTTCTGCTTTTTTTTTTTCCTTCTGCATTGATTGTTAGTGTGTTTGTTTGCTTCCGCTCCTTTTTTCTTTCATTCTTTTCCTCCTTCTCACTCTTGTATCTTTTCTTCCTCCTTCATCTTTCATGTTTACATCCTGACAGTGCATACTAAAAAGAGGCAAAAACAAGTTATACGCAAAACTTGGGATTTCCAGAACCGGCGCAATTGAACTGGGTAGCAAAGTGGTGTTATATATAGTTTACTCTCTATTTCCTTGATTCTCTCTCTCCTCTCTCTTACACCAATTCCTACTCTTTTATCATTTTTTTTCTTTTCCAACTTACTATATATATAAATTGATCTTTTTACCTAATTGTCAACCCCATTCTCTTTCTTCCATCGTCTACTGATACTAAACCACTTCCACTAAACCATTTCAATAGATATCTCTTTTCATACTTTCCAAGAAAGAACAATTCAAGACACTTCCTTCTTCCTAAACATAACACCTCTGTATCCAATACTTGAAGCTATAAAACCCTATCAGAAGCGTACAGAGTAAATTGGAAATAATATCTGGGTTAACAAAATCTGTACATTGTGATCAAACTTGGATTTTCTGAATAGAAAGTGTTAAGTTTTAAAAGTGTAAAGGAATTATAAGGTGATCTGATAGCATTGTACTACAGGAACAACATAAGGCTTTAAGGTAAAATTGAAACAGTCAAGGTACCACAGTGCAGGAAGAATAGACACACAAGCAACATGAAAAAACAAGGAACGAAAATGACACAAACAAATCAAGATACCTCATCGGTAGATGTCATGGCAAGCACAGTTGGTCAAATGCCAGAGATGGAATTTAGAAATTACATATGCCAAATGTTTATGGAACTTAAGAATGAACTCAAAAATGAGATGAGGGAGCAGGTACAGGAGGCAAAAGATCATTTTGACAAAGAACTCCAAAAACAAACACAGGAAGTAAAAGATTACTTCAATAGGGAAATAGAGGCTCTAAAGAGAATCCAAACAGAAATTCCAGAAATGAAAGAAGCAATAAACCAAAATAAAAGCTCAATTGAAAACATCTCCAACAGAATAGACCACTTGGAAGAAAGAACCTCAGACAATGAAGACAAAATATATGTCCTAGAGAAGAATTTAAACCATACAGCAAAACTTCTTAGTAATCAAGAACATAACATCCAAGAATTATGGGACAGCATAAAAAGACCAAACTTAAGAGTGATCGACGTAGAGGAAGGGGCAGAGTTTCAAGCCAAAGGAATGAGTAATCTATTTAATGAAATAATTACAGAAAATTTTTCCAAGCTTGAGGAATGAAATGGAAAACCAAGTTCAAGAGGCATACCGAACACCAAACAAACAAAATCTCAACAGATCCACATTATAATGAAAATGCCTAATACACTGAGCAAGGAGAGAATACTAAAAGCCACAAGAGAAAGGAAGCAAATTACATATAGGGGGAAACCAATCAGACTATGTTCAGATTTTTCAACCCAGACCTTAAAAGCAAGAAGATCCTGGAATAGCATATTTCAAGCTCTGAAAGAAAAGGGATGTCAACCAAGAATCTTATATCCAGCAAAATTAAGCTTTAGATTCGAAGATGAAATAAAAACCTTCCACGACAAGCAAAAGTTAAAAGATTTCACAACTCGAAAGCCAGCACTTCAGAGCATCCTGGGCAACATTTTTCATGAAGAAGAAGAGAAAGATGATAACGAAAATCACCAAAGGGAGATATTAAACTAAAGGAAATACCAACCAGAAGAGAAACCAAATCAAGCTAAAGACCATAATTCAAATAAAAATGGATGGGAATAAAAATCACATCTCAATAATAACCCTGAATGTTAATGGCCTAAACTCGTCAATCAAAAGACACAGATTATCAGAATGGATTAAAAGAAATGACCCAACAATTTGCTGTCTCCAAGAAACACACCTCATAGAAAAAGACATCAACAGACTGAAAGTGAAAGGATGGGAAAAGTCTTATCACTCACATGGCTGGCGGAAGCAAGCAGGGGTTTCCATTCTCATATCAAATAAGGTAGACTTCAAACCAAAATTAATCAAGAGGGACAAAGACGGATATTTCTTATTACTTAAGGGAACCATCCATCAACAGGATATAACAATCATAAATCTGTATGCCCCAAATAATGGAGCACCTACATTCATCAAACAAACGCTTCTTAAGTTCAAGAGTAAAATAGACAACAACACAGTTATTCTAGGAGACTTCAACACACCTCTCTCACCAATGGATAGATCATCCAAACAAAAGCTAAACAAAGAAACTTTAAGCCTCCTCAAAACAATTAACAATTTAGACCTAACGGACATATATAGAATATTTCATCCCTCAGTAAACGAATACACATTTTTCTCAGCAGCACATGGCTCCTTCTCCAAAATAGACCATATATTATGTCACAAGGCAACTCTCAGCAAATATAAAAAAATAGAGATACTACCCTGCATGCTATCGGACCATAAAGGGATGAAATTGGAAATCAACGACAAAACAAGGAATAAGAAAAACTACTCCATCAACTGGAAGCTAAACAACATGCTACTGAATGAACAAGGGGTTGAAGAAGACATCAAAGAGGAGATCAAAAAATTCCTAGAGGTAAATGAGAACACAGATACATCATATAGAAATCTCTGGGACACTATGAAGGCAGTAGTAAGAGGAAAATTCATTGCACTGAGTTCATTCCTTAAGAGGAAAAAAAACCAACAAATAAATGACTTAACATCACACCTCAAAGCATTAGAAAAAGAAGAACAGACAAACATCAAGAACAGTAGAAGACAGGAAATAATTAAAATCAGAGCAGAAAATTAATGAAATTGAGACTAAGGAAACCATTCAAAGAATTGACAAAACTAAAAGTTGGTTCTTTGAAAAAAAAAAAACAAAATTGACAGACCCATAGCGATGCTAACGAAAAGAAGAAGAGAAAAAAACTCAAATTACTAACATTCATGATGAAAAAGGGAATATCACAACAAACACCTCAGATATACAGAATATAATTAGAAATTACTTTGAAAACTTGTACTCTAATAAAATAGAAAATACTGAATGCATTGACAGATTTCTAGAGTCCTATGATTTGCCTAAACTGGATGAGGAGGCTATACATAATTTAAATAGATCAATTACAAGCGAAGAAATAGAAGATGTCATCAAAAAGCTACCAACAAGGAAAAGTCCAGGACCTGATGGGTTTACAGCCGAGTTCTATAAGACTTTCAAAGAAGAACTAATACCAATGCTCTTCAAACTATTCCAAGAAATAGAAAAAGAGGGAGCTCTTCCAGACTCTTTCTATGAGGCCAATATCACATTAATTCCAAAGCCAGGCAAAGACACATCCAAAAAAGAAAACTTCAGGCCCATATCTTTAATGAACATAGATGCAAAAATCCTCAACAAAATCCTGGCAAATCGGATACAAAAACATATCAAAAAGATAGTGCACCACGATCAAGTGGGGTTTATCCCAGGGATGCAAGGCTGGTTCAATATTCGGAAATCAATAAACAGAATACATCACATCAATAGACTTAAAGACAAAAATCATATGATCATTTCAATTGACGCAGAAAAAGCATTTGACAAAATACAACACCCCTTTATGTTCAAAACACTGGAAAAACTAGGAATATCAGGAACATATCTTAACATAATAAAAGCTATTTATGCAAGGCCCCGAGCTAACATTATCTTAAATGGAGAAAAATTGAAAGCATTCCCTCTAAAAACTGGAACAAGACAGGGATGTCCCCTTTCACCACTGCTATTTAACATAGTACTGGAAACTCTGGCCAGAGCAATTAGACAGACGAAAGAAATTAAAGGGATCAAGATAGGAAAAGAAGAGCTCAAATTAGCACTATTTGCTGATGACATGATAATCTACCTAGAAGACCCAAAAAACTCTACCAGAAAACTTTTACAACTAGTAAACGAATTTGGCAAAGTTGCAGGATACAAAATCAATACACATAAGTCAAAGGCATTTGTGTACATCAGCGACAAAGACTCTGAAAGGGAAATGATGAAAAATACCCCATTTGCAATAGCATAAAAAAAAAAAAAACCTAGGAATCAACCTAACGAAAGAGGTGAAAGACCTCTATAACGAAAATTATAGAACACTAAAGAAAGAAATTATAGATGAACTCAGAAGATGGAAAGACCTACCTTGCTCTTGGATAGGTAGAATTAATATTGTCAAAATGTCCATACTACCAAAAGCATTATACAGATTTAATGCAATTCCAATCAAAATCCCAATGTCATTCTTCAAAGAAATAGAAATAGCAGTCATGAAATTCATCTGGAAAAATAAGAGACCCAGAATAGCCAAAGTAATCCTGAGCAAGAAAAGTGAAGCAGGGGGCATCACCATACCAGACTTTAAATTATACTATAGAGCAATAATAACAAAAACAGCATGGTATTGGCACCAAAACAGACTGGTGGACCAATGGTACAGAATTGAGGATACAGAGACTAATACATTTAATTACAGCTATCTTATATTAGACAAAGGTGCCAAAAATGTACAGTGGAGAAAGGATAGCCTCTTCAACAAATGGTGCTGGAAAAATGGAAATCCATATGCAACAAAATGAAATTAAACCTTTATCTCACACCATGCACAAAACTCAATTCAAAGTGGATCAAGGACCTAGGAATTAGACCAGAGACAATACACCTAATAGAAGAAAAAGTAAGCTCCAATTTCCAACATGTTGGATTAGGCCCCAAGTTCCTTAATAAGAATCCTGTAGCACAAGAATTACTACCAAGAATTAATGAATGGGATAGATTTAAACTAAAAAGCTTCTTTTCAGCAAAAGAAACAATCAGTGAGGTGAATAGAGAGCCAACTAATTGGGAACAAATATTTAATACATGCACATCAGATAGAGCACTAATCTCTAGAATATATAAAGAACTCAAAAAACTTTACACTAAAAAAAAAATAAATAACCCAATCAATAAATGGGCTAAGGAATTGAGAAGACACCTCTCAGAAGAAGATACACGATTAATCAACAAATACATGAAAAAATGTTCAACATCGCTGGCAATTAGAGAAATGCAAATCAAAACTACTCTAAGATTTCACTTCACTCCAGTCAGAATGGCAGCCATCAAGAACACAAACAACAATAAATGTTGGAGAGGATGTGGGGAAAAAAGGCACACTCATACATTGCTGGTGGGACTGCAAAATGGTGCAACCGTTATGGAAAGCAGTATGGAGATTTTTTGGAAGACTGGGAATGGAACCATCATATGACCCAGCCATTCCACTCCTGGGTCTATTCCCAAAGGACCTAAAACAGCATATTACAGTGACACAGCTATCTCAATGTTTGTAGCTGCACAATTCACAATAGCTAGGTTGTGGAACCAACCTAGATGTCCCTCAGTAAATGAGTGGATTAAGAAAATGTGGTATATACGCACAATGGAATTTTACTCAGCAATAAAAGAAAACAAATTAATGGCATTTGCAGGTAAATGATGAAGTTGGAAGACATAATGCTAAGTGAAGTTAGTCAGTCTCAAAAATCCAAGTACCTAATGTTCTCTCTTATATAAGGAGGCTATTTCAAAGTATTGTTGGATGGGGGTACATAGGAGGATTAGAGGAACACTAGAATGGTCAAGGGAAGGGAGGGTAAGGGAGGGAGCAAGAGGAGAGGGAGGGGGAGAAAAAAAAAAAGGTGGTTGAATGAGACGGATATCATTTTCCTTAATGCATGATTGAAGACCTGAATTGTTATATACGAAAAAAAAAAAAAAAAAAAAAAAAATACAACAAGAGATACTTTGTATACAAATGTAATGCATTCTGCTGTCATTTATATCATCTTAGAATAAAAAATAATTAAAAAACATTTTTAAAAAAAGAATACTATACCCAGAAAAATGTAGCTTCAGAATTGAAGAGGAAATAAAAACCTTCCATGATAAACAAAAGTTAAAAGAATTCACAACTATCACAATTAGAAATCATGCACTGCAAGATATATGCAAGACAATATTTTATGAAGAAGGAATGAGAGGAGGATCCAAGATGGCGGATTAGAGGAAGCCGCACTTCAGGACAGCTCCATGGAAAGAATCCAACAAAGCAGATAAATTGCCTTTCATCATATATATATATATAGGCTGAAAATACCGATCTCCTGGATGGTTTGATTACCACTACCAGAGAAAGAAAGAGACAAGCTGTCTGCAGCGGCTGGAGCCGCGAGGCTCCTGCAAAACCGCCTGGGTGGTTCACAGGCTGTGCAAAACAAAGTCAGTGTGGGGAGACCGCGCTACTACTGCAACCCCAGCCAAACTCACGGCACACCAGCGTGAAACCAGCGATAAAAACCAGCGATAACAGCCGGCGGGATTGGTGCTGGGGGAACCACGGGAGACCTCGGGTCCACACACCAGCTCAAATCCACACTCCGCCTGACGCGACCCTCAATAGTGGGGCCCCGGACAGAGCGGCGCAGAGAAATGCGATCAGCAAACAGGGGCAGAGTGGAGCGGGCCACATTCTGAAGCAGCGCTGTCTGCACCACAGTCACAGGTGTGGCTTCCCGGTGCGATCGGCGAGGATACGGGAGTCTGCGGAGCTGCTGTTGACTGGAAGGAGAGCAGCGCCATCTTTGAAAGCTGCAGGGGCTGGTCCTGACAAAGGGGAGGAGACGGAGAGCGACGGCTGCAGCCATCCAGGGACTCTCCAGATCTCTGAAGACAACGCACAATTGGGTGAGACTTGGGTGGTCAGCAGGGGAAGGTGTTTCTGAGGCTAGCGCAGCGGCCACAAGAGGCTGCAACTGTGGGTGGGCTTGGGGAGGGGGTGCCTTCTGGAGGGTCCCTTCCTGGTGCCATTCATCTGCTGACACACGCAACCCCCCTGGGCCACTCCTTCACTGAACCGTGCAGCCACTGGCCTAAGATGCAGCCTTGATTTCACTAACAGGATCACAGACTGTGATCCAATAGCAATTGGTTTGAACTGGAAAGGAAAAAAAGAGGGGGGCTTCCCAGGGCCCGTTTTGTCTGAGACTTGGGGTTTGACTTTTTTTTTTCCTTTTCTTTTTATTGGTCTGCTTGATTTTTTGGATTGCAGGAAGGGTTTTTGTTTGTTTGTTTGTTTGTTTGTTTATTTTTCTTTTTCTTTTTTTGGTTTTGTTTTGTTCTGCTTTTTTTTTTTCCTTCTGCATTGATTGTTAGTGTGTTTGTTTGCTTCCGCTCCTTTTTTCTTTCATTCTTTTCCTCCTTCTCACTCTTGTATCTTTTCTTCCTCCTTCATCTTTCATGTTTACATCCTGACAGTGCATACTAAAAAGAGGCAAAAACAAGTTATACGCAAAACTTGGGATTTCCAGAACCGGCGCAATTGAACTGGGTAGCAAAGTGGTGTTATATATAGTTTACTCTCTATTTCCTTGATTCTCTCTCTCCTCTCTCTTACACCAATTCCTACTCTTTTATCATTTTTTTTTCTTTTCCAACTTACTATATATATAAATTGATCTTTTTACCTAATTGTCAACCCCATTCTCTTTCTTCCATCGTCTACTGATACTAAACCACTTCCACTAAACCATTTCAATAGATATCTCTTTTCATACTTTCCAAGAAAGAACAATTCAAGACACTTCCTTCTTCCTAAACATAACACCTCTGTATCCAATACTTGAAGCTATAAAACCCTATCAGAAGCGTACAGAGTAAATTGGAAATAATATCTGGGTTAACAAAATCTGTACATTGTGATCAAACTTGGATTTTCTGAATAGAAAGTGTTAAGTTTTAAAAGTGTAAAGGAATTATAAGGTGATCTGATAGCATTGTACTACAGGAACAACATAAGGCTTTAAGGTAAAATTGAAACAGTCAAGGTACCACAGTGCAGGAAGAATAGACACACAAGCAACATGAAAAAACAAGGAACGAAAATGACACAAACAAATCAAGATACCTCATCGGTAGATGTCATGGCAAGCACAGTTGGTCAAATGCCAGAGATGGAATTTAGAAATTACATATGCCAAATGTTTATGGAACTTAAGAATGAACTCAAAAATGAGATGAGGGAGCAGGTACAGGAGGCAAAAGATCATTTTGACAAAGAACTCCAAAAACAAACACAGGAAGTAAAAGATTACTTCAATAGGGAAATAGAGGCTCTAAAGAGAATCCAAACAGAAATTCCAGAAATGAAAGAAGCAATAAACCAAAATAAAAGCTCAATTGAAAACATCTCCAACAGAATAGACCACTTGGAAGAAAGAACCTCAGACAATGAAGACAAAATATATGTCCTAGAGAAGAATTTAAACCATACAGCAAAACTTCTTAGTAATCAAGAACATAACATCCAAGAATTATGGGACAGCATAAAAAGACCAAACTTAAGAGTGATCGGCGTAGAGGAAGGGGCAGAGTTTCAAGCCAAAGGAATGAGTAATCTATTTAATGAAATAATTACAGAAAATTTTCCAAGCTTGAGGAATGAAATGGAAAACCAAGTTCAAGAGGCATACCGAACACCAAACAAACAAAATCTCAACAGATCCACATTATAATGAAAATGCCTAATACACTGAGCAAGGAGAGAATACTAAAAGCCACAAGAGAAAGGAAGCAAATTACATATAGGGGGAAACCAATCAGACTATGTTCAGATTTTTCAACCCAGACCTTAAAAGCAAGAAGATCCTGGAATAGCATATTTCAAGCTCTGAAAGAAAAGGGATGTCAACCAAGAATCTTATATCCAGCAAAATTAAGCTTTAGATTCGAAGATGAAATAAAAACCTTCCACGACAAGCAAAAGTTAAAAGATTTCACAACTCGAAAGCCAGCACTTCAGAGCATCCTGGGCAACATTTTTCATGAAGAAGAAGAGAAAGATGATAACGAAAATCACCAAAGGGAGATATTAAACTAAAGGAAATACCAACCAGAAGAGAAACCAAATCAAGCTAAAGACCATAATTCAAATAAAAATGGATGGGAATAAAAATCACATCTCAATAATAACCCTGAATGTTAATGGCCTAAACTCGTCAATCAAAAGACACAGATTATCAGAATGGATGAAAAGAAATGACCCAACAATTTGCTGTCTCCAAGAAACACACCTCATAGAAAAAGACATCAACAGACTGAAAGTGAAAGGATGGGAAAAGTCTTATCACTCACATGGCTGGCGGAAGCAAGCAGGGGTTTCCATTCTCATATCAAATAAGGTAGACTTCAAACCAAAATTAATCAAGAGGGACAAAGACGGATATTTCTTATTACTTAAGGGAACCATCCATCAACAGGATATAACAATCATAAATCTGTATGCCCCAAATAATGGAGCACCTACATTCATCAAACAAACGCTTCTTAAGTTCAAGAGTAAAATAGACCACAACACAGTTATTCTAGGAGACTTCAACACACCTCTCTCACCAATGGATAGATCATCCAAACAAAAGCTAAACAAAGAAACTTTAAGCCTCCTCAAAACAATTAACAATTTAGACCTAACGGACATATATAGAATATTTCATCCCTCAGTAAACGAATACACATTTTTCTCAGCAGCACATGGCTCCTTCTCCAAAATAGACCATATATTATGTCACAAGGCAACTCTCAGCAAATATAAAAAAATAGAGATACTACCCTGCATGCTATCGGACCATAAAGGGATGAAATTGGAAATCAACGACAAAAACAAGGAATAAGAAAAACTACTCCATCAACTGGAAGCTAAACAACATGCTACTGAATGAACAAGGGGTTGAAGAAGACATCAAAGAGGAGATCAAAAAATTCCTAGAGGTAAATGAGAACACAGATACATCATATAGAAATCTCTGGGACACTATGAAGGCAGTAGTAAGAGGAAAATTCATTGCACTGAGTTCATTCCTTAAGAGGAAAAAAAAACCAACAAATAAATGACTTAACATCACACCTCAAAGCATTAGAAAAAGAAGAACAGACAAACATCAAGAACAGTAGAAGACAGGAAATAATTAAAATCAGAGCAGAAATTAATGAAATTGAGACTAAGGAAACCATTCAAAGAATTGACAAAACTAAAAGTTGGTTCTTTGAAAAAAAAAACAAAATTGACAGACCCATAGCGATGCTAACGAAAAGAAGAAGAGAAAAAACTCAAATTACTAACATTCATGATGAAAAAGGGAATATCACAACAAACACCTCAGATATACAGAATATAATTAGAAATTACTTTGAAAACTTGTACTCTAATAAAATAGAAAATACTGAATGCATTGACAGATTTCTAGAGTCCTATGATTTGCCTAAACTGGATGAGGAGGCTATACATAATTTAAATAGATCAATTACAAGCGAAGAAATAGAAGATGTCATCAAAAAGCTACCAACAAGGAAAAGTCCAGGACCTGATGGGTTTACAGCCGAGTTCTATAAGACTTTCAAAGAAGAACTAATACCAATGCTCTTCAAACTATTCCAAGAAATAGAAAAAGAGGGAGCTCTTCCAGACTCTTTCTATGAGGCCAATATCACATTAATTCCAAAGCCAGGCAAAGACACATCCAAAAAAGAAAACTTCAGGCCCATATCTTTAATGAACATAGATGCAAAAATCCTCAACAAAATCCTGGCAAATCGGATACAAAAACATATCAAAAAGATAGTGCACCACGATCAAGTGGGGTTTATCCCAGGGATGCAAGGCTGGTTCAATATTCGGAAATCAATAAACAGAATACATCACATCAATAGACTTAAAGACAAAAATCATATGATCATTTCAATTGACGCAGAAAAAGCATTTGACAAAATACAACACCCCTTTATGTTCAAAACACTGGAAAAACTAGGAATATCAGGAACATATCTTAACATAATAAAAGCTATTTATGCAAGGCCCCGAGCTAACATTATCTTAAATGGAGAAAAATTGAAAGCATTCCCTCTAAAAACTGGAACAAGACAGGGATGTCCCCTTTCACCACTGCTATTTAACATAGTACTGGAAACTCTGGCCAGAGCAATTAGACAGACGAAAGAAATTAAAGGGATCAAGATAGGAAAAGAAGAGCTCAAATTAGCACTATTTGCTGATGACATGATAATCTACCTAGAAGACCCAAAAAACTCTACCAGAAAACTTTTACAACTAGTAAACGAATTTGGCAAAGTTGCAGGATACAAAATCAATACACATAAGTCAAAGGCATTTGTGTACATCAGCGACAAAGACTCTGAAAGGGAAATGATGAAAAATACCCCATTTGCAATAGCATAAAAAAAAAAAAAACCTAGGAATCAACCTAACGAAAGAGGTGAAAGACCTCTATAACGAAAATTATAGAACACTAAAGAAAGAAATTATAGATGAACTCAGAAGATGGAAAGACCTACCTTGCTCTTGGATAGGTAGAATTAATATTGTCAAAATGTCCATACTACCAAAAGCATTATACAGATTTAATGCAATTCCAATCAAAATCCCAATGTCATTCTTCAAAGAAATAGAAATAGCAGTCATGAAATTCATCTGGAAAAATAAGAGACCCAGAATAGCCAAAGTAATCCTGAGCAAGAAAAGTGAAGCAGGGGGCATCACCATACCAGACTTTAAATTATACTATAGAGCAATAATAACAAAAACAGCATGGTATTGGCACCAAAACAGACTGGTGGACCAATGGTACAGAATTGAGGATACAGAGACTAATACATTTAATTACAGCTATCTTATATTAGACAAAGGTGCCAAAAATGTACAGTGGAGAAAGGATAGCCTCTTCAACAAATGGTGCTGGAAAACTGGAAATCCATATGCAACAAAATGAAATTAAACCTTTATCTCACACCATGCACAAAACTCAATTCAAAGTGGATCAAGGACCTAGGAATTAGACCAGAGACAATACACCTAATAGAAGAAAAAGTAAGCTCCAATTTCCAACATGTTGGATTAGGCCCCAAGTTCCTTAATAAGAATCCTGTAGCGCAAGAATTACTACCAAGAATTAATGAATGGGATAGATTTAAACTAAAAAGCTTCTTTTCAGCAAAAGAAACAATCAGTGAGGTGAATAGAGAGCCAACTAATTGGGAACAAATATTTAATACATGCACATCAGATAGAGCACTAATCTCTAGAATATATAAAGAACTCAAAAAACTTTACACTAAAAAAACAAATAACCCAATCAATAAATGGGCTAAGGAATTGAGAAGACACCTCTCAGAAGAAGATACACGATTAATCAACAAATACATGAAAAAATGTTTAACATCGCTGGCAATTAGAGAAATGCAAATCAAAACTACTCTAAGATTTCACTTCACTCCAGTCAGAATGGCAGCCATCAAGAACACAAGCAACAATAAATGTTGGAGAGGATGTGGGGAAAAAGGCACACTCATACATTGCTGGTGGGACTGCAAAATGGTGCAACCGTTATGGAAAGCAGTATGGAGATTTTTTGGAAGACTGGGAATGGAACCATCATATGACCCAGCCATTCCACTCCTGGGTCTATTCCCAAAGGACCTAAAAACAGCATATTACAGTGACACAGCTATCTCAATGTTTGTAGCTGCACAATTCACAATAGCTAGGTTGTGGAACCAACCTAGATGTCCCTCAGTAAATGAGTGGATTAAGAAAATGTGGTATTACGCACAATGGAATTTTACTCAGCAATAAAAGAAAACAAATTAATGGCATTTGCAGGTAAATGGATGAAGTTGGAAGACATAATGCTAAGTGAAGTTAGTCAGTCTCAAAAATCCAAGTACCTAATGTTCTCTCTTATATAAGGAGGCTATTTCAAAGTATTGTTGGATGGGGGTACATAGGAGGATTAGAGGAACACTAGAATGGTCAAGGGAAGGGAGGGTAAGGGAGGGAGCAAGAGGAGAGGGAGGGGGAGAAAAAAAAAAAAGGTGGTTGAATGAGACGGATATCATTTTCCTTAATGCATGATTGAAGACCTGAATTGTACGAATATACTTTGTATACAAACAGTTGTACGTAAAAAGATACTAAATATATGCACTATGAGTTGTACATATTAAAAATTATAAAAATAAAATTATACATAAAAAAAAGAAGGAACGAAAAGTGAAAATTAAAACCAGCAAAGGGAGGAACTATACCAGGAGAATAAAGGAGAAACTAATACAAATTAAAAACTAGGAAACATCAAAATGATAGGGTGTAAAAATAATCTCAAATATATTGTTGCATATAAATGGCCTAAACTCATTACATCTAAAGACATAGACTGAAAGATTAAATTAAAACACAAGACCCAATAATATGCTATCACTAAGAGACTCACCTCATAGGCAAAGACATCCACAGACTTGAGTAAAAGGATGCAAAAAAAAAAAACACATATTATTCACATGGATCTTGCAAACAAGCAGGGGTTTCTATTCTCATATCAAATATAGGATGGACTTCAAGTCAAAGTTAAACAAAAGGGACAAAGTCATTTTATATTACTTAAGGGAATTGTAAAACAAAAAGAAATTTCAATCATAAATATTTATGCTCCAAACAATGTGGCATCTATGTACATCAAACAAATCCTTCTCAATATCAAGAATCAAATAAACAACCACGTAATAATACTGGGTAACTTTAGCATACCTCTCTCATCACTGGATAGATCCTCCAAATAAAAACTGAAAGCCCTACAGAACTAAAAAATAGAATTAAAAATTTAGACTTAACAGACATAAATAGAATATTTTATCCATTGATGAGTTAATACACTTTCTTCTCAGCAGCACATGGATCCTTCTCTAAAACAGATTATATCGTAGTCCACAAAGTAACTCTTAGCAAATACATAAAAATAGAGATAGTATCTCACATTCTATCACATCATAATAAAATAATATTAGGTATCAATAAAAATATTAAAAAATAGAAGCTGCTTTAGCACCTGGAGGATAAATAATACACAATTGAATGATGAACGAATAGCAGAAGAAATCAGGTGTGAAATTAAGAAAACTATGTAGCAATAAATGAGAATAGTAATACAGCATATCAATATCTCTGGATCACTATGAAGATGGCTCTAAGAGGAAAGTTCATAGCATTGAACTCATTCTTGAAAGAATAGAAAGACACCAAATAAATAATCTAACATTACATCACAAGGACCTAGGGGGGAAAAAATCAATACCAAACCAACAGAAGACAGGAAAAAAAAAATTAAAATCAGAGCCAAAATCAGAGATATTAAAAATTTTAAAATTCAAAAACTCATTGAAACAAAATTGGTCCTTTGAAAACATAAACAAAATTGATAAAGCCTTAGCCACCTAATGAAAACTAGAAGGAAATAGAAATTATTAAAACTTATGATGAAAAAGAAATTATTACCACAGATACTATGGAGATTCAGAGGATAATCAGAAACTATTTTGAAAATTTATACTCCAATAAATTTACAAAATCTGGAAGACATGAACATATTTCTAGAGACATGATCTACCCAAATTGAATCAGGAGGACATACAAAATTTATACAGATCAATTCAAGTCATGAAATTTAAGATGCCATCAAAAGCCTGCCAACAAAGAAAATTCCAGGAATGGATGGATTCACAGAGAAGTTCTACCAGACATTTAAAGAACTAACATTAATCCCCCTTAAATTATTCCATGAAATAGAAAAAGAGAGGATTCTTACAAACTCATTCTATGAATCTAGTGTCACCCTGATATCAAAATCAGGCAAAGACACACCAAGAGAGACACCTGCCTGAAGGAGTATCCCAGCCACCAGTCCGCCTGGCCGCCAGCTCACACTGCCACTGTCTCTGGGGCTGGGAATAGAAAGTCCCCGCTGCAGAGAGGGCCTGACCAGAAGAAGGGCCCTGTCCATTCCCTAGGAAACTGCGACCTGCCTAGCTGCCACTGGAACAAGTGGTATACACCTGCCAGAAGGAGCACCCCAGCCACCAGCCCACCCAACCACCAGCCCATGCCATCACCAGGACCAGGAACTGCAGGGTCCACTCTGTGGAAGGGCCCTGCTGTCTACCTGCCCAACCCCCACCAAAACAACTAGACTGGGAGGAGGCCCAGGAGGAGGAGAGTGGGGAGAAGAAAGCCAGACTGCCTGTTCTACCACACTGCAGACAGGAGGAGATCTGGAGAGAGAGGCCTGCTCCACCCCTGCAAATCGGAGAGGCAACCCGCATCTGTCCAGAGAGACACACCGCCCTGGGATTCTGTAGCTACTAAACCCAACACCAATATAATTATAGGCCTGAGGCTGCCACTGCCACAAAACTGAGTTAGCTATGCTACTACCAAGGAACAACAAAAAGGTCTGGGTAAGACATCACTAAGGTCCCTGGGGACCAGGATGCACTAGAAGGTGCAATCAGTTACGCTGTTGTGAACTAACAGGGAATCTTACACGGGCTGGCCTATCTCTTGCTTCTTCTACTAACAGCCAAATTCTAATGATTATACTCTCACTAGTCAAATAATCTAATACCTCTATTTCCTCACATCTTACTTCACAAACGTTTAAGCCAACCTCTAAGTATCCCCTTCTACCATTAGATACTGTAAACCACCACGCAAACATAGTGACTACATGGTATAAGATAACTGATCTCATCATTTTTATTTATAGCAGCAAAACTGTAAATATAAAAGTAGAAACTAACTGATATATGGACACATATTGGGTACATTGAAAGCTCTAATATTAATATTTCCCTAAAAAGTGAGGTTTTGGGTAACCTTATAAGACAAAAGGGCAGAAGTTGTAATACCTCAGGCTTACCTTGCAAGAGAGGAAAATACATAGACATCATGAAGAAACGAGGAAAGAAAATGCCCCAAACAAACCAAGATACTACAACAATAGAAATTATAGAAAGCACAGTAGGTGAAATGTCAGAGAAGGAGTACCAGATACACATAATTAAAATGATAAGGGATTTAAGAAACAACCTAAGTGAACAGATACAGGCAAAAATGGATCTTTCCAACAGAGAGATAAGAGATCAAATACAGGTAGCAAAAGATTACTTCAAGAAAGAGAAAGTTTGAAAAAAACAAACAAACAAACAAACAGATATCCTTGAAATGAAAGAAACAGTAAGCCACTTAAAAAATTCAATAGAAAGCATCACCAACAGATTGGACCACTTGGAAGATAGGACCTTAGACAATGAGGACAAAATATATAATCTTTTTTTTTTTAAATATCTTTATTCGCTTTTAGTTGTACACAATGCGTTTTTTATTCAATGCGCTTTATTTGTACGTGGTGCTGAGGATCGAACCCGGGTCACCCACGTGCTAGGCGAGTGCTCCACCGCTGAGCCACAATCCCAGCCCAAAATATATAATCTTGAAAATAAAGTTGACCTCATAGTGATGATGGTAAGAAACCAAGAACTATGGGATACCATCAAAAGACCAAATGTAAGATGTATTGGAATAGAGGAAGGTGCAGAGATTCAAACCAAAGGAATGTACAATCTCTTCAATGAAATCTTATCAGAAAATTTCCCAAGCAGGAAGAATGAATTTGAAAATCAAATACAAGAGGCCTATAGGATGCCAAATGTACAAAATTACAACAGGTCCACATCAAGGCACATTGTAATGAAAATGCCTAGCATACAAAATAAAGATAGAATTTTAAAGGCTGCAAGAGTGAAAAGTCAGATTACCTATAAGGGAAAACCAATTCGCATCTCAGCAGATTTTTCAATCCAGACCCTCAAAGCCTGGAGAGCCTGGAACAACATATACTAGGCTCTAAAGGATAAGGGATGCCAACCAAGAATTTTATATCCAGCAAAATTAAGCTTTAGATTTGAGGATGAAATAAAAACCTTCCATGATAAACAAAAGCTAAAAGAATTTACAACAAGAAAGCCTGCTCTACAGAACATTCTTGGTGAAATATTCCATGAGGAGGAAATGAAAAATAATAATGAAAATCTGCAAAGAGAAGAATTACAATAAAGGGGAAAACCAACCAAAGGAAAAATTAAGTCAAACTAAATATCAAAAATAATAAAAAATAAAAATGACTGGTAAAACAAATTATGTCTCAATAATAACCATGAATGTTAATAGCCTAAACTCACCAATTAAAAGACATAGGCTAATAGATTGGATTAAAAAAATAGACCCAACAATTTGTTACCTTCAAGAGACACATCTCATAGGAAAAGACGCCCATAGACTGAAGGTGAAAGGATGGGATAAAATATATCACTCACGTGGTCTATGTAAGCAAGCAGGGGTCTCCATCCTGATATCAAATAAATTAGAATCAAGGCAAAGTTAGTCAAAAGAAATAAAGATGGACATTTCATACTGCTTAAGGGAATCAGATCAACAAGATATAACTGTTATAAATATATATGCCCCAAATAATGGAGTATCTACATTAATCAATCAAACTCTTCTCAAGTTCAAGAATCAAACAGACCACAACACAATAATTCTAGGTGACTTTAACACACCTTTTTCAGCACTGGATAGATCTTCCAAACAAAAGTTAAACAAAGAAACTATAGAACTCAATTATACAATTAACAACTTAGACTTGACTGACATATATAAAGTATATCATCCATCAATGATCCAATACATTTTCTTCTCATCCTTCTTAAAAATGGACCATATATTATGCCATAAAACAACTCTAAGCAAACATAAAAAATTAGGGATACTACCCTGCATTCTGTCCGATCATAATGGAATGAAATTAGAAACCAATGATAAAAAAAGAAAGAAAAGCTACTCTAACACCCGGAGACTAAATAATAAACTATTGAATGACCAATGGGTTGCAGAAGACATCAGGAAGGAGATTAAGAAATTTCTAGAGGTAAATGAGAACAACGATACAACATACCGAAATCTCTGGGACACTCTGAAGGCAGTACTAAGAGGAAAGTTCATTGCATCTAGCTCATTCCTTCAAAAAAGAAAAGTCAACAATAAATGAACTAACATTACATCGCAAAGCCCTAGAAAAAGAAGAACAAATCAACCCCAAAAGAAGTAGAAGACAGGAAATAATTAAAATCAGAGCTGAAATTAATGAAATTGAAACAAACAAACAAAAAAAAAAACAATTAAAAATATTGACAGAATGAAAAGTTGGTTCTTTGAAAAAGCAAATAAAATTGATAAACCATTAGCTATGCTAACAAAGAGAAGAAGAGAGAAAACACAAATTACCAATATCTACGATGAAAAAGAAAATATCACAACAGACACTACAGAAATAAAGAAGATAATTAGAAATTATTTTGAGAATTTATACTCCAATAAAATAGAAAATAACAAAGGCATCGGCAAATTTCTAGAGACATATGATATGCCCAAACTAAATCAGGATGATATACACAATTTAAATAGGTCAATTTCAAGCAAAGAAATAGAGGATGCCATAAAAAACTTACCAACCAAGAAAAGCCCAGGACCAGATGGATACACAGCTGAGTTTTACAAGACTTTTAAAGAAGAACTAACACCCATATTTCTCAAACTATTCCATGAAATAGAAAAAGAGGAAATCCTTCCAGACTCATTCTATGAGGCCAATATCACCCTGATTCCAAAACCCGACAGAGACAAATCAAAGAAAGAAAACTTCAGACCAATATCTCTAATGAATATAGATGCAAAAATTCTCAATAAAATTCTGGCAAATTGAATACAAGAACATATCAAAAAGATAGTGCACCATGATCAAGTGGGCTTCATTCCAGGGATGCAAGGTTGGTTCAATATAAGGAAATCAATAAATGTAATTCATCACATCAACAGGCTCAAAGATAAATATCGTATGATCATCTCAATAGACGCAGAGAAAGCATTTGACAAAATACAACATCCCTTCATGTTCAAAATGCTAGAAAAAATAGGGATAACAGGAACATACCTCAACATTGTAAATGCCATCTATGCTAAGCCCCAGGCCCACATCATCCTAAATGGAGAAAAGTTGAAAGCATTCCTTCTAAAAACTGGAACAAGACAAAGATGCCCTCTTTCACCACTCCTATTTAACATAGTTCTTGAAGCCCTAGCCAGAGCAATTAGACAAATGAAAGAAATTAAAGTGATATGGATAAGAAAAGAAGAACACAAATTATCATTATTTGCATACGATATGATTCTATACATAGAAGATCCAAAAAATTCCACCAGAAATCTTCTAGATCTAATAAATGAATTCAGCAAAGTAGCTGGATAGAAAATCAATACCCATAAATCAAAGTCATTTCTGTACATCAGTGACAAATCCTCAGAAAGAGAAACTAGGAAATCCACCGCATTCACTATAGCCTCAAAAAATATATATATTTGGGAATCAACAAAAGAAGTGAAAGACCTCTACAGTGAAAACTACAGCATGCTAAAGAAAGAAATTAATGAAGATCTTAGAAGATGGAAAGATCTACCTTGTTCATGGATAGGTAGAATTAATATTGTCAAAATGACCATTCTCCCAAAAGCACTATACAGATTCAATGCAATACCAATCAAAATCCCAATATCATTTCTCATAGAAATAGAAAAAAGCAATCATGAATTTCATCTGCAAAAATAAGAGACCCAGAATAGCCAAAGCGATTCTTAGCAAGAAGAATGAAGCAGGTGGCATTACTATTCCAGACCTTAAATTTTACTACAAAGCAATAGTAACTAAAACAGCATGGTATTGGCATCAAAATAAACCAGTTGACCAATGGTACAGAATAGAAGACACAGAGACGAACTCACACACCTACAGTTATCTTATGTTAGACAAAGGTGCCAGAAACGTTCACTGGAGAAAAGACAACCTCTTCAACAAATGGTGTTGGGAAAACCAGAAATCCTCATGTAATAAAATGAAATTAAATCTCTTCTCTCACCATGCACAATACTTAACTCAAAGTGGATCAAGGACCTAGGAATTAAACTGGAGACCTTGCACCTAATAGAAGAAAAAGTAGGCCCAAATCTCCAACATGTTGGTTTAGGCTCCAACTTCCTCAATAAGACCCCTATAGTGCAAGAACTAAAAACAAGAATCAATAAATGGGATGGATTCAAACTAAAAAGCTTCTTCTCAGCAAAAGAAACAATCAGTGAAGTGAATAGAGGACCTACAGAATGGGAGCAAATCTTTACCACAAGCACATCAGATAGAACACTAACCTCAAGGATTTATAAAGCCCTCAAAAGCCTTAACACCAAAAAAAAAAAATAATTAATAAATGGGCCAAGGAACTAAACAGACACTTCTCAGAAGATGATATACAAACAATCAACAAATATATGAAATAATGTTCAACATCTCTAGCGATTAGAGAAATGCAAATCACAGCCACTCTAAGATTTCATCTTACTCCAGTCAGAATGGCAGCTATCAAAAAAACAAACACCAATAAATGCTGGCGAGGATGTGGGGAAAAAGGCACGCTAACACATTGTTGGTGGGACTGAAAAATGGTGCAGCCAATATGGAAAGTAGTATGAAAATTCCTAGGAAAACCTGGAATGGAACCACCATTTGACCCAGCTATCCCACTCCTTGGCCTATTCCCAAAGGACTTAAAAACAGCTTACTACAAGGACACAGCTACATCAATGTTTATAGCAGCACAATTCACAATAGGTAGATTGTGGAACCAACCCTGATGCCCTTCAGCAGATGAATGGATAGGGAAACTTTGGTATATATATACAATGGAACACTACTCAGCACTAAAGGAGAATAAAATTATGGAATTTGCAGGTAAATGGATGGAGTTGGAGAAAATAATGCTAAGTGAAGTTAGCCAATCTCAAAAAACCAAAGGTTTAATGATCTCTTTGATAGGAAGATACTAACTTATAAAGGCAAGAGAGAGGGGATGAGAAGAATGAAAGAGCTTTAAATGGAACAAAGAGGGCGGAGGGATGGGAGGGGGTAAGGGGATAGGAATAATGGCAGACTGAGTTATCCATGATTACCCTAAATACATGTATGAAGACACAATTATTGTAAAAAGTTTATATAAAACCAGTAACTAGAAAAATTATATTACATTTCATTTATATGTAATATGAAATGAAATGTACTCTGTAAACATGTATAACAAATTAGAATAATAAGAAATTAAAAAATTAAAAAAAATTATTTTTTTAATTCTGAGAGTAAAAAAAAAATATAAAAAAAATTAGAAAAGACACACCAAGAAATAAAAATGTCAGACAAACATACTTGACAAACATAGATGCAAAAATTCTCAATACAAATTGCATACAAGAAAAAAAAAAAAAAGAAGAAGAAAGAAAAAAAACAACCCCATTAAAAGACAGTGCACTATGATAAAGTGGGTTTCATCATTCCAGGGATGCAAAATTGGTTTAAAATATGGAAATCAATAAACATAATTCACCACATAAATAGATTTAAAGACAAAAATCACATAATTATCTCAAAAGATGCAGAAAATGCATATCACAAAATACATCATCCCTTCATGTTCCAAATACTAGAAAAAGTATAGATTGTGTAAGAATATGCCTCAACATTGTAAAAGCAACAACAAAAAACAAAACAAAACAACAACAACAAAAAAAGGCCACTCTCATTCTAAGTGCAGAAAAAAAGCATTCCCTCTGCAAACTGGAACAAGATAGGGATGCCCTTTTAAACCACTTCTATTCCATATAGTCCTTGAAACTCCAGCCAGAGAAATTAAGAAAAAATAACATTAATCATAAAAGTGTATATGTGTAGGAAAATAATAGCTCAGAGCTCAAACTCTTTCTGTTTGCTGATGACACGATTCTATATTTAGAAGACACACACACACACACACACACACACACACACATCTCCAACAGAAAGTTTTTAGAACTCATAAATTAATTCAGCCATGAAGCGGGATACAAAATTAACACTAATAAATTAATTGCATTGTTATACATAGAAGATGAATAAGTTGAAGGAGAAATTAGAAAAACTATCCCATTCACAATAGCTTAAAAAACAAAAACATTTGAGAATCAATCTAACAAGACATAAATGACCTCTACAATGAATTCCACAGAATACTATAGAAAGAAATTGAAGAAGACCTTAGAAGTTAGAAAGATCTCCCATGTTCTTGGATAGGCAGAATTATATTGACAAAGTGACCATACTCCCAAAATTGCTGTACAGATTTAATACAATTCCTGCTAAAATTCCAGTAATGTTCTTTCTATAATTAGAAAAGGCAGTAATTCAATTTATTTGAAAATATTAGAGGCCCAGAGTAGCCAAAACAATCCTTATAAGAAAAGTGAAGCAGGAGGTATCACAATGGCAGAACTTAAATTATTCTACATAGTCACAAAAACAGCAGGGAATTGGCACAAAAAATAGGCATGAAACCCAAAGGAATAGGATATAAAACACAGAGACAAACCCACATAGATACAGTTATCTTATTTTACACAAAGGTGCCAAAAATATGCTTCAGATAAAAGATAGCTTCTTCAACAAATGGTGCTGGGAAAACTGGAAATCCATATGTAGAATGAAATTAAACCCCTATCTCTCATCCAGCATAAAACTCAAAACAAAGTAGATGAAAGATCTAGGTTCTTCACCTACTAGAAGAAAATGTAGGCCCTACACACCAACATGTTAGCTTAGGACCTTATTTCCTCAAGACTCCTAAAATGAAAGAAGTAAGATAAAAAATCAATATATGGGACGGTATCAAACTAAAAATCTTCTTCACAACCTACTAAATAAGCAAGGGTGTAAAGAGAAAGCCTACAGAATAGGAGAAAACCTTTGTCACCTGCACCTCAGATAAGGTATTGATTTCCAGGATATACAAATCTCAAAAAGCTTAACAACAAAAAATAAAGAAAAAAATCAATAAATGGACAAAGGAAATAAATAGACATTTCACAGAAGAAGAAATAGGAAAGGTCAACTAATATATGAAAAAAAAAATTATTTCACAAGCTATAATCTCATGCCTATAATCTCAGTGGCTCGGGAGGCTGAGGCAGGAGGGTTGTGAGTTCAAAGCCAGCCTTGGCAAAAGTGAGGCACTAAGCAACTCAGTGAGATCCTGTCTCTAAATAAAATACAAAATAGGGCTGGAGATGTAGCTCAGTGTTTGAGTGCCCCTGAGTTCAATCACTGGTACTCCCCAACCCGTCCCAAAAGTTTAACATCTCTAGCAATTAGAGTAATGCAAAGTAAAACTACACTGAGATTTCATCTCACTCCAGTCAGAACAGCAATCATCAAGAATATAAGTAATAATAAATGTTGGCAAGGTTGCAGGGGAAAAGATACACTCATACATATTTGTTGGGACTGCAAATTAGTGCAACCACTCTGGAAAGCAATGTGGAGATTCCTAAAAAAAACTAAAAATGGAACTACCATTTGACCCAATTATTTCATTCCTTAGTATATATTCAAAGGAGTTAAAATTAGCATTATAGTGATGCAGCCACATCAATGTTTATAGCAGCACAACTTACAATAACTAAGTTATGGAACCATTAGATGCCCAATATTCCATTGTGGTATATATTTACTCAGCCATAAAGAAGAATGACTTTATCCAGCAAATGGACAGATCTGGAGACTGTCATGTTAAGTGAAATAAGCCAATCTCAAAACACCAAAGGTTGGGAAGAATAGAAGTTCCGTGCATTATTCAAAGGGGAATGAAGGTAAAGGAGATGAATAGAAATAGGAAAGGCAGTGTAATAAATCTGACATAACTTTGCTATATACATATATGAAATCACCACAGTGAATCTCAACATCATGAACATCCACAATACTGGGATCCTAACTGGAATAACATGTATTCTATGCTTGTATAAATATATTAAAATAGATCCTACTGTCTTATATAACTAAAAAAAAAATTTTAAAGTAAAGAGATTATCAAATATATGCCAATTAACAACACATCCTTAAAATACATCCAAAGAAGAAGTCATAGGTGAAATTAAAAATACGTAGAGATGAAAATGTTAATTTAATACCATGACTCATGGGATGCAATGAAAGTGGTGCACAAAAGGAAATTGTAGCTGTACATGGAAACATTAAAAAGAAATCAGATCTAAAGTCAACAATTTTACATCCCAAGGACACAAAAAGAGGAGCAAATTAAACCCAAAGCTAGTAGAAGAATGGAAATTAGTAAGATCAGAAAAAAAAAGACAAATTAAATTGGAAATGTAAAATAGTATAACAAAAGTCAATTCTTCAAAGAGATTAATTAAACAGACAAACTTTATTTGCAGTGACAAAGAATAAGGAGAAGACATAAATATCAAAAATCAGAAATGGAAAGTGTACACAATTTTATCAACCTTGAATTAATAAAACAAAATATTACATGAATAGGAATAATTATATATCAAAAAATTATATACTCTAGATGAAATGGACACATTTTAGCCATATAAATTATCTAAACTAATTAAAGAGGAAATAAAGGATCTCACCAAACCTACAATAATATATTGAATTACTAATCAACAACCTTTCAACAAAGAAAATATCAACTCAGATAGCTTTATTGGCATGTTTTACCAAACATTCAAAAAAAAAAAAAAAAAAAGTGAACACCAAGACTTCCTTTCTCAAAAGTAAAAAGAGAAAAATGTAAAACATAATAGATGAGGAAGAACTATTGCCTAATATTAACCTGATAACAAAGCCAGGCAAATGATATCACAAGAAAATTTCAGAGCAGTATCATTTATGTATATACTTGCAAAACCCTGAACAAAATACCATCAAACTGAATCCAACCACATATTAAAATTATTGTACACAAGGACCTAGTAAAATTTACTTCAAGAACATGTAGATCACTCAAAATAGAAAATCCACATTTTATTCCACATTAATAGAATGAAGGGGAAAAACACAGAAGCAAAATATGGCAAAATATGAACATGTCAATGTAAATGATGGGAAATTATGCCAAATGCAATTATATTCCATCATAAAATTACTCAGAGAAATATAAGTAAAATGGAAGGGTCTCAACATATTAAAGGATTTTTTTTAACTTTTTATTTCTGGAAACTGGGATTTTTTTCTTTCTTTTGAATTCAGCTATGATTTTTTTTTTCCTTTCTAAGCTTTAATTGTTTAAAACTATATAGCGATTGCTATTAAAGATAGACAAGGAAGTAGACACTATTGAATAAATTAATCAATAGACAAAAAGGAATAAATCCATGATGAGAAGGTATTTAAATTAACTATGTAAATACTGTACCCCAAAGGAGGGGAAACCCAACTCCTCATCCCATATGTGTGGGCTGTGCACAGAGGCTCTCTTCCAAAACTAGAGTAGAGAAGGGGAGAAAATATATAACCACAGAGTGGAGAAACCAGGCAAAGAGCTTAGTCAGATTATCCAATGACTATCAACATTCATAAACCATGTTGACAGTACATACCCCTGATGTGATATGACGTAAATGGCACTTTACTCCTGTGGTCTTCCTTCCAAAAAATTAGAACTACAAGTGGGCTCTGAAGGTAGATACTCAGCATCCCACTCTTATTATCTCTTTCTACATGGAGGCCTTGTGGAGTGAGTAGTTGGGTGGGTTCACTATTTGGAGAGAAAAGTGAGCACAGAGATTTTTGCTGGTCCTAAACTCAGGCTAACTCACTGCAATGAAAATTTCAGTTGGGTTTTCAAACAAATTCTAGGCAATTGTGTATTCCTCTGTCATTTTCTTTTAATGTGATGATTGCTGTTTGACAGGTTAGATAAAGCATTTTGAACCACTACATTAACCTAAATGACATCTTTCTGGGTTTAGTTGTGTGTTACTTTTCCTTTATGATTCCTTGAAACTATTCCTTGTATGTCTGAACTTCTGCCATTTTGATATGAATGTATGGTAAGCAAAAACAACGTTGTGGGTTCTAATAGCTTTTTTATATATAAATAAAGATGCTGTTACATTTGCTTTCTTTCTGACATAGCATAAGCATAACCTTTTTGTCATTGTGTCTCAGGATCATATTAGATTGACACTTTAAGAGTGATTCTCAATTTAGGGAACTGATTAGAGTCAAGCAGTTTCCCCAAATTCCTGCTCATCTAACTTGGCTTTGATTTGATTTGCAGCTATCACATTTCTTCCCTTAGAAATTGAATTAGTCAGTGTTCCTTGAGCAACCCACTCTCTGTATTCTATAAACAATATGTTAGGTCAGGAACAAGATGGACAAATTGCCTGTCTTAAAGGGACTTTACATTCTAGAGAGGAAGCTGACAATAAGCAGATAATCACATATATACATACAATATAACACAGGAAGTGATAAGTAACATTGGAAGGAAAATCAGTTTTAGAAGACAGTCTGAGAGCAACAGGTTATGCAGTTCAATGCACAGTGGTCTCTGCATCGATCGAAGAACGGCATGAGAAGCATGAGTGAGCCACACAGGTATCTCAGTATGTTATGTGCAGAAACTCAGAACAGGCAAGATCTTGTTTGGTTTTATTAAAAGACAAAAACAAATGCTTTTTTTATTTTTTAGTAAGATGGAGAGAACACGAACCGCGACCACAATGCTCTCCAGTATTTGCATATCTTGCTTGATAATTAGATAACCTAGGGTTATCTTGTTGAATGTCAGATCCTCATCTGTGCAATCAACTAAAATTATGAGTTTATTGTTATAAGTCAAGGATGGGGATGTCAAGTGAGGTCCAGGATGCTGGTTATATTTTCTTCTTTGATCTCAGTAACAGTCACAGGAATATATTCATTTTGCAAATAGGTCTGATTATGCATTTTTCTGCACTCTGTATTTCAATACAAACTCAAAATAAATAACTAATTAGCAGTTTTCTTACAAAATGTAAACAAGTATGTGTGTGTGTGTGTGTGTGTGTGTGTGTGTGTGTAGGAATATAACACATCCAACCAAGTACCTGGTATATGTTGGTTATGACAAATGTCATCCCTATTTTATCTATCCTAGAAAGTCCTTTAAGGAATCCTAGAGATTTCTTTTAGCTTACTGTTGTCAAAAATTGATTACAAAGTAAATACATTTTTAAAAATTGATAATGTGTTCAATGATAAAGGAAGCAGCACAAAAAAAAAAAAGCCTTAACACATTTTGTTCCATTGTTTCAGATGTGGGACATCTATAAAACACTTAAATAGAGAATGTAAGATAATTATACAAAATTATATGAATAAGAATATAATTAACAATGGTATCAAAATTGATATTAATTAGTATTATATAATAAGGTACATTACTTTAGATTATGGTATCCAAACTGTTTTAATATACCTGTGTCAATTTTGTTGAAATATTCGAAGCATTGGAAACTTGGGACTTAATGGGTTTAAGATCTAACCACCAGCTGCCAACGTAAGCCCTGCTTTACCAAACATTCTTATCTTTCTCTCCCTTTCCTTAGAGTCAGTTTTTCCTTCTAATAATTGTTCCATCTCATTTTTTAAGTACATTTATTTAACTTTCTATCTTCTTCCAATTTTCTATCCATTATTGTTTAACTAAAAAACTATATTCAGGTAGCAGACTTCATATATGCAGAACCCTTAAAGGAATTAATGTGAGGGAAGACTTTTGTATTTATCTTGATTCTTCTACCTTTTAAATGGAATTGGAAATTTTGTCTATTATTACTTTCTTCCTCCATTACCTCCCTCTTTCCTACCTTCTCTCCTCCTCCTCTTTCTTTCTCTAGCTCCATCCCTGCATACATTCTTTTTCTTTTTTAAGATTTTGCAACTTTTTCATGTAGCTCGTGATTTTTGTCTTTGTTTTAAGGACATAAACACACATCCTCACCAGAAATGCAAGGAAAAAAAAGTGTGCAATCAGTCAGTCATGCAATCACATCCCCAGATGCACCTGTGTCTTGCCCTCTTCTCTCAGAAACTCTCCTCACTTGTAAACTCCCCATTTTAAGAAATCGGCCAATCCCTGAAGACTCTCTCCACGTTATTCATTTGAAATTTTGAGCATATCCCATAAGCAAGGAAAATCTGTGCGTTCTCTTTCCCTAACTTGAAACCTTTCCAGATTTATCTATGACATGGTTTTCATAGCTATAGGAAGTTAAGAAACCTCTGTGTAATTGCAACATTACCAGATTCTTTACTTGAGGCAGGCGACTTTTACAATTTGCAAGAGGTATTCAGAGTTGGCTGTAAATCTTAATGACATGGGCTCAGACCATTTAATCAGGCAGCTTCAAGGAATATCTCTTGAGACCATTTCATCTCTTCTGCTTGACAGTCTTGACCCAAGATGAGTCTGAGTCCCAAATTCATTAAAGCTCTCAAACCTTGACATTTATTTTGTCCTAGAAAAAAAATAGGGTGTACCTGATCAAACTTGTCTACCTAAGAATTCTTGCCATTGTGTTCAACTAACTCACAGACATTTGTCATTTCCAGATTCATCACAAATGTTGCTTGTGTAGTAATGAAAAAGAATAGAATGATTAACAGAGAAAGAGTCTTAATAAATCTGTGAATTAAATCCCCGAATGCTAGCAAGTTTCACGTTTTGTCAGGCTAGCATATATTGGTGGGTAAATTTTGCTCTAGGTCGCCATCTAACCAGTTTACATGGACTCTTGACTTTATCCTGGCTTTGTATCCCTGAGAGTTGATTTGGGAAGGAAAATCTCCAAAAGATATGTCTGTTGGGGCCTACAGAGAGTTGGGACTCAGGGAGCAGCGATAATAAAAGCACAGAAGAAATACACTCAAGAGTTGCAAACTTTTAGGAGTTTTACTTGCTGGTCTCTTTGTTCTTGTTTTTGTTGTTGTTGTTGTTGTTATTGTTTTGTCCAACTCATGTTTCTGCCCAGTTAGATATCTGCTTTATAGATGCATTCTTAAAATCACAGAAATTATCCATGTATCTTATAATATGTCATGATTACACCAAGAAGACTTTGAAATTATACTGGCCACTTTGAAAACTTTATATAACTAAAATGTTCAACCTAGATGTAATAAGGAAAATTATTGTTAGTATTCAATATGTCTTTTTCAAATGACAATATGAAGATTCTATATACAATTCTGACTGCAAAATAATTATATTAATGGGCTGTTTTGGCCATAGCTAATTAAGAAAAAAAAAAAAGAAAGAAAATCTAGGTACATTTTTACATGGTTGTTGGAACTGCAAATTACTACGGAAATAAGAATGGAGATTTCTCACAAGAGTAGGATTGATTCCACCTTATGACTCAGCTATTCCAGTCTTTGGTATTTCTCCAAAAGAATTAAAATCAGTATGCTATAGTGATACACACATACCCATGTTTATAGCAGCACAATTCACAATAGCCAAGTTACGGAAGCAGCACAGGTGTTAATCAACAGATGAATGGATAGACAAAATGTGGTATAAATACACAGTCATATGTATTCAACCATAAAGAAGGAGAAAATTATGTCATTTATTGGTAAATAAATTGAACTGTAGGACATCAGACTAAGTGAAACAGACCCAGAAAGGCAAGGGTCAGATATTTTCTTTCATATGCTGAAGTTAAAAAGGAATAAAAAAATGTATCTCAGCTTGGAATGGTGGCACATGCCTGCAGTCTCAGTGACTTGGGAGAATATTGCCAGAAGATTACATATTTGAGGTCAGTCTCAGCAATTTAGTGAGACCCTTTGTCAAAATAAAAAATAAAAAGAGCTGGGGATGTGGCACAGTGGGTAAGTGCCCCTTGGTTCAATGCCTGGTACCAAAACAAAAACAAAACAAAAAACAACAATAACAACAACAAAGGAGACCAGTAGAGTACAATAGAGTATAAGAAGATTGAGAGAAGAGGCAGGGAGAGGAAGTCTGTGGAATGAAATTGACCAAATTTTGATATGTTTGTGAATCAATAATTGCAATGAATCCCACTTTCGTGTATAATTAAAAAAAAAATAATAGAAGACAGACCAGTAAAGTAGAAGAAGGGAATCAGGGAAAAGGAGGAGGGGAAGGAAAAGAGCATTTCTGAGAAATGTAATTGACCAAATTACGCGCATGTGGAAATATGTTACAATGAATATCACTCATGTATAATTATAATACACCAATAAAAAAACCAAAAATATGAAAATCTGAGGGCTATTTAGATTTAGATTTGGAATTGCTAATTTGAATAAGTTGTTGTTGTTGTTGTTTTGGGTACTGGGGTTTGAAACCAGGGGCACTTAAGCCACATACTCAGCCCTTTCTTTTCTTTTTTTTTTTTTTTTTTTTTTTTTTTTTTCGATTTAGAGTTAGGGTCTTGCTAAATTGCTCAGGGCCTTGCAAAATTGCTGGGTCTGTCTTTGAATTTGTCATCCTTGTGCCTCAGCCTCCTGAGCCAGTGGGATTACAGGTATGCTTCACCACACCCAGCCAGTTTTTTTAAATTCATTATTTAAATTCAAAGTTGTATTTGTAACAGTAGCATGTATTATAATTCATAATACACATATATAGCATCTTTTTACATAACACTGTATACAAAGTATATTCGTACTATTCAAGTCTTCAATCATGCATTTAGGATAATGATATCCATTTTATCCCACATTATCTGCTCCTGCTTTTTGTGCTTCTCCATTACCAAATACTACTTCCTTTTATTTCTCCTTAATTCCCTTTTCTAATCCTCAACCATCTTCCCCCTTGGATTATGTTCCCAGATCATCATTTTCTTGAAAATTAGACTAACAGAAACAAAAGCAAACAGAAAAACAAACAAAAAACAAAACAAAACAACAACAACAACAACAAAAAAAAAAACATACAAATAAGAGAAACAAACAAAACCAGGATACTAGCCTTGGAAGGCAAGTTTAAGACCCTGCCAAGTTCTCTGTTACAGATAATTATTTCAGTTCCTCTGAACCTCTTGTAGGAGGTGCATAAATTTACTAATGAATTTGAACAATATTGAGACTCTGTAATCCCAAAATACCCGGATAATATCAACTAATACTATGTAGGTAGGTCCTTCTGATTCTAAATTATGCATCAGAGAACAATCAGACCTAAAAACATGATTTAATAGACCTGGAAATAATGCAGCTCTTCATGAAATGCAATTAGCAGAACAACACACATATGGAAAAATCTTTGCTGATGGTTATGTCTTCAAGTTCCAATAAAGATTCACTAGACTTGGAAACCACAAAACAATATATTCATTGGATATTTTAGAGACAAATTTTCAATACTTTCAGATAGCATTATGATGGAGAATGGAGAAATTTAGGTTGGTTTTGCCATAATGGGCCTCATGCACCCTTAGGCTATCTTTTTTTTTTTTTTTTTTTTTTTTGAAAATTAAGCCAACTTTTATTAATGTTCCATGTGAGTTCTTAAAAAATGTACATTCTCAGTTGAGTAAACATATCTATATTTATCTACCAGTTCAAGCTTGCCAATTTTTATTATTCTAATCTTTGGCATCTTTATTCCTTTCAGCTGACTTGATTTATCAATTTCTGAAAGGCATATCTTACAAACTCCAACTAAATGTATTTTTCCAGTAGATCTGCCAATAGTTGTTCACTTTATATATTTTGAAGCCATATTATCAATCTACATGTCCACAGCCACAGATTTTTTAAATTACTAGTATATGTCATCCTTTATACCTTGTTTTGTAATGTTAGAACTGCTGCCGTGGCTTTTGTTTGTATTTGCCTGCCATATCTTTTTCCATATTTTTGTTTTCAATCTTTTTTTTTTGGCAATTAGAGAAATGCAAATCAAAACTACTCTAAGATTTCATTTCACTCCAGTCAGAATGGCAGCTATCAAGAACACAAACAACAATAAATGTTGGAGAGGATGTGGGGACAAAGGCACACTCATACATTGCTGGTGGGACTGCAAAATGGTGCAACCGCTATGGAAAGCAGTATGGAGATTTCTTGGGAAAATGGGAATGGAACCACCCTATGACCCAGCCATCCCACTCCTGGGTCTATTCCCAAAAGACTTAAAAACAACATATTACAGTGACACAGCCACTTCAATGTTTATAGCAGCACAATTCACAATAGCTAGGTTATGGAACCAACCTAGATGCCCCTCAGTAGATGAGTGGATAAAGAAAATATGGTATATATACAAAATGGAATTTTACTCAGCAATAAGAGAGAATAAAATAATGGCATTTGCAGGTAAATGGATGAAGTTGGAGAATATAATGCTAAGTGAAATTAGTCAATCTCAAAAATCCAAGTACCGAATGTTTTCTCTGATATAAGGAGGCTGGTTCACAGAGTTGTTGGAAGGGGGTACATAGGATCAGAGGAACACTAGAATGGTCAACGGAAAGGGAGGGGAGGGAGGGAGTAAGGGGGGGGTTGGAAAAAAATTGGTGGTTGAATGAGATGGATATCATTATCCTAAATGCATGATTGAAGATCTGAATGGTACTTATATACTTTGTATACAAGCAGTTGTATGTAAAAAGATATTATACTTGTGCATGATGAATAAGTAAATAAATAATAAAAAAATTAAAAAAAAAAAAAAAAAGATTGAAAACAAAAATATGGAAAAAGGCTATCTTTAATACATGGTGTTAACACAGCCCAGATGGCTGAATCGATTGCCCTAATTAGAGCAGGTCACTTGGCCATAGACAAGAAAATTTTTAAAACAGAAAACACCTAAATATTTGCCCAGGATTTTCTGATAGTTTGGAAAGGACAAAGGAGAAACCCTTCCACATATGGGCTCACACTTCCAAGTTGAAGTACTCATTTCCTTGAGTCTCATTTTCATGAAGGTCAAACTCTAAAAGGTTGAAAGCTGGAGCTGAGGACCTAACCAGTATGAGATATAGTTTTCTTTTTAATTAGAAAGCTTTGTGAATCACAGACAAACAATATATTTGAGGTTTAAAAGGGGTGGTTTTTCAGAACGAAAAGATGAAGAAATGGTTCCTGAGTTTTGGGAAAAAGAGAGAGCTTCCGTTAAGCATTAGGATCAGCTTCAATGATGGAACATCATTTTAAGTTTGGAAAAGGCCTCAAACTTCCAATATCAGAGCTACACCACTTCTTGGTATTTTTGAAAAAAGTATTAAAGTCAGAATACTGTAGAAATACATTTGTACCCATGCTTATAGCATCGCATTTCACAATAGCCAAGTTACAGAACTAGCCTAGGTTTTCATCAACAGAGGAGTTGAGAAAGAAGGTGGTCCATATACACAATTCTGCCACGAAGAACACAGTTATGTCATTGGCAGGAAAATGGACAGAACTTGAGAGCAACATGTTATGTGAAATAAGCCAGACTCAGAAAGTCGAGAATTGTATGTTTTCTCTGACACGTTGAAGCTAGAAAGCAAAATGGGAAAAAGGAGGTCTCATGAAAATTGAAGGGAGACCAATAGAGTAGAATAAGTAGACTAGGAGGAAGGAGGAAAGGAGTGAAATCGTAGATACTAGGGAATGAAGTTGACCAAATTGTGTACATGTACAATTACATCACAACAAATCCCACTGTTACATACAACTATAATGTTCTAATAAAAATAATTTTTAAAAGACCATCACCAAGCTGGGCACAATGGCGCACAAGCCTGTAAATCCCAGCACTTGGGAGGCTGAGGCAGGAGGATTGCAAGTTCAAAGCCAGCCTCAGCAATGGCAAGGCACTTAGCAACTCAGGGAGACCCTGTCTCTAATAAAATACAAAAAAGGGCTGGTGATGTGGCCCAGTGGTCGAGTGCCCCTGAGTTCAATCCCTGGTACCAAAAAAAAAAAACAAAAACAAAAACAAAAACAAAAACAAAAAACCATCACCAGATGTGGGCCCTTGACCTAAGATTTCCAGAACCATGAGCTAAAATAAACCTATTTTCATTAAAACTTACAACAAACGAGTAAAAATAAAACTCTTGAGAGTCACAACGTGGCAGACACAAAGGATGGAGGTAAGGGAGTCCTTAATATGAGTAACAGGTTTTTTCCTTGCTTTTCCTTGAAGAAGTTAAGAATCCTGACCAAAGGAATGTCCTCAGATATCTTCAGAAAGGGGTTTTAAAATGGAGGACAGAGCTCCAAAGTCAGGGAAGGGAGAACATTTTTGGTGAAAGAGGTAGAGACAAATTCAGTCTGAGAAAGAGGAGGCCCCATCTCAAAAGCATAACCCTGTGCCAGCATCACTCACACAATTCTCGAAATGTTTGTAAGGTCCACAGAGCAGATTTCCAATGGATAGCAAGACTAGAAGAAACCCACAGCAGCCAATCCCAAACCCAAGGAAATGGGATGGTTTCTGCCACTTCCCATTTGATCTTTCCCTCACATTCACTGAGTATCCACTTTGTCACATACAAAGAGTGTCTGTGTGCAGATTTGCATGTGCCATGCCAAAATTTTAGGAAATACGGAGAGATACAATGCTGCACAAACAAAAGAACGAAATTTCTTAAGATGCAGAGGTAATGTAGGAAAAAGAAAACTTTAGAATCCTGATTACTATTTTCATAGAGATATGAAAAAAAAAAATGGCAACAACAAAAAATTAACAACCAGGTCTTTAGAGATTCAAAAACTGAATAGCTTTCCTGATGTGATGGCACATGCCTGTAATTCCAGTGACTCAGGAGGCTGAGGCAGGAGGATAGCAAGTTTGAAGCCAGCCTCAGCAACTTAGTGAGACCATTTCTTAAAATAAAATAAAGAGCTCTAGAGCTGTAGGTCAGCACATCTGTATAGAGCAAGTATATCCCACTTGTATAGCATGGGGAAAACCCCAGGTTTAATTCCTAGTTCTGGAAAAAAAAAATAACATTACTATATTCCACACAAATTTTCATACAAAAAGAAAAAAAAAAAAGTAATGCAACTAAATAGTAAGAGGAAGCAAGCCTTAGGAAAGCGAAGAAAAATGTGGCCTAATTGAAATCTATAAATAACCAAACTATTTTAAAGATATACAGATTGTGAGTCTTTAAAATAAGATCCAGTTTTGCAATAATATGACAGACATATCAATTAACTGATAGTAAATTTGAAAATAAACAAAAATAAAAGCAACACAAAAGGCAATGATAACAAAAGAAAACATGTATAGCAATCTGAGTGTGCTACAAAATATACGCCAAAACACAATGATGCACTTGTTAATGAAATGGTTAATAAAGAATGGATTAAAATGGGCATCTTGTTAAGTAATGGTGAGGTGCAAAAATGCTGTTTTAAAGATTTAAGTTGAAACAATGACACAAAGTGACTCTTCCCATTTATTGTGACCAGCAGATGAACTTTATAAAGACATTTATTCTATGTTGTCCCCAATTCAATATTTTTCAAAATTTCATAAAAACCTTGATAGGATCCAAAACTGACCTTGAAATAATCAAATTATCAGAAAAGATCTGGATATAAACTACAAACATTATCTCTAGCATTCCTCTTATGGCCACCTGGTAGTGCTAGAGGATCTCAGGTGGAACCTTGCTAAATTTTTGCATGATCACACCTATCTAAAAGACAAATTGGTCATCATTCTTTACACACACTTGTGGGTAATTTTTCAAAAGTGTTTTAACAAAGTCTCCAGCCATGCCTCACCTGCTGACAATTTAATCTTGATAAAAATTTAAACGGACATGTGTGAGAGTCAAACATCAAGCCCCACTTGAACACATCAAAAGAACTTTTACGCAATTAACACCTTCTATGTGATTTTTATTATGTTCTGGTTGCTAAGGATAGATCAAAGACATTCCTTGTCAAAGAGCTATGGTTCTTACAGAAGCATAATAGTTTTTCAATTTTGTGTTTCTTACTTGGGGATCCCAGACCACATTTCTTGTGATTATTCATTCTGCTGAGATTGACATAAACAGTGGTGCAATGCATTGCATTTACTCAAAATGCCACTATTAATAATGTCACCAATATTCAAGCAAGGAATTAAGAATGGATGGGATTCTCAAAGTTAGAAAACTTTCAGAAATACTTGAACTTTTCTGGCCCAAGTCCCTGCCCTCACACGGAAGGCAGTGATATCATTTTCTTTAGAACTTACAGATTTTATCCTCTGAGCTAATAACAGGACAATGCATGCAGCTAAGAATAATCATCCAAGTCTTACACACTGCTACGTTGTAAACATGATCAAATACTGCAAGAAATTCTGTAATACCCTCTGTTGTATAATGGACAGGCATTTTCCCCTCAACATTCTCCCAAGCAAAGTATGGAAGATCTAAAACGTAGAGACAGGATTTCCTGAAAACATCATCAGAGAAATACAGTCTTTGATCCTTGATAGAAAGGACCTTATAAGACACTTTTAGCAATTGACATAGCAATAAAACTCCAAGAGAATTGATCCTTGCATTTTTGTCTACCAATTAAGGCGACACAAATCTGGAAGTCTAGACCCTAGATTGAGAGTTTGTGACAAGTTTTTGAAAGTGTCAGGAGCCCAAGAACTTCTAGATGCCCTCCTACTAATCTGTCCATGATAACCTTATACTCTTGTATTTCACACTTTGGACTTTGTCCAGTTTACATTCATATGTTGCTAATAGCATAGAACCTGTAGTAGGACCTTGTTGAAGACACATTGTAAATCTGATACTACATCCTTCTTTACTGTTTACAAATGTGTCGTAAGTTATTCTCTAACCTTATTATTAAGGTCCTACAGACTATACTTATAGTTCTGTACCTTAAAGATACTGAATTTCATATGCATTGCCTGAAAGATTGCATGAAAGTCAAATTGAAATCACTTTCATTGGACTTTTCAAGTACCTAAAATAAACTGACATTATTATTACAGCTAATCCTATAAAAAGCAGGCTATAAATTTAAAGGGGGGGGGGTGTGTTCCTGCAAAAATAAATACAGTATTATCCATGGTGGTTGAGGACAAAATAAGCATCTGGGCTGTTGTATCATCTGTAGACCACTTATTCTATGCAGAGATTCTCCGTGTGTGTGTGTGTGTGTGTGTGTGTGTGTGTGTGTGTGTGTTTAATGAGTTATTTCATTCCAAGTAATGTGCCTTCTTAAGAAAGACAGAACTGGTATAGTATATTGTGTTTAATGATATAAACAACCCTAAGAATATCTACACTTGATTAAGATCCTAGTACATGTGGATGCTCCAAGCCTTTATTTATTGTTTACACAAAATTATTATTTGTAATTATCTAGTATTGGTCAGATTTGGGTGTTATAAAAGAAATGAATTTCTGTAAACCGTGACATATTTTAAAAGTAGTCTGAGGTGCAGGAATGAAACCAGCATATGGTACTTACAATTAACCAAAGTTATCATTAACCCAATTTTATGTTATCATGCAATAAATGATTCTCCTAATAAAAATGATCAAAACAAAGATATGGTTAGAGGTGTTTTTTGTTAACCTCAGTGAAAATTATAAATGGTAATTCTACCATTCTCAAGGATTGACTGAAAAGTTTAAATTGTTTCGACAAGTGATAATGGACAACCCACTTACTTTGTTTTTTCTGTTAGCTAGCCAAGTCTGTGTCTACATTTTTGTCCAAACTTGGTGTTATATCAGTCTGCTCAGGCTATCATAACAAAATACCAAAGACTGGGTAGCTTAAACTGAAGGCATTTAATTTCTCACAGTTCTGGAGGATGGAAGTTCAAGATCAATGTATGAGCAGATTTGTGTGCTGGTGAGGCCTTTCTTCCTGGCGTAAGGATGGTCTCTCTCTCTCTCTCTTGTCACATGCTCCTTCCTCTGTGTGTTCTCACAGACACTTTGAGCAGATAATATTGGTTTCGGTACCAAGAAGTTGGCTGCTGCCATTTACCTGAACATGTCGAAGTGGATTTGGAACTGAGTATTGGGTGGAGACTGAGAGATGTTTGAGGAATGTGCTAGAAAAAGCCTTAGATTATCTTTAGTGGACTGTTATTAGAAATATGAACACTGAAAGAAACTCTGGTTAGGATTCAGAGTCCTATGGAGAGCCAAAGAGCTTCTGTTTATTAGAGGATACATAGATCACCATGAACAAACTGTTGTTACAGACATGAACATCAAAATGATTCTGTTGGGTTCTCACATAAAGACAACAAACACATTTTGGAAGCTGGAAGGAAGGCAAATTTTTTTTTTTACCAAGTGGCGTGTAATTTAGCTAAATCGTGTTCTAGTGATTTGGGAAAAGCAGAATTTGTGATGAACTTGGATATTTAGCTGAGGATATTTCTAAGTAAAATGTTGAAGGTGTAGCCTTTCTCCTTGGTAGTAAAATACAAGAAGGAAGAAAGAAATTGAAGAGATTTTTAAAGGGAAACAATCAGAGCTTAAAGATTTAGAAAATTTCCAGTCTATTCACATTGAAAAATTAAGAACTTTCATTCTAGACGGAACACCAAGTGTGTGGTCATAAAATCAGTCTGTAAAGAGATTATCTACAGAGTGAATCAGCCACCTCAGCTCCTATCGGGAATCTAGGTAAGATTATACCAACATAACCACACCCAGATGGAGGTAAAGAGAACAGAAAAACACACCAAAATGAAAGAAGGCTAGCACACTTCTGGAGCTCTACAGGAAGAGACAGGAGAGAGATGTGACCAGGAAAATGCAGTTCCAAAGGTGATTCAGAGATCATCAGAGCTGTCACTCACATGATAGACCCAGTGGGCAAGGCGGCTCAGATTCAGGGGTGTGGTATCCCCTTGGGTTCAGCAGACCACTTAGTACTTTCAGCATAAAATCATTGACTTGGGTTTGGGACTGTTGCTGTGGCAGGGATGGCCCTTAAATCTGTGGGATTGAGGCTTCCACACAGAGCTACTGGGGGTGCAAGCAGCTCTAGAGCCACAGAGGTGAAGTAGATGTCCCACAGAGTTATTTGCAAGCCCTAAGAGCTAATAAAATTTGCTCTGTTAAGTTTTGAAGTCGTTTGGGAACTGTCACCCCTGTCTTTCATTTAATTTCTTCCCTACGGAAATAAAATATCTGTCCTATACCTGTTTCACTACTGTGTTTTAGAAACATAACTTTCTGATTTCAATGGCTCACAGCTGGGGAGAAATTTTGCCTCAGGATGAATCAAGCTTCTAGTTTCTCCCATATTTGATTTAGAAGATATTTAGACAGAACTTTGAACATTAGTTTGATGGTGACATGAATTAGGACTTTCCATCCACTCTGTTACAGTGCATGGAATGTATTTTACATGTGGAAAGGACAAGAATTCTGGGAGGCCAGAAGGTAGAGTATTATGGACTGAATTCGGTCCCTGAAAATTCTTAGGTTGGACACCTGGACCCCAATGTGACTTTATATATAGAAAGAAATAAGGACTTTAAGGATTAAGGTTAAATCAAGTCAAAAGTGTAGAGGCCTAATCTGATAGGATTGGTGTCCTTATTAGACGATGAATAGTCATGACCATCTTTTCTCTCAGCTCATGCACAGAAGAGGCCATATGAGAATTCAGCAAAAAGAGGACTCTGTAGATCATGGAGAGGCTACACCAGGAGCCATCTTTGCTGGCATATCAATCTTGGTCTTTCAGCTTTCAGAACAGCAAGGAAATAAATTTCTGCTGTTTATGACTCTGAGTCTGTGATATTTTTGTCATAAGAAAAAAAAGCAAACTAATATGCTTGAATAAAGACCAGAGTCTAGGTAAAATAATTCTTCTCTAATCTTAAGGAAATAGTGACCTGGCTGTCCAATCTAGACCAAAATGGATTCTGTGATACTTTTTTTTTGTTTGTTTGTTTTGGTTTAGTATCTCAGATCATGACACTCAACAACACATATTTTGATTGTAGTCATATGCAGCAGTTCTCATGTAGCATGTATTCCTCAGAGTCTTACTGCTACTCTGCAGCTACATTCGTGTCCAATGACCCCTAACTCAGTAGAAAAGAACTTATTACCCAACAGAAGGAACAAGAAGGTCAGGCCCTTGTCCAAAACCAAACCATTGTTTCCAAGACAGCAATATTATCTGGCAAACAACAGTGCTGTACCTCTCAGTACAACTGTTCTTATGTCTAGACAACTCTTTTTGTCATTTACAAATGACTGAGACCTGGGACCATAACCCCACCAATTATGGAAATAGAACTGCAGAGTGCTTGTGACTCACACACTGCTTTCTTCATTCAGAACTTCTCTGTTATAATGATTCTTTAATAAATTAAGAAACCCCAAATAATGCCCTAAATCTGAGTGCTGCCAGAAGCACTTTTGAGTCCAGAACATCAACAGAAAACAAACAAACTAAAAAAAAAAATGCCTATTTCCTCTAAAAAGAACTTTCAAGCTTTGTCTGTTCAGGACTCTTTTTGCACTACTTGATAAGACTTGGTTTGATTATTTAATGTTTTTAAACCTGAAGTTGGATATTTCTAGTTTCAAGCAACTAGTTGTTGGTTTGGTCATTAATTCTACTGCTTTTTCTCCCTAATGTATTTGTCTTATTTTAAAGTTATTAATTTGTTGTACTTTCTTTAGTTTTTATTATTGTTTTCAAATGTTTTAGTTTGATGTTATATTTGTTGATAAGTTGTGGTTTATATGGTTTATATTACTTTAATATTTTGAAATTTAAAGATTAACATTATGGGATAATAGCTGGTCTATTATAAGCATTCTGAGTGCTTGTAAATAAATTATATTATCTTTTGAAGAGATCAATTTATATCTACCCATCACAAATCCATATAAATGTTTTATAGGTATCTAATTTATTTTATCAGGTATGATAAAAATCTAACCATTTTTCATTTTAACAATTTATTTTAGAAATTTTCCAAATTTTTTTATAAAGCATTTCAGAATTATAAACATCAGGAGAAAGAATCCCTTTGACCAGGCTAACTTTTCATCGAATTTAATTTTACTGTAGTTCTGCTTTTTTTTTTTTTTTTTTTTTTTTTTTTTTTTTTTTTTTTTTTTTTTTACTATATTTAGTCAAAATATATTTGTTTGGATGTTTATTTTCAACATTGTTAACAACAAGCTAATTATCATTGCTAACTTTATTTAATTTCTCCAGTTAAGTATGTTTGTTCATGGTAAGTATAAGATGTGCTGTTGCCAAATTAACAGATGTTCCATGTTCTTCTTTGCTAAAATATCCCAGGGATCATCAGAAATCATAAAGTAGAGTATCCATTCCAAGGGGAGATAGTGAAATTGGAGTAAATCAATTATGGAATACTATTTTCTCCTGCAAGTGTCATGTGACCCAGTTCTCCAAATATGGTGAAAAAGGGAGATGCTTGCTAAATTCTAGGAAATTGTTTCCTACTTGATTCAAACAAATACAGCTGTGAAAATTAGACCTATCCCATGAAACGCTCAGGTGCACACTACTTACAATTTTTCATCTACAGATGGTCCTCAACTTATAATGGGGTGGCAGCCCAATAAATCCATTCTGAGTTGAAAATATCTTAAAAATGTGTTTAAATATTCATAGCAGACTGAACATCGTACTTAGCCTAGCCCACCTTAAACATGCTCAGAACACTTACATTTGCCAATGGTTGGGCTAAACCATCTAACACAAAGACTATTTTATAATATAATATTAAATAATTGATGTAATTCATTAAATACAATCCTGAAAGTGAAATACAGAATGGGTGTATGGGCTATAGGTGTATGCCTTTGCACCATTGTAAAATCAAAAAATCCTAAATTGATTATTCCTAGGTTAGGCTCTATATGTAGTCTCCTTCATTCTTCTAAGACTTTTCCCTTAATCTTTTAGTCAGATTTTTCCCTGCTGTGACCCAAAGACCTGATAAAAAACAATTAGAGGGGGAAATGTTTATTTTAGAGCTCATAGTTTCAGAGGTCTCAGTCCATAGACAAGACAACAGCTCCATTCCTTAGGGCCCAAGGAGAAGCAGGACATCAGGGCCGAAGGGTGTGGTAGAGGAAAGCAGCTGGGAACTTGGCATCTGGAAGAGGGCGGGTGGGGAGAGAGAGGGGGTGGGGGAGGGAGCATGAGCCAGAGTTCTCCTTTCCACAGACAAAGGCATAACCCCAGGGTCCCACCTCCACCGCCTCCAGCCACATTCTACCTGCCTGTGGTCACCACCAAATTAATCCCTATTAGGGGATTAACACAATAATTAGGTTCAAGCTCTCATAACCCCATCATTTACATCTAAACCTTCTTTCATTGTCTTACATGTGAGATTTTGGGGGACACCAAATATCTAAACCATAACACTTAGGTTCTATTTCATGAAAAAAATTAGGAAATGGAACATGACCCCCATTATCACCCAAAATTAGTAAAGCAAAGTAGAACTAATAAGAGATATGACCCTCTCCTCAGCCTTCTCCTCTAATGCTATATTGAAATTACTGACAGTGAACTTTGGTTTCCAAGGTTTTAACTCCCCTTGAAGAACATACATCCAGCCGGGTGCAGTGGCACACTCCTGTAATCCCAGCAGTTTGGGAGGCAGGAGGATTGAGAGTTCAAAGCCAGCTTCAGCAAAAGCAAGGTGCTAAGCAACTCCGTGAATCCCTGTCGCGAAATAAAATACAAAATTGGGCTGGGAATGTGGCTCAGTGGTTTTATGCCCCTGAGTTCAATCCTTGGTACCACCCCCCCAAAAAAAAAAAAGAATATACACCAATCTGATTTTCTGGTCATATACTTTGATTTCTTTCTTATTATTAAAAATGATTTTAGAATGAAGTATCACCAAAGTATAGGCAGATTCATAATGTCCGCATCACATGCAGTTTTGCCTGTGATGTTCCATATCCATGAACAGAACCAGCATTACATCTGTCTCCCATTAGGATGTCGGGGCTTGTATGACTCTGCCGTAGGCAGTATAATTAGAAGTGCGGATGAGGTCTAGCTGTTGCTTCAATGTCAGCAGATACACACTTTCCCTTCCAAATTGCTTTTAAAATGTCAAACCACTTTCATACATTCCTGCTTGTCTCTACTCAATGTGAATTTTACCTAATTTATGAAAGGAATAAAAGCATTGCTTTCTAAAAATCATCCTCTGAAGTCATGAAAGATATCTGGAATTCAGGATGCAGTCAAAATATTTCAAGGGCATTTTAGTGTTTTATATCCCTTCTTTAATCTTTCAGTAAAATGGTACCACTCTTAAGTGCAGAATCGCTCTGGTGAAATGGGCTGAATCTATAGTGCACCATGACTGCTCCATTTTACTTCTCAATTAACTTATGGAAATGACTGACTACCTTAGCAGAAATAGCTCTCAGATTTACTTGTCTTCTTTTCTGAAGTAAGGTTATCCTTGATGTCACTGTAAGTTGGTTCTCACTGCAAGTATAAGTTTAGTGTCCCATAGGCAGATAGAAGTGAAGAGAAATACTAAAAGTAGATTGAACAATTGGATTAAATGAATCCTTACACCATACTGAATTTCAAAGAGAGTTTGACTGGATTGAGTGGTTCGTATATGTTCATACCAAAAATGCTAATTACCAAGGAAGTATAAAATTTATTTAGGATATTATTCTCACACTTGGTTTGATGGGCATTCGCAACTTCTTTTTCATCTTAGCAAGTGGCAGAAAACATCAAAATTTAATGAAAATTAGTTTAACAAGAATAAGGTACAAACTATTAAATTTATCTTACTATGAAGAATCCTAAAATGAGGATCATGAAAAATCAAAGCACACACTGGAAACCGAAACCATGCTTAAGAATCAGACATGATGGAATGTTCTTGTATCAGTACTCATGCTAAGTCAATGTGGTCACTCTAACATATATTTTCTTTTCAACAGAAGTCTGACTATGAAAGCTTACTGAATTTTGGGTATTGGTAAGCACATATGGTTTTGCCTCCAATTCTCTTTACTTTCTTCTACCTCACAAGTTCTTTCTCAATATATCATTTATGCCAAATGTGAAATTTATGAACTGTTTACAAGATCAGTGTTGCAAAAGGCCCTATGTGTATTAGACAGGTTTTCATCTCAGTGACCAAAATATGTGACAAGAATAACTTAGAGGAGGAAAAGGGTTTTTTAGGTTCATGTTTCAGATGGTTACCCCACGATCAGCCAGCTGCATCGCTCTGGGCCTGAGGTGAGCCAGAACATCATTGTGCAAGGGTATGGCCGAGGAAAACAGCTCAGCTCATGGCAGTTGGGAAGAACAGGAAGAGAGAGGAAAAGAAGCTAGGGGCAAGATATAATACCCAAGGGCATCATCAGAATAATCCACTGATGAGGTCATAGCTGTTGTGCACTTATCATTTTATTTCTGAATGTTTCAGCAGATTTTGTGGGGGTGCACCTAATAACTGATCCATAACACTATATTCTTGAAGGACTTAAAATTTTGATTTTATTTGTTGTTATTATTATTATTATCACTGTTATTTGTTATGCTGAAGATTGAACCCTGGACTTGGTGCATGCTAGGTTAGTGCTCTACCATTACATGCCCAGCCTATTTATAGGTTTTTAATGATTTAAATGCACTTTTCTAAAGTGACAGTCATTTGAAACCCATGCTTTTTTGTCGAAAGGTTACATTTCTGGGATGGAAGTTCCAAAAAATCTAAATAAATCTGGAGGGCTATTCTGTTCAAGTACAATAACTATTAATGTTCTTTTGCAGAAGGGTTTATCAAGTCCTTCGTTGTCACCCAAAGAGCGGAAGGATTTTCTTGTAGGATATGTTGAATGCAGACATGGCCAAAAAAATGAGGGGAGATACCATAAAAATAGAAGAGAGATTTGGAGAATAGAAGAAAGATAAGAAGGGAAGAACAGTGGAATAAATCTGATCAAACTATCCTATATACGTGCATGAATATACCACATGAATTTCATCAGTATGTATATCCATAATGCAGTAAACTTTAAAAAAAAATCTATAAATACATGGGAGAAATAACAGTAAAGGAAAAGGAATAGGGAGAAGGAGGAGGAGAGGGAAAAGAGGGAGTATTGGGGACTGAATTTAGCAAACTATATTCCATGCACTTATGATTATGTCAAAATGAACCCCAATATTATGCATAACTATAATTCACTAACAAAAAAATGTTTTTAAAGTACCATATAAAAGGAAAAGCATTCTGGGGACTTGGGCATACCATGGAGATAAAAAATGTTTATACTTTTTTTTTTTTTTTTTTTTTTTGAGACATCACTCCAGCTTCTGCTTTATTGGCCCAAGTGGAATGTCTTGGAATCAAAACACCCAGGAAGCCATATATTTTTTTTAATTTGTATGTAATAAAAAATTGACTTTGGCGTCTCAAGACATGAATAGATTTGTATAGCCCCTGCCACAGTCAGTATACACACTAGTTTATCACCCTAAAAAGATTCCTTTGTATCAGACTCATTCAACCCCAGCCCCTGGCAACTGTTAATCTGTGGTCCATCCTTATAATTTTGTCTACAAGAGAATGTTGTATAAGTGGAGTCATATAGTAAGTTACCTTTTGAGACTGGCTGCTTTCACTCAGTGTAATACCTCTGAGATTTATCTGTGTTATTGCACATTAATTTTTATTGTTCATTTGTTCATTTTTATTGCAAAGTAGCATACCATAGTGTAGATGTATCACAGCTCATTCATCCATTCACCTGCTGATGGATCCTCAGGTTGCTTCATTTGGGGGCAATTGTAATTAGCACTGCTATAAACAGCCATGTGCAATTTTTGTGTGAACCTAAGTTTTTATTTCCCTCAGAGGGACACCTACGAGTGTAATTGCTGACAAATACAGTAATCCTGCATGTAAGTTCTTGACTTCACCACCAAACTCTTTTCACAGTGGCTGTGTCCTTTTACATTCCCCACAACAGTATGTGTGAGTCCCAATTGTCCTGTGTCCTGGCCAGCATTTCGTTTCGTCCCTTGTTCTGGTGGTGGTCTGCCTTGGTTCCACTGTAGCCACACTGAAAGGGTTATGATGGTGTGTCATTAGAGATTCAACTTGCATTTCCTAAATGGCTAGCCAGGCTGAGCATCTTTCCTGTGCCATTTTAGGCAAAGTAACTTCAAATCTTTCTTCCAATTTTAAATTGAGTTATTTACTTTTTTTATGGTTTTGAGAGTTCTTTTTATGTTCTGGATATAGATTCTTTGTCAGATACATCTTTATGAGTGTTTTCTCTCAGATCTTGGCTAGTCTTTCCCACCAGAACCTTTCTTTTAATTAGTGTTTTTTTTTTAATTTGTTTTAATTAGTTATATATGACAGTAGAATATATTGTGACGTATCATTCATATATGGGGTGTAACTTCTCATTTTTTTTTGGTTATACACAATGTAGAATTACACCAGTTATATAATCATATATGGACATAGGGTAATAATGTCTGATACACCTCTCTGTTCTTCCCACCACCTTACCCCCTCCCCTCCCTTCACTCCCCTCCGTCTAATCCAAAGTACCTGTATTCTTCCCTAGCCCCCCTACCCCATTCTTGTGAATTAGCATCCACATATCAGAGAAAACATTTGGCCTTTGGTTTTTGTGGATTAGCTTATTTGCTTAACATGATATTCTTCAGCTCCGTCCATATACTGGCATAATTTCATTCTTCCTTAAGGCTGAGTAATATTCCATTGAGTATATACACCAAAGTTTCTTTATTCATTCATCTGTTGAAGGGCATCTATGTTGGTTTTATAGTTTAGCTATTATGAATTGATCTGCTATAAACATTAATGTGGCTGCATTAGTGTAGTAGGTTGATTCTAAATCCTTTAGGTATAAACAGAGGAGTGGGATAGCTGGATCAAATGGTGGATCCCCCCCCCCCCCCCCCCCCCCCCCCCCCCCCCCCCACATTCATGTTTTCTGAAGAATCTCCACACTGTTTTCCATAGTGGTTGCACCAATTTGCAAGCCCGCCAGCAATTTATGAGTGTACCGTTTCCCCACGTCCTCTCCAACATTTATCGTTGCTTGTACTCTTCATAATTATGATTGTGAATGGACTGAGATGAAATCTTAGAGTAGTTCTGATTTGCATTTCTCTAATTGCTAGAGATGTTGAACATTTTTTCATAAATTTGTTAATAGATTGTATTTCTCCTTCTGTGAAGTATCTCTTCAGATTCTTATCCCATTTATTGTTTGGGTTATTTTTTTTTTTTGGGGGTGGGGTTTGATGCTAAGTTTTTTGAGTTCTTTATATATATCCTGAAGATTAATGTTCTATCTGAAGTGCATGTGATAAAGATTTTCTCCCATTCTATAGTCTCTCTCTCCACATTATTAATTATTTCTTTTGCTGTGAGGAAGCTTTTTAGTTTGGGTCTATCCCATTTGTTGATTCTTGATTTTACTTCTTGCACTTTAGGGGTCTTGTTAAGGAAGTTAGTTTCTAAGCTGCATGGTGGAGATTTGGGCCTACTTTTTCTTCAGTTAGGCATAGTCTCTCTGTTCTAGTGCCTAAGTCCTTGATCCACTTTGAGTTGAGTTTTATGCAGGGTGAGAGATAGGATTTATTTTCATTTTGCTACATATGGATTTCCAGTTACCAGCGTCATTTCTTGAAGTGGCTATCTTTTCTCCAATGTGTTTTTGATGCCTTTGTCTACTATGAGATAACTGTATTTATGTGGGTTTGTCTCTGTGTCTTCTATTATGTCCCATTGGCCTTCATGTCTGTTTTGGTCTCAATTACCATGCTGTTTTTGTTACTATGGCTCTGTAGTATATATAGTTTAATTTCTGGTATTGTGATGCCTCCTGTTTCACTGTTCTTGCTAAGGATTGCTTTGGCCATTCTGGGTGCCTTATTTTTCCAAATGAATTTTACGGTTGCTTTTCTAGTTCTATGAAGAATGTCATTGAGATTTTGGTAGGAGTTAGATTAAATCTGTATAAAGCATTTGGTGGTATGGACATTCCGACAATACAAATTCTGCCTATCTAAGAGCATGGGAGACCTTTCCATTTTCTAAGGTCTTCTTCAACATATTTCTTTAGTGTTCTGTAGTTTTCCTTGTAGAGGTCTTTCACCTCTTTTGTTAGATTGATTCCCAAGATTCTTTTTTTTTAGGCTGTTGTGAATGGGGTAGTTTTCCTAGTTTCTCTTTCAGTGGATTCATCACTGATATATATGATATTAATTTCAAATCCTGCTACTTTTCTGAATTCATTTGTTAGTTCTAGAAGTTTTATGGTGGAATTTTTCAGATCTTCTAAATATAGAATCATGTTGTCAGCAAATAGTGATAGTTTGAGTTCTTATTTTCTTATTCCTACCACTTAAATTTCCATCTGCTGTCTAATTGTTCTGACTAGAGGTTCAAAGATGATGTTGAATAAAAGTGGTGAAAGAGGGCATCCTTGTCTTGTTCCAGTTCTTAGAGGGAATGCTTTAAATTTTTATCCATTTAGAATGATGTTTTACTACTTTTACTTCTACTTTCTTAGCCTTGGGGTTTAGCATATGTAGCTTTTACAATGTTGAGGTATATTCCTACTATCCTAGTTTTTTCTAGGGTTTTGAGCATAAGGGGTGCTGTATTTTGTCAAATGCTTTTTCTTTCTTCTCTCTTCTTTCTTCCTTCTTCTTTCTTCTGCATCTATTGAGATGATCATATGATTCTTGTGTTTAAGTCTATTGATGTGATGAGTTACATTTATTGATTTCTGTATGTTGAACCAACCTTGATCCTTGGGATAAACCCCACTATTGATCTTGGGGCACTATCTTTTAAATGTTTTTTGTGTGCAATTTGCCAGAATTTTACTAAGAATTTTATTCCTTGCTAGTTTTATTTTCCTCTCCAAAGTTATTAAAACAGTGTTATTAAGGATGAAATTGCACTTTGATAGAAAAATACAAGAGAAAGCTACTTAGTTTTATGGAAGTACTTTGAAAAACTCAACAACAGCAACAACAAAACAAAAAATCTGATTAAAACGTGAGCATAGGCCTGAACAGAAGCTTCACCAAAGAAGATATATAGATGGTACATAAGCATATGAAAAGGTGTTCAATATCATTAGGGAACTGCAAGTTAAAACAACAGGGCTGGGGACTTAGCTCAGTGGTAAAAACTCATCTAGTATAGTGAGGCCTTGGGTGCACATCCTCAGCACTGCAAGAATACCTGAAACTAAAACAAAAACGAAAATGAAAACCTGATGAGATGAAGGTCAAAACCAAGAACACTGGCACCATCAAACACTTCTACTGATGTGGGGCAATAGGAACTTTCATTCATTGCTCACGGGAATGCAAAATAGTACAGACAGTTTGGAAAACAGTTTATTAGTTTCTTACATAAAATCCATTAATCAGCCAGGCATGGTGGCCCATGCCTGTAATCCCAGCACCTGGGAGGCTGAGGCAGGAGGATCTCGAGCTCAAAGCCAGCCTCAGCAATGGCAAGGCACTTAGCAACTCAGTGAGACCCTGTCTCTAATAAAATATAGAACAAAAAAGGGCTGGGGATGTGGCCCAGTGGTCGAGTGCCCCTGAGTTCAATTCCTGGTACCAAAAAAAAAAAAAAAAAAAATCCATTAATCACCTTATTTGGTACTTAGCCAAATGAACTGGGAATTTATATCTACAGACAAATCTGCACATGGATGTTTATAGCAGCTTTACTTACATCAGTGAAAACCTGAATTCAAGTGATATACCTTTCAGTAGACAAATGGGTCAGCTGTAGTACATTTAGGCAGTAGAATATTATTTAGCTCTAAAAAGAAAGGAGCTATCCAGCCATGAAAAAAAAAAAAAAAATGGAGGAAAAAATTGCATTTGCCCAGTAAAAGAAGTGTGCTATTACAATGTATCATATGTACATGAAATGATGGTACAATGTGGACACATAACATCATACATTTTTCAAACCCCATGGAATACACAGAACAAAGAGGGAATCATAACTTACACTATAGACTTTGGATTATAATTATGTGTCAATGTAGATTCATTTATTATAACAAATATGTGTAGATTCATCTATTGTAACAAGTACACTCCTGTGGTGCAGGATTCAATAAGGAGGTGTGTGTGTTTGGTTCTGGGGGTATTTATATTTAAATTCTTTATTTTGCTATGAACCTGGTAATATAAATTTTGCTCATTTGATTTAAAAAGTACTTGAGGGACTGGAGTCATGGCTCAGTGGTAGAGTGCTTGCCTAGCACGTGTGAGGCACTGAGTCTGAGCCTTAGCATCACATAAATAAATAAATAAGTAAGTAAATAAAGGTATTATGTCTACATACAACTAAAAAAATATTAAAAAGTACTTGAACTAATCTGAATATTAAAAAAAAAATCCTAAATTGAAGTTGTGAAAAACTGTTTACTATCTTGAATCATGGGGTATCTGTATTGATTCCCAAGGCATGATATATAGGATAAACTGTTCCCATGTACAGTAATACAATTAATCACAGGAAAACCAGGCAAACAGAAAGCTAATCTAACATTAAATTATTTGAAATGTTCCCTGTTCCCTAAAAGCAGGCTGAAGAACACTGACACATTCTCCATGTCACTTCATTCATCTTGTTTCTTTATAGACGAGTGTGCATAATTAAATCCAAGTGTAAGTGCTCCCAGAAACATGTGACTAAATAAAACATTCATGTCATCTCATCTTTCTGATAATTTCATGAAAAGTTATTGAATTAATTAGGCAAACACTCCACGGTAGCATCTCTGTGCGAGTTCTTGCAAGGCAGCCGTGGCTAAGTCAGGCTGCTGGGTTGTCTCTACGCCAAGTTTTGACAGCATTTTTTACTTCTTTTTCCCTCCCATGCATTTTAACTTGTTCCAAATGTGACAATGAAATGAGAAGAAGCTACACTTGATTCTGTTCCAGGAGAAACAAACTTCCAAAAAGAAGTAGGAAAACAAACTGTGATACATACTGATTTATATGTTGTACTGGTTATTTAGTCATTGCCTCTCCATTCCAAATGCCCCCTTCCCTGTCCTACATGGTGATGATGCAGTTGTGTCCTGTGTAAATGCCTCCTTTTCAGCTCTTGCAGTTTCACACTTTGCCAATAGAAAGATCTGGAGGAATTTCCTGTTTTTAGCATGCTAACTGTGATGGCATAGCAGGTCGCAAATCAGTAGATAGGAGTTCTAATGGGACCTTTTTGGACTAGTTATGCTCCTGGCTACCCAGCAAGTTTACCCTGCCCAGCAGGTTACTCAGGCTTTTAATCTCTGTCTTGTTCCCTCTGGCCAGTTTCTTTAGCCTGGAAGTCTGGCAATCCTGTAGTAGCCACACTCTCTCCATAAAGATCTAAATAAAGAATGGAAGAAAGGAGATAGTCTAAGCTAATTCCTTCCTGGATTCCATTCCCTCAGTTCTAGGGACACTCCATTTATGTATTTGCTACTTTGATACATCTTAGAGATTTCTTTTAATGTACAACCACCTTGTTAACTATTTAGTATGTGAAATTTCCCTCTTCACATTCCCAGGATGGTTTATTATTATATTTTCTGAGTTTCTGACTGATGCACATGTTTTATGTATAACTTTCTAAATGCTCAACAATAGGAAATCTAAATGTGATAGTATAAACCAAATCAGTTTTACTAGTGGAGCCTAGGGGAAAAAACTTATTCTTTCCTAATATTGATCTGTAACAACTATTTAAAACTGAACTTCTATGATTTCAGTGAAGGTTTATAAAAGTTCAGTATATCCAAAAAGAGTTATTCCAACTACTAAGGGTTTGTGTATTAGTAGGTGTGTGTTTATGTGCATTTGTAGTATATATTCTCTCAAGAAAAACTCACTAGCTCTTTAATTTCTTCGAGCTTTCATATATTTTGCTGCATTTGCATAATTCTACCTCCTTTATCACTAACATATGGGAAAGGAGATTATGTTAAATTTTTTAGGCACTATTACATGCACATGTTTTATTGTCATAGTTATTTTTGTTTTTACTAGGATGATGGCTGCATTGTGTTTCACATACAGTAAACATTTGAAAATAAGTGCACAGGATAAACTATGGGACCCTCAGTATCATTGCAACTGCTTTTACTAGGTGTGTATTTCCCTACAATAGAATCACTGAATTCTTGTTAGAAAGATTGTAGCATATGACTACAAACTGACTGAAGGAATAAAAATTTCCCCCCAAATTTCTGCTCTATTTACCACAATGAAGAGCACCTACTACTGTCCTGCTAAATGGTTTATCCCACTTAGCACTGTGAAAGGAACATTTTAGAGATAATTCAAAATTCAAAATTCAAATATCCTGAATTTTCCGATTTTCTATTATTTACCATTCCATTCTTTTGACCTGTGTTGCTCCTATCCCTTGTTTTAATGTTTTGCTCCAATTTAGATCATTAATTACCAATTAATGACCTTGTTATTGTCCTCATTCCACTATGTTCAATGGCCACAAGTTTTAGAGAGAAAGTAATGTATAATGAACAAAACACTTTCCCATCTTTATTTTCCTGATGTGGGTTTATATTGTGACCACCTCTTTGTTGATACATCATCTTGGATAGATCACTTAGAGTTTGTTTGTTGTTTATTTGTTTTGTGGTACTGGGGATTGAACTCAGGGGCACTGAACCACTGAGCCACATCCCCAGTCCTATTTTGCATTTTATTTACAGGCAGGCTCTCACTGAGTTGCTTAGCAACTTGCTGTTTATGAGGCTGGCTTTGAACTCATGATCCTCCTTCATCAGCCTCACAAGCTACTGGGATTACATGCATGTGCCACCATGCCCAGCTAGAATTTGTCTTTAGTTAATGATAATAATATTATCTATGTGAAATTTAAATAGTATTAGTCAGAATTCCACCAAGATGACACTGTAACAAACAATCCATATTCTCAAAAATCATTAATTTATGGGTCAAAGCTCTGCATGTCCTCAGGAATAGTTCCATTTAATATATAGTGGGTGAGGTTCAAGTTGCTTCCATATCTTTGACTTTGAAACTTGTAGCTACCCAGCCATGATCATTTTATGGTAGAAGGGTAAAACAGATGAGACCATGTTGAACCAAACTTAGTAGATATGTTTAAAGTCTTTGTTTATATTTTCTCCACTAACATTCCATCAACCAAAACAAATTATATGACTATGCCAAAGTCAGTGTAATAAGGACCCATATTCTTCAAGGCAGTACTACCAAGAAACAGAACAAAGTATGTAGATATCAATCAGTTTTAGAGAGGAAGTGAAGATTTCAAAACTGTATCATTTTAATTAATGATAATATTATTATTAATGATATCATTATCATTAATTAAAAACAAACTCTAGCTGGGAATGTTGGCACATGCCTATAATCCCAGCAGCTCGGGAGGCTGAAGCAGGAGGATCTCGAGTTCCTATAGACTCCAGTATTCCCTTTTGTTTGAACATTTACTTCTCAACCACATGCAAATCCCCACCCCAAATAAGACACATGAAAATGTCATTTAGTGCCTCCATGAATCTCAAGATTCAGAATTCCATGCCTTGTATCATGACCTATGCAGCTCCTCTAATTTAGGAAAGCTGTGATATAAAAATCCAAGTTGTCTTTCAGAACACCCCATGCAAAGCAGAGATAAGACATCTAAAAAGATACTTCCACTTGGAAAGAGAACAAAGATACTTAGAAGACTGACTTATAACAATTCCAATATTTTCTTGGGCAAATTTAAGGTTCATCTACCTAGATATTTGGGGTTAGTTTTTGACTATGCCTCTATTTTGCTTCTCATAAAAAAGGCCTCAATCCATTTTCCCCCATAACCCTTAACTATGCCCTATGGGACCATGTTTGCTATCTAATATGATCTGCTATTGCATACCTATCATCTCAGGTTGCTTATTTCCACCACCAATCTCCAGAAGGAGCAAGTCATCAGAAATAAATGGAAATAAACAACCAAAAAACATGAGGTATGTGATACCATTTCTCATCTATCCATTTGTCAAAAATAGTTGACATCGACATCAGGTATAGTATTTGTAGAGAAAATGTTACTCATATAGTTGATGAAAGTGTAAATTGCTAAGCCAGTCAGAGAGCAATTTGTCACTATTGTAGAAGCATACATTCTTTGAATATTTTCTGGGAATTTTTTTCTCTGGATACACTGTCAAAATGTCAAGGTATTTATGTGAAGAGTTTATTGTAGAATTTTTAAATAACAAAAACTTAGAGATACGTTTAAATTCCATTAGTGTACCATGGTTTAAATGAAGTATGTTATCTACATACAACAGAAACCTCTATTATCATTGAAAGAAATTAAGGAGATCAGCATATGTAAATGTGAAAATGTGTCTAGGATATATTCTTAAGTGGCAAAAAATGTAAAGAGCAATGTATAATTGGAAATACATTTTACATAACAAAATTATATTCAAGCAGTGCTTTGTTTACACACATGCAAACATGTTTTTATGCCACTAGAATGATACCAAAGAAAGATGAACCATGTTGATCCAGAAGTCCTCTGTACACTGAGCAGTTTAGCACAGTGATTGGGTGGGTGTTTGTGAAGTCATTCAGATGAGCTCAATTCTCAGTTCTAACATTTACTAGCTGTGTGACCTTGGACATGGTTTTGTTTCTGTGTTTTAATATCCCTATAAGTAAAAGGTGGTTGAAGATAACAGTACCCACATCCTACAGGTTTCTTTGCAAATTAAATGAAACACTGAACAGAAAGGTTTCTAGGATAGTGCATGGCAAACACTGAGTCATAAATAAATGGCAAGTTGTATTATTGTCATTAGCGAGATTTAAAGACACATCAGTGGTAACTAATGCAGATTTCTTTTTTAGGAATGTCACTTCCATGACAAGATGGTTGAATGAGAGTCAGCACTTCTCTACTGCATTTCTGGCAGGGCTTGAACACACTTCATTTTCAGCTCCTTTTTATCCAAAAGGGACATTCTATTTAAGATACCAAGAAAGTAGATGTTTATCATTTCTGGCTGATAGGTTGATTTTTCCCTCTGTCTTTCTAATGTAAATTCAATCACAGCACATAATTCTCTGGCCTCAATAGACCTGAAGTAAAATGTTAAGAATTTGGCTAACTATATGCACTGAAAACTTTTTCTTCTGAATCATGAACTTGCTCCTCCTCAATGACCAGGTGAATTTACTCATTAAAATCAGTATATGTGCCAGGCGTGGTGGTGCACGCCTATAGTACCAGCAGCTCTGAAGGCTGAAACATGAGAATCGCGAGTTCAAAGCTAGCCTCAACAATGGCAAGGCGCTAAGCCACTCAGACCCTGTCTCTAAATAAAATACAAAATAGGGCTGGGAATGTGGTTCAGTGGCTGAGTGCCCCTGAGTTCAGTATCCAGTACCCCCCAACACCAAAAAAAAAATAAATAAATAAAATAAAATAAAAAATCAGTGTATGAAATCCCTTCCAATTTCTGAAGTCTTATGGTGGAAAAAGGAATGACACAGTTGTCCTCTGATTAGAGGCTGTTGGCCTGTGAAAGCTACAGGTGACAACTAGAAGTAGGGCATCCTACACAATCAGAAAGGGATGCATGTTTAACTTTCACTGCTTGGTCCTGAACATTCATTTTACTAATACAACTCTGTCTTGATTATTGTAATTTTATAGCAAATTAAATTTGAATAGAGGGGTAGGGTCACAGCTCAGTGGTAGAGGGCTTACCTAGCACAAGTGAGGCACTGGGTTCCATTCTCAGCACCACATAAAAATAAATAAATAAAATAAAGGTATTGTGCCCATCTACAACTAAAACAATTTACTTTTAAATAGTTGGGTAGAGGTAGTTCTCCAACATTGCTCTTTTTTAATTCTGTGTTCACTGTTCTGTGTGTTGTTGAACACTATGTTTATTTCAATATTTTTTTCCATTCTCCTACCTCCCTTTGCTTTTTTTGTGTGTTTGTATAAATGGGTAGGGGACCAAGTCTTTACTACATGGAACTCTGGGAAAATATTAAAGATTCAGACAATAGCTTACTCTTTGTCATTTATTTTGCTATAACTTTTATCATTCATTTTCTTCTTCATTGTATTTTTAATTTACTTTTCCTTTTCTGGTTTCCTAATGTGAATGGAGAATTGATTTTAGATGCTTTCTTTTCTAATACATTCATCCAATGCTATAAAATTTTCTCTAAGTTCTGCTTTTCCTATATCACCCAAATTTTTGATAAATTGTGTTTTTATTTTCATTTATTCAAAATATTCTTAAACTTCTATTGAGATTCCTTGTCTGACCCATGTGTTACTTATAAGTATGTAGTGTAATCCCCATGTATGTTTGGGATTTTCTGGTTATCTTTCTGCTATTGATTTCTAGTTAGTCCCATTGTGGTCTGAAATCAGACATTGTATGATCACTATTCTTTTAAATTTGTTAAAGTCTGTTCTATGGCTGAGTATGTGATCTATCTTGATGAATGTTCCATGTGAACTGGAAAAAAAAAATTGTATTATGCTCTTCTTGGATAAAGTTGTACATATGTGCAGATATTATCCTATTATCAATGACTTTATTGAGTTCTTGTCTTAGTTTCTTCAGACTGCTATAACAAAACGCTGTAGACTAGGTTGCTTATAAACAAGAAACATTTATTGTCTCACAATTCTGATGGCCAAGAAGTCAACATTCAAGGCTCTGGAGCATTCAGTGTCTGGTATGACTCCACTTTCTTATTCACAAAAAGGACTTTCTTACTATGATTTTATATGGTAGAAAAGGCAAGAAGTCTCTTTATACAGTTCCTTTTATGAGGTCACAAATCTCATTAGTTTCATAAATGGTTTCTTCTCTGTGTCCACACATGACCAAATACACTTCTAATACCCTACTTCCCAATATCATTACTAATGTCTTTACCTTTGGTGTTAGGATTTTAGCATATGAATTTGGGTAATAGAGAAACACAAACATTCAGACCACAACAGTTCAGTCATGTCCTTACTGATTCCCTGCCTGCTGGATCTGTCCATTTCTGATAAAGTCATATCAAATTCTCCAAGCCGGGCGTGGTGGTGCACACCTGTAATCCCAGCACTTGGGAGGCTGAGGCAGAAGAATCGTGAGTTTGAAGCCAGCCTCAGCAATGGCAAGGCACTTAGCAACTCAGTGAAACCCTGTCTCTAATAAAATATAAAAAATGGCTGGAGATGTGGCCCAGTGGTTCAATGTGGCCCCTGAGTTCCCCGGTAACCAAAAAAAAAAAAAAAAAAAAAAAAAAATCAAATTCTCCAAGTAAAATGGTGAATTTTTCTATTTCTCCTTGCACTTTCTTCATTATTTTTTTGTCTCATGAATATTGATGCTGTGTTATTTCAAGTTAAGGATTGTCATCTTTTCTTGGAAAATTGACCCTTTGTCTCTACACAGTGCGCCCTTTTATCGTCATAACTTTGTCTCACAGCCACTCTGTCTGAAATTCACACAGTCATCCCTGCTTTCTTTTGATTTGTATCAGTATGCTATGACTTCTTCATCCATTTATCCCAAGTCTCTTTGTGTCTGTCTATTTAAAATGGGTTTATTATACACAACATAGCTGAGCCTTCTTTATGGATCCACACTGACATTCACTGTCTTCATTGACACATTTAGAACATTGATGTACTGGTTGGTCTGGAGTTTGCAATATATATTTACAACTAATGGAAGCCCACTTTCAAATAACTCTGTACCACTTCAAGCATAGTATAAGCACCTTATAAGAACAAAATAATCTAACCTCTCCTTCCATCTTTGTTGTTATTGCTGCCACTCATCTCACTTACACATAAGCATGCATACTCATATCTCTTTGCATAATATATAGACTTGTATATAATCAAATATATTGCTGCTATTATACTTTTAAAGAAATTGTTATTTGTGAGATCAATTGAAAGTAAGAACTAAAAGTTCTATCTTGGCCTGTTTCTTCTTTAAACTCTTTGTCTTGCATGTCTGAGTTTCTGACCTCCATCTTGTTCTTGTTCCCTAAAGAGCTTCTTTAAACAGTTCCTGCAATGCATGACTCCTGGCAGTTAATCCCTCCCTTTTTGTTTGAGAAGTTCCTTTATTTCCCCTTTACTTTTGAAGAATTATTTTTTAGGATACAGAATTCCAGAAAGATTTTTTTTTTCCCCTCTCAGCACATTTAAGTGTTTTACTTCATCCTTCTCTGCCTTGTGCAGTTTCTGAGAAGTTGGATATAACACTTCCATTTTCTCCTTTATTGGTAAGTTGTCCTCACCACTGACCTCTTTCAATGTTTCTTACAAATCTTTATTTTTTCTGTAGTTTGAAAATGGTATGACTACTTGCAAGTTTTTATTTAGTTCATTTGTTTTCTCTGTCTCACTTCTCATTTTCTGAGTTTCTTGGATCTGTGGTTGGTTTCTGACATTAATTTAGGGAACTTGTCAAATATGTCTTCTGGTCCTTGTACTTTTTCTTGTCCTTCTGATATTCTCATTTTGGGTATACTATGTCTTTTGTAGTTTTCCTACAGTTGTTGAACACTTTTTCTTTTCCCAATATTTTTTTCAATTCTCCCACCTCTCTTTGCTTTTTAGTTTTGGCAGTAGCTATTGACAGATACTCAAGTTCAGAGATTCTTTCCTCAGGTGTGTTCATTCTGCTAATAAGGCTATCAAAAGCATCCTTTATTTCTGTTGGGATTTTTGATCTGTAGCATTTTTAAAATGTTTTCTTGAATTTCCATTTCTCTGCTTACATTTCCTACCAGTTCTTGCATGCTGCCTACTTTATCCATTAGACCCTTTAGCATGCTAACCATAGTGTTTTAAAATTCCTATCTGGATATTCTACCATCCTTTCATGTGTGCTTCTGAGTCTCTTCTGAGTTTTCTGTATTTTTTTTTTAACTTTTAGAATGCTTTTTATGTGTTCCTTCATAGCAGGATGTGCTATCCTGAGCAAAAGACGCTCTTTTAATTAGACTTTGGCAATGTGGGGGCAAGGTGTACTGGGAGGGGAACTATTCTATAGTCCTGGGATTAGGTCTCAGTCTCTTAGTGAGCCCAGGGCCTCTGTATGGTGAACATTTTCAAATGTTTCTTAGTTTTTCGGTTTTCCTAGAGGAGACTGGAGTTGGTCATTTCTCTTCCTCCATGTGGAAGACTAGAGCGTCTGAATTTGTGTATTTCTTTCTCCTGGGTCAATAATAATGGTAAAACTCCAGTAGGCAAAGTTTAAGTTAATTAATTCCTCCTGAGGGCCCAGCTTGTTAAGAACACAGTGCTCAGGTGTACTTTAGAATCCTTCCTATTCCCTACCCTCTGCAAAAAGCATGAGGGGGCACTCCTTTTATCTCTTATATTTAATGGAAGAACCTGACAGAGCTCTTAGGGTTAAAACTAACAAAAGCACTGAGCGTTCTATGACTGGATTCCCTGGAGGTTTTAGCATTCAGTGTTGTTCCCACTGAGGCTTCTCCAATTTCTCAGTTGTAGTTTGGTTTTCCTCCTACAGGGCCAGCTGTCCTACAGGTATGTTATGATTCTTTGTATCTGTCTTTCCATCTCTCCAAATCTGGGGGCAGTGGTTTGCCAGGTCCAGATCTGAGTGGTTGACTTTACAATTTGTTCATCTTTTTACTTTGTAGGACAGTGTTATGGTTGGGATGTGAGGTGTCCTCCAAAAGCTCATGTGTAAGACAATGCAAGAAGGTTCGGAGGAGAAATGATTGGATTTTATGAGTCTTTACCCATTCAGTGACTTAACCTCCTGATAGGGTTTTACTGGGTAGTAACTGAAATGGTAGGAGCAGGTGGGAATTGGGGAGTGGCTTTGGGTTTATATTTGTGTCTGTCGAATGGAGACCCCTCACGATGTGAGCTGCTTCCCTCTGCCCCACTCTTCTGCCATGATATCCTGCCTCACCTGGAGCCCCAGAAAATGGAACCAGCCTTGTATGGAATAAGACCTCTGAAACTGTGAGCCCTCAAATAAATTTTTCCTCCCCTAAAATTGTTCTGGTCAGATCTTTTAGTCACAGCAGTGAAAAAGCTGACCAAAACAGACAGAGTTGTGACTTCCAAACTCCTTATATGCAGAACTGGAAAAGTGTTCTATCATTTTGTTTGTTTGTTTGTTTGTTTGTTTTTGGTACCAGAAATTAAACCCAGAGGTGCTTTACTACTGAGCCACATCCCATCCCCTCCTTTTTATTTTATTTATTTATTTTTCAAGTTTGAATTTTGAGACAGGGTCTTGCCAAGTTGCTTAGGGTCTCATTAAATTGCTGAGGCTGGCGTCAATCTTGCAATCCTCCTGCCTCAGCTCCTAAGCCACTGGGATTACAAGTGTGAACCACTGCACCTATCATGTATTTTTATATTTTTCTGTCAAAAGACAAAATATTTCAATTTGAGGTTTCTGGTGTATTTTTGTCTCTTGAAATAGAGATCAACCTAAATATTTAGGATCACCCTTAGGGCATTTCATTGTCCCCCACCCCTCAAAGTGATACATTACTGGTATTTGAGGAACTTTGAAAGACACTACCTCATAAGTACTGCAACATTTTGTGTTTGGGAATGTGCTTCAGAGTATCACTGATACAAAAAATTCTGAGTTTAATGAGTATCTCATCTCATGTTGGCCATAGATGCAAATCCTCGGACTTCTTTCTTCCAACCGTTAGTGTAAAGGGCTCTCAGACATTTAACTTTCAGTTTCTGTGATTGTGACAGACTTGTGGACCTGCAGGGAACAATGGTTGAAACAGATATAATAGACACTGTACTTTAGAATTCAGCAAAATTGCTTTATAATTCAGAGCTAAGAAGAAACACAGAAAGTTTTATTCATAGGATTGTTCATTATCAACCCCATCAATTTCCTTCCATTTAGCTCCACATGCCTGCGATGACTCAATGGAAGAGGCTCAGAAATTTGAAAGGGTTCTAGAAAACATTGTGATTGCCTTGTTTGTGTGGACAACTTTTTGACCATCTAAACGTGAAATAAATCAGATAGTGGTTTTTCCCTTGATGCGCTCCCACTGCTTAATCTGTATCAAAGCAGCACATACATATCAACCCATTTCAATCTTAACTCAATGTGAGGGTTTGAAAATTGAGCCATAAATCATTTTGACAAAGGAATCCCAAAATGAAACAATGATTTTTTTTTATATAGGAAACAGTATTCTAATTTCATTTTGCAAGAATCTCATTTAGAAATAGGAGATATAAGGAATTTGCCTTGAAATAACTAGTAGAAAACACAGGTCATGGGCAGGCAAGTCTGAGAGAATACATCAAAAAAGAATATTTTGATGCCTCTAATGTGAAAGAGGTCATGCAAATAATATAAAGCATTCTAGAGAAACTTTTTTGTAACAACGTATGTTCCCCAACCAGTTTAACTATTGTTGCAGTATATTCCACAAATCTGTATGGGAGAAATAACTGGGAATATATGGAAAACATCTGTGAACTCTTAACTCTTGCATATATAGTGCTTTTTTAATCAATTGATTTCCATAAAATGGGGAATTAAGAAGAATTGTTTTATAAAATGTTATAAAAGTGTTGTAAATAGTTATGGCCAAAATATGAAACTCTTTTGAGAAGGAATCATAAGGGATAAAAGACCTGGATGCCTTGGTATATGCCTCTAATCCCAGCTACTCAGGAGCCTGAAGCAGAAGGATTGCAAGATGGAAGCCAACCTGGGCAATTTAATAAGTCCCTCTGTACATAAAAAGGGCTGGGGATGATGTGGTTCAGTGGTAGTGTGGCCCTGAGTTCAATCCATGTTACCACACAAAAAAAAGGGGGGGGGGGACGGAGGAGGGGTAAAAGTAGCAGATATAGGTAAATGAGAAATGCCAGATAGATTGCATATAATATCTCTTGCTCTAAGTATTAAGTGACATTTTCTATTAAGTTTTGACTGTGCTTCTGAAGGAAACCAAATACCAATGAATTGTATCAGGGGATAGGAGAGCTTTCCCACATAGTTTTAAAAAGTGACCAAGAAACAAACTTTTAAGCCATGTCTCCTGGTTAGACAAGCAAAGTGAACCAGGTAAAAAGAGGTGGGAGTAAACCTGTCACAGATTGCTGGTCTAGTTAATTTGGCTGTACAACATGCACAGCAACAAGACCAGCCTAATATGCTCTTTACCTTACAGAGTTCCTTGCCTATAAGATTCAGTCAGTACATTAAATAGCAAAACTGTCACGGATTATAGGTTTCCAACTCATAGCCCTTATCTTTATACTTTGGTGTAAGCTCATCTGACTTCCAACTGACTGAAACGGTATTCCTCTGCCTGAGGTCTTTCTCTTTCCAATAAGCAAACTTTAGCTACCTAAGGACAAGGCCAATTGTGCAGGGGAATTAGGACCACTGGAGAGAAGTGCTTTTAAAAGTACATCAACCTCCTGGTCCCCGTATGGACTGGCTTGGGGGCATTATCTTCACACTAGCTCTGAAGGTTTTTCCAGCAGGATTAAGCTTCACTGACCCACAGTGGTCACTGGCTGGATAATGAGCCTTTCCTATCTTATTTCTTCCCTTTAGTAAGCGATTCTTCCACAATTTAAATAAACTACTTGCAAGAGATCTTTGTCTCAAGGTCTATCTTAGAACCTTAACTACTATGAAAATCAAGTGTGCAACTTATTTGATATAATTTATTTTGGGCTAAATCCTCTTATTCCATGAATATTACCCACCCCACACCACCAATAACCCAGTTTGGTGAATGGCTGTGTCTGAAAGTTCAGCATGTAGAAAGAGAGAGAGAAAGGGAACTTGGGTGTTTTGTGGATATAAGCAAAGAAGAATTGTTTTATAAAATGTTATAAAAGTGTTGTAAATAGTTACATGGAGCAGCCATGTTCAAAAAGCAAGGGGTGCTGTGAACAGCAACTTGCTGTTGTGGTTAGTAATGTGGGCACATGTACTGGGCCATGATTCCGGCTGCCTCTCCATACATCCTGCACAGCCAGCTAGGCTGTTGGAGCTGACTATTTAAGGAAGCCTGCTAGGCTGGAGATAAAACACACCTGCTTCTCATTGCTTCCTTCAGGGACCAATGCTAAACTGGATCATCTCTTTTTCAATAAATGCAGAACTACATTATGGAAAGAAAGCAAGTAATGGGTGCCAGGACCAGAAAAATAGCAAGAATTTGCAAAGGGGATGATAGGACATTATTCCATGCAAAAAGAGTTGTATCTGCCAGATTATATTGGTTTCATACCCACTAGCATTCCTCAGACATCCACAATTCTATGAAGACTTACAGTAGGAAATATAAGCACCAAGTCTCAAAGGACCACAGATTTGCATTTCTTTTTAGTGGTCCACTTACTGCCAATTGCATGGCTTGGTGTTGAGATACTCCCAAGTAAAATGTTAGATCTAGTGGAAATTTCATTGTTATATGATTATACCACCCATATCCTTAAAATTAAGAGTGTTCTTATATTAAGCAGTATTTATACATATGTAGAAGTCAAATAGCCAGAACACAGTTGTTTTTGTCAGCTGTTGTTTCACTGCTTTGACCAAAAGACCTGATAAGAACAATTTTAGAGAAGGAAAAGTTAATTTGGCACTCATGGTTTTGGAGGTCTTAGTGCACAGATGACTGACTCCATTCCTCAGTGAAGAGGAGGCAGAACATCATGGTGGAAAAGTGTGGAGGAGGAAAGAGGCTCAGGACTTCCCACCAGGAAGAAAAGAGAGAGAACTTCAACTTTCCAGTGACAAAATATAAAGCCTGGCATGCCCCAGGGACCCACTTCCTCTAGCTACACCCTCCTGCCTACAGGTACCACCCAGTTAATCCCTATGGGGGATTAATGCTTTTATTAGGTTAAGACTCTCATAATACAATCATTTTACCTCTAAACTTTCTTGCACTGTCTCACACGTGAGCTTTTTGGGGAACCTTCATATTTAAACCATATTAACAGTACATTGTTTCAAATTCTCTTAGATGTTTCTTCTTTATTAACCTTTTTAATATCAAAAGTCAGACATTAATAATCAAGAAAGTTAACTGATTTTAAAATAAATATGTATGTTTTGCCCAAAGTGAATGAAAATGTTATTGAGAGCAGCTGTCAAAACCACCTCAGAGTTAGGAGACAGGGCAGAGATCACACCCTTGGGTATATATAGATATGAGCAGATGGATTTGGTACACCTGACTTTCCTTGTGTTTATAAGGAAACATTTTTCTCTCTCTCTTCCTTTCTTCTTCCTTTTCCTAACCATCTTTCCAAAGGCTAGTTCACTGCTCCTTTACTAGCCAGGCCGTTTTTGTCTTGCACGTTCACTCTAATGGATACATCGCAGGATTTAGGGTTTACAAGAAGATCGAACTTGGTCTTTTCTTTCTCTCTCTTAATTCTTCTTGACTCCTTGGTATTCTGATTATCATTTGGTCCACAAACCTTGTTTATAATGAGAAAAATCCCGGCTGCATTTGGATAGGGCATGGCTGCAGTGCTCACACTCCCTAAGAAGTCACTGAATAACAATGTTCCTCTCTCTTTCTGTCATCTATGCCTCATTTTGAAGATGAGAAATTTGATGAATTTAGACCAAAAGAAGTGACATTGTGTGACAATTACTAATATTAGTCAACTCTAACCATTAGATTAGGAGATTTTAGTTAAAAATCTTTTAAGAGAAAAGTAAATTATGCCAACTTTGACTTTTCCAGTACCTCACTATAATTCTTTTTGTAATAGCCTCAATCAGATGATGTTTATCAATGTCTGTATTCACCAATATAAAAATATTTAAGAAAGGAGAGACCTATTTTTCTATGTAGTATTCCACACAAAGAAAGTTTCTGTGAACACATATTGATGTTAAATGTTCTAGTTGTCACATTAAAAAGAAATAGATAGTTTTAATAATATATTCAATTCAACATATCCAAGTTTTTTTTTTATTTCAACATTCAAGCAATATAAATGATTATTGAAATACTTTATATATACTAAATCTTTGAAATCTGTGTAATTTAAAATTACAGCAGATTTAATTTGGACAGGTCACATTTTATGGCTCAATAGCCACAGATGGCTGGTAGCTACATGTTGGACAGAGGGACTGCATGGCTTCTAAAGACAAAATTCAAAGATGGAAGTGCTGCTACTCTTAAAACCAGAAATGCTCTTTTTGCTTAGGTGGCATGTTTGAGAAAGGGAATTTCTATAATACAGGGATTTAAAACCCACAGTAGGTAATTCTTTTCTTTCACAATCAATTGCTTACATTTAAAACTTAGGTCTGCCGGGCCGGGTGGCACACGCCTGTAATCCCAGCACTTGGGAGGCTGAGGCAGGAGGATCGCAGGTTCAAAGCCAGCCTCAGCAATGGCAAGGCACTTAGCAACTTAGTGAGACCCTGTCTCTAATAAAATGCAAAAAAGGGCTGGGGATGTGGCCCAGTGGTCGAGTGCCCTGAGTTCAATCCCCAGTACCAAAAACAAAACAAAACAAAACAAAAACAAAAACAAAAACAAAAAATCTTAGGTCTGCTTTCGGAGCTATATATCATGGACTCTTCCTAACCTATTCCTTGGTATTTGCAGGACAATTCAGTGAAGTATTGCTTCCAAGAAACTATTTGGCATTTTGTGGGTAAACAACAACAGCAGCGAGACTGTATAAATATCAAGGGATGTTTTACATTGCATACTGGGAAAATTTTAGAATGGCTCAGAGTAAGCTTACTTTGTTTCCCATATTAGAATCAGTTTGTTGAGATAGCTTCACGGCTTCATAGAATGCTACAAAAATATTTGGTAAGGCATCCTCTCCTATTCAAGTTACCTTCATCATCTATAGAAAAAAATGTGGGTCATTGCCTTCTTCAAATAATACAGAGTACTCTGGCTCCAGTTTTGCTAGCTGGGAGTGACAGTGGTTTCTCTACCTCCCCCAAAGAGACTACTTTCAGTTAAACCTGGCGAGCCACAAAACATCATCAAATCATTTGAATTAGAACACTAGTCCCTATAATACTACAGAGGCAGAAGTCAATCACCAGATAAAACTCTAGACCCTTATCAGCCCAGAAACTGGCATCAAAGGAATCTGCATGACATCAGTCATTTTCGTCTGCCTGTATCTACTGTTTCCATGTATTTGTCTTTCAACAATTCCTTGACCTGGATGCTCAAATTCTTTTCCTTTGTCATTTCACTGTCTGGAAATGTAGTGTTCTTTTATTAAGATGCTGAATCAGCTTGCGTTCTATCCAATCTGGTGAGTTACTCACTGCTGATGGCTCCCAGGTGCAAAAAGATGCACACCTTAAAAAAAATTGCTGTTTGTTTTTCGTTTGTTGTTTTTTGGTCAGTCTAATCTACAGGACCCCAGAGATAGAACCTAAGAATGTAAAAGACAAAACATTTTTTGCTTTTCTATAGCAGCAAAGGTGTGGAGCTATTTGGAGCTACTAAGATTTTGTTCCTCTTTCTTACTGAGATAATCTAGTATTTCTGCCTTACCCTTTACATTCCTTCTTCATGCCCCAAAGGGATTTGCATACCCAAACAAACTGTGGAATCATGTCTGAAAATGTTCTCACTACCTTAGTTTCAACACAGGATATAATTGGGGCCTTTTATTTGTCAATATTTACCTCTGAGCTCCACAGGACTTGTAAGACTCAATCGATAAAAACTTCAACTGCAGAAAACCATTTTATGGTGACTAATATTCTATATTAAGTTATCTCAATTTTTCACAAATTGTGTACAATATTTCTTGCTAAGCCTGAAGTCAAATACCAATGGAACTTGTAATAACTCATCAGAAATAAAAATACAAAACAGGAAAAATAAAAACACAAGCTGTAAGAACTCTAATAGTGAATTCTATTTATAATTAAATCATTCTACCCTTACAATGTAATTTATTCCTGAATTTTGCTTAATTTTATCAATAGACATAGGACTTGGAGGTAAAGTGGATTTTGAAGTCTTTCTTCAATCATGTGATTGTACTGTTAGAAAGTTTTGGAATATATGACACTATCAGAAAAATTTCAAATTCAGAGTCAATGGAATCATGTCTCCTAAGAATTGTTAGAAACTTAGAAACATGATGTAGGTAAGAAAAAAGAAAGAAATGGGAAAAATAGTAAAAGGTGATGAAATATTGAAAAAAAAATCTTTAAAATCAATTTTAAAGGCTGGGTAATTATATAACTAGATTAGTATTGAATATTGTTGTTAAAGAAAAAAGACAATGTAGACATAAAGATTGTACTTTGTAGAATGTCCTAAAACCCAATAGACATTAGGTAAGTAGCTTCCAATAATTTAAAAGAAATTTCATATATGGAAGAGGACTCATTCCTAGAAACAAAACTGCTAATAAAAATGCACATTATTTAAAGAAAAAAATTATTTGAAGCTGAGAGGGATAAAAAGTATGAGTGAAAACAGAAATTGACTACAGGGCATTACAAATGAATAACTCATTTAAAATGTATTGAATTCTGGGCATGGTGGTGCACACCTGCCATCCCAGCAGCTTGGGAGGCTGAGGCAGGAGGATTGCAAGTTCAAAGCCAGCCTCAGCAAAAGCTAGGCACTAAGCAACTCAATGAGACCCTGTCTCTAAATATTTTGTATTTACACAGTAGGGCTGGGGATGTGGCTCAGTGAGTGAGTGAGTGCACCTGAGTTCAATCCCCAGTACCCTCCCCCTCAAAAAAAAGTATTATATTTGTTTTTTTTGGTGTATATATGTATTTCCAGTATGTTCACATTAAATCAGTTTTGCAAATGGTATTTTCCTATAAAACTTCAGGTATTCAAAATGAATTTTCCTACTACATTACTTCAACTCCTTTTTCTACAATGATTACTTAACATACTTTGCACCATATTTTCTCATTATCATCATTTATAATATGGCTAGCAAATTTCTTTAAAGATAAATCTGGCTCCAACATCCAATATGTACACAAGAGTCCCAATTCTCCTGCCAAGGTGCTGCTTGCTTTTTCTAACAGTTTGCCCTTAATACTCCCATCTTAATCCTACCTAGAAATCGACCATTCAATCTTCATTACGTTTGCACAAATATTTTAAGTACAATAATATTTCAGCATATGCACAGCTCATTCCTGTGGCAGAGAAGTTCTATTTGACTCTATGCGATGTGAATGGTTAGAAAGTCACACTATTTTTGGCATCGCTTTCCAATGATTTCCAGCCAGCATTTGATTTGGTATTCAGTTCTATGTTTGAGGAAATAAGGAGATGCAAATACCTTAAAGTAGAGGTACTTTTTAAAAATATGTAAACGTGAAACTTTGTTCAGAGAGTATGATTTTTGAATGTTATTCAATTGAACTTAATTCAGCAATTATCCAGAGCCTAGTATGGATAAGGCTAGTGAGCTAGTGATTATGATGAGACTGGAGAAGATAGGAAAATGAGTAAGTTTCCTAAAGGTTAAGCTATTAATAAAGACAAGCTCTAATTACAGTGCAAGGAAGAAAAGAATGCCATGAAAATAGAAGAGAGTGTTTCATATTCAGAGAAGAAAGAGAACTCAGCTGTGATGACAGAAGCTTGAATGTGGTAAGTGATTTACAAGAAGGACATAAAAGGGGAGTAAGATGTACACACGGCCGGCCACTGAGAAAGTGAGCAGCAGGGAAGACTTGGTAAAACCCAAGTTATGTGTAGCCAGAGATGCTCACTCTGAGGAGAACAGAGGTCTTCTGCTGTAGGGCAGGAGACTCTTTTGTGAAGGGTCACTAAGGACCCAGGAGTTTGTCTTGGTTGAGACAGACCATTTACAGTGTTTGAGCAGAGAAATTAATTTTAAGAAAAAGTATTCTTAGAAGGTACAGTTAGCCAACTGTATCCATGAATACTACATCTGTAAATTTAACTGACTGTTGATCAAAAATATTCATGAAAAGATTGCATCTGTACAGATATGTACAGCCTTTTTTCTTGTCATTATTCCATAAACAATACTATGTAATAATATAGTATAATAACACTTTGTGTAGTATTTACATGGGATTAGGTGTTATAAGTTATCTACATATATTTTCAATTATATGGGAGAATGTGTTAAAGTTATGTGCACATATTATGCCATCTTACCTAAGGAACTTCAGCATTCTTGGGTTTTGGTATTCACAGGAAGTGTTATAAACCATCCTCTGTGAATACTGAGGGACCACCGTACTGTATGATTATAGGGAACAGTGCAATAACAGAGCTTCGTTGGGGAGAGGGAAAGTCTATACAGGATATAAAGGATATTGTGAAAAATGCAATCTCAATGTTTGCCATAAAGGAGCCAGAAAATCCAAATGTCTATTCTGAGAGGCTGGTGAAATCATTAAACAAGAACATGAGACTGAGGGATGAACTACTTTGTAAGGGGCCTGACAGTCTAATGACAAAGTAGAGACTAAACTGTGGATGTGCAGATGTCTAATGACCCAGGGAAAAAAAGGACTAGCACATAGCAGTGATCTGGGTGGCTGAGATTTATGTCTTCAGTTAAGCACAGCAGTTTGTAGGTAAATATTCACTGAACTGAAGCATTCCTGAGGATTGAGAGGGCAGATCACAGGAAATACTAGAAACACAAGAATATGAGACGTTCAGAGGCACCAATCCCATCAATGCTCAGGCTGCTTATGCGCGTGAAAGTAAATGGGACAAAAGAATAGAATGTGTTCAAAATGATTTGAATGGGAATGATTTCCAATTCTCCATGTTAATTTTTATATGTTTGATATGCCCCTATGGATCCTTCATATTTTTGATATATATTCTTTCAAATGCAATGCTGTGCCATACTAAGATAACATTGATGCAGAGAAAGCTGAACATTATAAAAAAATGAAATGCTTAAGGGATCAGATAAGGTTCAGGGGTGAAAGCAAGTCATGGGCAAGACTAAATAGGGCAGGCCATCATCAGAAGGGATGATGTGCCAGGTTATGGGAAAACAGTGGTTCAGAATTCATTCGAGACCAACAAACACAGAAGTTCACACATCTTAGAACTCAGAGTAAAGAGAAAATTTAAAGAGAGAAATAAACATGCACCAAGCAGCCAAGCTACTGAGCAAGAGACACCTTGAATAAAGTGGTAACTTAATGCTTGCATTATCCAGCTACTGATGTCTCAGATGTCACAGTACGGTTCACTTTATTTGCTTATTTTACAATTCCATTGTTTTGTAGCAGTGGGGAAAGTTATTAGAGAATTTGTTACTGAGGCAGCTTTGGTTACTCATTTTGAATGGCCCGAAGAGTTTAACATTCTTGATGCCTGCGCTCCTGCTCCCCTCAAGATTTCAGTTTCTGTTTCTGGGTGTTGTCCATGCACCCTCAGTTTAAAGGCTTCTCAGGCGATTGTGCTAGCGGAGGTTGGGTATTGCTGTATGGGTAAACTGACCACAGTGAGCTGCTCCCAGGGGATGGGGTAGAAGCACCTGTGGACCACAGCTCATCTTCTTACCCACTGAGTCCAGTTTGGGAAGCAGAATCCCTGGGGAAACCTCATAAAAATTTAGAATCCTCATTATCACCCCAAATCTTTGAATATCTGGGGTTGAGTGCAGGACTGGACAAAAGTGATCTGATCACACACCTCTGTTTAAAATTCACTGCCATAGCTCTTCCTAACACATGCTTTAGAAACTACCACTATGAGTAAAGATTTTGACTTCTGAGTTGGCAAGCTTCTTGTGACTGGATTTGGTCATTCATAATTCAGTTCTACTAGTTTCTATTCCTATATTAAATAGTAATACACCTACCATTAATTGACAGCTATACGCCCTGAGTTTTGCTGGTTCCTGAAGGTTCAAAAAGAGTCAGTTCATGGTGTTTGTTCTTAAGGATCCAATCATCTAATGGAGGGAAAACAGGTGAATAATTATAGCGTGTCTGTCACAGGGAGATCAATTATACTACCCAAACACTGCAGGTGCAAAAGCTACTTGGATGGATATTGAGAAGAGGAAGAACCTGGAGGTTGGAGTGTGTGTGAGAGAAATAGGAAAAGGGCAAGCTAACTGGGAAGAGGGAAACTTTAAATGGTGCAGATGTTAAGATTTAAACCAAGACAATAGCAGCTTTCTCTGGGGGGTTGGCAATGCATCTCTCATTCCTTCTCCTTCCTTTAGGCATTCTGACTAAGAGAATACACACAAAGAAGTCTGTAACTGAGTGGGGACCATCGTCCCACTTTACCAGTTAACTAGCCATCTGTAACCCTCACACTGTGCTTATGTAGCTTTCTGTCCCATTTCCTCTCAAGCAAAGCAACCTGGGAATGTAGTGTGCCCCTACTGCCTGCCTGGAAGTAGGAAGAGATTCTGGGGCAGAGTACTTTCTAAAAGTACTCAAGTGAGTTCTTCCAGTCTGTTTATTAGTTTGGCAGAGGACGTGTGAAAGGATTCAAGAAGGTGGTCTGTATTTTTTTTTTAAAAACCAGTAACACTGTTGTCTAGTTAATAGGATTTAATTCATTTCAATCTTTGAATAATACGGCTGATCCTACTGCTCTGGAAAAGGGGTCGACCCCTAGCTGCATACTATGTTCATTCTTCACTTCTTTAATGACATCACCCAGATTTTGTCATTACTGAAAATGCATCCAATACATGTTTTGAAGTGGTGTTTACCAGTTCCATATGAGGTATTGATGTCTATAGGGCAGGTTTCTGACCTACGCAATATTACTCAGGCTGTAAGGTAGGGCTTGCAGAAAGTTTTACTTAAAATAGGGCCTATTTTAAGACTTACTTAGCTTTTATATTTAGTCTTCTATTTCTGATATCCTGAGACTCAGATACGATGGCTGGAATCAAAGCACCCACTTTGTGAGAATGAATGTGAAAGTTAGTGGCCTGGGTCATAACAACATAAAAATATGTTTTAGTGCTATTACTTATTATGAGAGGGAAACAAATTGCATAATTTAAGCATTGTTTTGTATGTGTGCATTGGTGTCTCTTCTTTCTTGTAAGAGAATATAATTCCTAATTGAGACTGTCTTCTACAAAGAAAGAAATCTCAGAAATAAGTCCACTTCTTCAAAAGGCAAGACTGGAAAGTGTGGCATGAAGGTGTGAATTCTCTTCACTTAAATGAAAGTCAGTAAAATTTATTGACTTAACATTTGTATGCTGCACCAAACTGTAGGCTAAACAACTGCCAGAAAAATCATTCTATAACCCAGAGGAAGAAAAAAGCATCACAAAATCTCCATAATCTGAACTAATCCCCCAAATAGGAGAAATCTGGCTTTCTTAAGCAATCCTAAAAGGCAAGCTTACCATTCACATGAAGTCAACTCCTCAGGTTATTTTGAAGAAAATGCTGTCCTGGTTTTCCAAATAATTAGGTGAGCAATTTGCAAAAGGCCCAGGAAATGTTCACCAGAGAATGCATCAGTCTCTTAAAAGGAAGTGACAGATGCTGGATAATACTGGTGTTCTGTCTCCTGCATTCTGTCCACTCCCTGTGACGAAGTTGTGACGAGCCACCTTAAGCTATGACCATAGAAGCAGCCCTTACAGGGAAAAGTGAGAGAAGTCCTGACAATATTTCCTTTAAATCGATTGAGTAATTTTAAGAAAGCTGCACAATTATCCTCATATCTTTTTACGGAGCTGATCATTGTGCACATTCCATGCTTTTTGTAGCTTTGATTTAAAATTAATGACAATCCTTAAATGCTGACGATCAACTTCACAATAATGTTTTCCACTGGCATTTAGGGATGCAACATTAGGCACTGATCTGATATTACACAACAGCAACAATATCCCATAATAGAGATTGAATGCTCCAGGATAACAGAATCAACAAAAAACAATTATATTAAGAAAGGGAATTAACAAAATAAAAATAATTTTCCCATTGTTTCTTTTAATAGAGAATTAATTTTTATGTTTCTTATGTAACTTTTGATCCCAAGAATGCCCAGATCCCCAGATCATGTGTATGTTAGGATTGATGCTCCTCAAGTCAAGATATTTGGTGCATATGAATGATCTTTGTTCCGAATATAAGAATCCTATATCACCTTGAAGATTTTCTTTCTTTTTTGTGGGGGAAGGATACTGGGGATTGAACTCAGGGGAACTTAACCACTAAGCCACATCCTCAGCCCTTTTTTTTTTTTTTTTTTTTTTTGTATTTTATTTAGAGACAGGGTCTCATTAAATTACTTAGTACTTTGCTTTTGCTGAGGCTGGCTTTGAACTCATGGTCCTGCTGCCTCAGCCTCCCAAGCCACTGGGATTACAGGCATGCATCACTGCACCCAGCCTCATCTTGATGATTTTCAAGAGTGCCTTTGCTAGAAGCAAATGAGAAAACCAGAGGTGGCAATCAACTCAAAATATTTTATTTTAAATATTTATTTTTTTAGTTATAATGGATGCAATATCTTTATTTTATTTTATTTTTTATTTTACATGGTTCTGGGGATCGAACCCAGTGCCTCATGCATGCTAGGCGAGTGTTCTACCTCTGAACTCAGAATATTTTTTTAAAAAACTTAGTGGAAGATCAATTTTGTTATTTCCTGTGGTACTTGAGGCATCACATTTTTCAGATAATTGTTTAATTTTTAAAACCATTGCAGTTAGAGTGCACTGCTGAATTTTTGTTTTAGCTAAGCCCCCCAACTGAGAAGTAAATTAAGGAATTTAACAATAACCCCCATGGTATTTGGAATTTTAATATTTATTGAAGCTGCACAACAACAAAGCATCTTCTCTAATTTTGCCACCGCTTTTGTACCAGTTCTCTACATCCTTTCTGCCTTATTCTGACAAATGTTGTATGCTGGAGACTGAGACAAAGTCAGGACCAGGGCTCAGGAAAATGCCAGAGTGGCAGAGACTGGTTCATTAGCACATTTGGCAAACTCCTTTGTGGTTATATGTGCCCAACACATGTTGACCTTTGTATCCACTTGATATAAATGAGAATTATATAAAATAAACTAAGTAGAATTTTAAGAAAGCTTTGGAAGTGATGTTTCCAAAGATGATGAAGCTATGGGATAGAAGAAAACCGAATCCCTTGGATTTTGACTGGAGCAAAGCTACCCATAAATCAAGAACAAACATTTTGGACTTAACATGCAAGAAATGAACCGTCATATATGACTCTTTATATTTGGGGGAATTTTTGTTTTTTAATTTTGGTTATAGCAGCAAAAAAGAAACATCAGTATTCCTTTATCTCAGGAATATTTTTCTCTGAGACAGGTTAAAATTGGTACTATTCCAGAGCAGTCATTAATTCCCAAACTGCTTCCCTCCCCTGTTCTGATATACTCTACTGACCTACGAGATGCGCAGGAAGTAGGCTGATTGTGCCGGAGAATATGGATTGATAGAATTTCCCAACTTGCAAATCAGTTAGAAAATACTAAAAGCTACATTAAGATAAACTGAAGTATCTGATCTCACTGAGATTTACCAAATAACATCCTGCCCTTAAACCTGTCTTACTAAAGTGTATTTGATTTTCTAGAGAGATGTTTAGTTGAGAAAGTTGAGTACTTTAAAAACAAAATAGGTCAAAGTGTTAATGTGCTCTTTAGAAAGTTTTCCCACACAGTGCAGAGCGTTCACTGTGTACGTGATTTGTTCCAAATAAATTGTTGTTCTCAATAGTGTAGCCTGAACAAAAATAATCTTATAAACCTGAAAATGCCCAGTAGCCTTTACTTTTATGTTTGCATACAAGTACCTAAAAATCTGGCAGCATATTGGGTTATATGAAGTGGAGACCAGCTCACTCTACTCTGCCCTTCTGGAATGTTCTCTGGTCTGTGTCCCTGTGAGCCTATGAATGTGTGAGGGCTGGAAATGCATGCCAAATGGCTCAATGTTATCAGGATCCCTAATATCCAATTCATTTGTATATGGCACCCATGCATTAGAGCAAATTGCTAAAAATGCTATAAAAGAGTTATTGTAAGGTTATTGAGGTTCTGATAAGTGATTGATGCCTTAATTAGGCCTGTTAATAGTCTTCATAGTGGTGGGTTGTAATAACGGAACAGTCAGGTTGGGATTTAGGGTCACTATATTAGTTTGTGGAGTGCCACTAAATGAGGTTTCCTCTTCAGAACCAAATTATAATTTTATAGCTAACTCATAAACTTAACTCAGCTCAAATACTATTTAAAAGGCTCAGAGAGGTGCTTATTTACCAAGCGTTGAGCCACTAAGCTCTGGGCTGTAAAACCTGAACTTCAGATATTAGAATCCTTAGTCTTTGCTTGATAATATCCCCATTTTAAATAATGATGTACATTTAATAAAAAGGAAAAGGTAAATTGTGCTACACTAAAAAGTTGTAAGTATACACATGTTAGTATAAAGTTACAATCTTCTCTATCAATTAGAAGAAAAATGAATAAGCGCTTTTAGTTTTCTGTGTTCCTATTTAGGTTAAGCCTAATCTTAATCAATAGTGACACATATAACAAATATATATGGTTTGAAATTCCTATGAGGAAAAAAAATCACTAGTTAAAATTTGACAATGTGGGAGAATCACATTCACTCTCTTAAAATTCTATTTATTCTATATCTGATTTATAAAGAACTCGGTGTCCATCACATTATATACACAAACATTTATTTTGTTAGTAAAGGAACACAAGCCTGTTTCAAGTATGTTCCAACCATTGAGTACTTGCGTATTCTATTTTTAAAACTTTGTTCCTAAAGAAGCTTTCAGTTTGTCCATATATATATATATATATGTATATATATATATATATATATATTGAGCCAAATAGTGCCTGTCGATAGGTAAAACGGGAATTGCTTGGTTCACTTTATAGAGACAGAAAAAGATAGATATTCTTCCAGTCAGAGTACCAATCTGTTAGAGTTCTTACTATGCAATAAATTTATACTTTAAGTCCTATGTTTTGATTCTGTGCACTAAATCTTCTGAAAAGTAATCTCATAGCATATTGATAGAGAAAGTGAGCAAATTGGGAAGACATAATATAAAAGGAAGTTTTACAAACACGGTCCTTCTATTTTGCAAATGAAGGCAAGGTGACAACTGATCCCCACTTATTGGTCCCTGAGACCTAAGGTCAGACTGGTTTGCAAATCCTCATACTTGTGGAGAACATATTAGCAACTGAAAGGAAGCATTTGATGGTATGAGAAAGATGCTATGCTAACCTAAAATGTAGATGCTGAATCCAAATCAAGGAGGCCAGAGTTCCAGAAACAGATGAGATAAGGAGATGGGTAAATTACAAAACAAAAACAAGAATACTAAGAAAACGGTTTCCGAGAAAGTGGTAGTGAAAGGAAGGCTTGTGAGATAGTACTCTTGAATCTACAGCAGAGTTTCAAATGTTCCTAGCACATGTGTGCATAGACACATGTGTGCAGCATAAAGAATCCTTAACAGTGTTGCATACAACCAGACTGCCAGTTTCAGGATAAATATTAGAATACTGTATAACTAGGATGATAAACAAAAACTAAAGTTAGCAATAGAAATTAATTTGCTATGACTTTTTTTTTTTTTTTTGGTAGGGAGGGGGTACCAAGGATTGAACTCGGGGCACTCAACCTCTAAGCCACATCCCCAGCCCTGTTTTGTATTTTATTTAGAGACAGGGTCTCACTGAGTTGCTTTAAGCACCTATCTTTTGCAAGGCTGGCTTTGAACTTGTGATCCTCCTACCTCAGCCTCCTGAGCCACTGGGATTACAGGTGTGTACCACCACATCTGGCTAATTTACTATGACTTTTGGCAAAATATAGGCTTACAATGTATTATATTTTTGTACACATTGAGCTTATTTCTACCAGTTTAATTTAAATCATTTGGGTGTTTAGATGTAACGGAAATTTATAGCAATTTTGTTTTGGAGCTGATCATTTTCAATGATGGATGTTTATTAATAAATAAATTTGAGTGTTTTACCATATGTTCAAGCATAGTGATGAAAAAAAAAAATAACACAACATTACAGTGGAGATACAGATACATACAGCCTGCAATCAAATCCTGAAACCAGCACTTTCTTGATGAGTGACCATAGACAATTCAAAACTACCTGATATCTTAACTTCTACCCTTTTAAAATGTGAATAATTCTTTGAAGAGTTGAATTGAGAATTAAGTATTTAAAAATGTGATTTGCCTAGTATATTGTGTATATGGCCTAATACAATGTAAATGTTTTAGATCTTTATTATTATAAAGAGAATAAGTTATATTTCTTGTCATTAATGAAACATATACTTTAATGGGAAATGAAGAAGTTATATAACGGAGGCATACAAACACTTTTTAGAAGTATGATGGACATATGATACAGGGCATTCTCCCTCAGTCATTTTGGGGTAATAGGCAATGGCCTTGAGTTCTATCTCAGACCAAAGACCTGAATAACACAGTAAAGAGATGGCGGAGTTCAACTACTAAGCCTGGATTCTGATTTGGGAAGTGGATAACACAGTGAACACATGAAATCAGATATAGATTTCAATTCTGGTTCCAAAAAGTATGCTCTCTCTAATCCAGAAAAAAATGGATGAGCATTTCTTGAACCTTCTTGCTCAATTTTTTTCTAGATACTATTTCCATACAGGGAATTATATATATGTAATATATATATGCTCAATAAATGGTAGTTTTGTTTTCTTTTTGGTACTGGGGATTTAACCCAGGGGTGTTTATCAATAAGCTACATTCCCAACCCTTTTTATTTTTTATTTTGAGACAGTATCTCACTAAGTTGAGTAGGACCTTGCTAAATGCTGAGACAGACTTGAATTTGGGAAACTCCTGCCTTAGCCTCCCAAATGGTAGTTATATTTTATCATAATATGAACAATACATGGCATACATGATACTTGAACATTTATTTTATAGTGTTTGTTATGTCTTTAATGCTGATAAAACAAAAATCTCAATTCTTTAACATAGTCCATGGGTCACTTTTACAACTCATTTCTGCCTTCAACTCCAGCCCATTTTTTTTTTCTTTCTCTTAATCCCCAAACACCCCATGCAGTGTTTTGTCACCCCTCTATGACTATGCACATGCTGTTGCTTCCCAGTAGGTCTTACCCCAAACAAAAAGACCCATTCATGAATTTTCCCCTCCCCAAAACACTTTTAATTCCTCCACCTCTACGTGAAGTGAGGTAGGTGCTCTTCTCTGCTCCAAAGCACTCATGCCTTTTTATATCTTGACATTTTTCACAACTGTTTCTATATTTTTCACTCTCCTTGACTCACGCTCTTTAAGAGGAAAAAACATCTTCCATACCTGCCTCTTAGATACTTGTCTCCGAAGTGACCACATAGAAATGACTCAATAAATGACTGTAGAATGAATCCATCAGAGTTCCTGGGAAACGCAAAATGTAAGTGTGAGCAGAACTTGTGTTCGAATTTGAAATGTGCTTGAGGGATTTGTCCAAAATTTATCATTCCTTGGAAAGCTCTTATATGTCTGGAAACAAAATACCTTGGTATAACACAAGTGTCTCTTTGGCTTTGAGGAACAGAGGAAGCTCTGAGGTAGGAGCCTAACACTCACAACTTGGTTTTGCTAAGGCACAAAGAATTTATATTTTTATATGAAGAATTTATTTTTACCCACTGCAAGCTCTTATTATTGTAAATTTTTAGAGTAACCATTTGGAAAATGAGATGTATTTTACAAATGTAGAATCTACTTCCCAGTACATCCAAGGACTTCTGAGTTCAGATGTTTTTTGAACTAAAATCCTATGGGAAAATTAAATCAGATATATATGAACTATACTGGTTAATTAAACTTAGAAAACATAATTTTTCTCTTTCTACTTCTGCCAAAATAATTAATTTCTTTTGGTTGGAATTTCCCACCTAACTCTTAACCACATCCTCCATGAACAATATTGTACTGTTCTAAGTCTTTAGGTTGATAAAAGCAAAATTTATACCATTTTATAGGTGAGAAAACAAAGGTACAAAAAGTGAAGTAATTTGTGAAAATCACACACCTAATAAGCACAAAGCCATAACTTAAAAACATTGAGGCTGATTTTAGAGTAGAAACCCAAATCACCCTTTGACTCTGTGTTAGTCATCTTTGATGTCCTAAGCACCTGCATTACCAATGCTAATTTAGTAAGTGGCACATATATGGAAGAATTTTCTCTGACTTCCTTTAACCAGTTCACAGAGTTAACATATTTTAGTAAAATAAAAATGATTAGTGTCTTTGTGTTTTTCTCCCTCTATTTGATATGTTCATTTTTTATGCCTGTCCAAACTTGCAATTTAATTACATCATTTCCTAAGTAGGGGATGAGCTGATTAAACAAGATCATAAAAATAGTTCTTTCTATAAAAAGCAAATTAATGTTTTTAAAAGACCTTAAGATGAGCTACCAAAATAATTGCCTTTTAAAATTAGCTTGAAAAAAGCAATGTAAAAATTGGGGAAAAAATATTCACTGCAGAGAATATGGGAAAATATTTCACAAGTATTTAAATTTTAATATAAAAATTTTAAAAAGTGAACATAAATATGTACTAGTTCTACCTTTTTCATTGGAAGGCATAGTGATGCATTATAAACATGGCTCTGCAAAAAAATGTTAATTCCAGTCAATTGTAAAAATATTTGGAACCTATGTAAAAATTTTTGCATAAATAAATATACATATTAAGTTATTTGAAGCAGTTATGCATCTATTTTAAGATTTTTCCTCTATTTTCTCATGGAAAGCCATTTATTGAACACTTATATATGCTTCTGAATTTATGCTTCAAAGGTAAATAATTTAACAATCATCAGTTTTTAATAATCATTGTTTCAAGAACATTTTTAGTATCCCTGAAAGAAATCCTGTACTCAGCATTCACTCCCCTCTTCTTAACAACCTATTTTTTGTCTCTATTTTCAGTACATTTTATATTAGTATTTATTATTTAATATATTTTGTATAGTACATTACCTTTTATATCTGTATTCATTCAATTATTGTATTTCCAAAGGTTGCCCATATTGCTGCATGTGTCCATACTCTACTTTTCTAGGCAAATAATCCATTGTATGTGTATGCCACATTTATCTATTCATCGACTGATAATACTGGGTTGTTTCCAGGTGATTTTTTGTTTGTCTTTGTTTTGCTATCATACTGCCATGGGCATTTATGCACAAGTTGATATATGTGTATATATATACTCCAATTATGCTGAGTACATACATAGAATAGGAATTATTGAGTTACATGTAGAAATGGTTAGTTTTATGAGTGCATGAGGGTAGACTATAGTATAAAATTATTCAATCAAAACTAATATGGGTATAGCTGTGGAGGTATTTTATAGATGTAGTTAGTATCTTTCATCAATCCACTTACTGTAGAGATTATTCCTGATGATGTAACTAAGCTTCATCTAGTCAGTTAAAAAGGCTAAAGTGAAACACAGGCAACTATGATAAAATTCTGCCTCATGATTGCTGCATTAACCCCTGCTTGAGGATCCCCAGCCTGCCAGTTAAGCTGACTGATTTGAGAATTGCCAACTTTTACAATCAAGGAGCCGATTCCTTAAAATAAATATACCCGTATGTCTTAAAGGTTGTTTATATCTGGAGAACACTGATGTTCAGATTTTGGTAATGAGAGTGATTCTAGATGCATTTTCTGTGAATCGGTTCTGTTTTTGGATTGATTATCTAATACAACTATATTTCAAGGCACTAATGACCATTTCTAGTGGTGACACTGAGTATAATATAGGATTAGAGATGTGCAAAATATTATTTGAATTGCCTAACCAAATATGTTTAAAAGACAAGTTTATGATAAATATTGTGTTGGACAACTTAGAGCATTTTTATCAATCTAATGAGTATAATGAGATTGACTGGCTGCATCTAACTGCTGAGGAAAGCATAAAACAACAATGACAAACTTGGCACATCAAATTCCAGATAAATATTTGTATCTGTGATCTGAACACTGTGTCTGTCCACAAAGCAATCCTTATCTCCTGCTGCCATCAGGCTGAGATTTCAGTACCTATACACAGAGTCTCACGCTACTTTTACAACACAAACTGAACTTTAAGCCTCATAGGGATACTTCTTTTAACATGAGAGCATTGACTGGAAAAAAATAGAGATTCTTAAAACTGGAATAGAGTCATGGAAGACCATGCTCAGCAGAGGACATCAAAGCTGTCAGGTCTGGTGAGTCATCCTGTCTGAAGGGCATTTGGGAGAATTTAACCCTACTTTGCCTTAAGGAACTATAGAAACCTCCCTTGAGGTAGTTGCTTTCATGTCATTACTGTTTCTGGACAAGACCTACCTCTGTTTCTCTTTTCTTCTAGAACTATAACTAGATGCATGATCTAGCAGGCCCAAAATGGTGAGGTCAAAGTGTGAATGACAGGGAAATGGACTACAGACCAACAGAACTGTTAAGGTTTTTCTATTGTATATAGACAAAAGTCTGGAAAATATGTGAGGTAATTAACAGAAGAAAATAAATTGGAACAGAAATAATTTATTGATAAAGAACCAATATTCAGAATCTGGATTCAGTATTACAATTTCAGGGATTAGAAAAGACAATATGATTGGTTGGGTAAAACATGGACCCAAGTTAAAATGCCACATCACTTTTGTATATTATAGAAAAAGGGAATAAATAGCCGGGCATGGTGGCACACACCTGTAATCCCAGCACTTGGGAGGCTGAGGCAGGAGGATCCTGAGTTCAAAGCCAGCCTCAGCAATGGTGAGGCACTTACCAACACAGTGAGACCCTGTCTCTAATAAAATACAAAAAAGGGCTGGGGATGTGGCCCAGTGGTCGAGTGCCCCTGAGTTGAATCTCCAGTACCAAAAAAAAAAAAAAAAAAAAAAAAAGAAGAAAAAAAGGGAATAAAAGCCTTAGGGAGATAGTAGTGTTAGAGTAGATTTATCATGTAAAACCCAGTTACCTGCTTTGAAAGGGTCCAGAGTATTAGATATGGAGAATGACAAACCCCAAAAGCAGTGAGACCCAGGGAGAGGGGAGTGAGAAGGAAAGCCATGCATTGAGAGCTTTGATCCTTTCCCAATACAGTTCTTTCCTGGTGATAAAGCAATCCCTGAGGAGGAGGTGTCCAACAAACCTGGAAAGGCAGTCTCTGGGAAGAGGCTGAATAATTAACCCTTCTGCAAACAAATCCTTCCTAGGTACCAACAACTGACCCCAGGCCCTCCATCAGGTTAGGACAATAAATTCCAGAAACTGACCACTGACCCTACACTCCCTCCCATTTCTCCCTGTAAAATAAACCCTAAGTCCCTAAGCACTAAAACTGACTCCTTCACTGATTGACAAACAGACTCCAAATTCCTAGGTGCCCAAAGAAAATTGATATGCTCACTAGACCACCTCTCAGAATACCCTATATAAGCCCAGGTTCTTTCTTTGTTCGGGGGCTCATTTTCCACCAGGAAATTGGGTCCCACCATTGCATCATTTCATCCTTGCATCCCCTGCTCCTGTGTGAAACTTTGTTCCGGAATAAAGTGCTGAGTTGATTTGTGAAGTTTGTGTTCATCCTGGTCTTTTGGCACTAACACAGAGAATACCTGTTTTACCATAACCGCGTGAAACACATTTATAAGGAGAGCGCCAGAATCCTTGTGTTTCTTTGTGTTTCTTCTTTATAGATCATAAATTAGAGTGGAAAATGTTGCCACTCTTAAATGCAATTAAGTGCAGGAGGAGCAACTGAATTCATCATTGGTCAAAGACCAGTTAGCATAGTTACCTTAAATAGAAGATCAACATAGAAATCAGAATCTACTGATGACCTAAGTCATTGACCACTTGATCATGGTGGCCTTCCTAAAAGAAAAGAAAATTGATAGTCTGCTAAATTTTTACTTGATTTATTTTATTTTTTTGCAGTAATGGGTATTGAACCAAGAGGGCACTATTTGATTCAATACCACTGCTGAGCTACATCCCCAGGACTTTTTATTATTATTTTATTTTAAATTTTGAGACAGGGTCTCACTCTGCTGCCCAGGCTAGCCTAGAACTTGCGATCCTCCTGCTTCAGCCTTGTGAGTTGCTGGAATTATAGTCAGATGCCACAACATTTGGCTTTACTTGAGTTTTGATAAGCAAATTAATTTTAGGTCAAGTGAATAGAAGTCTATCTTGAAACAGCAAAACAGATGCTTAATAAATTCCAAGATTGGATTCAGTGTATAGAATTAGAATCATTTGAATAGGAAAAGCTGGGTTTGTTTAAGGAAGGTTCCTACTTCACTGCCGAAAATTTGTAGTAGTAATATTCCTCCAAGTGTTACGCAAAGGAACTTAGTACCTTTTGCTAGGAAGACTTTGCATTGTTAAAAGGAACTTGTGAATCATTGTGGGAATTAATGGGCTCAAGTTCTGAATTGACTCTACAAGTTCCAGGAGATCCAAATCCTGAGTGTGATCCACAACCAATGAAGAGGTTTATGAAGGTCAGTGAACAGTGGACTATTAGCATATGTCTGCCTCACCATGGGTCCAGTGGATCCTGAATCTATCCTTTGATTATTTGAGCAGTTTGGTATGTATAATGGACATAGACATACTCAACAATCTGCAGAATCCCCACATTGTTTCCTTCTTCTGTGGAGTAAGGGCTATTATGTTAGAAAAGACCATGTACAAACCACCCTATACAAAACTAGTAAATTAGAGGTAGTACTGAGTTCCTGGAGGGATTGAAGAAGTTAATGCCAACAAAAAGTTCTTAAAATTTGGAAGAATTTCTGTTTCATACCATTCATACCCATTTATCTATTTGGCCTGTCCAGAAAGCAGATGAAGAATGACAGTGGAAAATTGTAAACTTAGGTATAGATTCAAATTGCAGCTATTGTCCCAGATGTGTTTTCACTGCTTGAGCAAATTAACATATCCCCTGGTATCTGGTAGGCAGTTACGAACATGGCAAATGTTGTTTTCACAATAACTATTAATAAAGACCACCAGACGCTTGCTTTCAGCTTGCAAGACCAGCAGAACATCTCCATTGTCATTCCTCAAGGAAATTAAATTTCACAGCCCTACTTCATAATTTAATCTTCAGGGAACTTGATCTTCTTTCCATTCCTCAAGACATCAGACTGGTCTACTACATGTGTGACATTATGCTGACTGCACTTAGCAAGAAGTGAGAAGTACTATAGATTAATTAGTAAGATATTTTCACAACAGGTGAGGTGAAATACAATTGATAATAATTTAGGAGCCTTGCACTCAGTGAAAATTCTGGGATCCACTTGGGTAGGGCAATCAAGATATCTCTTCTAAGTTGAAGAATAAACTTTTGCATCCAGCCTTTCTACAATCAAAAAACAATAAAGTACACCTAATTGGCCAAATTTGGAATATGGAAATTATATGCTTCTTCCTCAGGTGTTACTGTGGCCCATTTACCAAGTAATACAAGAAGGTGTTAGTTTTGAATGTGTCCCAGAATGGGAAAAAGTTCTGAAACATATCCATGCTGTTGTGTAAACTACTCTGCCATTTAGATTGTATGATGATCCAGAAAATTCGATGGGGCTTGAAGTGTCAGTAGCAAAGAGAGTTACTGTTTGGACATTTTGGCAGTCCCCTATAGATGTATGACAGTGCATATCTTTGGGAATTTATAACAAATCCCTGCCATGCTTTATAGATGATTAATATCCTTTTGAGTAAAAGTGTTTGTTTTTTAATTGATGGGGCTTTAGTAGAGATAGAGCAATTACTCATTGACCATTAAGTTACCATGTAACCTGAGTGATCTATCATGAACAAGTTGAACAGGAGCACTTCAACTTCACAGGGAAGGTACACACATGAAATAGGGTTGCAGCAGGCTTTGAAGGAAGAAGAAAGTTACAAAATACATCAGTCCATATGCCCCTGGCTCCTACTTCTTCTACATTCCCTTCCTTTTTCCATCCACACATGGCCTCATTGGGAACACCCTATAATTAACTAAGGAGGAAAAAACATGGCCCTGGTTGATAGGTTTCTACATGATATACAGACATCACTTGGAAATGGGAAGCTAAATACAATCCCTTTCTAGAACCTTCCTGAAAGACAGTGGTGAAGGACTATCCACCTGGCATGCAGAATGTTGAATAATGAGCCTGGTTCATTTTGTTCAGAAGGAGTAATGGCCAATTGCTTGCATTGGTGATCAAGGATTTGGAATAAATATAATTTGGAAGCTGGCAAAAAGAAGATCTGGAAAAGGGATATGGGGACTGACCCCTCTGAATGGGTAACAATGGTGAAAATGTTGGTGTTTCATATAAATGCTCACCCCAAAGTGACCTCCAGAGTGGAGGAGTTTAATAATAAAGTGGATAGAGTGATTTATTCTCTGGATCACTCCCCAGTCACCTTTTCCTATCATCAGTCAATAAACCCATGAGTCAAGTGTCCATGGTGGTGGGGATGGATGTTATGCATCCTCCATTGACTTACACTCACCAATACCTGCCTAGCTACAGACAATGCTGAGTGCCCCATCTGCCAGGAATAGACATGAACTAGCCACACTGAGGCAGGTAGATTTTGTTAAATTTTTTTGCATCATGAAAAGAGAAGTATTTGTTCAGACTAGAACATACACCATCAGCCTCTCTGATTCTCAGGCCTATTGGACTGAATTACACCACCAGCTTTTCTGGTTCTTCAGTTTGCACATGGCAAGCCAATGAACTTATTGGCCTTTATAATAGCATGAGCTAATTCCCAAGGTTTGTATATATATATAAATGATACTATATATATATACATATATATATATATGTGTGTGTGCATATATATACACACACATATATAGATATAAATATATATAAACCATTCCATATGTAATATGTATATACATGTGTATATATATATATATACATACATATATATATGTATGTATAAATGGTCTGTATATATGGTATATATATATATATATGTAGATATATGGTATCTCCATATACATACCATTGGTTCTATTTCTGTGAAAAACTGTGAATACAGACAAAAGTGAACATCATCTAACAACTCTTCCATCCATGTATGATATTATTATGGTCTTTATTTGAAAATTAATGATGATTTAGGGAGATGTGTATGGTTGGGATATCAAGTTGATACGGGCAGACACTAATGATTAGTTTGTGTTAACTTGGCTCAGTTAATCAAATGCCAATTAATAAAATATTGATCTCCATGGAGGCATTTTGTAGATGTGACAAACATCTACAATCAGTTGATTTTCAGTAACCAACATTATTATCAATAGTAAGCCTCATCCAATCAGTTGAAAGACCTTAACAACAATATTGAAGTTATCCTAAGGAGAAAAATTTCTGTCTCAAGACTGAAGCATTAGCATCTGTCTGAGGGTTACCAGTCTGTTGGCCGGTTCTGCAAATTTTTGACTTTGTCTTTTCCTTCAAAAAGATCTGCAGTTTTATTTGGGAGTTTGGAATAGTGCCTTAACAATACAAATCAGTCTGGTTTTTCTGTATTGATCTTATATTATATATATATACATATATATATATACACATATATACTATATATAAAGAATTTTATTATATGTAATATGATAGTGGAGTATATTTTGAAGTACTATACATACATAGAATAAATATAACTTGTTCCAATTAAGATCCCATTATTGTGGTTGTACATGATGTGGATTTACATTGGTCGAATGAATAGGACACATCTTTCTTATCCTCATATATAAATACATGACCAATGTAAATTTTGGACTTTCAACCCCCCTCACAGTAGACAAGTCCAATTTCTTCAAATACATCTCTCTCACACACACATTACACATACATACATGAAGAGTTATATGTTTGTATAAAAACACACATATTTAGTTTATTAGTATATACTGTTATGGGCTGATTTGAAAAGCAGTCCAGACTTACCCCATTTTGTTCAGACACCTCACCCTGTGTGAAATTGGTCTCCCTTCCACATAAGCACACTCACATGGAAGCTAGCACCCTCACCCACTTGCACGCTAACCACAATATCCTTGAACTATGGAACTAATGCAAGCTTGTTTTCCTAAGAATGTACTTAAAGTGTGATTTCTGAGAACATGTACTTTTTCCACTTTAAGAAATGTATTTTGTGATTATAATTGCCTCTCCTGTCCCCTCTTGTTTGTGGTTTAGTCCTTATAAGCTGATTCCCACCCACAGTCACTGTTGAGGTTTGCAAAACTGCTTGCTCTCTCTGTGCCCTTGATCCCAGCAAAGGAATAAATCCTCTGTCTTCCTTCAAAAAAGATCCAGAGTTTTACTTGGGAGTTTCGAATAGCGGCTTAACAATACAAATCAGTTTGACTTTCCTGTATTGATCTTGTATCATCTGATCTTAATGAACTCACTTATTCTTGAAGTTGCTATTTTTTGCGGACACCTAATAATTTTTATATAGTAATCATGTCATTTGAAGATAAGGCACATTTCTTTTCTTCTTTTCCAGTTGGTATTCTTTAGTTTCTCTTTATGTAACTAGCTACAACAAGCAGACTATATTGAACAACAGTGGTAAGTATGAACATCCTTGCTCTTTCCCTAATCTTAGGGGGTAATGGATTAGTCCCAAACTATTAAATATAAAGTTAGTTTTAGTTTTATAGATGCTCTTTAATGAACTGAGGAATTTTCCTATATGTTCCTATTGTTATAAAAATTTTTATCAAAAGTATATGTTGAAACTACATTTTTAAGCGTTTTTGCATGTTAATTTAACATAATGCAAATTTAATTTTTGACATAGATTATATGGCTTGATTTTCAAATGTTCAACTAGGTTTGAAAATGTGAAATAAAACTCACTTGATCATCGTATATGCATAATTATTTTTGAATATTTTTGGATTTTGTTTGCCAATACTTTGAGTATTTTGCATCTAGATTTATGAGAGCTATTTGTAGTTTATTTTTTGAGAATGACTGCCTTTGTTTATTTTATATCCGGGTAATGCTGGGTCTTAAAATATTTTAGGTAATACATCTTCCCAATCTGTTTTCTGGAAGAGATGGTTAAGATTTTGTGATAATACTTCAGATGTATAGTAGAGGTATTCAGGAAACCATTAACCATCTGTGTCTAGAGATTTATGTTTGGGGAGCATTTTAATTATGAATTCAGTTTCTTTGGTTTGCCTGTTTCATCCTGTTTAAATTTCACTAGTATTGGGGCCTTGAGGATATTATAGTTGGATATTAGTTGCCCCCCAAAAGCTCATGCCTGAGACAATGCAAGAATTTTTAGAGATGACATGATTAGATCATGAGAGGAGTAACCTAATTGACGGATTAATCCGCTGATATGGATTAGCTGGGTGGTAACTGTAGGCAGATGGGGTATAGCTGGAGGAAATAGGTTACTGGGGGTATGCCTTGGTGGTTTGTAGTTTGTCCCTGGTGAGTAAGGCTCTTTCTCTACTTCCTGGCTGTTATGCTAAGCCACTTCCTCAACCCTGCCTTCCAGCCATAGAAATCTGTCTCACCTTACCCAGAGTTATAGAGTTGCCCAGACATGGACTGAACTTCTGAAACCATGAGTCAAAATAAGTTTTCCCTCCTCTACATAGTTCTTCTCAGACCTATTGGTCACTGGAATGAAAGCTAACTAAAACATAGGAACTGACCATTTTTTCTAAGTTGTCAAGATCATGAGTGCAAACTTGCCAGAAGTTTTCCCTCCTTGTCTTTTTAACAGTTGCATGATTTTTAGTGATATGTTCCATTTCATTCTGACAGTGTAAGATTTTTTCTTTGGTGTTTCTGTATTTGTTAGCATTATTAGAGATTTACCAATTTTGATGTATTTCAAAAAAGTGGCTGTTTCATCAGTTTTTCTCCACTGCTTTACTACTTTTCACTCCATTGATTTTTTTCTAGTAAATTTTATTTTATACTAAAAATTAAAATTTCATTTGTAAGTCTATAAATGTCTTTTTAAATTTTTTTATTTTTATTGTAATTTGTTATACATGTTTGCAGAGTACAACTCCTAAAATGAGCACAATTTTTCAAGTTGCTGGTTTTATATAAAGTATTTTCACAACAATTATGTCTTCATACATGCACTTAGGGCGATGATGGCCAACTCATTCTACCATTATTCCTATACCCTTGCCACCTTCCCTTCCTCCCCTCTCTTTGTTCTATTTAAAGTTCTTTCATTCCTCTCATCCACCCTCCCTTGCCTTTATAAGTCAGTATCTTTATAACAAAGAGATCGTTTGACCTTTAGTTTTTTGGGATTGGCTAACTTCACTTAGCATTATTTTCTCCAACTCCATCCATTCTGCTCTTTGTTTCATCCTTCTGCTTGCTTTGAGTTTATTTTGTTGTTTTTGTTCCTCTGTTTCTTCTGTTAGAATTAGATCATTAATTTGATCCCTTATTTCTGATGAAAGCATTAATTGCTATATTTAGTGCTTTGGATACACACTTCCATACTTTGTTATATTTTTTCCCCACTTTTTGAGGGGAAGGTACTGGGGATCGAACTGAAGGGCACTCAACCACTGAGCCATACCCTCAGCCCAATTTTGTATTTTATTTAGAGACAGGGTCTCACTGAGTTACTTAGTGCCTTGCTTTTGCTGAGGCTGGCTTTGAACTTGCAATCCTCCTGTCTCGGCTTCCTATGCTGCTGGAATTACAGGCATGCACCACAGTGCCCAGCATTTTTACCACTTTTATTTTTATTATATACACAGTGTATAATATAATGCCAAAAATATATACATATGCAAAGTAAAATTATTAGTATTGTCAAACCAATTAACATATTTATAATCTTACATAATTGCCCTTTTAAAGGGCACTTAAAATCTCTCAGCAAATTTCTGGCATACAGTCAGAAATATAGTTCCCGCGCTGTACATTGGATCTCTAGACTTATTCATTCTGAATAACTACAACATTGTACCCTTTCCTCTATATCTCCACATCCATTCATACTATATCTATGGTAACCACTATTATACTATTGTTGTGTATTCTACTATTTTTATATTCTACATGTATGAAAGTAATCAGTAATTTTCTTTATTTCGCTACGTTATTTAATTTAACACAATGTCTTCCAGGTTCATCCATGTTGTAAATGGAAGGATCTCCTTTTTAAAGTCTGAATAATAATAATAATGTGTGTGTGTGTGTGTGTGTGTGTGTTGGTATACATATACCACAATTTCTTTAATTGATCATCAGTCAATAGACGATTATATTGTCTTTCATATTGTGACTATTGTAAATGATGGTGCAATGATCATGGGAGCTCATCTATATATACGATGTGCTGATTTCACTTCCTTTAGGAAATATACCCAGGTAGGACACATGGTTATTTAAAATTGTTTTCAAAGAGCCTCAATGCTGCTTTCCAAATGGCTTTTCCATTCTACATTGCCAACAAGTGTTTACAATTTTTCCCTTTTATCCATACACTTACCAACATGTGCTATCCCTTGTCTTTTTGATAATAGCCATTTTAACAGATGTGAGTTGATATCTCATTATGGCTTTGATTGACATTTCTGTGATCAGTGATGGTGATCCCTTTTTTATACCCATTGCTCATAAATATGTCTTCATTGGAGATATGCCTATTTAAATCCTTTGCCCATTTTTATATATGTAGGTCTTTTGCCTGTTTTTAAATTTTTTTTTGTTTGTTTGCTATTTAGTTCTGTCAGGATTCCTTTCATATTTTGGATATTAACTCCTTATGAGATACACGAATTGCAAATAATTTATCCCAATTGCTATACTGCCTTTTTATGTTAGTGGGTGTTATCCTTCTTCTTTTTTTTTTTTTTTTTTTTTTTTTTTTTTTTTGCGGGGGTAGGGAGGGGTGGGAGTGTATGTGCCAGGGATTGAACTCAAAGGCACTCAACCACTGAGCCACACCCTCAGCCCAATTTTGTATTTTATTTACAGAAAGGGTCTCACTGAGTTCCTTAGTGCCTTCCTTTGCTGAGGCTGGCTTTGAACTTGCCTCAGCCTCCCAAGCTGCTGGGATTACAGGTGTGTACCACTGCACCTGGCTGTTTTCCTTCTTTTGTGTATAATCTTTTTTTTTTTTTTTTACTCCAATTTCTTCTTACTCTTTTGCTTTTGTTGCCTGTGCTTTCGGTATCCAATGCAAAAAAAAAAAAAATATTGCCAAGACCAATGCCAAGGAGCTTTTCCCATATATTTTCTTGTATGAGGTTTTTGTTTCAGGTCTATGTTTAGGTATTTAATATATTGTGAGTCAATTTTTATATTTGGTAAACATTAAAGTTCAGTTTCTTTTGCAAATGGATATCCAGTTTTCCCCAACCCATTTATTAAGAGACTGTTCTTTTACTCATTGAATCTTTTTGTCAGAAATTAATTGACCATATATGCTTGGATTTATTTCTTGTCTTTCTACTTTGTTCATTGTTCTATGTAACTTTTTATGCCCATACCATACTGTTTTGATTACTATAGATTTAATTTATGTAATATAATTTTACATCAGACACTGTGCTTCCTCCAACTTTATTTGTTTTGGCTATTCAAGCTATTTTGTGATTCCTTGTGGATTTCAAAGTTTTATGCATTATTTCTCTGAATAATGCCATTGCTATTTTGATAAGCAATATATTGAGCTCGTATATTGCTTTGGGTAGTATGAAAATTTAAATAATATTATTTTTCCATTCAGTTTTTTTTTATTTTTTAATCTTTGAGACACATAGCTCATTTAGAAGTGTGGATTTTTTTTTTTTTAGTTTCTTCATTTTTATAAATTTTTCTATTATCTGTTATTCACTTTTAGTTTGATTCCATTATAAACAGAGTACACATTATGTCAAAGTTAAAAATGTTTTCAATATGCTGAGGATTCTTTATGGCCCTGAATATGGTCTGTCTCAGTGAATGCCTCACAGGCGTGTTCTGAAATTTGGGGTTATTTTTTCCTATATATGTCTTATCAGATTCTGTTGGTTCATTGTAATATTCAGATCCTTATTGTTGCTAATCTTCTGTCTACTTGTTTTTTCAGTTGCTTATAAAGGAGTATTAAGTCCAAAACTATAATCATCTACACTTCTTATAGTATTATGAGTTTTAAATTTGTATATTTAAAAAAGTATTAGAGTATTGAAGTTACACATAGTGGTTTGTTTTGATGAAATCATACATATATGAAATTTAATTTACTTCATTTCAATCCCTGTTCCCCTCACTTTCCCTCCACTCCCATCACCCCCTATTCTCTTTACTCTATTGATCTTCTGTCTGGTTCACTTGTTGTTTGTTTGTTTATTTTTTTGGTACTGGGGATTGAACTCAGGGGCACTCAACCACCGAGTCACATCCCCAGCCCAATTTTATATTTTATTTAGAGACAGTCTCACTGAGTTGCTTAGCAGCTCACTTTTGCTGAGGCTGGCTTTGAACTTGGGATCCTCTGGCCTTATCCTCCTGAGCTGCTGGGATTACAGGTATGTGCCACCACACCCAGTGGTTTATTTATTTCGATTGGTGCTTTCTACATACACATAAAGGTGGAATTCCCTGTGGTATATGTATACATGTACGCAGCATGATTTTGTTAAATTCATTTCCAATTCCTCCTATTTCCCACTCCACTCCCTCCCTCTCAATCTCTTTCTTCTGTTTATCTTCCCTATATCTTGATGATATTTGATTCCCCCTCCACACACACACACACACACACACACACACACTTTCCCCCCCTTATTTTGCTCTAGCATTAGCATACAGGATGAAGCATTCGACCATTGACTTTTGGAGTCTGACTTATTTCACTTAGCTAGATGATCTCCATTTGCATCCATTTACCAGAAAATGCCATAATATCATTCTTCTTTATGGCTGAGTAAAACACCCTTGTGTTTACATTTCTTGTGTTTACATTTCATACTACATTTCTTATTCTGTTTATCTATTGATGGGCATCTGGCCTGGTTTCATAATTTGGCTACTGTGAATTGCGGTCTACAAACACTGATGTGGCTGTATCACTATAGTACACTGATATTGGTTCTTTGGGATAAGTACTGAGGAATGGTATAGTTTGGTTACGTAATGGTTCCATTCCCTTTTTTTTTTTTTTTTTTTTTTTTTGAGGAATGATCATATGGCTTTCTGGAGTGGTAGTAGTAGTCTGAAGTCCCACCAACAATGTACAAGTGTACCTTTTTACCCACATCCTCACCAGTATTTATTATTATTTGTGTTCATATTAATTGTTCTTCTTTCAGGAATGAAAGGAAATCGTAGCATAGTTTGGATTTACATTTCTCTGATTTATAGATATGTTGAACATTTTTTTCACATATTCTTGGCTACTTGTATTTCTTTTGAAAAATATATGTTTAGTTCTTTTGCCCATTTACTGGTTGTGTTGTTTATTTGTTTATGCATTTTGATGCTAAGTTTTTTGAATTCTTTATATATTCTGGACATTGATGCCTGTCAGAGGAGCAGTTGACAAAGATATTCTGCCATTCTATAGGCTCTCTCATCACACTCTTAATCATTTTCTTTACTATGCAGAAGGTTTTTAATTTGATGGCATCCTACTTCTTGATTCTTCATTTAATTTTGCGAACTTTGGGGGTCTTATTAAGAAAGTAGGTGTCTGTGGAATATGATGGAGTGTTGATCCTAGGTTTTCTTCCAGCAGTTGCAAAGTTTCTGTTCTAATTCCTAAGTGTTTGATCCACTTTTATTTTTCTCTTGTGCAGGGTGAGAAATGGGGATTTAATTTTATTCTTCTACATGTAGATATCCAACTCTCCCAGCACTGTTAAAAAGTTTATCTTTCTCCAATGTATATTTTTGACACCATTGTCAAGTGTCAGATGACTGTTAAGTGTATGGATTTGCCTGTGTCTTCTATTCTAGTCCATTGCTCTTCATGTTTCCTTTGATGCCAATAATATATGCTGTTATTATAGCTCTGTTGTATAATTTGAGATCAGGTATTGTGATGCCTCCTACCTGACTCTTTTTGCTCAGGATTCCTTTGGCTATTTTGGGTCCCTTATTCTTTCAAATAAATTTTAAAACTTTTTTCTTAAAATTTTTTAACAATGTCATTGATATTTTGATGGAGATTGCATTAAATCTGTATGAAACTTTTGATAGTATGTCCATTTTCATAATATTAATCTGCCTCTCCAAAAACATGGGAGGTCTTTCCACCTTCTAAGGTTTTGGTCTGTCTTTTTCCTTCAGTGTTATAAAATTCTCATTTCAGAGAAATTTCTTCTCCTTAATTAGATAAATTCCCAAGAGTTTTTTTTTTTTTTTTCTTTTTCTTTCTTTTTTTTTTTTTTTTTTTTTTTTTTGAGTATATTGTGAATGGGTTGATTTTATTGATTTCTTTCACATCAGAATCACTGTTAGAGTATGGAAAGCTATTGATTTATGAAAGTTGATCATGTAATTCTGCTACTTTGCTGGATTCATTTATCAGCTCTACAAGTCTTCTGATGTAATGTTTTGTTTGTTTTGTTGTTTGTTCGGTTGGTTGTTTTGGGTCTTCTAGATATTGGATCATGTCATCAGCAAATACAGATAATTTACCTTATTTTCCTTTTTTTTTTTTTTTTTTTTTTTTTTTTTTGTACCAGGGATTGAACTCAGGGGCACTCAACCACTGAGCCACATCCCCAGCCCAGTTTTGTGTTTTATTTATAGAGATAGGTTCTCATTGAGTTGTTTAGTGCCTTGCTTTTGCTGAGGCTGGCTTTGAACTCCAAATCCCCTCACCTGACTTCCTCTATGTATCACTTTAACTTCCTTCTCTTGCCTGACTGTTCTGGATAGTGTTTTGAGAACTATAGTGAATAAAAGTGATGAGAGTGGCCATATTTATCTTGTTCCTTATTTTAGAGGAAATGCTTTTAAAATTTCTCCATTACGTATGATGTTGGCTTTAGGTTTATTATATACAGACTTTATAATGTTGAGGTAACTTCCTTCCATCCCTAGTTTCTTCAGCATCTTTAATACGAATGGGTGTTGTATTTTTGTTGAATATTTTTCCAAATCTGTCACAATGATCATATGATTCTTGTCCTTACCTATGTGGCAAATTACATTTATTGATTTCATATGTCGAACTGAACTTTTATCCCTGGGATGAAACCAACTTGACATTGGTATACAATCCTCTTAGTGTGTTTTTGGATGTGGTTTGGTAATATTTTATTAAGGTTTTTTGCATCTATTTTCATCGGGAATATTGGTATATAGGTTTCCTTCCTTGATATGTTTTTATCTGGTTTGGTATCAGGATAATATTGACTTTATAAAATGAAGGAAGGTGTATCACCTCCCTTTCAGTTTCATAAAATGATTTGAGGAAGATTGGCATTAGTTCTTTAAATATATGGCAGAACTCATTAGGTCTTGAACTTTACAAGGCTCAACATCATTGTTTGATATTGGTCCATGTAGGCTTTTTCTATCCTTGATTCTATTTGGTTTGGTCATGTATGTCTAGAAATTTGTCTATATCTTCTAGATTTTCCAGTTTATTAGAGTATAAACTTTCCAAGTTATTTCTAATGATCCTCTGGATTTCAAAAATTTCTGTGTTTATATCTCCTTTTTCATCTTAAACTTTATCTATTTGGGTCTTTCTCTTTCTTTTGATTAGTTTGGCTAAAGGCTTATCAATCTTGTTTAGCATTCCTAAGAAACTCTTCATTATATTGATCCTTTACATCAGTTTTTAAATTCTCAATTTCAGTAAATTTGGCTTTGATGTTAATTACCTCATGTCTTCTAATGATTTTAAAATTAGATTATTCTTATTTTTCTAGGGCCTTGACAGTAGATTATTTATTTAGGGTCTATTTTATGTAAGCATTAAATGTTATAAGCTTTCCTCTTAGAACTGCCTTCATATTGTCCCAAAGATTTTGATATGATATATCTTCTATCATTTTTTATATATTTTTTTATTTCTCTTCTGATTTGTTCTATGACCTATTACTTTTGGAAAGTATATTATTCAATCTCCATGTGTTAAAATGGTCTTGTATTTAGTGTTGCTATTAATTTCTAATTTCATTCCATTATGATCTCATATAATGCAAGGAATTATCCTTTTTTTTGTATTTGCTAACAGTTTCTTTGACTCCTAAATATATTCTATTTTATATAAGATTCCATGTGCAGCTGAGAAGATATTGAGTTTAGTTGTTGATGAATGAAATATTCTTTTTTTGACTAATATTAATTTTTGGTTCTGAATACTTTTTACTCATTATGTCGGTATTATCTATCTATTAGTAAGAGAGAGGTGTTAAAATGGCCCAGTATTATTATATTATGGTTTATTTTATTCTTCATACTGAGTAGGATTTGTTTTATGTCTATAGGTGCACCAACATTTGGAGCACAAATATTTATAATAAGAAGATATAAATAATAACAAGATAAAAATCTTGTTGGATGATTCTTTTAACCTTGTCTTCTCTGATTAATTTTGGCCTCAAGTCTACTTTGATATAAGAGTAGCTTCTCCTGCTTCTTTTGTCTCCATTTGCATGATATATTTTTTCCCATCCTTTTGTCCTCAGCATGTAGATGTCTTTTCTTGTAGAGGAATCTCTTGGATTGGCTAAGGGTTTATCAATCTCATTTATCTTTTTAAAGATAATCTTATTTTTGAAGATAATTAATTTTGAAGATAATCTTACTTTATAAGATCCTGTGTAGTTAGTCCTGTGTATTTTTTGTTATTATTCTTCTCAATTTGAAATCACTGAGTATTATTATACTGGAGTCTATCTGGGATTTAATGTCAAAAAGTTTTTGTTTGTTTGCTTAATGTAATTAGGTACACTGACATTTGGGGCAAATATATTTACTATCATTTTCTTGTTGGATTGTTCCTTTTAGCAGTATGCAGTGGACTTCTTTGTCACTTTTGATTAATTTTTGCTGGAAGTCTTTGTCAGATATAAGAATAGGTATTCCAGCTTGGTTTTGAACTCTATTTGCATGAATATTTTTTCATCATTTTTCTTTCAGCCTATGGATGTCTTTACCTATGAGATGAGCCTTGTGTAAATAGCATGTGGTTGAATTTTGTTTTTTGATCCATTGTACTATCTATGTCTTTTGACTGGGGAGTTGAGACCATTTCTGTTCAGTGCTATTATGGATATATGTTTGTAGTTTTCTGTCTAGGCACGTTCTGGGGCTCAGAATAGGTGACTTCTGAATACCTAGAAACTTTTGAGTTCCTGATCTGATGCCTTGGCTCCCAGTCATGCAGCATTTGTAAATTGTTCCCATGACAGTGACCCTGGTTCCTGCTGTACTATCCCACCATGCATTAAGCTATTTTGGTTGCTTTTTACTCAACAACTTCCCCCACCAACTCTGGAGTCCATTAAGATAAGTCTCTTTCTCTGTTCCACCAGTTCCCCAAGCCAACTTTTTCCCATAGTGCTTTCCTCTGTCTCTGCCTAGGTTCCCCTTCCCCTCAGCAGTAGAAATCAAGCTGGTGGGAACTCTAACCTAGTCTCTTTCTTTTATTATGTTTAAAATTTCTGACTTTCTGTATTTCTGTGGTTTCTATTACTGTCCTGTTCCAGTGAGTTCACTTAGTTACCCACCTTGCTGAATGCAGTCTTACCACATTTTAAATATGGTGTTGAAGAACTGCTGGGAAGTGCATCCTTACCTTAATCTGCCATCTTATCTTTTCACTTTATGTATTTTGAGTCTCTACTACTAGAATTGCTACATTTTCTTGGTAGATTTGTCCATTTAGCATTATATAATATATTTTTATCTAATACTTTTTTTCTAGGAGTTACTTCATCTGATTTCAATGTGATTCCTTTTGTTTTTTGTGATTATTGATAGCATACATATCTTTTGTCATTTTACATCGAATCTACTTATGTATTTGAATTTCAAGTGACTTTTTATAAGCAACATAGTTATTTTATATTTGTTTATCAATTCCAGTATGTGTCTTAATTGATAAATATGAAGCATTTATATTTACTATTGGTATGTTATGTCTTAATCTGTCATTTTATTTTATGTTTTGTGTTTGATTTCTCTAGTTCTTTTTTCTCTTTCTTAAATTTCTGTGTGTCACTAACATTTTTAGGATTATATTTTTATGACTTTCTTGAATGCTCATCTTTGTATAGTTTTCATAGTAGTGGCTATGGGTATTACAATATAATTATAATGCAATATAATCACAATAGTCTTCTGGTATGAACATTTTACTACTTTGAGATTTGAGAACATTACTTTCACTTAAGTTCTTTTACCTTGCTATCTTTTAAATTCCATCATCTTGGGTGCCAACTAATGTTTTCTTTGATCTATCAGATATATAGCTCACAAGAAAAAGCCTATTGTATATACCCATAAATCTGTTCTTTCTGGCATTTATTCTTCCTTACTGATGTTCCAAGATTTCTTCCTCTATCATTTTCTTTCTTTTTGAGAAACTTCCTTTTAACAAACCTTTAATGGTAATTCTGCTAGTGAATATTTTATTTTCATTTTTTTTTTCTTAAGGAATAATTTTTTTTTTTATTTTCTCCCACCTCATTACTAAATAATAGTTTCATCAGTGACAGAATTTTCAGGTGATTGTTCTTTTCATTCAGTTCTTGAAAACTACCAGGTCACTTCATTCTGACTTCCGTGATTTCATACAAGGATGCTATTGTCATTTTAATTTGCACTTCCTCTGAGTGAAATGTATTGCTTGTCTTTGACTACTTGCAGGATTTATTTAATTATTGTTTCTTATGTTTTTCAAAAACTTAAGTATAGAGTGTCTTAGCATGTCTTCTTTCTATTTATCATTTATTCAGCTTCTCGGATTTATAGTGATTTTTAAATTAAATTTGGAGATTTTTCTGCTGTTATTTCATCAAATATTCTTTCAATCAGCCCTACTCTTTCTTCTGTCCTGACAATATGAAAGTGCCTGTTTTATTATTGTACAAGACCCCATGCTCTGTTCATTTTTATACTCTATTTTATCCCCAGTATTCAGATTGGTTGAATCCTATTGCTTTTTCCTCAAATTAATTGATTATGCTGTCATTTCTTTTCTACTTTTGAGTACATTCAATGAGTTTAGTTCTAAAATTTCCATTTTTCTACATATTTTGAGTAATTTATTTACTGAGATTTTATTTAAAGACAATTTGTAATTGATAACTGAAATATTTTCATGTTGGCAGTTTTAAAATTTTTGTCCAATAATTCAAATTATTTATTCATGTGGATGTATACATCAATTTTTCATGTCTTTCTTAATCAAGTTGTGATTCTCTTGGTTCATGTTTTAACAGGTCACTTTTTATTTTTCCTGGACATTCTCTTCTGTTACACTAGGGAATTTTGAATCTTTAGTGTATTCATCTTTTATTTTTGTAGACACATGCCTGTTTAGGTTTAGCACTGGGTGTTACCCACTTTCTTGGGCTGTGGTTCAAGTGGCAGTTTAATTTTCAGAGAGTGTGTGGTTTTGTCATACTTGGTTAATTTGTCTCTCACAAATTCCTGCTACTGCAGGGACAGAAAGGGTTTTCTCAGGCCTAGCATCAGGATGTCTCTCTGTGAAAGAGCAGGTATGGTAGGAACCTCAGACTTTCCCACTAATATGGAGTCTCTGGGAATTAGAGGAGATTCTCTGACCCATGGGAACAAAGAAGCTTTCCAAAAGAGACCAGCTATTTCCACTGACTCTCTCCGGCTGGCTCAGCTCCATCTTATCCCTGCTCACTCAGTATTTCTTTGAATATCAGGCCCAGCAAGGAAGAGAACCTCCACTGGAAGCTTACTATAGCAGAGTGCTCAAATGTCAACCTTTCCAGTGATGTGATAGTTCTTGCCTGATATTTGCAGAAGTACTCCTTTGGATCTGAAGGAAGAATATGCTGCCTTTTTTTAATCGGGACAAGAATCAGAACACACACTGGGCCTAGGTGGCCTTCCTCTGTGGGGTGGGATGCCCTGACAACTGTGTTATTCCTTGGGTTATGGAGTCCCAAATCAGATCATATTCTTCTTACCACTTTTCAGAGTTCTTTTTTGGTTTTCTCTTAGGTCATTTCCAGGGTTGATAGTTGTTCTTAGAAGAGAAAGACAGGAAAAATAGGTCCACACCATCTTGTCCTTATGAAAAGTCTCTAGACATCATTTTAATAAACTGAAGAAGAGGAGAAATCACACATTCAAAGTGGGTAAATAAATGTAAAAAAGACTATAACATAAAGCTTTTCTGTGTTAAGAAAAACATATATGTTTTGCACATGATAGAATATTCTTTCTGAGATGTTTTTATTGCTACTTTGTATTTTTGGAGAACTTTTTTTAGTTTGAAAACGGCTTTGATTCAAGATAGCCAGACATCAGGATGTGGTCTTACGTCTTTTGACCTTCTACTTTTGCTCTGTGTTACTCTATAACCCCATGCCAGGTCTTAAGGAATTTCAGTGATATACAACAGAATTTAAAATGGGAAACAAGAATGATATGGTGATATTTGGTCAAGAATTACAGATCTGCTAAGATAATGGAGAAGTAAAACAAAACCACACCAGCCCCTTAGAGGGTGGCAGCAAGCAAAGGGCAGGCTGAAAGAACAGAGAAATATAGAAAAGAGGAGGCTGATGCAGAACCTCTGTAAGCAAGGTTTAACTGAGAGCATGGAGTCCTAGTGGTATATTTCTTCATGTGGTAGATGTTTACCAGGGAAAATAGTATAAGATATCTCCACAACAGTCAAAAAAATTGAGGTCCCAAATGACAGCCCAATAAGCAAGTGTGACTCTAGAGTGAGTCATCAGGAGAAAGGTTTCTGAATTAATGAACAGTCACCTTAAGTAAAAACAAAGGCCTTGTCCCCCAAATTATAAAGATATAAATCTAAAATAGTTTCTTTGTAATAATTAAGAAAGGAGTTAGGCTATTTCTGATTTACATAAACACACATATAACAAACTACATATAAAACTAGATTATGTAGTCATGATAAAACAACATACTGAAATTTTCAAATGATGATAGCTACAAATATGTTGGCCAAGTAAACTTCTATACTCAAGAAAATTAACCATAGCTTTGACACTGCAGAAAATCAAGTAATGACTATAGGCTCTGAATTCTGAAGGTCTCCAGTGAATATGCATGGATATGCTGGCTGCAGTACACACTCACTGACATGGAAGGAAGTGAGGCAGGCAGAGAAGAAGAGAGAAAAAGAGGAAGGAGTTGACCCTTTCTGAGATGATTTTATTATTATTTTCTATTTATGAAGAGCTTTCTAAGTTTGAAAATGGCTTTGATTCAAGATAGCCAGACATCATGATATGGTCCTAAGTCTTTTGACCTCCTACTTTTGCTCTGTGTTACTCTATGCAAGAAATAGCCTGACGGAAGATTGGGCAAATACCATCAAGTTGTTATTATGACCTATGCCTTAAAGGGTTGAGAGAAATTTTTTTGGAATTTTTTATTTCCCTTTTTTTGTTGTTTGTTGTTGTGGTGGTTTTACCTCCTTTTATAAAATAAGATAACCTAAAAGTTTGTTGAACTAGAACAATAATGCTATTTGAAAATATAAGAGCAAAAAGAAGACTTGCTTTCATGGTAGAAGATCCAGAATTAATAAGAGGAGACACAGAGGAAAGATTGGATGAAAAGAAGGATGCCCATGAAATAACAGAGAAAATGATTTTGTGTCATTCAGAATCTAACCAGGAAAATAGAAACTACTAAGTATTGACCACAGAGGCAGTTTGCTGCAGGAAATTGATTAAGCTGATGGAGGAATTAAGTAGCAAAATGGACAGGGAGACCACACGTAGACTGGTAGCATCACAGGACACCCTGCTCCCAGGGAAAGGGACAAGGGGAATGGAGATTTACAAGAAATCTAGACATCACACACTAGAAGCTAAAACTTTTGTAGTCCTTCCTGGTAGTAGATATAGGTCCTAAGAAGAAGAAGTCACTAAGAAAATGCCTAAAATTTTGGCCTTCCAATCTCTCACTGTACTACTAGGTGTGCTTCAGCTGGAAGCCAGCCTACATAGTAAGAGGAGACAGTCTACCTCCGACACAGAGCAGGAGAAAAGCAAGAAGCATTTAGGAAAAATAAGGTGATCTTAAGGTATGAGCTGGAGAAATATTTGAAGACAGAGATTGGTAGCAAGTTGAAGGTGCAACATGAACAGCAACTGAGGGAGAATAAAATTGAATCAGGGGAGAGGAAGGAAAGATGGGTAACATATACTTATTGTCATCTGGTGCAGCAGAAGGACCAGATGACAGTAAGGCATATAAATTCACAGTAATGAAATTCAGTATGCTTCTTCACTTTCCATCCATGGTTTTATTTTTTATTTTTTGCATCCAAATTGTGCAAGCAGATAAATGCACAGTATCTAAGGGCAGTGAATGCATCATGGGCTTAGCATCTGTTAAATGATGGAGGGATTCAAAGATGCTAATGAAGATGCTGTTAAGAATTTGATAGTATTTGCCCAGACTGCATAAAGAGGTGGGTGACCTCAAAAAGGAAAGCAAAGAAAGAAGACAAAGAAAATTAATTGAGGTGCAATCTGTATGTTATATCTAATGTGTATTCATGTGTAGTTCTTTGGAGTAGTTCAGACAGGACCCAAATTGCTAGTGATCCAGATAGATATAGGTGGCAAAGAAGAATAGGTAGCAAATACTTATCACTCAACCTTAAATTCAAAATGAATGTCAGGAGAGAATAATGGAATAGTTTGATTTTGTTTTGTTTTAAGAATAGCAAAAATGAAGCCGGGCGCGGTGGCGCACGCCTGTAATCCCAGCACTTTGGGAGGCTGAGGCAGGAGGATTGCGAGTTCAAAGCCAGCCTCAGCAATGGCGAGGCACTTAGCAACTCAGTGAGACCCTGTCTCTAAATAAAATACAAAAAAGGTCTGGGGATGTGGCCCAATGGTCAAGTGCCCCTGAGTTCAATCCCCAGTACCACAAAAAAAAAAAAAAAAAAAAAAAAAAAAGAATAGAAAAATGGTGTATGTATTTAGACAATTAAAGAAAATGACAAATTTCCAATGAGAGGTAATTGAAGAAACTGTACAGAGTTTTTCTTCATCTGTTTGTACATATCTCAGTTATTTAGCTAACTTTATATATTGACATTGAGTAATACTGAATCAATATATTCATTTTATAAGACCCTATGGAAATTTCACATGTATAACATTAGCAAATACACCTCCATACATCTCAACAAGAGCATCATGCTAATCCTTAGGAATACTTCCAAGCACAGTTTTACAATAGCAGTTTTAAAAACCAGGAAATAAGATTCTATAGTCATGAGGAGGGTACTGTGCTGTCAAAGAGAAAAAAAGTAAATGAAATACACATGGCTTTACCATGGACAGTCATGTGCTTACATCTGAGAAGTATTCCAAGAGACAAGTTTTAAAGAGATTCACAGCATTGTCAGTGGATGGGATAGACAATCAGGGAAGCTCTGTGATCCTATACCACTTAGACTTTAGATCCACTCAAGGGGGAAGACTCCAACAAGGAAGCCACAGTAATAATTGAGCCACAATTATTAACATTTTAAGGAGAATTTTAAATTTAGCACATCATTTCCATTCTCTTTGACAAAGGGACAAAGAACTCTGGGTAAAAAGTCATCCCAGGTATGATGAGAACAAAGAAATATTGGCAATATGGAGGCCTGGTGAGGTGTGATTAGGTCATTTTACTTTGTAATTTAAAAGATTTGGTTAGTTTAGAAATACTCAGCATTTACAAAGAATGAGTTATATTCAGATTTCTTGGGATGCCTTCTCTGCTATCCTTATTGGGCTGTTGTGATAAAATAGTGCACATTGTATGACTTCAGCAACGGAAATCTATTTTCTCAGAATTCTGTTGACTGGGAAGGTCAATATCAAAGTGTTGATCAATCCAGTTCCTTAATGAAGGGTCTCTTTCTGTTTTACAGACAGAAACTTTCTTACTATGTCTTTTTGTGGCTGTTTCTTGGTGGCTATGTGGAGGTAGGGAGAGAGGCAGTAAGAGAACTCATGCTCTTTATATAATGTCACCAATTCTACTGCATTATGATATCATCCTCCTCCCCTCATTTAGCCTAATTATCTCCTATAGTCCTTATCTCCCAATATAGTTACTTTGGGCATTAAGGCCTACTTATTTGAATTTTAGGTAGATGCAGCACATTTTATTGGTTTCTTTAAGTCTAAGTCCTTAAACATGGTCTACATAGCCTGAAATACATAACCTGGGTCCTGAGTAGATCATCAGTATTTCTTCTCTTCTTAAGTAGTCCGACCCATGGGTATTTCTTGAAATGTTGACTATATTCTCATTTCAGGACCTTAATATGCAGCACTTTAGCTGCCTGTATAATGCTTTCTCTGCTGGACCCACACATTTCAATCAGACCTCTATCAAAATGTTGCCTCCTATCTCATTTTTTAGTCTTTATTGTGTACTTTCATTAATAGATTGCAAGTTCAATGAGGAGACACACTCTTTTGCTCACATTGTATAGTAAGTACTACATAAATACTTGCTACATTAATAAATGAATTTGGAATAAATTCTGGAACAAGAGTTTGGGTACCAATTGTATTATAATTGCATACTAGTGGAGATCTGAATGTCTGATCTTCTCATCTGTTTATAGTAAAAGTCTCCTAAAGCCAAGTGCAAGCTCATGAGGGTGAAAAAGCTGTTTTCTTTGGTCCTTCTATTGTTCTACATTCACAAATACATCTAATGCTCCCTTAGGCATTCAATGTAGTCAATAGCTCATGGGAGTAGAAATTACTTGTTATTCACATCTCCAGTTTGGGACTACTTTCTCAAAACCATTATGGGATGCCATCATAAAGGAATCTCTCAAGGGGAGCTAAAAATATATTAAGGCTTACATGGATATTTCAGAGTAAAATATATATAGAGAAGTCAATTTCCATGGTGATGGATAAATCTAAACAACTTGTACATGAATTCTGCTATGTAATTTGAAATAAAAATTGTAACTATGAAAAGATCATAAATATTGTTCAGTGATCATGCTTTGATGAATGTTAGAGAAAATCTGAGATTAATACCTAGAATATTCACAGCCACAAAATATAATAGAGTAAAAACAAAAGTATCAACCTTAGTGGTATCACAATTCCCTGGAAACGGAGCAAGTTTCTATGGATATTCAGAACAAGAATAATACCACATAGTGGTGATTTTCATTAATAATGCAAGCTTCCATTAGTTCTTTTCATTCTTTTGTATCTTAGCACTTATAATTTTTTTTAATCTTATTTCTAAAAGATCTTTAAATTATAAAGATATCTAACATAAATGTAGTACTGCTCATTCATTCACTGATTTTTTTTCTTTCATGTCCTTAACAAACTGCCTGTAATGTGAGGTAGAGAGAATTAAAGTACTCCACATCATTGTTGCCATAAGAGGTTTATTTAGGAAAGCACACAAAATAACTGCCTGCAGTTTGACTACTATAAGATAGACACTATATATATTCTGATATGGCAGAGGTTATATCTGGTTTTAAGAATAAAGAAGATTTCAAAGAAAAAAATATGTTGGACCATAATGATAATTTTGCAGTTACTATTGTCTGTGTCTTTATATTATATAAAGATATAGAGGTAGATTTAGATACATACATATATTCAGCAGTGGGTATCCACCCTATCTAGGAACTTGTTAGAAAAACAAATTCCCAGACCCCATCTCAGACCTGATATAATCATTACTGCCATAATAATTTTAGCAAACAGGAAGCTAACAGTCAAAAATCAAGTATCAGCAGTTTTTCCTTCTGAAAAAATCTGAGGAAGAAACATTGCTATGTTTTCCTTCTAGTTTCTGGTGGCTGGTGAAAATCCTCAGCAGTCTGTGGTTTTAGATGCTTCCCTCTTATCAAAGCTTTGATTTCACATTGCCTTCTCTATGGCTAGGGGGTCAATCCTACCTTTCTTTTTCTCAGAAAACACTCACTGGATGTAGGACTCTCCCTAATGCAGAATGGCCTCATTGAGACACTTACCTTAACCACACCTCAGCAATTTATTCCAAGTAACATAATATTCTGAGATTGTGGATAGACTTAAACTATTGAAGGACAGTATTTAACTCACTATTCCCATAGAATCAGCAGCTCTGGGGGTGGAGCCAAATAATCTGTGTTCTAAAAATCTTTCTTAGTGATTCCGATGCACATTTAATTTTGTAAATCAGTGATACTCAACTCATTTTCTTGCCTTTATCATTTGTGGTCCTGTAGCAGAATACCTGGACTAGGTAATTTATAATGAACCGACATATATTTCTCACAGTTCTGGAGGATTGGGAAGTTCAAGATCAAGGTATTGTGGCCTCTAGTGAGAGCCTTCCTTCTATGTCCCCACATGGTGGAAGGCAAAAGGACAAAAGATTCACTTTTGCAATTTTTTTTTTTTTTTTTTTTTTTTTTGTAGTAGTAGCATCCATCCAGTCATAAGAACAAGAGCCCTCATGACCTAAACACCTATCTTTAGACTCCACTTCCCAGGACTTGTAGATGGATAAATTTCCAAGAGTGAACTCAGGAAGGGACAAAAACATTCAAACTATAGCATTAGTTTTGACTGGTGAGGAGTTCAAGGGCCAAAGGTATGGATTTACCTGTTGGTCCTAATCTAATTATGAATACAAATTTTCATTCCTAAAAATATCTTCTTCTGAATTTTGGATTTTCATCTTTGTAGTGAGACATCAAGCTATTAGATTATTAACTAAGCAAATTCCATAAGACAAATGGCTGTGTTTGGGCAGGGAATGTGGTAAACAGTTATAAGGTAATTCATAATGTTTATTGATTATTTTTTGTTAAAACAAATATGATCATGGCATAAAAACGAGACCTTTCTCTCTCTCTTTTTCTTTGGGAATAGAGTATAGCAACACTTGGGAAATGAAGTTGAAAATTTACCCAAGATTTACTCAGAAATTTATGCCCAAATACATCTCTTGTGGTGAGAGTGGAGAAATATTTGCCTAGAGACTATTTAAGCCATTGCAACTAGGTAGAAAATTTAATGCAGGAAATTATATGAAGCCTGAAAATTCCCAGGAAATGTATAAATATGAAGAGATTTACAAATGGTCTTTAATGATGATCAAAAACTGGATATAAAGAATTTTTTTCTGTTTATATGCACATGTAATTATTTCTATGAAGAAGTGATCCCTAATGGTAGACCAAACCAAGGAAATGTTTTCTGTGATTCCCCCACATGAATATCATAAGAGTCCATAGAAGGCCAATTGGGGTGCTCTTGCCCCTCCCAGATTGGCTTCAGAATTAAAGACACTTCTTCAAACTTGGACAAAAAGCCTTCAGTTATTATTTTTAGTTTTACTATTATCATAATTCCAAAGAATTGGCAATTTAATTTTTCAGATCTTTGGGGAAAAAAAGAAAAAAGCAGCCATGTACTTTACTAAATTGTGTTCACTGTGAACAGTTTTCTAGTCAGGAAAAAAAAAAAAATGAAACTGAAACAATTTAATGTACAATGGAAAGGGTAATTATTTCTCTTCAGTATTTTTTAAAATTTAGGACAATTATTTTCTGTTAAATATGTGATTTTTTTTTCCACCAAGGTAAAAGAGTATACTGCACATAAATTAGAAAAATATAGGTAGATTAGAACTTTCTAAATGTTTTGAATATTTACACATATTTCATTGTGAGTCATTCTTTAAATGATTTATTCAAAATCTTTGCTTCTGGAAATCAAAACCTCATTTTATACTTATATATGTTTAGTTGAAGTATTTTAAATAATATGATGGGTGAATTGGGGCAGCTTGCACCATGAGAATGCTATCCTTTTTTTTCTTCTTCTTCTTTCTTCTTCCTCTTCCTCTCCCTTCCTCCCCTCCCTGCCCCTCCTCCTTTTCCTCCTCTTCTCCTTGTTTTTTTTTTTGTTTTTTTTTTTTTTTTTTTAAGCTGTCATACCATAAAAGCAACAAAAATTTCAGAACAATCAGAAAGGAAATGAAGGGAGGAAAGAGTCAAAACCAGGACCAGAATGGAGAGAGAAGAGAAAGCATCCATGCTATTGAAGCTTTATGAATAGCACTGAATTCAGGGATCTTGAAAAATAAACAGGGGAAAGGTAAAGAAATTAGAAAGCTGGAAGTAATCAAGAAAAAGAAAACAAGACAATAATATGTAAATTCAAGTGGATTTTATTCTAAAAGTACACTAAACTCTAGGCCAATCAGGAGGCAAAAAGGGAAACAAAGACACAAACTATTAGAGAAGAAAAGAAGAAAGAATCAAAGATACACAGAAAACTAAAATAATTAAACAATTATAATTTTCTTTAAATCAATTTCAAAGATGAATAAAATTGATGAGTTTCTGTGAAGGTGCAAATTGCTAAGTCAACAGATGAAGTATTAGAAAAAAAACATCCATCACAGGGGAAAAACTAAAGTTCAAAACCAAAACAGCTTCTTCCCCATTACACCTCTAACACCCTGCACAGACTCAAGTACCAGAGAGAAGACAGGCAGATTTTATCAATATTTCAAGGAATCAATCATGCTGTTGATATTTACACTTGTGCAGAGCACAGAGGGCAAAGGAAAAGTTCAAAACTATTTTTAAAACTCAAACATCTTTGATATAAAAATCAGTACATAAAAAGAAAACTCATTTAAAAACATTGATTTAAATATCATTAGGGAACCAGGAAGAAAAGAAAATTATAAAAATATTAACTTAAAATTCTCTAGTGGCACATGCCTGTAAACCCAGTGTCTCTAGGGGCTAAATAAAGCAGGTGGTTGCAAGTTCCAGACCAGCTTCAGCAACTTAGTGAGACCATAAGCAATTTAGAGAGACGTTGTTTCAAAATAAAAAATAAAAAGGTCAGGGGATGTAGCTCAGTGGTTAAGCTCCCCTGGGTTCAATCCCCAGTACCAATAAAAAAACAAAACAAAGAAAGTCTTTAATAAAATAGATTCCACCATAAAATAAATTAAGAAATACTGTAGAACACTGGAGCGTTTCTTTTCCCCATAAGAATGATTTCACATTAAGTAATATATGTAAATAATCTATAATATAGATCTATAATGTAGTATAAAATAAATAGCAGTATCAAATAGTATATATATATGTATATACATATATATATAATAACATATATATACAAAAGCTAGATTGATGACAAAAAGTAATGATAAAAATTTAAATGTTTTTGATTAAAGGCACTTTCAAATAATTGTCAGATACTTTCAGTATAGTTTTTAATTGTAGAACACTGAAAGATTTGTTGTATTTAGAAAACATAACAAAAGTCCAGCAGCACCATCACTGATGTTAAACTTGTTGCAATACTAATCAACATAAATAAGAAAAATATATATGAAACTTTTGTTTAAAAAGTATCCTGAATGATCAGGATGCCATATAACTTGGAATAATCAAGTATGTAAATTTGAAATCCACTGGAAAGAATAAATCTGTCAATAGGCACAAAATTAATAAACTCAGTTTTTATATTTACAAACAACATTGAGATCTCTTGGAAAAAGAAATCTCATTAAGATAGTAAACTTATACGAAAAAATCAGAAATAAATTTAAGAAGAGTTAGAGACCTAGAGGAAAGACTTCACACATCTATCTATTGTTCATTACTGTGTAACTAATAAGCTCCAAAGACAATGGCTTAATAAATTTGTAACATATTTGATCATGGTTTCTGTTGATTGACACTTTGGACTCTGGTTAGTTAGAACAGCTCTTCTCTGCTCCATCTGGTTTCAGCCTGCACTGGGGCCCCAGGTGGTCTCTAATCCTCTAGGAGGCTAAGACTGAGCTTATTCTTTCCAAGGTAGAAGCTGCATTCCAGGAGGCTGAAGGTATATGCTACAAGGTTATTTTTAGAACTGGGTTTAGAATTTGCACAAGGCTGATTGGACTGCAAGCCACAAACCCAGCCTGGATATAGAGATTGAAAATAAACCACATCTGTTAAATTGGGAAAGCTGCAAAGAATTTATGGACTGTGTTTAATTTAGTATGTTTACAAACAGAGATAAAGACAAAACATCTAAATATCTTGTTCTTAGCCAGTAAGAATAAATATTGCAAACATTTTGATTCCTTCAAATTTAAATTCTGAAGTTAGTATGATTAATACAATATCAATTGATTTTTTGTTTGTTTTTAGACAGTAAGGTGATTCTAAACCTCAAATACAAAAAAAAAAAAAAAATACATGAAAGGGCATAAATAACAATGTTGAAAATAATATAATAATTGTTCAATTTTTATACATTAAAACATATTTCAAGCTCGGTGTGGTGGCACATGCTTGTCATCCTAACAGTTTAGGAGATTAAAGCAGGAGGATTGCAAGTTCAAAGCCAGCCTCAGAAAAAGTGAGGCGAGCTAAGCAACTAAGTGAGACCCTGTCTCTAAATAAAATACAAAATAGGGCTGAGGATGTGGCTCAGTGGTTGATTGCCCCTGAGTTCAATTCCCTGTACTCCCTGCAAAAAAATTCAAATATACAGTAAAATTTAAAAAAAGAAAAAAAGAAAAAAGAAAACCTTGATATTGACAGAATTCACAAGACAGAAAAATAAAATGGGTTGAAGATTTTTTTGGGGGGAGGGGTACCAGGGATGGAACCCAGGTTCCATCCTCCTGTCTCAGCCTCCAGAGCCACTGGGATTACAGGCATGTGCCACCAAGCCCCCTGAAGATTTTATAAAATATATTAAATGTACAATAAAACTATCATTTTTTAAAAAAATTTATTTTTATAATTTTTAATATGTACAACTCATAGTGCATATATTTAGTATCTTTTTACATACAACTGTTTGTATACAAAGTATATTCGTACAATTCAAGTCTTCAATCATGCATTAAGGAAAATGATATCCGTCTCATTCAACCACCTTTTTTTTTTCTCCCCCTCCCTCCCCTCTTGCTCCCTCCCTTACCCTCCCTTCCCTTGACCATTCTAGTGTTCCTCTAATCCTCCGATGTACCCCCATCCAACTATACTTTGAAATAGCCTCCTTATATAAGAGAGAACATTTGGTACTTGGATTTTTGAGACTGACTAACTTCACTTAGCATTATGTCTTCCAACTTCATCCATTTACCTGCAAATGCCATTAATTTGTTTTCTTTTATTGCTGAGTAAAATTCCATTGTGTGTATATACCACATTTTCTTAATCCACTCATTTACTGAGGGACATCTAGGTTGGTTCCACAACCTAGCTATTGTGAATTGTGCAGCTACAAACATTGAGATAGCTGTGTCACTGTAATATGCTGTTTTTAGGTCCTTTGGGAATAGACCCAGGAGTGGGATGGCTGGGTCATAGGATGGTTCCATTCCCAGTTTTCCAAGAAATCTCCATACTGCTTTCCATAACGGTTGCACCATTTTGCAGTCCCACCAGCAATGTATGAGTGTGCCTTTTTCCCCACATCCTCTCCAACATTTATTGTTGCTTGTGTTCTTGATGGCTGCCATTCTAAGTGAAGTGAAATCTTAGAGTAGTTTTGATTTGCATTTCTCTAATTGCCAGCGATGTTGAACATTTTTTCATGTATTTGTTGATTAATCGTGTATCTTCTTCTGAGAGGTGTCTTCTCAATTCCTTAGCCCATTTATTGATTGGGTTATTTGTTTTTTTAGTGTAAAGTTTTTTGAGTTCTTTATATATTCTAGAGATTAGTGCTCTATCTGATGTGCATGTATTAAATATTTGTTCCCAATTAGTTGGCTCTCTATTCACCTCACTGATTGTTTCTTTTGCTGAAAAGAAGCTTTTTAGTTTAAATCTATCCCATTCATTAATTCTTGGTAGTAATTCTTGCGCTACAGGATTCTTATTAAGGAACTTGGGGCCTAATCCAACATGTTGGAAATTGGAGCTTACTTTTTCTTCTATTAGGTGTATTGTCTCTGGTCTAATTCCTAGGTCCTTGATCCACTTTGAATTGAGTTTTGTGCATGGTGAGAGATAAAGGTTTAATTTCATTTTGTTGCATATGGATTTCCAGTTTTCCCAGCACCATTTGTTGAAGAGGCTATCCTTTCTCCATTGTACATTTTTGGCACCTTTGTCTAATATAAGATAGCTGTAATTATATGTATTAGTCTCTGTATCCTCAATTCTGTAGCATTGGTCCACCAGTCTATTTTGGTGCCAATACCATGCTGTTTTTGTTCCTATTGCTCTATAGTATAATTTAAAGTCTGGTATGGTGATGCCCCCTGCTTCACTTTTCTTGCTCAGGATTGCTTTGGCTATTCTGGGTCTCTTATTTCTCCAGATGAATTTCATGACTGCTATTTCAATTTCTTTGAAGAATGACATTGGGATTTTGATTGGAATTGCATTAAATCTGTATAATGCTTTTGGTAGTATGGACATTTTGACAATATTAATTCTACCTATCCAAGAGCAAGGTAGGTCTTTCCATCTTCTGAGTTCATCTATAATTTCTTTCTTTAGTGTTCTATAATTTTCGTTATAGAGGTCTTTCACCTCTTTCGTTAGGTTGATTCCTAGGTATTTTATTCTTTTTGATGCTATTGCAAATGGGGTATTTTTCAACATTTCCCTTTCAGAGTCTTTGTCGCTGATGTACACAAATGCCTTTGACTTATGTGTATTGATTTTGTATCCTGCAACTTTGCCAAATTCGTTTATTAGTTGTAAAAGTTTTCTGGTAGAGTTTTTTGGGTCTTCTAGGTAGATTATCATGTCATCAGCAAATAGTGCTAATTTGAGCTCTTCTTTTCATATCTTGATCCCTTTAATTTCTTTCGTCTGTCTAATTGCTCTGGCCAGAGTTTCCAGTACTATGTTAAATAGCAGTGGTGAAAGGGGTCATCCCTGTCTTGTTCCAGTTTTTAGAGGGAATGCTTTCAATTTTTCTCCATTTAAGATAATGTTAGCTCGGGGCCTTGCATAAATAGCTTTTATAATGTTAAGATATTCCTAGTTTTTCCAGTGTTTTGAACATAAAGGGGTGTTGTATTTTGTCAAATGCTTTTTCTGCGTCAATTGAGATGATTATATGATTTTTTGTCTTTAAGTCTATTGATGTGATGTATTATGTTTATTGATTTCCGAATGTTGAACCAGCCTTGCATCCCTGGGATAAACCCCACTTGATCGTGGTGCACTATCTTTTTGATATGTTTTTGTATCCGATTTGCCAGGATTTTGTTGAGGATTTTTGCATCTATGTTCATTAAAGATATGGGCCTGAAGTTTTCTTTTTTGGATGTGTCTTTGCCTGGCTTTGGAATTAATGTAATATTGGCCTCATAGAAAGAGTCTGGAAGAGCTCCCTCTTTTTCTATTTCTTGAAATAGTTTGAAGAGCATTGGTATTAGTTCTTCTTTGAAAGTCTTATAGAACTCGGCTGTAAACCCATCAGGTCCTGGACTTTTCCTTGTTGGTAGCTTTTTGATGACATCTTCTATTTCTTCGCTTGTAATTGATCTAAAACTACCATTTTAAAATAGTGTTTAATCACTATAATGTTCATTCTAGCACACTTTCAAAATAAATAACTGGAGGATAGAGAGGCATTTCTTTTATATTCTCAGAGAAGGAAAGATTTGTTTCTAAATAAAAACAGAATCCAGAATTAACAAAGAGAAAGTTCATAAATTTGATTATATGAAAATTAAAAATACATGAACTTAAAAAGAATACATGAAGTAAGTCAAAGTATGAAAGGTAAAGGAAGGAAAATGTAGAGAAACTAAGAACCGTTTAGAGATACCACAAACTTAATAGAATAGGCCAAGGATATAAATCTAGAGTTAAAAAAAAATCTTAGTGTTATATAATGTTGTATAAATATACTAAACTATTCACACATAATTAGAATAAACTCACTCAAAAGTGAATTTATTAAAATAGCATACATCAGCAAAAATAAACCAGAAATAATTGAAGATGATATGGTTGAGCTTATGAGGGAAAAATACTTAACACTCAAGCAGTGTTAGCAGTAAGACAAATCACTGAAAGCAATTTGGAAGATAATTTTGCAGTATCTACTATAAAATATAAACATAATCTTTGATCTAATTTTCCCATTTTTATAATTGCCCAGATGCACTTTGACAGGTAAGCAAAGTCATATGAAAGAGGATATCTGCTGAAGTTTTGCATTGCAATAGCAAAATCTAGATGTGCATGTTATGTGTATGTGTGTATTTCTCTTAATATAAACTGGATTAAAAGAAAAGTGGTAATTTCATCTAATAGCACAACTAACTTAAAAGGAAACAACATTTAGGTTGATGTAACTATGGCAATATGGAAAGTTTCACCAAGGTGGTTTACTGAGAAAAGAAGTTTTAAGACCATATACATAGTTTACTCCCATTTGTTATGTTTTTCAATGTAAATAAATATAAACATTTTATGAAAAAAATTTTTTGGAGAAGATAGATCTCCAAAGAGGGATTGCTTCTTAAGATATGGAAATTTTGGAACTGTGGTCTTTGTTGGGTGGTAATTCATACTTAATTGTAGTCTTTTTAAATAATAAAAAAAAAAAAGATTAACATGTGTGCTTATAAGAACTTTACATTTTATTATGACAGCAAGATATGCTGACAATATTTTATCATGAATATATTTATTTCTCTGAAGAAAATAAAGAGCTAGAATAATATGGGAATGGACAAACAAAAATATTCTTATAGAGGGTCAGGGATATTTAAAAAAAACATTTAGCTCTTGAACTCTGGCTTAAAGGATGAATAGACATTTTGAGTTTAGATAAGTAGAAACTTACAGCATCCAACTAATATCACCAAAATAATTATTTGCCTGTATTTGGCATCATATTTTTATTGTGTATTTAGAGAAATTTAGAGCATTTGTTGAAAACAAAAGTTCTATATAATTCCAAAAAACATAATTTTTACATGATTGTAATCAACGAGGACATTTTCTGGGCCTCAAAATTGAAAGGAATTAAGCAAAACAGGGATCAATTTATCTGATATTCTGAAAATGTCTAGGAAGTTGACTAGTTAAGCCCAGGATTCAAATTACATGATAGGGATAAAAGCACTCTTCAGTACTTACCTGTCTGATTTTTTTTTTTTTTAACTTATTCTCAAGTAGACTTTCTTCACAAGGTAGAGTCCAACAATTTCAAATTCATATCCTACTTGTGTAGGATATGTTTTACTTAAGTAAAACGTAAGTAAGTAAAACGTCTTTTTAATTTTTCTAATAGAGTCAGCAAAAATCCTACTGATGATTATGGCCAGGGTTGGATGGGGGGCTTTGATTGTTGTTTATACCATTGCTATGGCTGACATGATGAAACCCATGTGAAATGAAGGTCATCCTTACACAAGCCATGTGGACACATGCAAAATAGGAGATTGTTCTCAAGAAAAATGAAGTATTGATACAGATGAAGTTTCAGGCTTCTTTGAGACAAATGTTAAAAGCTAATTGTGTTGTCTTGTTTTACTGCAAAGGAGACTGGTCCACTGAATCCAGAAATGACCATTCAAATCTTATTAAATAAAAAGAAAAGCAGAAATAGCATTGGAACTGGACTTGTAGCCTGACTCTCCCCTCTATTACTATTATGTTCAGGGCCTTCCACTTGTATAAAATGGAAATAATAATGGTCTTGCAGGGTTGTTGTAGGTTTGATTAAGTTCTCAATACACGGGACTCATCATATTCCTGGAATCACATGTAATCCCTTTCCCTCTTCACTCACAGATCCTACTTCTGTGCTCTTTATTGCCCCTATGCTATTCTGACCTTTTCCTCAACTTGACAGTTGGTGACACACAGTTTCTATCTTCTATTCCAGAAGTTGACTTTATTTGAAATACTTCTGAACTTTTATTTTCCAGAATGAAAGTTCATGCCACACCAGGCAACTTCACAGTATGCAGCCTTTGTGCTCTGTACAAAGGATCACATACAAAGAATCCCTGAGGTCAGGTTCATAGACTTTGGAGGGAATGACTCCTAGGCTATTAGATGGAGTATTCAGTCAGTATTGACTGTGATCATGGTGAAAGTGAGGATCCTTTCTGGGATTTCATACTGTCTTTTGTAAATGACTGATAGTAAGCATAATCCTAAAAGTCTGATGGAATGAATTTGGTAAGTATCCTAGAACATGATAGCAAAGGATAATCTAGCTAGAGAAGTTTAAGGGGTCAGAGAAATCATCCACACATGGACAACTAATGAAAGACACTAGGATTCAGTGCAAAATGTTTAGAAATAAACAACTATTCAACAATAGAAAACCCCTGTAAAACAGGTTTTTGTTAAAGACTGAATTGAAACCAACACACTTACATTTTTAGGCTAAATGGTTCAAGGAGGAATCATATTTTCCGTCTATGCTAAGCACTGCCAGATCAGACAAATATAATTTAGCTGATTGTTCCAGGAAATTCCTGCTGCTGTGAACCAGCTATGCATCTTACTATCAAAATTAATTCTCATCAAGAATCATATTAAGATCCTTGCTTCACTTCACTGTTCCCATTAATCCAAAGTAATTAGGTCATGCACTCTGCCCGCCTAACTTCACAGTTAACTGGTCTACAAGACTAGGTAAAATCACCCAATCTACACATCCTATAAAGAACAGTTCCATTTTACCCCATTCTGAGAATTATTAAAAATTAGTTAAAGTGGTGTTCTGTTTTACAGCTTAGTTTTGTTTGAACAGAGATTTTACCAGATGTATTTGGTAAACACCTGGTAATTGGAGTGAACAGTTAGCTGCATCAGTTAAGACATTGTGGGACATAGTTTGGAAGGCACCAGATGTTAAAAATCATATGTTCCTGGGTCAGCAGATAACCTTCTGACAATTTGCTCATCTTCTTTATTTGGATGGCAATATTTTTTAGTGGCATAGTCTTTCAGTGTGCACTTTCCTATACAAGTGAGACAATTAGCATCTAAGGATGTTTAGTGAATGGTCAACATTGATACTTGCAAAGACAGCTGGTGTTAGAATAGAGATTTCTCAACTTTCAAACTTAATTGTTGTATTTCATCAAAATAATGCCTATCATCAAAGACCTCTTTTTCTCCCTTTTCATCCCCACATATCTGTGTGTGTTAAATTAAATACAAACCGCAAAATTGTTCTGTGAAATTCTAAATGTTAGCTAAGTCACCTTTAAAATGGTACTAAAGACAAAAATATTACAAAATGTAATTTAAATTAGGGATATGTGTACAATTCTGAAGCAGAATTTCTCAAACATACCTGATAATTGTTTAGAATTCTTATTAAAATTATGTGTTTGTTCCCTCCTTGATCTATTGGATTTTTATAAGAGATGCATGGAATTTGCTACATTTTTAAAAATCAAGTTGTGAGCCATTTTTTAATGTAAGGCAAGTGTGGGAAATAATGCATTCTAGGCCAATGGCTCAAAACCCTACCTACCCTCTTGCATCAGCTGGGCAGTGTTTTTTTTTAAATACCAATGCCTAGTCATATCCTAGACCAAATAAATCATATTTTGAGGAAAGAACTAAATATGTATTTTCTGGTATCTCCCCAGGTTGTGTTAATATGCACCTAGCACTGAGACCCAGTGTATTAAACTAGAGCTTCTCATTTATCTGCACATAAATCCTAGTAAAATACAAATTCTGATTTGGTAGATTTGTAATGGGTTCTAAAGTTCTGCATTCCTAATAAATTCCCAGGAGATACTGATACTCCTCCTTGTAGACTACACAGTGAATAGCAACAGATTAGAAGAGTGAATCTCTAAGTATGGTCTCCAGACCAGCAGCATCAGACTCCCTGGAGAACTTGTAACAACTAATAATTAAAATTAGATATATAGGTTGAAAAGGCATCATATTTACAACAAAAATTTGCACTTAGAAATCCAAATTTACAATGGGATCTCAATTTTCCTTTCAGTTATATGAATTTAGGTGAATCATATAACCCTGACCTTCAGATTTCTTACCTGAAAAAATGCTAAAGTGGAAGGTGTCCTTAACTACTTTACATGTTCACTATGAGGAACCAAGCTGTTATTATTGGTGATGGAAATAAATACTTGGGTGACATTATGTAAAGAAATATGAAACTTGAAGTTGGTTCTAGATGAACAGAGTTTTTGATCTATTCAGAAACAAAAGTCAAATAGCAAACACTAAGAAAAGCAAAAATTTAGAAAGAGCAAAAGGAGGGATAGTGATCTTTGATAAATACTTATTTGGTGATTTACATCCACTTTCCCAACATTCCCAATAATTCCATATGAAGGAATCCAGATAGCAAAGAAATTCAGTTAATTGCTTTTGGGGCCATAAAGACTTCTGCCTCTAAAGACCTAAGTCTGAGTGATACTCTGTTATTAGCTATGTGACTATGGATTAAAATTCTCTGACTCAGTATGTCTTCAATAAAACAGGTAATGGCCACCCTACCAAATACTTGCTATTTATAAAGTTACAGAGGAAGTGAAATACTATAAAATTTGAAGTCTTTTTTTAAAACAATTTGTGTCATTGTTACATGAAATAGCATGTAAGGAGACTTAAAATATAGACTTTAATAATTTTAATATTTTACTGAATTTTTCCTCTGACATACAGATAGCAGTAGCATGCTGAGTTTCAGGATATATTTTGCACATTTAATATTCATTTCTATACATTTTGACTACATAAGTTATCATTATTATGAATGTTATTTATTCACTAATTAGAGGACTTGTAACAGAATGAATTTGTCAAAGCTTTCCTTCTCATTGCTATATCCTTTTCCTTTCATCTAGAGAGAATTAGTACTGATTTTGTTGGAAACTTCTATGGTTCTATCGTATTTGAAATATTCAGAGTTTTGTTTTGATGGTCTTCTCACTCTCTTTCTCTTTATCTCACTCTCTGTGTCCCGCTCACTCTTTTTTTTTTTTAATTTTTTATTCTAAATTGTTATAAATGACTGCAGAATGTATTACATTTTATATTATGCTTATAGAGCACATTTTTACATATCTCTGATTGTATACAAAGTATATTCACACCATTCGTGTCTTAATGCCCTGCTCACTCTTGAGGTTTTGCAGCTGCTTCCATAACATCTCCCAGGCTCCTACTTGAAAACTGATTCTCCTGTGTGGCTCAGTCCCTATTCCAGGGTGACATAGCAGCTGATCCAGTACCTATCCTGCTACTTCCAAGGATAGTAGGGTGTATGAGCCATGTTTCCAGTTGTGGTTGTGGTTGGCAGAAACATTTTTCATACTTTTTAAAAAAAAATTATAAGCAGAGGTTCTGCATCACACCTTAGAAAACTTAGTAATTTTTTCTCCTCTCTCTCTCTCTCTCTCTCTCTCTCTCTCTCTCTCTCTCTTCTCTCTCTTTGCTGTTGTTGTTGTGTGTGGAGAATTTCTGCTTCTAATAACATCACCTGAATAATATTCTCAGCTTTCCCTGCCTGGTTCTGAATATGGATTTCCAGGACTGATGGCTTTAGCCCTACTCTGTTTTTTTGCTTTCTAGTTTTCAGAGGTATTTATTAGATTATATAATTTTTTCTTCTTCTTGGAAGAAGAGAAAATAACTCAGTGAACCTTTAATGTCCACTTAACGAGAAACATGCTGTCAATTTTATGATCTGAAAGTTAGAAACACTGGGATCAGAGAGAAAAGAAGGCTTCATGAAGAGGGCTGAAGAGCACCTAAGTGGGCAAAGTCAGATTGTTGTGTTAATTAATTATCATCATGTTAATTCATGCAGTTTTGTTCTGTGTGTGCTAAAGCAATGCACACCCAGACTCTGGTGACAAGAAGGCTGAGCCAACACTCCCTCCTCCTCTATTTTTTTCCACTTTGTTGCTTTCCTCATCAGTTGGCCTCTGGGGAAATGAGCTTGTTTGGTCTTCACTGTACCTTTAAATTGGCCATTTTTCAGTTGAATTTCCCCCCAGCTGACTGTGACTGAATCAGACCAACCTTCTGCAATGTGATGGATTATTCTATATTCTGTCATCAAGAAGGCTGAAAAGAGGGTCACAGGAAAGTTGTCAATTTATAGGCTTTTCCTAAGGATATGTTCATTTGCTTCGTGTTTTGCTTCTGAAAACTTACTTGCCCTCAGTTACACAGTAGTGTAAATTAAGAACACTAAGGTAAGTTTTTCCATCTTTTCAACTTAATGGGTTATTTCAATTAATGGACTAGAAGTGTGCACAATGGCATTGACATGTCACCTCCTGGCTGTGTCTCAATGAAGACACAGAGTTCCATATCACTGGGAACCTTCTCCTGAACAACACCCCAAGGTGGCTCTGGCATGAAAAAGTCACATTTTCAAAACCGTGTAAGAGATATGCTCTCAGCATTGCTTCTAAGCACCTGGATTTGTGAAAGTAGTAAGTATGGATATATTTAGAAATTTTTATTATTGTAATAAACCTGGAAGAGTTCAGAAGAAATTGCAGTATAGCTTATCTAAACAAATAGAAATGAAAAGAGAATAGAAATGTAAAGAGAATAGATTTTAATAACTATGCAGTGGGTGTGTAGCTCAGTGGGAGAGTAGTTGCATGGCTGTGTGAAGACCTGGGTTTGATCCTTAGCACCACAAAAACTGGCAAGGTAGAAAAACAACTATTTATCAGTTTTTTAAGTGGTAGGTTAATTAGTGCATAAACACTTACTAAAAATAATAATTGTATATTGATACTAAAAAAAGAATGTAGTATTCAACTTATTTCCTAAGAGTACCATACCATCAATGAGGGGGTGATCAAGTGATTGCTGAGTAAGTTAGCAATTCTTATTTTGTACCTGATGGATGCCAACAGTGAGAAATTGTTTGGAGATTGTAGTTGGCATGCTGTGTGCTTCTCTGGGGGGATGGAGAGGACACTTCTTTCTGTCTTCTGACCAGTTGCATTTGGGCTTCAAAGTATAAACTCAGGGCCTTGTGTCTGACTCACTCAAACCAATCTGTTATTTTCTCAAGGAGCTAACTCCCTTTTTGTCCTGGATCAGACTCCAATAAGGAATCTACTGGGAACACACTGTACTTGAGAGGCTATGTGGAGGAGTGGTACCTTCCAATAGAAGTTGCCTGGATCACTGCTAACAGGTGACCACAAACAGTCACCTCAATGAAGCATCATTCATATCCATCAAGTAATAACTGCCAAGTAGTAAAGTAATAGAAAGGGGTTTTAAACACTTCACGAAGTGTTTTATGAGAGAAAGCATGGGACATACTTGGTATCCCAAATATACTAATATTCCACTACAACTCTTATCAGTGAAATCATTTCTAGACCCATACTCCCTCCCTACCTCTTACCTAATCCTGGAGAAGTCAAATGTAGTAGAGTGAGGGGAGGACTATGAGGATTGCACATAGCAAGGAAGAGATGGAAGGACTGGAATATATAATATTCATGAGGAATCTGGATATTAAATATTTATCCTATTCTAAATATGCATGATACATAATGGATACTACATATTTGAGAGGCACTCAACATTCAGAATATTCTGACTATAGATGAGGTATCTGAAACACTCCACATTCATGAGGTCTTAATTTAGCCACAAATTGGTGACATTCATTCCATTCCCATGTGTCTTCTGTCCAAGGACAAAAATATAATTATGACTATTAACAAGCTGCAGACATGGCCAACCATACTACTTCCTATATTTCTCTGATGGAGCAAGAATGTCTTGTCCTTGGACCCTGAATATTTTCTGTCAGTAGACTGCTTTGCTTGAACTTCAATTGTGGTCATCATATAAATGTCATTAATAGGAAAGGTGATGTAGCTGAGTGACATATAGAACACATGAATATTGTATAGACAGGATCACTTGGGTATTATATGGCCCTTCCAACCAAGCTATATCTGATTCTAAGTATATTTACCTCCCATCTTTTTCTTACCACTTATTCCTGATTGTATTAAGTTGATTTTTACCAGTTGAATTATACCTTATAATTTAAGAATTTTAATTTTCTCTAGAAGCATTTCATTCTGACCTTTGGGATTACTTGTATGATATTGTACTTTTATACCAAGGTTTCTCTAAAGTAATGCCCCTTCTGATAGATTCTCATGTGACTGTCCAACTTAATAATGTTTGTAACAAAATATTTATTAGATTATTTGTACAATCTTTTTCTTGATATACTATAGAAAGCATGAATCCATAAATCATTTGTTCGTACCTTCTCAAATGTCCAGGACTTTCCAGGCATCCAAGTGTGTGTTGACTACATGGATACATATTACCAGCCATGAGTGATTTTGTTTGAAATGTTTTAGACTTAAAGAAGGGTTGAAAAATAGTATAAGGAGTTCCAAAATACTCATCACTTGGTCTACTTGTTTATTTGTACTACTATAAAAAAATACCTGAAGAATACCTAAAATTCTAAGGAAACAGTTTTTTTTTATTCATCTCACAATTTTGGTGGCTGAAAGTTCAAAACGGGGTGGCTCCATTGGGTTAGTGTTCAGTGAATGCCTAATGGCAGGTGGCATTGTGGTGGAAACACTGTGGAAGCAAGAGATTATGTCAGGAGACAGAAATCCAGAGAGCAGCCATGGATTTTATAGTGACTTATTTTTCCTGAAATCTTTCTGGGAGATCAGCATATCCTTCTAGGCGCAGAATGACCCAAGAAGCTCTTACTAGGCTCTAACTCTTAAAGGTTCTGTTACCATACTGCCACACTGGGGACCAAGCTTCCAATAAAAAAAAAAAAAAAAAAAATACAGCTTAGGGGACAAACCACAGTCAAACCACAGCACTTGGATTCCATTATCTTAAGCACTTAACCCAGAACATTTATCAAAGCTTAAAAGTTGCCACTGGTGCACTATTAACTAAACGGTGGGCTTTGTTCCCATTTTACCAAATCTCCACTAATGTTCTTTTTCCATTTCAGGATCCTATCCAGAGAGCCAGAATTCTTGCCTTAATTGTTGTGTATATTCTTAGTCTGCTAAGGAAATAGTGATAGTTCTTGAATATTTTTTGTCTTTCATAATTCTGACATTTTAAACAATATTTTTCAGCTACTTTGTAGACTGCCTCTCAATTTGTGTCTGAAGTTTTTCATGAGTAGGCTGAAGGTATACTTGGTAATATATCACTCCTAGGGAGTGTACCATGTACACGTGTGACATGTACCTTGTCAGATGGTACATGACATAAACTTTTCATTGGGGATGTAGCTCAGTGGGAAAGTGCCCCTGGGTTCAATCTCAAATACCGTAAAAAATATTTTTAAAAATGAAAAAATAAAATTAGTGCCAGAAAGTGTAGGTATTAAAGTTGAGACTATAAGTAAATATATTTTATGCCTAGAAATGGGAACACAGTTTCTTCTACTAGATCTTTAAGGCAGAGGTTTGAGTTAATTAGAAATTGGGCTGGGTTTGGTTTGTTGATGTGGTTGCCCTGTGGGCCACAGGTGTTAAATTATATGGGGACGCTCTGTGTTTTGTATTTTGTTAAAAGATTGGCAGGTTAAACAGCATGAGGCAACAGGAAAATCAGTAGTTTGATGTTTTGTTGAAATAGCATTCTGCCAATCATCCAGCCAGGCAGTTTATTTTTATATCTCTCTGACCTGCCATTAGGGTCAAATTCACCTCCATAACTTAGGCAGAGTCCACCAAAATGCTGGTGATACTTATAGAAATATTTATTTTCCTCATCACTTTCAAAGCTAAGATTCTGCATGTGCACAAAATGTCCATGTGATTTTGTCGGCATTAAAGATCTCCTAAATTTAGTCTTAAATTTTCTCATCCTAAATTTCACCAGTCCTCTTACTGTTCCATCAGCTACCCCTCACTGTCTTGAACCAGACACAACCTATCATGGAGTCCTTTAGCTTTTATTTAAATGAGTGAGTTTTAGAGTTTCTGTTGGCAAAGGAAATATTTCTTGTCTTCTCAGTAAATAAATAAATAAATAAATTCTTATAAATTGAATAAATTTTAGTCCACAAATATCAATAAACTTGATAGGGTAGATATAGTAAAAAATAAATTAAAAAAAAGTCAGTGTGGAACCTCATTGTGATAGAAGAGCTCTGTGGTGGGTCAAGAGAAAGCTTCTGTCCTACCTTGATGCTTTTTCTGTGCTAGTTCTTTAATATATCTTTGGGAAAAGGGGGAATAAAAACATGGACAATATTCAGAAAGTTGAGTTCTTATTTTAGCATTAAAATATTATGTGAACTTACACTTGGCTCACCTACATCAAATGTTTTCACAAATATACAAAATGAGATAGCCCAAAAAGATTTCTAAGGGCCTTTCTAATCACAAAATTATTTCTAGAGTGCAGAACTTCTTACTCCTGTCCAACTGTAACTCAGTACTATTAGTAATTTCAACATTAAAAATGATTTTTTGCACCAAGGATTTAGGGGAAAATATCCACAAAAATATTTGTTGAGGAACATGGGATTGTGTGCTAATGTTGTACAAAGACATTATTTGTGTTAGTCATTCAGAGCATTCATTATTTACTGACTTGACATAAGAGAAAAATGATCTATAATGAATGAAGTAGCTATGAAATATATAACATTAAATAAAAAGTCCAGATTACCATATACATGTAATTTTTCTTCCTTATTTAACACCTTTTGAACAAAATATTTCATTGTTATGCCCTAATGGCCCAAACAAATACTGGATTGCCCAAATGTAAAAATGAACATTTCATATTTCAAAGAGACTTTGCAAGTTTCCAGTGGCCTGCTGCTGAGGCAAAGAAAAATGTCTTTTTCTTCAGATAATTTTGAGCTGAGAGAAGGTAAATTGAAATGATTCTTTAAAATTTTAAATTAATTTTAGTAAATTAAGTATTGACAGTGTATTCCTTGGGGGAAACTGATACTTGAAAAATCGGAGATCTGTCCTTCCTTGGCAATTTTTTTTTTTTTTTTTTTTTTTTTTTTTTTGGACACCAAGAATATGTAGACAGAAGGTGGTAGAGTAGAGGAAAGCTGAATTTCAAGCAGTGCTATGGCTGAGGACCAAACAGTGGGTGTGGAGCTTCTCAGCAAGGTGGGTGAAAGTGGGATTTGACTAAAATTCAATATTGAGCATGTAGGAACTCAGAAATTGGGTATAATAACCAAAAAAATAAAGAATACATTGGCTGCCACGTGGCACCACTGGTGAGGATTTACCACAGATAGAGGGGGAACAGTTTTTCTGTGAGAAATGTTGAGATCATAAATGCTCCCTACAGGATGTGGGGGGAAATGTTCACTTGTTGCACATTGCTGGTGGGACAGCAAATTGGTGCAACCATTATGGAAAGTGGTATGGAGATTCCTCAGAAAACTTGGAATGGAACCAGTATTCGATCCAGCTATCCCACTCCTTGATTTATACTCAATGATAGTGAAATAGACACAGAGTAGACTGTACACAGGGGAATTTGAGTTGGAAGGGTGAAGGGAAGCCAGGCTCATTTCTCCTTTGTGTCTGGCAGCTTATGTATCTGAAGTAGGCCAGAATTCTGAGCGGGTAGGCGTGAATACACTCAGTGGCTAAACCCAGAAAGGCTGTGCTTGCCATCAGTGAGTGGAGGATTACTCTCCTGCCATAAGATTAGATTTCTTGGGAGGCTCCTGAGAACCAGACTCTCATTAGACATTAGCTACTGTCAAGCTCTAGGGGCAGATCAATCTAATCTAAAGCAGACACCACCCAACAAATCCCCTGAGACCTGGTTATTCCTAAGTCCCAGGTGCCAGAATCACCTAACAGAACTTGCAGAAATTGTACCCTGAGATGGTGCCCCAAATTGGTCTGAATATACAAAATACCAATTAACACTACTTCCTAACCCATCCTATCTCATACTGGTGAGAAAGGAAGCTGAGTCTTATATTAATCAGCTTCAGTCTTGAGCCATTGTAACTGGAAGGTTAGAGAACAACACAGAGGGAGCAGGGGATATAGCTCAGTTGGTAGAGTGCTTGCCTTGCATGCACAAGGCCCCAGCACCAATAAATAAATAAATAAAAAACACCACAAAAGCAAGAAGTGGTTAATGATCTCCACCCCTTGCTTGCTCTATCAATGCATGACTCAAGAAAAATTGGAAAAAAAGAGACATTGACAGTGACAACTCTGAAGCAGGCCAGGCGTGAATACACTCAGTGGCTAAACCCAGAAGGGCTGTGCTTGCCATCAGTGAGTGGAGAATCAGTGAGTGGAAACCTACAGGAACAATTTAGAACAAACTATTTAGACCAAATCAGTGGAGACTGTTCCTTTGTTCTTCATGAAGATTTTTTTAAAAATATTTTTAAATATTTTTAATTCTTTCTTTCTGTGCATGTGTGTATATGTGCATGCATGTGTGCACCTGCCTGTGAATTCTCACTTAGCTGATTGGTTCAGGAACATCTATCCATATTTTTTTTCTCATTTTTAGGATTTTAAAATTGTAATTATTTTTTTTTTACTAGCATTGTCTTTTGAGAGTTTGGGGTTTTGGGATTGAATATTGGGTTTGGTTTTCTATTATTTTCATTTGTTTATTTGTCTTGTTGTTCTTTCTCTCTTATCTTCTCCTGATAATGGCCTAATTCTATTGTTCTCTCTCCCTTGCTCCAAAACTTTGATTCTTCCATTTTCCTCTCCTTTTGTATAAACATCACTGGCTACATCTCTTCCGTATTCTCTGTTCTGTTTTTGAATTTGTAAAGTCTTTTCTAACTTCCTAACATATTTTCTTTTCTCTTAATTAACTGTATTTTTCCATCTTTAAGAACTAATTGACTTATATAACTCCTGCCACCAACTCCTGTGGATGATACAGTTAATACCCGCTGTTTGCTTTAAGGCCAGGTCTGTTTATTGTTATTATTATTATTATTTTACTTTTGACAATTGCAGAAACTGCCTTTCCTATATGTAATGTTGGAGATGTCATAGTGGGTATTTATTTTAATGCCAGGTATTGTTTGCAATGGTTGTTACTATTGTTTATTTTGTCCCATTTTGGGAGGTGCTGGGAACCTACAGGAACAATAAAAGTTCACATAGTAGATATTCTGCTGCTGAAATAAACATTCCTTAACATTATTCCAACTCAAAGAAGTGAAGAGACTAAAGTCCCAAACCAAAAACAAGGACCTGAGGAGAAAAAATCAGAGAGGGTCCTCAGGTCCCATCCTGTGATATCTACTCATACATTCAAGTTAATTCCCAGATCAAATAAGATAGTTACACAAAAAAGGACATGCACAAAAAGAGGTAGGGGATTCCACCTCATTTGCTGCACAAGTTTAAGACCTCTGAAAACATGAAGAAAGGGGCAAGCAAATCTCCCCCAAAATTCAAAATCCCCCCAAAAGGATTCCACTGATAGTGAGGTGGATGAAAGCCCAGAGAAAGACTATTAAAAACTGACTATTAAAAGGTTCAATGAACTAAAAGAAGATCTAAGGAAGGAATTAAGGGAGCCATTATAGGAGATGAAAGACCATTTTAATAAAGAAAAAGAAATAGTGAAAAGAAATCAAGCAGAACATCTGGAAATGAAAGACACTGATCGAATTTAAACTTCACTTGAAGGGATAACTAACAGATTGGAATGCATAGAAAATAGATCCTCAGCTCCTAAAGACATAACAGGTCATATTATAAGGCTCACTTCTGGTATCTCAGTTCAGACCCTAAAATCAAGGATGGCCAGAAATGAGATATTTCAAGCCCTAAAAGAAAAAAGCTGGCCGGGCGTGGTGGCGCACGCCTGTAATCCCAGCACTTTGGGAGGCTGAGACAGGAGGATCGCGAGTTCAAAGCCAGCCTCAGCAATGGCGAGGCACTTAGCAACTCAGTGAGACCCTGTGTCTAAATAAAATGCAAAAAAAGGGCTGGGGATGTGGCCCAGTGGTCGAGTGCCCCTGAGTTCAATCCCCGGTACCACAAAAAAAAAAAAAAAAAAAAAAAAAAAAAAAAAAGAAAGAAAAGAAAAAAGCTGCCAGACAAATTTGCTATACCTAAGAAAGCCCAGTTTCAAATTCTAATGGGAAATCAAAACTTTCCACAATAAGAATAAACTAAAAGAACTGATGAGCACCAAAACACCACTACAAAGAATACTCAAAGCTAAACTGCACAAGGAGGAACAAACAAGAAAAAATTCCAAAATCTGTCAAACAGAGGAAGTTTAATAGAATAAACTACTAATAAGAATCAGGACAGGATAAAATATAGCAAAAAAAAAAAAAAAAAAAAAAAAATCCCAAATGGCAGGAAACCCAAAACACATATCCACACTAATGCTGAATGTTAATGCTCTCAATTCTCGAATTAAAAGACACACATTAGCAGATTGGATGAAAAAAAAAACAAGGTTTAACTATATGTTAATGATGAGAGACTCATCTATATGCTGAAGGTTAAAAAAAAGAAAGAGAAAAGAAAAGAAAGAAAATGGCAAAAATGTATTCCAGGCATTTGGTTCAAAACAAAAAGAAAGAATATCTATTTTTATATCTGACAAAGATAATTTCAAGCAAAAATTAATCAGAAAAGACAAGTTCACTACATCCTAGTAAAGAGAAAAAGAAGATATAAAGATAGCAAACATTTATGCCCCAATGTCAACATACCCAATTACATGGAAAAAATACTCCATAATATTAAATCTCACATATATTCCAACACAAAAATACTGGGTGATTTTAATAAACCCTTATCACCAATAGACAGGTCATCAAAACAAAATTAACAGAGATATCTCTAACCTAAACAACATCTAAAACAAATGAACCTAACTGATATCTACAGAATATTCCACCACAAAACATGTGAATTTACCTTCTTCTCAGCTGCACATGGAACTTTCCAAAACAGATCATATTCTATGCCATAAAGAAAATCTAAGCAAACACAATTGATATGATTTCATGTATCCTAATAGACCATAATGAAGTAAAGCTAGAAAGCAACAGCAAGAAAAATAACATGAACCACATAAACACATGAAGATTGAAGAAGAAATGAGAATAGAAATCAAAAAATTCTTAGAAATAAAATCTCTGGAACAGTATGAAAGCAATCCTAAGAGGTAAATGAATTGTACTTAGCACCTATATTTAAAAAATTGGATCACAAGTAAGCTTTTGCTCAACCTCAAGGCCTAGGAAAATAAAAACAAATTGACCCCCAAATTAGTAGAAAACAGAAATTAAGATCAGAGACAAAAATCAATGAAATTGTAAATAAGAAAATAATACATGGGATCAATGTAATTAAGAGTTGGTTCTTTGAAAAGTTTGACCAGCCCTTACTAAACTAAACAGAAGAAAGATAAGAAGAAAATCAATAAGATCAGAGATAAAAAATGAGATATCACTATAGAACCTTCTGAAATGCAGAGAATAACCAGAACCTATTTTGAAAACTTATACTACAACAAACTGTAAAATATGGATGATATTAATTTCAAGATACATGTCATGTGCCCAAATTGAATTGGGAAGATACAGAGAACCTAAACAGACCAATATGAAGAAATGAAATTGAAACATCAATTAAAAGCCTTCAAACACACAAACAAAAGGTCAAGGACCTAATGCTTTCTCAGCTGAGTTCTTCCAGACCTTTACAGAAGAACTTAAACCAGTCTTTCTCAAATTATTGATGCAATTGAAAGGGCGGAAACACTTTCAAATATATTTTATGAAGCCAGTATAACCCTAATACCAAAACCAGACAAAGACACAATAAAGAAAGAAAACTACAGACCAATATCCCTGATGAAAACAGATGCAAAAATTCTTAATTATTAACATCCCAAAACACATCAAAAAGATAATATGCTACGATCTAGTAGCTTTCATTCCTGGTTGGCTCAACATATACAAATCAATATGAATATACAAATTAATAAATGCAATTCATCACTTCAACAGAATTAAGAACAAAAATCCCATGATCATCTCAATGGATGCATAAAATTCCTGTGAAAACACCCAGCACTCATTCATGGTAAAAACACATGGAGAAGCTAAACATCAACACAACTTACCTCAACACTGTACAGGCCATTTATAGCAAACCCAAAGCCAACATCATTCTAAATGGGAAAGAAAAAAGAAAGCATTCCCTCTAAATTCAGGAACAAGACAAGGCTGGCCACTCTCACCACACCTATTCAATAGAGTTCTTGAAATATTAGCCAGAGCAATCAGTCAAGAATAGAATATCAAAGTGATCAAAAGGAAAAGAAGTTGTCAAAATAGCTCTGCCAACGATATGATCCTATATCTAGAAGACCAAAAACTTTACCAGAAGACTTCTAGAGTTTATAGGAGAGTTTAGCAAAGAGTTTATAGGAGAGTTTAGCAAAGCAGCAGAATACAAGATCAACACCCATAAATCAATGTTTTTTCTATATGATAACAGTGATTCAGCTGAGGAAGAAACCAGGAAAACAATCAACACTCTCAAAAAAGTAAAAAAGCAAAACAAAACAAAACAAACAAACAAAAAACCAACAACACCTTGAGAATTAACATAATCAAGGGAGTAAGAGAACGCTACAACACTACAGAAAGAAATTGAAGACCTTAGAAGATAGGAGACATCCAATTTCTTGGGTAGGCAGAATTAATGTCAAAATGGGCCTACTAACAAAAGCAATATACAGATTCAATGCAATCCCCATTGACATTCTCAATACATACCAATGACATTCTTTAAAAAATTAGACAATTCTTAAATTGATTGGGAAGAATAAGAGACCTAGAATAGCCAAAGCAATATTAAACAAGAAAAGCAAAGCAAGAAGGCATCACAATATCTGGTCTGAAATTATGCTACAGAGATTTAGTAAGAAAAACAGCATGATATTAACATTAAAATAGGCATACAAGACAAAGACAAGTCTATATGCCTATAGCCATCTGATATTTGACAAAAACATATTTTGGAGAACAAATACACTTTTTAACAAATGGTGCTGGGAAAACTGGATAGCTATATGTAGAAAAAGGAAACTAGACCCCTATCTCTCGCCCTGCACAAAACTCAAATTGGAATGGATCAAAGACTTAGGAATTAGACCCAAAACTTTACAACTGCAAGAAGAAAACAGGGTCAACACTCAACACTCGATCATATATGTGCTGGCAACTACTTCTTAACAAGGCCCCCCAAACTGAAGAAATCAGTAATTAATAAAAGTAATACCATCTAAGTAGAAAGCTTTTGCACAGCAAGGTAAACAATTAAGGTCCTGAAAAGAACCCCTACAGGGCCGGGTGCTGTGGTGCACGCCTGTAATCCCAGCACTTGGGAGGCCAAGGCAGGAGGATCGCGAGTTCAAAGCCAGCCTCAGCCATGGCGAGGCACTTAGCAACTCAGTGAGACCCTGTCTCTAATAAAAATACAAAAAAAAAAAAAAAAAAAAAAAAAAAAGGGCTGGGGGGTGTGGCCCAGTGGTTGAGTGCCCCTGAGTTCAATCCCTGGTACCACAAAAAAAAAAAAAAAAAAAAAAAAAAAAGAACCCCTACAGAATAGGAGACAATCTTGGCCAGCTACTTATCCAATAGGGGATTAATATCCAGAATATTAAACTTAATACTAAAAACCAAATAACCCAATCAATAAATGGGCAAAAGAACTAAACAGGAATTTCTCAAAAGAAGCAACACAAATACCCTACAATATATTTTAAAAATTGTTCAACATCTCTAGCAATCAGGGGAATGCGAATCAAAACTGCCCTAAGATTTTATCTCACTCCACTCAGCATGGCAATGATCAATAACAATAGGAACAATATTAAATGCTGGTGAGATTGTGAGGAAAAGGTACACTTGTACATCATTGGTGGGACTGAAGACTAGTACAACCACTCTGGAAAACAGTGTGGAAATTCCTCAAAAAAACTAGGGATAGAACCACCGCACGACCCAACTATCCTACTTCTTGGTGTTTTCCCAATAGATCTAAAATTGGCACACTATAAAAATACATCAATGCACATAGCAGCACAATTAACAAGAGCTAAATTATGGAATTAATCCAGGTGCCTGTAAATAAATGAATTGATTAAGAAATTATGGTATATATACTCAGTGGAGTTCTACTTGGCCATACACATACACACAAAGAATGAAATTATGGCATTTGCCAGTAAATGGATAGAAATGGAGAATATCATGCTAACTGAAACAAGCCAAACTCAGAAACTCAAAGTTTGAATGTTTTTTCTTTCCACATTCATATGCACAGGGTAGAGTAAAATAGAGGGAAAAGGGAGTGAATGATAGAATAACATAAATAACTCAAATACAAATTAATAAGTGAATGAAAAGATGTTTAGTAGAGGAAGGAGAACTGGAGAGGGGAGGGAGGATAGGAAGAAAAAGTTGGAGGAAAAAGGTGGGGGATTTGGAACTGAAATAGGTATCCTTCATGCATGAATTTATTGGGATGAACCCCACTACTAGGAAAAACTATAAAACTCTAAGAAAAAGAAATATTTATTTATTTTGAATCCACAAATCTGAAATCAAGTATTAGAAATAGGTTGATAAGAACAATACCATGTTTGTTTTTTAAACTTTTCCAAAGTATTAACATATGGTTAAATATAATTTTATAAATGTTAAAGTAAAATATAACCTAAAATTGTATACATAAATATCATATTATTTTTAAAAAATCCATAAGTATTCATAACAATCACCTATATTAAAGTGAAGAACAATATTAGAACCACAGAAACTTTCCTTGTGTTTCCTCCCAGTGAATTCCTATCTTTTAGTGGTGACATCTACTGAGGCTTATAGAAACATAAACAAATAAATTCTCTTTTTTAAATTCATGTTATTCTATAGCATGAATTACTTTTCATCTCACTTCATTTTTTTAATTAATTTTTTAAAAATTATTCTAATTTGTTATACATGTTTGCAGAGTACATTTAATTTCATATTACATATAAAGAGCACAATTTTTCAAGTTGCTGGTTTAATATAAAGTATTTTTACAACAACGTGTCCTCATACATGTATTTAGGGTAATCATGGATAACTCAGTCTGCCATTATTCCTATCCCCTTGTCCCCTCCCCTCCCTCCCCCCTCTTTGTTCTATTTAAAGCTCTTTCATTCCTCTCATTCCCTCTCTCTTGCCTTTATAAGTTAGTATCTTCATATCAAAAAGATCATTTGACCTTTGGTTTTTGGGGATTGGCTAACTTAGCATTATTTTTTCCAACTCCATCCATTTACCTGCAAATGCCATGTTTTTATTCTCTTTTAGTGCTGAGTAGTGTTTCATTGTATATATATATACCAAAGTTTCCCTATCCATTTATCAGCTGATGAGCATCGGGGTTGGTTCCACAATCTACCTATTGTGAATTGTGCTGCTATAAACATTGATGTGGCTGTGTCCTTGTAGTAAGCTGTTTTTAAGACCTTTGGGAATAGGCCAAGGAGTGGGATAGCTGGGTCAAATGGTGGTTCCATTCCCAATTTTCCTAGGAATCTCCATACTACTTTCCAGATTGACTTCACCAATTTGCAGTTCCACCAGCAATGTAAGAGTGTGCCTTTTCCCCACATCCTCGCCAGCATTTATTGTTGTTTGGTTTTTTGATAGCTGTCATCTGGCTTCTTTTGCTCAACATTTTACCTAGAAGATTTATCTATGATGTTATGTGTAGCAGCATTTTTCATTTTTGAAAAAAATGTTCATTGACATTTTTTAACTGCATTGTTTGTTTTTTTACATTTAGTTTTTTGAAGTTTCTTATATATTCTGGATACTAAACTCTGTCAGATGTATAGTTGACAAATATACTCTGTCACTCTGATCATTGTCTCTTAACTCTGATCATTGCTATGGGAAAGTTTTTTTAGTTTGTTTATTTTTGCATTTGTTTCCTGTGGTTTAGGGTCTTGTCCAAAAAATTCTTACCCATTCCAATGTCCTGAGGTATTTCATCTATCATTTTTTCCTAGTATTTCCCAAAATTTCATGTCTTCTATGTAAATTTTTAATCTAATTTGAATAAATTTTTGTAACTGGTTAGAAGTAGTTCAGTAGTTTCAATATTTTGCAAGTAGATATGCTATTTTCCCAATACCACTTATTGGAAATGCTTTCATTTCTCCTATGTCCGTTCTTAGAATTTGTTGAGTATCAGGTGGCTGTTGATGAATGGGTTTACCTCTAGGTCTCTCTATTTTATTCAGTTGGTCTATGCCAGTAGCATGCTGTTTTGATTACTATATCTTTGTTGTATGCCTTGCGAAGTGAAATGCTTCCTGCTTTGTTCTCTTTGCTACAGTTTTCTTTGGATAGTTGGTTTGGGTGAGTATGAATACATGTGTGCTTTCATTCTAATTTTATATTTTTTTCTAGTTCTGTGACAAAGGTCATTGGTATTCTATGATAGGGATGGCATTGAATCTGTAGGACACCTTGGTTAGAATAGATCTCTAAACTCTGATTCCTCCAACCTATGAACACAGGTGGTCTTTCAAATATTTGTGTGTCCACTTAGATTACCTTCATTAATGTTTTATAATTTTCATTGTAGAGAACTTCACTTTTTTTGGTCAAATTTATTTCTAGGGATTTTTTTTTAATCATCATAAATGAAATTGCTTTCTTGATTTCTATTTCAGACAACTAGCTATTGGCATATAGCAAGGCAAGTGATTTTCACATGTTGAGTTCATATTCTGAAACTTTGTTGATTTTATTACTTTTAATTGGTTTTTGGTGGAGTCTTTGGTATTTTCTATGTGTAATATCATACAATTTGCAAACAGTGAAATTCTAATTTTCTTTTTTCCAATTTGGATGACCTATTTCTTTTTCTTGCCTGATGTTTTTCACTAGGAATTCTAATATAATGTTGAATAAAAGTAGTAAAAATGGGCATTTTTTTTCTTGTTCTAGACTTTAGTTTTTAGCTGTTCTCATTCAATATAATCATTCAATAAAATGTTGGAAGTCAGCTTACTATAAATGGCCATTATCTTAAGGTAAGTTCCTTGTATGTCTAATTTGTTCACAATTTGCATTATGAAGGAATGTTGAATTTTATCAAATGCCTATAGATTCACTGTGTTCTATAGTTACAAAATTTAATTCATTCACATTTAATGTAATCATTAAATTATAAATATATATATTGCAATAACTTAAGAATTAGCATTTGTTCATTTGTTTGATAGAACTCTGCAATGAAGCTTTTTAGTCCTCATTTTTTTTTCTTTGAAGACTTTTATTATTGATTATTATTAATCATTATTGATCTTTTTAGGTTTTCTATTTTTTATGATCCAACTTTGTTTAAATGTATATGTCTAGAAATTTGTCAATATCTTTTAGTTTACTAGTTATGTTGGTGAACAGTTGTTTATAATAACTCTAATAAACCTTCATATTTCTGTGTTGTCAGCTGTAATGTGTCTTTTTAATTTCCAGATTTGAGTGTTTTCTTTTTCTTGGCCTACCTAAATATTTAATCTGCTTTGATTTTCTTTTTGTGGTTGTGTCCCTGTAGTAAGCTTGTTTTTAAGACCTTTGGGAATATAGCAAGGAGTGGGATAGCTGGGTCAAATGGTGGTTCTATTCCAAGTTATTCTAGGAATCTCCATACTACTTTCCAGATTGGCTTCACCATTTGCAGTTCCACCAGCAATATAAGAGTGTGCCTTTTTCCCCACATCCTCACCAGCATTTATTGTTGTTTGTTTTTTTGATAGCTGCCATTCTGACTGGAGTAAGATGAAATCTTAGAGTTGTTTGGATTTGCATTTCTCTGATCACTAGAGAAGTTGAACATTTTTTTCATATATTTGTTGAGTGTATATCATCTTCTGAGAAGTGTCTGTTTAGTTCCTTTGCCCACTTATTGATTAAGTTGTTGTTGTTATTATTATTATTATTATTGTGTGTGTTAACGCTTTTGAGAGCTTTGTAAATCCTTGAGGTTAGTATTCTATCTGATGTGCTTGTGGTAAAGATTTGCTCCCATTCTGTAGGTTCTCTATTCAACTCACTGATTGTTTCTTTTGCTGAGAAGAAGCTCTTTAGTTTGAATCCATCCCATTTATTGATCCTTGATTTTAATTCCTGCACTATAGGGGTCTTATTGAGGAAGTTGGGACCTAATCCAACATAATGGAGATTTGGGCCTACTTTTTCTTCTATTAGATGCAAGGTCTCCAGTTAATTCTTAGGTCCTTGATCCACTTTGAGCTAAGTTTTGTGCATGGTGAGAGAAAGAGATTTTATTTTATTTTATTACATGAGTGTAAGCTGCCTGTCGTGGCCAGCCACAAACGCCGCGGGAGGAAAACTCTCGGAGGCAGAGTAAAGCTATTACTACTTTTACTTCTACTTTCTTAGAGAGAGCTTAGAGAGAGAAAGAAAGATTTTTCTTCTTCTTAGAAAGAGCTTAGAGAGAAAGATTAGAGATAGCTTTTTCTTCTTCTTCTTAGAGCTTAGAGAGAAAGAGAGAGAGCTTGAAAAGAGAGAGATTTCTTCTTTAGAGAGAGAGAGCTTAGCTTTTAGAGCTTCTTTCTTCTTTGTTCTTTCTTCTTTCTTCCTCGGGAGCCTCAGCTTGACTCTGACCAGGAATTACTTCTTCTATCTGGTTTCTCTTCTGTAACCGCTCTGCCTACGTTCTGGCCGCTCTGATTCTTTTCTTCTTCTCCGACCCGAACTCTTCTTCCGACCGAGCGACTGCATGACTGACTGAATGAATTCATTCTTCTCCTGACTCCGACCGCTTTCACCCGGTTATATACCTTTAGCTTTGCGGGTGCCTCACGTGCATTTACAGGTGCGTCACATACATACTTATTATCAGGTGGAACTTATGGCTTCCAGCTGACCGCAATAGCCATCTCCCTAATTGGGGCTCCTTCACATGAGGATTTCCAGTTCTCCCAACACCATTTGTTGAAGAGGCTGTCTTTTCTCCAGTGAACATTTTTGGCACATTTGTCTAATATAAGATAACTGTAGGTGCATGGGTTCATCTCTGTGTCTTCTATTCTGTACCATTGGTCAACTGGTCTATTTTGGTGCCAATACCGTGCTGTTTTTTGTTACTATTGCTTTGTAGTACAATTTAAGGTCTGGAATAGTAATGCCACCAGCTTGGAGCATCTACATTCATCAATCAAACTCTTCTTAAGTTCAAGAGTCAAATAGACCACAACACAATAATTCTAGGTGACTTTAACACACCTCTTTTACCACTGGATAGATATTCCAAACAAAAGTTAGAGATACTATAGAACTCAATAATACAATTAATAACTTAGACTTAACTGACATATATATAGTATAGCATCCATCAGTGAGCCAATATACTTTCTTCTCAGCAGCACATAGATCCTTCTCTGAAATAGATCATATATTATGCCATAAAGCAACTCTAAGCAAAAATAAACAGTAGAGATACTACCCTGCATTCTATCAGATCATAATGGAATGAAATTAGAAATCAATGATAAAAAAAGAAAGAAAAGCTATTCTAACACCTGGAGACTAAATAATATGCTATTGAATGATCAATGGGTTGCAGAACACATCATGAAGAAGATTAAGAAATTCTTTAGGTAAATGAGAACAAGGATACAACATATTGAAATCTCTGGGACACTATGAAGGTAGTACTAAGAGGAAAGTTCATAGCATGGAGCTCATTCCTTCAAAAATGAAAAAGTCAACAAATAAATGAACTAACATTACATCTCAAAGCCCTAGAAAAAGAAGAATCAACCCCAAAAGAAGTAGTAGACAGGAAATAATTAAAATCAGAGCTAAAATTAATGAAATTGAAACAAACAACAACAACAAAAATTGAAAATATTGACAGAACAAAAAGTTGGTTCTTTGAAAAAATAAATAAAATCGATAAACCACTAGCTATGCTAACAAAGAGAAGACGAGAGAAAACACAAATTACCAATATCTGTGATGAAAAAGGAAATATCATGACAGACACTACAGAAATACGGACAATAACTAGAAATTACTTTGAAAATTTATAATCCAATAAAATAGAAAATAACAAAAGCTTCAACAAATTTCTAGAGACATATGATATGCCCAAACTAAATCAGGATGATATACACAATTTAAATAAGTCAATTTTAAGCAAAGAAATAGAGGATGCCATAAAAAACTTACCAACCAAGAACACCCCAGGACTGGATGGATATTCAGCCGAGTTTTACAAGACTTTTAAAGAAGAACTAACACCAATACTTCTCAAACTATTCCATGAAACAGAAAAAGAGGGAACCCTTCCAGACTCATTCTATGAGGTCAATATCACCCTGATTCCAAAACCTGACAGAGACAAATCAAAGAAAGAAAACTTCAGACCAATATCTTTAATGAATATAGATGCAAAAATTCTCAATAAAATCCTGGCAAATTGAATACAAAAATATATCAAAAAGAGTGCACCACAATCCAGTGGGCTTTATTCCAGGGATGCAAGGTTGGTTCAATATAAGGAAATCAATAAATGTAATTCATCACATCAACAGGCTCAATCATAAAAATCTTATGATCATCTCAATAGATGCAGAGAAAGCATTGACAAAATACAACATCCCTTCATGTTCAAAATGCTAGTTAAAATAGGGATAACAGGAACATACCTCAATATCATAAAGGCCATCTAGCTAAGCCCCAGGCCAACATCATCCTAAATGGAGAAAAGTTGAAAGCATTCCCTCTAAAAACTGGAACAAGACAGGGATGCCCTCTTTCCCCACTCCTATTTAACGTAGTTCTTGAAGCCGTAGCCAGAGCAATTAGACAGATGAAAGAAATTAAAGTGATATGGATAGGAAAAGAAGAACACAAATTATCATTATTTGCATACGATATGATTCTATACATAGAAGATCCAAAAAATTCCACCAGAAATCTTCTAGATCTAATAAATGAATTCAGCAAAGTAGCTGGATATAAAAATCAATACCCATAAATCAAAGTCATTTCTGTACATCAGCGACAAATCCTCAGAAAGAGAAACTAGGAAATCCACCCCATTTACTATAGCCTAAAAAAAAAAAAAAAAACAACAACAACAAAAATTGAAAATATTGACAGAACAAAAAGTTGGTTCTTTGAAAAAATAAATAAAATCGATAAACCACTAGCTATGCTAACAAAGAGAAGACGAGAGAAAACACAAATTACCAATATCTGTGATGAAAAAGGAAATATCATGACAGACACTACAGAAATACGGACAATAACTAGAAATTACTTTGAAAATTTATAATCCAATAAAATAGAAAATAACAAAAGCTTCAACAAATTTCTAGAGACATATGATATGCCCAAACTAAATCAGGATGATATACACAATTTAAATAAGTCAATTTTAAGCAAAGAAATAGAGGATGCCATAAAAAACTTACCAACCAAGAACACCCCAGGACTGGATGGATATTCAGCCGAGTTTTACAAGACTTTTAAAGAAGAACTAACACCAATACTTCTCAAACTATTCCATGAAACAGAAAAAGAGGGAACCCTTCCAGACTCATTCTATGAGGTCAATATCACCCTGATTCCAAAACCTGACAGAGACAAATCAAAGAAAGAAAACTTCAGACCAATATCTTTAATGAATATAGATGCAAAAATTCTCAATAAAATCCTGGCAAATTGAATACAAAAATATATCAAAAAGAGTGCACCACAATCCAGTGGGCTTTATTCCAGGGATGCAAGGTTGGTTCAATATAAGGAAATCAATAAATGTAATTCATCACATCAACAGGCTCAATCATAAAAATCTTATGATCATCTCAATAGATGCAGAGAAAGCATTGACAAAATACAACATCCCTTCATGTTCAAAATGCTAGTTAAAATAGGGATAACAGGAACATACCTCAATATCATAAAGGCCATCTAGCTAAGCCCCAGGCCAACATCATCCTAAATGGAGAAAAGTTGAAAGCATTCCCTCTAAAAACTGGAACAAGACAGGGATGCCCTCTTTCCCCACTCCTATTTAACGTAGTTCTTGAAGCCGTAGCCAGAGCAATTAGACAGATGAAAGAAATTAAAGTGATATGGATAGGAAAAGAAGAACACAAATTATCATTATTTGCATACGATATGATTCTATACATAGAAGATCCAAAAAATTCCACCAGAAATCTTCTAGATCTAATAAATGAATTCAGCAAAGTAGCTGGATATAAAATCAATACCCATAAATCAAAGTCATTTCTGTACATCAGCGACAAATCCTCAGAAAGAGAAACTAGGAAATCCACCCCATTTACTATAGCCTAAAAAAAAAAAAAATATTTGGGAATCAACTTAACAAAAGAAGTGAAAGACTACAGCACACTAAAGAAAGAAATTAATAAAGACCTTAGAAGATGGAAAGATCTACCGTGTTCATGGATAGGTAGAATTAATATTGTCAAAATGACCATTCTCCCAAAAGCACTATACAGATTCAATGCAATACCAATCAAAATCCCAATATCATTCCTCATAGAAATATAAAAAGCAATCATGAAATTCATCTGGAAAAATAAGAGACCCAGAATAGCCAAAGAGATTCTTAGAATGGCAGATTTTCTGAGGCAAAATGTAAACAGTAAATAGAGACTCTCCTTCTCCTGCCTGTCTTTATTGATTTCACATGCCTTCAAAAAAAATGGATTCTGTATTTTATTCAAGCCTTATGGTTTCTCTCAATGGTAGGATTGTTCATTAACAAGTTCCATTGGCATGGTTAGAAGTGAGAGTGAAAAATTTAAGTAATTATAGTAAGTATTAAAATGCTTACTTGAAAAATGGAAGACTTAAAAAATTAAGAGAATGTAAAAAATTTTCTGTGATCATGAAGCAAGGCTTTTCTAGACCAAGAATTAGAATTTTGAACATAAAACTTGTGATCATGAAACTTTGAGAAAAGTTGTACTGTTATGGTTCAATTTTATCCATACATCAAAGAGGAAAATTAAAGTTCCAACAATTCTAACTTAAAACAGAATATAATCTTGAGTATATATTTATGAATATCCACTTAAATAAAATATTACATGTGTGGTTTGGGATATAGCTCAATGGTAGAGCACATGCTTAGCATGCATTAGGCCCTGAATTTAATCTCTAACACTAATAAATAAATAAATGGAATTTAAGTAAAATATTAAAAAGGAAAAAAATTATCCATGAATTAGGTGTTAATAAAATCTGTATTTAAAGGAAGATATCATATGGAATGTCCTGGAAATAAAAAAGTCTCCTAACCTTTCTTCAAATGAATTCTAATACCATTGTCTTGACCAAAAGTTGTATGTACAATATGTTAATATAAATCAAGGTATTTATAATATCCAAGCCAGTGGCTTCCAAATGTACTTTTGAAATGGAAAATGGCATGCAAGTTGTGGGATATTATAATGCTTATAGTGTTTTTCACTTTCTTCAATATTTTATAAAGACTCTATAAGGTAGTTCCATATGCTATAAAGGAAAAAGTAAATGGATGCAAGATATGGCCATAGAAATTTATCATGAATAATGAGGAATTCATGACAAAGTCAGAAAATAAACTCTAGAATTCTGTTTAAACTTAAAGCTCAGACTCTTTATATTACATTTAGAAAAGATGAATATGTTAGGACTATAGCCCAAGAGCTTTGCTTTACCCTACATCTCTTTATTTACTCTCAGGAATTTGAATATATAAAATAAATTACATAGGAACCACTTCTGAAGCTTATAATGAAATGTGGTGGAAATACCAGCATTTTAAAGCTGAACTGAATGTCCCTCTCTTGATTTTCATATACACTCACAAGAGTTCCTACCATTTGTAATAGGTCTTCTCTTCAGGAAGTTAGGGATTTCCCAATGGGAGTCTCACATAAGCACAGGCAAACGTGTTTGTAGAGCTCAACATGAATGGTATCCCTGGAGTTGCTGGTATGTTAGCATTGGGAGCAAGCATGGTCCTCCCCAAAGGACCCAGTGAATTCCTTGTATTTGGCACTGTTCTTCTAGACATGACAAATTTTGATAATGTTCTACCTCTGTTCATGAGGTTTTCCTTCATATAAAATATTTATGAGATATTTGATGCCTCCAAACAATTAGAATTTCAAATTTTTACGTAAGACAAGAATGAGTAAGATTCTTTTTTGTGTGTGTAACATACTGTGAGAGACACTAAAAAATAAAGGCATTGTGTACAACTAAAAGCAAATAAATAAATATTTTTTAAAAAGCAGCAATGCTTGTCTTGAATGTGACACAAAACTTGGTGAAACAGACCCTGTCCACAGAATAGAGCTGAATCTCATGATACCTATGTTAGGAAATAAATAGGCACAAATGATGATGTACATACAACTTCAGTTCCCCTCTGAAAAATAAGCCATATTAAATTCTTGGTTCAGGATGGGTCCTCTTCTAATTAGTGCCATTGCAAGAATTTATCAGACTAGATCAGCAATCTTTGGAAAGGCTAGAAATATCTCAATTTCTTAGATTCCAGTTGGAATGTCCCACCAATGAAATCTTACAAATGATTTCATCTGAACATTGAAAAGACAGGCTTGAAAGCAACTCTACAAATAAAGCACAATGTCCATGTCAAATGCATATAGTTTGTGTCATTGGTTGTCATAGAAACAGATACTCGTGGATGGCATAACCCTTCATCTGATAACAAGACAATAATGATCCTCATTTTCCAATAATTGATTTACTTACTGATAGTATTGTGTATTATAGACTTGAGTCATTTATGTTCGATTATCATACCAATTTCTATCTTATTTTACTGAACCTAGTAACAAACTATGTATAATTTTGTAAAAATTGAGTTTTTTCTATCAATAAAGCTTTCTTTCTTAGAATAGAAAAATGGATTACATTGTACTGGAAGAAACTTTCAGAACATGTCTAAGCTAAGCAAAAACTTTTTAACATTTTCCTTGGAACATATAAGTGTTCAAAGATTACCATTTCATAGTTTTGCTAATTTTCAAAAAAAAAGAATGATTCAGATAATTGCTATGATTTTTTTACCTTTAGGTGTGATCACTTGTAGTATGCTATTATTCTGTCACAAAATAAAAGGTTAAAAAGTCCTTGGTAATTTCCTGAAATGAGCCACCTTATTTAGTTTAAGAATTCAGAAAGATTAGAATCTTTTAAAATGCATTTTGTTCAGAAATGTAAATACTTTAAAAAGGGAGTAGAGAATAAGAGGAGTATATTCAATTGTGGTTTTTACTAACAAATGCAGCTTGATTTGAATAAACATAATTGTCTTTTGCAATAAATACGCAAGTGAGTTTTCATTTCACTGCCAACTGCTTTCAGTCTAATTGTTATATAACTTTTCAGATCTAAAAGTCTATATCTTGGTTTTAGGCCAAAGAAAGAACTATTGTTACTTATGAACTGAATTTATATATCCCTCCAAATTCATATGTTGAAGCCTAGTCCTCAAGGTGACACCATTTCAAGTTGGGGCTTTGAGAAAAAATTAGATCATGAGTATGTTGCCCACATAAATGATATTAGTTTACTTATTATGTTTTACTCTAATTAGTTATACAATATAATAGAATATATTTTGACATATCATACATAAATGGAGTATAACTTTTCATTCTTCTGGTTGTACATGATATAGAATTACATTGGTTATGTAACCACGTATGCGCATAGGATAGTAATGTCTGATTCACTCTACTTTCCTATTTCCGTTGCCCCTCCCTTCCTTTCATTCCTGTTTGTCTAATCCAAACTATTTCTATTCTTCTCTAACCCCCTCCCTTATTTTGAATTAGCAGCCACATGTCAGAAAAAAACATTCAGCATTTGGCTTTTGGGGATTGGCTTATTTCACTTAGTATAATATTCTCAAGTTCCATCCATTTACCAGCAAATGCCATAATTTCATTCTGCTTTAAGGCTGAGTAACATTTCATTGTGTATATATACCACAGTTTCTTTATCCATTCATCTGTTGAAGGGCATCTAGGTTGGTTCTATAGTGTAGCTATTGTGAATTGAGCTGCTATAAATATTGAGTATATACTTAAAAAAAAAAAAAGTCAGTTCTCTATATAGATACCTGTCTACCTATGTTTATTGCAGTGAGATTCACAATAGCCAAGTCATGGAATCAGCCTAAGTAACTGTCAATTCACAAATGGGTTTTAACAAGAGTTGTATATATATACAATGGAGTATTCTTCAGTCACAAAGAAGAATGAAAGCCTGTCATTTGTAGGAAAATGGATGATACTGGTGATCATAATGTTAAACAAAGTAAGTCTGACTCAGAAAAGCAAGTTTGCAATATTTTTCCTGATGTGGGGAGTATATAAATTTTTTTTTTTTTTCAAAAGATGACATGAAAGTAGCAGGGAACAATAAAAGGAAAGAAAGGGAATCAGGGAGGTGAAGGGGAGGGTAAGAGAAAGCGAGGGGTGGATATGATCAAAGTATGTTATTTGTTATTTGCATGTGTGAATATACCACAATGAAACCCATTATTCTGTATAATTAAAAGGTACTGTCTAAAAATAAAATGAAACACTACATTTGAATATGTTTGACACCTGCAACTTCAAATACGTAATTGTCTGCTGTTGGTGCAAGGCTACATATGGCTCTCAGCTGACCATAAACTCTCACATGGGGTCTTAGAAAAACCACCAGCAATCTTTTCCTCATTGACAACAGTGCCCAGGTTCATTCTCTTGCTAAGAGCAGATATGCCTCACAGGCCAGTTTCAACGTGTGAGCTAAAGCATTTATGTCCTTAATCAGTTGGTGCAATTGCAGTTTGCACCCAGCACCATAGGTGCATAACTTTCCCAGAACTGCTGAGACTCACAACATTCCACAAAACAGTTGACAAAATACACACAGAAGCAGTTGCAAATAGAAGAATTAAATTTGAATCCTACATATAACCTTTGCAACCTTGAATTAAAAATTTAAACAAACTGAGTTTCATTCTCTTTAAAATAAGTTCAAAATTTTGTTTCCTTTGTTTATTAGAGCAGTTAAATTAAGTAACAAACAGCAGTGGTCTTCAAAGTATTAAACACTGAGGAGGTATTATTTAAAATGATAATAATATTAATTATTATCTTTCAACTATACAGTAATCCACCCATGTTCCTCTTATTGTAGCAAACTAAAATTCCACTGGGAATATTAACTTGAAAATTAAGAGTTGTTTCCTTTTTTTTTTTTTTCCCCTTACCATAACCTATGCAAGCTTCCAGTCTGATTTAAAATCATTATCTTTAGTGTTTTACAAGATAGACATATGGTCCTGTTTTTTAAAGACACGGGTAAAATTAAAATATACTACTTTACATTAAAACATTCAAAGACTTAACAAGATGGCATAACATTCGCTCCTTTTTTTTTTTATAGGAGGAAAATCATGCTGAACAAAATCATATTACTCTCTGAAGCCTCTCAGTTCTTTGAATATTATGCAGAGAATGGTCTACCAGAGATATTAATCACTCTGGAAAAGCATATCACAGAGAGAGCTCTGTTAGAGCACACTAAATTTTATTTTTTTTTTAGAGTAAATGAGGGAGTAGCTTTTTGCCTGTTTAAGCTGAAACATTTGCATTTCAATTGACATTATCCTTTTCAGTTTGAGATTTCTCAGCACAGCTCTCATAGGAAAGTGGCTCCTTACTGAATTCTCTTGTTTTTAAATTTGCTTACCAGTGAAGAGGATACTCAGGAAACATAGCACTGATTATTGGATTATTTTAGACTGTTCTAAGGACAAGTTTATATCCTGAAAGCACATGGTATTGAACCACAAAGAAGAGACATGCGTGGTAATCTCCAACATTAATAAAGCGCTAATTAGTGGACTCTTAGCAAAACAGAACTGTAGGAAACCAAATGGTCACCTATCTTCCTCCTGATAGGAAATCAGGATACAGGAGAAATATGAAAATTGTCAGAAACAAACCCACTTTGCATGCACCTCAAAAGCTGGCTATTAGAAATCATCTGGCATATCCACTCACCCAAACCTGTCTCCTAATACTGGACAGGTCGTGAGAACAGAAGGACATGTAGGATGGCACCCATTCCTATTTCCTCATGCACAGATGCAAGACCTGAGTCTCAAGAGGTGGAATGATCTGCCCAGGATTCCAGGGAGAATTGAACTCAGACTCATGGCCTAAAAAACAGGTCCCTTGATTTCTAGTATACACTGACTACTTTGTTTTCTGTGAAAATCAACATCTGACTGGTTGGATGTTCACTGGTAATAAACCCCTTAAGTTTATTAATGACTCACCAATCAGGAAGTGGTGATTGTACTGCTGAGACAGAGGGAGGAAGAAAAGGAAGCAAACTAATAAAAATTTCTCCTGGTTCCCTCACCCCAAGAGGCTTCTTTCTTGGCACCATGTACTGTGCTTGCCTCTATCTTGTGCTTACCTCCTTCGCTAAGCCACTAATTCCTAACATCAGCTGCTTAGCTTAAACATTTGTGAGACTAGTTAAAATAACAGATACCAGGGCTCCCCTTAGGCCCTAATGAATGAGGATCTCCCAGGGAAAGGCCCAGTTGCCCTTAATTTTAAGAAAGTGATTCTGATACATGGTAAGTTTAAGGATGTGTTTCCCAGGCTATAGTTCCTAGATAGCAGGAATAATTTCTTTATTCTATAACTTAATGCTCAAATGAAGTAGACTTTAATAAGTATAAGTTAATGGATAAAAGAATGAGTCTCAAATCAAGCAATAGCAAGGAGCCACAGGAAAGATTTAGACTTATGAAATAAAAAAGGGGGTGGGGGAAGGGGACACAGATCTTGAAAGCTGGAGGAAATGCTAAAGGTCACTTAGTCCAATATCCACACTTTAGATCTGAAGGAAATAAGACATAAGATTAGGTGATTTTTCCCATGACCACACAGGCAATTGGAGCTCCTGAAGGAAGACTGCAATTTGAAGGATGTAGGGTAGGCCCCTGGTTGTGGAGGCTGATCTCAGGGCTGGCTGAAGCATCTGGAAACCTGTTACAAATGCCTACTCTTAAGCACCACTGGGATGTACCAAGTCAGAAACTCTGGAGATGGGTCCCAGTGATCTGTTTTAACAAATTTCCAGGTAATTCTGGAGCATTATGGGAAAATAAAATAAACCTATCCTTATCCATTTGTTTGAGAAAGTCACTCTAATAATGCTCATGTCAATTTGTTATAACTTAATATCATTCTTTTAGAAACATTCCATGTATTATACCCACATGACAATCATTCCTAGACTTGCCCTCATTGACATACCCAGAAGCCTCTTAATCTTCTGGCATCTCTTAATCCAATCAAGTTGATAATTCAAATTAACTATTGCAGGCCAGTTATCAAAACAATAAGAGATTTACATCAACCAAATATGAAGGGCCCAGTGTCCTGAGTTGGTATGATAAGGAAGTTCCCTTAGCTATAGGAAGTTTCCCTTTTCTATAAGGAAAGTAACCTGAAGCACCTGATTTTAATCCTTCTCCTTTCCACACTAGGCTATTTCCTTCTTTCTGCTTAAGCTTCCTTATCAAAATCAACTGGCAGAGCCCAATTCATAGAACAACAATCAAGACCTATTAGATCATTCAATTTAACTTAGTTAAAATGTTCTTTGACAATTGATAATATAGGCTCTAAAAGTGAAAATACAGAATTCAAATTCCAGCAATAATATATATTAGCTACATGACCTTGGACATTATTTAAATTTTAAGTATCTTAAACAGAGTAGAAATGCATAAAATTTATTTCTATTGTTTGATATACAGAAAAACTATGATAGATTTTTGCTGGTTCTTCATTAGAAAAACTAGCGTTTATATTCTTCAAAACAACCATCTTGTTTTTATTACGTATGCTATACTTTCTGTTGTGGCTTGGATGTGAGGTGACCCCAGGAGCTCCTGTGTGAGATAATGCAAGAAGCTTTGGATGAGAAATTGGGTTATAGCCTTAACCTAATCAGTAAATTAATCCCTGATGGGATTAATTAAGTGGTAACTGGATTTAGGTGGAGTATGGCTGGAGGAAGTTGTTCTTTAGAGTCATGGTTATTTTTTGTATCCAGAGAGTGGAGTCTGTCTAGCCTCTGATCACCCTGTGAGCTGCTTCCCTCTGCCACACCTCAAGCCCTGAGGAATGGAACCATCTTCTATGGACTAAGACTGTGAGCCCTCATATAAATTTCTCCTGTATAGTTGTTCTGGTGGGGTCTTTTAGTCTCAGCAGTGAAAAAACGGACTAAAACACTTTCTCTTGTCAAATAAGGTCTACTTTAACAGTATACAAACATGTTTTGTCATGGTTGTGTATCTCCTGACCATCAATAATGCCCATTAATGATATCATTTTTTCCTCAAATTCTAATATAGGTACATGGCTATCATTTCTACTATCACTTTGAAAACTTAATTTCTCCTTTTTGAATAACTTTATAAACCAAATTTTATCTTTCCAGTTATGCCAAAAACAAGTATTTCCTCAAGTTTCACTTAAAATCTAAAATTAAGACTTCTTAGTTAATTTAATGCCAGTTAGATATATGGGTAGAAATTATAATATCTAAAATACCATTTCAAAATTAGAACTATATGAATGTGGCCTTCACAGTCTGTGAGATAAAGGTTTGGGGGATTTTTATGACAAACTGAAAATTATTATTTCAGGAATTCAAAATTTGGGCAATATTTGAAAATCAATATAATTCACCATATCAACAAGATAAATACAATCTGTATGGTAAAATACAATCTGTATGATCAAAAAATTCAAAGATAGGCTGATAAAAATTCAGCCATCATTCATGACCAAAATGCAAACTACATCAACCTGATAAAAGGCATTTATGAACAAATAAACAGGCTAATGCTAACATATTTAATAATAAAAAACTAAATGATTTTCTCCAGTGATAGATAATTAAATATGCTTGTATTTCACCATTTCTACTCAGCATTGTATGAAAGGTTATAACCAAGATTATTAGTTGAGAAAAAAATTAATATACAACTTACTCAGTTTAGAAGATTTATAAACTATTTTTTAATAACATGGTCACATATTTGGAAAATATTAATCTACCAAAATTATATAAGTTTAATATGGACAAGTCAATTATATATATGTGTATATATATGTGTGTATACATATATATGCATTACAGCTAAAATATTCATGACACTTGTGAAAAGAACTAAGTCAGACTTTGTTCAGCACCACATGACAAGTATAGGCACCACTGCAATGGTATTTTGTAGCAGGTGAGGGAGTTTGGGTTCAACTCCAAATACTACAAAGAAAAATAGAAACTCATAGTCAAGGAGCAGGGTGTAAATCTGTGGATGGAAAATTACTGAGGCAACATCAGGTATAAGAGGAATCTGCTTAAGCCCGCTTAAAAATACTAACCGGAGCTGAAATAGATTGGCGTCATCAGACATCAAATGGTGGATGGAAGATGAGGAGGAAATGGAACAGATATTGAAGATGGAGAATTCTAATTAAACTGACTTAGGACTCTTGCTAAATTTGGACTATGCAGAGACAAATAGAGAAGCTCAAACATCAGGGCCTAGTTAAAAAGACGGTATAGGAGTGTCTAAAGTTTGGTTGAGGAGAGAATCTTTATCATTAGCCGTGAAAAATGAAAGTTGGAATTTGGAAAAATCTCATCTTTGAACTAAAACCAAAAACAGACACAAAACTTAGCTGTAACTCTTAGAATACTGGTATAATATGTAATAACAGCTATAAAGCACCAATGAAAGAAAAACAAATTACGTTCTTGATTTGGAAGGCTCAGTGATTAGAAAAAAATTTTTAAATTGATCCACAGACTCAATGTACTTTCAATCAAAATTTAAGCAAGGTTTTTGTTTAATAGTGACATCTGTTTTAAAACTTACACAGAAAAATAAAGAAATTAGAGTACCTAATTTTTAGAAAACTAAATAAGGCCTATATTACCTGAAAACTCATAATACTTTACTATGAAGCTCTATGTGTAGCTTTATATTAAAATTCCAAATAAATCAACAGAATAGAGTTCACGTATAGATTGAAACATAAGTGGTTAATTGGATGCTATCATGTTTTTTATAATGTAGCTAGGCAGGCAAAAAAATAATTATCTTTTCAACAAATGATGTTCTCTGCAAGAAAACAAAACATCTTTTCATACTTCATAATATATGTGTAAACTGTAGCTCAAAACTAATCAAAGAAAAACCTAATCAAAGATCTACATGTAAAATCTAAAATTCTAACACTTCAAAAGTTAAATATAGGAGAAAAATCAAAGATTTTGGTAGCTTTTAAGTAAAGGCTTCTTAGATATTACAGAAAAGCATGGCCTATTTCTTTCTATAGAAAGAAAATAAAATTAATCAAAATCAAGACCTATTACACTTCAAGTGAAACTAATGAGAGAATGAAAAGCCATAGATTGGAACAAAATACTTCAAAATCACTTATCTAATAAGAGACTTTTTATTAGGACTGGAATGTAGTTCAGTGATAGACCACTTGCCTTGTGTCTTCAAGGCCCTTGGTTCAATCCCCAGCACTCACCCACACACACACAAAATTGCAATCAAATACAGGTATCTAGTATACATAATTAATTCTTCAACTCTCAGAACTAAATAATAAAAGCAAAAAATATTCATGTAGGAGATTTTTCCTCATGTTAAATATTGAAGCTTTTCATTTCTAATGGTTTTATTTGAGTATTGCTGTAGTTGGGAAAAGTATTTCTCAACAAACCGTATTAAAAGCTTGGTCACCGGCTTATGTCCCAGTTGAGGGTTGGTGGAACTTTCAGGACATGGAGCCTAGTAGAGTGAAGTTAAGTTCTTGGAGGCATGTCCTCAAGGTGGACATAGATGCTGTGCTCTTTCATTTCTCTTTTCCTTCCCTGCCACCATAGGGTGAACTGTCCATAATGTTCCTGCCATATGTTCCTACCATAATGTACTGCGTAGCCACAGGCCCAAATCAACAAGACCAAGTGATGATGGACCGAAAGCTCTAAAATCAAGATCCAAAATAAGCTTTTCCGAAAGCTCTAAAATCAAGATCCAAAATAAGCTTTTCCGAAAGCTCTAAAATCAAGATCCAAAATAAGCTTTTCCTCCTTTCAATTTTATTATCACATGTCTTCTTTCTTCTACTTCGTAAACATATGTAATAGAATTATAACTATTTAATACCATAGTCTGCTTACATTCTCGGTATTTATTATGAGTGAAAATATCCTGTAATTTCCATGACTGGTAATTTTTGTTTGTATGCTAAATTTGGGGAATTTTACTCCATTGGTTTATATACAACTTTGATTTCCTATAAATACACTTCTGCCTTATTCTTTTTTTTTTTTTTTTTTTTTTTTTTTGGTACCGGGGATTGAACTCAGGGGCACTTGACCACTGGGCCACATTCCCAGCCCTTTTTTGTATTTTATTAGAGACAGGGTCTCACTGAGTTGCAAAGTGCCTCACCATTGCTGAGGCTGGCTTTGAACTCGCGATCCTCCTGCCTCAGCCTCCCAAGTGCTAGGATTACAGGCGTGCACCACCACGCCCGGCTCTGCCTTATTCTATGATGCAGTTTAATTACTTGGAAACAGTTTGACTTCTTTTAAGTCTTCCTTTTAAATTCTATTAAGCAGGAAACAAACAGCCTTTGCTCTAGGGCTATTTTTAGACCCACTACATGTACCTTTAAATTATCTACTTCATACCCCACAAATTATGAGTTTTTCTACTCCTTGCCTCATATAAGTTCTAATAATTACCCCCCACACACATACACAAAGGATCAATAATGAAAATATAAGTGCTAACATCATAAAACTCTTAGAAAAATACAGAAGGGAAATCTTTGTGAAATTGGGTTTGGCAATGAATTCTTAGATATGACACTAAAGGCAAGAGTGACAAACAGATAAGGTTTGCTATGTCATTAAAAAAAATGTCCTAGGGACATTATTTAAAAAACTAGACTAAAAAAAGGAAAGGTAACATTTATCAATCATATATGTGATAAAGGTCTAGTATCTGGAATATATTTTTAAAAACACAGTTAAAAAAATAAAAAGCACCACCCAATCAAAAATGGCCAGAAGTCTCTAAGAAATATTTTTCTAAAGAATATATGCAAATCATTAACAAGTACATGAAAAGATTCAGCATCACTAGTCATCAGGGAAACAAACCAAAATCACAAAAAGAATCATCTCTCATTCGCTAGGACAGCTATTAAAAAAAAGAAGCACTAACAAGATCATGAATAAATTGTCACACTAATATAGTGATGGGAATGTAAAATGGTTCAGTTTTTGCAAAAATCAGTTTGGTGTGACCTCAAAAAGTAAAGCATGGAATTAGCATATGACCTAGCAATTCTACTCCTGATAATACTCAAAACAAAAGAAAAAAAATATACTGAAACTGTTACTTGAACAAGTATATGTATATACATGCTGATAGCAGCAATATTCACAATAACCAGAAGGTAGAAACAGCCCAAATGTCATTTAAATGTGAACAGATAAACAAAACGTGTTCTCAACAAACAACAAAATGTTTTCCAGCCAAAAAAGCAATAATGAATATTGATGTGTACTATAGTGTGGATGAATCTCAGGAACACTATGATAAGTGAAAGAAGCCAGATATAAATCCTGTCACGACTTGTAGATTGCACTTATTTGAAGTACCCAGAATAGGACAATCTGTAGAATAGAAAGCAGTTGCCAGGGCTTCAGAGTAGGAGACTACAGAATAAGGAAGAGCTGCTTAATGGGTACGGGGGTTTTTGGGGGGCGTGATAAAAGTATTTTGTAATTAGATGGATATGATGATTGTGGAATATTGTGAATGTACTAAATGCAAGGAATTGTTCACTGTAAAATGATTAATCATGTGAGTTCTACCTCAATAATAATAATAAATCAGGTCAACATTTTTAGAGTGATTCTTTCTCTTTGATAATTTTCTTACATACAGATGAAGAATGCACTTTTTTTTCCCAAGAATATCTCTGACCACCATCTCTGACCTCTGACCTTGAAAACTCCTTCTAGTTAGTAAACTAGAAAATGTTAGGCTCACCTGCTTCCTTTTATTCAGCTTTTTCATCACTGTGACCAAAAGACCTGACAAAAACAATCAGAAGAGGAAAAGTTTTTTGGGGGGCTCAGAGTTTCAGAGATCTCAGTCCATAGATGGCTAACTTCATTCCTCAGAGCCTGAGATCAGGAAGGATATCATGAAGAAAAGAGTGTGAAGAGGCTCAAGACATCACACCAGAAGCAATGAGACATGCCCCTAATGACCCAGCTCCTCCAGTCAAAACCTACCTGCCTACAGTCACTCAGTTAATCCCTGTCAGGGGATTAACACTGATTGGGTCAAGGCTCTCATAACCCAATCATTTTTCCTCTTAACCTTCTTCCATTGTCTCACCCATGAGCTTTTGAGGGCATCTCACATCTATCTAGACCACAGCAATTGCCATTGTCATGTCTTCCTCAATGTCCACATTCTAAAAACAATCATTTTATGTATGTTTTCCAGTTTTTAGTTATTTTGTGATGATAAATCTACTGTCTCTTCTGGCCAGAAAAGGAAGTCAGCATTTCCCTTTTAATGAAGTGTCTCTCAAGCTAAGTTTTACATATCTGCTCTTAAGTGTTCATTTTATAAACTTATGTAGGTATTTATGTACATCCATGTGCATGCACACACACATAGGCACAGATCATAGTATAGTTCTCTTTAGAAGACATCAGTAAAATACCTAAGTGTGAGAAAATCTGACCGAAATCTTCCTGAAGTAAGAGAAGCATGCAAGCATATGCTCACTGTGACATTTCAAATTGTATTTTATTCACTGTGGCAACAGGAATTTTCAGCACCATAAGCTCTTATGTCAGTGAGTACCACTGTGGAGTTCTCTTTAAAGCCCAAGGAATGCTCTCCAATTAGATTCTACAGCCAAGAGTGGAAGAAAAGAAGAAGTACACTGGTCCCTACAATCTTTTAATGATACTTAGCCTTTTATCCTAATGTGTAGATTGAGGTAAATATTTATACGTTCTTTAGAATTCCAAAAGGAACAGACTTTCAAGAATTAAAATCTTATAGCAAGTTATCATGCCTGGAAATAGAAGCTGAGCACATAGTAAATGCACATATTAAGAAAAGGTATAACTTTCAAAAAAATACTTATCAGAAAAACATAAATTGATCAGCTGCTTCTGCTCAACATGTGCATGGACTACATAGGCATATTTCCTCAGCTAAAGGGCCACATGAACCCATATTCCATTTTGTTGGTTAAGTGATTGTTTTTAAGAAATTTACTTTTAAAGGATTGCTTTTAACATGAATAATGATAGGTTACTCCTGAAAGCATGTTTTGTGGCTGTGTTATTCTTGTTCTCAAAATTATTAACTTCATAATCTGATTTCATTTTTGTATGTTCCTAAAGCAATTCATAGGAAAAATAATTATTGACCAACAAGTTTTAGAGCAGAATGTCAATAGAAACCTTTTATTAATTTGTCCTGTGTAGTCATCTCCCTATTAGTCCCTCACTGTGATAGGGAGTAAGATCACACCTGCCCATGAGTCTGCTGAGATTCACTTCTCCTAAGCATCTTATGTTTTTGTGGTTCTGACTTTGTACTCACTGTGCTCCTATCTAGAAGACATTTCACACATTTTTTCGCTCTAAGTAAATTTATTCATCTTTCAAGATCTATTATCATGGTCGTCTTTTAAATGTATCCTTTCCAACTTGCCTAGTAAATTAAGTAACACGGTCTTCATAAACCACTCTGACAGAGATATCATTTCATTGTATTATGATTTGACTCAGAGGTTTGTTCTCCTCTTACCTCCTCAGACTCTGGACAGCCTGTCTTGCTACTGTCAGACCTAGGATGGTTCTGCTCCCAGATCACAATAGACCTTTGAAAGTTAGTTACTAGAAGAAAGAAATGGAAGGAAGGCAAAGAATGAGGTGGAAAAGAAAAAAAGTAAATGAATGTATATCTTGTTTGGCATTGGACAATACCATAAGTGAATATCACTATTCTGGCATCTGCACTACTAGACAACACAGATCACCCAAATTTGACCACAGCATCTCAATTAAAATGAATGTGATAGACTCATGCAATTTAGATAGTTCAGAACTTTAAAAAAGAAAGGTTAGTGAATGTGGTGGCCATGAATCTAGGCAGCAACTCTTGACTCTTTGACAGCCCCAAAACAAAGCAGTGGAAGAATAATAGAACAGAGAGGTGGGTGACCGAGTAAATACACTAAAACTCAATATTAGACATCTTGATACTTGGAAGAATTTGGAATTTGTTTACCAGAAGAGAAAATAAAAAAAGAATCTCTTGACCCTGACTGAATGGTATCAGAGGGGAAGGATGACAGAGAGAGAGAGAGAGGAAAAAACAAAAAAGCTCACAGGCTTACTCCCTTAATGAGAGTTGGAAAGAAGGGCAGATTGAGTTAAAATGGAACAGGAACAGTGAAGACACTGAATTAGATTCCAAATTATTAACAGAAAGCTGTGCTGGGCAGAGGGGCCATTTTGTAGAGTTCACAGCTAACTAGCCTCCCTAAAATAAATTAAATCTACCAGTTTCTTCCACCTACAGATAATAACAAAATTATAAGGAGTTTCTCTGAAATAGATTGTCTTAATAATCCACCTAGAAGGAACTTGTAGGAAGATTGCTGCTAGCTGAATGTTACTGAAATCCCCTTTACTATGGATAAAGGGAGTTGGATGGAGTGGACCCCAGAGCAAATCACTCCCAGGGACTGCTAACCCCAACCCAGCTCTCCCTTTAGTCTCTGCAGGAGCTAGGGTAAAGATGGGCCAACTGACTCCCTATCCCAAAATGATGATGGGTAAAACCTTAATGATACATAGCAGCCAAGATGGATGCTTCTGTGCATCAAACACCCACAGAGAGAGTGAGGCCTGCATTCACAGGCCACACATTTGCATTCAGCCACCAAGTCCTTAGTAGGGTCATTGAAAAACAAGGCCCAGTGGAGGGGATTAGGTGCTCAGTGTTTTACAGCAGCCAGCAACAGCCCTGTGTCCTGTGACCCCACACCCAATAGAAACAGCCAGCAGATGCAGCACCCTCCATGCATGGAGACTTGGGCCTTCAGGCTAACAATCAAAGTCTAGTGAAAGAGCCATAGCAACCAGGGAAGTGGCTCCTGTGCCCCAGGACCTCTCAAAGGGTTCACAGCTGCAAGCTCCAGAGTTGCCACTCAATTCAAATTCAGACACATGGACCTATAAAAGACATTTCCCAGGATAACGCCAAGCAGACAGCAGGGGAACTCCAGTTTACACAAGGGCAGTATATCCCTAAAAGAGGCTTACAGAGCAGCATCCCACAGACACCAGCATGACAGCATGCCCAGATACAATCTCACTGACCTGTGTCCTGTGCACTCCAATGGGGGCAGCAGTCATACACCTCTCCAAGGGCCACTCAGTACACTTCAACCAGACAATACATCTACTTTAGATCTGCACACCTCACACACTGTGAAATATGCATGGAGGGGCCCGCACTGTATTTGACAGCATTAGATAAAGGGAACTTTTCTCCTGGTGGGCACACAAGACTGCACTGCCTAGTAGGGTATGACCTGGATACTAAGTCACAAGACAATTACAGACCATTTTGTTTGACCCAATAGAAAGCTACTAGGTGTTTGGACACGCAAATAATTAAAGGGGTCCTCCTAAAATTTTATCAGAGGTGAAATGGTGTGTTTACTACCTCATATCCAGGGAGAGATAGGCAGCTTCCAAAGGTCCAAAATTCAATTTGGGAAGATGCAATAATAAATTTTCCCACCTCAAATAGCTTGTCAAAGAATATCATAAATACCTCTTCTGTCACTATTTTCTTACAGATATTACTCTTTGTATTGAATTGATAGGTGTTCCCTTATTATTCAGTATTGCAGCCCTCAACCAAATTGGTTGCATTTCTTCTCCTGTTTTAAAGCATTGACTGGAATCATAGTATTTTGATTTCCTAGGTTAAGTTTGCACTTACTCTTCCTGTTCTCTTTTCCCTCTTGTGTTACCTGTCCATTACAAATCCCTAATTTTTTCTTCTTTTTATCTTTGTTGGTATAAATTTTTCTCTTCTTTTTTTCTTTCTCTCTCTCTCTCTCTCTCTCTCTCTCTCTCTCTCTTTTTTTTTTGGCTTTTTTTGGCTCACTTTTCTCATTACCCCTTTTCAATTCCTATATAATGTAAGAGTAATTTTACAATCTTTATTAACTAATTTCACAACCTTTTCAATAGCATTATTTAAATTTTATACTTGGATTAGAGAAATTGTGGAGAATATTTCTCTCTTAAGGTTTATTAATAGATAGTTTTAAAGTTATTGCAGTTAATAAGGTTTAATATCTTCTCTCAAAGTGGTGCCAGATACTGAACAAACAGTGGGTGAATTTTGACTGAAAGTATCAATACTTAGGTATTAGCCCATCCTGGGCACTGAAGAGAAAGCAGCTCACTAACTTTTTCCTTACATAAAGGTAGAAAAGATAATCATTCCAGCAAATGGGTAGAAATACAATCAATATGAAAAAGCAAAAGAAGACCATACCCCAAACAGACTTATAACAACAAAGTCTATTGATACCACAATGGAGGATATATCAGATAAAGAATTTAGAAAGTTCATGGTTAAAATCCTAAGTAAAACAAAAGATGATCTAGGGAATGGAATAAGAGAAAAATACAAAAGAAAAAAATGAATTTAAAGAACACTTTAATAAAGAGAGATTCTGAAAAGAACCAAACAGAAATCCTGGAAAAGAAATACTAAATAAACTAAACATTAAGTTGAAAATATCACCAATAGATTAGATCATATAGAAGAAGATTAATACCTCAAAGAAAGTGTATCATCTTGAAAATTAAGTTTACCATAAAGAAAAGATGTTAAAAGACTATGACCAGAATATTCAAGACATCTGGGTCACCATTAAAATATGTAAGAATTGTCAGCATAGAAGAAGGCACCAAGATACAATCTAAAGGAATGCACAACTTTTTAAATGAAATGTGTCATAAAATTTCTCAAATCCTAGGAATGAGATATAAATGAGACATTTAAAAGCCCAAACAGAAAAACAAACAAACAAAAAAATCCTCTCTAAGACACATTGTAAGTAAAATGTCTAATATATAGAAGAATAATACAAATTTAAAAGCCAAACAGCAGGTCACATTTGGAAATAAGCCACATATACTTAATTTTGATCTCCCAACTGAGATTCTTAAAGCTGGGAGGATTTGGAATAATACATACCAAACCCTAAAATATAATGGTTCCAACCGAGAGTGTTATACTTAGTAAAACTATCTTTCAAAATTGAAAATGAAATTAAAACCTTCCACAATAAGTAGAAACTAAAGGAATTGATAACCACTAATGAGTACTATAAAACATACTCAATGCTGTATTTCGTACAGAAGAAATAAAAAAAAAATGTCAGAGTCAGCATATGGATGAATCTCACTAGAAGAATAATCAATTAAAGAAGAATCAAGTCTTAATTCAAGATTAGAAATAGATCAAAATAACAAGAAAAAAATCACTCAAGAACCACACTGAATATAAATATTCTAAAGTCTCTGATTAAAACACATAGATTGGCAGAGTGGATTAAATATCTAAACCCCACCTTATTTTATTTGTAAGAGACTACTATATGGGCAAAGTCATCCATAAGCCAAGATGAAAAGATAAGAAAAGACATACCTTGGAAATGGAGACTGCAGACAGGAGAAGCTGTTCTCTTATTTGACAAAGTAGACTTCAAGTCAAAGTTAGTCAGAAGAAACAAAGAAAGTCACTTCATATTGGTGAAGGGACTCATCTAACAAAAAATGTAATGATTATAAAAATTTATGCCCCCAATACTGGTATGCCTACATACATAAAACAAACCATACTCAATAGAAAGAATCAAATAGACCCCAATATAATAATACTGGGTGATTTCAACACTTCTCTCTCAACTAATGGACCATAGAGATATAAATTAAGCAAGGAGTCTTCAAAACAAGAAACACAATTAAGCAAATGGATCTAACAGAATATTTCATCCATGAACAAATTAAATTTCTTCTCAAATGGACATAGTCTTCTCTAAAATAGACTATATTTTAGGAGTCAAAGCAAGCCTTAAGAAATTAAAAAAAAAAAAAAAAGATGTGATTCCTTGCATTCTATCATATCATAATGGAATGAAATTTAGAAATCAAAAAGAATTGACTGACCCAGTCATGGTGGCAAATGCCTGTAATCCCAGAGTCTCAGGAGGCTGAGGCAGGAGGATCAAGAGTTCAAAGCCAGTCTCAGCAAAAGTGAGTGCTAAGCAACTCAGTGAGACCCTATCTCTAAATAAAATACAAAATAGGGATGGGGATGTGGCTCAGTGGTCCAGTGCCCCTGAGTTCAATCCCTAGTACACACCCCCAGAAAATACCATTGACTGAATTATGCTATGTACATATATGAATATGCCACAGTGAATTCGCACACACATATATATACATAATTGTTTATATGTATAGCCAATTAAAAATCAATAAATATACGGAAAATTAGTAGAGTAGAGGAAGGATAATGGGGAGAGAGAAGGAAAGGGAAAGTTGAAGTATTGGGAATTGAAATGGAGAAAAAGATATTCTATGTATGTGTGAATATGTCATAATGAACTTGATTGCCATGTGTAACTATAATGTACTAATAAAAACATTTTTTTTTTGGAAAAACTGTAGAAAAAAATATTAACATGAAATGATGTGATTCTGGCTTTAATTAAATAATTAAAGCATAAAATATACATGCATTATAACATTAATTCTTGAAGAAACATTAGCTAATGGGTCACAGAAACAATATTCTGTGATCTAGTTTTTGGTTGATATTAATGTCCAACAAATATACATCATTTTTAATAGGTTACCAGGAAGAAATGGGTAGAAGACATTGTAACTCATTTAAAGTCCATTTGAAGTGATAAAATATATTGACTTGAAGAAATATTTTGAATAAATTTCAATCTTGATGTTTAGGATAAAAAACAACTTTATAAACTTGATTCTCAATTCTGTCTTTGTAACCTCTTATTTACAATATGAAAGCTAATGGACTACATATAAAATATGAAAAAGAGTTTTCTAGTACCTAAAAAGGACCATTAATCAGTTGACGACTTTTTGTTACTAAACTGAACCATAGCTAAATTTAGATTCAAATTATCTTTTGCTACATCTCTGCCTCAAATATTTATACTTTTGCCTTTTAATTCCATATTTTAATAAATACTTCCCTTTGCATTTGAAAGAGTGCCAATATTTTTCAGAGCAACCACAATTTATATCTGAATAGTGTGTTAAGCTAATTATTCTCTTGTTCATGGTTACTGTTTTTTACTTGAGAATGTTGGGTTATCAAGAACAATAATACTGTTGTTATATATAGTTAGACAGGCCCATTTTGTCTTAAAAAAAAAAAAAAAAGACCCCTATCTAGTGTCTGTTTCACTGCACATTGAATTCTTGTTACAGACATGAAATAATCTGTTTCTAATCTGCTTCCAACAAACAATTTTGATGAGTAGGAGGCGTTCAATTACTACTGTAAGCCCATGCTACAAATTTAAAGTTTTAAAACAGCTCTATTAGTTCAGGTTGCTATAAGAACACTATAAACTGGCTCTTAAATGTGTTAAACATTATTTTTCACAGTTATGGAATCTAGGAAGTCCAATATTGAAATGCCTGGTCTAGTGTGTGGAGAAGGCCACCTTCTCTTATCCTCAGCTGACTGAGAGAGAGATTTTGGTTGATGTAAGCACACTAATTTCATTTATGTGGGCACCACCCTCATGATCTAATTTCTTCTCAAAGCCCCCATCTCCAAATGATGTCACATTGGGAACATCATTGGTATAGCTAAATCCTATGGTAGTTCTATTTTTAGTTTTTGGAGGGAACTCCATACTAATGGCCATATTAGCTAGCTTACAGGCCCACCAACAGTATATAAGTGTTCTTCATTCCCTGAGTCCTTTGTAGGGGTTTTTTATTTTGGATTGGGGTCTTTGATAGCTTCATGATTGTGGCATGCTTGGTGGCTAAGCAAGTTTCTATGCAAAGGCACAGAATGCCTGGCTGCTAGGAAATGCCGGGCTGCTGTAGCAAAGCCTTGCATAGGAGGCTCAGTGATAGAGTCTTATCAGCCTAGACTTTGATCTCATGCACATAGCTCCTGGGAATAAAGGATCTTGCTTAAAATAGATAACTACAATGTTTCACCAAGCTCCAGTGCTCCTGGACTTGCCTGCTAACAGTAACTTTAAAATGGACTTTCTTGAGAGCTATATAAAGCTCCTAACATTGCATGTTGTAACAGTAAAATGTTAACTGCAGAATAAGCAACCTTACTGAAACAATAAACAATAATGTAGTTAGGGCACTAATGACCTAATGTAACCTATTGGTATAAATAAATGTGGCCACTTGAACCAGCAGCCATTTTTCCTGCCTCTGCATATTGTCTCTGTGTCTCTTTTTATTTTCCTTACATCCTTGACAACATTTATTGTTTTTTATACCCCATTCTGACTGGGCAAGATAGAATCTCAATACAATTTTGATTTATATTTCTGTGGTTTTTAAAAAATATTTATTTATTTACTTTAGTTGTACACAATACAATGCATTTATGTTTACGTGGTGCTGAGTATCGAACCCGGGCCGCACATGTGCAAGGCAAGAGCTCTGCCGCTGAGCCACAATCCCAGCCCCTATTTCTGTGATTTTTAAAGGTGCTTTTTATACGATTTTTGGCCATTTGTACTTCTTTTGAGAAGTGTCTGATCAGTTCATTTGCTCATGTATTGATTAGGTTTGTGGTTTTTATTTATTTTTATTTTTTTGGTGATAAGTGTTTTCAGTTCTTTTATGTTCTCAATATCAATCCTCTGTTAGAGGAGTAATGGGAAAGATTTTCTTCCATTCTTTACACTGTCTCTTAACTCTGTTGATTATTTCCTTGATCACACAGAAGCTTTTTAATTTGATGCAGTTCCGTTTGTCAATTCTTGCTATTAATTGTTATTGGAGTACTATTTAGGAAGTCATTGCCTATGCCTATGTATTCAAGGGCTTCTCCTCTGTTTTCTTCTAGTGGTTTCCAAATTTTGAGTCTTTCATTTAGGTCTTTCATCCATTTTGAGCTGATTTTTATACAGGGTGACAGGGATCTGTTTTCAATCTCTACATAGGGATATCCAGTTTTTCCAGCACCATTTGTTAAAGAGGTTGTATTCTCCAATGTATGCTTCTGGCATTATTGTCGAGAGTAAAATGTTGGTGGCTGTGTGGATTTGTCTCTGGGTCTCCTATTCCTTTGGCTTACATGTCTGATTTCATGCCAGTACTGTTGTGTTTTTGTTACTCTTTCTCTGTGGTATGTTTTGAAATCAGGTCTTGTGATATCACCAGCGAACTTCTTTTTGCTCAAGATTGATTTAGCTGTTCTGGGTCTTTTGTGTTTTCCCTATAAATTTTAGGATTGTTTTTTCTGGTTCTGTAAAGAATGGCATTGATATTTTGGTGGACATTACTTTGAATTCATAGATTGCTTTTAGTTATATGGCCATTTTAACAATATTAATTATTCAAATAGATGAACATAGGAGTCCTCCTTGGTTATGTTTATTCCTTTTTTTCAAAAGATATTGTGAATAATTTTTTTTTTTCTGATTTCTTTATCAGTAGATTCACTATTAAAGAATAGAAAAACTATTTTTGTATGTTGATTTTGTATCCTGCTACTTTGATTTTGTTGATTAGATCAAAAAGTATTCTGGTGGAGTGTTTTAGGGTCTTCAAAGTATAGGATCATATTATCTGAAAATAATTTGACTCTTCTTTTAATTTTTTGTGTTTTCTTTTTTCTTTCTTTCTTTTTTTTTTTTTTTTTTTGGTACCAGGGATTGAACTCAGGGCCACTCGACCACTGGGCCACATCCCCAGCCCTATTTTTTTTTTTTTTTTTTTTGTATTTTATTAGAGACAGGGTCTCACTAAGTTGCCGTTGCCAAGTGCCTCACCATTGATGAGGCTGGCTTTGAACTCGCGATCCTCCTGCCTCAGCCTCCCAAGTGCTGGGATTACAGGAGTGCGCCACCCCGCCCACTTTTTCACTTTTAATTTTTTATCTTATCTAATTGCTCTGGCTAAAATTTCAAGTACTATGTTGAGTAGGGGTAGTAAGTACGGATATCCTTGTCTTATTCCCGATTTTAGGGAAAATACTTTGTTTTCTCCCATTAAGTATGAGGTTGGATATGTATTTGTTGCAGATAGACTTTATTATGTTGTGGTAAGATGCTTCAATATGTGCCATCTTCAGGGTTTTATCATAAAGTGATGTTGAATTGTTTTGAAGGCTTTTTCTAGATCTATTGAGCTAATCATGTGATTTTTATCCTTGGTATTTTAAATATAATGTGTTGTTATGTTTATTTATTTGCCATTGTGGAACCATCCCTGTATCCCTGAAATGAAAGGAACTTCTTTGTTAAGTATGATCTTTGAAATGTACTATTGAATTATGTTTGCAAGTATTTTGTTGAGGATTTTTATAATCTGCTCATCAAAGTTATTGGACTGCAACTCTCTTCTTTTGTTATATTCTTATCTGGTTCTTGTATCAGGGTGATAGTGGCTTTGTAGAATGAGTTTGGAACAATCCATTTCCTTTCTATTTCATGAAATAGTTTAAGGAGCATTAGTTTTCTTTTGAAAAGTTTGGTAAAGTTCAACAGTGTATCCCTATAGTCCTGGGCTTGCTTTGTTGTGGGACTTTGTCTTATTGCTTCAATGTCACTGCTTGTTATTGATCTGTTTACAGATTTGTCTTTTTTTTTTTTTTTTAAATATCCTCTTGTTTCAATTTTGGTAGTTTGTATATTTCTAGAAATTTATCCCTTTCTTCTAGATTTTCCAATTCATTGGAGTGATCCTGTGGTTTTATGGTGACTTCTGTAATACCTCCTTTTCTTTTCTAATTTTATTAGTTTGTGTCTTCTATTTTTGTTAGTTTGACTAAGGGTTTATCAACCTTGCTTATTTTTTTCAAAGAACCAACTATTTTTTTTTAGTTCATCATTTGTATTGCTTTTTTGTTCTCTGTATCATTGATTTCAGTTCTTATCATTATTATTTCTCTCCTTTTGCTGGTTTTTGGGTTGAATTGCTATTGTTTTTCAAAGGCCTTGGGATATATCATTAAGCCATGTTTTTGAGATTTCAGATTTTAATGTGAGCACTCAGTATTTTATAAAATGATTACTTAGTGGACATGATTTTTTTCTTTTAATTTATAAGTAACTGGAAAGTTTTCATTTCTTCTTTGATTCTGAAGTATTGCTTTGCTGGATTTAGCAATCTAGTATGACAGTTATTTTCTCTCCATGCTTTTTTAAATCCGAGACTTGTAATAGCTATTTTATACAACCTCATCAATCTAAGAAAAACATTATTAAAATTATGATACACTAATATCTTCTGAGACCATGATAGAAATTTAAAGAACAGGAATATTACTCTTATTTTTTTCCATAAACATCATTTCATGTTTCTAAAAATATGTTTTGAAAGTTAAATTACTTACATTTTGAAGATTGGACATATTAAATGCACCCTGTACCTATCATTACGTTCTAGTCTGCTTTCAAGTAGTTCATATTGTTACAAACTATGACCATACACAACTTTGGGTCTATTGACACGTGTCTTAAAAACAGTTTGTTTTCTAGAGAAAAGAATCACAAGAATAGGATTTCTCTTGTAAATGATATTAATATATAGAGAGATTTTGAAGTATATTACAAAATTATCCTTAAAAGGATATAAGTCCTTTAAAAAGATGTGCAAAGTTCCTCTTTATAACTTTGTTAGTATGTATGGTTTTTTCAACTTGATGAGTGAAAATTATTATGTTGTTTAATCTTATAAAATTAAATACTAAGGATATACATAAAATACTATAGGTGAATGTCACCTTTTATTCCCCAAAGATTATTACCACACTAGGTATTAACATTTTATATAACATGCCCATTTTAATTCACACATAAAGAAGATTGTTTTATACATATCTTTTAATTATTTGTTTACAACTACCAAAATGTTCTAAAATTTTTACAATGACAAAGTTATATGTGGGTATTCACATACATTTATAATAAGTTAAAAGCAATATTATCTTTTATGCTGTCCATGTAGCACATTTCTTTGTTCTTCAGTGATACATTTTAGGTTTAGTACTTTCTTACTAAAAATTAATGTAACATATACATGTTTACATGTTGTGCAAATAATGTGTCTGGTAGATAAGATCAAACTATACTTCGAGAAAACATTTCAGTTTTAAACTTCAATATTAGTATGTGCACATATCAATTTTTCTACACATTCACAATTAGTAAATACCTTATTTTTATGTTTACATTTTCCAATTTTGAGTAATAACCAAACATTGTTTTACCCCTATTAAGTAAGCTGATATATAGTGCATGAAATCATAGACTATGACCAGAATGTGTGAGTTTTAATTGTAGCTTCATTGCTTTCAAGAAAGAACAGGACACAAATTTTAATACCTCTTTGCTTTGGTTTTTCCTATCTGTAGGATGGAGGCAAAAATAGTACCTAATATATAAAGTAGTGTTGATGACAAATGTGATATGTTTAATAAATAACTGACAAAAAATGAGTACCATAGATATATAACATTATTATGTTTATGGTTTTTCATTGACTCTTCCATGCCCATTCATATTATTATCCCCAATTTTCTTTTGAATTATTTTTCTTTTTATAGATACTTTTTGTATATTATGGGGTCTTTATTATTAATATATTAGTCTTTTCTAATCTGTCACTACTTTTTTTTTTTTTTTTTTTTTTTTTTTTTTTGGTACTGGGGATTGAAGTCAGGGGCACTCGACCACTGGGTCACATCCCCAGCCCTTTTTTTTTTTGTATTTTATTAGAGACAGGGTCTCACTGAGTTGCTAAGTGCCTCACCATTGCTGAGGCTGGCTTTGAACTCGCGATCCTCCTGCCTCAGCCTCCCAAAGTGCTGGGATTACAGGCGTGCGCCACCGCGCCCGGCCTGTCACTACTTTTAATTTTATAAATTTCCTACGTGGAATTTTTAGCATTTACGTAGTCAAATTATTGTTTTTCCTTACAGCCTTTATATTTCAACTATATATTCCTAATATTTCTTCTAATAGATATAATTTAAAAGTTTTATTAATTTATTGTGCACTTTTTGGGTTATAAATTGATTGTGATTTTTCCAAGTAAATAGTTATATGTTGGGTAATCCTCTTTTTCTAAATTTAAATACCGTTTATCATATATTAAATCTCATATGTCTCTACTTCTCAATCCTTATCTTCTATTTGAATATTATCATTCATCAATAGCATATTTTAATTACTACAAAACTATAACATATATTTAAGAGAAAAGGTATATTTTTATTTTTCACCCATCTCAAATATGTCCAGGTTTACATTTTTGAAAATTCTTTCACATTCTTCAAGAAATTGTTAATTTGATTATTCACAGTTTGCTTTTTTCTTATGCATCAAAATCCAAAAATGACTTTTTATTTCTCTCCTATGCTTGTTTAATATTGGTCTCAGGATTGTTCTAGATTTATAAAACAGGTTGGGATTCAATTTACGTTTTTGTGCTCTGAAAAATACTAATTTATTTTAAAAATAAATTCTTTAAACATGATATAATTTTCTATAGTCATCTTTTGTCAATGACATTTTTTTAATATTGTATTCATCTATTCATTTTTTTTTTTTTTTTTTGTACCAGAGATTGAATCCAGGAGCATTTTACCATGGAGGTACCTCTCTAGTCCTTTCTATTTTTTATTATTATACCTGCTAAGTGTATTGAGGCCTCTCTGAATTGCTGACACTGGCCTGGAACTTGCAATCTTCCTGTCTCAGCTTACTAAATAACTGGGATTGTAGGCGTATGCCACTGTACCTGACTTGTCAAGACTTTTAATGGGGCTTATTCTTGCTTTACTGTCCAGTTAATAGTGTTTAGGTTATCCAATTTTCCATTTATTGTGACATTTCAGTTATATTTTTCTATAAATTCAGTTATATTTTTCTATAAATTCGGCCATTGAACTTTTATTCAATTATTTTTATTTTTAGTACTGAGAGTTGAAGCCAGGGGCATTTTACTGCTGAGTAATATGCCCAGTTCTTTTGATTTCTTAATTTTTAAATAGGGTTTTACTAAGTTGCTGAGGCTAGCCTTAAACTTGCAATCTTCCTGCCACAGCCTTTCAAGTTGCTTGGACTAAAAACATGTGCCACTACACCTTGCCTTTTGTGTAACTTTTTAAGAAATTTGTTATCAAATGGTTATACATATTACTCAACTTTCTATAAATTCTTTGCTATCCATAAGAATGTGCTTTTCTCAGTTTCAAATATGCTCATTTGTGCCATCTTTCAAATATTTTCTAAATTATTTTTTCCTGCAGAATAACTTTTAAATTTATTAATCAAAACTTTTGTATTAGGGTTGATGAATTGCTTGTGTTATTAAACTTTCATTTTTTAAAAAATTATTTTTCTTTGAAATTATAAATAAAATAATTGCTTGATGTAACAAGTAGTATAAATTTAAGACATTTACATCTTGTCAGGGATTATCTCTGACTCCCTACCTCTATTCCCTTTGGAAGCCTGTTTAATGTTGTATTTTCATTGCAAATAATTTTCCAAGTCTACTAATATCTCCTGACTTAGCATAAGAATCACTTTTCCATAAAAGGCTTTCTTCTTCACTAAGGTAATCATAAGTTCTTTTATTTTTAATTTGCTTTTAAAATTTTTTTATTGTTTTTTTGTTTTTAGTTGTACATGATGGTAGAATGTATTTTGACGTATTATGCGTACATGGAGTATAATTTCCCATTCTGTGACTGTACATGTTGTGGAGTTACCCTAGTTGTGTATTCATATATGGACATAGGAAAATTATGTCTGATTTATTCTACTATCTTTCCTATTCCCATCCTCCCTCCCTTCCCATCATTCTCCTTTATTTAATTCAATGAACTTCTATTCTTCCCTCCTGTACCTTTATTATGTGTTAGCATCCACATATCAGAGAGTACATTTGGCCTTTGGTTTGGGGAGATTTGCTTATTTCTCTTAGCATGATAATCTTCAGTTCCATCCATTTACCAGCAAATGCTATAATTTCATTCTTCTTTATGGCTGAGTAATATCCCATTGTGTATGTGTACCACGTTTTCTTTATCTATTCATCTGTTGAAGGGAATTTAATACCTCAGCAAGACTCCTAAAGCACAAGAAGTAAAATCAAGTAGCAATAAGTGGAATGGAATTAAACTAAAAAGTTTCTTCACATCAAAGAAAACAATGAAGAACATGAAGAGAGAGCCTAGAGATTGGGAGAAAATCTTTGCCAACTGCACCTCAGATAGAACATTAATCCCTAGGATATATAAGAACTCAAAAAACTTAACACCAAAAAACCAAATAGCCCAATCAATAAATGAGCAAAGGAATTGAACAAACAATTCACAGAGGGAGAAATACAGTCAACAAATATATGAAAAAAGTTCAACATTTCTAGCAATTAGAGAAATTCAAAATGAAACTACACTGAGATTTGATCTCATTCCAGTCAGAATGGCAATTATCAAAAGTACAAGTAACAATAAATATTGTTAAGGATATGGGGGAAAAGGTACACTCATTCATTGCTGATGCAGCTACTCTGGAAAGCAGTGTGGAGATTCTTCAGAGAACTTGGAATGGAGCCATCATATGACCCAGTTATCCTACTCTTCACCATATACCCAAAGGATTTAAAATCAGCAACTATATGGACATGGCCACATCAATGTTTATAGCAGCTCAATTCACAATAGCTAAGCTTTTATTTCCTTTTATAGTGTCCCTTTTGCTTACTTACAGGGTCTCCTCACTTCTTTTAATTTTTTATTTGTTTCAATTAGTTATACATGACAGTAAAAGGCATTGATGCACTTTGATATATCATACATAGATGGGATATAATTTTTTTCATTTTTCTGAGTTTGTGTGTTGTAGAATCACATTGGTCATGCTGTCAAATATATACATAAACTAATAATGTCTGTTTCAATCTACTATCCTTCCTATCCCCATATCCCCTCTCTCCCCTCCCTTCACTTCCCTCTACCTAATCTAAGATAATCTATTCTTCCCTAGTGCTTCCCACCTTATTTTGCATTAGCATCTATATATTAACATATATGGTATTCCAGTGCTACTCAAATAAGATCGAATATTTGCTGAATACAGATATAGTGTATTTATGTGGAGCCAGAAAAAGTGCATTTGTAGCAAAAGCATGCAGGTTATATTAATGCTGAGTAGCTCTAGACTTTCTTTTTAGATTATGGAATTTATCTTAGTGCATAGAAAAACAAATGTATTTTAATATGTGAAATAAGTACATTTTCTTTTAATAGGAAGTTCATAATTGCTATTAATGTTTAGAGTCTCCTGGGTTTTATAACATACATATCATTAGCAAAATGATAGTTTTATCTTGTTCCAACATTTGTACCAATTATTTCATTTTCTCTTTCTAATGCATTTTATAGAACGTTGAAATTATAAAAGTTGTAGAAGACTGTTCTGCAAGGTTACAAATTTTAATTTTAGCAATACTGGTAATTTTATATTAAAAACATATGCTTGACTTTGGAAGATAACTTCTACTGTATTTAGCTACCAATAATTCTTATAACATTTTAAATTCTATTTTATGTGTGAAATAATTAGTATCCAATGACATATTCATAAATTTTTTGACCTATATTTAGATAATATATTAGTGGATATCCTAATTATTTTAGTCAGCCTTTGCATCTCTGTGAGCAAAAGTCCTGACAAGAACAACATAGTACAGGAGAATTTTATTTTGGCTCATGGTTTCAGAGGTTCAGTCCATGCAGCTGACTCCATAGCTTTGGTCCCAAGGTAGAACATGATGGATGGAAGGGTATGGCAGAAGAAAGTGCAGAAAATGGCAACCAGAAAGCAGAGAGAGGTCCACTCACCAGGGACAAAATATACGCCTGAGAGGCCTGCTGTAGGTGACCTACCTCCTCCAGTCACCTAGTACCTACTTATGTTTACTATCCAGTTAATCCATAACAGTGAATTAATACACTATTAGGTTACAGGTCTCAAAATCTAATAATTTCACCTATAAACATTTTTTGCATTGTCACACATTTGAGTTTTGGGGGAACTACCACATCTCCATACCATAATATTCATGCTAAATCTCCATTGCATTTTTGGAATAAATTGACATTGGTTATAGTGTCTTATTATTTTGATGTTTTGCTAAGTTTTATTTGAAAATATTTGCTTTGATAATCAAAAGGGTGAAGGAAAAGGGTGCATTCAAATTCTTAAGTGTTATGAAAATTTTCTGTAGATGATTTTAGTGAAGGAGGGATCCCTCACCATAACTAGTAGGGAATGGCTGAATACCTGACACCTGACACTAGACAGATGAAGTTGATAGCAGCTTATTACATGTTTAGCATAATGGTGGAAAAAGACTCCACACAGCATACAGGATTCAGGGGGTGCACATGAGAGGAGAGTGAACCAACAGAGACTGGAAAAACAGGCTTTGTAGTAAACCAGAGGTTGGGAAAAACCCTGGATCCATTGAGACTATGTGATTGGGTTGTTGGAAAAGATTCATGGGCTGGCAAGGAGGTGACACTTCTGAAGTCCAGGACAGGGTGGGATACAGTTAGTATGGCTGAGAGAGGAACTGGTCAGATGGAAAAGTTTTCTGCTAGCTGACAGCAGTATATCTGGGAGAATAAGTAAACTCATGGATGGTTAGGCTAGACTCTATGCAAATACTGTGCCATTTTATATTAGAAGTGATTCTAGTTCTAGACTCCCTGTGAGGCTAGAAATGTCAAAGGCAGCGCTTGAAATTTTAAATTTTATAATACAATAAGAAATCAGTCTATTTGCTTTTGAAATCTTAAATTTTATAATACAATAAGAAATTAGTCTATTTGCTTTTGTACTACTTCTAGCAGAATTTGTTAAGAAATATATAAACCTTCTAAAATAAATTGAAGCAATTTACATATTTTTGTATATTTTTCCTAGAATATTAAAATATTCTTAATATTAGAACACTATTTTTAGAATATAAATTTTCTAAAAAATACAGTAATGGACTCATTGTTCTTTAACAGAACTCAACTGTAAAACTGTCTGATTCAGATAACTTTTTCAATGGTCAAATTACAGTTTGTAATCACTTTTGTGAGGGAATATGCTAATTATTCTTACATTCTAGAATTTAAAAGTTTAATTAGAAAGGATTTATTCTAGATTATTTTTTGTTAAAAACTTGCAGTTGTATTTTATTTCCTTTATACTTACATGAACATGGGTATGAGAGAAATTTAATAAATACTTTTCATCCCTAATCTTGTTTCTATTCATTTAAAACAAGGTTTCTCGGACCTATTTTATCATTTTAATATTTTCTAAAGACTAGTTTTATTTATGTTTAAATTTTATCTCACTAATTTCAATATTTATTTTTTTCTCTAACATCTATATCACTGTGACTATATTGTTCATTTCTAATATTTTTAGAAAAAAATTATTTTGGTTTATTTTACTCTGTATGAGATTAAATATTATAAAAAATGAATCTGAGACAGGGAATTTTGTGAAAGTGATATATTGGCAAAACCACCTATATGAGAGAATATTCATTCAATACTTCAACATTAATTAAAATGTTAATTGTATGATTTGTGCAAATATCCTGTAGCTGATTAAGTCCCCTCTATTCTTCTGTCTGCATTTATTGAGGTGATCATATAGTTCAAGGGGTGAATTACAATGATTGATGTTTGAATGTTTAACTAAACTTTACATTTCTGATATAAACGCCACTTGGTTATTATTATTATTTTAATAATCGGGTGATTTACTTTGTGTTCCCTGCTCCACCAGAAGTAGAACCTGATAATTATACAACTGGCCCTGCATTTCCTCAGATATGACATTCATGAATTAAAACAATCAGATAAAAAATACTCAGGAAAAAAATGCATTTGTATTGAACACACACAGACATTTTTCTTGTCATAATTCACTAAACAACACAGTATACCAGCTATTCATTTAGCATTTATGTTATATTAGACATTGTAAGTAATCTAGAAATCATTTAAGATATATGGGATTGTGTGCTTTCTTTATTTGTGTGTGAATACTAGGTCATTTTATATAAGTGACTTAAATATCTACAGATTTTGGTACATGTGGAAATTTCTTGAACCAATTCCCACCAATGCCGAGGGAACATTACACTTAACTAGCTGTAAGTAGTGATGCTATGCTATTCTCCTATAAGAATACTGGAGACTTTGCCTACCAGATAATAAACTTTTTGAGAGTACACGGGTTTAGAAAGAATTATCTTGTATCTTTTCATATCTCAGTGTCAAAAGGAAGAATAATTAGTACTGGTGACTTAGGAAACTATCTTGTAAGCATTTTAATTTAACTTTTTAAGTTGCTATGAAATATTTCAAGCTTATCTTATTTTCATCTTAAAAGTCTTCTATATTTTGAGCAAATAAATTGGGCAATTTCAAATGTCTTATGTAACAAAGATAAAAGTCAAAAGAATGATGATGTCTGGCATCCGAGATTGGAGAGGTTATGTTTATTAGGAATATTCTTTGTTTCTTCTCAGTTATTTAGCAGCAGCATATGTTTATCTCAGAAAAATCAAATCCTCTTGTGTATTTCTTCAGTACTAAGAAGTTCTAAGGAATTTGTCTAGAGACTTTTCTACCCCAGATCAATGTTTTCACACTCAGAAATATACATTTAGAGGAAGTTTTATAACTAGGAGACAAATTAATAAAACTGGAAAAAATTATAAGTAAATCTAAAGAATTTTTCTTTACTAAGTAGGGGTGGAATTGATATTATATACTAGTACATATATGTTATTGACTTTTTTTTTTTTTTTTTTTTTGGATACCAGGGACTGAACTCAGGGGCACTCAACCACTGACCCACATCCTCAGCTCTTTTTTGTATTTTTATTAGAGACAGGGTATTACTGAGTTGCTTAGTGCCTAACTTTTGCTGAGGCTGGCTTTGAACTCATGATCCTCCTGCCTCAACCTCCTGAGCCACTGGGACTACAGGCATGCACCATTGTACCCAGCTTTGTTTACTTTTTTAATAAGCATTTCATAAATGTTTATAAGCTGGATTGAATAGTGTTTTTTTTTATTATTAAAAGTGAGAGACTACCATGAATCCAGAGATTGTCTATGACAGATTCCTTCCTGCTCTTCCAGAAATGATAAATTTCATTACTCATAAGACTCCATGGTTCACTGATTCTATCATCATGTTTTAAAAATCTTCATAGTATCCATGTACTCGGCACTCAGTATGACAATTTTTTATTATAAAATTCCAGATTATGCTGAGGAGGATGTGGTTTTAGCTAGATGAATCCTTTTATTTGTATATATCACAAAACTGCCAACATGTGCTAACATATTTGAGTAGTTGAAAAGAGATAACACAAAGAAACATTTTATAAATAAACCATGAACATAGACGTCTACATAACATTAGCATCTAAAAGAAGTTTGTGTCTTTTGGATTTGCATTGTATGTCAGAAGAAAGTAAGACTTTACTTCTAATTCCCATATAATTTAGAATTTGATGATGAACAGTGAGAAGAGGTTGGTTGCCATATAAAAGTAAACTTATTTAGTTTGACAAATTATTCTATTTGTTTATATTTGTGATTGTAACAGAGCCGGGCTAACACTGTTCTTAGGCAGAATTTACCTAAGAATAACAGGAATTGTGATGACTATGTTATTGTGTTAGTGTCATCAATTTCCAGAATGTTGTACCATCAGATGAACAGTGTCTCTTAGCTGAAGGGGAGACTGAAGTCAACTATTTCAGAAACTGTCCTAGAATTTTTGTGCCTTTACTATACCAGATAAAAGGCATATTTCACGAAATAATTAAGAACTAGTGAAAACTCTTCTGTTGTATATTAAAAGAGAATTTTAAAATATTAAGAAGGATAATAAGGTTTAGGGTTGTGGCTCAGGGGTAGAGCAATTGCCTAGCATGTGTGAGGCACTGGGTTCGATTCTCAGCACTGCATATAAATAAATTTTTTAAAAAGTCCATTGACAACTAAAAAAACATTAAAAATATTAACCTTATATCTTTTCTTATCACTCTTCATAAAGTTGGTGCTAAGAAATGCAGTTAAATGAAGTTAACCAATCTCAAAAATCCAAATGCCAAATTTTCTCTGATATAAGGAGGCTGATTCACAGTGGGGTTGGGACAGGGAGCATAGGAAGATTAGAGGAACACTAGAAAGGTCAATGGGGAGGGAGGGGTAGGGAGAAAGGGGGTATAAAGGGAAAAAAAAAAGAGAAAGATGGTAGAATGAGATGTTTATCATTACCCTAAGTGCATGTATGAAGACACAAATGGTATGAATATACTTTGTATACAACCAAAGATATGTAAAAATGTGCTTTATATGTGTATTACAAATTGTAACAACTTCAAATAATAAAATTTAAAAAAAAGAGAAATGCAGTTAACTGACAAAAGGATTATAAATATTCATTTTTCCTATTATCTAACATCTGTTTTGGCCCTGGGAACTACAGTGTGGATTATCCTCCCTACTATTTCCTAGGAGGGACCATGTAACACTACTGCAGGTTTCTGGAGCTGGACCAAAGATAGGAAGGATGATTCTTTTATCAGAGAAGGGATAGATGAGAACATGGAGTGAGAACTCTTTAGGAAAGGTTGTAGCTGGTTGAAAGACAAATTCATGCAGATTTCTGTGATCAAAGAGGATTCCTGACAGGGGGACACCTCCTGTCTAGTAAAAAGTGCTCATCTTCTATCTTGGCACTCCTATTTCAGAAATCACGTTTCTGAACACTTTTGTAATGACATATTGGGGTCAGGACATTGCACTCTGTGTTTTCATCAAGTATTTTACCTCTGTTTCCATTTGTTCTCCATCTTTGCTGGTTAGATTTTATTTTGTGAAAAGGGCCAATTAATATTTCATCAACAAACATTTCAAGTCCTGTTGAAATTTTTAAGAATCTATTCTTTTAGGTTTCTTAAATACAAAAACAATTCTATTCAGTAGTTCTTAACAAGCAGTAATTAGCCAGAAGGCACATTCAGTATAAATACGTTTTATTCCTTAATTTCCTGGTCCTAGTCTTAATGTATGAATGCCTATATAAGCATTCAAGAATGTATTGGAATGTGAAGCACGTGGACATTACAGTCAGGGTGAATGGAGAGGAGAGATTGATGGTCTGCAAAATAAACACCTGTTTCTGAGAATAGTGAGCTTCAGATGGAGGCATGGGGAAAAAAAGAGAAGGGGTGAATGGCTACTGTGTTTGGTGTGATAAATGTGAGAATCATGAACAAAAAATTAAAAAAAAAAGTCTTAAAGAAAATATGTTTTCCTAATGAACAGCATGACACCATGAAAAAATAAACCTGATTGATATTTTTGAAGAGATCTTGGCCTGAGGTCAATAGAGAATTTAAAATAATTGAAAACATTGTATGTTATGTTTATCACTTCAAAAACCTGAACAAAACATATGTTTAGATATGACAAGTTTGCACACAGTAACTAAAACCTAAAGTGGTTTGCTTATATTAGAATGACATTAGGGCTGGGATGTTTTTCAGTAGTAGATCACTTACCTAGCATGGATGAGACACTGGGTTCAATCCCCAGTACCACAAAAATAAATAAGCAAAATAGAATTTCATTTGTGTGGTATGAAAATGCAACTTGAATGTTACTACAAATCAGAATTTCATTTTAATTTTAATAGATTGGTGATGGTGGGGAATAATGTAAGAGCTAGAGTAGTTTGAAAATATATTTCAAAAATATTTAGAATAAATTATTTTACTTAACTGACATAAATTATACATATTTGTTATATTTGTGATGTTTTGAGATATATATACAACCCCCCCACACAAGTACATATATACATGTGGTGAAAGCATTCAAAAAATCCTTCCCTCTAATTTTTAAAATACATAGTACGTTATCGTCATTCATAGTTGCACTGCTGAATAACAGCTATAATAGATATTATTTCCCCGCTCTAACTATAACTTTGTGCCCACTGACTTGCCTTTCTTTATTCCTTCCTCCTTTCTACTCCTGTTAGCCTCAAATAACCACTGTTATAATTTTAACTTCTATGAAATCTACATTTTTAGATTCCATGTATGAGTGAAATCATGTACTATTGGATTTTCTATGCCTATTTTTATGCCCAAACCATGCTGTTTTGGTTAACATTGTTTTGTACTATATTTTGAACTCAGATTGTGTAATGTCCCCCTACTTTTTGATTTTTTTGGAAAATTGCTTTTGTTCTTCAGAGTATTTTTTTGATTCCTTATGAAATTTGGGATAGGTTTTTACATTTCAGTAAAGAATATCATTGGTATTACAATGGGGATAGCATTAAATTTGCAGATTTAAATCACTTTGGGTTGTTGGAAAATTTTGCAATATTTTGATACTATGACTTCAAGTAGTTTAAATTTGTTGAGTCTTGTTTTGTGGCTTATCATTTTCCCATCCTAGAGAATGTTGCATGTGCATTCTGCAGTTGTGGGATGAAATTCTCTGTAGATATGCCTGTGCATTCCATTTTTTCTAGATTATGGTTTTCTTCTCCTGTATCTTTGTTTTGTTTTTTGTCTGGATGATCTGTCAATTGCTGAAACTGGGATATTAAATTGTTTGGTTTGGTTTGGTTTGGTACTGGGGATTGAACCCAGGGACTGAACCCAAGGACACTCAACCACTGAAACACATCCTCAGCCCTCTTATTTATATTTTATTTGGAGACAGTATCTTGCTGAATTCTTAGGGCCTCACGAAATTGCTGAGGCTGGCTTTGAACTCATGATCTTCCTGCCCATAGTATTTTTGTGGTAGAATTTCCCTCTCCCTTTAACTCTATTAATATTTGCTTTATACATCTAGGTCCTCCAATATAGGGTCTCTATGTTTAGGATAGAAAATTGAATTGACCCCTTTATCATTATATAATGACATTCCTTGTCTCTTTTTACTATGTTGAATTAATGTCTATTTTATCTTGTACAAGTATGACATTTTTGCTTTCTTTTGGATTCCATTTGCATAGCAAACCATATTCCAGCCTTTAACTTTCAGTCTTTAAGTGTCCTTAGAAGTAAAGTTAGTTTCTTGTAAGTTGCATAATTATATCTTGTTTATTTTTATCCATCCAGTCACTATATGTATTTTTAATTGGAGAGTATAATCCATTCATATTTCAGTGTCAACAGGTAAAATTTATTATTGCCATTTCATTAATTATTTTCTTGTGTATTTATGATTCACTTTGTTCTTTATCCCTTTCTTATAGTCTTCCTTTGTGGTTAAATGATTTTTCTTTTGGATTGTTTTGGTTCCTTGCTTAATATTTTAGGTCTATTATAGGATTTTGTCTGTTACAGGATTTTGCTTAGTGAGTACATGAGGTTTCCAGAAAGTTTCTTTTGATCATAACAAGCTATTATTGAAATGATAGCAACTTCCATTGATTATAAAGATAGAAAACAAAATAATAAAAAATCTCTAAAATTGCAAATGTTTTCTTCTTACACACTGAATTTTTTTTTCCTCCCCCAGTCTGGGAATTGAACCCAGGGCCTTGTGCATGTGAGGCAAGTGCTCTACCAACTGAGCCATATCCCCAGCCACCACACTGAATTTTTGATATCCCATTAGACACCTTTTTGTATTGCCTGTGTGTGTGTGTGTGTGTGTGTGTGTAGTATTAGGAATTGAACCTAAGAGCACTTAACCACTGAGCCACTTCCCCATCCCTTTTTTGTTTTGTTTTGTTTTTTTGAGTCAGGGTCTCAAGGTTGGTTACAGCTTCGCTAAGTTGCTGAGTCTGGCTTTGAATTTGTGATCCTCCTGCCTCAGCCTCCCAAGCTGCTGGGATTATAGGCATGTGCCACCACCTCTGGCTGTATTGCCTATTTTTTTGTCATATCAATGTAATTTATTACTTTTGGTTTTTAGTCTTCATATTTAAGATATAAATGTTCTAGACATTATGTTTAAGATGTTGATATATTCTAAATTTCTATAGTTACTCTTCCCAGTTTTTTTCCTTTACAGCATCTTTACTCATTAGCATCTCAGCTTGAAAAATTCCCTCTAGAATTTCTTGTAGGACAGCTCTGGTGGTTATAAATTCTCTCAGCTTTTGTTCTCTGGGGATGTCCTTATCTTCTTTGCATTTCTGAAGCAGAGCTTTTCTGAATACAGTATTATTGTTGGCACTTCTTTTATTTGAGCACTGTGAATCTCCTTCTTCTTGGCTTGTAAAATGTCTGCTGAGAAGAATTAGAACATTGTTAGGTGAATTAGAACATCCTTATGTTTCATTTGTTTCCCCTTTCTTGCTACTTTTGAATATCTTTTCATCTTTAAACTTTGAGATCATGATTATAGTATGTTTTGGGAGAGATGTAGTTGAGTTGAAATGAAGAGTGAACCTTGGCCTTTTCCTACCTGAATATTTGTCTCTCTCTAGATTTTGGAAGTTTCATGTTCTCTGAACAAATTTTCTACCTCTTTTTTTATTCTCACATCTCTTTTGAACCCCAGTACCCCAAATATTTGCTCTTTTAATCCTGTCTTAGTGTTTCTGTAAGTTTTCTTCATTCCTCTTCATTCTTATTTCTCTCCTTTGATGGACATTTTCAAGGAGCTTGTTTTTGATCTCACTAATTCTTTCTTGAGTTTGATTGATTCTGTTATTTATAGAATCTTTTCGGTTTTTACTACATTTTCTATATGTTTCAGCTTTGTGATTTTCATGTGATGATGATGATGATGATGATGATGATTATTTGGTACCGGGGATTGAACTCAGGGGCACTTGACCACTGGGCCACATCCCTAGCCCTTTTTTGTATTTTTATTTAGAGATAGGGTCTCACTGAGTTGCTAAGTGCCTCACCATTGCTGAGGCTGGCTTTGAACTCGCAATCCTCCTGCCTCAGCCTCCCAAGTGCTGGGATTACAGGCGTGCGCCACTGTGCCCAGCTCATGTGATTATTTTTAATTACTTTAACCACTCTCTTTCTTTGATATATTATTGAATTGATTCATATTGTTTACTTGAATTTTATTGAATTTCTTTAAAACAGCTATTTTGAATTCTCTGTTGGACAGTTTATACTTATCAGTGGTTTTCTGATCAGTAGAAATTCTAATTATGCCGTTTATTGTTTCCTCTGAGCTGGTGGTCACTGCTACTACTTCCCACTAGATCATGTCCAAGTCCTCTGAGCTGGTGGTCACTGCTACTACTTCCCACTAGATCATGTCCAAGTCTAGTGTCCAAGTCCCACTAGATCATGTCCAAGTCTTGGCTTGGTGTGTTGTCACTGTTTCAGCAGGTAGAGGGCTCCTCAAGTTCAAGTTTACCATGAATCTGCAGATACTAGTGTTCAAGAAGAACTGGCAGAGTGCCTAGAAATGGTATACATCTATCCAAGGCCCTACCTGGGGTAGGGGAAGGCCCAGATACTTTGTACATAGTCAGTGACCTATGGCCAGGCACCATTGGATTCTTCCTGGTAATGGGTCTCATCAAGGAACATGTGGCTCCAGAATCTGTCACCCAATTCCTTTACTTTACCCAAGTGAATAATGACTTTATTTGTGGTGTTCTTTATTTGTGGTGTTATTTGGGTGTTCTTTATTTGTGGGAGCATGGCCTAGGCATCCCTATGGTTACCATCATTGCCATAACACCCAGAGTCTACAGGTCACTGAGACCAGTGCAACTCAAGTATAGGACCAAGGCCCATATCCCTGTGCCCTGATTGCTGCTATTGTCTCCATAGCCAGAGACTGCTGCAAACAGCTAGAGATAATGAAGTTGAAATAGAAGTCCCGATGTTCCTTGGTAAGATTCAGTGCCAGGAAGAATTCTGTGGTGCCTGACTATAGGCCATTGACTGTGCACAGGGCATCTGGGCCATCTTCTACCCCAGGCAGAACCTTGTATGGAAACACATCCTTTCTAGGCACCACTCCAGTCTCTCCCAGAGACTATAGCAGCTGTGGATTTATGGTAAATGGGGACTCGAGGAGCCCTTTACTGCTGAAACAGTGGCAGCTGTTTAAAGCAAGTCCTATGCTTACTTCCCTGTCCTTCTCCCCAACAGATGGAATCTGTCTTTTGCTATGCTACCTGAGGTTGGGGTGGGATGAAGGAGGGTTTCCCTTGCCTACCAAAGCTACTGTGTGTCCAGGTGATCCTGTGCACTGGCTGGCACAGGGATCGTGGGACTCTATCCAATACTGGATTTTGCCATGGTATGTCTGGTACAGCATTTCAAATCTAAGGCCCCCATTTAATTTCCTCTCCGACCCTAAGTGAGAGGTGTCTTTCTCCATGAAGCATTGCTTAGAGTTGGGTGAGGGTAGACACAGGCAATTTTTTATTTTCTGCCTTCCTCAATGCCAACAAACTGTAATCCAACTCTGCTCCAGCTCAACCCAGAGAACCGAGAGAATTTCTCCATCATTTGATGACCTACAACCATACCTGTTCCTACAAGGTCTGAAACCCAATCTTGGGGAGGAAACACCACTTGCAAGTTGGTTTCTTCCTTAGATAGTCTTCTTTAGCTTCCTTAGAGTGACCCTTTCTTTTTTTCCCCTGATAGAGTTGATAATTCTTCATATTTAATTTTTTCATTTAAAATTAATGTGTGGTTTCTTTCTCTTAATTTGATTCTAACTGATTTAGAACATTGTTGCATCAATGAAATGATGACTAAAAAGATCAAGTTGATTCTAAGATGTTCTAAGATGTGTATTAATGATGGCTCTATTGACTGATATATGAAGTAGTATCAAATAGAAGAAAATCAATTTCAGTTTGAATCTGGACACTGTGAATACCATAAAGGATTCAAATTCAATTGACCATCAGGCAATGAGATGATATAACTAAAATATGGGGAAAGGACAGATATAAGATAGGAATTTATGACTGAGCATCATTCAAAGCAATTACGATAAATTATGAATGGAATTAATTACCTAAATTATGATATGTGATAAAAGTATGAACCCAAAGACAAAAATTGATGGGACACTAACATTTAAATATTAATCATTTATTTAGTTGATTAATTTCATTAAATACTTTTAATTAAATATTAATTCTCATGAAAAATGTAGAAATAACCATCAGAAGAGACGTTTTCTCAAATGTTGAATGATCAGTGATGAAAATATAACAAATTATATTATTAAGATATAAAAATACTAAATTTGACAATCTAGCTATATTAAGACAAAATTAGTTCTTTTACAAAATAGAAGCTAAACTATCATGAGTTGGGGAGAAAATGTCAGAAGAGATGACAGAGACTTCTAGGGCATTTTGTTCTCTGAAGTTTAAATGAAAAGAAAGAGATAAAACAGTATCTTACAAGGGATATGATAGAGAAGGTAAAGGAGGATTTAATTTTTAGGGAAGGATTTAATTTTTAGAGATGAGGATTTAATTTTTTTAAGTAGGATTAGCAAAGAAAAAGTACAGAGAAATTACAGATAAAAGAGTAGAGTAATAATCAATAGAACTCAATCTCTGTGAGACAGGTGCTGGGGCTTAGACCTCATGTGGAAGTATTGGCTTTGAAATGGGGTGATACTTGGTTCTTTTTGACTGGAGACATGAAAGGTGTTTTTGGATGAAGAAAGCATATAATAAAGGGTATGGGAAATCTAAGAATTTCATGTTTTTCAAGGTCTAATCACTTAGACCTTGTCAATGTCATAAAGTGTTCTGCTAAGACTGATGAAGTAGGGAGAAAGTTAAGGCTCTTTGGAGGAATCTGAAGGATAATATGTGGAGGAACTGAAATAGGGATGTGGATCTCATTAATATATAACAATAAGCAGGGGAGTGCATAGGTATGTGTTTTGTTTCTATTTATGTGTGTGCCTGTATTCAATGAGTGCTTATTTGCTTATGTACATCATTAATATGTCATTCTTACTGTTAAGTTGTTTTCCATAAATATTTTCCCCAACCCACTTTTCAATTAGCAATATATGAAAGAGTCTGTCTCACAGCGTGAGTAGCTTTCAGTAGAATTCTACATAGTAAAAGGAATCAATTGCAAATTGGTATCTTTTGTTAATTTTACAAGCAATATGAAATTATAGGAATTTAAGACTGGTACAAGAAAGTCCTGGTTTATATTCTCAACTCTTCTCTTTTAAGCAAATAGCATAGTAATCTCCTCTCATCTTGATTCAACCAGCTCCATGATAAATATTAGACTTATGCTTTATCTACTCACATTTCTTGGAGAGCAATCTAAAAGTTTATTTTCCTTCTGATTCTGAGTTTTGTCATCTCTAAAATTAGGTAATCTTTACTCTATAAAGATGTCATGATCATCAGATAAACTAGTTAATGTATATAAAAATCCATGGCTCAGTTCATCTATAAAGATTTAAGTTAGTGATGAAAATGTAATAGAAACTCTAGATATACCTTATTTCTTTAGGCCATAGAAAATATAAAGTTGTCTGGGTAGACATTAATTATATTAACCCCTTGATTTCTCTGACACTGAAATTTACTTTTGAAAACTACTATTACTATTAGTTAGGACACTAAGATTTAAAGTAGCAATCCAAATGAAAGAATTTCATGTTTAATCACTTAAATCCTCTCAGTGATGTGTAGTAGCCTGTTGAGATTGATGAAGTGAGAAGTCATACTGGCAAGAATTATGAAAAAGCATACAGAAATCATTGAGAAACCATTCATTGACAAATGAGTGAAGGATCTTTAAATATGCAAATATAGGTAGATATTGTAATTTTTAGTAGTAAATTAAATATTCTCAAAAAACCCTCTTGCTACAAAAATGCCTAGAAATCCTGGTAAAATGCAAGAAATAACTCATGAATTATAGTTGAGATACCAGAAACATAAGGAAATTATATGAAGATAAAAAATGACCAAAGGGCATTAATTAGTAAGGCAAGCAAGAAATGATATAAAGAATTTCTTAACTTGCATTTATTTATATTAACTTAGTGCCTTAGTTTTTATGGTTTCTTTAGCACACAGAGACTAGTCATTGAAGTTGGATAGAAGAGAGATTTCCTCACAAAGTTAAGGATCTTGTCTATACAAAAAATTTTATGAAATTTTTTGCCTTCATGTGGTGATTGAGATTTAAATGTCAATGACCTATACAGTCTGGGGAAAACCCCAATTAGAGCATTTTATTCAATACATTTTCAAGATAATAATATCTTAGATCCCCAATACTGAAAAAGTGTGTTCATAAACATGCAATAACACCCATCAATTAGGAAAAAATCACCTTTCTTAGGTCTATCATTATATTCAATTTCAAAAGAAAATGCAAAGGCTGTTTCTATACACATTGATTTGGATTTTTTTATTGCTACTTTCAAACTTAACAACTGTAAATACAAACTTGTCAGAAAAACATTAAAGACTACAAAGTACTACTTTAGAAAGCCTGAAAGAAGCAAGCATGAATATCCTCTAAAGGAACTCTGAAGGAACACAACCTAAGTACTTTGGAATTTCCATGATTAGATCAGATGAATAGAAGCTCACAAACAAAAAGTACAAATCAAATGAAAAATAATACAGCAATTGAGAGGATCAATAGAAAGATCAAGTAACAGAAAGAATAAAATGCAGAATAAGAGCCAGGCATGGTGGCAAACACCCGTAATCCCAGTGACTCAGGAGGCTGATGCAGGAGCATTGCAAGTTCAAAGGCAGCCTCCATAACTTAGCGAGGCCCAAAGCAACCTAGGGAAACCCTGTTTTAAAATAAGACATAAAAAGGGCTAGGGATGTAGTTCAGTGGTTAAGTGCCCCTGAGCTCAATCCCTGCTACCAAACAAAACAAAACAAAACAATGAGATTGAGATCAGATCAGATGTGAACTATCTACTACTTGTGATATTTTAAGGTTATTCTGATAAAGGAAATTTCAACATGTTAAAAATATAATAAAGCTATATAATTATTTGTGTCAAAGCTTTTAAAATTAGTAATTCTGTAGCATTAGCTAAGTTAGAAAAGAAGTATAATTGCCTTATGTATTTTTCATCCTGCTTTTTGTATGATAAAATGAGTGCCTTTTATTTTTGCCAGGAATTAGCATGGATTGTTTTATATGTGGTAGCAATAGTGAGCCTATCGACAGTTATCTAAGTGTTTCCAAACAAATGAAAACCAAAATCATTAATTGTTTTGCTAGCATTTATATTCCTTTAGATATTGGAGTTTAATTGTACAGTTATGATTCACAGTGAAGCACTAGAATAAGTGTGTTATTTGTGGAGGATGTACTGGTTAATGAAGCAGTTAATCTGGTACAATTTAAGGAGTGTTTAGATGAAAATTAATAAAGAATACATTCAGTGCTGAAAGAAATCTTGGAATATTGGTGAACAAATTAAAAACTAAAAGGAAGGTGTTTAATAATTCATATTTAAATATTGGTTCTTTAAGAGCTTTTTGAAAAGTGGCACATGAAGTTGAAATTAAAAAAACAACAAATTTGCTGAGACATTAGCAAAAGACTGTACTAGGGAGGTATGCTTTTATATGTTGGGAAACCTATGACAAAAAATGTAAGCCAAATAACAGCTATTAATATCATAGCTTGACATGCACAGAAATCAGTTAATTATGTGGAATACCAACTTGTAGAACACATAAAACCATCAAAGTATTTTTATTTCAAATTACAGAATGCCCCAAAATGTCAAAGCAATAGCTTCTTGACTATGTCGGTGATAATAAGGAAGGATTCTTTTCTCCTCCATTAGGGCCAAAGCACAGAACTACCTTTGGCATGCATAATATTAAGGTATAGTAGTTCCTTCTTATGTGTAGGAAATATATTCTAAGGCCCCTGGTGAATGCCCAAACCTTTGGATACTAGCAAACCCTGTATAGACTGTTTTTTCCTATACATAACTATTGTAAAGTATAATTTAGAAATTAATCATAATAAAAGATTAATAAGAATAGCTAATAAAATACACTATAACAATATAACCTAATGAGGGTTATGTTGATGTAATCTCTCTTGCTCCCATGGTATCTGCTACCATTTAGTGTTTTTGAACTGCAGTTAGGTCAGTGATGCCATGGATGAGAAGGACTCCTGTAACACCCTGCTTTGGACCTCAGTTGTGACTGCCAAGTTGCAAAGACAGGAAAGCATTATGGAAACATCCTGGGTTAGTTACCCATTTTATCAGTTATCTATTGCTGTACAACAAATTACCCCCAATATTAAGAGCAACTTAAAAATCAAGCATGTATTTTCTTACCATTCAGGGTAAGGAAATTGGTACATCAGCACAAGATTCTCAGGATAGTTTTAAGACTGTGGTCAAAATCTTGGACAGGGCTGCAAACATCTGAAGATCAGCTTAACACATGGCTGTTGGCAGACCTAAATTCCAAGGAACTATATTAACTAGTTCCTTGCTGCATTGGCATCTTCATAGTATTGCTTGTACCAATTATATTCAGGGAAGTGTTGAAAGAGAAAGAGATAATATGCTCTCAAGACAGAATCTGCAGTCTAATAATTTAACTTGAAAGTTTTGCACCATTATATCTATCCCATGCTATTGATCACACAGATCAGCCCTGGCCCAGTGGAGGAAGGAACTAAGCAAAAATGACAACACCAAGAAGTATGTTTCATTGGAGACCATCTTGCAAGCTGGCTATTACACCATGATGAAAAAGCTCATGCTACATTTAAATAAATGTACTGTTCTTTGTTGAGGAAGTATTGCTGCAAAATAACAAATAAAATCTCAGTTACACAAAATAATTGTCCACAACCATAGCTAAGTTATTCTGGAGCAGTTCTGCAGAAAGGCCAAAGAAACTTCCTGGAAATTGCATGTGAGATATACTATTTATTAGGGAATTTGTATAAAAGAGTAGTAACTACTCAAAGAAGAGTTTAGTGGTGATGGTCTGAACAGATAATACAATCATCCCTTGAAGTTCTTTACCAAGCAGGACTTCTTCTACCTGTGACATTTTGACCAGTGCTGACTGACTGCATGAGCGACATATATCCTTCCCACAGAGCCCTCAATCCTGTACCAGTTACCACCAATAGGAGTTTTTTGCTAGGCTTTAGAAGTAGTGACATCATCAGCATTAGCTTGTTCACTTTGCTTGTATAACCAGCAACCCAAGGGACAACTGTGCTGGTGTACATGCAAGATAGTAGCTTTCTAAACACAGCACAAAACCAGTGTCCCTCAAGATAATATGCATCTGGATATTCAGGCCCAAGCTTGCTCTCATTTTCCACTTGGCTAGGTTTTTAGGAACAAAAATGGGTGCATTCAAGGACATGGCATTTTATTGTCCCACTGTTATGGTTTACATATAAGCTGTCCCCAAAAAGGCTCATGGGAGAGAAAATGAAAGAATGTTTAGAGATGAAATGGTTAGATTGTGAGGGATTTAACCTAATCAATGCATTAATCCTCTTATAGGGATTAACTGGGTGGTAACTGTAGGCAGGTAGAGTGTGGCTGGAGGAGGTGGGTTATTAGGGGTGTCCTTTTGGGGTATAAATTTTGTGAGATGAGTTTGTACTCTCTCTGGCCTTCTATAGACTAAGACTCTGAAACCATGATCACCAAATAAATCTTTCTTCCTCTAAAATTGTTCTTGTCAGGTCATTTGGTTAGAGTAGTGAAAACACTGATTGAAACACCCTCTTTTCTTTAGGGACTGTTTAAATAGAGTATTGGTGATATTAGTACCTTAATGTTATAGTTTAGTCATGAGGTGTTCCTCAATAGCTCATAGAAGACAAAGCAAGAATGTTCAGAGGTGAAATGATTGGATTATGAATCTGATCATTCAACCTAATCAGTTGATTAATCAACTGGTATGGATTAACTGAGTGGTAACTGTAGGAGGTTGGACATGGCTAGAGGAAGTAGGACACTGGGGCATGCATTTAGGGTTTATGTGTTTTCCCTACTGAATGGAGTACCCTGTCTGCTTCCTGGTTGCCATGTCCTGAGCTTCTTTCCTTCACCATGCCCTTCCACCATGATGTTCTGCCTCATCTCAGGCCCTTCAGTGGACCATAAACTGAGTCTCTGAAGCTGTGAGCCAAAACAAACTGTTTGTCCTCTCAGTTGTTCCTGTGAGGTCTTTTGATCACAATGGCAAAAAGCTAACTAAAACACTTATGTGTATTAAACACTTCTTCCCAAACTTTATATGGTAATGTTTATTGGCTTATAAGGAGAAGATATTTATCAATCATGTTTGAATTATGAAACACACTTTTTTTGCGAGCATCACTGAGAGGTAAGAGATCAGTTTACTCACAAATTTTTAAACATATTATTTGTATGCGCACACTTGATGATTTGTCTTAAGTACCTATAATAGTTTTAACATATCCATACAAAGAAGACATGGACATATTTTCCTATGTAATGTATTATAAAAGGGCCAAAATAAAGTTTAAACACTTGAAAGTTTGAACTGAGATTTGCAAATTGTCATGATGTACCATAATTTAAAAATAATTATCAATGATGTATGGCATATCTGCAAAAAGTTATCACCATACACCTTAGAAATTTTGCAGACTATTCTGAATTTCATTTTCAGCAAGATAAGATCCATGCGTAGGTAGTTTATGATAAAAATCTATTTAATCAAAAGGCAACTTAGATTTAACTCCAATTTTATACAATAAATTGTTGAAACTAGTTACCAATAAAAGTTGGAAAATAAGTTTTTTCCAAATAAAGCATCTCTTGTTACATTCAGGTGAAATTTTAAAAGAATAGTCTGAACCTACTGAAATTACTTTAAAGCCTCACATTTTCCTATCAACATACATCTGTGAGACTGGTCCTCTGTTATAAGATTTGGCAAAACAAAGCATTGAAGTAGTTTAGACATATACTTTTTTCTGAGTTTCACTAAGGTCAATAAGACAGAACTAGATTTAAAAAATTAAGGAATTCATTTGTTACAAACCTAGGTTAAATTGGTTAATAAGCATGTTCATTTATTACATTAATATTTGTTGTCGATATTCATTAATTGCAGGGATTTTTATAGAAAAACTTTGTATTTCTCAATTTTTTCATTTAGTTACAACTGTAAAAGACAAAAAGTACACATATAATTTTTCATATATTGATCACTCATACTTACAACAAACAATATATAGATATTTCCCTATTATGATTTTTTATTATACTAAAACATGCCTGTTTAGCCTATGGAATGAAAAACCCTGGACTTTTATATTACAGATGTTAATTTTTATAATTCATCTTAATTGATTTTTTTTGAATTGTGGTGAATGGGGATTTTTTTTTTAATATAAAAGATTATAGTACATAATGTCTATCACTAATTGAGCAGACTATAGTCAGTTACAATTACTTCATGTGAGGTCCCATAGTTATAATGGATTCAGAGTTCAATCTATATGAAAAGAGTTATATGGGTGTTTCAGTGGGAGGAATGAAATATAAGATCCTTCAAACTACAGAGATGAAGTACAGGGAAATTTTACTTTTTTCCCTTTGAGAGCTTAAAGAAAACCAGAAAATGAGAAGAATTTTAAAAAGCACCTTTAATTTTCTCTTACTTTTGCATAATGGCTTTGCCAATAATGGTGGTATAGAACTTTGATTCTTTAGAAGAAAAGATACAGATTATATTTGATTGCATTGAAATGTTTTTCCTTCTCACTGAAATTACCTAGGGGGTGGCTTGTATAAAAACTGATTCTTCCCTGTAATGCAAGATGTGTATTTGTTTAATACCAATGAAAACAATACTGCTAATGTACTTTTGAATTTAACTGAGGAGATGAATAAAACACTCAAATTATCTACAAGAAAGCTCATTTTTCTTTTGATTTTAATCTTATATATTCTCTTATATGAAAATTACACTGAATCAGAAATCATTATCTATGTGAACAATTATAATATTTGAAAGCCTAATATGTTAGGTATTCTACATTTGTTCAATTTCTACATACATCAGATGTTTTTCGTGTATTTTCTGTGCTTTATACAAGTATCCTGAGAATAGACATTTTATTTTTCAAATGGAAAAATTTAGGCAAGAAAGCTAAGTAATATACCCAGAGCCCCAGAACCACCCAGGTAGACTGATGGTGCTGAAAATGAATCCCAAGTCATTCTGATTACAAATTTTATGTCCTTTATACCATGCTATTTTGTCCCAACACTCCTTTTTTACCATTATTTCATAAGTAGCTTTTTATAAAAGCAATATATGTATATTTTTAAAAATGTATTTTAAAATAATTAAAAGCCTCTCCCTTTTCATCTTGGCCCTTTGGCATTTTGTGTGATTTGATTTCATTGAAATTGTTACACCAATGACTTTTCTTGATGAAATTTGCTACATAAAAGATCAGTGTACATTGCTAATTGGTAATTTATATTTCAGTGTGTCATCTTGCAACAAAATGGCAGTTACCAAGTTCTGCAGAGAAATGTTTTCCAAATGTAGTAATCAATATAAATAAAATATGACCTTTGGATAGAGGTTACAAAGATATAGGATTGTTTTGTGTTCCCTACATACTTATCAATTCTATTTTAAATATATGTTCATAGTAATTTTTTTCTCTAAAAGGTGTAGTCTTATTTGTGGCATGTTTTTCTTGTCTGAAGAACTATTTTCTACTGATTTTTTCTTCCTTTTTCATACTCACAAGATAACAAGTGAAAAGTGCTTTAAGTCTTTTTTCCCACTTAGTAAGTCTGCAAGACCCATTAATTTCACCTATACATGGCTTTTCCTTTATTGTATATAAGGCTTACTTGCTAGGGCTATAATCTTCTTTCTCTTGGGCTATCAGGGTGAGTATTTAGTTCTGACCATCTATTCAAGTAAGCAGAAGCCACATGTAGGAGTAATATTGAGTACTTGATACCAGACCCATCCAAATTTCTACCAGCTAGACACAAACAGCTACCAGTGTCCTTGAAGACTTAGTAAGCAAAAAATACTATAAAATATTTTATTAATAATTACATTAGGATTATATGTTAAATGACATTATTTTGAATACATATATTAAGTAAAATATATTATTAAAATTTCACTTTCATTTTATTTTTTCAACTATGGCTATTTAAAATTTTTTTTAATTATCTGAACAGCTCTTGCTGTATTTCTATGTTAGTATGCTGTTCTAGTTTTTCCCTCTGTGGCTTATGAAGTTTTCTCTTAAATTTGTTCTGATATTGAATTGCCATAGTAGCCTCCCCAAAACACAATTCTAACCACTGACCAGACATTCTTAACCATGGTCTAAGCGGCCTGTGAAGACATTTAGACAGAGTGGAATAAAAAGACTTCAGCTTGTAGACAGTTATGTGAATGACATGATAGTCTCTAAAAGAGTCAAATATGGTTAATTGCAAGTATATACACTGCACAAAAAAAATGATTTTCTGATTTCAGTATTTCTGGAAATCAAGAAAATGGAGTCCTCTTTTAGAAACCACCAATTTCTCTCTCTGCTTAACATAGATTCCCCAGTATCCCCCCAGAGCTATCTTTTATTTACAAATAAGAAAATTCAGTTGCAGTTAAAGAGAGAATTTGTTGTCTACTATTTTGAAAAACAAATTTTTTCTCTATATATTAGTATGATCTTCTGATTTTCTACTTTTTATAATTTGTACTCTGAAAAATAGAGATCTGAAATATAAAAAAGCTACAAACTTCCTAAATCATAAATATGAATGTAGCAATATCATATTATATCAATTTTTTTTATAATAGGAGGACCACATTTTCCTGTTGCAACTGCTATTTTTCTAATACAATTTGAAGAGAAGTGTCATTTTGATTTACGCTTACATTGAGTGTTATATGTGCATGTAGGTAGATTCAGGTTTAACTACTTTATTGTTATATAAAGCAAAACACCATGATATTTTTTTCTTAAATTTTATTTATACATATGAGAAAATAATATAATCTGGTACTTCTTTAAACAGTAGTTTGTTAGGAATAGTGATGTGGACATGATAGTCTCTAAAAGAGTCAAATATGGTTAATTGCAAGTATATACACTGCACAAAAAAAATGATTTTCTGATTTCAGTATTTCTGGAAATCAAGAAAATGGAGTCCTCTTTTAGAAACCACCAATTTCTCTCTCTGCTTAACATAGATTCCCCAGTATCCCCCCAGAGCTATCTTTTATTTACAAATAAGAAAATTCAGTTGCAGTTAAAGAGAGAATTTGTTGTCTACTATTTTGAAAAACAAATTTTTTCTCTATATATTAGTATGATCTTCTGATTTTCTACTTTTTATAATTTGTACTCTGAAAAATAGAGATCTGAAATATAAAAAAGCTACAAACTTCCTAAATCATAAATATGAATGTAGCAATATCATATTATATCAATTTTTTTTATAATAGGAGGACCACATTTTCCTGTTGCAACTGCTATTTTTCTAATACAATTTGAAGAGAAGTGTCATTTTGATTTACGCTTACATTGAGTGTTATATGTGCATGTAGGTAGATTCAGGTTTAACTACTTTATTGTTATATAAAGCAAAACACCATGATATTTTTTTCTTAAATTTTATTTATACATATGAGAAAATAATATAATCTGGTACTTCTTTAAACAGTAGTTTGTTAGGAATAGTGATGTGGACTGATACATTGTTGAACTAAATTTAATAGGCGTTTACAAGATTACAAGGAGTTTATATGCAACCATCTAATCTTGTCCCATTATCAGCCCAATGATTCAAGCATCTCAGGTGTGGACCCAATCAAAAAATAAATAATTAAGAGAGAGAGAGAGAGAGAGAGAGAGAGAGTTTTAAATATAGTAGGGCTGAATAGCACTTTGGGGATTCTCATTCGTATTTAATTTGAACTTTTCTGATGAGATTATAATACATAAAAGTTCAGTTATTTATTTTTCTTTTAAAAATATTATACAGGATTCTCTAAATCATCTCCATTAAAACAGTATCTGGGGCTGGGGATATAGCTCAGTTGGTAGAGAGGTTGCCTCCCATGCACAAGGCTCTGGGGTTCAATCCCCAGCACCACAAAACAAAAACAAACAACAACAACAACAACAACAAAAAACAATGCCTGGATACTTGTAATGTCCTATATAAATGAAGGTCCAAATGGCCGTGACATGGTGCAAGTGTGGGGAATTCTAAGAATTTTAGTAAATGTTCTGCTAAGGCATCATTTGTAATAACAGTTTTTGAGAAGTAGGGGAATTAAACAAACAACTAGGATATAGCAGTGACTCCCAGGTAATTTATATTTAGTTTCTTTTCTTAGAGAACAGAAGGAAAACTAGAAATAAATAATAGTTGAAACATTATCTTCAATATTCTTTTCCTTACACATAATATCATTGCAGAAAACCTTAGTGAAGAATTTAGAATCTTTGAAAGAGGCAAATGTTGTCTGACTATATTGAGAAGTTTTATTTTTCCTCTTAAACATACAGAGGGTGACTTTTATACAAATTTAATTATCAGTGTTTTATATAGATGGGTTTTCTACTGCTAAAAAAACTATATCCATATGTGCTTAAATATAACTAGATTTATAAATATGCTTTCAAAAATATATGGAACTTTAGAGTTACAGTGGGTTTACACGTACCATCTGTAATTTATATACAAACATAATTGAGTAGGTATTATGTCATTCTTTTTATAGATGACAAAACTGAGGTACAGGGAAATAACCCATTTGCCAAAAATAATACAGATTGACCCTGGTGGTGTGGGAAATTACATCTAATTCTCTGATTCCAAACATTCTTCCCTGTCTACTATATTATTCTTTTCTATTGTCTAAGTATATTTTAATGAAAGTAAAATGTATATAGCTGGAAAATATATTATTTTCTAAGTAAGAACTTTCCATGCAGTAAGTTAAAAGTTCAAGTCTACTTTAGTCACCTGGCATCTGGCTTGTCTGTTGCATTACCATTGTTCAAGGGTCAAGCTGACATTCAGGAAATTTGAAGCATATAACAAAATTTGATCAATACACCCTATTAATTTGGAGATTTATATTTCCATCTGCCATACAAAATAGCTATCAATAAAACTTATTATTTTAGGAAGTTGCAACAAGAAATGAATGAAATATGATTTGGGTTAGAGATATGTAGCTGATCTGAATTATGTAACCTTTCCAAACTTTCTAGGAATGTGTTCCTGCTTCCCCTACATGTTTTATTTATGTGGGTGATTTATTTAGTTAGTTTTATAAATTTACAAATGAATTCAAAACATACTTTTAAATTTTTTATTTTATGTACTTACTTTTTGTTTATGGAATATGTAGTATATTTCTACTTGCTTCAGGAGGGTCATATTTCTCTTACTGATTCTCCATTTCTTATTTCATAATATTTATTCTACTAATACCAAGATTTTCAGGTGGTTTATCTGAACACAACTTGCTCTCTAATACTCTTTTAATTAGTTCTCTCTAGTCTTCACTCTATCGCCTAAATGACAAAGACAAAGTAATTAATATAGCTTACTAGGTCTTTATCACAAGATCTTTACCTCATTTTCTGACCTGATTTCCTACCATTCCCTCTCTTGCCTTTTATTCTCTGGCTGCACTGAGCTCTCATGAGGGTGTTTCTGGTTTTGACCATTGACTTAGGTTATTAATTTTCATTTATTCATTTTATATATATATATGAAATATATATATATATATGAAACCTACTCTGAGCAAGATACTGTGCTTGCTGTTTGGAGTTTTGAAAAATTCATATATTGCTTCTGCACTGAAGAAGCTCATTATTTAGTGAAGGAAAGTCCTTTCGAAGAAGAAAAAGTAAAAAAAAAAAAGAGTTGTAATACAACATAGCAGCTTCTTTGCACCCAAGAAAAAATACACATCTTCAATATCTCGTCTCTCTTTCTCCTCCCTAGTTCTTTTTATCCCATCATCAATTTAGCAAATGAAGTCATTATCATCACTTTAAACATCTGCCATGCCATGAATCACATCAGAAACTAATGTGAACACTCAACATAAAAGATGGGGACTGTTTCCCTCTACAAGTACCAGGGGAGGCATAAATGAACTTGCTAGAGATTGATTTAATGTAGAGGTCAGCAAACATTTTTCTATAATGGAATGGATTAAAAATATTTTTGGTTTTGTGGGGTATACAGTCTGTTACAACTGTTCAACTATGGTCATAGGGTATACATACATGGTCATGTACATGCATGAGTGGGTATGGCTGTGTTCCAGTAAAACTTCATTCACAAAAGTTTGTTGTTGATTCTGTTTGGCCTGCAGACTACAGTGTGCCCTCTTCTGATTTTAATGGATAGAAAATCCAAGGTATAGAATAAAATATGAGTAACGTAAACATTCAGAGAAAGAAAATTCTTTCTGAGTTAGGAAAGTGTATCTGGTTGCAGTAGTTCCTTAACGGGTTTCCAGAAAGTCAGGAGGACAGGCATTCTGGACAGAGTAGAATAACATGATTGAAGTCTCTGGACAGATACACAAACAGCAAGTAGACCTTAAAAGACAAGTCAAATGTTGGTTATTATCAAAATCAGATTTCATAATATATCATGGTCTCCATAGAAATGGAACTAAACAGGATGGATGTTGGAGGTCCTGTATGAATTATGGGTTTGTTTGAGCCACCATATGCAGGGAGGTTTCTTTTCTGAGAACTCCAGGTGTGAATCCATTGGTTGCAGATTGCTGGGATTAAAGCTTACACCCTACCTTAGTTCACAGCCATAGGTTCAAATGCAGGCCCCCGGAGGTGGGTGTATCCTTCCGTGCCCCAAACAACTTGTTTTTCCCATCTTTATCCTGTTTTCCTCAATAAACCTGCCACACTGAAACGTTTTGATGTATTTCCCTTTAAATAAAGGATTTGGGCCTTTTTCTGTTTTCAGTTCCAGTTTCTGTCAGGGCTGGAAGACACACCAGACCCCAGCTTTGAAAACTATTTTCTGCCTCTTGTCTTTTGTTCCTTATTGATTATTGAAGCCAGGATTAGACAGGCAGTCAGTATAAATAGGTAAATTGAGTCAGATCAGAACAAGAAAACTCAATTTTGAGTGAGTCTCAGGAAGTTGGAGACTGTCCTCTGAGGGATTGAAATGTTAATTCCTTCAAAGCCCTTCCTCCATCCTTAGCGAGAACCTGCCACTGCTCCAACCTGTTGCTAATAAGGTAACCTGTCCCAGGAACTGCCCCTCCCTACAGGGAGCTATAAAGTTGTTCAGGTGTCCTGGGCTGCTCCATCCTGCCCTTCCCCCTTCAGCCTATCTGCTTCTCACCTTTTGCCCAGCCCTCGGAGAGCATTCCTGGGCCTGGTCACATATACAGGAAGGAGAGAGAGAAGGGGGGAGAGAGAGAAGGGGGAAGAGAGCAAGAGAACAAAGAAAGCCTAAAACATATAAAAAAGGCAGAATTGCCTCACTTCTTGGGATACTAGGATACCTGTTATGGCCCCCTTCTCCCTCCCAGGAGAAGTCTATGTTACCCCTTTTAAATAAACCCTGCTTGTCTGGGGATATAGCTCAGTTGGTAGAGTGCTTGCCTTGCATGCACCAGGCCCTGGGTTCAATCCCTAGCACCACAAAAAAACAAACCGAAACAAAACAAACCGAAACAAAAACCAAACCAAACCGAAACAAAACAAACCGAAAAAAACAAAACAAAACGAAACAAAACAAACCAAAACAAAACAAAAAACAAAATCTTGTTTTATATGCTTGCCTCAGCAGGCTTCTCTAATCTTCAAACTTCAACATTTGAGGGAGCAGAACTCGTCACTGGCAATTGGTGGTATCATTATTTTCAGACTTTTTATTTTCCTAGCCAGTTCACATCTCCAAGCAGTAGTTAGCTCTTGGGGTGTTGGTAACCCCGACAGATGGATACAGATAAAGAGATGCATTATGAACAATGAGCCTGTACAACTCTATGGAGGCCAACATCCCAAGATGAGTGGTTGGCAGGCTGTAAACCCACTTAAGCTTATTTTGTCATTCCACTCTGAAGGCCGTCAAGTGTGAGACCACAGGAAATTTGATGTTTCAGTTCCAATCTAAAGGCAGAACAAACAAACAACAACAACAGAATTCCAGCTAGAAGTCAGGTAGGAGGGACATTTGTCCTCTTACTCAGAGGAGGGTTAGTCTCTTCAGACCCATCACATTAGAGGGTAATCTCCTTTACTTACCCTGCCAATTAAATGTTAAAAAACTCATTGTAAAACAACCTCAAATAAAAACACACAGAGCTGGCACAGTGGTGCACGCCCGTAATCCCAGCAGCTCTGGAGGCTGAGACAGGAGGATCATGAGTTCAAAGCCAACCTCAGCAATGGTGGGATGTTAAGCAACTTAGTGAGACCCTGTCTCTAAATAAAATACAAAAATAGGGCTGGAGATGTGGGTCAGTGGCTGAGTGCCCCTGAGTTCAATCCCTGGTACAAAAAAAAACAAAAAACAAAAACCTCACACAGACTGATGTCTGACCACCAAATGTCATTGCCCTATCAAGTTGACACATAAAATCAACCATCACATAGATCAAGTAGGTGTTCCTAAGGCCAGTTTGTATAAGAGAAGCCATGAAGTCTACTTGCATCATCCTCCCCTTGTTACCCCTTCCTCCGTTCTACCTAATGAGTACAAAGTGAAGCATTTACCATTAAAATAAAGGCCCTTTAATGCCACTTTTAAGATTCACTGAGTCGATTGTAGTAATTACTTTTGCTGGTTACATTATATTTTCTACAAATACACAGACAAATCATGCAAAATCACAAATCCATGAAATCACATATATTATTTCTTTTTATGGTACAGAGAACATGTTGCTTTGTTGCATCTGACATTCTATTAAGCAGTGTGTAGAGATTACATATCATTTTACTTTGTTTATTCTAGCATTTGATTAGAAGACTGTTTTAATAGAAACTATAATAAAACAAAGTAGATTTTAGCTTAACTTTTTTTTCTTTATTTAAATTTGATAAAGAACATACTATTATCATGATCCTTTTTCTTTTAATCCTCTTTATCATACAGAAAGTGGAAAATGTCATCTTTGATACATCTACTCAAATAACATCAACATTCTATTCCAAGTTTGTGTTGACTGAGAATTAATATCTGACAGGATTAAATGCCATTTTATTTCACACAGGTACATACATATCTGACCCCTGCCCAAACCATCATCACGATTGCACTAAAGAAGCAAACGTTGCATTGCAGCCTAGAAAGTACACATGGAGCCATTACTTTAATACAGAATACTATTAATTAGGCATAAATTTATTCTATTTAATTTATCTTGATATAACTCTGGAAATCCATTTAATTCTTATTGGCTTGGAAATTTCTTACGTCAGATTTGTAGATTCATATTTAAAAATGACTGGCATCAATCTGTGACAATTATTTTTTCTGACTATTGGGGATTTGACAAAACAGCTCTTTATAGGATTTAGGATTAAAAAAACAGTTTTATAGTTTTAAACACATCTGAAGTCATCAATTTCTGATCCAGTTATAAATGTCTAGTAGCATTCTTCTAAGTAAATACAGAATATCATTTCTTTTTTTCTCCCCTGCCATTTCTTAAAAACCTCTGAAGTATCCTCCAAGAAACATAAAATTTAAAGGAGAAAATATGATTTGCAATTGAGACTTTCTATTAACACTCACTCTGTATTTCTTAAATTTGATGTTTTATTCTTCTTATGGAAATAGTGATAAATTTCTGTGTCAATGACTATGACTTACACTTTGTTTACATTGTAAGTACTGACTTGCATTTAAACCCCATGTGTGTCTCTCATGTAGAAACTACTAGGTAGTAAAGTCATCACTTTAATTTGTAGTATTTGTTACCCCTGCTGGGTATACATGTGGTAGTTATATTCATAACACTTGGCCCCTGACTTTTGAGTTATCTCTTAGGATTTTTTTTTTAAATCACACGTCACACATTATATATATTTTTTTCTTTGTGTTTTACATGTTATAAAGAAAACTGTATATGTAATTGGAAATTAAGATAACATATTTCAACTTAGGATCTGATTTTTTTCTGAAAAGTAATCTTTTTCATTGCTGCTCTGGAATTATCTATGCTATAAATTTCAGTAGAAAAAGGATTTGTTCTCTAAATTTATTATTAATCATGTCTCAACTTTCCCATTCTACCCCCTTGCTTTTAAAATCTCTTCATGTATTTTTTTTATCATTTTCCTCTTCCTATTATTTTTGTCATTGTTCCATTTATAACTATGTGAGTAAGAATTCACATTGGTGTTAGGAATAGCACAACTTCTATCCTTTACAATTAATAATTTAGTGCCTCATTAAGACATATAAGTTAATTGTTCAGTGTAAAAATGCAGAGATGAATATCAAATTTTAACTTCCCAGAGGCAAAAGGTGAACCAAAGTTATTTCTGTGAGCAAAAGCAAAATAGTGGAGATGTAACTGGTGGGTGGTTCTAAGCTACACTTGGGCATTTGTTTCGGATTATACTGCTGAAAACATAAACATGTAACAAATGTTTGGCTAATGAATTTATCTTATTTTTCTTTTGGTCATCATTATTAGTTTCCTATGGATATCATAACAAATTACCACAAAATGGGAGGCATAAAGTGACAGTCTCCCCAATTCTGGAGGCCTAGCATGAGGAATCATAGTGTTGGTAACATCACCTCCTCTGGTGGGTCTGTCCCACACCCCTTTCCTAGGCTCTGGGGCCACTGGCAACACTTGGTGTTTATGGAATTGAAACTGCATGATTCCCATCTGTGCCTCCATCTTCACCTGGCCTTGTGTTCTGTGTTGCTGTGCTTCTCCTATGTGTGTGTATAAAATACATTTATATATAATATAGTCTCTACCATATATAATATTTATAATATGTTTGTTATATACAATATATAGTTAATGTGTTTATTAGTGCGTTGTAGATATAACAGTGGGTTTGTTTTGACATTCATACATGCATGGAATATAATTTGTTTCATTTCAATCCCCAGTACTTCTGCTTTCCTTCTCTTCCTCTTTCCCTCTTTCCCCTTTCCTTTACTATACCGGTCTGCCTTCTGTTTGTTTGCTTGTTTTGTTTTGATTTTTGATACCAGGGATTGAACCCAGAGGTGCTTAACCACTGGGCTTAACCACATCCCCAGCCCTTTTTTTTTTTTTTCCAATATATTTTATTTAGAGATAAGTTATCACTATAATGTTTAGGGCCTTACCAAATCGCTGAGGCTGGCTTTGAATTTGGAATCCTCCTGCCTCAGCTTCCTCTGCTGGAATTACAGGTGTGTACCACCATGATGAGCACAAATTATTTTTTAATTGGCACTTTATAGATATACATAAAGGTGAAATTGATTGTGGTATAGTCATATATGTACATAGCACAATTTGGTCAATTTTATTCTTCAGTTCCTTCTTTTTCCCATTCCTTCTCCCTCTCACACTCTTTCCTCTACTGCACTGATCCTTTTTTGTATTTTCATGGGATCCTCCCTCCCATTTTCCCCCTTATTTTCTTCTAACTTCTGCATATGAAGAACTCTGACTTTCAGAGTGGCTTGTGATGTTCTCCAGTTCCATCCACTTATAAGAAAATAACATAATTTCATTCTTCTTTTTGGCTAAGTAAATCTCTACTGTGCATATGTACCACATTTTCCTTATCCATTCATCTGTTGATGGGCACCTGAGCTGGTTCCATAAGTTGGCCATTGTGAAATTGAGCTGCTATAAGTATTGGGATATGTGTATCACTATAGTATGGTGATTTTAATTTTTTGGATAAATACCAAGGAGTGGGATTGCTGTGTCATAGGGTGGTTCCATTCCTGATCTTTTGAGGAAGTACCATACTGCTTTCCAAAGTGGTTGTACTAATTTGCAGTCCCATCAACAATATACCACTTCTCCTGTTTTGTTTGGTTTGGTTTTAAGGACAGCTTTAGTATTTAGGACTCATCCTAAATCCTGCATGATCTCAGCTCAAGATACTAAGCAGAATTCCATCTGCACAAATTCTTTACCAAATAAGATCACATTCACAGCTCCATCTCCTTGGACAGCCACAATTAAATTCAGTATATCCTCCCATCTTTCTCTCCTCTCCTATTGTCTCTCACTCTGTTTTATAAAACATTTTATAAAACTTTCTTGAAGCAGTGATTATTCATGCTAAATTTTACTTATAACTAGTAGAGCCAGATAATTGTTTCAAGGTTCATTTACTACCTCTCCTATAGTTCAAACAGTTGATAATTTGGATTTTGCCCCTTAGGTCACCTCCTTAAGACATTAAAACTTTTGCTGCTCTGGTTGTTTCATTTATTAATATCCAATTTATGATGATTATCATTTTATTATAACTTATTTTCACTGTACCTTAAATTAACCTTGTTCATAAATGCTTTAACCTATTTGTAGGTTCAGGTAGATTAAAACTAGTTTTCATTATATTGCATTATTAAATTTTAATGGTAGTCAAATTCAGTGATTGTTTATAGAATTCTTAATATATGCAAGGCAAGTGTTCATTGCTTGTCAAACTGTTATCTAGAGACATGCTGATTTACAAAAAAACACTGGGGAAGCTTATTTAACCAGCAATTGACAGGCACAACATCAACCCTGTAGTTTTGACTCAGAACAAATACTCTATTAATAAATAATGAAAAAAGGGCATTGTATTTAGTATTGTTAATGCTTTGTGTATGCATGTATCATCACAATATACTAAAATGTACAATGCAGTGTGTGGTGCACCATGTCTTATTTAGAAGATTATTATTAATGAGTATGATGTCATATTCATTTTGGAAGCACACAGCTGCACCTATGTCATTCATCCTTGGAACCATGTGGCATGAGAATCCATATCTAGAATCAGGGCAGTCTTCAGTAAAGTGCTATATGTCAAAAGTGGTAAGATGGTAGACAGTGATTGAGATAGTCTATAACCACATTAGTTGAGTTTTATCACCAGTTTCATTACATTCTTTGTAGTGAATTGGGCAAGCATGTCCCCATTAGTAAAAAGAAATTATAAAAACATCTTTCTCTGAAGATAGTTATCACTAATGTGTAGGTAATATGTGTAAAACATAGACCTTTAGTAAATTTTGAGAGTTGTTAAATAATATATATTATTATTTGCAAAGAGTTATATATCACAGCTATAACCATAGAATTATTATTTCTGAATTTTCTATATTGTTAATACTGTGGTGTTATTATTTTCCAGTTATATCAGAACATGTTTGATTACCATTTAGTTTCCATATACTACATAATAGAATCTGTACCAGGTTTTATACTCATTCTTTCTTATACTCACAATATCCCCATGAAGAAAAGGTTGAAAATCATATAATCCATAAAGGTCACAGATAGTTAAGTGATGGAGGCAACATTTAGACCTGACCTGTATTTCTCTAAAGCCCAAGTCTCTTTCTACTGTCCCAAACTCTTTAGTTTCCATAGAAGATTTTCAAGCCCCTTTATTCTCCACTAGCCTCAACACGATTAACTTGCAAATGAGAAGCGACCTGCAGTATCAGGAGAATTGAATTCTTGAGAGTATTCTAAGAAAGCTTGTGATTATAATAGGCAATAATGTAGAAAGTATCATTGTCGAAATAAAAATGTGTCCCTAGGGTTCAGAAAAGTTTTTTAATTTTTATTTATTTTATTTTTTTGCCACTAATTGGGGCTTTCACTTTTGCTTAAAGAAGATAAATAGGGAACCTAAAGTCTGCTTGGCAAAGTACTTGAATCTTATAATGGCAGACACCATTATATGATCATTTAAATAACTGAGCTGGAATGTCTCATAAAAGAAGAAACTGAGACTTTGGGGAATTATCATTCTTAAAAGTTGTTACTTGTGTCCTTCCCAAAGTTCACACACTGAAATTCTAACCCCCAAGTCAATAGTATTGGAGATGGGATCTTTGGAAGCTGATTAGGTTATGATAGGGGAACCCTCATGAGTGGGATTACAGTTCTTAAAAAGGAGGACTCAGAGGGCTGCCTTCCATTTTCTACCATGTGAGGACATAGAGGGTATCATCTGTGACCCAGGAAATGGTTTCTTTCCAGACACAGGAATTTCTGGTACCTTCCTCTTGAATTTCCCACCTTCCAGAACTATGAGAAATAAATGTGTGCTGTTTATTAGCTATCCAGTCTTGTATTTTGTAATAATCAGCCTTAGCTAACTAAGAGCTATGGAGTTAATGTGCGGTACTAGAAGACACCTAGGTCTTTACTCTTCTGACTTTTAAATTAGCAATCTTCTTTCAGTCACACATAACATATTCTTTCTCCAGGGTGCATCCAATTTTATTGTGGTTTTGCCAAAATTGAATACAAATAGTTAACCTATAATGTGTTTGTCTTTTAAGATTTTAGTGGCATTTATAATCATATTGTAAAAAGGTTGAATAGGGCCACTTTGTATTAATCAAAGTAATAAATGTGCTTTAAGCATTACCTTGATTCATGCTTCAAAACATACTTAAGAATCTCAGGAAATCCTGTCCAAAAGCAGATATGTATCTCTTCTTCATATAATGGAAAATATACTGCAGAAGACATATGAAATAACCACCAAATGAAAAAAAAATTGTCATAATCTACATGAATGATGCTTTAAAAGTAAATGATAGGAGGATCTAAACCTCTTGGTAAGGTGAGGAAAAGTGTCTTCCAGGAGAAGAAAAGCAAGGAATCACCAGAGGCCACAACACAAGCAGCAAAGATGTCCCAGCAGTTGCAGGACAGTCCAGGAGACTGCAAGAAGGCTGCTGTGGCTGGAACACAGCCCGACAGGGGCTACGATGCGAAATGAGATGGGAAAGACAGGTAACAGCCAGACGCCACCAGGCGTGCCATTGCATGTCATCCTCACGGTGTTAAGCAGCTTTGTACTCATCTGTGGAAAAAAGAGAAGACACTGGAGGGTGTTAAGCGGGAGTGATAGTTATAGATTTGAGAAGAGGAAAGATCACTGTGCTTGCAGTGGAGAAGTCAGATTACAGAGAGCAAGCTGACTTTGGAAGTCAGGTCAGAAGGAAAGTAATTATAGTTTGAACAAGTGGAGGGGAAAAAGCGAGAGTCATTCAGATGGTAAATCCACAAGCCACAGTGACAGATTATACAGGGGCACTGAAATGGAGGGATTAAGGAGGGTGCTACAGCTTCTGGCCTTTGTAAGCTTGGTGATGACATTTGCTGGCATCATGAGCATAAGAGAAGATTTCTGGTGAAGATCAGCAATTTAGCTATGTTTAATAAGAGTATTAATTTTAAAGGTCCAACAAGATGCCTAGTTTTATACTAGACATTTGGGTCTAACTCAGAGTTGTGTTTTATTTTCCTTAGAAGAAGAAAAAAATAATTTTTTAAAAAAGACCTTAGTCCTTCTAATGCTTTATGTATTTTTTCCTTAGTGTAGTTGAGAGACATCTATGCAAAAATTTTATTATAAATGTGTCATCACTGTATTTTTAAACTAAAAATCTCTTGAATGCTTGTAATTGCAATAAAACACAAACAACTCAAACTTAAAGGATATTTGTTACCTTATATAATTAAGTTCAGAGGTCGAGCAGGCTCCAAGGGCAACTGGTTCTATGCTAGCTCCATTTTCCTGAGATTTTCTTGATTCTGAGTTTCCTTAACACTCAGTCTGGTATTCTTCATGGCAGAAAAGAGCTGCAGTAGTTTCAATCTTATTGTCCAGTACTTTCAATCTATATGTCACCCAAAGCAAGAAGAGGGCATCTCTATTACAAAATGTCTAGGGATATTGAGATTAACCTTCGTATCCTTAGAACACATGTGTTCCTTCAAGAGCTAAGAATAAAATTGTCTTGTCCATACGCCATACAAATTCTTGCTACCCTGGGGATTATTATGAAGGAAAAATGGATACTAGTGAAGCAAACAACTTATAATAAACTTTTTGGGCACATAAAAATCCATGTACACTTTTCATTAACATGTGCCTTTTCTAATATGCTCATCAACCTGGATTTTTTTCTTTTTCTTTTTTTAATTCAAAATTGTTGTATTTATAACAGTAGCATGTATTACAATTCATAATACACATATAGAGCATCTTTTTACATAACACTGTTTGTATACAAAGTATATTCATTCTATTCAAGTCTTCAATCATGCATTTAGGATAATGATATCCATCTTATTCTACCACTTTTTAAAGGAGTCAGCAAATCCATCTAGCTACACTAGTGAGCGCTGATCTCCAGGCTACTGGGTATCATACTGTCCTCCTCTTCAGACCCAGACGAATCTTCTCACCTTTGAGTATATGAAAATTTATCTAGTCCAGTATGTATACCTAATAAGAACTGCCACTTGGAATAGGAGCAGTTGACAACATGAAACAGTGATCACTTGTTATAATCAAAGAATAAATACTAAGAAAGGCTCTCTGCCTGTTGGAGAAGTGAGCCACTTAGTCTATCGGCTGATCCTTGGTCTTTTCAGAAAGAACTACACATTTTTCTTTTTGGTCATATGAATTGCCATTTCTGGAGCTTGCTTTTAAAATAAGACATCTTAAAATATAGCCCATTTCCATGTGCCGAGAATGATTCAAGAGCCTGGACATTGTCCTATTGCTTGATCACTAATAAGCCACTGGAACATAAGCTTGAGATTTCACTGGTTACAGTGTCCTTAAGTATTCAGTAGGCTTCAGGTCTCTTTTGGTTACCCAAACAAGGCAGGAAGGACTCCTCTTCACAGATGTAGTTTGGATGTTGAGACTGGCGATGCCACACATATGCACACCATAAAGGTACAGGCAAGTTTGTTATATAATGGTGTTCTTGTGGGGAAAGCAGGCTACTGAGCTGGTCCTTAGATGGCTTAGAAGAGCATAGGAAGAGTATGGCTTACATATTGATTATAGCTAGGGGTTGAAGCTGGTGTAAGGGTGCTCCAGGGTGGGCAAGGACTTGACTGTTTTAATCTTCACAGGTATTTCCCATCATCTCACCCAGATGTGGGGTTCAAAAGAGAAGGAAGAGATAATGCTCAAATGACATCAACAGCCAAACATCAAGAAATGGAGTCAGGCTTTTCACTTATAAGATTAATACATGTTTATAATGGTTTTCATGTAATAGAGGTCATAGAAACATCTCTAGCCTGTGTTTGTGACTAGTAATGAGCTTGAACTTTTCTGTCCAGTCTTCCCAAGAGTTAACCTTCAACTTAAACGTCTCCTTGGTAAACTAGCCAAAGCAGGCCTAGGAAATGAGATAAAGCTGATTTCCCCTTCATTCCTGACTGCCTCCCATGTGCTCTCTCACATTTGCAGTGATGCTCCCGTTAGCAGAGATTGCTCTGCTGGAGTTGTTTGGGGAGACTTTGTGGATCAGGTTTTTCCAGTGCTGCACTCTTAAACCTGCCATGATTTTAACTTTACTGTTTCTGCCAGAAGTAATATGAGGATTCAGGGTAGAAAATCTAACTCTTCTAATCCTTAAATCCTTCCAAATGTCGAAGTCTCATCAGCACAGATTGCAGTCCAGAGGCCTCTCATAGCAAAGCCGCAGATCTCCCTCTGCTTTTCTGCCGACCAGTTTCAAAGCTGCTTATCCTTGTGATGAATGAACTTACTGAAGCTACTAAAAATACCGATCAAGGAACACCATCCTGACTTTTCAAGCTCTGTCCCCTGAGGCGACAGTCTTTCTAAACAAAAGATCCAAGTCCAAACTTGCCATGACTTTTTTCCTAATGTGATTTTGAAGTCTTTCTCTTGAGAGTGGCCATAAGCCAAGATAGCCACCCTGGGAGAGCCCTGACCAGGGGAAGTTAGTTTAAGTGTGTGTCTTGTGAGATACAATGAGGAGGTGAAACCAAAATGAATGAAGCAGAAGACTTTCAGACCCCAGAGAGGACTAGGGGTGGCTGATGGGAAGTCCAGAGGTGATAAGGAGCCCAGTCACCATGAGCGAAACCTGTTGGACTGTGCCTTTATTATGGTCCATGAACATTATTGTCTCCTTGATTGTCCTGTGTCCTGTGTGTGGTGTAGTAGTGGTGGTGGTGGTGATGGTGATGGTGGTGGTGGTTTGGGGGGTGGGGGCAGGGAGCTTGAGAAAGAAGAAACTGATTTTCATGATTGTGGAGCTGACCATAATGTTTTATCACAGTCAGGAACCGAAAAGTGTGCTGGAGTTTAGATCAGTGAGATGAAGAACATGTGGGCTACATGGTAAACATCCTTTCAGAGAAAGTTTTAATCCAAATGTGATTGGGTATGACAGGGTTTAAAATAATTATGGCAGGTATAAAAACTGAATGTTGAGGTAGCAACAACATTAAACTAATTTATGCCTAAATGACAACTGTTTCACTAATGTAAACCAATCATCACAAATTAATTCCTTGAGGTAAAGAGTTTTACACTCCTCTCTTCCATATTTTAATTAAAGATGGTCTTATAACATTATCCATCGCAAGCATTGATTATATAAAGTGTGTTTTTGGAGGTGGGGTAAGTACAGAACTCCCAATTCAAAGTAAATTCAACCATAAACATACTTTTATTGTCTTAAATAATTGAGAGCTTGTTATAGTTTGGATATGAGGTGCCCCTCAAGGCAAGAATGTTCAGAGGTGAAATGATTATAGATTATAAGAGCTGCAACCTGATCAGTGAGTTAATCCACTTGAATGGATTAACTGGGTGATAACTATAGGCAGATGGGTATGGTTGGAGGAACTAGGTCACTATGAGCATACCTTTGGGGTTTATGTTTCATCCATAGTGAGCAAAGCCCTTTCTCTGACCAGGCCATAAACTGAACAGCTTCCCTCTGCTGGGCCCTTACCCTATGATGTGCTGCTTCATTGTGGGCCCAGAGGATTGGAATTGGCCATCTGTGGACAGATACCTCTGAAACCATGAGCTCCAAATAAACTCTCCCTCCTCTAAGTTGCTGGATATTTTTGGTCACAGCAACACAAAAACTGAATAAAACAGAAGTAAATAGGTTGGGCAAGCTTCAGTCATGTCTGGACTCATGTCTGGACTCTTAGTTCTATTTATCTGCACTTCTGTTGATCCTCGTGTCCTTGAGGTTGCCTTTCTTCAGGCCCTTTACTGAGCAGTTTCAGGCAGAAGTACTGGCTTTGTACATCCATAAGCAAGAGAGTGTCTTTTATTTTCATCATAGTCCTTCATACAGTCCCAGATCCACAAAAAACAATTTAGGTCAAAAGCCCATCTTACTGGAAAAAAATTGTGGCCAGTATGACAGAATATACTGCTGGGAATAGCCCTGGTTACCTACTTCATTTCTAGAATTTATTTGAACTAAAAGGATAGAAACTACTACCTGGGAATCATACAAATATCCGAGAGAAATCATGGAGGAAACTAGTATGTATTTGCTACAGTCAATGGAAACATTTGCCCAATAAGAGGACAGTACATTTTCACAGTTTAATTGTCAAGTTAAGTGCTAGGGGACATTAATTGCTTCCCAATTTGTTTCCAGTATTTAATTACGTAGGTTTAAGCCATGTTAGATAATCTTACTACAGTGTTTCTGTCTAAGTTGGCTTCAAGGTAGGCTATGGAATTTTCCTTCATGCATATTGGAAAAAAATATCCCATTTTTCTGGAGCTAGACAAAACCCATGCTAGGAAAATTGAGTGGGTGGCCTTTAAGTTTCCTCCTGTCCATTTAGATCCATGGATATTACCATCCACATTATCCATTAATGTATAAAAAATCACCTTCTGTGGTTTCCCCTGACAACTTTTCATATTCAGTTGTAACCTTTTAATTCAAGCTGCTTTTCTTTTATCAAATAGGTTCTTCTAAGAAATTGTGCAAAGCTTTCCATTTATAAAGTTGTTCATTTAAGAAGTCCTTTTAAGTAATAAGAGGAATGAACTCCTTTGAAAGTTTATGCTAAAGTTGTGTCCTTCTGAAATGGACTCTTTCTTTCTTTAATGGGTCTTTCAGTGCTGAAATAGGAATAATTACTTTGATTAACTTTTATATTTCTAAATTACAGCCAACTGGATAAAATATGGCTTTTTACCCCCCAAAAGCAAAGATCGTTCAAATGTAGCTTTTTTTCTGTTCCCTCATTTTGAAATAATCTCTTTAAGACCATATCCAAGGAAATTAGTGAATTCAATTTTCTTATTCTATCCCCTCAGCTCAAAGTCACTGTCATCTCTATGTCCTCCTGCTTATGATATATATGCAGGACATAAGCTTATATATCATAAGCAGGACATAAGCAGGCATATATCATAAAAAGCACTATATTTTCTCCATTTTGGAAATATTTCTGTTGTTTGTTATTTCCTTCTATCCCTGCTGCCTAATAGGAATTATTCAACAAATTGAGTAAACCAAAGGTATTCAAGGTTGAATCCTGCACAGGGGTGTCACCAAGAAGGCCACTTGAAGAGGCATCTTTTCCTCATTAGCACAAAGGGACCATCTGCTCACCAAGCTGTGCATCCATAGTTTGCATCTGTCCAGAATGAAATGCCTTTTTCAGTTTGAAGAAATATACCCTTTTGTGGAGTTTCAGGTCTAGTTCTGCAATTTATTAGAGTTCCAGATCAGTTAGGAATTTTATGGAAAGCAATAGAAATTCACTCTGGTTAACTTAATGGGACAGGAAAGGCATTTGTTATAAAGATATTGGGGGTACCTTAAGGAATTGTTGAACACTAAGACTTCAGAAGAGTAGCACCAGTGCACTTCTACAACATCAAAACCAGGAAGAAATGGACAGGGGAATTAGTCAAGAGCTACCCTTTCCCTTCTTTTGTCGTAATGTAGCTTCAGATTTTCTGGGGAGAGTGTGATTGGCACAATTCGATCACATATTGAACTGGTAACCAAGAAGAACAAGGATCAGAGGAGAAGGCTTCTTGATTAAAAGTCATACCAGGACTGCATTAAACAAAGAAGTTTTTCATTAAAGGCAAGGGAGATTACATTAACAAAGGAAAGAGAAAGAGTGCTCAGTAGATAAAAATAGTAAAGAACTGGTTGTGGTAGGCATGAAGATGCATAGCTCAGCATTGCCTTTAAGAAAGGACTCATTGCTCAACTCTGAGGAGTGTAGTTGGCAGTTAGTATCCAGCTAGTGATACTTCCAAGTCCATCTCAAATTTGAGTTCTAGTACTCAAAGTGGCCACAGTTGACAGTGGCAAAGGCAAGTCTTTCCAAAGGGAAGAGCTTTATGTACCCTATGTGGGCTTCCACTGTGAAGAAGGAAAAGGGACCTAACTGGAAAGTTTCAAATGAACTGACTGGTTTTGTCAGGCTTCTCAGATGGAAAGATTAGAAAATTAAAGATAAAAAGATCTGGGATAGAAACATAAGGATACAAGCTGGGTGCAGTGGCGCATGCCTGTAATCCCAGCACTTGGGAGGCTGAGGCAGAACAATTGCGAGTTCAAAGCCAGCCTCAGCAATGGTGAGGCACTTAGCAACTTAGTGAGACCCTGTCTCTAATAAAATACAAAAAGGGCTGGGGATGTGGCCCAGTGGTTGAGTGCCCCTGAGTTCAATCCCCGGTACCAAAAAAAAAGAAAGAAAGAAAAGAAACTTATGGACGCACGTATGAGAGAAGGCACAAAGGGTGAAGACCTTTGTATCATGGATTAGAACCCAGCAGAGGGCAGCTAGCAGAGATACTGCCAACAAAGTACACTAATAGTCTGAACCAAGTGAAATCAGCAGCCACCCCAGTGCTTACTCAATGGCACATTAATGAGGTAGCCACGATGGCAGAGGAGGATGCTATGCTTCAACGCAAAAGCAGGGAGTTTTAATCAGCTTTTTGCATTGCTGTGACCAAAAGAACTGACAAGAGCAATGTGGGGGAGCATTTATGGTTGCAGATGCTCAGTATGGCTGTACGTTCATGAATGGCTGACTCCATACAGCTGGACCCTAAGTGGGGCAGAACATCATGGAGAAAGAGCACAGCAGAGAAAAGTTACTATAGCCATGCCAATCCAGAAGAAGAGAGACACCTCTGCTCATCAGCGACAAAATATAAACCCCAAAGGCACATAGCCAGTGACCTACTTCTTTCAGCTATATCCCACTTGCCTAGTTACCACCCAGTTTATCCCTATATTGGATTAATCCACTGATTAGATTACAAATCTCACACTCCAACTATTTTGTCCTTGAAAATTCCTGCTTTGTCTCACACATGAGCGTTTGGGAAACACCTCATATCCAAACCACAACACAGGATCTCTCACAGAGGCCAACTAGCTACTGCCACTTCAGAATGTCCAACCTGCCATCTGTAGAGAGCAATCTGTACCCCATGTCACTATTTCCCGAGGAGACCAGCAAGACCTTTGGGCAATTGGTGCTACTTGACAAGTATAAGGCCCTTCCTTCCTTAAAGTAGCAACAGTGTGTTCTTCTAAGAATGTGTTTTGTTCTTGTGGACACTTATTGCAGGTATTTGTTTGCTTTTACATCCTTCACAGTTTCAAACAGCATCACTATCATAGGCTTCTGGAGTTCTTGAGCCATATGCCAGAATTCCATCCAATGTAGCTTCTGACTAAGAGAACCACTTTATAGTAAAGAAGGAGCAGGGGTAAGGCATGAACATGAGAGGTCTCATACACTAGTATTCCCAATTCCCAATGACCTTTTAAGTGACTTAGTGATTTACATTCCTGCATCTCTTGCATCTTCAGGGTTAGAGGTCTCAGTCTCCAAAAGACATTTGCTCTTGCCAGTAGACACAACAACCATCCTGTTGAACTAAAATCTGTGGCCATCATCTAGCTTTTTAGACACTGTATCTAGGGACCAAAAGGATAGAATAGGGGTTACTGTTCAACTGGCCATGGAACTGATCAGTAGAAAGGGGTAGAGTGGTTGTTATACAGTAGAGGCAATAAGAATTAAGTACAGAATACAGGTTATCTACTGAGTACTTCTTGGTACTCCCTCCACCAATTTTAACTGTGAATAAGTGAAGGAAACTAGCCTCAGAAGAACATGGTTACCAGGAATTGAAAGGCTTCAAGAATGAGAATTTGGGACACATCATAAAGAATTCACCCACTGAGACCAACAGAAGTACATATGAGGAAAATGGAGTTTGAACTCCATTTTAGAGGAAGAAAGAGAGACAATTACACTCTTACGCCTGACATGGGAAGAGGGAAGGGAAATGCCATTTTAGCCACAAGTTTTTTTTTTTTTTTTTTTTTTTTTCCAAATTTCTCCCCAGGAGTAGCTATTCCCCAAGTTAATATGGGATGAAGTGAATCTACAGGGTAAACAGGATACAGGTGGAAGATACAAGGAGATGTAACCCTCACCTTCCCCTTGAAGGAAGGACTTGTCTAACTGAGGAGCATGGCTAGTTGTCAATGTCAGCGTGCCTCAACTTTTGCACTCCCAAGGGTGGCCTCAGCAAGGTTGGGTGAGACTTTAATACAGGTCTAGCAGTTCTGTTCACTTCAGGACTACTCTAAAATCTGTCTCTAGCCTCCACAGGCTTTGTCATATTTGCATCACAGTCTGTTAACACCCCCTGCCCAATCCTGTTCCTCTGTTTGGCTTTCACAGATGTTACTCATCAATTACTTTTTTGTCCTTCAAACTCCCATCTCAATGACAGCTTCCATAGGACCCAACTGATATACCACGAAAATTATCATTATTATTTCTTTAGTTCCTGGAGGTGGTGCACCACACAGAATAAGATTGTTTAGACTCTCAGGAAATCGTTTTCCTGTTAGTGTCACCCATTTTGTGCATTGGTCTAGCTTGGAAACAATTTAACATTACTCCATGCCCTCCACTTTCACCATCTATGATGACTCACCCCATATTAGCACAGAAGCAGTATATTAATGTCAAGTGTCCAGATCATAATGTTTACACAATCTAGCTATACCAGCAAGAATGCAAAATTTATTAAAATGTGTTTGGGAAGGATGGAGATTGAACGACCTATTATGACTAAAACTGGCAAAGACCGGCAGGCAGAACTATGAAATCCAATGATCTTGAACTATATTCTATAGTGGACACTAAGTACTCCTCCCAGATTCATTTTTCATTTCCTTGTGACCCTCCCCCAATTTGTCATTCTTTAAGTTATACATGGACACGATATCTTTATTTTGTTTGTTTTTATGTGGTGCTGAGGATCGAACCCAATACCTCACATGTGCAAGGCAAGCGCTCTGCCACTGAGCCACAAGCCCCATTCCATTCTTGTGTTTCCAAAGGCCTGCATACGCCTCTCATCACACAGCCGATTAAGGGCTAGAGTCACTTTGTCTGCACCACCAGTGAAAATGTAGGAGGGTCTGGAAGATCATGTCCCACTTCTCTTCCTCCTGCTTGTCCTTAAGCAGAGACAGACTAGAACCTGGAGAGGAGTGTGAAAGTCCAGCCCCCCCAGCACAGCCAGGACAAGACCTCAACACCAGGTCAAAGCTGAGGCTTCCACTTGAAGTCATCCTGTGTCTTGGCTCTTTCTTTTTTTTTCTATTTAGATAACTTTATCACTGGTTTTTCTGAGGAACACTTATACAGTAAAACATTTGCACATGGCTATATGTATTAGGGGCTGCTTATGGGAAACAAACCTATCTTGGAGACATTTAGAGACCATTAAAAATTTATTGTTTACTTATTAAAATGAATCTCACATTAAGACCACAATAACGTCATAAGCTCAAAATGAAAAACAGCCAGGGAATCAATCCTCATTTCTCTCCCCTTCCCCTTCAAAACACAATGGCTATCATGCTTTCTTGGCTTAATTTTATTATTTTTATTAGTATATTACAGAAAAATATACTTCTCTTACATTAAATGACAGATTTAGTACCGTGTACTTTCTGATTAAGAAGAATAAGAAAAAGCTCATGGGGAATCTCCCCATGGAGGAACTGTATTCCTATCCTTCCAAGCAGGTTGTGTTAGTTCCTGGAGGTGGTGCACCAGTCAGAATAAGATTGTTTTGACTCTCAGGAAATTGTTTTCCTGTTAGTGTCACCGACCATTAAAAAATTATTGTTTACTTATTAAAATGAATCTCACATTAAGACCACAATAACGTCATAAGCTCAAAATGAAAAACAGCCAGGGAACCAATCCTCATTTCTCCCCTTCCCCTTCAAAACACAATGGCTATCATGCTTTCTTGGCTTAATTTTATTATTTTTATTAGTATATTACAGAAAAATATACTTCTCTTACATTAAATGACAGATTTAGTACCGTGTACTTTCTGATTAAGAAGAATAAGAAAAAGCTCATGGGGAATCTCCCCATGGAGGAACTGTATTCCTATCCTTCCAAGCAGGTTGTGTTAGTTCCTGGAGGTGGTGCACCAGTCAGAATAAGATTGTTTTGACTCTCAGGAAATTGTTTTCCTGTTAGTGTCACCCATTTTGTTTGTTAACATGTATTTGTTTGTTAACTTGTGTTTCTATTTTGGTCACCTCCAGAAACTCAGGTAATAGTCTTAGACTGTTATCTTTTCATCTGTCAAAATCTTTCAAGATCTCCTTTCTTAGAATTCACTTTTCTTCAAGAAAAATTCCTCTCAGACTCCCTCTCTTTTATGCCCATTTGAACTCTCTAGGCCTGCTAGGCAGCTGTCACCACAGGACCCCTCTGGTCCTACTCCCTTGAATTCACATCTTCCTTTTAATTACGTGACTCTCTTATCTCAAGAAATTTCCTAAGTGTGCATAAAAGGCAAATCTGAGTCTTTTCATGACCAGAAATATCTTTATCTCATCTTCTTACTTTATTGAGGCTTACCCAACTATTCTATTCCAGGTTAAAAATCTTTTTCTCTCAATTCTGAAGACAGGTTCTCATTGTCTTCTTACATTCATTGTTGCTATGAAAAAGATTGAGATAACTCTATTTTTCATACCTTTATAACTGTCCTATTTATTTCTATTTTGGCACATTTAAGGCCTCCACTTTATTTATAGCATTCCTGCAATTTAAAATTGAAACATCTGATTTTCCAATTTTATCTTTATATGTCTTGCTTTTAACTTGAATGCTCACTGTCTGTCTTCAGATGTGGGCATTTTTCCTAAAGTATTTTAAAATATTTGTCATTAAAATATTTTCCCTCATCACCTTTTCCCCGTGTTGGAAGTCCTTGACTGGTCCTATTTGTTTTCTTGTCTTTCTGTGCCTTCTTTTTGTTCTAGCCTCTGGTACATTTCTTCATGTTACTCTTCTGTCACATCTACAGTTGTTTTATTTTGACTATACTATTTTAGAGTATTTTTCTGTTCTGGTCTGTACATAATGAGTGTACACTTACTTCCTTGAGGCTTTTTCCTCTAGCTCTTTTTCTTTCTTTCTGTTTCGTTATCAGTCTTGTTAATTTGTTTTATAGGGTTTCTTCAAAACTCTATAAACCCTGTATTTTAGGTGTGAAGTAATAGAATGGTCTAGTGGCTCATAATTCATAGGCTATTGACAGGCAAGCTCTGTGTGGTGTGCTCAGGCGTGAACCAGCTGCTGTGCGGGGTGCCCTAGCATTGGACTCCTCAGCAGAGTCCTTTTTGTCCCCACATATATTAAATTCACATCTGCATAGGAAAATACTTCATCCTGACACAGATTTTTGACTGTAAGGAGTTCTGTTTCATCATGTGGAGTGATCGCCCAATTTCTTGTTTTCAATTAGGGTCATAATTTAAGCCTGGTTGCTCACTCTGGTCCACATTATAGGCAAGATTTCTTTTTTTTTTTTTTAAATATATATTTATTTTTTTTAATTCAAAGTTGTATATATAACAATAGCATGCATCGCAATTCGTAGTACATATTTAGAGCACCTTTTTACATAACACTGTAAACAAAGTATATTCATACTATTTATGTCTTCAATCATGCGTTTAGGATACTGATATCCATCTCATTCTAATTGGGAACAAATTTTTACCACATGCACATCAGATAGAGCACTAATCTCTAGACTATATAAAGAACTCAAAAATCTTAACACCAAAAAAGCAAATAACCCAATCTATAGGCAAGATTTCTAAGCATATAGTATCCCTAAACCCCTGCTGATTGGGTGAGCACCCTCTCTGACTATCGCTGCTGTGTAGATGCCCAAGGTTGAGGTCACCTCCCTCAATGGTCCTTCATGAGCTTTCCATCTTCGAATAATTGTTGACATTTTGGTAACTGCAATTCCAAGAGGCATTTTTTATTAGTTATTTCCTTGAAAAGATGATTGTTCTTAAATCTCCTTCTTCCTCCCCTTCCAATCTTTTCCTAATATATGTCCCAACTCTTTAATACCTTCCTCTTGCTTGTTATTCTAAATTTAAAGAAAGGTCTCTGCATGCCTCTTATCTCATCAATACAAAAGGTAACAAGTTTATCTATACAGGAAACTCAGGTGCTCCCCAGGAAGTTGAATTCGTTTTGATATGACAAAGAGGCAACAGAGACTTTAAATTCCTGCCTTTTGTCCCACTGCACCCCTTTTCTCTCTCCTAAAAGCTTTTTCTGAACCACCAATACTGAGATTTGAGACAGAAAGTTCTCCTAATCTTCCTGGAAGCCTGCTTTAAGTAAAATCTGCTTTTCCTCACCAGCCTGTCCCCTGAGCTTTTGTGGAATGCAACAAGTAGTGAAGTCATTTTTTCCCAGTGTAATTTTTTGCCCATGGCTCACTCTTTCCCAGCCTCTTTGTTGTGGAAAAGTACAACTTCTACCATTATCTCTATTCACTATTGATTCTAGTAGTGGTGCTTCTATTAGCATGTAAGTGGATCTAGTATTTGTTTCCAATATGGTCTTAATCAGCTTGCGCTGATGAAACAAAATACCATCAGCTGAGTGGCTTGTGAACAAGAAAATTTTACTTCTCATAATTCTGCAGGCTGAAAGTCTGAAAGCAAGATGCCAGCATATATGGTGTCTGGAGAGGGCTGCCTTCCTGGTTGTGGATGGCTGTTTTTGCAGTATACCCTCACATGGCAGAGAGCAGAGAAGGAAGCTCTCTGTGACTCTTCTAAGGGGATTATCCCATTCATGAGAACTCTGCCTTCATGACCTAATCACCTCCCAAGCCCCACCTCTCAACACCATCCCATTAAAGGTACAGTTCTAAAGTGAATGGTGGGGACATAAACACATTGAATTTATAACAAGTATCTTGTGGCAGTTACTTTGTTTTGAAATTTGTATATTCCTTTTTTCTCTGTATCAGCTGATCTTTACAGGTACTACTGTATCCATTAACTGTAGAAAATAAAGGTTCAAGCCAGGCCTGGTGGTGCACACCTGTAATCCCAGGAGTTCAGGAGGCTGAGACAGGAGAATCTTGAGTTCAAAGCCAGCTTCAGCAATGGCGAGGCATTAAGCAACTCAGTGAGATCCTGTCTCTAAATAAAATTCAAGATAGGGCTGGGGATGTGGCTCAGTGGTTAATTACCCCTGAGTTCACTCCCTGGTACAAGGAAAAAAAAAAGTTCAAACAAATATCTGTCAGTACTTGAATTTGCAATTGTTTTTGTCTGACTACAAAGGCCATGGTTGTTCTATTGTGTTAGGCTAAAGATACATTGTGCCTCATAGCAGGTAGGGTTTATAGGTTTGTTGGAAAATTTCTGGCATGCTAAATAACATTATTTACGAAATAATGAAGGGCATTATTAATCTAGAGTCTTTTAAAAATTTTGCTATATTTTTCTATATGATGATATTGTCTCTGTGTTTTTGCTTGGATTGCATTTATATCAAATACTGACAAACTTGAAATATATTCTCTGTAGAAATTTCGCACATCTGAAATGCAAGATAAAATGAAAGGTGGAACTGCATTTAACTAACCTGAAAGTACTGTTGAAGGACAAGGCTGTCCATGGAGCTGAAGTGACGGCTGATGTCCTTTCTCTCCAGTTCTTGCAATCACACCAGAGAGATTTCAGATATGTTGCTCAGTGTAGCAGACATGAATTTATTAGAAGTAATAGGAAAAAGAAAAAAAGGGGACATTCTCAAGGGAGAAAATGGGTTCTCTCAGAGATGAAAAGGATAGCATACCCAATCCCGCCCTTCTATGTTTATTATATGTCCCAAAGAAGTGTCAGAGAGTGTCACCCAGGTCTACCACCTGACGTTTGACAGTCAAAATTCTGATTGCTTCAGACTTCTGTAAAATATTACCCCATGGAGGAGAGATTTTACTATTATAATGACTTGCTAAAGATCCAAGGTAACTCTGGGTCATTGTGACCCATGCTGACCAGTTCTAATTGGAATTTGTTTTTATTGATTGTATGGTTAGGAAACTTTATTTCTAATTGTCCTTATTCCCTGAGTTCTGGAATCTGGACTCCTGTAAAGGTCACAAAAGTCCCCCCTTCAGGGTAACTTTGTTCTTCTTATCAGCAGGAGGAGTCTTTCAGGCCTGCATTTCTCCTGCAGATAACAGGCTGTTTGCTGAGGAATGTAACATATCCTATTGACTTATGATAGGCAGGGCTGCAGGAAAATTACTTTTTAAAAGAAAGCACATGGGGGTTAGCACAGTGGGCCCAGTTTATAGAATTTTCCCTTTAATCTCATGTTCCCACTGTTCATGTCTATTTGTTACCTGTAAGTACTAACTACTGATAGAATTTTGTAAAATGCCAGACACAAAGCATAAGACAACTTTACATGTGTTGTATAAATTCATTCTGTAAATCTAACAGAACATCTATCAATAAGCATTTTTGCCAAGGTTAATTTTGATTATTTCATGAATTTGATTCATAAAAATATTGGTATTTATGATATTTGCCTCTATTACTATAACAATTTGCGTACTTTAGGTCAGAATTATTAGCTTTATCTATGCTGGAATCTTGCCTAAACTTATGTTAACTGTATTTATGTGCATTGAGCTACAGAGTTAGAAGAGAATTTTCATACTTCTTTTAGTAGTCTTTGTTCATGACAAAGAAAAATATAAACCTAAAATTGACCTTGTAAAATGATTTTTCTACTCTGAAACTAATTCCTTCTTAATTTTATTTTCAAATCTTTAGTTGTATACTTCAGGAGTTCCTTAATCAGAAACTTTCACATTCTTCATCTTTAAAATGAGAGCATTGGAATAGGTCAACAGTTAAATAGTTCAATTTTTTTTCCCCAAAATGAACACTTTTTGTTTTCTACCCCTTTGGGGGCTCCCTGAAATAAAATCAATCTATACTTCTTATCACTGTGTATGAGCAATTGTCTGGGTTTTTTCTAGGACCAAGGTCTCTATTGCATTTTCACATTATGATATGAATTTTTATACTTATACTTAATTTTTATACTTTTCTAAGCCACTATGTAGAAATAAACTTAAAGATCAGCTAAAGTATCAAAATGCTTGGTCTCCAAGAATTTTGTATATGTTACTTATAAGTCCCACGACTACTTCCTGTCCATAGAAACCCTCTCACTGTGAGTTTCTTTTGCAGTTGCTGAATCACCTTGAGGTTGACAAGGCCAGGTGCCTCTTTGTATTTCTTGATTTAGGCATCTTCTTTATTTGAATTCATTGTAGTATTTAATGCAATGCCTCACATATAAAGTGGACTCAAGTATCTTTATTTGTTGGAAGAAGAGGTGAGATGGCATCATGTTGTTTTTGCTTATACCTACCGGTATATTGAACTCTGTGATATTGTTTTAATTATGTAAACAAAATATCAGGTGAATGAATCCTGGAAATTTGATAAAGACATTTATTGTTAAACTAATGAAGAATGTATTAAAACAAATATAAAGTTAATTTTTTCTATTTTTCTGGCATTTGTGGCTTGGGCTAATCATAGGTTAATAAAGGAATGGTGGTTATTCTTAAGTTGTAAGCACTGAAAAAAATATGAAGCAATAAATTTGAAGTGTGGAAATTATAAAGTTCTCTTGTATGTGGATTTTCTTTTGTACTCACATGAGACATTTTGTAAAACAGTGTTCAGCTTTTAAAAGTTGCATTTCATTGAGCATGAAAATACACATGTTTCAGTTTATATGGTAGTATGCTGGGTTGAGTCTTTTGGGATCAAAGATCAAAGGAGGCACAAATCTGTTAAATGAAATATGCAGTAAAGACTCAGTATTAATCTGAATATATCTTGATACACTTCATAAGTTCTGAGTCTTTTTGGGATGTAAGAATTTTTCCAGGCTCTCAAAAATTCATGTTGCAGAAGGCAATTTTATCCAAATCATAAATCCCCACATCAACGTTTTAGAGTTCCCAATTATCCAAATATTCATTCCACTAGAGATAATAATGTACAGTTGGTAAATGTTTGAAAGAATCCAATTTTAAATGTTGCATCTTGGAGGTGACAAATACTACTTACAACATCTAATATCAATAATACCTTGATGCCAAAACAATGATGCTTCCAAACATTATATCCACTCAAGAATGAGCATCTCACATCACACCATGAAATGCATCATTAGAGTTTGCATTTTTCATGAGAATGTCAGCCATTCTCTAAGTCTATATTGTCACAATAAGCTTGCCAAGGAACTGCAAATCAAGACAGAAAATCAAGGGAAAGAAGTAAAATTTTATATGATTGTATTTTGTTGTAAATTATACAATATAAATGAGAGGCATTTTTTCCCTTAGTCCCTAGGGTGTTGTCTGAAAATCTAAACAATATTTCAAGTCTTTTGCTCTTGTGTAGTATCTTAAATGACTGTTCTTATCTACTAAAAGAGAGTGGTCCTTGCCACCAGCAACAACACGTTGTCTGGACATTTTCTCTTCCTAATGTAGGCATACAAATGGTCATAAAGAATCCAAGTTAGATTTCTCAGAGGACAACACAGGAGGAAAATTAGTATCATCCTCTCTGTCAACAGTTCATATATCTCAGGGGGTAATCTTCTCTCAGCAAGAGATCCTCCCTATTCCACTCTGGATCTCAAGAGTTCCTAGAAAGAATGAAGAAGGTCTTCCTAGAAAAATAGTGAGGAACAGGTCTCATTCCTAAGAATCACAACAAACACTGTGCTAACAGATTGCTCTGTTAGGGCATCTGTATCAATTCATCTTACAATTATTGGTTCTTTATGGTGTACCATAATTTTTATTCTACATCTTTTCCCTGGAGTCACTATTTTGTTCGAACATGCTAACTTGAATTAACTTCTCTATTCCTCTTGCCTTACTAAGTGTTGTAAGCATTCATAGGAAGAAAAGATTGCTTCCAGAGGAAAGAAACTTCATCTTTTCCAAAGAAATCACTAACTCCCAGTGTGTGCCGCTCTGCTTGTCAGCTAGTATGCAAAACTTCTCCTCAAGTGCTCAATCGAGTGGTAATCAAGGGAGATATAAGGAGGAGACAGTATCTGAGTGGAATCTAAAATATGGTATGTTAGTTTCCTGGGGATTTTGTAACTGATACCACAAACCCAGAGGCTTAGAACAGCAGAAATGTATTCTCTGATTGTTTAGGCTAGATGTGTGAAATCAAAGTGTTGGGGGAGAATCTGTCCCATCCTGTCCTAGTTTCTGGCGGGTTTTGTCATTGTGTGTTCCTTGGCTGGGCAGGATGATTCCAATTTCTGCCTCCACCTGTGTTCCTGTCTCTAAGAATAGCTTCAGAATACTAAATACTAGTTAAAGTTATATGCTGGGTTTGGAGAGTTGGAAGATAAAAATCAAGTCTATATAATTAAAGTATTGGCTTAATATATTTTCTTAGAAAATATCAAATAGGTTTTCACAATAATTATACCTGTATAATTAAAAAATAATTATGATATCTTCTATTTTTCTTAACCCTCTACATAATTGGTAAAATTATTTTTGTTGTTTCACAAACTACTGTACCATTTAAATAACAAACTCCTTTTCCATAACGGTTTATTTATTTCCTGCCATTTAAAATTATTAACAAACAATACATGCTATTAAGATACGTGATATTTATTTACCATATAGTGGTTCATGATTCCATGTTTCCATACAGGTTGATTCTTGGTAAAAAGAACAACCAACAAATAAGTGGCATTTATAAGAGTTGTTTAAATATCATGTTTCTTAGATGATATGTTTCTTTAAGTATCATTTTCTGAGATTAGATGTACAAGTTGAGGGGCACATTTTAAAGGAAAAACAAAAGGGATTGTGTAAATGAGAATAAATTCTATTTTAATACAGGCATAAATTACTGTGGTCAGCTTTCATTTTTTAGAGCATATTTTTTGTTATAACTTTTTAAGTTTCTTGAAGTTTTATAAATTGCTGGGTGGGGTTTTGTTTGTTTGTTTCTTTGTTTCTTCTGAGGAAAAACTGATAAATGTTTTATTATGTCACTTCTATCTTATATTATCTAATGAAATTTGTATTCCAGAATTTACGTTCTTTTTAAACAAATAAAGCAAGTTCTTCCTGGGCTGATCACTCAACTTTTACCCTTGAATTTCTTTTCAATGAATACAACTTGGCCATTAAATCTCATGCCTTCTTAATTTCTTAGATGTTTTCTTGTCTTTTTTTTATTAAAATAGTTTTTTTTTAATTTCAAATAATAGTTATACATAAAAATTCTAGTTATCTCCAAATTTTGGAAATACCTTTTTTATAAAAAAAATTTCATTTGTTCTAATTTGTTATACATGACAGCAGAATGCATTTCATGTCTTTCTCTTTATGCTTACTTTCTTTTTTTTTATCCATATGCAACAAAATGAAATTAAACCTTTATCTCTCACCATGCACAAAATTCAATTCAAAGTGGATCAAGGACCTAGGAATTAGACCAGAGACAACACACCTAATAGAAGAAAAAGTAAGCTCCAATTTCCAACATGTTGGATTAGGCCCCAAGTTCCTTAATAAGAATCCTGTAGCGCAAGAATTAATATCTATGCTTACTTTGTAATAGTTACATTTTTATTCAGTATTCTGAGAGCACTCATATAATAATATTTACTTTTGCCAGTAGATGTGACTGAGTTTGCAAGATGAAACTCAGATGAAAAACTCAGATATGAAATCTATGTCATTTAATAGCAAATGCATATGTATATTTTAGAGAAAATACAGACATGATTCATATCTTTCGGTGTGAAACATACACTACAAACAATCAAAAATTAATGAAAGGCTCCTCTCTTTATTTCAGTGTTCTTAAGTTCTATAACTATATCTATTTAGTTCTTTATAGATTCTTTTATTACGAATATTTCTAGCTTACTTCAACTCAGGATTTAAAAATAAAAGTTTGTTCATCCATTCTATCCATTCTCTCATTCTCTGATTTTTCCCCTATGGATTTCCTATTGGATGGATGATGGAACATCTGAATTAATCATTGTTTTCTTTTAAATAGTGTCTCTCCTCTCCAACCATCCCCCCCCCACACACACCTAGAGTTATTTGCAGAATTTGCTCAAATTTATCTTCAACTCCTTGTAGCTTTGCATCCATCTACCTATATAATTTTAATAGTATTTTTAATTAAAAAACTCTACTCATTTCTCATAGCACCTGGATTTTGCTTCAGGGACGTATCATGACTAATCTTACTGAAGAGAATAATTATAATTTTTAAATTACTTTTTTGTTCAGAAACCTTTATTTATACCAGGGTAACAAGTGTTGCTCACCAAATAATTCAAGTTCTTCACCAGTTCAGCACTTGCTAAAAATCTTTTATTTAATTAATTATTTTTAAAAATCCATATTAATGTGTTTGAGACATCAGGTATTTCTCTTCCTCTTTGTGAGCAGGGCCACAAAATTAGTACTAGACTGTAATTTGCGTGGAAGCAATATATGTCACATCTAGGTCACACAATTAATTGTTGGTACATGAGCCCTTTGTTCCTTTTATCATAATAATGACGATTGTCTAAGATGGCAATATTGTCATTTGAGATTCTGGAGTTGTGTATTTACCATAATCCGTCCTGATTGATATAGTCAGCCATTTGTTAATTTTAGCCTCTATTATACAGTTGATTTCATTCTTTTATCTTTTTTTTTTTTTTTTTTTTTGTGGTACCAGGGATTGAACTCAGGGGCACTCGACCACTGGGCCACATCCCCAGCCCTTTTTTGTATTTTATTTAGAGACAGGGGTGTCACTGAGTTGCTAAGTGCCTCGCCACTGCTGAGGCTGGCTTTGAACTCGCGATCCTCCTGCCTCAGCCTCCCAAAGTGCTGGGATTACAGGCGTGCGCCATGGCGCCTGGCTTCATTCTTTTATCTTTAAATGATGGATATGCTGGTGGTGAACAGAACAGGTATGGTTTACTTACTTGGACTTACACCCCTTTTCACCACAGTTCCCTCTCTCAAGAATTGGAGAGTAGATTCTGGGCTCCATGCATGTTGGTAGAACATGGCAGTAGCAAGATTTACTCATGTTTAAAGTGAGTAGTAAGTAGTTATTCAGGAAAGGTGAACTCTTGTCATGCTCTGAGTTTCCCATTTTGTGGTCCCTGCTAATATGTGAGCAAACAAATCAGCTCATTTAGATAGCAGTTTTCCAGGATTATTCTACAACTGAATGCCACTCTTTCTTAATCACTATATTTTTAGAGTATAATAATGTGTGGTGGTTTCAGGGATTAACTGTCAAGAGTTTCTATATATAACCTATGCTCTTCTCTTCTTTATCATCTGAAAGCTCACATTGGCTGTCTCTGAACTAAAAAACTCTGAAACTCAGTTTTGGCAGGGAGAGTGTGATGCATCCCACTGAATATGCAACATTTTTTAGTGTGTGTTTTAACTGTACTTTTCTCTCCTTTGAATTGTTTATCAATATAACCCATTTAATTTATATTTTTAGATATATGTCCATATACTATTCTAATACTGCTGTATGATGCCCCCCAAGCTCCTAAGCAGTTATTATTTTCATATTTTCTTTACTATTACTTTAGTAAACTTTTGAGAAGAATGGAAGATAATTCTACTATCTTGAAAATGAAGTCTATATGTGTTTTACGAATGTTTCAATTGCTCTCGATTTTAAAAATTTTCAAGTGTCAATTTCATTTTAACCTTTTGACAAGGAACTTTAGAAAGCTGCCTTATATTCTTGTCAAAGTCTTCCTTTGAGGCTTTAAAATAGCTTCATTTGTATACGTTGAAAATTGCAGAAGGTAGTTTTCAAATAATCATCTACAATGTTTTTCCCTTAACTCCCAGTAATGGCTTTTGACAGAGCAGAATAAGTAGCCTGGTAAACATTTGGAAATCAGGACTTAGTGACAGCAGCCCTACATTATAGTCTTTATTCTCTCAACTACTGACAATGTGACATTGGACAATTCACTTCTCTCTGGTTCTAAGTTTTCTTATGTGTAAATGGAATGAGATTAGTTGATTTCAGACTCTTAAACTTTAGATCTGATATTTTATGATTCCATGATTCTAAGTTGGTAGTAAACTCTAGTTCATGTGATTCCCATAAGAAAGATTCCAATACAATAGACACTCAGAATGCTTCAACTGGTTTTAAATTTTGACATATAATTCTAGAGATTTCATAGGATAAGGGTATTAGCATCTCATGTCTTCAAATTAGATTTTTCTCTCAACTCTTTTAAGATAGATTTGTTTTGTACATTTTGTTGCATAAATTTCAAAGACCCTGAAGAGAAAGAACACAATATACAAAAGTTACTGAAGTGAATTCCACAACTTAAATCTAGTCAAATTTTTATCTTATTTCATTATTCATAAGAAAATATAAATGCTTTACCATTACAAATAGAAGTTTGCCTCATCATTCACAGCCACATTTGACCCATTGATCACCTCCTTTATAATATAATCTTTCCCATACCAAGACATGTGCAAATGCTTGGAACTCTCCACATTTGTTTAACGACCAAATGCATGCCATAGCATATACTGGTCATTTTGTGAAGAATGCACTTTCTCAATTTTGAAGTTTAACCATTCTTCCAAGATTTCAAGACATTGCTTCCTGAAATTGTCCTACCCGCAATTCAGTTCTGCCTTTAGCTGAATAGAAATCTTTCCTTTGTTTTCTTTAGTAATGTATCACCTCTTAAGAACTCTGTAAATTCATGTACTGTGTTTGTACACAGCTTTCTTCTACAACATCTAGTACCAAGACTGTTTGATTATTGGTTTTTTAAGATTATTTTTGTTGTAGGGTGAAAGTTAAAATTTCTGTCTACCTTTCCTGCACTTATGTCTTCCTTAAAAAGTATGAATCAGTATATAAAATAAACATTCTCAAAAATAAGTAACATTTTCCTTCTTTTCTTTTCCTCCATTTTTTAGTTCCCTCTAGCTCTATTATTTCTACTCTTACTAATAACCATAAGAACATCTTAGTTGAAGTTTTATACTTATCAGATTCTTACTCCAAGAAAAAGCTTTGATTAACTTGGTCCATTTCAATCTGATTTATACTCTTTGTATTTTCCTTTGAAATTGTAGTCCTTTGTTATTTTAATAAGGAAATACATTTTATTTATAAGCAGCATAATTTAGACATAATTGAAATACAATAAATTATACATGAAACCCCCACCAAATCAAGAAAAGGAACAGAGGTCACTGAAAGAGTTTTATATATAATATATAACATGTATATTATATATAGACCACATATAAACATATATATCATGTATATATCAATGTACATATATATGGTCTATATAGGTGGAATATTCTTGTGGCATATTAATTCTATGATAAAATATTATTTTAAAAGTCACATTATATTCTCACAATGGCTTTGATGATAGACTGCCTGGTGATACTTGCTGGCAGTGTGACATCTGTAAGAGAGTTAATCTCTCAGAATATGTTTCCTTATCTATAAAATCTATATACTAATAGTATTTACATCAAGTTTATAATGGGAATTAAATGAGATGTTGCAGTAAATTCTCACCAGCATAGAAAGTACTGAGTATCCCACAGGGAACTTAATGAAGACCTCCTCCCAAACAGGCCTAGAAATGGCAAAAAGGAAAGATAGTAGTTGGATCATTTGGCAGAAAACAAAGATCACGCCAGAACAATTGGCTACTCCCTCGTATCCTAATGAATTCCATTCAGTGCTATGGTGATGTGCCTTCATTTAACAGACTCTTTTTGGTAACCAAAGTATAAAATCTTAGTGGAGACCTGTGCTTTCTTTTGTTTTAATTATTCTGACCATCCCTGGCACATATTGGAACCACCTTGCCTAAAATCAGTACATAGTGCTTTCAACATTTGCCTAATTTCTTAATAAAAATAATTATCAGTATTATAGATTTGTAAAGCTGTTTGCTTCAGAATTAAGTCCTTGAGTGAAATTTTGCTGTCAGTAATGTAATGCCAGGGTGTATGTAACTTTGCACTGAATTATATACAGAAGACTTCCCATGTTAATAAGGTGTTCATTGTCTCTAAAGGGCCATTTGCAACCATGATATATATGTACTGGATAGCTGAGTGTCATTTTATTCCTTAAACAATTTTTAAATACTTTTCAATGGATTGAATTTAACCTAAAGGTCTGGGAGAGGAGAAAAAAAGGAGAAGGTAGTTTGATAAGTAAAAGGAAATTGATAATATAATTCTTCAAACCTACTAATCACTGTCTTTCAATGTAGATGTGGTGGGCAGAATTAGAAGAGGACATAAAAGACACTTTGATTTGGAATGGCAAGTGAGCAGAGATGACAAGGAAATAAAAACTGGTACCAGAAGGAGCATCAAGTATGGTGAATTTAGTCTGAGGAGGGTTAAGAATGTTCTCTGCAGTGATTTTGTGTACTGAATATAATAGAGGAATACATGCCAAATTATTAAACAAACATATTTAGGCAATGAAGTTGTGAGAGAGATTTTTCTTTCTTGGACATTTTTGTACTTTGGAATTTTTCTAAAATAAATATGTATTACTTGTGAAATCAGAAATAAATGAAAAATCACAGGTAACCTTCTTGCTTAAAAAACCTTACAGCCAATTTCACACACAATTTAACTTTAAAATAAAACTATTCTTAATTCTACAGGAAGAAAAATAATTTAAATAACAGAGTTCATAAAGAGGTCCTTTCCTATTTTGTTAACTACAGGACTTATTAGAGTACATTACCATATAATTTCTAGTCTAGAAAGGACATGGAGAGGTCATCTCCTTCATTTCTTTATCATCACACAAGATGCCTTTTAAATTATCCAAGGAAGATTAGAATCCATCCTATTTTAGACCTTTTAAGAAGTTGTCATGTCCTTCTTTGCTGGTATGTTTTTACATTTGATAATGTTGGACTGGAAAAACACTTTAATTTCTTTATAATGATGACCTGAAAAAAAATTTTAAAAAGAATGACTGATTTGTAAAAACAGAGAGCATGTTCCACTCCATTGGTTTTATTTTTCTTCAAAATCAAGTAAGATTAATATAAAGACTAAATTATTTCTGTCTCTTTAAGAATAGTCTTTCTTTGTTAACTGGAATTTCCTCTTATCCAGGGCTACTTTATTCTCATTGGGAGGGGCTTGGGACACCCATATGGAGGGACCATCTACTGTGCATTAAGAACATGGCAACTTACAACTAGGCTCTTTTGAGATGATCTTATTTAGTTATCAAATTATTCCCCAATATATGTGTTTTTATTCTTACCCTACAAAGTAAAATTCAGATAGCACCAATGTGATCTTAAGCTTCCTTTGCATGAAATGCTTTCAGAGTGCCCGGTGGTCAAAAGAGGATGCAAAGGTATGTCTCATCAGCATAGCCTACAATAACTGTCCTCAGTATTGGCTTAGTTCTCAGAGAGCTTCTCATATAGGTCCCTCCCAGTTGTTACTTTGGCCTACAGTATTCTTTCTTATCTGAAACTGTCAAAAATTATACATCTTTCAATACTTAGTTAAATACCACCTTTTTTCTACCACTATGAAAGTAAGCCACTCCTTCCCCAATATATTGCCGGGATTTCTAGCTCCCCCTAACCCAGGTTTGGTCTTCTCTGGCCGGCAGAGAAGGCTGGGGGAACATGCCCCAGCGGTGAGGTGATAGCGGGAAAGGCAGAAGTCGACTGGTGGCCACGCTCAGCCCTCACAATAGAAGACAATCAGGCATACACCAGGGAGTCTGGTCAAGGCACGAGCTCAGTTTATTGAGAAAGTTGGACAGCCTTTATAGAAGACACGGGCCAATCAGCAAAGATCATAGGGGCACATAGGTAGCATGAGCTAATCACATTGGCGGAGCCATTAGCCTATCTTAGTGGCAGTCTGACCTCTTTCATACGTCAGGGGAACACCCCTTGGCTAGGCCAAGTTCCCGTATCAGGAAGTGGGAGACAGCCAGAGAGTTTCTATCTACTGGCGTGTTGTTAACGTCCCCAACAATATATAATTATGGTTCTATTACTATACAATAACTATTTAGTACATAGACTATGACATTAAACCTCAATTCTTTTTGAGCACAAGAATATGAATTGTATAGTTATAATTTTCGGGACATGTACATATTAGATGTTCAATAGATATTTATTGAATAAATGACGTAAGGGAGAGAAAAGTCACCTTGATGGCTAGCAACAGGCCTGGCACTTACACCTAGGTCTTGTTTTCTTTTTAGATGTAATTCCATAGGATACTAATATCAGGCAAGATATCAAAATAAAATAAGACATTGCCTAAACCACAAAATGGGCAAATACTGCCCCATCCCCATCCTGACAAGTATGAATACCTGTTATTTCTTTTCTAGCCATAATTTTTAGCTTCTCTTCATCCTTCTAACTTGGACATAGAAATTATTATCATACTTTGATTAGTCTATTTTCTGTTGCAATAACAAAATACTTGGGGCTGGGTAGTTTATAATGAAAAAAAATGGGTTTTTTTTTTTTAGCTAACAGTTATGGAGATACAGGAGCATGACCTGGCTTTTGTGTGACACTGGTGATAGCCTGTGTCAGGTAGAATCAAAATGGTGTAAGTACATGGGGAAGAGATCACATGACCAAACAGGCAGCCAGAAAGATTTAGGGATCAGGCTCACTATTATATAACAACCCATTCTCATGGCAATTAACTCACTCCCAGAGACCAACACTAATCTCTTCCTAGGGTGATGCCCCTAATGACCTAATTATTTCCTACTAGGCCTCAACTTTTAAAGGTTACACTAATACTTAGTACCACCACACTGGGGAGCAAGCTTCTAAAACATAAACCTTTGATTGACCCATCCCAACTATGTCAATATTCAATACCAACTTACTCCATTGTCTGATATGCAGAGGCAGAACTTGCTTCCTGGAATTCTTCTCATAATCACCTAACAAGGCCCAATTGCTATTCTAAGTCCTTACTAACACCATCTTTTGAAGTAGCTCATCATTCCCCTTTGTTCAATTACTCATTTATTTCTGTTGGTCTCATTGAAGGACACTAAGAGGGGGCTGGGATTGTGGCTCAGTGGTAGAGCGCTCGCCTAGAACGTGCACGGCCTGGGTTCGATCCTCAGCACCATAAAATAAACGCATTGTGTACAACTAAAGCAAATAAATAAATGTTTTTAAAAAAAAAAAGGACACTAAGAGAATGAATGAATGACAACTATTATTCCTATTAGACTGTGAGTCAGGGATGGACCATTCTCCTCTGTCTCTATTATCTAGATTTAAATATTAGTCACAAAGTAAATGTGGAATAAGCAAAATAATCTTCACTCTTGTTTCCATTGTCACTTTCCTGTCTGCTAGGTTCACTCTCAGGGACATGCGTTCTCTGCTGCTGCAGTCATTGACTTCTCTTCACCTAGCACTGAAGATCTAGATCCCCAAAGCTTCCTCATTTTTCAGTTTTTATAAACCTTGAAGGCTGTTTTCTTTTGGTAGTATGGGTGACTGTCACCATTTGGTTTTGGTTTTGTTTTGGGGGGGCCAATATGGAGGAAATTCCTTTGGTTTCAAAGAGTTTGTTGATCCAGGTATAACTATATAAGTATAGTTGTAAAAGTTTCAGTTCTTATCTTTATGGCTATTGTGATAAATATCCCCTCTCTCACCTGCTGCCTCATTTAGGTACTGCACATTCTTTATAATACTAAGGAAATATGAATATAGAGTAAGCCTTTCATTTACTACTCCTGTAGGTGAAGGAGCCCCAATTAGGGAGATGGCTATTGCGGTCAGCTGGAAGCCATAAGTTCCACCTGATAATAAGTATGTATGTGATGCACCTGTAAATGCACGTGAGGCACCCGCAAAGCTAAAGGTATATAACCGGGTGAAAGCGGTCGGAGTCAGGAGAAGAATGAATTCATTCAGTCAGTCATGCAGTCGCTCGGTCGGAAGAAGAGTTCGGGTCGGAGAAGAAGAAAAGAATCAGAGCGGCCAGAACGTAGGCAGAGTGGTTACAGAAGAGAAACCAGATAGAAGAAGTAATTCCTGGTCAGAGTCAGGCCGAGGCTCCCGAGGAAGAAAGAAGAAAGAACAAAGAAGAAAGAAGCTCTAAAAGCTAAGCTCTCTCTCTCTCTCTAAAGAAGAAATCTCTCTTTCAAGCTCTCTCTCTTTTTCTCTAAGCTCTAAGAAGAAGAAGAAGAAAAAGCTATCTCTAATCTTTCTCTCTAAGCTCTTTCTAAGAAGAAGAAAAATCTTTCTTTCTCTCTCTAAGCTCTCTCTAAGAAAGTAGAAGTAAAATTAGTAATAGCTTTACTCTGCCTCCGAGAGTTTTCCTCCCGCGGCGCCGTGGCTGGCCATGACAGGCAGCTTACATTTAGGGAAATTACTATTTCCTTAAAAGAAGAATTCCTCTTGGGACAATTTAGTTAAAATATGTATTTACTTCAATCATGCATAAAGTTCTCAATGGCTTCCTATTAGCAATATCTTTGGAGGATACAAGCTCCTTTGTAAATTATCCCCCTTCTATTAGAAATACAATTGTGAGGGATACAATTAACCAAATAGAGTACAATGGTTGCATTCAATTAAAATTTATGACAACAAAAAGATAGACTAAAGTAACAATAAATTCACATGACAGGGGGAGTGGATCACAAAATATCTAACAGTACTTCTAAACTGCCAAGGTCATTATATGGACACAGTGGATAAAGGGAATGTGGTTCCGTGGATGGAACCTGGAACAGAAAAGTACATTCTGAAAAAACTGATGAAATCTGAATTGAGTCTGGGACTTGGTTAATAGAGATGTTTCAATCTTCATTTTGACCAATGTGCATTGTCCACATAAGAGGATTATAATAGGAAAAATGAAACTGGGTGTTAAATGAAGTTTATAAAAGTCTTCAAGAATGTACTGGATGACCATGCAAAATATTTTACAAAAATACAAAGTGTGATTTGTAAAAATAACATTTGTAAAAATAACTGTCTGGTATGAAAATTGACATTTATGTGACATCAAAAGAGCTCAGAGATATAATAAGCTCAGTGGAAAATGTCAGAAAGATTATTTTGTTTAGAATCTCTTGAGAAAGGAAAAAGAAAAGTTATTTAAGTGACTAAGCAGTTTGACTCCTATTGCGTATACAGTCACTGCTTACTTGGTACAGCTGAAATATTTCTGCCATGCTAAAACCAGAATTTACTAATTATATTGTGAGAATTGCATTGTAGCACCAGGTTGAAACCAATTTTAGTAGTGGAATTGTAGGATAAAAAATGTGTTCACTTTTTAAAATATAGTGTGATAAATATTGACAAAATTCCCATCAAAATTATTACATCCATTTATATTCCCAATTTAAAAAGACAACTGATTATTAAGTTAGAATGCAGGTGTTTGCAAAATATATCAAGCCAGTCTAGTCTGTTTATACTTATTTTATGTACTGTTTAAGAATAATTCAAAGCTAGTAATTTTAATCCCTGCTTTATTTCAGTATAGTGATTTTTCTGAATCTACTCAAAATGATAACTTGGCCAACTTTTGTACAAGAAATAAAAAAATGCTCAAAACTTTTTCATTTTGCAAGTACAAACTTCTGCTGCCTGCACATTAGTTTTGCAAAACCCTTCTTCCTTTTTCTTGAATACTGTCATTCTATAATGATATTAAGTAATAACACCCATTTGTAATCATCTCTAATTTCATATTATATAGCCTGTTCCTTGTAGTATGTCTCAACAATGATGAATGATTGCTGTCTCCTGGGATTCATTAATAGAAAAATATCATCTCTGTCTCTTTCATTCAATTTTTGAGTTACACCCTGGGCTATTTCAACTTGCCTTCATGTGAAATTAAGGGTAGTGATAACTTTTATCATCCAGTCTTACCAGTTAGCTTTTGAGAAATGCGAGGAAAATGTCACATTGGGGAAGAAGAGATGTTTGAAAGATAAGAACAATTCTAAATGACTAGCTCTATGGAGATACCAGGAAGAAACATCTCTCAGGAAACTTATTTGGAAAACTAGAAAATATAGGTTTTATTTTCATTTCTTTCTTTCTTTCTTTCTTCCTTTTTTTTTTTTTTTGCACAAACATTCTTCAAGCATTGATAGCTTTCAAAGGTCTTTCTTATACATTTTCTTACTTAATCTCATCTTCATAACCCTAAGAGATGCCAATTTCTGTGTAGTTATATTGCAGAAGAATTTATTGTATGTGCTCTCTTCGACAGCAGCGAAAGATTTGTGGAAATGGCGCGATGGGACCGTTACAGGAACCCCTTAAAGACTCAGTGGACTGCTACTTTCCTAAAATAACAAAATACCATCTGTCAGACAGAATTTGTGTGAAGGGAGAATAATAACTTTTCATTTACTACATATACCAGGAGAGCTGATAAATCTTCTTGAGGTCATGGATGTTTTTTGGAATAGTTTCAATTTAAATTTTATTTGTGAAGATAGCTGTCAGGAGGCATGTGGGAGGCAGTCAGAAGCATGTGGTCATGGTGCCTGCTGTGCACAGCACAGCCCAGGAGCAACACTGAACCCATGAGGCAGGAACTCAGGTCAAAAGGCAACAGCCAGGGGAACTGGGGTGTTGAACCGATTTCCTAAGGGACAAATGTTAGGGATATTTTAAGATAAAACATAAGGGAAATAAATTAGAAACCCTGGATAAATTAGGTTACATTTGTTTCACTCTGAGTTCTATTCTGAACACATGGTCCTGGCAACATTGACAAGCACAAATTGTTAATGATTTAACTGAACTTCAGGGAGTCAGTTGAACAACAAAGATACTGAATGCGAATTATGGGCAAGGTAATGAACTGGGCAATGGTTCTATTCAGGTGCGTCTGATAGGTGGTCTATCCTTGAGGTACTCACAGCCCAGTGGGGAAATCAGGCAACCAATGCAGCTCATTCCAAGAGAACTTATGATGTGTATCCACGGAATTATCTGTACTGTGGGAGCATTTTATTTCGCTCCACCTGCAGCTTTGGAGAATTTTTCTAGAAGAGATGAGACCTGAATTGAATCTGAAGGACAAAGATGATTAGATAGGTGAATGAAGATGGAAGGTCATTGTAGGCAGTAACAATGCCACAAGCAGAATTACTACCTCTCTCCTGACAATGCTATCATTGCCAAAGAGAACTAAGAATGCTGTATGTAGTTAAACACTTACTTGGTAAATGCTTTGTAAGCACTCGTTTAATGAATTTTCAAAGGAAAACTTTAAAGAAGGAGCATCAGTACTCTCCTATCTATTTGAACAAAAGTGAACTTAAAGACATTCAGTAATAACATCTCTCTTAAGCTCTTGGAAGATGTTAAGGGCCAAGAAATAAGTTCTCAGTTGTTGGGTTTATATTTATTTAAATCTACACAGTATGAGTCAGGATATGAATTCAAAATCAGTATATTATACTGTCCCTGCATATATTGCACACATACAAGGAGTACAAGTGACAGGTTATACAGGGGTGTAATTAGCTATCTGTCATAAGGTACAGTGTGATGAGACAGAAATGGAGAAGCAGGTAAAGGCCAGGTTGTATTGAGATGAAGAGCTTTAATTTTGTAGGAAACATGGAGGGGGACATAATGTAACAACAACAACAACAAAAGTAATATTGTTTTGGTTTTCAATGGTCCCTGCTTTAAGTTGTTTTAATTGTAATGTTTTATTTTCCAGCATAAAGCAGCCAATCTTTATTTTTACCTAAGTTTTTTTCATAAAATTTAATATCATTTAAAATAGAAAATATATTAGCAATGAATGCTATTGCAAGTCACAGAATGCTATAGTCACTCATGGCCATTGCAGGATTGGTGAAAGAATCACCTAAGTAAGTCCTATTTGAATAATAGCCCCTTTCAAATGTAATCAGAACATATAACTTAAAATAGATTCAGGAATAAAACTAATTTCATACACACACACATACACATATATCTATATCTATCTATCTCTCTCTCTCCCTCTCTCTCTCTTTCTCTCTCTCTCTATACACACACACACACACTCTCTCTCTTCTCTCTCTCTCTACACACACACACACACACAACACACACACACATATGTAGAGAGAGATCAATATCTGATTTAAACCCATGTTTGAACAGGCATTTAAGTGTTAGATTGTCACCTTCCTCAATATCTGGAGATGAAAATTAATACTGGGTTATAAATTTAATTTAGTACATTGCTACTAAAAGTTTAAGAAAACAAAAAAAGAACAAAAATAATATGAAACTAAATGTATCACATATAATAAGAGCAGGTATGGTTACAGGAAATATTGCTTTTAAATTTGTATGTGAGTGTATGCATTTTCCAGATAGCAATAAAAAATTTCTTCTATGGTTCACTGTATCTGTCTGTGCCCAATCAGGAAACAGTAAACATAGCAGCTATCTTAAAAGACAACATTTAGTAAAAGAATTGTTTACTAGATATTCAGGAAGTGAAAAGGCAAAAGCAAAAATAGTGCAGAGCTGGAGCTGGAATTGCTGAGCTGGAAGGAGGGGTCTCCTCTGCCTGTACCCAATTCTGAGAAAGGCCCCTCAGTTAATGGTGCTGGTACCCCTGGGAGGGCACAATGTGCTGAGTCAGCAAGTGCTGGAAAGACAGTTCACTGCAATCAGTTAGCTACTTGAACAGACAGATTGGGTGACACTGGACAGGAACAAGAAGATAGAAAGAAAGAAGGGAAAGAACATGGGAAAGAGCTTTTCTACTTACCTCCTCTCTGCAGATCCCAACAGGAAATCCAATGGTAAACTGGTTTTCAGAGTCTCAACCCGAGCATCAAGAACAGATGAGAATAATGTAACTGATGCTAAGAGACAATTGTTTAATAGCTGTCACAAGCCAGGTGCAGTGATGCATACCTGTAATCCCAGCTATACTGAGGATCCTAAGTTCAAGTCCAGTGTTAGCAACATAGCAAGACTGTGTCTCAAAATTAAAAAAAAAAAAAAAAAAAAGAATGACCTAGAGATGTAGCTCAGTGTTAGAGCAGTCCTGGATTCAATGCCCAGTACTGGGTGGGTGGGGGGGGGGACTGTCACAGTTAGGATCAAAAATTCCTATCTAGATATTGAAAAAAAAATTGTTTCTTTTCACAAGATATGAGGTCAAGAATACATGATAGCAACTAAAATTAGTTGAGCTTTTTGATTTTGAAGTGTCTCAATTACTTATCTGTAGTAAAGCATATAATTAATTGGCCATGAAGGATTAACCCACCTGATTGTCATGTTTTCTCATAATTGTAGATGTCTTCAATTATGACTCTCCAACTGAGTCACATTGTTCTCTGACAGATAAACTTTTTTCAGAATGAGAAGAAAGACAAAATTGGAAAGAATCTAAATTTTCAAAACAAACAACAAAACAGCAATAAGTGTAACTTTGTGGAATTCTAGACTAAGTGTAGAGTCACTATGCTGAAAGTCAGGCAGAATGAAGAGACCAAGGATAGGGCCAAATACGAAATGCTGGTCAGAAGAGACAACATCTGAATAGGAAAACAAAAAATGCAGCTAAATGAGTGTAGCAATCAAGGAGTCAAATGGAAAAGGCATTATAGGTATTCTCAGAGGTTAGATTAGGGTCTAATTTATGCAGGTGGAAATTTACCAATAAAATACTTCCTGTAACTAATTCCTTTTTGGCATTAGGTAAGTGAACTGTATAGTTGGTTTGTGAAGCAATATTCTTTTCCATTCACAAATCTCCTGTTTTCCTTACTTTCTACTATATGAAATGATAATTTTAAGATGCATACTAAATGATAGATATATCTCAAAAGAGATAGATAGACCAAGTAGTTTTGAGATATCCAATATTTCATTTCCTAGTTCCATTTCATAAATGAATATTCCTCTCAGTTATAAATTCATCCTTATAGATAATAGTGCAAATAGATTATAGATTATAGATTATAGATCCATGCAAATGCACTAGGGCTTATTAAAGGGATGGCTAATAAGGCTGATAAAAATGTTAGTTACAAGAAGTTCTTTGAAAATAGAAGTACTTCTATGAAATATCAATTAGAGATCCTTAGAGCTTGGTCAGTTCTTGAGTAATCTGAATTCAGCCTGGAGGCACAGAATTTGAAAGAAGTTGTGAATTTTGAGGATGATGGATCATATTGGCACAGAAAGGTAAAAATCTAGGAAAAGGCATGTCTGGGGCAAATGTGCAAATGGAATAAAGTTCAATTAAATGTCAGGTGGAAGGGTAATTCCATTTTTCCATTGAATCACATATTATGCTCAGAAACTGGTAGTTCATTCTCCCTAATTGACTGGGTAGATTATTGTGAGAATATATGAATGTCACCTTGAGACCTTGTAGAAAGCCTGATGAATATTGGTCAGCACAACAAATCAGGCAACAGTGGCATTTTCAGTAAGATGAAGTGGCCCCTATTGTTAAAGTAAAAGCCTGTCTCGGAAGGGGTTATTTTTTGTATCTCAAGGTAATATGTGATCTTAGGGCTAGAGAAGTTCTTTTTGGAAATCAGAAGAAATAGCACAGGAGTAAATTCTAGGGTTGTCCATGTCATATGTAGGCCTTCTACTTCCATGGACAGTTCTTGGCACAAGAGCATCCTATGTTCATGAAATTTTTCATATTGTGGTGGGTGAGTCAATGGTAAAAAAACCAGCTAGACATCAATTGAAAATACAAAACTAGAGTTTTATTCTGACAGAGGGAAGAGCTGTGATCTGTTCCGATTTGCAGAGGTAACTGGGCACTTTCAAGGCATGGTGAAGGAGTATGGAAATGGAAGGATGGGCAGCTCAGTTAGTGTCAGAGAAGTGAAAAATTGCAGAGTTCTGGCCAGTGTAGAAGTATATAGTCCAGCTGTGTCTGCTAACTGGCAATGATAAGGTTAGGATTCTATCCTCCCACAGAGATGGGGAGACAGAGCCCCTATCTTTAATGATGACAACATTTTCAGAAGAATGACATTCAGGCCAGGTGCAGTGACCCATGCCTTTAATCCTAGATACTCAGGAGGCTGAGGAAAGAGGATTGCAAGTTTGAGGCCAGCCTCAGCAACTTAGTGAGGCCCTAAGCAACTTAGCAAGAACTTGTCTCAAAATAAAAAATAAAAAAGTGTGGGAATGTAGCTCAGTGATAAAGCACTCCTGGGCTAAATCCCCAGCACCAACAAAACAACAACAACAAGCACTGGATAACTTTCAGGTCATTGAGAAAGAGACTGCTGAGTTTTAGGAGATACAAGTACATCTCAAAGGGATAAGAAAAGATTAACAATCTTAAGCTTTTATAGTAAATGTTCCAGGAAAGAAAGGTCTGGGCCTATGGTCAGGTGTTGGTTAGAATAATCAAAAAATTCTTGAGAGACCTGAGCTTTTTCAGACAGAATCTGTAAACAGAACTAGATGGTCACCATGACACAGCAATGTGATTGTAGCCTGCTAGACACCATGCTAAAGTTTATTCAGGTCTCTTATTGCAGGAGCTTGGACAGTCATTATGTGATCAGAGGTTTTGAGTGTTCTTTTTTTTTTTTTTTTTCCTGTGTGTGTGTGTGTGTGTGTGGGTGCTGGGGATTGAACCCAGGGCATTGTACATGTGAGGCAAGCACTGTACCAACTGAGCTATATCCCCAGCCCTTGAGTGTTCTTAGTCCAGGGTAACTTTACATCCAGCAAGTCAAGGAACAATATTTCTTTGAGGCCCTGAAATCTGGCCCATATAGTTTCATTTTAAAACAGAGCATTACAAACAAATATGTTTATATAATCATTTCATGTACTGGATCATCTGAATTGAAGCTTCTACTGGGTGTGAGCACAGAGAACAAAGCCTGGTATGATACTTCACATGGAATTCTCTTCTCAATTTATTTTGTTGGTACCGGGAATTGAATCCATGGGCACTTTAGCATTGAGCTACACCCCTAGTCCTTTTGATTTTTTATTTTGAGATGGGGTCTCACTAAATTTCTTAGGACCTCACTAATTTGTTGAGGCTGGTCTTGACCTTGTGATCCTCTTTTCTCAGGGTCCTGAGTTTCTGGGATTATAGGCATGCGCTACCATGTTGGGTCTGGAATTTCTTTTCTTGAAATGGAAAACTGATGTCCTTATCTTTATTGAGAGCCATTATTCTTGTCTGGTTGTATGTTTTTTGTGATTCTTTCCTTTGGGAGGAATAATGTAGTTTGAAGGATCTTCTAGATTGTAGAATTTTAAAAATATATGTCCTGTGTAACAGAGGATACTGAAGAGATGACAATAATGATCATAGGAAGCCAAAGACATGGCTTTATGATAAGAAACGGCACATGTCTTGGCACCAGAGCCACTAGACTTTCACTAGAGTAAGTTGGCTTTCTTATTTATTGACCTAGGGTGATATTTAAAATTTCTAGGGATGTCAGAATCTACTAGGACACATTAAACACCTTGAACAACTGTTTTTCAATAGTCACTCACAAAATTTAGTGTTTTTTTTTTTAATATTTATTTATTTGCTTTAGTTGTACACAGTGGGTTTATTTATACGTGGTGCTGAGGGTCAAACCCGGGCCACGCATGTGCTAGGCGAGCGCTCTATCGCTGAGCCACAATCCCAGCCCACAAAATTTAGTTTTGAGGTGAGCACAACATTTAAGAAAAATGTATATCATTGTCAAGTCACTTGATATTTCCATCACCATGAAACCAACTCATTATTTCCCTCTTTTACTATTTTTGGTCCTATATTTTTGTAAATTTCTTTAGAAGTTTGGAGAAATGCAAAAGATTTAATAAAATATAGTCGTCTATTTTTTTTCCACTCTGTAAAGATAGCAAACATGAACTCGCCAAGTTGTATTGAGTTTTTCTTGGTTTGAAAGCAAGTATACCCAGCAGTTATATAAGGTGTACTGTCTCTAACACACCTCCCATTCATGGCACTTCAAGCCTTATTGTTCTTCATGGCACCCGTTCAAGCGGGTGCCTTATTCCATAATATCCACTTAACACAATTCAACTCATGCATTACACTTACCTGTCTCTCTCTCTCCCAATGTGAAGACATGAGCTAATCAGCTATCTCTATCACCAGAATAGTGCCTGGTGTGAATGGCTGTTTAATCAATCAAACTCTATTTACTTAAGTAATTAAGTGAGTGGAAGTGTGATGGAACCACACTAAAGGAAGTATTAAAACATTCTTGTAATTGACTGTCATGGTTAAGTAACAGGACTGGACTGTCTATCACTCCTCCATATCAAACCCTTTTATTTTTGCCCTTCCAGAACTATTTGTAAGGACAACCTATTTTCTATAACAAAGCCAAAAAGTGATATTGTAATTGTTAACTGAATCTAACCAGGGGAGGCAGGTAACTCCAATGTCTGGCCATTTCTTATATCGTTCAGGGTCTTGCCAAAAATGCACCCTGAATTCTGCAAGAAATCCTGGCTTCCTTTAGTTGAACTTTTCTCTTGTGCCAACCATGACACCATTTTGGTTATGGCTTAATTATTTTTTTCCATTTTTTTTTTTTTTTTTGGAATAAGCTAGAATTGGGCCCTGAAATAACCTATCAATTTACTTCCAATAGCTTAGGTAAATCCAAGCATTAATGTATGTGTGTCTAAAGAAGGAGGGGAAGGAGGGTGGTGAAATGCAAGAAAGAGATAGTTATTGTGAAAGTTTTCGGTATTCAAAGCCCCAAGTTTCTAGTAGGAAGTGTCAAAGTGAGGTTTATAAATTTGTCCAGGTTAGCAACCCTATTGTGTGAACAGTATTATCAAGAAAAAGTAGAGTTCTCAGTCCAAAGGATATAGGACTCCCCCCAAAATAACCCATTTCTTCTGAATATAATTTGGTTTTAAAAATACGGAATATATAGTTATATGTTAAAACACGGAAATTTCATTCTGACCAGCAGGACTGGGAATGAAACTATATCTGGGGTATAGTATATAGTCTAGTCTAACCATTTTTACTTCTGATAAACTTGATCAAAGATTTAAGTACATGAATATAATTTGCAACATTGCCTTAAAGTGACAATTAACTTAAAAGTTGATGCTCAATAACTTTTCAAATCCTGTGTGGACTTTAAGACTCAGCTCCAGTGTTGTCTCCCACCTGAGCGATTCTCCAACAATTCAGCTTTTCCATTGCTGCTACAATTACATCCTAAATGATCATTTCATGTGTTAGTTTTTATTGAATGTAATATTGTACACAAGTAGGCTTAGAACTTGTACAATTCAAGGTGATCTTTATCAGTAGAATTTATGCATTCTGCTCTTCAGCAATTGAAGCTTGAATTTCTCAGTGAGTTTTCTTTGAAAAATTTTCCATAGAGTTTTAATAAGTGTTTCACAGATTTCAAAGGAAAAAAAAACTCTAAAAATTACTTTTTATTTTGATATTTCTCATTCTTTTATATGCTACTACACATTATGGATGTTTAATATGGGAAAATGATATAGATCTCTATATATGTATCTGTCTAGTCTCTTCATAGACTTCCTTTGTTACATTAATGCTTTTTAAATTTATTTTTATTTTTATTTTTATTTTGGTAGTGTGAATTAAACCCAGGGGTGCTTTACCACTGAGACACATCCCCAGAACTTTAATTTTTAATTTTTTTAAATTTTGCTTTAATTTTTAATTTTTTTTTTTTTTTTTTTTTTTTGAGTCAGGGTCTCACTGTCTAGGGATTTGCTGAGTTGTTGAGGCTGTCTTTGAATTCATGATCCTCCTGCCTCAGCCTCCTAATACAGAGGAATTGTAAGCATGCGCCACTGTTCCTGACTTACATTAATATTTTTTAAAAATGTTTTTTGGTAAGATGCTTGGAAGAATTATTTTTCCAGTAGCATATCTAGTAAATGTCAGGGACATTTTGAGGACCATAAGCATAATTACTGTTGTGACACTGGTTTTACTTACATACCATATTGAGTTCCAAGTAAATGAAAAAACTGAAGGGACTGAGATAACTTTACCGAATCCTAAATATGTACAATATACTATGCAGAGGATTGTATATGTGAACTAACTTAACCTGTGCAACATTTCTATGTCATCTTTGGTATTTTACCCATTATATGGTTGAGGAAACTAAATTCAAAGTGTAATTTTCCCAAGCTCAAAAAAAGTGAGTTGTCCAAGTTTGGGTATAATCTCATCTTAGGTTACTCTAATTTATGACATACCCTGTGAAAACATTGCCTAATTTATTTCATTTGTTATTTATATTCAAAAAAAGACATGAATTTAAATTTTCTCCTGTTTTATATATTTTATATGAATAACGTGGGGAAGGTTAATTAACTCACTTAAAGTTATGTGAGCTAACCTCTAATAGAAATCAGATAATTCAGTTATAAAATGCATTTTGCTATAAGATAACTCATATCACTGCATTACTTTCCATATTTCAATATTAGAGACAATAATAATAAAACATTTTCCAGAGATTAATGATCATATGAAATTAACTGTCCTTAACTCTGCCTTCCACCAATTGACTCTTCTTTTTTTTGTCATTAGTTGTTTCAGACATAATACCGTACACATTTGAATTGCTATATCTTGAGCAAACTTATGAGTCTGTTTGGTGGACATAGTAAAAGTATTCATCATCCGTATCTTAATTATTTTTTCTCCATATTTCTTATAGAATTAAAAGATGCTAAATTATAAGCTTACTTCATTCTAATAACTGTACATATTTGTAAAATTTGTTATGGTTGGTGTGGATGGAATTATATCATCCTAAACTTTTCCCTTAAGCCCTTAGTTATGGATTAGATGGTAGTGGTCCCCCAAAATCTCATATGTGAAGCAATGTAAGAAGGTTTAGAGGCAAAATGAAACGATTGGGTTATGAGAACCTAAGCCTAATTAGTGCATTAATCCCCTGATAGGGATAGGGTGTAGCTGGAGGAGGTGTGTCATTGGGAGCATGCCTTTATGGCATCTATATTTTCTATGGTGAGGAACTCTCTCTTTGCTTCACAGTGGCCCTGTCCTGAGCCACTTTCTTCTACCACAATCTTCCAGCATGATATTCTGTCAAACCTCAGGCTGTGAGGAATGGAGTTAGGCTTCTGTGGACTAAGACATCTGAAACTGTGAGCCCCAAAATAAAATTTTCTTCCTCAAATTGTTCTTTTAATGCTGAAATATTAGGAGGTGACATAATTAGATTATGAGCGCTCTCGCCTGCTCAGCCTATCGCAGTTTGACTGACTGTAGGCTGGTGGGTGTGTCTGGAAGAGGTGGGTCATTTGGGCCCACCTTCGGCTTCCCTGAGGCCCCTTACCTCTCACTCTCTGCTTCCAGATTCCACCATGAGCAAAGCAGCTCTTCTTTATGGGGCATCTTCCCCCATGATGTGCTGCCTCATCTTGGGCCCAGTGCAATGGAGTTGGCCTTCTATGGACTCAGACTTTGAAAACATGAGCCCCAAATAAAATTTTCCTTCTTGAAGTTGTTCTTATTGGGTATTTTGGTCACAGAAATGTAAAAGCTAACTAAACCACTAATCTTCCAAATAGTAACTTGACTGAAAACTTCTTTTATGGTAAAATTTAAATGAACTAATTCTAGGCAATACAATTTTTTTTTCCCCAGCAAAAGACAGATGACTTTTGTGACCAAGTTGGCCTCCTATATCTGATTTTTGCTCCTACATCTTCTGCTAATTATCTGAATATGTCAGATAAAGTTTATAGTATTCTATATACTCAGGCAGATAAGGTAAAGGGGAAGTGTTATATTAGTTCACTCTTAGAAGTTGTTGAGCTGAGGAACAAAACTGCAAAAATTAGAGTTTGATGAATAATTTCTTGCTTATCTTTGAGAAAATCACAAAATAAAGCCATGTCTTAAGTTGATGTCTTATTTGACCTACACAGCTTATTATTTCTTTTCATTCTAAATTGTTGACTTACCTTTTATATCACTAAAAATATCACAAGCCACCAAAGCTGTATGATGGCTTTTATAATTTCCCATGAGTGAGATATTTCTTTATTGAGAAATGTTTTAATGTTAAAATAATTGGGTTTATTGGTGGCTATTGAAAAGCATCTAAGTGACATTGCCTCCCAATTGTTCTCCATCCCATTATTTACACAATCTGTAACATTTACTCTGAGGAGGTTGGTGCCTCACAAAAGGGAAAGAAAAGATGTCTCTGTAGTTAATGTCTTTGATGTCACTTTGCAATCTACCACTTAATGTTTCCTTTGATATTGTTCTTTCTTATGCAAAATATATTCTATTGCTTATCTAACAATGAGATTGTCACTGGTAATGCAGCTCACTTTCTTGCTTGCTTTGCAGTTTGTGGTAGACAAATAGTGTGATTTGATTTTGCAGTATTTAATTTGTTTGAAGTGTGACTTCTATGAAAAGACAAGAAAGTTAAAAAAACTAATGCAACAAAACAAACTGAAATAGAACACATGCTCAAGTATGCTGTTTTTTAAAACAATTGAAACCAGTGTATTTTTTGAGAAATTTTCTTTGTCTATAATATCTTATATATCATGAAATTTATCACAAGCTACCTGTGATACACATTGTCATTTTAAAAGTTTTCTAAGTCATTGGTCAGATCTAAGCAGTGGAAATCAAAACTCATTTTTCCTGGAGACCAATCTGCTTATGGCATAACATGCTGAGAATTTCAGGTAGATTTCAAATAATAAACTCTGGAAATAGAAAACTCACATGAACTAGGGAGGCAAAATTCACCATGACTGACTAGATTTATCTTGCCAAAACAATAGAAATGATGCACTTGAAAACTGAGTGAACATCTTAATGACTTGGTACCTAATGACAGAGGAAGGGGCAGTTTTGGGTGATTATATCAGATAGCAAGATTAGATGATAAAGAAGAGACTGCTAGGCAATACTTCTTGTTACTATTCCTGAAACATAGTAACCCTCTGTATCTACTGTTATTACATTATTAATCTATACCTTAGCTGACTATTGTTTGAAGGAAAAGATGGCAAGGACAAAACTTCATTTGTAAAAATTGAAAAGTGAGCCAGGTGTGGTGGCACATGCCTGTAATCCCAGCAGCTCCACAGACTGAGGCAGGAGGATCACAAGTTCAAACCCAGTCTCCCAAAAGCAAGGCACTAAGCAACTCAGTGAGTCCCTGTCTCTAAATAAAATACAAACTAGGCCTGGGGATGTGGCTCAGGGGCTGAGTGCCCCTGATTCAACCCCCACCAGCACCCCCACATACTAAAATTGAAAAGTAAAAGGAATTAGAGAACTACTTTTTCTGCATGGGGTATATAAATTTTTAAAAACTTGTTATTCATTTTATTTTCTTCCTGAACTCAAAAATCTATAGATTAATTTGACCAAATTGTCCAATCACTGAATTTTATACCTGTACACATCTACATGAGCAAAATAATTTTGAACAGATAACTTAATTCATACAGAAAATGTGTGTGTGTGTGTGTGTGTGTGTGTGTATGTCTGGGAAGTGCACACACGTGTGCATATTCAGAAACATGCAGGCCTACAATGTGTCACATCAAAATTTAATATTTTATGATCTGCAGCGATCAGCAGGTAGAAGTGACTTGATATTTTACCACGTGACTTCCATCTTCAATCTTTCTCCATGCGTTTCCTCCACTGTCATAAAAGAAAATGTAGAATAAAATTCTACTCTAAAATGATCTCCATATTCTGGGCCCACATCTATCTCCTTGGGTAAACTACCTGATCAATTTTTAATTCTATTCCTGAGCTATTTCTCTAATAGCCCTTTTCCCATCAGTATTTTGATCTCTCTGATTTCTGTCTTATCATGAGTCTTTGATAATATATTATTTCTTCACCTTCTAGGGTTCTAAAGGGTAGATAAGAAATCATAGAAAATAAGCTTTATCAAAACCTTTTTGACATTTGTGTTTCTACCTTCTTTTTTCCCATAAATTTCTCAATCTTGTCAGTTTTCTGATCTAAAACAAAACAGCAGGGGCAGTGGATGGAGAGAGAATGTCATCCATGTTCAGTTTCTTACAAAATTCTAATACTTTTTTTTTTTCATTTTTCCAACATTTGATATTTTCCTCCTTCTAAAAATTTTTTTTCTGGGTCCTCAGAATCTCCTGTAATTCTTCAACTCCTCAGTAGCACATTCATTATTATCTCATTTATTGTTTCTTCCAACTATCCCTAATGTTGAAGCTCCCCTTACTTTATGCACATATATCACACTCAAAATATAAATCCTATAACTATCACGTCTCTTTATGTCTTACTCTTCCACCCAAAATATGTTTGCTTCTGAATTCTCTGCATTAGTTAGTAGCACAACCAACCCTTAAGTAGGTAAGTCAAAAACTTTATCATGTCTCCTTTTATATACTCCCAATGTATTCAATATATTCAATGAATTTTTAAATTACACCTCCCAAATCTCTAGCAGGTCCATTTTATTCCCTGTCACTACTGCCAGCACACTCTCCAAGACCACAGGCATCATTTGGACCACACTCTTCTCCATGCCATCACTGCGACAATCTGAATACAAACACAATACTCGCATAAGCTTAGGTCAGGCCTGTGCATGAAACACCAGTATGTAATAAACACTAAAACAGTTTATTTAAATTGCATTTAATTGTACTAAGTTCTTTTCTTTCTTCCCTTTTAAATCGTCAAACTTGCTGGTGAAAATGAAACAAAATAACTGAATTGTCAGAAAAACACCATCACTCATCAATATATGTTTTTGAGCTTGAATGGATCTATGGTGTCATAAATATCCCCAAACTAAAACCAAATTATCCTATTTATTAAAGACATATTACCCTTATAATAATAGACCTAACATTGTTTAAGATGGTAAAATGAATAGTGAGTTCATAATAAGGAAAAGGAGATTTTATTACCTAATTTAGCAATTTTCTTATTTCATATTATACATTCAAAATATCATTGGAATTTTTAGAACTCATATATATACTAAAATTTGACAATTTGAAAATACTTTTTCTAAGTAACTGTAAGAGTAAAGTCCCGATTATAAGTAAATTATCCTCTTCCAAGAGAAATGAGCATCTCTTATTAGGCATTATTTTCATTCTTTAGTTTGAATTGTAGCTAACCAGGACATATTGTTTAATATATGATAGTTGAATGAATGTCTGGTTCCTAAGCTTTTCTCTAGGCAGTACTAAAAAACAAACAAACAACAAACAATCTTTTAAAGACGTCTGTTTAAATCTGGTTGAATTATTTCTTGCCTACTCCCACCATACTTTTATTTATTGTCAGTCTTTGTAGTTAATCCATGCTTGCAATTTAATATATTTGTTGATATTGCACTACAAAGTTTCCTTGAGATAAACTGCAAATTTCCACATTATGTTCTAATAAATGCCTTTACACAAATATCATTTTTTATGGGGCATAAATTAGAAAACAGTGTTTGGTTTAGTACTATGTTAGCTTATTTGTGGTTGCCTTTTCTGATGATAAAATATAATGGCTAAGAATTTGATTTTAAGACTATTAAAGACCATTTCCAAACATTCACACACTCTTAAGTGAATTTAATTTTCTGTAGTATAATTATAAACAACACTAATTTTCATAAAGCTAAGTTGTGTATAGGAGATTCTGAGGTAGTTAAATTTTTATAGCTCAGCATTGGCAAGCCAGTTCTTCATATAGATAGCTCAAACATAACTTCAATTAATTATTTCTTTATTCAAATAATTACTTATGATTTATAACCAGTAAAGGAGCTACATATGGTTATCATGAGATCTATGCATGTTGCCTGCCTGGGGCCCTTCCTCTAAAAAAATTAAAAGTTATAATTCATCATTGTATTGGTATAAATGTGAATATAACTCAGGCTCCAATTATTTTTCTATCCTGATTAGTATTATGCTGTTTTTCTTCTGATTTAAAAGAAATTAAAATCAAGTCCTTTCATGGGTCCTTAAAGTTACCATAGGCCCAAGGAACTAAGCCTATTGTACCTAGTGGATAAGCCATCTCAAACCAGTATGCCAAAATGAACAGCTTTTTGTTTTATAATTTTCTTATTTCTACTTTTAATATATACGCCCAGAGGGCTGGTTCAGCATTGGATTTTGAATAACACAAAGGAGCAATTCATCCTGGATTATTGACTACTTACTCCTTTTAGGTGATAACTATTTAAAGATTTTGAAGTCATTGAGTCAGTGAGAGTAGAGAGAAATAAAGACTAATTCTGTGTTTGGCAGTAAGTAATAGGCAAACAGTATAGCAAAACCTGCCTCACAATTAACACTTTGTTTCAATAGTAGCAGAAACTTCTCCAGTGAAGGGGTAAATAAAGTGTACCTTAGACAAGATTCTCTGTTAAAGGACTGTAAGAAACACCCCACCAAACTTCCAAGGGCTATTGATTGATTGGTATTATGATAATGATGAGAATAATCTCAATGCATGATTGAATTTCTGACAGGAAGGAATTTTAGAAGTTAGCATTATTAGGCCTGTTGGCCCCAAATATGAAGCTTAAAAATCTATTAGTTCTTTCCTAATTTATTTCCTGATATTTGCAAGTTTTGGATAACACAAAATGTAAAATCCATCAGAAAAATATAAAATATATTGAGCTTTCTGTACTTTAGATGCTTTCTTCCAGGTGATTTATAACTAAACAGAAAGATGTTTATCAGTTCAGCATCTTCTCAATAGTATAAAATGACAATTTTTAGAAGTATAAAAGAATTTTTGATTGAAGTCTTTCAATGTGGAAAGAGTTATCAAGACATGTCTATGCATGCTTGCTTATGTAAATATTAAACTACAAGAATAGTCTGTACTTTCTTTAGAAAAAATATTAGTTTTTCAGGAAAATTTGCATTGATATAATTGCAAATGTAGTATTAAATTCCACAGCGAAAATCAACAATTGACTGATTCACTCAGTGAAGCATTTGCAGCAGCTTTGAGATGAAAATTAGATGAATTTTAACAGTATATTGTGAAGTCTAAAGTGTTTATAGCAGTTCTTCTGCTATATATCAACATATTTCAACTGAGACAATTTGTGATAATCACTGAACCTGAGCAACATGAAAAAGTTTCATTCCTTCAGGAGACATTGAGATTTATAATTGGGTTATCTCACTGTCCTTCTGCTGAGAAAATATGTATTAACTTTACATTGAAGCATTACTATGATTCTACCAACTAGAAATTGATATTTGAAAAGAGAAGCAACGTGGAAAGAGGTAGGGCCTGGGGTTGAGACTACACTGGGTTTTCCTGCTGGCTCAGCCAGGATTCAGCCTTAGGAAGGCTGCTTTCAGAACATGTGTACTCAACCACTGTGCTATGCTATCTGGAGAATTGAGTCATCCCACCCCCATTACCACCACCAACAAAAAAAATGTGGAGAAGATAATTCCAGGCACACACATTTTGAACTATCGCTGCTAGGGTTTGGTAACATGTGTCAAGCTTTTTCTCTTAAAATTCAGAGTCACAGGGCACAGAGTAAATATTTATTACTTGTGTGTATACTTGCATACATAAAATGGAGGTAAAAGGGAATAAATGTTTTGGCAAAAGGACTTCCATACATTATACTTACTAATGTATTAGCCCAGGTTAAAATTATTAGTTGCCCTAACAAATAATCCCTAAGTCTCAAGGACTGAGATAATAAATGTTGTTTTGCTCACTAACTTAAAGTCACAGGAAGATTATTTTTCCCTGACTTCACTTTGACCTTTAAAAGAATGCCATGGTCATTCTGTCTTTAACCTGTCATAGCTAGAGGCACTGAAAGCTGTATTTTCCAGTATCTGAAGAAAAGCATGGTAAGTAAGAATAAATTTAAGAAGATCCAGCCCTTACATTTGAAACAATCTTAGAATTAAATGTTTCGGCCTACAAGTTCAGGATCTAGTGTCCTACCAGCATATGTAATCTAGGTGCCCGTGGAGCAGACAGCCTGCAAACATGTTGGGTAGGGGAAGTTGGTGAAAGAGTTGTCAGCTTGAGCAAGGAGTATTGACTAATGTTGCAAAACACCATTAAAATAAAACCAGACTGATTTTTAAATTTTCTCTGCAGATAATCTTCCTTTTTATTTTCTTTGCCCAAAGTAGATACCTTCTAGATCATGCTCTTGTTGTAGATACTTGATGTGGTAGAGAGTGGCTGGAGGAGGTGAGAATTGGGGCATGGCTATGGGGTATATATTTTGTTATCTGGAGAGTGGAGTCTCTTTCTTACTCTGCTTCCTGATCATGATGTAAGCTGCTTCCTTCCACCACACTCTCTTGCCATGATGTTCAGCCTCACCTGGAACTCTGATAAATGGAGCTGGACTTCTATGGACTCAGACCTCTGAAACCATAAGCCCTAAAATAAACCTTCCCTCCTCTATAGTTGTTCTGGTAGGGTCCTTTAGTCACAAAGGCAAAAAATAGCTGACTAATACAATATTCTACACCAAATATGTGCTACTTCAGCAATAGAAGCCCCATTTGAAACATTGGATTTCAGATTTAGATTTTTGAATTGACAATCATCTTGAAATTTCACCTCTAACCCTGGCTTGCTAGGTGGAGCCTAAAGAGCCATTAGATAGTGCTTGCCATTTTGTTTTCCAATTTGGTTCTCAGTAGATATTTAACACATCATTTTAAAAATCTTTTAAAATATTTTTTTCTAAAATTAAAATCAAGCCAAAACAAGAAAACTCCATAGGTCATATCTGTCTTTTTTTCCTGACCTCTGCATTTCTCCACATTTATAACAGCTAGAATTTTGCTTTAATTAACCAGATTCTCTAGAACTTTGGTGAGTTTTCTGATTAGAATATGGTCAGTTCCAGGATGTCATGAACACGTATGTTCTTTCCATGAGATTAGTATTCTCTTTGTACCAAAAGTACCCTCTTAGGAATTGAACAATAACTATGTGGATATTACTTTTAGGCATTAGTCCGAAAATCCTGGTCTTCTTCCCTGACCTTTAACCTTCTGTTGTTGGATCACTTTCCCATATCCTGTATTCAGCCAGACACATGTCTAGTCCTCCTCAGTACCAAGTGGGATGCAGTTATTTCCAATTAAGACACAAGCAAGATCCTGGGAAGATGGCCACAGGAGGGAGGTGCTCTCTGGACACAGTTGCTAAAAGATGCGGAGTGGGAAGTTTGAATGCGTTACTAGCAATTCTATTACAACTGAAAGGGAGCGAGACATTCGTGCACCTCTGGACAGTGAAATACAAAGTTCTCCGGACCATGATGAGCAGGGGCAGAGTCCAGTGGTCCACAGTCCGAAGCAGCACTGTCTGAGCTGCAGGCGCAGCTGCCCGATACCATCTCGGCAAGGAGACGATCCACACAGCGGCTTTGAAACCAATCAAGGAGGAGGGATAGAAAGAGGCCTAGAGGCGTGGGCGATGTCCACGTAGAGCTCTTTCGCACAGCTTGCCAAGCCGATCCTGCACGCTCTGGACTGACACAAGGGTCTTAGGAGCTGCTGATGAGTGGGAGGAGAGCATCCACCGCCATCTTCGAGAAGTACAGTGGATGACCCAGACAAAGGGGAAAAGACAGAAAGGAAGAACAGCTACAGACATCCAGGGAGCCGCCAACGCTATGAAAACAACGCAAACCTGGGTGAGGCTCAGGTAACTAGCAGGGGAGGGCGTGTCTGAGGCCAGCAAGCGGCCACAAGAAACTACAACTGTGGGTGGGCATGGGGAAAGGGTGCCTTCTGGAGGGTCCCCTTCCCGGTGCCATTCATCTGCTGACACACAACACCCCCTGAGCCACTCTTCCGCTGAGCCATTCTGCTACTGGCCTAAGGTGCAGCCATGACTCCACTAACAGGATCGAAGACTGTCTAGATGTGATCTGATACAATTGGCTTAAACTGGAAAGGAAAAAAGAGGGGGGCTACCCAGGGCCCGTTTTATTTGAGACTTGGGGTTCGACTTTATTTTTTCTTTTTTTTTTGTTGGTTTGTTTGTTTTATTGGTTTTCAGAGTTTTTTTGTTTGTTTGTTTGTTTTTCTTTTTCTTTTTTTGGCTTTGTTTTGTTTTGCTTTTTTTTTTTTTTTTTTTTTTTTTTTGCATTGATTGTCAGTGTGTTTGCTTCTGCTCCTTTTTTCTTTTTTTCTTTCCTTCTTTTCTTCCTTCTCACTTTTGCATCTTTTCTTCCTCCTTCATCTTTCATATTTACACCCTGCCAGTGCATACTAAACAGAGGCAAAAACAAGTTATAAGCAGAACTTGGGATTTCTAGAACCGGCGCAATTGAACTGGCTAGCAAAACGGTGTTATATATAGTTTACTCTCTATTTTCTTGATTCTCTCTCTCTTCTCTCTTACACCAATTTCTACTCTTTTATCATTTTTTTCTTTTCCATCTTACTTTATATATAAATTGGTCTTTCCACCTAATTGTCTACTTCATTCTCTTTCTTCTCTCGTCTACTGATACTAAACCACTTCCACTAAACCACTTCAATAGAACTCTCTTTTCATACTTTCCAAGAAAGAACAAGTCAAGACACTTTCTTCTTCCTAAACATAACACCTCTGTATTGAATACTTGAAGCTATAAAACCCCATCAGAAGCGGACAGAGTAAATTGGAAATAATATCTGGGTTAACCAAATCTGTACATTGTGATCAAACTTGGATTTTCTGAATAGAAAGTGTTAGGTTTTAAAGTGTAAAGGAATTATAAGGGGATCTGATAGCATTGTACTACAGGAACAACATAAGGCTTTAAGGTAAAATCGAAATAGTCAAGGTCGCACAGTGCAGGAAGAAAAGACACACAAGCAACATGAAAAAACAAGGGAAGAAAGTGACACAAACAAATCAAGATACCTCACCAGTAGATTCCATGGCAAACACAGTTGGTCAAATGCCAGAGATGGAATTTAGAAATTACATATTCCAAATTATTATGGAACTAAAGAATGAACTCAAAAATGAGATGAGGGAGCAAGTACAGGAGGCAAAGGATCATTTTGACAAAGAACTCCAAAAACAAATACAGGAAGTAAAAGATTACTTCAATAGGGAAATAGAGGCTCTAAAGAGAAACCAAACAGAAATTCCAGAAATGAAAGAAGAAATAAACCAAAATAAAAGTTCAATTGAAAGCATCTCCAACAGAGTAGACCACTTGGAAGAAAGAACCTCAGACAATGAAGACAAAATATATGTCCTAGAGAAGAATTTAGACTATACAGAAAAACTCGTTGGAAATCAAGAACATAACATCCAAGAATTACGGGACAGCATAAAGAGACCAATCTTAAGAGTGATTGGCGTAGAGGAAGGGGCAGAGTTTCAAGCCAAAGGAATGAGTAATTTATTTAATGAAATAATTACAGAAAATTTTCCAAACTTGAGGAATGAATGGGAAAACCAAGTTCAAGAGGCATACCGAACACCAAAAAAACAAAATCTCAACAGATCCACACCAAGACACATTATAATGAAAATGCCTAATATACTGAGCAAGGAGAGAATACTAAAAGCCACAAAAGAAAGGAAACAGGTTACATATAGGGGGAAACCAATCAGACTATGTTCAGATTTTTCAATGCAGACCTTAAAAGCAAGAAGATCCTGGAATAGCATATTTCAAGCTCTGAAAGAAAAGGGATGTCAACCAAGAATCTTATATACAGCAAAATTGAGCTTTAGATTAGAAGATGAAATAAAAACCTTCCACGACAAGCAAAAGTTAAAAGATTTCACAACTCGAAAGCCAGCACTTCTGAACATCCTGGGCAACACTTATCATGAAGAAGAAGAGAAAGATAACAATGAAAATCAACAAAGGGAGATATTAAACTAAGGGAAATACCAACCAGAAGAGAAACCAAATCAAGCTAAAGACCATAATTCAAATAAAAATGGATGGGAATAAAAATCACATCTCAATAATAACCCTGAATGTTAATGGCCTAAACTCGCCAATCAAAAGACACAGATTATCAGAATGGATTAAAAGAAACGACTCAACAATTTGCTGTCTCCAAGAAACACACCTCATAGAAAAAGACATCAACAAACTGAAAGTAAAAGGCTGGGAAAAGTCTTATCACTCACATGGCCTGCAGAAACAAGCAGGGGTTTCCATTTTCATATCAAATAAGGTAGACTTCAAACCAAAACTAATCAAGAGGGACAAAGATGGATATTTCTTACTACTTAAGGGGACCATTCATCAACAGGAGATAACAATCATAAATCTATATGCCCCAAATAATGGAACACCTACATTCATCAAACAAACTCTTCTCAAGTTCAAGAGTAAAATAGACCACAACACAGTTATTCTAGGGGACTTCAACACACCTTTTTCACCAATGGATAGATCATCCAAAAAAAAGCTAAACAAAGAGACTTTAAGCCTCCTTAAAACAATTAACAATTTAGACCTAACAGACATATATAGAATATTTCATCCCTCAGTAAACGAATACGCTTTTTTCTCAGCAGCACATGGCTCCTTCTCCAAAATAGACCATATATTAGGTCATAAGGAAACTCTCAGCAAATATAAAGAAATAGAGATACTACCCTGCATTCTATCAGACCATAAAGGGATGAAATTGGAAATCAACAGCAAAATAAGGATTAAGAAAAACTACTCCAACAACTGGAAGCTAAACAATATGCTACTGAATGAACAAGGGGTTGAAGAAGACATCAAAGAGGAGATTAAAAAATTCATAGAGGTAAATGAGAACACAGATACAATGTATAGAAATCTCTGGGATATTATGAAGGCAATAGTAAGAGGAAAATTCATTGCACTGAGTTCATTCCTTAAGATGAAAAAAAACCAACAAATTAATGACTTAACATCACACCTCAAAATACTAATAAAGAAGAACAGACCAACACCAAGAGCAGTAGAAGACAGGAAATAATTAAAATCAGAGCAGAAATTAATGAAATTGAGTCTAAGGAAACCATTCAAAGAATTGACAAAACTAAAAGTTGGTTCTTTGAAAAATAAACAAAATTGACAGACCCTTAGAGATGCTAACGAAAAGAAGAAGAGAAAAAACTCAAATTACTAACATTCGTGATGAAAAAGGGAATATCACAACAAACACCTCAGATATACAGAATATAATTAGAAATTACTTTGAAAACTTGTACTCTAATAAAATAGAAAATACTGAATGCATTGACAGATTTCTAGAGTCATATGATTTGCCTAAACTGGATGTGGAGGCTATACATAATTTAAATAGATCAATTACAAGCGAAGAAATAGAAGATGCCATCAAAAAGCTACCAACAAGGAAAAGTCCAGGACCTGATGGGTTTACAGCCGAGTTCTATAAGACTTTCAAAGAAGAACTAATACCAATGCTCTTCAAACTATTTCAAGAAATAGAAAAAGAGGGAGCTCTTCCAGACTCTATGAGGCCAATATCACATTAATTCCAAAGCTAGGCAAAGACACATCCAAAAAAGAAAACTTCAGGCCCATATCTTTAATGAACATAGATGCAGAAATCGTCAACAAAATCCTGGCAAATCAGATACAAAAACATATCAAAAAGATAGTGCGCCACGATCAACTGGGGTTTATCCCATGGATGCAAGGCTGGTTCAACATTCAGAAATCAATAAACAGAATACATCACATCAATAGACTTAAAGACAAAAATCATATGATCATCTCAATAGACGCAGAAAAAGCATTTGACAAAATACAACACCCCTTTATGTTCAAAACACTAGAAAAACTAGGAATATCAGGAACATATCTCAACATTATAAAAGCTATTTATGCAAGGCCCCGAGCTAACATTATCTTAAATGGAGAAAAATTGAAAGCATTCCCTCTAAAAACTGGAACAAGACAGGGATGACCCCTTTCACCACTGCTATTTAACATAGTACTGGAAACTCTGGCCAGAGCAATTAGACAGATGAAAGAAATTAAAGGGATCAAGATAGGAAAAGAAGAGCTCAAATTAGCACTATTTGCTGATGACATGATAATATACCTAGAAGACCCAAAAAACTCTACCAGAAAACTTTTACAACTAGTAAATGAATTTGGCAAAGTTGCAGGATACAAAATCAATACACATAAGTCAAAGGCATTTTTGTACATCAGCGACAAAGACTCTGAAAGGGAAATGATGAAAACTACCCCATTTACAATAGCATCAAAAAAAAAAAAACCTGGGAATCAATCTAATGAAAGAGGTAAAGACCTCTATAATGAAAATTATAGAACACTAAAGAAAGAAATTTTTGATGAACTCAGAAGATGGAAAGACCTACCTTGCTCTTGGATAGGTAGAATTAATATTGTCAAAATGTCCATACTACCAAAAGCATTATACAGATTTAATGCAATTCCAATCAAAATCCCAATGTCATTCTTCAAAGAAATAGAAATAGCAGTCATGAAATTCATCTGGAAAAATAAGAGACCCAGAATAGCCAAAGCAATCCTGAGCAAGAAAAGTGAAGCAGGGGGCATCACCATACCGGACTTAAATTATACTATAGAGCAATAGTAACAAAAACAGCATGGTATTGGCACCAAAACAGACTGGTGGACCAATGGTACAGAATTGAGGACACAGAGACTAATACATATAATTTCAGCTATCTTATATTAGACAAAGGCGCCAAAAATGTACAGTGGAGAAAGGATAGCCTCTTCAACAAATGGTGCTGGGAAAACTGGAAATCCATATGCAACAAATTGAAATTAAACCCTTATCTCTCACCATGCACAAAACTCAATTCAAAGTGGATCAAGGACCTAGGAATTAGGCCAGAGACAATACGCCTAATAGAAGAAAAAGTAAGCTCCGATTTCCAACATGTCGGATTAGGCCCCAAGTGCCTTAATAAGAATCCTGTAGGGCAAGAATTACTACCAAGAATTAATGAATGGGATAGATTTAAACTAAAAAGCTTCTTCTCAGGAAAAGAAACAATCAGTGAGGTGAATAGAGAGCCAACTAATTGGGAACAAATATTTAATACATGCACATCAGATAGAGCACTAATTTCTAGAATATATAAAGATCTCAAAAAACTTTACACCAATAAAACAAATAACCCAATCAATAAATGGGCTAAGGAATTGAGACGACACCTCTTAGAAGAAGATACACAATTAATCAACAAATACATGAAAAAATGCTCAACATCGCTGGCAATTAGAGAAATGCAAATCAAAACTACTCTAAGATTTCACTTCACTCCAGTCAGAATGGCAGCTATCAAGAACACAAGCAACAATAAATGTTGGAGAGGATGTGGGGAAAAAGGCATACTCATACATTGCTGGTGGGACTGCAAAATGGTGCAACTGTTATGGAAAGCAGTATGGAGATTTCTTGGAAAACTTGGAATGGAACCACCCTATGACCCAGCCATCCTACTCCTGGGTCTATTCCCAAAGGACTTAAAAACAGCATATTACAGTGACACAGCTATCTCAATGTTTGTAGCTGCGCAATTCACAATAGCTAGGTTGTGGAACCAACCTAGATGTCCCTCAGTACATGAGTGGATTAAGAAAATGTGGTATATACGCACAATGGAATTTTACTCAGCAATAAAAGAAAATAAATTAATGGCATTTGCAGGTAAATGGATGAAGTTGGAAGACCTAATGCTAAGTGAAGTTAGTCAGTCTCAAAAATCCAAGTACCAAATGTTTTCTCTGATATAAGGAGGCTAGTTCATAGTATTGTTGGATGGGGTGGGGTACATAGGAGGACTAGAGGAACACTAGAATGGTCAAAGGGAAGGGAGGGGAAGGGAGGGAGCAAGGGGGGAGGGAAGGGGAGAAAAGGAAAAAAAAAAAAAAAGAAAAGGTGGTTCAATGAGATGGATATCATTTTCCTAAATGCATGATTGAAGACCTGAATTGTACGAATATACTTTGTATACAAACAGTTGTATGTAAAAAGATGCTAAATACATGCACTATGAGTTGTACATATTAAAAATTATAATAATAAAATTAAAAAAAAGAAAGGAAAAAAAAAAAAGGCACAAGCAATGATTGTCAGATAAGTGATCCAGAAAACTACAGAATCTAAAGTTGGAAACTAAATTCTAAGCATTTTTACAAAGTATTTTTTTTTTTTTTTTTTTAGATTTTTATCCTTTTCAAGGAACAAATCATGAAAATGACAGTTTCTAAAAATTTGAACATGATCATTTCTAATGTGTTGGAAATCTTACATGTACATGAATATATATCCCTTGCCTTATATCAGACTTTTTGAAAAGCTTCTTTTTGATATAGGAAAGGAATGATTATCTGTATTGGTGAGGAACACAATATTTTTAGAAAAAATGTAATTTTCAGATAATCCAAAAATTGGATTTTCTCTGGTAGTTTAAGTTCTGTTCCCTATCAAATACTTAAGCTTTGGATTTCTTTTTTATCTCTTGTAGAGACATAGAAATAGCAATTTTAAAAAACCTGTAAATCACATGAAAACAGAAAAAGAAAAAGGACTGCTTAGAATCAACCAAGGATAAAAGAAAGTCCAATATAATACTTATCAACTCTACTTCATTTGTGATGAATTAAATCTTATAGAAGTAAATTGGGAGAAAAGATAGCTTGGCAATGGAATTAATTGTTAATAAAGGAAAACAATTTAAATAGCATATATTCATCTTTAATTAGACAATGTAGTTTAAACAGTGAAAGAGCCAAGACCTCTATACCAGGTAACCAAAACAAATATTATGGGAGGGTTTTGTTTGAGTTGTTATTTTTGCACTTTTTATTCATTTACTTTTAATGGACACATAAAAGCAAAAATTTTAATATTTATGTTACTGTAAAAGTTTTGATGCATGTGTATATTATATAATGTTCATTTCAGGTTAAACATATCTATTTCCTTATACATTTATTTACAGTGAAAACTTTCAAAATGCTTCCTTCTACCTTCTTGAAATATATAGTGCATAATTTTTTTCTACATTCACCTGACTCTACAAAAACACAAAAGAAATTCTTGCTTATAACTATAACTTAGTACCCATTTATGAACCTTTCTCCATCCCTTCCCACATAGTACTGCCCCTGGCCTCTGATTTCAATCATCATACTCTCAATTTCTGTGAGATCAGCTTTTCTATATCATGCCACAGGTTAGTGAGATGATGTGACACGTGTCTTTATATGCGTTGATTATTTCACTTAAAATAACAATCTCCAGTTTCTTCCATGTTGTAAATGATAGGATTTCACTCTAAATGACTGAATAGTATCCAGTTGGCATATGTACATTGTCTGTATTCAATCATCAGTTGATGGACACTTCCATTTCTCAGCTACTGTGAATAGTGTGAATAGTATGCTGCAGTGAACACAGGAGCGCATAGTCTCTTCGACACAGTGTTTGCACTTTCTTTGTATAGACGCCCATGAGTGAGATTGCTATGGTGTTAGTGGATCATTTGGCAGCTCTATTTTTACTTTTTTTAGGAACCTCCATACTCTTTATCCTAATGACTCTCCTAATTTATATTTCCCATCAACAGTGTTCAAGTGTTTCCTTTTATTCATGTTCTGGCCAGTACATTTTATCTTGTCTCTTTCTAATAATTGCCCTGTTTTACTGGATTGGGACAATATTGTGGTTTTGATTTGCATTTCTCTCATAAGTAATGATATTGAGCACTTTCCCCATACCTATTGGCCACTTGTCTGTCTTTTGAGAAATGTTTGTTTAGATTTATTTCCTTTTATTCTCCTACTGAATTTTTGGAATTCCTTACATATTCTGGATACTGACAAACCCTTTTCATATGTATATATTACAAGTATTTTTTCTTTTATCCATTTATATAGATTGTCTCTGCACTCTCTTGTTTCCCTTGCTATGCAGAACATTTTCTTTTAATCTAATGCAATCATATTTTTCTATATTTGCTTTTGCCTTCTTTATGTTCACGGTCTTATAAAAAAATGATACCAATTCCAATCACTTGAAATGTTTCCATTTTCTCTTCTAGGAGGTTTATAGTTTCAGGTCTTATAGTTAAGTCTTTAATCTATTTTGAGCTGATTTTTGAAACTGGTGAGAGATTGGGACCTAGTTTCATTCTGTATGTGCATATCCAATTCCCCTAGCTCCATTTATTAAAAACACCATACTTTCTCCAATGCACATTCATAGTACATGTGTTATGTACTATGAACCCTATGAACCCATGCTATAAATGCATGTGTTTATTTCCCAGTTGTCTATTTTGTTGCACTGGTTTATGTGCCTGTTCTTCTAATGCCATGCTATTTTGATTACTACTTCTTTGTAGCATATTTTGAAATCAGATAGTACAGTGCCTCTTACTTTGTTCTTTTTGCTTGAGATGGCTTTTGCCATTGGTATTTTTGTGGCTCCATGTAAACTATAGTTTTTTTCCCTAGTTCTATGAAGAACGTCCATTGATATTTTGTGAGGAATTGCACTCAATCATTAGATTACTTTGGGTAGTACAAACATTATAACATTGATTCTTCCAATCTGTGAACATGAAATGTCTGCATGAATGTGTGTGTGTGTGTATGTGTGTGTTTGTGTGCGCGCTTTACTTTCTTTCATTAATATTTTATAATTTTCATCATAGACATATTTTACCCCTTTGCTTAAACTTATTTCTAGGGTTTTTTTTTTTTGAGAGAAGGGCAACACATTTAGACCTTTTCAATGAAATTCACAACACTTTCTTATCTCAGCACTGGAAAGTATGCCTACAATTTTTTATTACGGATGCACTTTAAAAAACATTTCCTGTGACATTACAGTAAACATCTTTTTTTTTTTTCCCAAATAGGAATAGTCCCAAATTCTTCTTCCAAACTAAAAATTCCATTTCAGTAAATACACAAAATTACAGTAAACCAGACCCTTCAAAGGACAGCGAAGAAGCCTTACAACAGTTGATAGAAAGAATTGATATTTAAAAAAATTCCCCACTGTTAGGTACAAAAATTGAGGTTTTTTTTTTTTTTATTCCCAGGTGTAAGTTGAATAAGAAATAGAAATTTTAAAAGTTCAATTGCTTATTAAGATGTTTTATTAATTTGCCATATGGATTGAACAAATAGGAATATGGTCTAAATATATAAACTCAAGAAGCACTATATAGTTGCCTTCATCCTTCATGCTAAGAGATTTAAAAGCTTAAGAGTCAAACAATACCAAATATGTGGGTTTCAACTATCTATATTAGGCATTCACTGGCTTTAGCTAAAATATATCTGGAACACAGACAAGTGATCACATATATAATAATGTAATTATTACATACAGTAATTTTTTGAAATATATACTTTAGTGGAACAATCCTGAAGGATATGCAAGAGGAAAGGCAGATTATCAGTTTAAAGTATCAACCAATTTTTTCAGATACTTTAATTTCATGCTCTAAAATCTAATTATATTTCTCTATGCTGACAATTTCATGTTAAGAGAGTACATAAATTGTGAAGTAAAAGAGACTTAGGTGACGTTTTGTTTAATTATGTCTTTATTTATCACAACAGCTTTATAAATTGCCTAGCATGTCAACTGCTTCATGGAAGTCTCCAGAAATGTTCATGCATAAGGATGTTGCCTTAGATGACTTAAAATTACCCAAACACTCAGGAGGCTGAGGCAGGTGGATCGCGAGTTCAAAGCCAGCCTCAGCAATAGCAAGGTGCTAAGCAACTCAATGAGACCCTGTCTCTCTCTAAATAAAATACAAAAAAGGGCTGGGGATGTGGCTCAGTGGTCAAGTGCCCCTGAGTTCACTCCCTGGTATCCCTTCCCCAAAAGGACATAAAAAAAAAAAGTAGTTTTATTTTTGTGGTATTTTAGTGAAGCCTTTAAAAAACCCAAGCAGTTTGAAAAATGGGGTAACAGCAGCAGATACAGCAATTGCATTTAGAGCTATCAACATAGAAATTCACTCAATTATGAAGTCTTGCAAAGAAGTTATTTTTCTTTCTCAAAATGCAGGGATACTAATATTCTTTACTTCAGATCTGTCATTTTTTCCATCACTGTCTTATAATAATTCCTTATTTGTTCCATCTAATGATGGTTAAATAGACTTATCCCCCACCCCCCACTATATATCACCCCAGAGAAATGATCAAAATGGACATGTCTTCATTTGATCATCTTACTACACTCTACCATTGTTGAAGTCCACTGTAAGCCAATGAAGCTTTGCCCTTTATTTTTATTAACTTAGGCCATGACAGATCAGATTCTCCTTTTTGTGAACAATATACAATTGATCTCTGTTCTTTCATGCTTGAAATCATTTGCATCAATACAGTGAAAAAGATCACTTCCTGTAAGACAGTTGAAATCGTTTGGATTTTTCAAAATTTGCATTCACATCTTACTGTTGTCAACACAAAGTTCAAAGAAGACATAGTCCCTTCTCTGAGAATACTTTGCTAAAGCAGGTAATTGTGAACAGGTCAGGAGGTTCAGTAAATGGATGGGCAAATCTCTGTTGGGGTGGCTGGTAGATAGTCACTTCTTTCTGATAGCTACTCTATTTATCAATTAATCAAGGGGACAGCCTCTTCTATCCCGCTTCAGGGGACTGTGTGAGGGCTTTCTCTGCTCCCCACAATGCACAGAGGAGTAAGAAAATGAGAGGTAGCTTCTGGGTGGGGTGAAGAGAAGGGAAAGGGGTATGGGGAAGACTAAAGGAAGTACATAGGAGCAGGAGTAGTAAGGCTGTCATGTAGCTGGTGATGGAGAAAATTCCCTCCTTGGGTTTTTGTTTTTTGGTAGTTTTATTTTTTGTTTTATTAGCTATTGCAAATGGGATCACTTTCCTGGTTTCTGTTTTAGGTAATTCATTATTGGCATATATCTGTACTACTGATTTTTGGATGTTGATCTTGTATTCTCTGTAACTTTGCTGAATTCATTTAATAGTTCATATATATACTAATAAACGAACACACACAGACACATAGACAGTTTTTGTGAAAATCTTTGATGAAATTGAGGATATACTCTCCACTGCTACCTAAACTTAAAGTTTCTGTTGTAAATTGGTGTTCAATTTTGCTAATCATTTTTCTATATGCATTGATAGGATCATGTAATTTCTTTCCTTTTTAGCTAGTTGATGGATAGTATTAATTTATTTCAAATTTGAACAAGCCTTGCATACCTATGTAAAATTTTACTCAGTTGTTATGCAATTATTTTTATAGATTATTGCACTGGATTTGCTGATTTTTTTTTTTTTATTTTTTGCATCTATGTTCATAAAAGATTAGCCTAGAGTTTTCTATTTCTGTGTTGTATTTTCTGGGATTTATTTATTCATTTGTATTGGGATAATGCAGGATTCGTAGAATGAGGTGAGAGGTTTCTCTTTTTCCTATTTTCAAAATAAGCCTGTGAAAAAAGTATAATAATCTCTTCCTTAGATATTTGTTTGAATTTGCCAATGAGCTTGTGTAGGTTTCATGCTTTCTGTTTTGGGATATTATCGTTCCAACTTTTTAATCAATACAGGTCTGTGAAAATTGTCTATTTCTTCTTGAGTGAGTTTCAGAAGATTAATTAAATCTTTGAAGGAATTGATCTACTTTATCTGGGTAATCAATTTGGTGGGCTTAGAGTTATTCGTGATATTCCTTTATTATCAGTGTCCATGAATGGTATCTACAGTTATGTGACCTCTTTCATTTCTAATATTTCTGTCCTTCCTTATTTTTATCTTAGTCCGGTGATATATTTAATCAAGTTTATTACTTTTTCAAATAAACTTTTTTGGTTTTCATTGATTTTTTTTCTCTTGGTTTCCTCTTATAATTTCATCATTGATTAATGCTCTCATTGTTACTGATTTTACCTAGCTTATTTGAGATTTAGCTTTCCATTTCTAGCTTCCTATGTTGAGAACTTAATTGACTGATTTTAGATCTCACTTATTTTCTCAAATGTACTTTCATTCAGTGCATAAGTTTTCCTTTAAATGCCATTGTTGGTTGTATCTCACAAATTTTGATGTTTCTTTCAATTTGATTTTATTGCAAAGGTTTAAATTTCTTTTACATTTCTTATTTGACCCTTGTATTTAGAAATATGTCATTTAATTCCCTATATTTTGATATTTTTTCTAGTTAGCATTGTTTTTCATCTCTAATTCATGTTGTAATACAAGATATTGCATAATTTCTATTCTTTTTAATTTGTCAATATGTGTTTTATGGTCCAGAATAGAGTCCATCTAGGTGAATATTTCATGAAAGTTTGGTAAAAATATCTATTCTGCTAGTGTACAGTCAATAGATATCCACTGTATTCAGTTGATTTTTTTATATTTAAGTTCTATGTTCTTATTGATGTTCTGCCTGTTGGCACTATGTATGTCTGATACAGAGGGATTAAAGTTTTCAATTATAATGGTGGATTTATCTTTTTTTTTTTTTTTTTTTTAATTATATTTTTGTCTCATGTAGTTTGACACTCTGTTACTCTGTTGTTAGGCCCACATACATAAAGGTTTTTGGGTTTTAGAGCTTTATGCTTAGTAGCCTGGTTCATCTCAACAAACTCATACTGAATTTGATTTCAATTCATGATCATTGCTGCTTTTTATTTGATTTTTTTAAATTTTAGTTCATGATCACTGTTTTATGTTTTTTTATTTCTTCCTTAACTTTCTTGACTTCTCCACCCTGAACCCTTAGTAATTTTAATACAATTTAGGTTTTCCTACCCTGACACTTGTTCCTACAGTGTCTTCCACTTTGAAATCTCTTCTCATACCCCTTGAGTCCCTGTATTTGCCCATCTCTCCCATTGGAAGCAGCAATTTTCCCTTGGGTACTTACCTATCTTATAGACCAGAGAAAAGTATTTTGAGTTTTTATTCTCTTAAGTATTTTACTTATTTGGGCAGAGAAACAAATTATAAACTAGTTACATGTGAAGGATGGAAACAAAAGTTTCTACAAGTCTTTTTTTAGAGGAGTATTTTTTTCCTCCTACATGAAAATCTAGAATTAATAATGCTGGGGCTGGGGTTGTGGCTCAGTGGTACAGCCCTTGCCTAGAACATTGTGGCCCAGGTTCGATCCTCAGCACCACCTAAAAATAAAAAGGCATTGTGTACAACTAAAACAAATAAATAAATATTAAAAAAAAAAGAAATGCTATGACATACGTAGGTGTGTGTGTGTGTGTGTGTGTGTAACAATGAGAAACTGACTAAAGTTTTTTTTTTCTCAAATGATTGAAATCACTTACATCCCAACAGCATTGTGTGAGGTTTCAAGTTGCTTCATATTCTTTTCAACATCTCTGCCACGTTGTCAATATGTTTTTGAGATTTTATATTTTATTCATTTTACTGTGTGTAGAGAACTCTCTTAGTAAAGTTTTCATTTTCTTTTTAATGGGGACTAATGATGTTGAGTACTTTAACCATTTCTATATATTGTTTTGCAGAATATTTCAAATCATTTGTCCATTTTTGTTTCTATTGCTTGCTTGTCTATATATTAACTTGCAGAGGTGTGTGTGTGTGTGTGTGTGTGTGTGTGTGTACATGTATATTTATTACAGGTAAAAGTTATTAGTTATAGAAACATATTTATGCAAGCTGTGCCTTGGGCATTCATGTGCTAGGTGATCTCTTTTGATAAGAATGTTTAGTGACAACAAAGGCTACTTTGATATTTTCTAATTTTATTCTTGGAGCTTTCTGAGAGCCCCATTCTAAGAAATCTTTGTTGACTTTAGGGTTCAATCCTTCCTATAAGCTTAGAGTTTCTTCTTATAATTTCTTTTACAAACTTACAAGTTGAATTTTATATCTGCAAATTGGAGGTGATTTTTTTAATACGGACATCAAGTTTTCCTAGAACCATTCTTTTTTTTCTTTTCTTTTTAAAAATATTTTTAGTTGTCAAAGAATCTTTATTTTATTTATTTATATGCAGTGCTGAGACTCGAACCCAGTGCCTCATACATACTTGGCAAGCACTCTACCACTGAGCCACAATCCCAGCCCCCTTCCTAGAACCATTCTTAATATGACTTACTTGTACCCATTAAATTGTTTTGGCATTTATTCATTGTATATGGGTGGTCTTAATAATCAATTTTAGACACATATTCCATTAAACTACTTGTGTTCCTTTAGTGAATACTATTCTGTATTAATTACCTAGGGCTTTAATCTGGTAATGTAACTCTTCTATTTTTTACTTATTTTAAAATACTCTTACATGTTCTATATCGTTTGAAGTTTCTTATCAATTTCATGATGTACATTATAAAAAACTAAAATTTTGGTTATAATAATATTGAATTATGTATCAACTTGGGGAATGCCTATATCTGAACAATATTGGACCATCTGCTCAATAAATATAATGTACCTACCCATTTTAATGTGTCATCTCTGATATTATTCAGCAATGTTTTCTAGTTTTCAATATCCATTTTTTGTCACATTTTTTTCTAAACAGTCTCTGTGTAGGTGCACTATTGAAAATGATATTGCCTGCATCACTTGCCTCAGTTCTTTGCTTGACTCTGAACCTTCAACCTACTTCATACTTTTGCATCTCATTTAATGAAGCTCTTTAAGTTTCTCTGATTCTACCAATCACAATTGACCAGTCTGTTCTACTCAGAATAAGGCACACATATGCACCAGTAGGGTTTCTTTAAGTATCTTAGTCTTGACTTTAGACATTGGCAATCTTCACATGTCTGTGCTCAAGGGACCACAGATCTTAGTCATTCATTCCAAGAACAGATGACAGAAGACTCAAGCTCCATGTAACGTTCGGGTATCTGAGTTCCCTTCCTTTCTCCTTCCCTGTTTTCAACATTCAACAGAACTGCTGTGCCCGTGCCTAAGAAAAGGTCTTACTTAGCAATGGTATTCAGTCACCAGTCTTTTTCATGAGCTCTGTGAAGTTCCACACAAAAGTACAGGCAGGGTAGTACTGACATTTTTGTATAGGACTTTTAGGGATTCAAAACTCCCATGTCAGCCCTGAAGTTACTCTTAAAAATGTGTTCAATTTTTATCTCATTTAATTTCTTCCACCTCTTTGGCATTTTTTTTTCCTCTTCCCAGGCTTTCCTAAGATTTTAATTTGCTATATTTTTATTACCTCTGCTTTGTGATGGATATTTAATAATAAACAAGAAAACTATAATTTGTAGGTTTTCTGTTATGCTTTTATGGCTAGAATGTCATTGATATTTTCTTATAAATTTGTACATCCCAAGAAGAAACTGAAGCCCCATTTTTAGTTTTAGCTTTATGCCCTACTATTTCACCTAGAATTCTCTTTCAGGGGCTGTCATGATTTTCTTTTTATCCAATTTTTTTTGGGGGGGATATATTTTATAACATTTCTGGCATTTAATACATGCAGAACTTGGTTAAATTTTTAAACTGTTGTTATTTACATATGAAAACCTATTAAATCTACAGCTTACAGATAATATGCTGTCTTAGGAGAAAACTGGGAAGAACATGGGGCATAGAACTAGATTTCAATCTGACTTTGACATTTATTAGCTCTATAACCTTGAGCACATCCCCTAACTTTGCTATTTCTTAAATAGTTAACTTCAAAGGAGAAATTAACACATGTACCACAAATTATTCTTGAGCATGGATTGAGGTAATGTAAATATGTGGAGGAAAGTATATGGCAACCAGGTGATTGAAATATTTTCCTTTAATCTGAATATACACCTACATAACAATTGTAGATATAGTGAATATAATGTTAAAACTGAATAAATGACATATTTTAATCATGCCTACAAACCATGCACTATAGACATATTTTCATTCAAAAAAATTTTTATTATTTTCTCTATGTAGTTGTTTTAGTTGTATATTACCTGTCATGGTTTATATATATATATATATATTTTTTTTTTCTTTAGACTATCAGTAACAGCTGTTCCAAAATAAGAATGGGTAAAGGGTCTGGTTGGCTTATGTGTTCAAGGTTCTCTTCTATTGTAACGCAATGTGCCTTATGGCTAATAAGGGTTGATTTGGCCTTGAACTTACAATCCTCCTGCCACAGTCTTTTGAGTTTCTGGGAATACAGGCATGTGCTCTTGACTTCAATCTATGATTTTATTATTTTTTCCCCTTTTGAATTGCATTTTCTAAAACCTCCAAGGCAATTTTGAGCCAAAGAGATGAAAACAGATAATTTTTCCTCACTTCTAATTTAAGGGAAAACATGCAGTTTTTCTTCTGTAAACGATGTTAGCTGCAGTTTACTCTCTAGCATCTTCTAGTAATACCTTTGGTTTTAATACCAGGGAATGCTGACTTCATATAGTGAGTTGAAAAGGGTTTCCTACTACTGTGATTTCTGAAAAAGTTGCAGAATTGGAATTGTCTTCAAAATGTTTTCTGGAGTTCTCAAGTAAAGTCTTTTGAAACTGGAATTTTTCTGTGTATGAAGGTTTTATTTACAATTTCACTTCCTTTCACAGAGATAGAGGTATTGGGCTACATATTGCTTCTTGAATGAGCTTATTAACTTCTTGTCAGATATTTGTCTATTCGGCTAAATTTTTTAATCTATTGATATAAACAGCTTCAATGTGTTGCCTTATTAAAATGATAAGATCTTCAGTGATGTGCTCTTTTTCCCGATATTAATAATTTGTGGGCTTTTCCTCTACATCGTCCAATGAATTTATCAATGTTACTCATCTCAAAACAACACCTATTTTTCCATTGGCTTTTTGTCTTCTTACTTCTTTGTTTCTTGCCCTTACATTTATTAAATTTATCTTTTATTTAGTTTAATGTTTTCTATAAGACAAAATTTTATATATATATAGCATATATATGTATACATATATAAGCCATATAATTGTATCTATAAAATAAAACACTAAATTGGTTGTTAGCTATTTAATAATTTAAAATTTTAAATAATTTAAGTTAGAAATTTTGGGCCTTATTGTGTACTCTGTTTTTGAAATAAATGGATTCAAATTTAATTTTTTTCTCTCCATTCACCAACTGTAGTTTAAGATCAGAAATTAACATGTTGATTTCTTCATTGATACTAGATTAAAGGTATATATTATTTACTTTCTCCATATTAAGAACATTTTGTATATCATTATGTTACTAATTCTGAATTTAATCCCACTATAGGTAGATAGCATACATCCTATAATTTAAATTCATTAGAATATTGAGATTTGTTTATGGCCCAGAATATGTATAGCATATTACATGTTTAATGCATACTTGAAGACTGTATATTCTGTTATTGTGGTAAGGGTGAATTCCTACCAATATTAATTTATTTTAGTTTAATAATTTTTAAATTTTTAAATTCTGAATTTTCACATATTGTACTCTCTCAAATTATTCAGTCACTGAAATTTGAGTGTACTTTGTTAGGTTCAAATACAAATTAGAATTCACAAAAAATAAGTTCTTATGATACTGATGAACCTGGGTTTAGTGTATTGTCACAAAAAAACTGAAAAAGTTAAAAAGTTAAAACTTTTTTGAAACTCATATTTCTTAGATTAACATTCACAGCTGTGTGTGCATAAAAACTTGAATGAAATAAATGTTTCTCAAATTTTAGTTACATGTTTAAAGATCAATAAAATGTCTACACCTAGAGTAGTAGCATAATTTCAAAAAAATATTATATGATAATTTTCATTACATATCTAGTGAACTATTACAACAGATTAATTTTGGTAAATTTAACTGAATAACTGGGTGTGTCCTATATCCCTTTTCATTTAATGTGTAAAATTAGTCATCACACACACTCAGGGAAGGAGCTGATAAAATATGTGCTATTTACTTTAAAAATATTTTACATTTAAAGGGTACAACTTCAATTCCTTTTTATAAATGAAGACATCTCTAATGGAAAAAATACACACATCAAATCAAGTTATTTAATTAATTATTTCAAGCCATGATCCTTCAAATCTCTGTGCAATTATATGGTAGAGTCTTTAGGGTACATATTTAGCCCTACATCTTCAGATTCATACAGAACGGACCAAAATTATTCAGAAAAATGTTCTGTCCGAGACAAATATATACAGGCTATTTTTCTTGTCAACAGCTATTTACATGGCATGTACATTACATTAGACATTATTAATATGATTAAAATATGCAGGAGGATGTGTGTAGGAAACTTGCAAATACTGCACCATTGTAGATAAGAGACTAAATCCAATACTCATGGATTTTGTTATCTGTAGGAGTTCCTTGAACCACCCCTCCACAGATATCCATGGATGACAATAGCTATACAGCAATACACAGTAGTATTATACTGCCTTGAAATTGAAGAGGTCATTATAAAACTGGAATTTAGACATGTATGCTTTGTATAAAAGTGAATCCCAGAATTACAGTATAATGAGATACAGGCTATTATGGGAGACATGGGTCGTATTAAAAACATTTTTCCAAGATCCTTTTGTGGACAGATTGTGTCAAACACTCGTCATTGCCAAGACAACCATAATTGTGTACATCTGATTCAGAAAGGATGTAGTGATATCCTTTCATAGTGTACAGATATCTGTCTCTTGTCAGGCAGTTTCCTCACATTTTATCGCAGCATCCTTGACAAGTTGGAATTAGAGTTCTCAGTTTCAATGTGATTGTGTGAAATGCTGTTATTATAATAGCTGCTGTGATACCAATCACCCCAAACCAGAGCAAAACATAAATAATCCATATCTCAAAGTTTCAATAGAGATATTTTTAAAACATGTAGAAAAACAATTCTTGTCATTTCCATTGGAGGATGAAGATAGTAATTTTTTCTGTCAATAGTTTCCAAATTTTTCCCAAACTTGTGTTTCTTTTTGGGTTTTCTTAGCAAGTCAAACTTTCCATTTTTGTTCTATTTGGGCTCTCAATCTTCCTTCCATTAAATCGAGACTCTGCATTATGGGAAGTCAGTGTCCCAATGCAGACAGGCACCATGCACTTTTTCTGACATCCATTTGGATAGAGGTCTTCATTTTTTTCACATTCCTCCCACATATTACCAGTTCAGGCTCTATCACATTTTGATGCAAATAAAATCCAAAATCAGGTGAACTTGGAGAAGTGTCACATGTGGAAGCAAACAAGAGAATCAATCAGTCCACATAGCCTAAGAGAAAGTAGGGACAAGCTGTGTTTTTGAAAGAAAATTCAAGTAAATAACTTGTTGCCAGAAATGGGAATGTAGATTTCAGGTTAAACATCTGCTTAGTTCAAATATTTTGTTTTGAATGGTTTTCTACCATTGTTTATAGAACATATAAATGCTTTTTGACACTTAGTGGAAGATTGTGATAGGTAATTATTTAAAGAATTACAATGCTTTAATTGTTTCACTTTTGGACTAACACATTTTTTTAAAACTTTATTTTGTTTATTGATTTTCATGTGGTGTTGAGGATCGAACCAAGTGCCTCACACATGCGAGGCATGCACTCTACCACTGAGCCACAACCCCAGCCATCTAACACATTTTTTTAGGACACAGTTCTGTTTGATGAATATGAAAACCAATAGTATTTAAATAAGTGCAAGGACTAATATAAAATGAAAATTAGTTGTAAAAAATATATGCAGATATATGTAAGACTTTAATTTCCTTGAAATGTTAAACTATGCTTTTTATGTAATCTGAATAAATAAAACCTTAAGTAATATCTTTTCATGAAACAGATATACACATAGAAATATGATTTTTGTGAACCAAACGATGTAACATTTTGTCTCCCTTTAACCTTTTATTCTTAAAGTCTGTTTATTGGAAGAAATGCATAAAGAGGAAAGAAGAGTTTATAAAAAATGACAAAGTTTAACATATATACAAATCAGATGATGCTCATACTAACATGTATGTAATGACTTTCTGATCATATATGTAGTTTTGAACTTTTCTTCCTCGGAGGAAATCACAGTGAAAAGTGTACTATACCAACTGCATACTTTCATTTTATATAAACTATGCATACTCACATGCATTTTAAATTATTTTAATGAATATGAGGGGGATAATATATTCTGTTTTTTTTACATCAAGTTTTGATATTTATCCATGTTAATAGTCGGGTTGATGAGCTTTACACACTTTATATCAGCAAATGAGCACTTTATAAATTTTATATCTTTTATTTTTAAAGGCCATTTGTGTTATTCCCATTGTTTTGAGCAGTGCAGCACTAACCATTCCTATAATTGTATATGAGTTTCTAGAATATACCTAAGCATAGAATTTCTGATGCATCGCTAAATATTTTTTTATTTAGATTTGCCTAGTTATATATTAACAGTTTGTGGCAATTCTTATTTTTAATATAGAAAACTTGTAAATTTAAGTATAACTACCTGAATACTCAACTTTAGGTAGGAAAAGATATTTATTTATTTATCAAAAATTTATTAATTTATTCATTTTACAGTAGATGCATTTTGACATATAGTACACATATGGAGCACTACTTCTCATTCCTCTGGCTGTACATGGTTCAGAGTCACTCCACTAGTGTAATCATACATGTATATAGGGTAATAATGTCTGTCTCTTTCTACTGTCCTTCCTATCCCCACAACCCCACCCACTACAAAAACCGACCACTCTACAAAACCAAAATTCCTTCATTCTTCCCTATCCCCTCGCCCCACTATGGATCAGCATCCGCTTATCAGAGAAAACATTCAGCTTTTTGTTTTGGGCGACTGACTTATTTCACTTAGTATGATGTTCTCTAGTTCCATCCATTTACCTGAAAATGCCATAATTTCATTCTTATTTATGGCTGAGTGATATTCCACTGTGTATATGTACCACCTTTTCTTTATTCATTCCTCTGTAGAAGGGCATCTAGGTTGGTTCCATAGCTTAGCTATTGTGAATTGAGCTGCTATAGACATTGATGTGGCTGTATCACTGTAGTATGCTGATTTGAAGTCTTTTTGGTATAAACAGCTGGGTCAAATGGTGGATCCATTCTAAATAGGAAATGATATTTAAATGAGCAGAAAGAGGAAGGTAAGTACCCTCAATCTAACTAACAAGACTCCTGCCACAGACTTTCCCTTGGCTGATGTTACTAATCTGGTCAAATTGAGATCCATTTCATCAGTAACATATGCTTCCTACTTATTGGTATTTCTCATTTTTCCAGTATGTGTTTAGTATTTTCCAGTTGATTTGTAATTTTGTTCATTTTTCTTGAAATACTAATCCTCATTTGGTTAATATATTAAAGATTGACTTCATATTCTCTTCACATAAAATCATAGCAATGTAGACAACATCTGAATATTTAATTTTATATTTTGTACTTTTTGAGTATTGTTTAAGAAATAATTCCTACCCCATGCATTTTATAGAAAAGCCTTGAAGTTATTCATCTCATATTTCTAATTAGTTTGATTTAGAATTCATTTGCAGCAGCATCTATAGTGCTTTGTGGAGTAGCTGTTAATTTCTACATGATTAGTGAATTATTCTATTATTGATTGTATAGTTTTAATTTAGCTTTATAAGAAGCTCTGGTGTTCATGATCAAGGGGTTGTCAGGGGTATTTCTGGTGGGCTTCCCCTTCTTTTTTATGGCCACCTTCTTTCTGTGCCCTCACGTGGCCCTTTCTTTGCTGTCCTGAAGAAAGATCTGATTTCACTTCCTCCTTTTAAGACACCAGTCCTATTACATAGGCCTAGACTTATGACCTCGTTTGCCCATACATCTGGATTTCATAGTCTGCATTCTCATTAAGCTACAGTGAACATTTATTCTGTGGGTTTTGTCTTAAAGTAAAAGACAAAACCACTCATGTTGCCGCCTGAAGCGATGGCCGCTTGGAGCAGCAAAGCTGCGGGAATAAGTTCAGAGGCAGACTGGAAACAAACAGGCTCTTTATTCTGTCAGCTTCTCTCTCTGGCTCCAACAACACCCCGACACACCATTCACGCTCCTCCAACAACAACCACAAAATGGCCCCGAGGACGACCCACAATCCCTCGGGCCAAGTCTCGCGAGATCATGCAAATGGCTCCGACCTGATCCTCAGTGTCCCGGGCCAAGTCTCACAAGACCATGGAAGATGGTAATGCTTATGGCTCACAGCTAACCACAATCTTAGCTATCTCCTTTATTAGGGCTCCTACACACTCAAATAAGATTTGAGCCTAAACTTTACTCCAAATAAGAGTCATCCTCTAAAAGCCACTCAGCTGGCTTTTAAAATGAGTGGTAGTAAAGCACTTTGCATTCTGCTTAAGTTTCTTGAGAAAGTCTTTAAAATGATAAAGCTGATGACTTTCAGGGTTGTTGACAAAACTTTCATAGTTTTTGGAAGAATCTTTAATGCCATTGCATCTCTCTAGAAAAGGCAACACATGGCAAGAATCTCAAGTGCTTGCTTGCTTTCTTACTAATGTAGGGAAAAAAAGCATTTTCAAGCATTACAGGAGCTCCATCTGTGGCAAAAGATGAAGCTGTTATTTCACTTGAAGTTATGTTCTAAAAGAAAAAAAAAATCTTTCAGATATAGTCAAAATGAACATGCAAAAAGTAGATTTTCCTCTCATGGTGTCAGCATGCACCTGCAGAATAATAGTAATAATATTTTGTGAGAAGACATGGGTGCCATGTAAGATTCAACCACTTTCATATTGAAATGGTTGGAAAGGCTGTCAACAACTCAATGCAAATAAACAATAAATCACATAGATATAGAACATATTTAGAACTATATAGATGTAAATGTGGAACATACATAAAACTTGTGATAGAGCATATCTGGAAGTCTATAAAGTAGAATACTGAGCTTCATTTGAAAAAGGAATGATTCTCCATTAATGTCATAATTTCTATTCCACTAATCATTTTGAATTTTTAACATATTATTTTACTTTTGAAATATATATGCATACACACACATATATGATATTTTAAGGTGTCTGGAATAGCTGCGATGACTATGTAAATATCCTAATTTGTACTGGTAACTAAGTTATAGGTATTGCTAATAATAACCTTATATTTATAATTAAAGGAAAAGATAACTTTGGTTAGAGGTTAATATAAATAAAATCTTATTTTTTCTTCCATTCAGTTTTAAAGACTTTAGTAATTGATCGATAGATCACATTAGTTAAATATCACTTCTTTATAAATTTTATCTTTCAAGCAATGGTACAGGTATCCTTTGTTAAAATGTTATATAAATTGTATATATGCCACATCCAATACAAATTTGAAAATTGCTATTGTTTAGGTTATTTTATTATTTGGAATTATTTAACTGTTCATATTTAGAAAAGAACTAGACATTTCTCATAGACAAATGAAAGTTGTCAATGCTCTCCTACATTAGATAAGCCTTATCTCAAAATTTGGGGTTTGGGTATACATAAAATTTTCTTTACCTGGAGATTATTTTCTCCCCCCTGATTAAGCAGATATATGATCTCCTTTGGGTCTGTTCAATGCAAGTCATACAAACAAGTTAAAAATGAAATTGACATTTATTTTTCCTTTTAATTTGCCCTTTAAAAGATGGCTTTACTTCTGTTTTTATTCCTCTTTCAATTTATCTATCTGTGCTTTGGGAAAAAACATACTGCAAGTAGAAAAATTGAAATATAAAAAAATGAGTTATTTTAGATAAAATAGATCTAAGAAAAATGTAGCTTAGTAAAAACATGTTGTTGCATTTGGAAACATAACTTCTTTTTAATCTACTTTGTGGCTTTCAAAAAACATGGAGGTCATAGTGGATTGAAAGACTTCTATGAAATGTAAATTAAGATATAATTACATCTGTTCTCAAAAGTACATTTCCATGCAACTTCACAATTAACAAATGAGTCTTAATAGAGTAATACAAAGGAATTCTTCTGGGCAGAAATGTAAATAGTATTCCTAGGTGATACCTTATTTTATCTCAGTGCATAGATATGCTTCTGATCTATGAATTGGCCATTATCTGTAATTATTTTATCTGGTCAGGATGATAAGGGTGGAGGAAGGGCTCTGAAGTCATTAGCATTTCAATCCTTCTCCAACTTCCCAAACCCAAATTGGCCTCAGTTCTATCTATTTTTAATTCTGGTTTCACTAGAACCTAACCTTCTCTTATCAGAGAAAAAAAGAGACAGTGCTCTGTCACATGGTAATTAGAGAATGATGTCTCAGAAAGGGCCAAGTAAGTTGCTAAAATATTATGTTGACCCATTGAAACAACAATGAGCTAAAAAAAAATACTAACCAAATCAACATTTTGCAAACCCTGGATACTAGTTTAGACCAAATTTAGTATCGGAAATGATTAATGAAAGAAAAAGGCCAATGGAAATTTCATAAGAGAACATTCATACCTTATTACTCATCTAACTCCCCAGTGCAGCAAGTTGGCAGCTTTGGGTTTAACAAGCCATATCCCTAGTGCAGAGTATTGGTGTAATGTGCTAAAAGTCACTTGTTTTTAAAACACTGTGATTGTGTATGCTGACCTGTTCACTTCTTCTCTGAGGGACATGGGCAGATTAATATCTCTTTATCCTTGTGCACAATCAAGCTGGAAGTCTTTCTGAACAATAACAGAATCTTCTGAAACATTTAAATAGATTCAGTGCCAATGCCTGCCTGAGTCAAGGGACAGGGGATGGAGAAAGCATCAGATAATTCTAAAGTTTGGGAAATATACAGCTCTAAATATTCAGGAAGTTTCTTGAATAAATAAATGCACAGATGCTTATGTTTATTGGGAAACTTGTGTGAAATGTGCATGACTAGGACTCAGAATAAACCTGAGAGGACCCTGGGCATGCACATTTAGTTTAACTGAACTCTGCTAAAGCAAGAGATTAAGGATAATGCAGAGTTCTAGGAGGTCTGGCTTAGCTTTGAAGGAGTACCATAGACCCAAGCCAATCTGAAAAAAACTGAAAGAAGATTCTGTTTGACTCCAAAAATGTAAACTCTAGAAAACCACTAATGGACTGCTAAAATAATAATGAATACACACCAAAAGTAATACTATCTTTGAAAAAATAGTTTGCAGGGCTGGGGATATAGCTCAGTTGGTAGAGTGCTTGCCTTGCATGCACAAGTCCCTGGGTTCGAACCCCAGCACCACACATACACACACACACACACACACACACACACACACACAAAATTACATAAACAACAACCAAAAATACTTTGGAATTTTCACTATGTACATGAGTATAGCCCAAAACAATTGATACTGGCAAAACCTGGGGAAGAAAGAGACTTTATTTCTAACATTACCACACTGAAATATCCAAACTGCCCAGTTTTCAACAAGAACCAGAAATTACAAGGCATCAAATAAAAGAGAAGACTATGGCTAATTCATATGGGAAAAATAAATTAGAAGAGAAAATTTTGAAGAAGGCTATATGTATTTATTACACAAAACTTTTGAATAAATGGTCTAAAGGAAACAATGGACAAAGAACTAAAGAAAACTGAAAAAAAGTGTGAAAAAATGAGAATATCAATAAAGAGCTATAAATAAGAAATTTCAGGAGCTCAAAAGTACAATAAATGAAAGAATCAGCAAATTTAAAGATAAGAAAATTGATACCATCAAACCTCAAGTCTTATTAACAGAAAACTATTTTTTAAAAGGGATGGCAAAATATCTGTGGGACAAATTTAAGCAGATTATGAGAATCTTAGTTAAAATAGGCACAAAAGACCCAAAATAATATAACAATTGAAAACTTGCAAAACTTTTTGAAAGACACATTCTGCATTTTAAAGTAGTATCAATTCAAAGACATCAACATCTTATATATAGTCTCCTTAAGAAGACTGGCTGTTAATTTCAAAATCAGAAATCACTGAATTCAGAAGAATGGCATACTTACAAAATAAATAAATAAATAAATAAAAGAAGTCAACCAACAATTTCCACATCTACCAAAACTATTTTTCAAAAATGAAGAAAGTTAATACTTCTCTAGTAAACAAAATCTGAGTCATTTCTTCACTACAGAACTGTACTACTAAGAATAAAGGGAATCCTTTCTGCCAAATTAAAAATTTACTAAAATAAGCCAAAGCAGTATAAAGAAATAAAGAATGACTAAAAAGGCAAATATATCAGTAAATATAAATGCCCCTACTATATTTTCTGTTTGTAACTTTTAATTTTAATATGTAATTAAAAAGGAAATTATTAAAAATATAAACAGTGGGTGGAGCTAAGTAGAAGTAGAATTTTATAATGCTAATCATGCTAAATTGCTGGCAATTCACACTATGTTGGTAAAATAACCTTTAAAAATATCTAAAAGGTAAGTGTTTAACATAATACAATTAAAAAATGAAATAAATGCAATAAGTGCCACAATGAAAGAAATTAGAAACTAATGAAAAAAATACAATGGATAGATTGTCAAGATAGAAGATAAACAGGAGGTTAAGGACATGAGCAACACTTTGTTCCTACTACATGTTTTACATGTATCAATATATCTAAAATCCTACAAAAGCAGAATTCTGGAATATCTCATATTTTGGGTCATAAAAATGTCTCAGTAATTATTTTAATATCATATAAAAACATAATTGTGGTATAAATGGAATGAAACTAAACCTCAATAAGAGGAAAACATCAGAAAATTCACAAATTAAAAAAAACTAAAAAAAACCTCAGAAATTGGACAAAGTAGAAATCAAAGGGAATTTAAATATTCTTGGGATTATGTATTAAGAATTAAACTCTCTACTTACAAATGACAAATCCTTTACATAAATAATCTAAAGAATACAACTAAATACAAACTAATAGATCAAATAAACAAAGTTAGAAATCTTTCAGTGTGCAAAGTCAACAAACAAAAATCAATTGCTTTGCCAGGGAGGTGGCACACACCTGTAATCCCAGCAGCTCAGGAGGCTGAGGCAGGAGATCATGAGTTTAGAGCCAGCCTCAGCAATTTAGCAAGGCTCTGAACAACTCAGCAAGACTCTGTCTCTAAATAAAATATTAAAAGAGCTGGGGATGTGGCTCAATGGTTAAGCACCCCTGGGTTCAATCCCTGGTACAACCCCCCCCCCAAAAAAAAAAAAATCAGTTCACCAGCAGTGAATAATCTAAAGAAATTTTAAGAAAAAAATTCTATTTACAATAGCATCCAAAAGAATCAAACATGAATATGCTGGACCCCAGGCCCAGGCCCAGGACTGCCCCGATGACCAGTGCAAAAGCCAAGGACAAAGTTAGTCCCAAGACCATCCATGCCTACCAGCAGATCCATGACAGAACCCAGGCCTACCCCACCTCCATCTTGGGATGCTGCAGCCATCCTCATTGCCCTCCCCATGCAGTAGCCTCCACCTTGTTACAACAGATAGGGCCTGGAGGCAGTTGCATCTTGGAACAGGCAGCCCAAAGCCATTGTAATATCCACTTTTTCTGCCCCATCTCTGAAAGTGGTTGCATCCATCTTGCAACATCCCCACTGCTATCTTGAGTTATTTCCACTATTGCCACCACCACCTTATTTGCAGTAGCATTTACCATGGCACACCAGCCGGGGTCTAGAAGCCCAACACCAAGGTGAAGTACAGGTAATCTGCAGGGACACTATAAGATTATAGGGTAGAAACTTTAATACCTCAGATCTGTACTGCAAGAAAGGAAGACACATAGACAACATGAAAAAACAAGGGAGGAAAGTGCTGCAAACAAACCAAGATACTGCCATAATAGAATCCATGGACAGCACAGTTGATGAAATCTCAGAGAAGGAGTTCAGAATGTACATAATTAAAATGATCTATGAATTAAAGAATGACCTAAGTGAGCAAATACAGGCAACCATTGATCATACCAACAAAGAGATAAGAGAGCAAATACAAGTAGCAAAAGATTACTTTAAGAAAGAGAGATTCTGAAAAAAATAACAAACAGAAATACTTGAAATGAAGGAAACAATAAATGAAATAAAAAACTTAATAGAAAGCATCACCTACAGACTAGATTGCTTGGAGGACAGAATATCAGATAATGAAGACAATATAAACAATCTTGAAAATAAAGTTGGCCACACAGTTAAGATGGTAGAAACCATGAACAGAACATCCAAGAATTCTAGGATAACATCAAAAGACCAAATCTAAGATTTATTGGGATAGATAGAGGAAGGCACAGAGATTCAAGCCAAAGTATTGTACAAGCTCATCAATGAAATAATATCAGAAAATTTCCCAACCATGAAGAACGTCTTGGAAAATCAAATTCAAGAGGCTTACAGGATACCAAATGTACAAAATTTCAGCAGAACTACACCAAGACACATTATGATAAAAATTCCTAGCATACAGAATAAGGATAGATTTTTAAAAGCCACAAGAGAAAAGAAGCAGATCACATAAAGGGGGGGAAATCAAATAGAATCTCTGCAGATTTTTAACCCAGAACCTGAAAGCCAGAAGATCCTGAAACAACATATACCAAGCTCTGAAAGAAAATGGATGCCAACCAAGAATCTTATATCCAGCAAAATTAAGCTTTAGATTTATTGCCAAAATAAAAACCTTCCATGATAAACAAAAGGTAAAAGAATTTACAACTAGAAAGCAAGCACTACAGAAAGAACATCCTTGGGAAAGTATTCAATGAGGAGGAAATGAAAATCAGCAAAGGAAAGTATTATACTAAATGAAAATTCAATCAAATAGAAACAAAGTCAAGTTAAATAGCAAAAATAAACAAAAATGACTGGGAAAACAAATCATGTCTCAATAATAACCCTGAATGTTAATGGCCTAAACTCACCAATCAAAAGACATAGACTGGCAGATTAGATTTAAAAAAAAACAAAAAACAAAAAACAAAAAAACCCCCAACAATATGCTGCCTTCAAGAGACCCATCTCTTAGGAAAATACATCCACAGAATGAAGGTAAAATGTTGGGAAAAAACATACCACTCACGTGGACTATGGAATCAAGCAGGAGTTTCCATCCTCATATCAAATAAAGTAGACATCAAGCCAAAGTTAATCAAAAGGGAAAAAGAAGGGCACTTCTTATTGCTTAAAGGAACATACATCAACAAGGCATAACAATTCTAAATATATATGCACCAAACAATGGAGCATCTACATCCATCAAACTTTTCTCAAGTTCCACAGTCAAATAGACCACAACACAATAATTCTGGGTGTCTTTAACACACCCTTTTTCACCACTGGATAGATCTTCCAAATAAAAGCTAAACAAAGAAACTATAGAACTCAATAATACAATCAATAACTTAGACTTAACTGACATATATAGAATATTTCATCCCTCAATGAGTGAATACACTTTCTTCTCAGCAACACATGAATCCTTCTCTATATATTATGCCACAAAACCAACTCTTAGCAAATACAAAAAAGTAGAGATACTACCCTACATTCTATCAGATCACAAGGCACTGAAATTAGAAATCAATGATAAAATAAAAAATAGAAGCTACTCCAACATCTGAAGACTAAATAATATGCTATTGAATGAACAATGGGTTGTAAAAGACATCAAAAAGGAAATTAAACAATTCTTAGAGGTAAATGAGAACATTGATACCACATATGGAAATCTCTGAGACACTATGAAGGCAGTACTAAGAGGAAAGTTCATTGCATGGAGTTCATTCCTTCAAAGAAGAAAAAGTCAACAAATAAATGACCTAATATTACATCTTAAAACCCTAGAAAAAGAAGAACAAATCAACATCAAAAGTAGTAGAAGACAGGAAATAATTAAAATCAAAGCTGAAATGGAAACGAAATAAACAATTGAAAAAATTGACAAAACAAAACGCTGGTTCTTTGAAAAAAATAAATAAAATTGACAAACCCCTAGCCACTCTAACAAAAAGAAGGAGGGAGAAAACTCAAATTATTAAAATTTGCGATGAAAAAGGAAATATCATGATAGGCACAATTGAAATACAGAAGACAATTAGAAACTATTTTAAAAATTTATACTCCAATAAAATAAAAAACCTCAAGGATACCAACAAATTTCTAGAGGCATATGGTCAACCCAAACTGAGTCAAGAGGATATACACAATTTAAACAGATCAATTTCAATCAAGGAAATAGAAGACACCATCAAAAGCCTACCAACCAAGAAAAAACTGGGACCAGACAGATTCACAGCTGATGTCTAAATACCTACAAGGAAGAATTAATACCAATACTCCTCAAATTATTACATGAAATAGAAAAGGAAGGAACCCTTTCAAACTCATTCTACAAAGATAGTGTCATTCTGATACCAAAACCAGGCAAAGACACATCAAGGAAAGAAAATTTCAGACCAATATCCCTGATGAACATTGATGCAAATATTCTCAATAAAATTCTGGTAAATTGCATACAAAAACGTATTTTAAAAAATAGTGCACCATGATCAAGTGGGGTTCATTCCTGGAATATCTTTCTGCAATATTTGAGTGTAAACTTTCATTCTTTATAGTTACAAAGTAAGTCTTTTACAGACAGCATGGAGTTAGATCTATTTTAAAGTTTATTCAGCCAAATCTATCTTTTCATTGGGTGATTAAACCATATTTAAATGTTCATATAAAGCAAATTACTCATGGAAAAGGGTTGACTATTTACTGTTACATTACTAATAATGTATTCTGAACTTATTCATACATGCACACAACATAATTTGATCAACTTCATTTTCCAGTACCTTCCCTTTACCTCTCTTCTCATTTCACCTGATCCACTTCCTCAGTCCTACCTGTATCGCTTCTATCTTCATGAGGTTCCATTTTATTTCCTTTTTTTTCTTTCATATATGAGAGAGAACATATGATCTTTGACTGTGAGTCTACCTTATATCCCTCAACATGATGCTTTCCAGTTACATCCATTTTCTTGCACACTTTTGTAATTTTGTTCTTCTTTATGACTGAATAAAATGTTTTATAGTATCTGTCCTTCCTTTCCTCCCTTTGTTATTGCTTTCTCTTGTATTTTAACTTTTTATTTTTCTTTTTTGTAGCAACATACTTTGATTTCTTTCTCATTTCTTTTTGAATATAATCTGGAAATATTTCTTTGTAATTACCACTGCAATCACATAAAACACCTTAAAGTTTTAATAATGTATTCTGAACTTATAACTTTTTTCAATAAGAAAAATACTTTTAAAATGACAATGATGAATGATAAAACACATTTATTAATGAAATTATGTATATTCTAATTCTGTCAGGTTGTCATATCTTTAATCCTTTTTCCTCTTCCTTAGTTCACAGAAGTTTTGAGGTTGACTAACAGTTAATACAACAGATATTACAGTATGAGGTAACAAATTTTAAAAAGAGCAACCAGTTAGGCAACTCTGGAGAAATTAAATTTCAACAGGGGAAAAATAATCTCATCACTTTGTCTAGGAGCTCTATATCAGATGTTTTCAGGTAACATTCATGCAATCATGACTGAATTATAGCTGTTTTCTCCTACTTTTTTGCTTTATAAGACATATTTTAATCTTTTGCTTATTTGACACATTAAAATAGTTACTATATGCCAAACTGCAAAGACTGTATGACAAAAAGGAGTCTAGTGGTATGGGGGTATAGTAGGAGATGAGAAAATGAGAAGGGAAGAATAAAAAAAAGTGATAGAGAGGTCACAGATTTTGTAGGGTCTTACGGGATAATGCATTCTTTATAATTTAATGATGTTGGAAAGCCTCAAACGTATTTTATAGAGGATAATAATATGATTTTATTTGCTTTTGAAAAATATCACTTTCTGTCATGTAGGAAGTGAATGAAAAGCCTAAAAAGTTAGAGACCACATTCTTGGACATTTCAATTGGGTTTGATAGATGGAGTTTTAAACTAAGGATAGAGCATTGTAGCTTGTGTGATATGGACATAGGCTGATTATAGGTCACAAAGAAATTGCTAATAAATTATATTTAAGGAAGATGCAAAGAAAAAGATAATAGAGGTGAAGCCCAAGAGTTCAGTTTCATCAAGGTAAATTTTAGATGGCTTAACTCACTATGGCATTAAGTAGTAAGGTAGTCATATGAGCATAGAGTTTATAACAAATGTTAGAGATATACTTGCAAATAATTGGTATACGGATGAAACTATAAAATTAGATAAGATCATCAAGGGAATGGCATAGACCTAGGAGAGAAGTCAAATAAAATCTGAGATTTTTGAATATTTAGGTAAGCAGAGGAGATAGAAAAAGGAAAGAGGGTGAAGAAAGAAAAACCATGTAAAGATGATGCCAGAGAAGATAAAAGAAGTATATTTTAGGAAGTATGTTTCAGGAAGAAAGAGAAATCAAATATGCCCAGTGCTACGAAAAGTTTGAACAGGTTGATGAAAGAAGTCATAAGTGATAAAATGGTATCCACAAAGGAGACAGACTACATTTCAGAGTTTACCTGAACTTAAGTCTTATCTAGGGAACATAAATACAAAGAGGCCCATCTCCTTGATATTCCTATTCAAAAAGTGACATGTTTTAACACTAGTATTACCAGAGTCTCTTGACACATACTTAGTGTCTACCATATTTGAACACTGTTCTCTAAACTGAATTTGTAACAGACAGGGAATGAAACTGCAGAGTTTTTGTATGCTTGCCAACATACAATATCTTTGGAAGGCAAAAAAGTAGATGTGGAAATTGCCCTAAGCATATATATTGCCTACCAGCAAGTAAATGTTTTACTAATTATGAAATTTTTATCTTTTGTGTGTGTTTAAGCCCACGTATTTCTTGAAAGTTTAAATGCTATACATTCCCCACGTCTAGGTATAGATGTGAAGTGTCACAACTTGTAGGCCATATGGTCACAGTCCTGCTTATGATGACCTTGTCTTATCATCAATTTTCTTAATCGCTTGTTCATACTCTGCATTATGAATTGTGTACAAAGGGAATAATTATTAACCAAAATGATTTAAACAAGAGGAAATGAATTGATTTTAGCTGAAATACTTTACGGCACAATAGAAATGTTATTTTTTTAAAAAATCAGTATTTGAAATGAGCCTTGTTCTTACTAAGCTATGAAGGTCTCCACACACTTTATAAATAAACAATATTCATGAGTTTAAACATAGGATTATTTTACTTACAGAAGTGGTAGTAGATTAATATTCATCTTAGAAATGTTTATTAGAGTGAGGTCATGTGGGGCCATGACTAGTTGAATGGATTTTAGAAGTATGTTCATTGAAAGGAAAGTTATGGATATGTTAAACATGTTTTTTTATTGCCCACACCTGAAATACAATTCTTTGTTAACGCAGTTAAGACCTTATTCCTCCTTCTTGAAATCCCTCAGGGTTTCCCATAACTCTCTGCATAAAATCTAAAACAAAATTCACACTGAGATATAATACACAAACTACACAGCCAGAAATTAAAAGGAAAAGAGATGTGACTGAAAAATAAAATCACTGACAGAAAACCCTTTTTAAAAAGAAAAGAATATAGATAATTCCAGTGAATTAAATTGACTAGAAAGTAGGTTAAAGTTGATTTTAAAAAGTCATTTTTATATTATAACAAAATAAATGGAATAGAAAAACTACTAAAAATTGTAATGAAAAAAATCTTTCTCTAAGATAAAAAATAGGATTTACACATTATAAGAACAAATGTTCTGGCAAACTTGAACAATTGCTACTGAAATATACTCTAATTAAAAGCATTGACTTTTTAAAAAATGAAGTTGTATAAAGATAAATCCCACAAAGATAGAAGAAAAAAAATTAGGCTGGCTTCAGATTTTTCTAGAACAACATTTGATGTTGGAAGACAACACAAGAACTTATGCTTATCAAATTCTTAATAAACAAATATTCTACATAGCTAAAATTACTAATTTTAAATATAATGACTGAGCAGACATACTCAACATGAGTTAACTCAGGAGATTGAGACAAAATAGCAAGATTCCTCTAAATGATAATTGTTTTATAGTCATTAAAAACAAGACATGATAAAATCAAAGTGGCTCATGGGGTGAATGTAGCAAGAAGAATCAGGATATGAGCATCCTCACCTTTCATGTTTAGGAATCAATAGCTAATGTTCAATATTGAAAGCATTGATAAAAATTGTTCCAGCTAATAGTTTCATAATATTTTCACATCAGAGGAAGCTTTAAGGAAGTAGTATTGTTTAGGAGGAAATAAGTCACAGTTCTACAATTTTGTTTTTGTTTTTAACTTTGGCAAAACTAATTTTTTGATTTAATATTTGCCCTATGGGAAAATTGTTTGGAATTTATGTCTATTCATAGTTGATGACAAGATGCAACTTGATTTTTTTTCTTATTTTTGCTTCTGTATAAGTGCTTTATAATAACTATGTACTATTTTTTACAGCAAAAATTATTTTCTTAATAAAGAATTAAAACTGTAAGTTATGTTTGTGTGTATATATATACAAACATGTGTTTATATATGTACACACACACACACACACACACACACACACACACATATGTATACTAAGAAATTTAAAGTTCAGGGTCCTGAATCTTAGATTTATGTCTACAAGATTTCACAGACTTTTCTTAGGGTTATCCTATGCCCTATCTCACATTAAGTTGGCCATCATAAAGTAAAGAAATTTGTGACCTAATACAATTATTTTCCAAATTTTTCTTGATTCTGTTTCCTCTTTGCCCAGCAATAGGTGAACATCAGATTTTTACCCAAACAAAAGAGTTTATTTGGCATCATTTTCATGATTTGAGAAGTAGAATTTGCTTAATGACATTTTTTAAGAACCTACTATGTCCCAAGCACTGTGTTAGGTGCATGGGATACAAAAATGAATTTCAGTTTTTCTTTCTGATACATTAAATATTGTTGCAGATAAATACATAGTTATAATATAATAGCATAATTTATTAACTTAGCAAAGTTATTAAATTTTGAGTAGATGCCAAATAAACTACATTTACTGAAGTTGCAGAGCATCAAGTTAGAGTGTGATGTATATGTCCAAAACAAGTTTCCACCTAAATCTTAAAGCTCTTGCAGGCATATTGAAGACAAAGCTAGAGAAAGCACAGCAAGCAAAGGTTTAATTGTAAGAAAGGGATTAGATTTGTTATACTTAAGCCTTCCAATATCAAATAGTGTTCTGGAGAATTCTGAAGCCAACCTGACTTATTTTTCTCACATCTACTACTATTGCCTCATATCTATGCTGCCAACAGAGTCTGACAGATATCTATTTAAAGAGTGACACCACATCACCTGAGGACTCTAGAGTGATCGCACCAGTGCACAGTCCCCAAAGACGGACAGTTACAGTCTAAACTACACAGGCATCCTGCCTCCACTGGAATGTAAGATATTGATGAACCCAACCTAATTCTATTCTAAGATTGGAGCCATAGAGTTTATAAAGAGAAAATTCATTTCTGTTTTACTAAGATATTTATTTGGCCTGACCATAATCTGAGGACTAATCTTATTTGGAATTCCTGCCCTGCTCTGAACTCACATATGCCTGGCTCTCCCTGACCAGATAACAACCCTCCCTCAAACCTCAGTGGTGCCTCATAAATTCCAACAGGAAGCTTAATTTATTCCCTACTTTGAAATGTTAAGCCATGTAGATCATTAGCTGCTACTTGCCTTTGTATCACATTTGGCAGAACCCTGTTAGCTGTAAGTTCCCAAGACATCCCCCCCTTTTTTTTGTAACTTTCTGTGCTATAAAAACCTTGTCTTCCCAGAAGGCGGGGTTGATCTCGAGCTGGGTGTTTGGGAGAGGCAGCCACTGGCCAGCTCTCTTTATGTGCAAAATATAAGCTTGCTTTAATTTGATTTAAAATTTGAGTCGGTTGTCTTTTCTTTGCCTCATGGATCAACAATATATTGTACCTACCTAGGCAAATTGAATGACCTCATACCCACAGAGTTTCCAGAGACTGACAGGTGTGCATTGTTTAGTATCCTTACCTGTGCTGCCATGCAAGCTACATCACACCTACCTACAATCCATGGAGAGTGACTAATGCCCTGCAACTATAATGCATGTACGATGTACAATACCCATATCTGCCCAAGCACTCTGCAATGGTCCCACCCCTGAATGACCCACAGAGATTGATAAATGCAAACTACAAATGCTAGGCTGAGGAAGTGTAGCAGATACTTTCACCCCACAGTGGGTTCACCCAAGTGGCCTGGACTATTTCATTATTTCTACCTCCACACATCCTACAAAGATGAATGAAATCTTGAATCTGTTGCCACATGTATCAGGTAAAAAACCACTTTATAAAATCAGTAGAGACAACTCATTCAGATATACAAATATCAATGCAGTGATATAAGAAGTTTGAAAAAGGAAACTAACATGATGCCTTCAAAGAAGCACAGTAATTCTTTAGCAACAGACTGTAATGAAAAAGAATTCAAAAGAATAATCCTAAGAAAACCCAGTGAGATACAAGATTAAAGAGAAATGAAATGAGGAAAATAATTTATGGTATAAATCATTTAGAAGATAGTAAATTTAGAAAAGACATAAAGATCATGAAAAAGAACCAAGTAGAAATTTTAGAACTGAAGAACAGAGTAAATCAGATAAAAAGTTTAGTAAAAGCCTCAATGACAGACTAGATCAAACAGAAGAAAGAATTTCTAAACTTGAAGATGTCTTTGAAAAAAACCTAGTCAAATAAAGAAAAAGAAAAAGAAAATAAAAAATTAAGAGTAATGAGGAAAACCTCCAAGATTTATGGACATAATTAAGCAATTATTGAAATTATGGGAATTCCAGTAGGGGAAGAGGAAGATAAAGTTATAAACCTCCCTATTCTTGGGAGACATGAATGTTCAGGTCCTGAAGGCACAAAGAACCCAAAGAGATTTGATCAAAATGGTCTCCTCTGCAGTATAATATAATCTAAAACCCCAAAGCCCAAGACAAAAAGAGAATTCTAAAAACAGCAGCAGAAAATCACCAAGTCACATTAAAATAATGACTTTTTTTTTTTTTTTTTACCAGAAACCTTATAGGAGGGGAATGAGATGACACATGCAAAGTTTTGAAGAAAAATAATTAAACTGCCAACCAAAGATACCATACCAATCAAACCTAGCTTTCAGAAATGAAGACTCCCAGGTGTAAGTAATAATTGAGGAATTCTGCCAGTATACCAGTCTTACAAAATACACTGGAGAATTCCACATGTAGAAGTGAAAGATAACTACCATCCTGAAAACTGGGAAAGTACAAAACCCACTAGAAAAGAAAAAAAAAAAAAATAAACAAATTTCACCAAGACAGAAAACCACCAAAGTAAAAAGGTAAATAACAAAAGAGATGAAAACCACAGGATATTCAACATGATTAAAAGGAAATTACCAAAATGGCAGGAATATACCTTCATTCATAAATAATAACCTTAAATGTAAATAGATTAAGTTCTGCAACTAAAATATAAAGACTGATTAAATGGATTTGAAAAACAAAATCCAATGATATGATATCAATGAGAAATTCATTTCACAAATGTTACTCAGAGACCAAAAGTGAGGGATGTGCGAACAGATATTCCACACAAATGGTGACCAAAACTGCATAGGAATAGTGTTTCTTATAAGTGAAAGACCACAGAAAGAGACAAAGAAGGCCACTACATGATTCTTAAAGGCTCAACTGAACAAAAGAAAATAATAATTATAAATATATGTGTGTGTCTAATGCCTGAACATATAATTTCATAAAGCAAACATTAGATCCAGTGGAAGATAAACTTCAATAATAATTGGAGATTCCAGCATCCAATTGCATCAATGGACAAATAATATGGCAAAAAAATCAACAAAGAAATACTGAAGTTAAAATTATACTCTAGAGCAAAAAAAAAAAAAAAAAAAAAAAAAAAAAACTGAAAACATTTACAATTGTTTTACCCCATAGCTATATACAACACATTCTTCTTATTTGCACATGAATTTTTGACAGGAATGAACATGTTAGGCCCCAAAACAAGTTTCAACAAATTAAAAGATATATTGAAATTATAGCATGCATATTCTCTGACCACAGTGGAATAAACTAAAATTAATAAGAACTTTAGAAATTGTACAGATACTTGGAAATTAAAGAATATTCTGTAAATGACCCAGTGGGTCAATGCAGAAATCAAGAGAAAAAATTAAAATATATATGTTGAAACAGTTAAAAACAAAAGAAAATATGAAAGCCTATGGAAATTCAGCAAAATCACTACTAAGAGAGAATTTTGTAGAAATGTCTACAAAAACAAAATAGATTTTGAATAAACAACCTAATGATAAAGTTAAACGTCATAGAATAGCAATAACAAGTTTTTCTATAATTAGTACAAAATTAGTACAAAACATAACAAGTTGAAAGCAAAAATAAACAATAGAGATTAAAACCAAAATAAAGATAAAAATTAAAAAAAAAAATCATCAAAACTTTACTTAAATTAAAAACTCAAATAATAAAAATGAAAGCAGAAAAAGGAGACATTATAAGTGATATCATAAAAAATACAATGGATCATTAGAGACTATTATGAACAATTCTGTACTAACAAATTGGAAAACCTAGGAAAAATGAATAAATTTCTGAACTCATAGTACTTATTGAAATTGCACCGTGGATTCACAGACAACCTGAATAGAACAATATTGAACAATGAGATGGAATCAGTGTTAAAAAATCTCTCAACAAAGAAAAGCCCAGGACAGAATTGCTTCACTGCTGAATTCTAACAAATTTTTATTGAATAATTAACATAAATTTTTCTTAAATTATTCCAAAATATTAAAAGGATGGGAACTCTTCCAAACTAATTATACAAGGCCAGCATTATCCTGATCCAAAATTAGACAAGGATATGGCTAAAAAAGAAAACTATAGACCAATGTGCCTGATGAACATAAATGCAAAAATTTTCAACAAAATACTAGCAAATTGAATCCAACAGCACACCAGAAAGATCATCCACTATGACCAAATTGGATTTCCCTGGGGATGCAAATCAATGAATGTATTATGTTATCTGAACAAAATGAAGGACAAAAATCATGATTGTCTCCATTGATGCAGAAAAAGCATTTGATAAAATTCAACATCCATTCATGTTCCAACTTCCAAAAAATTAGATTTAGAGGACACATAACTCAATATAATAAAGGCCAAATGTGAAAAATCCACAGTTAATATCCTAATTTAAGGAATAAGACAAAGTTGAATTCGTTCCTTCTAAGAACAAGACAAATATGCCCATTATCCTCACTGTTTATTCAAATGCTGAATGTTTTAAACAGACATATTAGGTGTAAAAAGTTTTAAATACATACAATTAGGAAGAAAGAAGTAAAATTATATAACAAAGTCTATATATGAAAAAAATGTAGCCAGGTGCAGTGGTGCAGGCCTGTAATCCCAGCAGCTTGGGAGGCTGAGGCCAAGAGAATCATAAGTTCAAAGCCAGCCTCAGCTTCTTAGCAAGGCCCTAACAATTCAGAAAGGCCCTGTCTCAAAATAAAAGAAATAATCATGCTGGGAATGTGCTCCAGTGGTTAAGCACCCTGGGTGGTCAATCTTCAGTATAAAAAAAAAAAAAAAAAAAAAAAAAAAAAAAAAACCACTTAAAGACTCACCAAAAGACTGCCAGACTAATAAATAATTTAGTAAAGTTACAAGAGAAATTCAGCATAAAAATTACTAACATTTTTATACACAAAGAACAATCTTGCTGACAAAGTAATCATAAAAACAATTCCCTCACAATTGGTACAAAAAGTAAATACATAGGAATAAACTTATCTGAGAATGTGAATGACCTCTACAATGAAAATTGCAAAACACTGATGAAAGAAATTGAAGATCCCCAAAATAGAAAGGTTTTCCATTTTCATTGATTGAAAAATATTGTTAAAAAATCCAAACTATCCAAAACAACTTACAGTTTCAGTGTCATCCCTATTAAAATATCAATGGAATTCTTCACAGAAATAGAAAAATATTAAAAATTCATATGAAAGCACAAAAATATCCTGAATAACAAAAATAATCTTGGGAAAAGGGATAATACTGGATATATTGCAAGACCTTATGAAGATATACTAGTGGAAAATAGTAATTAAGGCAGTGTATTAATAGTATAAAACAGGCATATAGGTCTGTTTATAAACAACTGTTTATAAACAACTGATTTTCTTTACTTTTTTTTTTTTTTTTTTTTTTTTTTTTTTTTGGTACTGGGGATTGAAACTGAGGCTGCTTAATGACTGAGCCACATCCCCAGGCCTTTTTATATTTTATTAAGCAACAGAGTCTCACTAAGTTGCTTAGGGCCTGGCTAAGTTGCTGAGGCTAGCTTTGAACTCGCTATCCTCCTACCAACAACTGATTCTTGACAAAGGAGTCAAAATATTCATTGGAGAAAGGACAGCTCTAAAACTCAACATTCACAGGTAGAGCAATAAAATTCACCCTGATCTCTCACTGTATACAAAATTCATAAGGTGCATCAAAGGTCTAAACATAAGACCTGGGATTACTAAAAGGAAATATAGGGAAAATGCTTCAAGACACTGATATAGGCTGTGATTTTTAAAATTGGATCCCAAAAGCACAGGCAACAAAAGCATACACTAGACAGATGGGATATATCAAACCAAGAAGCTTCTATACAGCAAACAACAAAGAAAAGGGACAACCTACAGAATGAGAAAATCTTATTTCAAGTATTAATCTGACAAAGGATTCATAATATGTGAGGAGCTAAAAAAATCAACAGAAAATTCAGTTTGAAAAATAGGCAAATAATCTGAATAAACATCTTTCGAAAGGAAAAATAAATCATAAATGGCCAACAAGTATAGAAAAAAAATGCTCAGCCTCAGTAATCATTAGAGAAATGCAAATTAAAGCCAAAATGAGATATCCCAGTTGAAATGGCTACTCTCAATTACACAATTTTTTTTTTTTTTTAATTATAGCAGAAATGCAGAAAAGAGGATTCTGCAACATTGTTGGTGGGAATGTTAGTTCAGTTATTATGGAGAACATTATGAAATATCCTTAAACTAAAAATAGATTGCTATATGATCAATGTGTCCCATTTCTGGGTACATTTCCAAAGGAAATGATGTCAGCATATCAAAGAGATACCTGTACTCCCATGTTTATTGTGACACTGTTCACATTGTTGAAGAAACACACTCAAACCAGGTGTCCATCAACAGAGGGATGCACGCAAACAAAGGAATATGTTTAGATCAAAAATATGAAATTCTATAATTTTCAGCAAAATGGAAGGAACTAAAGGATATTACGTTAACTAAAATGAGCGAAACACAGAAAGAAAAATATTGTATGTTCTCTTTCATATGTAGAAGCTAAAAAAATTTACCTTACGGTGAAACAGTAATTCCCAGAGGGTAGGAGACAGGATACAGAGACTTTAGATAATGAGTATCAAAACAGGAATAATAAATTTAGTATTTTACAACACAGTAGGGTAACTACAGTTCACAGTATCCTATTATTTACTTTATGAAGAACTAGAACAGCTTGAAATCTCCAAAGAGATAAGGATAAGAAAATATTAATTACTCAATTTGATCAGTATACATTGCATATGTGCATTGAAATATCACACTCTACCACATATGTGCATTATTACATATTAATTAAAAGTTTTTTAATTAATTAAAAAGCTGGTATTAAATGGACAATAACATGTTGATAGGCATGAATGCATACTGTAATGAATTTTCAAGAATTTTGTTATCAAATATCTTCAATAGAATACATTTTACATGACAGAAAAAGACTCAAAAATAAAAAGCACAAACCATTTTATAATTTTGCTTGAAGTACTGCAGTCCGATGGAAACAATTTAGGGAAGTGAAGACAATATTAGCATATCCATCTTTATTTCCTGTATAGTATATAAAAATACTGTGAATAGTGAGAAAGATCATTAATAATTTTCAGGTTGTAGGGATGCAAGGAAATTACACAATTTAGGTTTGCCAGGAAAGGAAATATGAAAATTATCTATACAAATGAATAGAAAAACATACACGATCAGATACTATTGCTGCCAACAAAATGATATTCTGTTAGGTTTCTATAATAGAATGAGGTAAATGTCAGAAAATGGTCAAATTCCAGCATCTACCAATGGAGGTGGTATAAATAACTGAAATATATATATTTTTGAAAATTACATATGGATTTATTTATATTTAAATATATATTTATATTCAAATGTATATGGTTATTATATTAATATATATTTATATGTATATCTCTGAATGTATATGTTTTGCAGTTGGCCACAAAAAATTCATTATGATGGCATAGAAGAAGGAAAACACCACAGTTTATATTTGAACAATGCCATTTACTCAGCCTTTTTGCAGTAATTTGGTGATTCAAAAATACACTGATATTCTATAGAAAAACAAGCTTTTGAGTGGAAATTTACTGATATTTTGGGGCTTTGGCAATAACAAATAAAAATATATATTTTGATAATATGTGACTCATTTGAATTAGTAAATTTCTCTTATGCCTTTCCTTATCCTATTTCAGGCTTGAGGCAATATGCACAACAAATTAATGTGCAATATCACTAAAAATCTAATAATAATTAAATTCACTGGCAAACTATAAATATAAGGATAAAAAATAATATTAATGATAATAAAAATGACATATTTATGATAGAGAAACTTCCTTGTGCCAAGCAACATTTTACTGAATCTGAATATGTCTTAGCCATGTTATTGGCTGGCAATGTCCCCATTTTACAAATGAGGAATATGAAGCCACCGTGGCCAATTTATTGATTCTTGATTCTACTACTTGCCCTTTAGTGTCTCGTTGAAGAAGTTTGTTCCTAAATTCACATTTTTTTTTTCTAATAGATGCAGGGATTCTGGTCTAATGCCTAGGTCCTTGAGCCACTTTAAGTTTTGTGCAGGGTTTTGCAATTTTCCCAACACCATCTGTTGAAGAAGCTATCTTTTCTTCAATGTAAGTTTTTGGCACCTATGTTTATTATGAGGTAACTGAACTTTTTTGGGTTTATCTTTTTTGTCTTCTATTCTGTATCATTGGCTTTTTTTGTTCATTTTTTAAAAATTTTAAATTTGTTTTAATTAGTTGTACATGACAGTGGAATACATTTATGCACTGTGATATATCATGCATAGATGGGATATAATTTCTCATTTTTCTAAGTGTACATGTTGCAGAATCATATTGGTCATGTAGTTACATGTATACATACAGTAATAATGTCTGTTTCATTCCACTATCTTTCCCATCCCCACATCTCCTACCTCCCCTCCCTTCATTTCCCTCTACCTAATCTAAGGTAACATTATTTTTCCCTAGTGCCCCCCCACCTTATTGTGAATTAGCATTCGCATATTAGAGAAAACATTCAGCCTTTGGTTTTGTGGGATTGGCTTATTTTGCTTAGCATGATATTCTCCAACTCCAATCATTTACTGGCAAATGCCATAATTTCACTCTTCTTTAAATATGAGTAATATTTCATTGAGTATATATACCACATTTTCTTTATCCATTCATCTATTGAGGGATACCTACATTGGTTCCATAGTCTAGCTGTTGTGAATTGAGCTGCTATAAACATTGATGTGGCTGTGTCACTATAGTATGCTGATTTTAAGTCCTTTGGGTATAAACCAAGGAGTGGGATAGCTGGGTCAAAAGGGGGTTTCATTCCCAGTTTTCTGAGGAATCACCATACTGCTTTCCACAGCACTTGCACCTGCCAATACCACACCATTTTTGTTACTATATCTCTGTAGTATAATTTAAGGTCTGGTATTTTTATTCTTCCTGCTCCAGTTTCTCATTAAAATTTGCTTTGGCTATTCTGGGCCTCTTATTTTTCCAAATGAATTTCATGACTGTTTTTTCTATAGCCATGAAGAATATCATTGGAGCTTTAATAGTGATTGCATTAAATCCATATATCACTTTTGGGAGTATGGCCATTTTGACAATATCGATCCTTCCTCCAAGAATATGGGAGGTCTTCCCATCTTCTAAGTTCATCTTAAATTTCTTTCTTTCGTGTTCCATAGTTTTCACTTCACCTCTTTTATTAAATTGACTCCCAAAGTTGTTGTTGTTGTTGTTGTTTGAGTATTGTAAATGATATAGTTTTCCTAATTTCTCTTTCAGATGATTCATCAATTTTGTATAGGAATTATGAGTATTAAATTTGTATCCTGCTACACTTATGAGTTCTAGACATTTTCTGGTGAAGTTATTTGGGGTCATGTAAATACAGGACCATGTTGTTGTCAAACAGATATTTGGAGCTCTTTTTATCCTGTTCATATACCTTTAATTCCTTTCTTTCTCTAATTGCTCTGGTTAGAGTTTCAAGAGCTATGTTGAATAGAAGTGGTGGGAGAGGACATCCCTGTTTCATTCCGGTTTTTAGAGGGAATGATTTCAGTTTTTCTCCATGTAGAGTGATGTTGTCCTTGGGTTTGTTGCATATAGCTTTTACAATGTTGAGGAATGTTCCTACCACCCCCGGTTTTTCTAGTGTTTTGAACATGAATGGAAGATTATTTTGTCAAATGATTTTTATGCATCTGTTGTGATAATCAGCCCCACTAGATCATTGGCACTATGTTTTTAATATGTTTTTATGTGTGATTTGGTCTGAAGGTTTCTGTCCTTGATGTGACTTTGTCTGGTTTTGGTATCAGGATGATACCAGCTTCGTGGAATGAGTTTGGACATGTTCCATCCTTTTCTATTTTATGGAATAATTTGGGGAGGATTAGTGTTAGTTCTTTAAAGGTCTGGTAGAACTCAGCTGAGAATCCATCCTGTCCTGAATTTTTCTTTTTTGGTAAACTTTTGATGATGTTTTCAATTTCTTTGCTGAAAATTGATCTGTTTATATTTTCTTTGTCCTCCTGATTCAATTTGGGCAGATTATATGTCTCTAGAAATTTGTCAATGTCTTCAAGAATTTCTATTTTGTTGGAGCATAGATTGTCAAAGTATTTTCTGTTTACTGTCTGTATTTCAATAGTGTCCAGTGTGATATTTCCCATTTCATCACAATTTTAGTAATTTGAGTTTTTTCTCTGTTTCTCTTTGTCAGCTTGGCTAAGGCTTTATCAATTTTTTATATTTTTTCAGAGAACCAACTTTTGATTTTGTTGATTTTTTTGCTTTAATTTTTATTCATTTTGGCTCTGATTTAATGATTTCCTTTATTTCACTGCTTTTGGTGTTCATTTGTTCTTTTTTTCTAGAACTTTGAGGTTACTTATTTTTTGACATTTTTTTTTTTAATGAGTGAGCTCAATACAATGGACTTTGTGCTCAGAACCATCTTCATACTGTCCCAGTGATTTTAATATGTTGTATTGCTATTCTCATTTACCCCTAAGTATCTTTATTTCATCCCTGATTTCTTAAGCTGTCCATTGGTCACTTAATAGACTATTATTTACTCTCCAGATGTTAGAGTAACTTCTATTTTTTATTTTACTGGTGAGTTCTAATTTTATTCCATTATGATCTGATAAAATGCAATGTCTCTATGTGTTTGTATTTGCTAAGAGTTGCTTTGTGACCTATGATATGGTCTACTTTAGAGAAGAATTCATGTGCTGCCGAAAAGAAAGGGTATTCAGTCATTGATGAATGAAATATTCTATATATGTCTGTTAAGTATAAATTATTAATTGTATTTTTAATTTTTATAGCTTCTTTATGTAGTTTTTTTTTTTTCCTGAGGATCTATCCAGTGATGAGAGAGATGTGTTAAAATCACCCAGTATTATTGTGTTATATTCTATTTGTTCTTGATATTGAGAAGGGTTTATTTGATTTACATAGATGCTCCATTGTTTAGAGCATAAATATTTACAATTGTTATGTCTTCTTGTTGTCTAATTCTCTTAAGTTGTATGAAATGATGTTATATGTCTCCTTTGATTAACTTTGGCTTGAAGTCCACTTTATCTGATATGAGAATAGAAACACTTCCTTGTTTATGAGATCCATGTGAATGATAAGTTATTTCCTACCACTCACCTTCAGTCTATGAATGTTTTTGCCTATGAGTTGAGTCTCCTGGAGATAGCATATTGTTGGGTTTTGTTTTTTTAATCCAATCTTCCAGTTTTTGTCTTTCAATTGATGAGTTTATGTCCTTTACATTCAGTGTTGTTATTGAGAGTTGAATTTTATTCTCTGTCATTTTAATGTATTTCCAGTTTTTAATTTGTATTACTTTCCCCTTTGATTGACTATTTCTAGTGTAGTTCCTCCCTCTTTTGGTTTTCAATTTTATTTTTTATTTCTTTTTCATGGAATATTTTGTTGAGCATGTTTTGTAATGCAGGATTTTGTTGCAAATTCTTTTAACTTTTGTTTATTGTGGAAGGTTCTTATTTCATCTTCATTCCTAAAGCTTTATTTTGATGGGTACAGTATTCTGGGTTGGCATCCATTTTCTTTCAGAGCTTGTATACATTATTCAAAGCCCTCCTTGCTTTTAGGTTCTGGGTTGAGAAATCAGCTGAAATTTGAATTGATTTCCTTCTAAATGTTATAAGTCATTTTTCTACAGCAGCCTTTAAAATTCTGTATGTTAGGCATTTTCATAATAATGTTCTTTAGTGTGGGTCTGTTGTAATTTTGTATATATGATGTCCTGTATGCTTCCAATATTTCCATTTTATTCTCAATGTTTGGAGCATTTTCTGATATTATATCATTGAAAAGATTGTACCTTTCTTTAGTTTGTATTTCAGAGCTTTCATCTATCCCAGTGAATTCAATTTGGCCTTTTGATTTTATTCCATGTTTCTTGAATGTTCTGTTTATTATCTCTTAACCTTTTCTCCATGATCAAATTTATTTTCAAAAGTATTTATTTTGCCTTTGTTGCCTGAAACTCTATCTCCCAAGTGGTCAAGTCTGTTGGTGATGCTTTCCATTCAATTTTTAAATTGGTTTATTGATTCCTTCATTTGAGAATTTCCACTTGATTTTTTTTTCAGAAATCTGTCTCTTTATTGAGGTGATCTTTCACTTCCTGTGTTATTCTCTCTGATTTCACTTCTTACATCATCTTTTACCTCACAGATCAGTTTAACAATGTAATTTCTAAATTCCTTATCCTACATTTTTGTCCACTGTGTTGTCAATGGATTGTTATTGAGGTAGTTTATTTTGTTTGGAGTGGTTTTTCCCCTTGCTTCTTCACATGTGTTGTGTCTACCCATCTATCAGTATAAATGTAAGGCCACAGAGTTTCTACTGTATGAACTTATGGTGTCCTTGAAGCTTTCTAGTACCTCATAGTTTATGGGGAGACAAATAATAATAAAAACCAATTCAAACAATATACAGCATTCAACTAACTACTTATTTCCTACTATGACATCTACAGTGTTAATTGTCACAATAAATGAAAATGGTATGATAAGCAATTGCCAACCATAAGGACAGTAAGTTTGCAAAAGAGTTTGTTATTTCAAAAGCTGAACAGGGAGAATGCAGAAAGAGATGTAGAATGTGATGATTATAAGATGGGAAGAAAGAAAAAAAAAACTTAAAGAGAGAATAATAGAATTTGGCTGTTAGCAAAGATATATATATATATATATATATATATATAGAGAGAGAGAGAGAGAGAGAGAGAGAGAGAGAGAGAGAGAATCAAGAGAAATAGACAAGTTAAAACAATACAAAATAAAATAAAACCAAAATATACTAATCAAAATCCCTCAGCCTCAAAAAACAGAGTCATGAAAAATTACCTTACAAATGCTAGAAATAAGAAAAGGGAGACAAACATCTATAAATATAAATATCAATGAACCATTCTACACACAATTGAGAAAAAAAAAGAGAAAAGAGTAAAAAAATTTTTTAAATATATAAATAAAAATATATATAAATTTAAGAAAGTTTCCTGATGAAAAATTAAGAAATTGTTTCCATTGTGGTGGTCACAGATTGTCAATTTTGAATGTATGTTTGTTGTAAGTTCCCCAGATGTCTTTCTTCCCATTTTTTCTTGAGGTATGTACTGCACACGAGAGTAGTAGCCACAGACTATCCTTCATTGTCATGGTGGGGTTGCTCTAGAGTTTTGTGAGAGGAATTCCCATAGGCAAAGTTCCTGAAGGCAGGGTTTAGGTCTTAGATAGGCCTCAGCTACTTCGTTGACTGGAGATTGGTCTGAATATTTCATATCATTGCTCCTCTAGAGCCTGGAAGCTGCTGCTCCCTGCGAATTCCACTTGTGCAGGTGGAGGAGCCAATTCTTCACCCCCTTCTGCTATCCAGAGATCCCATCCTTCCAGACCCTCCCAGGCTCAGTTCCCAAGCATACAGTCACTCCCACAGCCCAGTTGAAATCCTGGCCTATAGCACCTGGTCCTGTGAGCCCCCAGACTCAAGGGTTAGAGGGACCTGGGATCTCTCAGGGCTCAGTGACCCATATTCCCCTGAGTAAAACACTATCTGCATATGGATTTCTCTTGGTTTCCTAGGCACACTCTGAGTTATGTGGCAGGGCTTTGCCCAGTCTGGTTTTCAGACCCAGGACCAGCTTGGATTACACATGTCTGGGCTCCTGGACTTCCATGGCAGCCATACTGTGATGGGACTTTTGCTCCTGCCTTGGCTCTCTGCAGATAACCAGGAGATGTATGGCTTCTTTCCCACACAAGGATATACTGTAGCTCACCATCTAGATCAGTCCAGCAGTGTTCTTGGTCTCTGATTTCTCCATATCAAGACACACCATGGTGCCACCTGAAACGTGGGTTCTCACAGTTTCCCTCCCTGATTTGCCTATGGTGGATCACGTCTGGCAGCCATGCCATCAGTGGTATTCTTCACTTATTTTATTATATCTAATCTTCTGAGTCACAAAGCTATTCTGAGATTCAAGTATTAAATCCCAGTAAAATCCCTCTTTTCACCCACCTCACTGAGAAGCTGTTTATCTGCTTTCCTAGTCTCATGCAGAAGCCTCTTGAAAAGCACCTACCTCTACTCTGCCATCTTCTATCTATGCTTGAATATGACCATTTTATTTAAAGTATTAGATATATGAAAACTTTAAAGGGAAGAAAGGGTAGCTAATTTGATAAATTAGCTGATTAATTAACACCTAAAAATGTCACAAATTTAGTTGGTAACAGTTAAATAAAAAGTTTATTATATGGGAACAAATTCTATTCTCAGTTAAAACGAGTCACTCTATTTTGAGCATATAATCTTTTATTCAATTAAAAATAATATACTTTGAAAAATATGTACACAAAATTATTGGGTAAAATAGTTATATTTATATTTATGACATGACTTACAGTTCCAAAGAACCTCTTTAATCATAACCATAATTAATTCCAAGTTTTTGTGAAGGCAAATTTCATATTGAAAGGATTAATGATAATTGAATAAATTGAAAACTGAAGATTTTTCTCTTTATTTTACACTAATTAATTTTTTTACTACATAAAACAGTGTGGGTATTTTTTATTTGTTGAGATAATCCAAAAAATTATAAGCCTGTGAATAACCAGGTGTTGCTAGGTAGGGTTGCTATTATAAAATCTTCTACCCTTAAATATTAATATGCACACAAAGTTATTTACATTCACATCTATATATCCAGATTTACAAGTAAACATGTACAAATATCTACATGGATATATAATTTTTTTATTTTTTAATAGTGTAGAAATTAAATACAGGCACTCATGCATGCTAGGCAAGTCCTCTACCACCATTGAGCTATATCCCAGCCTGTATTTTCAATTTTTCAGCTCACACAGCCAAAATTCTTAGTGTTTACCTAATATAAAGTCTTAATGTGCCTTTAAAACTTGTTCATACCTTAAATTTTGTTGACTTTCTCCTTCTGGAACCCTGGTAATTTGAGGTCCATAGAAAGTGAGAAGATATATTCCCTTTTAGGAACTATGGATTAATTTATGAGAATCCCTGTTGAATCTGTTTTTTGATATAGTAAGTGGAGAATAGTACTGAAGGCAGTCAGACACGGGCAAGACTACGGACTCCATCATCTACATGTAACCCCAAACAAGTTTTTTATCCTTATTGAGGATATTTTTTTCCACTGCCATGTAGAAATAAAAAGCCTGTATTTCAGAGTTAAGTTTTTGACCTCTTGTTTATAAATATGGTATTTGTACAAAATATTAGTTTTGTGAAACTGTGGTAAATGATAGAGTTGATTTAAACAGTAGTTGGTAACAGAATTAGACCAGGACAAATATAGTAGATACCAGTTCAACAAGGACAGTTCTGGGGAGGGTGGGAGTCCTGAGGGATGAATCAATCTCTTCCTATTTTACTTGCTTTAGGGAAGAAAAGACTAAGTTTAGCAAAGTTAGCAGAGACTTGGAAATAGTAGGCAGATATTAGAAGCCTGGTCAGGTAGAAAGGGGAGAACAGGAGGTCAATGACACTAAGGAGCAGGAAATAATGAGGTTTGCCAGCATTTTTGGAAAGGAAACATTTTACTCTGATTTCTGTTTTATACATCCTTCTTGTCATGAGCTTTGACACACAGGTATTCAGTATAACCAGAGGACATCAGAGGACTGAAAGTCAACTATGACAATTGCAGGCAGCCAAGTGGGTTATCAGCAGATTCTTTTAACTCTGCTGAGAAGATAAAATATTCCAGCAAGGGATGAATAGCACAAAGAGAAAATAACATTTTTAAGATTTGCTGAATTACAAGAAAAATATGTATTCAAACATTTGTAGGGCAATTTAGAAAATTCAAGGTTTGCCACATTTGGAAACACTCTAATTTAGAAAAACAAAGCAAGTAAAGGGAAAAGGACCATTCCAGCATCACAGCAATTTTAGCCCTTCTGGAATGTATTGAATGCATAGTTCAATTCGACTTAAAAAAAAAAAAAAAAAAAAACACTGAACTTTTCAGAATTAAACTAGACTATGTTTCAAGGTCTGGGATTCTTAAAGAAACCATTTAATAAAATGCTGAGGAGCAGTGGTTTCCAAACACCCCCTACCTCCCACTGACTTTTTTCAGAGCTCATTTGAGAAATTCTGATTATTCATTCCTCATTACAATTGGCAACATAGATGGCTTTGCATATCCAATATTAGGACACCTTTCTTAGCTTCTCTATTAACATACTTTCATGGGGAGCCATACTTTGCTCATTGGACTATGCATTGTAAGATCTTTGGTTTTATACATCAAGGAATTTTACAAGCAGGAAAGCCTCTTTCTATGGGCAAGCTTAGGTCTAAATACACAAAAGTCCATTTATTTCAATTTCCAAAGTTGCAATGTATTATGGATCACTAATACCATGTCATGGCAGAAAGCCAAAAAGATAAACATTGCTAATATCCATGACTATTTATGAGCTGACATGGGGTAATTTCTAAGACTGTTTTAGTTCAACTACCTGTCTGAATATTTGTGCATTTAATTGTTTTTGCTATGGAATCTATTTTATTATGTGGTAGGGAGACCTGATCAGCCATCCTGAACTTATTTTTCCTCTGTAGGCTTCAGTTTAGTTTTTCAGATGAGGTTTTAAATATTTTTAATCAACGCTGGTACGTACTATTAGTGGTTTTATAGCATATAAGAACAATCTACTCAAATTTTTTCAATTTTGAAGCCATTTTAAAAGTTCTACGTCCTCATTTTTAGCCTTGACAAAGTCCATATATTTTCTTAAAATGAAAGAAACACAAAATTATGTATTTGAGCAATTTGCTATTTAAAGTCTCTCTTTTGAAGTTGCTGGATACTAGACACAGGTCTGTTCATCTAAGCAAAACAATCTGTACTGGAGTCAAGAAAGGGAATCCTAACCTTTATTAAGTTCTACAATGTCACACTTATCAAAACTATCTTATCTTCCTTAATTTCACACTAAATGATTTTCTTCTAATTCTACAATTAATAGTCATTCTAGCAATTGGGCTTTGAGCTTCCTTTTCCTTTACTAACAGCTTCATGAGCAGTCTCCACTCACTCACTCCATCAAAAAAACAGAGGAAATGTCCCATGTCCCTTTGGTTGTTAAACTATCTGAATATCCAGTGTTGTGTGCATCTTTTATGTCAACAAGTTCCTAACTGGACAGGGAGATTCAAATCGTGTTTGTATACGTTAATTCCCACATGCATACAACCAATAAGGTGTCCAGGGAATCCAAACCTCAGATACCATGAGGACTTTTCTCTTTAAAATCAGGAAGAATTTGAATTCTTTACAATATTCATTAAAATAAAGTTTCCACAGAAGTCCCAATTTACTGAGGAAATTCTGTTTGGTATATATTGGAATTCAGCTTTGTTAGGAAATAACAAAATAAACATTTCTTTATATTAGAAAGAAATATTCTGTAGAAAATTGAACATTATTTATTTTATTTTTGCTAAGTGTTCTCTTTTCAATATTTTCTTAAAAAGAAATAGAAATGCTGGATACTGGAACATAGGAAAGAATTTCCCCCATATTCTTCAGTTATTTATCTCTGAAATGTCTAATAAAGAAGCCTTGTAAATAAAAGGGAAAAATAGCAATGGAATAAGATTACTTAGAGATTCCAAAGTTAGGAGGAATGCAAATGTTCTCTATGCCGTTTTGTAACAAAGTACATTGTGTTCCCTCTTGTAATTTATGATTCCTCACCATTTTTTGTATGTATCTGGATGTTCCTATGACTAGCCTTTGATGAAATTTTAAGCTAAATAATTTTCATTTCTACATGTGATTTAGAACTAGGATTTTTACATTTTCTAAGGATATTTCTGGTTGGGTTATGAAGTATGTAAAAAAAAAAAACATTAATAGTCTTCATTTCACAGAGGAGGAATGTGGGTGGAAATATTTACTTACTGCTATGCAGAGTTGGTAGTACTGCCAAGGCCAAATCCCTTATTCTTAAACTTGGAATGCATTACAAACTTTACTGATATTTAAAAGCCTGACAATAAACATAACTAAATTTTTTCACTTCCAATTCTGTAACAAATATTCTTTAAATACCTACCATATTTTGTATGCTGTTTTCAGTAAGATATGAGAAAGCATAATTCTTATTTACATATTATGTGATTAAAACATTGATGTGCAAGAAAAATTAACTAACAATATACCACATTTAGGACATTGAATAACGTCAATACTACATAGACTCTGTACTCTAGTATATTTTGTTCTCCATCCATTAAGAATGCTTCATGGAAGGGAGCAAATTGATACTTGGAAAGGAAGGATTTGGATGGGCAGAGTATAGATAATATTACAGAGAAATGACACGAGTAAGGATAGGTTACTGCTATCCTCAGGATATGGAGGATAAACTTGACCCAAAGATATTATAGAGAGACGAGAATTATCAAGTTACTTTGGACAAAGTATGGAGAAAGCAAAATGTCTGAGTTTTGTAAAAGGTTCTGCAAGTAACAGGCAAAGCTTATGAGCAAAATGGTGACATAATGAATGTTGTTATATTTATGACTTTTATGATGAAGATTACAACATGGAGAGAAAGCAGTTGTAACAATTTGACAACCTGAGGCTTTTAAATGCTGCTTTTAATAACTCATTGTGTCATTCTTGTTTTGTTCCTCCTCCAGGGGTAGAGGCATGGAAAGACAATGATCTGAAAAAATCAGTTAGAAATAATGAATGATTATACTCCTTTAGCACCATTAATCCAAGAGATGGAAATATAAAGAGTCCCCAATTGATAAGAAAAGTATTTTTATAAAAGAAACAAGTTTCAAATAGGGCATGAAGAGGAAAAGAACTTTCAAAGTTAAAGATAAGAAATTTCTGTAATATGGAGCCATGTATTTAAGAAAAACCCGGGGGAATAGCTTAGGTGGCAGATGGGTACATTAGAAAATGCAGAATGCCATACTTTCTAAGAATAAAGAGAGATGCAATACTTCCTGACATGTTTCATAAGGCCAGTATAGTCCTCAACTGAAACTTGTTATCTATGTTACAAGAAAAAAATATTGAAGATGAATCTCTCTCAATAGCATATATGCCAGAATTCTAAACAGTATTACCCAATCAAATACAGTAAAAAAAATATATGTTACCAGCACTTTGGGAGGCTGAGGCAGGAGGATGGAAAGTTGGAGGCAAGTCTCCGCAACTTAGCGAGGCCCTAAGCAACTTAGTCCCCAAAATAAAAAATGGGCCAGAATATGGTTCAGTGTTTAAGTGCCCCTGGGTGAAATATTACACAACATGAAAAAGTAGATATTATAACACTTAAAGAATCAATATAATCATCACTAACAGAATAAAGAAAAAAAACTATATTATTATGTAAGATGTAGAGAAAATGTGATGAAATTTATCAACTACTCATTAGAAAACACTCAGCAAAGTAGAAGTAGAAAAAATATCTTTATTATTGGAAAGAATAATTGGAACAAATTCTGTAGCAAGTGTTATGTGATGAAAAATGAAATGCTTTGTCTCTGAAACTGGAAATAAAACATTCCCATTTCTATATGATCTCTTACTAAAGATAAATTCAATAGGAAACAAAAATTTATTTATAGATGACATGATTAAGTAGAAAATTGAACTACAAATGAGTTTTAAGACTAATAAGAAAATTTAACAGGTTTGTGCTCTAAATCAGTTCTGTAAGACTTATTATATTTCTGTACAGACATAAGGAATCACTGAAAATGAAGTTTTAAAATATGCTATTTATAGCTTTTTTAATAAAATCAAGTTATCAAGTGGGCTATCTCACTGTACAAAAAGGTTACTGAAAGAAATTAAAAGTTAATTAATAAATCAATGGTAAGTTATGGAAAATAACACTGTGAAGGTTGAAATTTTGGGGGCATTTTTTATAGTTTTGGTGAAAATTAAAATATGGCAAGCTGAATTCTAAATTTTATACAAATGAAAAAGAACTAGATAATCCAAAACAATCTTAAAAATCAATAATAACCTGAAAAAATAGCATTATGAGATTTCAGGAGTTATTATAAAAACTATACAGTAGAACCAAAATGACTGTGTCGGTGCAAAGTTGGGTAAATAGATTCAAGGAATAGACCAGAAAGTTTACAAAACAAATTTACACATGAAAAAAATGGATTTTGAAAAATTTCCCTGAGAAAGGACTTTCTTTTAATTTAAGTACTAGAAAATAATATCACAGAATAACTGTGTCCAAAAGATAAAGGTGAAATACTAAAATAGTAGAAATATATCTTCTTTTTTTGTTATTATTATTTTTTTAGTTGTTGGTAGACCTTTATTTTATTCATTTATATATGGTGCTGAGAATCAAACCCAGTGCCTCATACATGCCAGACAAGTGTGCTACTGCTGAGCCAACAGTCCCAGCCCCTAGAAATACATCTTCTTAACTTCACAATAGGCAACTATTTCCCAGATAAGATACAAAAATACTAACATTAAAAATTTATTTAATGACCTTTATTTAAATTAGGAGCCTATCTTCCTGAAAGGCCTCATCGTGGTAGTAAAAAGGTGAGCCACAAGGGAGATAATGCCCATATCTATAAAATTCTCACACCTGGAAGATGAAATAGTTTCTCAAGTCAATTAAAAGATATGACACATTTTCTAAAGAAGGAAAACTTGAATAAGTATTATATAAGAAGTCAAATAAGCACAAAAAGTGCTTGACATTGCCCATCATCAGATGTAATTGCAACCACATGAGGACTGTCTTTCGTGACAGCAAAAGGAGACTTACAGACCTATTCTTCAGTGCAACTGCTAAAAATTATTTTTATGAAGCACACACATACACACTCAAAGTCTCTGAGAGGATCCTAAGAGAATACAACAAATGAAAAAGAGTATTTAAGCGTATCTACCAAAATGGTAAAAACAGCATGAATGTGGGTATTTTAACAGAGAACATCTCCCTCATTCCCACCTACAGTCTCATGGAAATGGAACTACACTCCAGATTGATAAAATCAAGACCCCATGGCTCCCTTTCCCTCTGTTGCTCAGTTGCAATCTTATTTTGCCTGCAAGGGGTAGAAGTCAGAAAGGTGAGAATTAGCATTTCTCATTCTTTGTCCCAGATACCTATTGGGAGGCTAGATTCTGAGTCCTCAAATTTACCTAAAACAATCATAAAAAAGAAATAATGAATATTAGAGTTGCAGGTAGATAGGAATAAGAAGTTCTTGTATGCTAGTGCACAGTAGGATAACGTTAGATATCCACTCTATAACACATGTCTCAAAAAGATCAAAGAAAGAATTTTAAAAATATTTTTAAAATCAATGTTTTATGATGTAGATAGGTTTAACCTGATTTAAACATTATGCAATGTATATATGTACTAAATATTACATGGCAGCCAATTATTCTGTATAATCAATAATCCATTAATCTAACAAACCATAAAAGTATTTTTTAAAAGTGATCATCTCAATAAATTGAGTAAAAGAATTTGACAAATGTCCACCAACATTTCATGATAAAAATATTCAACAAACTAGCAATAGAAACTTCTCAGCAATGATGGAGATCTACCAATAAGCAAGCAATCAAACAAATACCCACAGATAACATAATATTATATGGTAAAATACTGAATACTCTTCCTACTCAGGAATGAGACAAGGATGTTGGCTCTTGTCACTGTTATTCAATACTGTACTGGAGACTCTACCCAGAAAATTTAGACATGATAAAAAAAAAATGTAGATTAGAAAGCAAGAAGCAAAACTATCAAAGTATTGTTTATCAGTGTTTGTAGTGACATGATCTTGTAAATGGAAAATTTTAAGCCAATAAAACATGGCACAAACATAAGTGTCTTACTTCTATGATCAGGTTATGTAATAAACTGCCACATCTGTCCATTGATTATTCACTAGGAGAACTCATAGGACTCAGCATATTAAGCTACTCTGGACCAAGATATAAAGTAAGATTGGGAAAAAGAAAATGTTCATGGGGGTAAAGTCTGAAGGAATCCAAGTGTTAGATTTCAAGAATTCTTTTCTAATAGAGTCACATACCACTCACTCAACTTTTTCTGCAGTGTGACCTTGTCTGTGTGTGCTGGCTGAAGAGTCTTAGAGACTCAAGAACCAAGAGTTTTATTATGGACTGGTGACATAGGTACTGTATGACTAACATCAAAATTCCAGGTTCTCAGAGGAAACTTAATAATCAGTAAAAACTGTCCTGATTACACCAACAGATTAGATACAGTGAGCTTCCCTTATCATCTATGAAAAGAGTCATATTAGTGTAGGGTACCAGAGATAGATATCATTATCCTAAATGCATGATTGAAGACATGAATAGTATGAATATACTTTGTATACAGTGATATGTAAAAAGGTGCTCTATATGTATATTATGAATTATAATGCATGCTACTGTTATATATACCTCAACTTCAAATAAATAAAAAAAATTCCCAGGAACCACACAAGGGCAATCAGTATAAATGGAGTTTCTAAGGATTCACAGAACAGCTGTGTGAATTCTTCTGCAAAGTCATGCTTTCCCATCAATCAATGGCTCAGAGGAAAGCCAACCACCATGCTGTAGACAGCCCTGTGTTCTGCCCTCAAGTCTGTCAACAACTATGTGAATGTGGAAGGGATCCTCCACTCCAAGTTAAGTATCAGATGAACACAATTTTACCGCAGCCTCGGAAGAGGCTCTGTGCCCGGTCAACGAATATAAACTGCCTCCGGATTCATTAACCCAGGAAATGTGTGTAATAATAAATATTTGTTGTTTTCAACTCATGTTTTAGGATAATGTGTTAGGCAGTGTTGGAAGATAAACATTGTCCTCTAACCCAGGATGTCTACTTTCTTATTCCTGGAAGCATGAATGTGATTCTTCACATGGTGAAAGGAAAATTGCAGATATGATCAAATTATAGGTTTTTAATGAGATTAAACCGGGTAATAGTGGTCAAATGTAATCACAAAGGTCTTCCTATGAGGGAGGAAGGCAGAGCATCAGAGGAGGAAATTTGATTATATAAGAGGAGTATCAGAGTAATGAGGACAGAGAAAGACTTGACCAGTTATGACTGAAAACCCAGGAAGGGTCATGGACCAATGGAGGTGGGCAGCCTGAGGAACTTAGAAAGGCAAATGAATTCTCCCTTAGTTTCCAGAAGGAATTCCTGTCCTCTAAAACCTTGATCCTAAGGCAGTGAAAATGATACCGGACTTGGACTTCTGACCGCTCAGAACTGTAGGATAATATTTTTGTTTTGTTTTGTTTGAAGCTCCTAAGTTTGTGGTAACGTTAGAGCCGCAATAGGAAACGAAACATCCAGCAACAGATAAAGAATGCATGAAGAGACAACTACATAAGTTCCTGCTGTCAAGGAATTTCTGTGACAAAGAGTAAACGTGTAAATGGAGAGATGTTTGTCAAAAAACAATTAGAGCAACTAAGACAAATAAAACAGGACAATAAAGTATGTTTGATATTGGTTGTGAAGAAGACAGTCAACCAGAAGATGTATAGGTGAATAACTAAAAAAGTGAGAAAAGAAGCCCTTTTTTTGTCTCTGGAATAAGAATGGATCGAGCAGAGGGGACATCAGGTTTTGAGACAAGAAAAGATGGGGTATGTTATAAAAATGTCTGGTAGGATAGTAGGAAATGGTAGGGATGGGATCACCATCGGAGCCAGACATGCAGGGTATGGAAGACCACAGGAAGCCCTCACTCTTTACTCTGAGTGACAGTATTGGCTCTGTCCTTATAAGAACTTTAGGAGGACTTTGTGTAAGGTGGTAATTAGGAAGTGTGAAATTACCTTCTTTAGCCACAATGCATACAACATCCTGCATATTCTCTTTTAAAGACATGATTTTGGAGAGGGATATAAATTGAATAGGTCTTTACTATTTGAAAACAATTAGAAATTGAAAATAGATACGTATTAATAAAACTCCTTAGTTATCTACCTGTTTTAATTCATATTTTATTAGCTGTGATTTTCCTGTTATCTCTTTAACATCTGTACTTTTACAAAGCACTTTAGTTTTCTGCTTTAATTACTTTTTCATTAGTAATTTTCTCATTATTTGTTTAACATTTGTGTCTTACATCTCTTTGTATATTTTAAGAAAATTCTTGTGAACCAAAAAAAAGTTTCATATTGAAAATTTTATTTTCTCCATAAATTCTTCTTACTACATTCTCCATGACTGGTTCAGTGCTACGTAATGAGGGAGGTATCTATTATATCCCATGGTACAGCAAGTTATCCCAAAATTTTCCAGCTTAAAACAATATGTATTTATTTATTTTTAATATATTTATCTTTTCTGTGAGTCAAAAGTCTTCTTGGGGCCAGTGGGTCCTCTACTTTAGGGTTCCTTACAGGGCTGAACTTGAAATGTTAGCAGGAGTTGCAGGTATCTGAAGCCTCAACTAGAGAAGGATCTGCTTCAAGTCCACTCAGTGCCCATGACAGAAATCAGTTTTTAGGGTATGTCTAGACTGAAGCTCTCAGTTTTTTACTGGCTGTCTTCCAGAGATGGAAGATCTTGCCATATGATGGCATATGATGCATATGATGAAAGAGCCTCAGGTCTTGCCATATGATCCCCTCTAATATGGCAGTATCATCAAGGTTGGAAAGAACAAGTCTGTCAGCAAGACAGAAATCTTAGACTCTTTAAATCCAGTTTCAGCATTGAGATAAGTCACCTAATAATGCAAAGGAAATTGCATTGGCAGTACACAGTCAGAGTAGATGTAGATTGTCTGATATACAAAACATCCCTCCAAGTACACCTTAATTCTTGCTGAGGTTGGTTAGATGAGGGATGGACACAAGGTCTCATTGGTATACACAGATTTTTGTAAGTCTTTATTTACATGCTTTATTTCCATATTTTATTCCTGATTGTGAGTTCTACTTGACCTCTGTAGATTCTGGCTACCCCAGCCTTCCCTGAACAGCTGCACTGGCTTCCACAGTCCCATGATATGTAATGCCTATAATCAGTCCTTAGTCATGATGATTTGGCTTCTCTAATCAAACCTTACTGGATAGAGAAAGAGCAAAAGAAAGATGAAGGTACAAAGGGAAAGGAGCAATGAATATAGAGGGAAGGAGAGAAAGGGTGAAAGAGGAGGAAAGAGGAAGAGAAAAAGAAAAAAGAAGAAAGCAAGGGAGGAAGGAAAGAAAATAAAGTCCAATTACTAAGCATGAAAAGCGATTTTAAGAGTTAAAATTGAAAGATATGTTTTGAACTTCTATACTATTCTATGCATTGTAATTAAACATTTTCAGGGTTTTTTGTTGTTGTTGTTGTTGTTGTTTTTGGTGGTGGTGGTGCTGGGGATGGAACCCAGGACTTTGTGCATGTGAGGCAAGCACACTACCAAGCTGCATCCCCAGCCCAATAATTAAACATTTTCAATGAAATAATCTAACTTACCATGCACTCATTATAGTATTGTATAATGTTTTACCTACTTTACTGATCACTTAAACTTAATGCCTGTCAGGTGGGTATCATTGCTATCTCTATTTCACAGACAGGCAAACTGTAAAACACAGCAGCTATACACATTGCTTGACATAACATGATTACTAATGGACAGGACTCAGATTTATATGCAGGCAGACTGGTTTTAGAGCTCACATTTGAAAGTGGCTTCATTCTCTATGTCTACCAATACCAGAACACTGAAAATGAAGTAATGAGGCTCAGTATCACTTATATAAATAATGAACTGTAAGGTATTCAATCCAGATCTGTCTGAAGCCAAAACATGTATTCTTAACCAATATCAAAACATAAGCTAGATTACAATTAATTTACCATTTATCTAAATCTATGATATGTACTCAAATCAACATGCAGAATTTTAGTCATAGTATAACATGTAGCATATTATTTAAGCATGTATGAAAACTAATGAATACTTTCTAGAAAGGACTCTAAACATGAAGAAAGTTAGAAGAGATCTACAAGAATTATGGCATTTGCTGGTAAATGGATGGAACTAGAGATTATCATGCTAAGTGTAATAAGCCAATCCCAGAAAACCAAGGTCAAATGTTCTTTCTGATAAGTAGATGCTGACTCACAATGGGAGCTGGTGGGAAGGGTTCATCCAATTGGACAAGGACGAGTGGGGGGAAGGTAGGGGAGATGAAAATGGGAAAGATAGTGGAATGTATCGGATATACCTTTCCCATGTTCATATATGAATACATGACCAGTATAACTCCACATCATGTACAACCACAATAATGACAAGTTATACTCCATATATGTATGATATATCAAAATACATTCTACTATCATGTATAACTAAAAAGAACAAATAAAGAATTAAAAAAAGAGATCTACAAAAAAATTAGTTAATTAAAACATGAAATAAACCATAGAGTCAATAAATACATCTAAAAGTTATGGGTTTGAAAGGAAAAAGAAAAGTAAAAGAAAGAAACAAACAAAAACCAAACAGGCTTAAAAAGGCTGATCAAGAAAATGAGAAAGAAATAACAAACATCACATTAAAACTGAGGCTGGGATATAGATCAGCAGTAAACACAAGCCTAGCAGATGTGAGGTACTGGTTGCATCCCAAGCACCACACACACACAAATACACACACACACACACACAAAAGAAATTCATAGGATTCTAAAATATTTATTAGGATATACTACTATGTCAACAAGGTAGCAAGTGTCAATGAAATTAATTAATTAATTTGTGTATGGGATACTATAAAGGATAGTTAGGGATCTAGGTCTCACTACAATTTTATGTCACATTACTCAGGGCTTAATGTGTTTGTCCTGAAATATCATTTCTGGGACCCTATGATGACTAGATTTTGCTGTGGAAGGAAGCACAGGAGCGGGAGGTGCAGTGGCCTGAACTGCACATCAAAGGACCTGCATCCCTACTCCAGGGCCCTCAAGAATTCATCTCAAATGGTCTCAGCTCATCTTCTGTGAAATAAAGAGGTTGGAGCCCAGGCTACAATTTCTTCCAGCTATATAATTATGTGAAGCATCAGTTTACATTTTCTAAATGAAAATTTAAATCTTATTGCTAAAAAGGTATGTTCCTTTGAGGTGTGATTTCACTTTCACTTTATTATCATCCTTCACATGGAGAGGAAGTTTATTTTTCACCGTAAATGTTTCCTTTATATGCAATTCAATCTTTTAAAGCATGAAGGAACTAGAGAGAAACTGCAATATTTTAAGACAAATATTTAAAAAATCAGATTGTCTTGTATTTTCAAATTACTGTTTTGGCCTGATACAAAGATATACTTTGATCAACTGTCAGAAAAATTATATTGTACTGTATTCATTACCCAGAATGAAACTTCTTTGTGCATAGTATCATGTAAAAAGTTGTGACCACTGAAGCATTGTAAGAAGGCAAATTGCTTTCACTTTTGTTCATTCTAAGATCTTAAATTTGAGCTACCTTTCTCAGTGCAAGAATTCCTGAAAATGAATCAATTCTAGAAGATCTCACAGAATTATAATTCTGGACGGTTACTGAACAGCTATTTCCCTTATTTGGAGAGGAACAAAACTGAGATGCTGAAAGATTAAGAATTGAGGTCAGCCTGTCAAACCAGGCCTTGATTTCAACAGTTGGTTGTTGCCTGTCGATCCAAAATAATCCTAAATATGTTATGCACTGGTTACTTTCTCTATTAAATGTTGTTAACATATCAAAAACATTATATTAGGAGGCCAATTAATAGAAGTAAGAAATTGGAGTTCAAACATCAACACTTTCAATTATTATGGTAATAATTTAAGCAAGAATCAGCAATGAATTCTAAAATTTGCGAGAAGACATTTAATGAGGAACAAGGTATTCAAATTACATAAAGTATCTTCTTTCAAATTATCCATTAGTAATAAAGGAGAACTTTACCATGGAAAAACCAGGCAGATACCTCCTTTAGCTAAGTGATCAAAATGAATAACGACATCATGAATATTGTCACTTCTGTGATGTTCCTGAAAGAGGTGCATAACCTCAGTCTAGTCATGAGGAAATGCCCTACAAATTCATTTAAAAAAACACTGTGCAAAATTAACTTGTAATTTCCAAAGCTACCAGAGTCTTGTAAAATAAAAAGAGTAGAACTATTCCACTTTACCACAGCCTATAAGAAATGATGTACTCAATGTAACTCTGAGATTTTGAATTGCATCCCAGATAGTAAACCAGTCTATAAAACATAAGAAAACTAATTTCAAAAATGGACTATTGATAGTTAAATTATATCAATATTAACTTCTGATTTTTGAAGTTATAGAAGAATGCAGATTGTTAAGAAGTGTGTGTGTGTGTGTGTTTGTGTGTTGAGAGAGAATATACCCTATATCAAAATACTAACCTCTGGTGAATCACGGTAAATTGCAGCTATCTGAGCAATTTACTTACTGTAAGTTTAAAATAATCTCAAGATAGAGAAAATTAACAAAAGCTCTTAAATTGAAAAACTATATACTCTTTTTTAACAAGTTAATACTTCCAAAATGTATAAGCAAAATATTATTTAAATTCCCTTCACTGTCACCCTCCATTTTTCTGAGGTAGTAACACAACTGCCTCAGAAGTTAACACAAATTACTACATGCCCATCAAAATAGAAATTTAGATGTTTGCACAAATATACATGGGTGTTTTTTTAACAATCACTGAAAATAATTATTTGCACATCACTCTGTCACTTAAATCAATACATTAAGAATGTCTGTACAGAAAAAGAAAAAAATCCTACAGTTCATATGGAATATCTAAAGATCCAAAATAGCCAAAGTGATGCTGGACAAAGCAAAAAAAAAAAAAAAATTAAAAAAAATTAAAACATCCCCAAATAAATAAAAACAGTGCTGGATACACCACAATATCTGACTTCAAAATACACTACAAATTTCCAATCACTGAAACAGCATAGTACTAGCATATATACAAATATATAAACCAAAGGAACAGAATAGTGAAGCCAGACATTAATCCACATAAGCAATCCCAGCTGATTTTCATAGTTGTACAAAGAGTTTCTTCAATAAATGGTGCTGACAAATTGGGTATGAATATGCAGAAGAACAAAACTAGATTCCTTCCTCACACCATACACAAAAATCAACTCAAAATGGATCAAAGGCCTAAATGTAGAACTGTGACATTGAAATTACTGTGAGAATCCACAGGGGAGAGGATTCAAGATGTTTGTGCAGTCAAAGATTTTTTGGATAAGATTCCAAAGGCAGAGATAACAAAGGTAACAACAAATAAATGGAATTGTATCAAACTGAGAAGATTTTAAACAACAAAGAATAGAATCAACAAAGTTAAGAGACAACCTACAGAATAAGACAAAATATTTACACAAGAGATTAACATCCAGAATATATAAGAAACTAAAATGCAAAAGCAAAAACAAAATTAAAAAAAAAAACATTAATAATCCAATTTAATTTTGGGCTAAGGAATTAGTAAGGATTTCTCAATAATAGTATCTGAAAAAATAATGCTCAGTATCACTAATCACAACAAGGTATCTATCATCTCATCTCAGATGGCGAGCATTTAACAGCCAAAAAAAGAGAAATGTTGGCAGAGATATGAAGTAAGAGGAACTCCTACACTGTTGGTGGGAATGTAAATTACTACACCTATTCAGGAAAACAGTATTGAGATTTCTTAAAGAGCTAAAAACAGATTTACCATATGATCCAGTATGTCCACTACTGAGTATATATCCAAAGAAAATTAAATCATTGTTCCAAAAACTATACTTATACTTCCATATGTTTGCAACACACTACACAATAACCAAGATATGAAATTAAGGAAGGTATTTATCAATGGTTAAATGGATAAGGAAAATATGGTATATACACATAATGAATTCAGCCATAAAAAGAATGGAATCCTGTCATTTGAAGCAACGTGGTGGTACTGGAGGTCCTTGTATTCAGTGAAATAAAACAGACACAGAAAGACAAAACTACATGATTTTATTCATTTGCAGAAAATAATAAATCAATTACATAGAAGAACAGAATACAGTTTGAGAAGGGTAAGGGTTGGGAAGAGAGAGAGTTCAATAAGGGGCACAAAAACACAGAGGAAAAAAAATGTACTAGTAGTTCTATAGGAAAGTAGGGTTAACAGTTACAATAGTTTATAATAGTTTAAAATTACTATAGAAAATGGGTATGAAATTACCAATACATAAAAATGGTTAATATTCAAAGGAGATGGAAGTGCTTATTACCCTAAATTGATCATTAAACAGTGCATAATATATTGAATTACTATGATGTACCCCATAAATACACACATATATTATGTCTCAATAAAAGTTTGTCTACTTTAATACATAAAGAAATTGATTATTTACCTCACTAGTTGCTCAGTATCCCATAGGAAGGAATGATCCACTGCTATCCAAAGATTTACTTAGCAGTTTATAATTTATGTTGCTAATCTTCATCCCCTACAACAATGTCACACTATACGTCATTCTGTTCATCTCTATACTTGGTAATCTTTAATCTAAAGAACAGATTCACAGATATCAGGCTGAATCAAAATGCAAATTTTGATAGTTATTGTCACATTACTTTCCAAGATTATTTTGAGTTCACCATCTCCATTTAAAATATATAAGAGTATAGATGCTTGAACCCTGAAAATGGGTATTATTCTACAATTTTGTGTGTACTATTGTTATTATACATATTTCTAAATATACTTTTAAAATTACAGAATAATACATGCCTATAAGATAGAGGAAAAAATGCAGAAATCATCATATACACCTGTGATAAACAATTGATACTGGCACTGAAGCAATTCTAGGATATGTAACTTCAGTGCTAATAAAGGTAGTCATGCATTTTATTTAAAGGGTTTATATGTGTCCTGCTGTGAGATCTACAAGCTGCACTGAATAAATAAAATGAAGCAATACCTTATCTTTCTCTGCTGCTTCTTTTGTCTTTTATACTCTGTAATTGACCTTCCTTTTCTCATGAGCCAGTCTGTATCAGAGCCATAGAAACTTCCACACTCACACCTTTCCAATGTTCCTCCCAACTTGGGACTAGCTTGACACTGTCCATCCTGACCACTGGAACTCAATCCCTGCACTGATCCCAAGGTGGGCATGCCCAAGAGCACTTTGTTGGTCTCAACCTGAGCTAAACATGACTCACTAAGCTTTGGTCTGTGAAAGTATAGAAGAAAGACATTGAATGTTATTTGTAATTTGTTTCCACTTTTTAAAAAATTATTTGTTCTTTTTAGTTAAATGTGAGAATAGAATGTATTTTGACATTCCATACACACATGGAGTATAATTTCCCATTTATGTGGTTGTACATGATGTGGAGTTACACAGGTTGTGTATTCATATATGAACATAGGAAGGTTATGTTCAATTCATTCTATTGTCTTTCTCATACCCATCCCCCCTCCCTTCTCCCAAACCCCCTTGTACGATTTGGTCCCTGCGGCCCCCACCTATCTGTTGTGAGTCAGCATTCACATATCAGAGAGAAAATTCAGCCTTTGGTTTTTTAGGATTAGATTATTTTACTTAGCATGATAGTCTCCAGTTATATCCTTTTTACCAGCAAATGCCATAATTCCATTCTTCTTTATGGGTAATATTCCATTGTGTATATGTACAACATTTTCTTTATCCATTCATCTGTTGAAGGGTACTCAGGTTAGTTCCATAGGTTATATATTGTGAATTGAGCTGCTATAAACATTGATGTGGCTGCATCACTATAGTGTGCTGATTTTAAGTCATTTGTGTATATGCTGAGGAGTGGGATAACTGGATCAAATGGTGCTTCCATTCCAAGTTTTCTGAGGAATCCCCATGCTTCTTTCCAGATTGGTTGCACCAATTTTGGTTCCACCAACAATGTATGAGTGTACCTTTTATCCCACATCCTTGCCAATATTTATTGTTACTTGTATTCTTGATCATTGCCATCACAGATGAAACCTACATTATAATCCACTGAAACATAAGCTTTAAGGGTAGAACCTAGTCAGTCACAAGACTTTTGAAAATATTTAGTTCCAAGACTGAAAACAAGCTTGATATATGGAAGATTTAGACTTGTCATTTTGTGATATGTGCTTTCTCATTAAGCCTTACACTTATAGCTTCTGTTATAGAATTCATTTACTTATTTACTCATGAACACATTTTTATGGACCATCTGTTAAAGACCAAAGGGGGCCTTTATCATCTTAGGTTGTTTTATGTAGTAATGGCCACACAAGGTTTTGATCTTGTTCTTAATGTTTAAGTTTCCAATTCATCACAGACCACCACATGCTCTTCACACTGCATGATATTCAGCACATACGTGCTATCACACCTCAGGTGGACTACAGTGAGAAGACTCACCTGGGGTTGCTACACTCTGTTCCTCCAGGCTTGCTCTCCTCCAACCCTTTCTCTTTGTTGACCTACCAATTTGAGAGTAAGCTCTGGGGCCACATACAACCCTGAGAGTCAAAGACTGAGAAGGACGATTAAACTGAAGTTATCTACTAACTTAAACCGCTCTTTCTCTTTACCTCAAAATGGTTAGATGCTTCATATTTTCATCATCAACACCTTTCAGTCATTTTACTACCTTTATTCTATCTCTTCTCACATAATATGGAACTAAATAATTATACTGGAAATAGTAAAATATATAGGAAATCTGAGCGGAAAAACAATATCAAGAAATACCTAGCCTGGGAAGTCATACTTCATATTAATTCCCCATTATTACTTACAAAAATTATGTAAGGTGTTTAATTTTCTCTGGTTAAATACATGAAGTCAACATGACTCATGGGCTTAAAATATTCAACAATGAATATATGTAAATGACTTGTTAGGACTTTTGGAACCTGGGGTAACTGAAAGGGATGTTACTGGTTTTTTTTTTTCCTTTTTTTTTTTTTTTTTTTTTTCATTTAATAGAAGCCAATTCTCTCAGTAAGGCATTTGTATGACAAAGACACTCAAGGGGAAAATAGAGAATGTAGAATTTAAAAGCATTACAGGGCTTTAGCTTTTCTTCATGCTAGTTGTAAAATCTAGCTGTGCAAAAATACCTAGTTTAAACGGTTATTTTCTAGGTATAGGTACATTTTTTTCTCCTTTATTATTTTATATAAACCTTTGCACATTTTTTAGTTTAGTGATGGTTCCTGGTACATACTATTTATATTATATAAACAGGTATTCATTTTTATGTCAGATACCCATGGTTGTCTATGAAAAAAATTCTCCCCAATCCTGTGTTATTAAAACTCTAATTTTGTTGAGACATTCTTTTCTCAGAGAAGTGAATATTAGTCATGAAAATCCTTTCCTAATGTTTATTTTAGGGGTGGGGAAGTGACCTTGTTACAGCATATGAAGTGTGAAAGAAACAATGAGAAGTGTTTTAGAGGCGTTCTAAGAACAATTTTGTATTTCAAAAGGGACTACTCAGAAGAAGCACATTATTTTCCCCTCATGATTGTCATGTCTGAAAAAGTTCATACATATAACAGTCACTTTTACTTGTGAGGAAATTTGACATATTAAGCATAGCAGAACAAAAGGTAAAACTATAACAGAACACCTGAGACTGGGTAATTTATATGAGAAGAGGTATATTTGGGCTCACTGTTCTAGAGGCTGGTAAGTCCAAGATTGGGTAGTGATGCCTGGTGAAGGCCATGTGCTGCTCCTTAATATCATGGAAGCCAGGAGGGGAGAGAGGCCATGCATAAAAGGAAAAAAGGACCAAACATTCATGATAGCTGATTCATTTCTGCAAAAAAGGCATAATCTGATCATAAGGGCACCTGCCCCATAACCCAAACAACTCCCACTAGGTCCCACCTCCCAACACTGCTACATTGAGAAATTAAAGTTCCATCACATGAACTTTTGGAGACACACTCAGACCACAGCAGCATCTATAGATAACTTGCTTAAGACTTTAATGGATTATGGAAATATTAACTAGATAAGTGAATCCTAAATTACTGCTAAAAATCATTTGGAAGTGCTCAGTACAGCCAGACTTAAGCTAACCCTTAAAAGAGGTTTACTGATCATATTCTATAATTTAGGACATAAAATAAGTACAATGGACCTAGTGTGCAATCAATATTAATCAAATATAATATATTACAAGACATATTCTACCTCATGCACATGAGAATAATTTGAGCTTTCTAAATCTCCAAATTCATGCTTTAAAAGATAAAAAAAAAAAACAACGATTTTAGGTTTTAGTATTGTTCCTTTCAATTTTACATATAAGTGTCCAATCCTGAGGAATATCTAAAGGTAATTTGTTGTGTTGTATTTTATGCATAAATTTTCACAAATATTTCAAAAGATCACCAATTACTAATTTTGCCAGTGATTACTAAGTATTAAGTATCAGAGCAGGTAAGAAAGTTGATGCTGTAAATTTTCTCTTAAAGAAAGCATAATTTTTTTAAAAGTCTGAAATACTAAAAATCATTAAACAGATGCAGTGTGAAACACTTTTAATGAGATTCCTCCCAGGTAATTAGAATGATAAAATACTGCTATGTAATATAGTTACCCTGGTTTCAGAACTCTTAGAAAAATCTAATATTTCAGATAAGCTCCCTAAGCAAAATTATATTACATTGTTTAATTAACAGAAATATGCTTTGATACACATGCAGTTCCAAAATGAAGAAGACAATTTGGAAAGCATAAACATTGCTTACTTTCTGGTAATAAAAGTAAAAACCAATATTTGGAGGTGTGTAAGCATTAGCTTGTCCCTCATAAGCTCTTTTATAAATTCTAACTGAAACGAGTGTGAGACTACACTATCCTAACACATTGAGGCACTATTTAATGAAATAGGCAAAAACCAATCTACAATCAGTTGTGTAAACTCATTCTCAATCTTTTGGAGTTCCAAAACTCCCTGAATATAATATAGATCTGAGGCAAATATGACAATATTGTAGAAATAGGACTGGCTGTTTGTCACCCTGAGGTGATTAAGGCACTTTCCAAACTGAGTGGCTCAATACAGGAATGATTATAGATCAAGCTAAAACATCACTGTTGAAGAGGCTGTAGGTCTCACATGGCTTGTTCATCAAAGATGAGCAGCATCTGCAAACTTTTTAAGTTAATCCCCATATCTTGAATATTATTACTTGCACCAAAGGAGAGCCAGACTCTTCAGTGTTTAAGCTATTTAATAATTCATTTACTTCTCCAATTAAAACTTTTTCCTAATCTTCACTGTGTTCATTAAAAGATAAAATATAATGATATCAGCATATAAGAAATTGTGTCCTAAATTTAGTCTGGAATACATGAGGGGTCCCATCTCACAGCTTTCTTGCAAAAGTCTATCAACTTAATGTTTCTGATAAAATATATATATATTTTTAAGTGAAGCTGGAGATCAATCTCAGGGCCCTGCACATCTTAGGAAACACTCTACCACTAATCTACACCCACAGCACTATTTAAGTAATCTTTTGAAGAATTTTGGGGAAAATAAGTTTTCTTCTGAGAATAATGAAGGTACTCAGTCAAGCCCAGTAACTAACTTACATTTCTTTTTTTTTTTCTTTCTTTTCTTTTCCTATCTACATCTATTATATTTTCTAATAAAAATATTCTAACAAAAATAAATCTTTTAGCTACATTACTAAGGGGGCTGTTCTAAGTAATATTGTCATAAAAATTAGCATGAGCTTATTAATGATTTTTTTTTTTTTTTTTTTTTTTTTTGGTTAGAGAGAAGGATGGCTGGAACAAATAGAGTAGGTGCCCTTAGATTGTAATCTGTTCATTAAAATACTACTCTTAAAGTATACATCATTGATTAGAGTAATTTACCATCCTGAGCATGTTGATAAATCTAACTAATACATATAAGCTATTACAATGTCTATGCTAAAATATTTACACTTAAATTGTATCAATGTCTGCTTCTGGAAAGATGGAGCAGATTATTTCCCCCCACACTTTCAGAAAAGTACAATTAGGAAACTTGGATAGTACATTTAAAAATAATATGTGAAAACTCTAAGAGAAAAAAAGCAATAAAGACTTTCTAGTGTTCCAGAACCCAAAGAATGATGGTGGTGAGTTTGCTAAGTTTTCTCTACCTAATAAGGCACAGATTTGGTGTTGGAGAAGCCAATAACCTGAATTCCCCCTCAAAAAAGTTACAGCAGTAGCTTACTCTCTCTAGCCAAAGCAACAGGAAGAAACACCCCAGGAAAACAGAAAACATTTAGAAAAGTATGGCTTTAGGTTGGTTCCACAAATTTAGCTATTGTGAATGTGCTGCTATAAACATTGATGTGGCTGCGTCCCTGTAGTGTGCTATTTTTAAGTCCTTTAGATATAAACCAAGGAGTGGGATAGCTGGGGCAAATGGCGGTTCCATTCCCAGTTTTCCAAGGAATCTCCATACTGCTTTCCATATTGGTTGCACCAATTTGTAGTCCCACCAACAAGAGTGTCCCCTTTTCCCCACATCCTTGCCAACACTTATTTTTGTTTATATTATTAATAGCTGCCATTCTGACTGGAGTGAGACAAAATCTTAGAGTAGTTTTGATTCACATTTCTGTAATTGCTAGAGATGTTGAACATTTTTTCATATATTTATTGACTGATTGTATATCTTCTTCTGAGAAGTGTCTGTTCAGCTCTTTGGCCCATTTATTGATTGGGTTATTATTATTATTTTTTTTTTTTGGTGTTAAGATTTTTGAGTTCTTTATATATCCTAGAGACTAGTGCTCTATCTGATGTGCATGTGGTAAAAATTTGCTCCCCAAATGTAGGCTCTCTATTCACCTCACTGATTTGTTTATTTTGCTGAGAAGAAGCTTTTTAGTTTGAATCCATTCCATTTATTGATTCTTGATTTTATTTCTTGCACAAATAGGAGTCTTATTAAGGAAGTCAGGGTCTAATCTGACATGAAGAAAATTGGGGTATACTTCTTATATTAGGTATAGGGTCTCTGGGTTAATTCCAATAGTCCTTGATTCATTCTGAGTTGAATTTTGTACATGGTGAGAGATGGGGCTTAATTTTATTTTCTTGTATATGGGTTTCCAGTTTTCCAGCACCATTTGTTGAAGAGGCTATCTTTTCTCCAATATGTCCTTCAGTAGATGAATGGATAAAGAAACTGTGGTACATATATACAATGGAACATTACTCAGAATTAAAAGAGAATAAAATAATGGCATTTGCAGGTAAATGGATGAGTTGGAGAACTTTATGCTAAGTGAAGTAAGGCAATCCCAAAAACCCAAATGCTGAATGTTTTCTCTGATATGTGTATGCTGATCCATAATGGGGATGGTTGAGGGAGGGGGGCATGGGAGGAACTGAGGTAGTTTAGATAGGGCAAATAGGAGGGAGGGAAGGGAGGGGACATGGGGATAGGAAAGATGGTGGAATGAGATGGACATCATTACTCTAAGTACATGTATGAAGACACAAATGGTGTGACTCTACTTTGTGTACAACCATAGACATTAAAAATTGTGCTATATATGTATACTATAAATTGAAATGCATTCTGCTGTCATGTATAACAAATTAGAGTAAATAAATAAATTTTAAAATAGAAAACAAACCTATTTTAGACTATTACTGACCCAATGGTAAATTATCTTAATAACAATAAAATTTATTACTTTTCAAAAAAAGTATGTCTTTAATTCATCCAAACACCACAGAAAATAGATGGTCATCCTCTCATTACCCCACTAATAAAGACTGATTGAAAGTCAACATTTTCACCTTTTCTAGAATGGACTTTTGTTCTTAATGAGCTGAAATGAGATCCCATCTGTGGTGCTAGCGGAGACCACCTTATAAACCTGAATTTCCACACCAACAGGCAGTAGCAGATGCCTCTTTCATTCCCACTCCAAGGATATGAGAAGTCAAATCAAGAGTTTGAATTTGCCCCATCTAACAATGATGAGGCAAACGAACTCCCTTTGATGTCTCTGAAAACAACCTGAGAAGCAGTAAGAAGCTAATGTGCCTATCCTCCAGCCAGGTGGAATCAACTGAGACTTTCTGGTAGCCAGAACACATATATCCTACTAGGCAATGAAGAGAGACCACAGACTTTGATGATAATAGGTATCTAGCGTAGAACTAGAACTTCTGTTTCAATTTGGCAGTAAAAAAGAAATACACTCTTTTCCTCTGTCATATGGTAATAAAGAAAAAAAAATCCCACAAAGATAGAGAATTAATATGATCCAGATTCTTCCAGGTACAGTGGTCCATTCCTTTAATCCCAGTGGCTTGGGAGGCTGAGGAAGGAGGATGTGAGTTCAAAGCCAGCCTGAGCAATTTAGTGAGGCCCTCAGCAACTTAGTCCCTCAACAATTTAGTGAGATCCTGTCTCTAAATAAAACACCAAAAGAGAGAGAGAGAGAGAGAGAGAGAGAGAGAGAGAAAGGGCTGGGGATGTGGCTCAGTGGTTAAGTGCCCCTGGATTCAATCCCTAGTACCAAATATATATATATATATGTGTGTGTGTGTGTGTGTGTGTGTGTGTGTGTGTACATAAAATCCAGATTCGTATAGTGCACACAATGTCCAGGTTTCAATGTAAAATTATTTTTTCATGCCACAAATAATAAGATATCAGAAAGGTTGTACAAAGATACTCAAAACATGCCAACATTGGGATGACAAAAATTTTAAATCATAAAAATCCTCATAACACTATAGATCCATCAAAATAGAATTCTAAAAAAGATGTTTGTGTAACTCACAAAAGGGTAAAAACAAAATTTAAAACATAGCAAAGCAGATACCAAATACCACAAAACAAATCCCAAAATAGAATAGTGGATGTAAATTTTAACAAAACAATAATTACACTAAATGTAAGCAGTCTAAATTAACCAATCAAAAACAGAAATGGGGAGAATTGATTAATTTTCTAATTCACTAATTATTTTAGGACCTGACCCCAAACTATTGTCTCTCAAAGAATCTTGTTCAGCTATAAAGAGTAGGTGTCTGGGAGTTAATGGATAAAAAGGATTCATTATACAAAAAATAAAAAGAAAGCAAGATTGCTATTTTAATTCCAGTTAAATGGTAGAACAAAGAAAATCAGAGAGAGAATGATGAAAGAATCAATCTATCAATTTTACATAGCAATCCTAAATATTTATATGAGATCAATCACTGTTAAAGCATGTGAAGCAAAACAACATGGAACTGTAAAGAAAAATGACAAATTCACAAGGACATGTAGGAACTCCAAAAACCCTCTCTCAAAATGTGGTAGACTAGACGAAAAGCTAGCCAGGATATAAAAAGAAGTGAATACTCCTATCAACACAGAGAATCTCATGCACATCTCTAGAATACTCACATAAATTGGAAGAGTATGCTTTACTTTCTAGTGCCTACAAAACATACCAACACAGACCATATCCTAGACCATAAAACAAATCTGAACATATATAAAGGGATTCACATCATTCAGGGTGTATCATCTGCTACAAAGAATAAAACTAGAAATCAATAACCGAAAGAAAAGCTTCTCAAACCTTAGACACTAAACAACACACTCCTAAATAATCCATGAATCAAAGAGGAAGATACAAAAGAAATAAAGATATACATTGAAGCTGAATAAACATAAAAATGCAACAAAAATTTTTGAAAAACAAAGCAGTTCAGAGAGACCCATTTACAGCTCTAACTGTATACATTAGATAAAAGCAAAGTCTGAATTAATAATTTAAGCAACCACCTTAAGAACCTAGAAAAAGAATTTCAAAATAAACCCAGCACAACTAGAGGGAAGGAAATTACACAGATTAAAATCATAAATTAATGAAATTGAAAGGAAAACAATAGATAAAATAGAGTTCATTATTTAGAAAGATCAATAAAATTGATTCAGAAAAAGAGCCTCAAAAATGTCTAAATAATTTGTTTACAACAGTGCCAATCATTTCAACATAGGAAAGACAGTCTTTTTACTGAGTGAAGAAAAGTAAAAAACCATAAAACTTTCAGGAAAAAAGTAGAAACTCCTCATAACAAGGGTTAGGCAGAGTTCTTGGACATGAAAAACCAGAGTATTATCCTTAAGAGGCAATGTTACTAAATTGGACTTTTCAACTTTTAAGTCTACAATCTTTTGTCTGCATTGACAAAAATCTTGAAGTGGCCACCATAATGTGCTCGATAACACTGTAATTTGTTTAAAATGGAATTCTTGAGAACAAAACAGTTTGGGTAACCCAGAGAAAGACAAAAAAAAAAAAAAAATGCAAAACATCGAGAAGCAAAAACTAAACAGAACAAAGAAATGTCAAAATAGAATGACACTGTTCAGAAGGTGAAAAGACAAGGCATGGATTATGATTAGATATTTGCAATTTATAGATATAACAAAGGGCTACTGCCTAGAACATTCTAAGAACTCAAAATCTCAATAGTAAAGAAAAAAAAACAATCCAATTAGAAAATGAGGACAAGACACAGATTTCACAGTGAGAACATGTAGCAAATGAACGTATGAAAAGGTGTTTAACACCATTAGACACCAAGGGAAAGCCAATTAAAACTGCAAACTCATATTGCCATACACACATCAGATGGCTTAAGTGAAGAACAGAGACTCTACCAAATGCTGGTGAGGATGTGAGAAACTGAGAAACATATATGTCTGGTGCAAATGTAAAGTGATGTAGCCACTGTGGGAAACACTTCAGAAGTTTCCTAACACCACAAACATTCAACTATGCTATTCACTACCAATTTAACTCCTGGACATTCATTTTAGAGAAATGAACAATTGCGTTATGAAAAACTGTATATATACATATATATATTCATATATATATATATATATATATATATATATATTCATAGCATATCCTGTAATAGGTAAATTATTAAACAAGGTTTGGTACATACACAGTATGAAATACCACTTGGCAAAAGAAGCAATTAAACACTTACAGATGCAATAACAGGATTGAATCTCCAGGGAATTATGCTAAAAAAAAAGCTATTCTCAAAGATTACATACCAGAAAATTTCATTCATACCACAATTTTGAAAGACAAAATTATAGAAATGAAGAGTGGTTGCCTGGGGTTATGAAGGGGCTATAGCTGACCTGGATGTGATAGAGGAACTCGAGGGATCTTCCTGATGATAGAAATGTTCATAGCTCAGGAGTCTGAGGCAGGAGGATTATGAGTTCAAAGCCAGCTTCAGCAAATTTAGCAAGGCCCTCAGCAACTCAGCAAGACCCTATCTTTAAATAAAAATTTTAAAAAGGGCAGGGAATGTGCCTCAGTGGTTAAGTGCCCCTGAGTTCAATCCCTGGTACCAAAAAAAAAAAAAAAAAAAAAAAATCTACATCTGTTTGGGATCTTGTACTACAGTGTGCCAAGATATTATCATGAACAGAACCTACAAAAGGGGTATGTAGGATTTTTCTGTATATATATTCTTGTCACAATGTGAATCCACGACTATCTTAAAGCAATGCAACTAATGTAATTTAAAAAACAAATCATAGTCCACATAACACATACCAGTAGCTAAACTGGTATAGATTCAGATAAACTGCAGCTGACTTAAGTTTGAAAACATCTTGTTCCATTGATGAATATTAATTGATTTATCTTATTCTTTCAGGTTTATTTGAAAATTTGGCACATCTGAAACACTGTAATATGCTCACTTTGATAATCAGCCATCTAGCTGCCTCTGGTCACCCTTGGGTATGAATAGTTTCTACATTAGTTGTGCCAAAAGAGTTGGTATATAGCAGGGCATATCTTTACTCTGGAAAACCTGGTCTTTACGAGTCTCATTAATTCTTGACTCTTAAAACACATGATTTTGTCTCAGAGATAGTTTTGAGTACAAACATCAAAGCTACTTTGTTCAGATGCTTTCTAACTACCAGAAGGAAAGAGACGACAGTATCATTGTTCAGTAGCTCAGAGTTCATTATCAAAGTTCAATTTGTCACATATAAAAAGGGTAAGTAGCTATTTATTCAAATAAAGACTACATAGTTACCTGAATATTTACAAAGTAGAATTATTCCATTAAATATTAAAGTACTTGATAATAGAAGGATCATGAAGTACATTAAAATGCATGCTTCCTTTATTGATTGCTGCATAGTCAACTAATTTAAAAGCCCAGAAACCCAGTGAATTAACCTAACAACATATTTCCTTCTTTCACAGTTTTGGAGACTGACAGTCTTAGTCTTCTAACACTGTTTCTGGAGTGAGTGGATGGCCTCAAGTCAGGCCAATGTATTCTCTACTGAATATTTTCATTGCATTTGGAGGCCATCATTTGTATTTATTGAGTGAATAGATCCATGCATGTATTTGAGGACAAATTGTTGTTGAAGCAGAACAAGTATCACCATAGGCCATCTCTGTGGTAGTTAGTCATAGTTCACAACTAAAGTAGAACAGTAACCATAGAAGCTGTCTGCTCCAGTAAATAAGTCTTTGAACTTTTCCTAATGACATCTATTTCTTTTCTATCATTAGATTGGATTGTCTGTAACACCAAAGGAAAAGCATGTATTTCATGAGTCTTTGTATAGAACTATCATCAGAATTCATTTATTTGGACATGACTTGGTGAGAGACAATAGGCAAATTATTTTTAGTTTGCCTCTTAGGGGTGAAATAGAAAAAGGATTTCAACTACTTTTAAAAAAGCTTCCTATGTTTCTAATTATCTGTCCAACATATTCTTTCTCACTGAGATTAGAAAGAGGAGAGATAAAAAATGAGATTTTATTTTTCTATAGAACATTGGTTAATCTTTTATCTCTGACAAAAAAATCTATCTAGTAATTACAATAAAAATAACAAATTCTGGTAAAATGATACCAAAAGGTATAAAATGCACCATCAACTAACAGTAGAAATATCACCTGAGTTTCCAGTACACAGGTGATATTTTCCAATTACTTTCATCTTCACATAAAACATTTTGTTAATTTAAAATTAGAATTTAAGCATGAAGGACATTATTTCCTCCAGGCTTCCTAACCAAATTAGTGTGTGCAATTTCAGTCTTCCTTCACCTTCTAATCTTTGAAAATCTAATCAGGCAAATGTTTTTGTTCCAATATTATATTATTATATCAAAGATACCTTATTGCCAGTTTTCCTACTTTCCTAAGTTCAGTGACTTTTATATTAAACTTTAGCAAAATATTACTTGCATAAATAATTTTTACTTTCTGTTATCCCTAAAGTACACCAACTATCTGTTTAGTAATATAAAAAGTTATGAGGTATCCTTTTCTAAAATAACATTCAAGTATATTAATTACAAATTGATTCATTATGGAAAATTCAATTTACAGTATCTTATCCCTGATTTCAGAATTCTCATGAGAAACTACTTATTTCTGCAGCATATTTCTTGAAAGGATTTACATTAAAGTTAGAAAATTAAAATTAATAGTTCAGTAAGGAAATCCATGGATCACAGGAAATAATTTCAAAATATAATCTTGTAAACTAATTATTTATAGAAGATTGTTGTCTTAGTGGATTCCAAAAATTTTATGAAAATTATCTATTTACACTTCAAAACTCAATGTCATTTAAGTCTTTGTTTTTAGCCTAAATGTTCCTATATAATAACCAAAGATTTTGTAAATATCTACAAAGTAATAGTTTTCAGAAAGTGTAAAGAGAGATTTCTGATAAATAAATTTATAATAAATGACTTTTAAGATGTCAGTAAACTCTTCTTCCCATTGATGGATAAATTGGTTTTGTTACTGTTTTTTTAATGGTATAGAACCAAATAATAATTTAAATCCATCATCTCTGAACTTCAGGAAAAATAAAATGCATGTAGTCCCAATTTAGGATCCCTTGTGATTCTACCTATCAAAATTCTTATAACTCAGGATGATTATTGAGATGTTTATTAAAATCTGTACACCATAGGGAGCTTATATGTCTGGAAATTGATTGATTTTAATGATTTGCATTACATTTATTTTTTAATTCATTATAAAGACATCTTCATAATGAATGTATTAGAATATGAAAAATACTTTACCTTTTTAGAAAAGTTGTGTTTCTCTTATGTAGCTTCCAGAACTTAATTTATTCCCATGGCTTCTTTTTTTTTTTTTTTCTTTCTTTCTTTCTTTGTTTTTTTTTTTTGTTTGTTTGTTTTGTTTTGTTTTGATGACTCCACATGATCATTCACAAACACATTTTTTTCCCTAGTTTTTATCATGTACATGTTAAAAAGTATCATATATACTTTTCTTATTGGTATTACATTGCTATGTCTTTTCTATCTTTTTAAAATATCATCTACCATGGCTAGCCCATTCCTTCTTTCATGATAGTACAAGATTCTTATGCTTATATCCATAATTATTTTCCCAGAGTATTAATATCACTTTAACTCTGGAAATTTCTTCATGTTACCAATAGGGAGAGGGTCGTCAAAGTGATTGTTAAGGACCACTGCTTTGAATGATAAGAGACTATGAGGCAGTTTAAATGAATATGGATATAATTATATTAGTTTCCTATTGCTGTCCTAACAAATTAACAATTCTTGGTGGCTGGACAACCTAAATTGAATACTTTAAAGTTCTGAAGGTTAGAATTTTGACACAGTTCACACGGGCCTACTATCAAGCTGTTGACAAGATTGCATTACTTCCTAGAGTCACTAGTAGGGAATCTTCTTTTCTTTCTCAGACTTTAAAGTCCATCTCAAAACCATGAGATACTATCTCACCCAGTTAGAAAGGCCATAATAAACACACAGGCAAGCATGCATGTGCATGTGCGTGCACACACACACACACACACACACACACATACACACACACACACAAAATGCTGGCAAAAATCTGAAGGGAAAAGAATTCTTATATACCGTTGATGGGAATGGAAATTAGTAGTCATATGGAAAAATGAAAAACCCTGAAAATAGAACTACTATGTGATCCATCTGTCCCACTTCTGGGTATATTTCTAAAGGAAATTAAGTCAGCATATCAAAGATATACCTGCAAGCCACTGTTTATTATGAGACTATTAACAATATATACAATGTGGAACAGCCTTGGTGCCCATCAAGGAATGAATGGGTAAAACAATGTGTGTATGTGTGTGTATATATGTATACACACACACACACACACACACACACACACACTGGAATACTTGCAGCAAAATAGAACTGGAAGACACTATGTTTGATAAAATAAGTCAATGAAAAACAAGTACCACATGTTCTCTCTCATATGTGGAAGCTAAAAAGGTCAACATAAAATTAAAATAATGATTGGAATTGGGAAAGACCTGGGAACTTTGGATAAAGAAAAGTCAGATTTCTTTCTTTTTTTTTTTGGAACTGGGGGGTCAAACCCAGGGCTTTTCAAATGCAAGGCAGACCCTTTGCCACTGAGCTCATCCCAGCCCAAGGAAGGTCAGATTTTATCGGTACATGCTATGTGTATGTACAGAAATATTACACGGAGGCCCATTAATGTGTACTATGACCACTTATTAATAAAAAAAAACACTATCCATAATAGTTTGATTTTTCATCCCCTTCTCCCTATCTTTAAGGCCAAAAAAAGTGCAGCATTTGCAGGTAAATGGATGAAGTTGGAGAATATAATGCTAAGTGAAATTAGTCAATCTAAAAAATCCAAATACCGAATGTTTTCTCTGATATAAGGAGACTGGTTCACAGTGTTGTTGGAAGGGGGTACATAGGATCAGAGGAACACTAGAATGGTCAATGGAAAGGGAGGGGAGGGAGGGAGTAAGGGGGGGGTTGGAAAAAAATTGGTGGTTGAATGAGATGGATATCATTATCCTAAATGCATGATTGAAGATCTGAATGGTACTTATATACTTTGTATACAAGCAGTTGTATGTAAAAAGATACTATACTTGTGCATGATGAATAAGTAAATAAATAATAAAAAAAGTGCATTTCTTTAATTTATCTTTCTCTCTGTTAGACTCTGACTGGGTAGGTTCTGTACTTGTAAGAACACAATGTGACCAAATTTGGCCACTGTAGGTAGTCTAGAACAATCTTTCTTCTCAAGGTCTAACTTCTGAGTCATATCTCCAGAGTCCCTTCTGCCATGGAAGCTCACATATTCATTCATAGGTCACAGGGAAGAAGACATACACATCTTTGGAGGTTGTCATTTTAGTTACCAGAATCACAACACATTTCCACTAGTAAATTAGGAATTCAGGCTATCAATGTAGATGTGAATTTATTATGTCCTCATATTTCCCTAAAAGTTTATCCATATATTTCAGTCAAGTCTTACTCAATGCCCTCTTTTCTTTCCTGGTTTTTTTGTTTGTTTTAACCACCTTCATGCATTCCTTTCCTTAAGGATAAGAATCATAGTTTAGAGCTTGTAGCATTTCTATAAATATATAGTATATAGAGAAGAAGAAAAAATTGGGAAACAGAAATACAAGAAAAAATGTTTTATCTGCCAAATAGACATTACACTATAGTTAGAATTATAATTTCAATAAGTATTTTAAAATATTTGATCACATTTTCTAATAATCCTCTGTATCATCAGCTGCCTATGAGATTTTTCTCTAAGAACTATTTTTCAAATGATTCCATGCATGTGGTCCTCAAACCTCCTCCTTTCTGCTAGAGAACACACAATGGTACTTTCCCTAGATGCTACTATTATACACTTCATGTCTCAAAATGCTAAAAGTTAGAAAAAATATATATGTAATACATATAGACACCTCCTCATTTTTAACTTGCAGCCATGCTAAAATGCATCGTTTGCTAAATTAGTAATTTAAACTTCTTTCACCAAAGATTTTGGTAGAACTTCCTTTTCAGCTTTGGTGTCTAGTTTACATTTCTTATTTCCTTTATTTTACAATATTAATCTATTAATCTGACAAATAAGGCGTATGGCATTTGGACAGTCTTCTTGATTAGGAGATAAAAAGCACATGGCCAAGATGTGTTACAAGCTGTTTGAACAAGGGGCAGTTATTTAAATTGACTCAATCCCACACACCCTTTGTAAAATAAAATTTATAGCCGGGCTCGGTGGCACATGCCTGTAATCCCAGCACTTGGGAGGCTGAGGCAGGAGGATCACGAGTTCAAAGCCAGCCTCAGCAATGACGAGGCACATAGCAACTCAGTGAGACCCTGTCTCTAATAAAATACAAAAAAGGGCTGGGGATGTGGCTCAGTGGTCAAGTACACCTGAGTTCAATCCCTGGTACCAAAAAAAAAAAAAAAAAATCATGATGCCTGATTTCTTAAAATGTGACCAAATATTTTTTAAATACTTATTATTGAAATTATAATTCTAACTATAGTTTAATGTCTATTTGGCAGATAAAACATTTTATCTTATATTTGTACTTCCAAATTTTTTCTTCTTCTGTATAGACTACATATTTATAGAAATGCTACAAGCTCTAAACTGTGATTCTTATGATTAGGAAGATTTTTTTTTAAAATGCACTTTCTTTATTTTTCCCAAATTTATTTTTTTATTCTAAGTTGTTAGAAATGACATTGTTAGAATGTATTACATTTCATATTATACTTGTAGAGCACATTTTTACATATCTCTGGTTGTATGCAAAGTATATTCACACAATTTCGTGACTTCATACATGCACTTAGGGTAATGATATCCATCTCATTTCACCATCTTTTTTTTTTTTCTTCTTCACCCTTTTGTCCCCTCCCTTCCCCTCCCTCCCCATTGGCCATTCTAGTGTTCCTCTAATCCTCCTATGCTCCCCATCACAACCCCACTGTGAATCGGCCTCCTTATATCAGAGAAAACATTTGGCATTTGGATTTTTTTTTTTTTTTTTTTTTTTTTTTTTTTGTACCAGGGATTAAACTAAGGGGCACTCGACCACTGGGCCACATCCCCAGCCCTTTTTTGTATTTTATTACAGACAGGGTCTCACTGAGTTGCTAAGTGCCTCACCATTGCTGAGGCTGGCTTTGAACTCGCGATCCTCCTGCCTCAGCCTCCCAAGTGCTGGGATTACAGGCATGCGCCATAGCGCCCAGTTGGCATTTGGCTTTTTTGAGATTGGCTAAATTAATTCACTTAGCATTATATTCTCTAACTTCATCCATTTACCTGCAAATGCCATGATTTTATTCTCTCTTATTGCTGAGTAATACTCCATTGTGAACATATATGCCACATTTTTTTTATCCATTCATTTTCTGAAGGGCATCTAGGTTGGTTCCACAGTTTAGCTATTGTGAATTGTGCTGTTATAAACATTAATGTGGCTGTGTCCCTGTAGTATGCTGTTTTTAAGTCCTTTGGGTATAGACCAAGGAGTGGGATAGCTGGGTCATAAGGTGGTTCCATTCCCAGTTTTCCAAGGAATCTCCATACTGCTTTCCATATTGGCTGCACCATTTTGCAGTTCCACCAGCAATGTATTAGCATGCCTTTTTCTCCACATCCTCGCCAATATTTATTGTTGTTTGTGTTCTTAATAGCTGCCATTCTGACTGGTATGAGATGAAATCTTAGAGTGGTTTCGATTTGCATTTCTCTAATTGCCAGTGATGTTGAACATTTTTTCAAGTATTTGTTGATTGATTGTATATCTTCTTCTGAGAAGTGTTTGTTCAGTTCCTTGGCCCATTTATTGATTGGGTTATTTGTGATGCCCTCTTTCACCACATCTGTTCAACATAGTAATTAAAATGCTGGCCAGAGCAATAAGACAGATGAAAGAAATTAAAGGGATACAGATAGCTAAAGTTAAACTCAAATTATCATTATTTGCTGACGATATGATTTTATACCTAGAAGACCCAAAAAATTCCACCAGAAAACTTCTAGAACTCATAAATGAATTCAGCAAAGTAGCAGGATACAAAATCAACACCCATAAATCTAAGGCATTTCTATATATCAGTGACAAATCCTCTGAAAGGGAAATGAGGAAAACTATCCGTTTACAATAGCATAAAAAAAAAATAACTTGGGAATCAACTTAACCAAAGACGTGAAAGACCTCTATAATGAAAACTTCAGAACGCTAAAGAAAGAAATTATGGAAGACCTTAGAAGATGGAAAGATCTACCCAGTTCTTGGATAGGCAGAACTAATACTGTCAAAATGACCATACCACCAAAAGCACTATACAGATTTAATGCAATTCTGATCAAAATCCCATTGACATTCCTCATAGAAATAGAAAAAGCAGTCATGAAATTCATCTGGAAAAATAAGAGACCCAGAATAGGCTAAAGCAATTCTTAGCAAGAGGAATGAATCAGGTGGTATCAATATACCAGAACTTAAATTATACTACAGAGCAATAGTAACAAAAAAAGCATGATATTGGCACCAAATAGGCCAGTAGACCAATGTTACAGAATAAAGGACACAGAGACTAACACATATAATTTCAGTTATATTATACAAAGGTGCCAAAAAATGTACTTTGGATAAAAGATAGCCTCTTCAACAAATGGTGCTGGGAAAACTGGAAATCCATATGCAAGAACATGAAATTAAACCTCTATCTCTCTCCATGCACAAAATTCAACTCAAAGTGGATCAAGGATCTAGGAATTAGAGCAGAGACACTACACCTAATAGAAGAAAAAGTAAGCTCTAATCTCCAACATGTTGGATTAGGCCCCAAGTTCCTTAATAAGAATCCTGTAGCACAAGAATTAATATCAAGAATTAATAAATGGGATAGATTCAAATTACAAAGCTTCTTCTCAGCAAAAGAAACAATCAGTGAGGTGAATAGAGAGCCTACTAATTGGGAACAAATTTTTACCACACGCATGTCAGATAGAGCACTAATCTCTAGAATATATAAAGAACTCAAAAATCATAACAGCACTTTCTTATTATTAAATGAAAGAAACTGTTTCATTGACTGTTAATCATCCAAGGAAGACATTTATGTATGGAAATCATACAGAAGTATAAATATGAACTGAAAGTAAACAGGAAAGGAACATTCAGTTTGTATGAACAGAGGCTTAATTTTCCAAGAAATGTTAGGATTAAGAAGTCTGACTACAGCTGGGTGCGGTGGCTCATGCCTATAATCCCAGCGGCTCAGGAGGCTGAGGCAGGAGGATCAAGAATTCAAAGCCAGCCTCAGCAACAGTGAGGCACCAAGTAACTCAGTGAGACCCTGTCTCTAAATAAAATACAAAATAGGACTGGGGATGTGGCTCAGTGATCAAGTGTCCCTGAGTTTAATCCCTGGTACACCACTCTCCCCGCCCCCCCCCAAAAAAAGAAGTCTGTTTTCATATATATATGTGTATATATATATATGAATATTAATATATATTATAATAAAAAGCTCTAGGAGAGATTTTGCTTTCTATTAATAGTGACAGTGATTTGAGATTGGAAAAAAAAAGAAGTCTAAAAATTTCTCATAATAGTAACTATCATTGAGTACTGATGTATGGTAAGTGAATTACATATTAAGCAAATATATAACTATTATCTTATTAAAACTCAAAACAAGTCTCATTGAAATATTGCTGATGATATTTCACATAAAAAAGGACTAAGGACATTAATTCTCAGACAGATGAATTAACGACCTTGGGGCTACAAAAGCATTGAATGGCTGTGCTAAGATTTAGATCAGATATGCTTTCTAATCTAATGCCTTCTTTGTCAACTCCACTAAGAGATCTGACATGAAATGATGTGTTTATGGTAAGGGATGTGGGCATTTCAGCCCATGGAATGCTAGACAAAAATTGGATACATGACTCAATATGTTCTTCATAGCAAATTTGTTTCTTACAGCAGGAAAAAAATGACTAAATTCTTGCAACCTTTTGCTAAAAGCTAAGTTGATAGCAAAAACTGCCCTGGTGTACTTCATTTAAAAATAGGTGCTCTTATTTTTTTCTCAAAAGGCAGCCAAAGATACCTCCTTAACTATCCTAAACAAAATACAATAATCACGAGACTCAAAATGCATGAGGGAAAACAATCCTTAGATTGCTAATAATCAATCCACAAAGGATTGCAGTATTACTATTGAACTCATATTTGATATTTTATTTTTGATTTAATATTCATTCCTACCAAGAACTATAATATAAATTGACACTCCATTTGTGGGAGACTTTGCAATAATTAAAATTCTAGAGGAGAGTATTTAAATTTAAATTTCAGCTCCAACCCACAAACATCAGAGATTCATATTCCAGATGCCTGTGTTCACAGCTTCATGTATTCAATTTATTTTACATTAGTAAAAATGACACATTGAGTGAAGTTAACACTTTAACCATCATAATATTTGCCATAAAAGATTCCTAACTTTATAATTGTTAATTTTCAAAATTGTCCCCTGCTTAGAACATAATACCATTCTTTAAATTTCTGAAACTTCAGAGTAAAACATAAAATTATGATGATTCAAAAGATCCCCAGGATTTGACCTTGGGTTACCACTCTGGCCTGATGTCCTTTTGGGTCTCTAATTCAGTCATCTGGGTTTTTAACTAATCACCGTAACTTTTCATCGATATTCCTGCTTCAAAGTCTTTGTGCATTTAATTTCTCTGATTAGAAAATTCCTTAGTATATATGTAACTATGTAACTCTTCCTTAACATAGTTCCCAACCTCAATATAACTTGTTCTCATAAAATTTAATATTTGTATATTTACTTATTCACAGTACAATTTTATTTGTATTATGCTTAATATAAGTCAAATACTCTCAATAGGGTGGAGATAATGTCAATGAATAAAATTTTCCAAAATACTTCATCTGTAGTTTGGTATTTCAGAGCAGCTCTGATGTTAAGGAAATGATGGACTAATTCTTTTTTCATGTATATTCTGATGAGATTCTTCCAAGGGATTAGTTTAGATATTGGATACAATATAAGATATTTACTAAGAATAATTTACTCAGTGAAAGTCATTTGTTAATTTACTATATCTTCCAAAGCACAGACCATATGATCTTGAAGAGTGTTATGATTAATTTTATAATTACTGAGAACTGGAGAAAATGGTGAGATTTCTGGACTCCTCACCTCCCTTGTTTCCCCTCAGCCACATCTTCATACCCGTGCAATTCAAGTTTCCAAACACACACTATATAAGCTTACATTCAGTGACTTTCCTTTTGCTAGTGATCTTAGTTATCACTCTTTATAACAGTGTAATACTTTATTCTTAATAACTTTAATTATGATTGTATTTATGAATTGCTATTAAAAATCAATAATAAAATATAGCAATTATTACTTTTTATGACCCTCTTTCTAAACCACTTACATATCATCCTTGTGAAACTCCAGGGATAATTGGTTCTGAAAACTTATGGTTAATTTTTTCTGTCCTGAAGTGTCTGTTTCGTGTATGTGAAATGTGTATGTATAGTGTTTATGGGTTTGGTGGAAGCTGAGGCAAGATTGCTATTTCCATGTACTTCCTCTGTGTCTGACTTAACCCTGTGAAGACACAAGGCAGTGATCTAGGAGGAAGGAAGAGAATACCCAAGGGCATGAAGACATTATCACATTGGTTACCCAACATAAAACCTGCCTTATGATGTATGTCTCAACTTCCTGCCAACAACAAAAATATGTACTAAGTCATCATGGGCAGTTTCATTTTTTACAATAAGACATATCCAGACATGTGCCCAAGTTCATCATTTTCTAGGACTCCAGTTCAATTTCCTCATACCTCCTCAGTGATCTTGTTCCCATGATCATTTTGTTCTCTATCATTCTTACCAACTACTGAGTCATTTATATTTCATATTCACTTATTAAGCAAAGATGAACCAAATAATTGGATGGTAGAGATATCTTGACAACATATATGGGAACAAAATACAAATGGACTTCTTGGAATGTGTGCAAATTAAAATATCTATGTGATCTCTTCTGATGAGGACATAAATTCTTAGCAAACCTCAAGAGGCAGAAATTATACCATCTAAATAAGAAAACCACAGAAATTATAACCAAAATTAAAGTCAAACTAGGAACATAATTGATTAAAAAAAAAAAAAAAAAGTTTTCTAAATGACTTGGGGGCCAAATCCCTGATTATATCCTTCTTAGAACATATGAGCCAAAATGGTTTGTATAAGTATCCCCCAAAGGTTCATGCTTTAAAAGTTTGGTCCCCAAGGTTTGCTATTAATAGGTGTCCAAGCCTTTATGAAGCAGAGACTAGTGGAAGGTCCTTACAGAATTGAGGGTGTTCTCTCAAAGGGGATTGTGAAACCCTTGTTTTCTCCGCTTCCTTTTTTTCTTTGTTCCCTGGCTCAGGAGATGACAAGTTTTGCTCCTCATCAGCCTCATAGACTAGCATCTCCAAATCCATGAGAAAAAAAAAAAAAATGCCTTTTCTCTTTCTCTTTATAAGTTGATTATGTTAGGTGTTTTGTTGCAATGATTGAAAGCTGACTAACACAAACCCTTTTGGTATTAAATAGCATATGATAAGGTAAATCTGGAGTAAAATTCAGAGCTATAAAATATTAAATAGGAAAGAAAGTATTAACTCATGGCTTGAAGATTAAGAAAAACAGAAAAGGTAAATTAAATGAAGAATAAGTTAGATATGCTAATTAATTAAAAAGTAACAATAAATAAAAATTAGAATAATTTAAAATTTAAATGCTTTATGAAAGTATCTAATAAAATATAAATGGGAGAATATATGAATGTTTAGACTATGAATAAAATACAAATACATAAAATATTATTTGGAATACAAAACAATAGAAAAATAGAAGAATGTTGGCAAAAATCTTTGTTAATATGTGAAGTAAAAATCTATTGTGTATTCTGAGATGCTATCACTAAGTTAAATGAAGATGAAATACAAATTTAAATAAACCAAAACTCATGAAATAAATTCCCACATTTTTCAGAGAACTAAATTCAAAAACAGCAGAGAGCCCATATGGTATCTAAAAAGGCTATTTGTAAAGTTCTATTTGTGATTGTTCTGAACTTTCAGTCATGACAAAAAATGCAAAGCTGGTTTGAGCTCGAGTGTGAGGAAATTTTTCAGAGCAGATGGTTCTCCTTTAGGAAATGAAACCAAAGTCCAAGATTGAAATCCTGAGTAAGTATTCAGTATGTTTCACAGACTAGGAAAACTTCATAAATGTCAAAAGGCCAGGCAAGAGAACTTTCATACAGCAGACTCATCCTCCTCAATAAAAATCTGAGTCAAAATAATTGTAAATCCCTTTATTTCTATCTTTACTTTTGGAGAAAATAAGCAAGTGAAAGAGATAAAATTGGTGAAAGTTCTGAAATTTTAATAATGACAACAGTTTTAGATCCTTGTTATTTCTATGGTATCAGTGGTTTGACATTAAAAAAAAAATTCAGTCTTACTTTAGGAAATGGAAACATAGCTTACCCAACAAAAACTAATTTAAAAATATTACAATGAGATTTAAAGTGGTGATGATGAATATGTATATTCATATATTATATAAATATTATTCTATAATATGACACTTATATATATATATTCACACTTATAAATTTTGTATATATGCACACACAAAAACATTTACCTTCTTAAAGCTTTTATGTATTAATTCTCCAATTATTTTACAATAGATTTCTAGAACTTTTTCATCTTGCTTGACTAAAACTCTGTCTCCATTCAACAGTTCATTTCCATATCCCCAAACACTGGGAACTGACATTCTATTTTCGTCTTTATGAGCCTGATTACTTTACCCTCTAGAAGGAGAGTCCTGCAGTACTTGTTCTTTTGTCATTGGCTTAACTCACTTAGCATGATGTCCTGGAGATTGCCCCATGTTGTGTCATTAAGCAGGATAGCTTTCTTTTTAAAGGCTGAATAATCATTGTACTTATAGTCCATGTTTTCTCATAAAGGTATTTTGGTCTATATATTATGTTGTTCTTAAGCTTGTATCTTTCTAGGTAAATAAGGGCTGAGACTCCCTTTTCTGATGTCTTACTAACTTTACTCCTTTAGCAACATTTAGATTAATACTAAAAAAAATTAATACTTTCTGTTTAATTTATTACATGCTATTTAGGAAAAAGGAGTTTCTATAGGTACAAAAAAGAATAGAAACAAATTCTTAAATTTGAGCATTTCCAGACCATTACCTTGGTTCTGCCATGATTTTAAAAGTACACTCTGTTTTAGCAGAGTAGAGGTGTCAGTGGAGTCTATTCTCCCCAAGACCCTGAACATCTTTTTCTTTGATTAAGAAATATCACTGTAAATGTAGCCAAACTTACAAATCTTGGTTTTTACCCAATGATAGATAATTTATGAAATTTCTTGCATGTTCTTTGAGGAGTACAGAAGATTTGGAAGACATATTAAGCGCCAAAACTGCCTTTCAGATTTGAAACCATGCTAGACAGTTGAAATTTTAGCTTCATATGTGTTATTTTGATTGAACTATATAATAAACATATCTTAGATCTTTATACTGAAAACAGCTTTTAGAAGACTTAGTTCTGCAAGTGGAATTAATTTTTTTTTTTAAATAAAATGTGTCTGGTTAGTAGTAAGAGTAGCTGTGACTACTTTTATATTTAACATACTAAACTTCACATAATAGAGATAAGGGCCCTATAAAAAAATAGTCATGAAAAATTGGATTTACTACAGAGCAAACAATAGATGTTTGAATGTCATATGACCTAGATTTGGATCCTACCTACCTCATTGTGAGACTTCAGTTATTTTAACTGTTTTTAAAATCAGTTTCTACATGTTTAAAGAAAATGTTTACTTTGTATTATTATGAGACCTACAATAATATTAATTAGTCTTTGTAAAGCATCAGGTAGAATGTTCTATATACAATAAATTTTAGCCATTACAATAACAAAAATACATTTCCATGAACTCATTGTTCAAGGCTAAACTAATTATAGATAGGAAAATTTTCTCAGAGCCTGTGAAATGTGGCACAGGAAAATAAAAATGTTTTTTCTGTAGTGTATAAAAACGATCAGAGTCTTATTGGAGAAAAAAATCTCAAATGTTTTCTGAATGTTTTTTAAAAGTTAATTTCAGTATTTTCTAACATTTTTTTGTAAATTATAATGATGCTATTAACAGAAAGCACCATTGGAAACTAGAAAATACTTTAAAAATCTTTAAATCCTAAGCTCATGTTGCCTTAATTATTTATAGCTCTGTTTCTTAAGTAGAAGGATATCCCTAGAAACTTTGTGACTGGGAGACATATTTTGTAGTGCTCATGAATTCTGCATATTTTCAACTGTGTGTTGTTATGTTACACTAAAATAGAATATTATTAAAGGAGCATCAAGGTATCAGCTGTATTGATAAGCAATGTGAGGTAATTTCAGTATTAGTATTTGTATTTATATTTCAGATTGGGTTGAAGCAGAGAAGTGATATTTTCTCATAGACTAATAAAAAGAAAGGCAGATTTCATATAGCAACCATATATTTAAGTTAATTGAAGATGAAGTAACATATAGGAAGACTGTAAATCACTATTGATGAAACATAAAAATAGTGAGAGAACTGAACAGTAACCTTGGACTGGAATGTCAAACACAATACAGTCTGAGTATCAGGAGTCAGGACTTAGATATGAGTGCATGAAATATTCCTAAAATACCTCATTGAGCTCCTATATTAGGCAATACTTCAACAAGATGGGAGAATGAGTTATACTGACTATTTTTAGTGATATAAAATGCAAAGGTTTGTAGTTTTATTTGCATTTTGAGCTGTATAAGAGCTGATATTATAATGGGAAGGGGTTTACACCCATATATTCAAGTAATATTGAAATAAAAATAATTCATGGAGATACTTTTACTCTCTTCCCTAAAAATGTTTGGAACATATACAAGTCAATAAAATACTGATGGAACACATGCTCCTAAGGTTATGGTTCAGTTTCTAAGGAACCCACAGAGGTTTTTATTTGGTAAATACCAGTATTTGTTTTTGGAAGGCAAAATAAGCTAACAGGCAATAATATTAAGATCTAACATTTTTAACAATACAGGAATTTTAAAACATGTTCCATTTTCCACAGGGTGTGATATGAACAATGTCAATTCATATTAATCAATAGTAACAAAGAATGTTTTACTAGAAATTTTTCTACATAGAAATTATCAACTCATACGTGTAGAGAATAAAAGCTAGACAAAGCACGAGTGTACCCTATAGCCCTATGATTCTGTCATCTTCTTGAGGCAATAATTTAGGGAAATGCACAATTTCAGTATTTAGTATGCTTTCTGCTATCACTGTAAAAATTTCTTTGTACCAGCTAGGCAGTATCTTAGAAGGTATGAGTTGCTTCACTATCTACCTCCGAACTTTCCTTCCTGGATTTGTCTGTGATACTCACTGGGAGCCACATGGCCTGCTTGCACTCTTTCCTGTCAAAGCATGTGTTTTAAATGCATTTCACTGAAGGGGCTGCTCCTATTGCCAAAAATCCATCTTGCCCTCACTGTATTTTCCATGAATCCTTAGGCTTCATCCAAGGTCCTGCTCCTCTTAAAGCCCTTCTCGAAGCTGATGAGACTTGGCCCACACCTTACGTACTCATCAAAATAGCTCACTTTTGCCACTGGCTTCAAATCACATCAGATGTCACGCTCTATTTCAGTTATTCCAAATGTGACATCTAAATCCATAACTTTAATCCTAAACAGCTGTATGACAAGAAGCATGTCTTTATCAACTTTGTTTCTCTAGAACCCTGCTAGATTATCATATAATAGGCCCTAAATAAATCAATGCAAATGGATACATGCAACTCATGTGAAATCATTATAATCAAGTTATCAAGACAGAAGACAAATTGTAGCTTTCTTGTTTTCATGAAAAGAAGCAATGTTTGATCAGAAAATGTCAATTCATGGATGGGGCACATGCCAAGGGAATTGACTTGTACCTTAAAATTGAGGACAGCAGAAGCTGAAATACAAAAGAAGTTTTAACTTGAATTTTGTCTATAGTGTTAAATAATTGATACAGACATTTGTATCAAATATAATTAAATCAAATATGATTTCTAACATCTAAAATATTTTCATGACAAAATTTAAATAATGTATATTTTAGAAAATAAAATACAGTAAATTAAGATTACAACAAATCATTTATGATCATATAATACTGGATGTCTAGTGTTAACTCTGAGGCAAGTTTTCACATATACATATGTGTCAAGAAAACCATTTAAGAGAATACATTATCTAAGGAAATTTCATGAAAATAGAAGAGAGACCAACAGAGTAGAAAAAAGGGGTCAGGGAGGGAGGAGAATATGGAAAGGGGAAATTCTGGGGAATACTACTGACCAAATTATATTGTTATATTGTGTGCATGTGTAAATATATAATAATGTATCTATTAGATACAATTCTAATATACAAGTAGTATGGGAAAATATATCATCTAAGTATTTAGTAATCATTTAATTTATTCCATGATATACCTTTCTCAGTGGTAAGAAAATTCAGGCAAACTTCCTGTTTGTGAAACTAATTAATGTATCAAACAATCTAAAAAAATAAATGTATCAAAAACAAAAACTCTAAAAATTAGTTAAGCACAATTGCATAAGCGGCTTTGACTTTTTTTTTTTTTTTTTCTTGTCTCTTCTTTATTTTTATGGCTTTTTTCTTTATGGCTTTCTTGCCAAAGCTCAATGGCTTTTTCTCTGCATGGTTTTTACCATGCTATTTAATTCTCTATTTTCTTTTAAGCTCATGGCTTTTTTCTTTATGGCTTTTTGCTAAAGCTCAAGGCTTTTTCTCTGTATGGCTTTTCTGGCTTCTTTATTTTTTATGGCTTTTGGCCGGCTACTATGCTTCGGCTTTTGGCGGCTACTCTGCTTCGGCTTTTGGCCGGCTACTCTGCTTCGGCTTAATTCTTAACTGGCCTCAACTGAGTCAGAGGCTATGCTCTCTTGTTTACTACTCTTTTTGCTGGTCTCAACTGAGTCTGAGGCTGTGCTTTTTCTTCACTCTCTCTCACTATCTTAGCTTCTTGTTCTTATTTTTTATCTTTTCTTCTCTGCCTGCCGAGCCTCGGACGGGACTAAATATAATAATTACAAATAATGAAGTGTTACAGAAAAAGATATCTAGCTTTATGAGAACACATGTTGTGCATTAATGATGCAGAGTGGTGTTTGGGAAAGTTTTACTGAGGCAATGTAAGAGATTGCCTCAGTAAAAAAAAATAATTACTGAGATCTAAATATTGAATTTGTCTCCTCTCAGTAGTTTATAAAAAGTGCTGAAGATATTGTTTGTCTTAAATAAAATAAAATAAAATACATATCACACCACCTTCCTTGGATACACAAAATCTTCCAACACTATGCAAATGAGAAACCAATGGAGGGTTTTGTACATGGGAGAATTAAACTAATTTGGTCTAGAATGATATTTGTGAAAAATTAGCCATAGAATTTGGTTTGCAAAGCAACTTATATGTCAATAATGTGAATAGTGGTAAGGAAAGTCATGCTCTGAGTCCAAATGTATGAACCTGGGAAGAGGGAAGAACACTAATGTTCTTTCTTATTTGTCTTTCTAGTACCAAATTAGTTGTCATTCTTTTCAAAAGATGTTTATGTTATAGTTGACCAAACAGAAGTTTGCACCATTTCTATGAAAGTCTCTTCAAATATTAATCCAAGTATTAAAATAATTGATGATTACTGTGTTTATAAAAGTAGTTACAAAAGGTTTTCTTTATTTGAAGTTTCATGTCACACATTTCATATGATGCTATGGAATTGTACTTAATTTTTTTTCTCAGAAATATTTTCTCAAAAAAAAAAAAAAACAGGCTATTTTTATTTTGGATCTGGCAAGTTGAAATTCAATTTAGCCTTACTCTAATTCTGATGAGTAATTATTCAACATATACAAATTCATGCAATTTCAATTCTATCTTACAATACTGCAGTGTACTGGAGTGTTCTATTTGAGGGTGCAAACAGACTGATTTGTGTGAACAAAGTGATAATATGAGACACAAAAGTACATATTTCTCTTTGTCCCAGACATAGTTCTGACATGATTATCATACATCTGTATGCCAATCAGAAAGAAGTTCCTGGATAGTAACTGCCATTCCTTATGTGATCAGAACGCAACAGTCAAGTTCAAGACCTGGGGGCTTCAAATTAGAAATGCAAAATATTATGGAGTCTCAAATTCTTATCACGAATACACATTTCTATCTATAATCTGAATAGCAGGCATAGTTTTGCTTCATAGTTTTACTTGTTCATTATATGGCTTTGGAAAATTACTTAGCCCCTCTGATCTGCAAAAAAAGAATAATGATGTATACTCTGACAGGACTGTGGTTGGGAGTACATACACTGTTAACAGGTAAAATGCTTATGTAATGAGGCTTGAAGGACAAGTTAATCAAAACTAATATGTGTATAAGTATTAGCTATCTACATATTTACACAGCTAATATATGTGTGTATAAGTATGCACATATTACTAGATGTCAAATGTATTTAGACATTGATATCAGCTCCTTCTACAAGTGGACAATAAAATCTGAAAACATGTATCACACAAAAATTGCCTGTGGTGTAGGGAAGTGCATCTTGATTGTCTAACAAGAAAGTCTAGATGAAATACAAGGCTGTAGCTCTTCTGTTTTCAAGTTTAGATAATTTATGGCTTTCCTAATGCAATTTACTTCCATTCTTTCACTTTCCTTCCTTCTGTTTATTCAGATTCTCATTACCATCTAGCTTCATGGGAATCTCTGGTTTCCCCACATCTGCAGGAGGTCCTCATGAGCATCTTTTTGCCCACTCAAATGAACTACCCTTACTGTAGAAAACTGCCTTTATTCCCCCAATAATTATCAAATGTATCTGTGAATTCATTTCCACCAATTAGATTCAGAGCCAAGTAAGCTAGGGATCACTCTCAGAAGGATCCACTTTCTCTTCATACATACATGCACAGGTCAAAGAATAACAATTGCTTTTGAGATGTGAAGCTGTTTTTTTTTTTTTTTGTTTTGTTTTGCTTTGCTTTGCTTTGCTATATTTGGACAACAAATATAATTGAGACCTTTTAATCTATTTTTTTTATTTTTATGACCTATATGCTCAAATTTTTGTTATATAAAAATGGGCAATTAAGTCAGAATCTGCATGACTATGAACACTTAATGAGAATGATAAATATATTTACAGAAGAAGCACCACGGATATAAGCTTGTAGCCACATATGTATGCATAATGAGAACTTACGTCTTCCTATTCTCTCTTATTACTGTGAAATATGCTCACGTTAAAGTTTACAACTAAAGGAAAACAGATGGCGAATACAAATATAAAATGGGACACCAAGATTCTTCTCAAAATTCCAGCAGAAAGATGTGCACTCTTTTTTATTTTACAAGATATTTGTATTAGTCAGAATAACTATATAAAACAATTAAACAAAAATATTTTATTCTATTTGTGTCAATCTGAATGATATGTTTTTCATCAATCATCTCTAGCTTTATAAGACTATTAAGAATGTCAGTTTATTAATCATTAATATTCTAACAATTAAACATTTTGCTGTTATTTTTACATGTTTGTTATTGATGGAAATTGTTTCTCTCTTTATATTACCCATACTGAGAAAAATATTACACAATATGAATACCTTAGTACAACTGCTTTAATCAGAAGGAAAAAAGAAAAAGACAAAAAGAGAAACAAAAACAGAAGGAATCTAGGATGAGGCAGGAGGATCACAAGTTCAAAGCCAGCCTCAGCAAAATTGAAGTGCTAAACAACTCAGTGAGACCCTGTCTCTAAATAAAATATGAAAAAGGGCTGGGGATGTAGCTTAGTGGTTGAGTGTCCTGAGTTCAATCCCCAGTAACCCCCCCCCCAAAACAAACAAACAAAAACAAGAAAAAAACAGAAGAAATCTTTCATTAGCATTTCCTGAATGTAGTTCAGTAAACAGTTCTTATATTAGTTTTACAGGGATTGAAACTAAAATGTTTTCTGATTACGGCAATAGTTTGACCTGAAAGTAATTTTAAAATGCTGAGTATCTTGCCCTCTCATTTTTTAGTATATTCATATCTACTGAAATAATTATTGAAAGCAAAAAGAAATTAATTTGAATCTCAACAGAATCTGAAAGAGATGCCTTTCCTCACAAGTTATTTATCAGCAAAGCTAAATATTTTCCAAAAGTGACAAATGTCTTTGATATAAAGTGGCAATTAATTCTCTTATCTCTGCCTCTATAAATTCCGCAATGTTTCTTCAAACCTACGATGCCAAATCTGACTACTAAATCCTCTGCAACTTCATGAACAATAAAGGGAACTGTAACTTAACATTTTAATTTTAGAAAATACTGAGTATTTGATAACTTGTATTTATTTGATCAGGTTGATGACTATATTATGGAAGTACCACATAATCAATAATTTTCCTTCTTTCAAGAGAAAACCCCCTGATTTTTACCTTTTAGTGTTTTTTTAAGTAGTTGTTTGTCCTGAACAGTTTTATCAATGATTTTCTTAAGTCTTATCTAAAAATTTAATCGATATCAAAACTCTTGCAAATAAAAAATAAAAGCAAACCTTGTGAAATTGACTGCAAAAATATTTATGTATAATAAAGAGAAGATAGATTCAGGATTTCCAGAATAATTCTCTTATTTTGTTACTGTAGATAACTTATATTGGAAACAAAGACTCCTGAATGAAAAGGAGAATAAAAAAGTGGGAGGGGGGAGGGGAGGAAAGACACAGTACAGAAATAATGACTGGATATTGACTGAGAAGTTCAAAGGTAACTACTTCATGATGCGGGGGGGGGGGGGGGGGAAGGGAAGTAACCCCCCCCTGGAGTTCTGATAAAATTCTATTTTTAAAAATGGAATTGAACCAAAGCCACTGATTTACATGAACAAAAAACAACAATGAATGATTCTTAATTCAATTACAGTGGTAGAAAATACTATATTTGATAGCCACAACTTAAAAGTTGGTAAAGTGAAGTATCTTTATAACCATTTATTTTATCCCCTTATTTGACAAACATGCTATTTAATTAGACATGCTTTTAAATTTAGAAATATGGCAATAGTGTGTAAAAGCTCTCTGATGGGAATCATGGATTCTCTAGCCTTATCACAAATGTAAGCTATTCAAATTCTTTTAGCCTTATTATTTGTAGTTGTAATTTAGAATCATAACAACTCATAATTTCCTATAAAATAAAAACTAAGAGGCACGATAAAAATTATGCCAACTTAAGAAAGCAAAATGGCCCTTAGGATCAGAAAAAAAATTTGAATGAATATATTAAATAATTTGTTATTATACATAGATCACATAGTCAGAGGCTTATTTTAGCAGCATTTATCTCATTTTTGCAGGGGATAGAATATACAGTCACTTGATTTGGAATATTGTGGTTTTGTGTATCTGCAGCAACAGTTCAAGAACTCATTATAATCCAGGTGACATCTTTATTTCTTTCTTCATGATTATCAAATGTAACATGGTTAAGAGAACAGATTGAAAACTAGATCAGTTGGATGAAAATCTATGCTCTGCTACTCTGAGTTAGATGACTTTGGGAAAGCAATCTAATATCTGTACCAGCTATCTCTCCTCTGTAAAGAACTGGCATAAAAACAAAATAGGATCATAATTGTAAAGTGTTTAGAACAGTGTCTGACACATAGGAGATATTTTGTAAATGTTGAAAATAATAGTTTGACTTCCAACTTGGAGTCGTTGACTGGAGAGAATATCTGGCTTATGTAATATATTTTTTTTCCATTAGATGACAGATTCCTTTTACAGAGAAAACAAGACTAGATTTCTGAACCTTCACTTCTGAGGACCACACTCAAAACAATACATTTCCCAAAATAATCCATGCAACACAATATGGCTTTTGGTGTAGTATGTTGTCTTACAAATGACCAGCAGTTAGTTGAAAAAATGTTCACCACCACTAATCATCAGGTAAATGCAAATCAAAACCACACTGAGTTATCACCTCATTCCAGTAAGAAGGGATAACATCAAATGACTAAAGATAACAAGTGCTGGCGAGGATATGGAGAAAAGGGAATCCCTGAACACAGTTGTTTGGGAATGTAAATTAGTATAGTATCATGGAAAACAATATGGAGGTTCAACAATTTTTTAAAATAGAACTGCCACACAATTTTGCAAACCAGTGCTAGGCATATACCCTAAGGAAGTGAAATCAGTATGTTGAAGAGACCTTTGCACACCCATATTCATTGCAGACTATTTACAATAGCCAAGAAATGGAAAAAAACCTAAGTGCCCTTCAAATGATGAATATATAAAGAAAAGGTGGTACAAGTACATAATGGAATACTATTCTGCCCTAAAAAGAATGAAGTGCTATCATTTGTGAGAATATGGATGGCACTGGAGAGCTTTATGTTAAGTGGCATAAGTCAGGTATAGTAAAAGAAGTTCTACATGATCTCACTCATGTGGAATCTGAAAGTGAGGATCTCACAGAGGCTGAGTAGATGTGGTTACCAGAGGGCAAGTGCAGTGGGATGGGCGCAGGGAAAGCTTGACCCTACAGTTACAGTGAGATAGAGCCAAAGGCTCTGGGGTATTATTGCACCTATGATGACTAGAGATGACAATAATGCAGTGTACATTTAAGTTTTTGTGTAACCACCTGTTTAGAAAAGCTTCAATTCAACTGAAGCTTTCTCTTTCCAAGAGGCTGAGTTTACCTTTTAAAACATTTATTATGGCTAACTTTAATAATAAACAAAATAAGATAATGAACTCTCATGCATCCCAAGCTTTACCATTTGCCAACTCATGGCATATCATATTCTAATTTTCTTCTCATTTCCTGCTTTCAGACATTTAAGGACGAAATAAAATTAAAAATAAAAACAGATTGTATGAATTAGAAAGTAAAGAAAAAAAATCCTAAACTGTGAATTAACTTGAAAGTAACAGTTGCCCATGTGCATTTATTTAATGTTGTACTCTTTTCATGCCAATTTAATAAATTTTTATTCACAGATTCCATAATCAGAACTGATAAACTTATAAAGAAATAAATCCATCATTTGCATTATGTTTCCAATAATTAAATTAGTCTGGGATTCTTGGATTTATTGACTAACAAAAGCAAATAAAATGTATGACCTGAGTTAAGTTGGTGGGAAAGTTAAATTCAATCACACTATTTTTCCAACTGAGTATATGTGATACAGTGTCAATCAATGTCATATTAAATAATTCCTTTTCAATTTCTTCAGCAAGATTGACAGGAAATCATCTCCTTATCTGTTCATGGTTTTCTGTCTTCAGCCTCTTCCCTTTTCAATCTTTCTGAATATTCCATTTGTATCTGCCTCTTTTGTGTCTTTGTGACTTTGCTAATAGTTTTGTTTCTTCCTCAAATGTCTTTATTATTCGTGTCAATAGCATCTGCTTATCAAGCAAAACTCAGCTAATGGGCTACCTCACTTGTCAGCAGGTCTGAAAATCCCTACTCCTATCATGCTAATTAAGTAATCTGCTTTGGGGCTTCTTCTTTTTATCCCATACACTTGATGATGAGGATGGTTAGACTTTTGAATAGGTACTAATCTAGTGGGTTCAAAATGGTGCAATATCATGGTCTTAAATTGTAAGTTTATTATTTTTGCATTTTTCCTCTTTTTCAAGATCTATTTTCATCATGACTTGTCATTAGGATAATGATTATTGAGTAATAATTTGATATTTATTTCCTTGTTTCCAACAATGGACTTATATGCTTCTTAGAGGCCCAAACTCATGTATCTCCTTATAATTAATACCTAACCCAGAGCTATTCATTTTCAAGGCATTTCTTCAGCTATCAAAAATAATCACTATTTATATCATTGCAGCCATATACATTAGCTTAATTGAATATCATCAAAATACTTAGTATTTAAAATATTTCAAGGAATATTTACTTCCCATAATTGCATTTAATTCATTTTTGTCTAGAAGCTCTATTATATTTTTCAATATTGGCATGATATTTCCTGCCAAAATATAAATAGAGTTTGGAAAATTTCATTGTCATAGGTACACATTTACACTGTCTGTCAGTTTGTCCAGCAAGGTTGTTTTGAATTATTCATTAATCTTGGAAGGTGATATCTATGTGTGATTTTTTTGTTTATGTTCTTGTTTTCCTTTCAGAAAAACTGTACATATTAAAATAATAATTATATTCAAACAAACTGAAATTGCACAGAATATAATTCTGTTCTTGCCAGTTCAACCATATGCTTGAATAAAATAAAGCTCTAACACTAAGAAATATAAATAAAAGTAAATAAAAGAGCAGATTTTAGTTGACTAAGAAAATATTGAAACCAGTCAATGTTCTTCCAATCTTCAACTACTATTATTATATTAGGGTTAGAGTTAGGGGTTAGGGTTAGGATTAGAGTTGGGATTAGAGAAGTTCTTACAATGTGAGTATCTTGACCATAAAAGATATGGTTGGGTAGAAATGTAGTATAATGTCATTAACTCCCCCTCCCCCATTGGTTTCCATTGAGTTTCAAATTTCAAATCTTCATTTATTCATGTGGAAGAATATGGTAGAGTTGAAGTTGAAGCCCAAAGTCACTGCAACAGATAGATCTGCTGAGAAAACTCTCCATTGTTTCTCAGTTCTAGTCCTCCCTCCACATAGTTCAAGATGTTAAATTTGAAATTTTCTGCCATTTTCCTCTAAAAGTGTACTAGAAGCAGGAATATTTTATATCATTGATTTGATAGAAACATCTAGAGAATTTAATTACAATTGTTTTAACTATTTCATCTTAACTACAAAGCCAAGATTTGTTAAAACAGGAATAAAAACATTTCCAGGTCAGATCATACTGGCCAACACAAAGTTATATTTGATTTACTATGTTATTTTTAACAAAAATATGTAAAGTATGTATCTTTGAAGATAAATTTTTTAATAGGAGAAAAGTCATATCAATTGAAAATTTCTTGCTATACAAGGTAATTCTTCATTTCCATTTTCTTCTCTATAATATATATTAGAAATTCTAACCCAGACTTGTAAAATGTATTCTAGACCTTTATTCACAGACTTGATTTAAACAGTGGTAGTCCATCTACATACCTAATAACTCAGTTCTAGGAAACTTAGTCATTTCTATGGAATTGAGATTTACAAAATAATAGTGACTATGATCATGCATTCCATAGAAAATAATGAAACAGGCATGGGTAATAGAGAACTTGTAGCTGATATCATGATCAAGAGCAAGAGAAGACATTAGAGCAATAGTAGTCCAGAGCGATGCTGATCAGGGATACTTTTATCCAAGAATTTTTATTTTTGCAGTGAGATTTATTATAGAAAGTCCTTAAGAAAGTGTTCTTAAAATGTGTCCACTCATATCTAGCAATTTATTGATTTAGTTCTATATATCCTTTTTCTCTTCATTATAAACACAACACTGAAGATGGTACTTAGAAGTCAGACATGTTTCACACAGGTAAAGGCTGTCAGTCTTGCCCTTTATTGTGGACATGTTACCATCACTATCTGTCTTGTAATAGTTAATCCAATCAGCTTACATTGGATGAATGCATTATTGGAGAAATCACAAATCTTCAACTCTTTCCAAAGCAAATCTACTTATCTCTATAACACATTTATCACTTTAATAAATATCTTTAACTTCTCTGTACATAAAAACATATAGCTATACTAGGTGCTTTCATGAATTCAACTAATTTTGATTGAGTATTTCTATGTATGTATTAGGCACTGGTAAACAAAGGTGAAAAATACATAGAAAACATTATTTGCTTAATGGATTTTACAATATTTTCATGATAGACACCAAAAAATAAATATATGGTTACAGACTGATGAAATTGCCATGTAAGTGAATATTATATGAAGACTGTTTAATATATGAATTTGATCTAGAGGAAGGAAAAGATCCTGAGAGAAAAAAATATCCTAAAAGAAATAAAATGTTCCTAAAGAATGATAAACCTATGAGGGTAAACAACAATTCATATTTTTTTCCACTGAATTTTCTGACATGGCTACAGTAATTTACACATTATGGGCACTAATTAATACTAATTATGTAGACTATGAAGGAGAAGAGGAAGCTGGACTGAGGAGCTAAAGGATCACTAAGAAAAGGGAAATAGAATTTCACACAAAGCTATGTGAAATAGTGTGTGGCGTTATGGATGCTGACACTTAGCAATGAATAGCAAGTGGTAAGTCAGTGTAAATAAATGTAGAGAGTGAAAACTTGATGTAAGAATGCATAGAAAAGGTCTGAGAACTCGATGTATGGCTGTGCATATTCAGGTATGTATTCTCAAGTCAATGAGAAACCACCAAATTCTTTAAATATAACTAAAGTTGCCATTTCTAGAAACATTAACCGAAATGTGGTGCATGGATTTGTGGGTGACAAGAATGAGTACTGGAAATGAGTAAGTAGAGAATACTCATTAGGAGATTGCTTCAATTGTACAGAAGAAAGATAACACTAGTACATCTAGAAGAGCTATGAAAGGCTCAATCATACCACCACCCTCCCAAAGATGTCTACACCCTAATCCCCAGGACCTATGCATTATATTACAAAACAAAATGAACTTTGCACATATGATTAGATTAATGAATGTGGCATGGGGAAATTATCCTGAATTGTGTGGATGGGCCCAATATAATCACAAAGATGGAAGGATCAGAGTCAGAACAAGATAGAAAGATATTGCCTTGGTAACTTAGAAGTGAGGGAGTGAGGCCATGAGTCAAGGAATGTAGGTGGCCTCTAGAATCTAAAATTATAGGTGTAGATGGTAAGAAGTACAAGTATTTAAGGGAGACTTATGAAATGAATAAAGATATGTTGTGCATAGATTGGGTACCGCAGATTAGAGGAGGTGGGTTATCAAGAATGACTCCTGGGAAACTCAGGGCTGTAAACCTTTTACTGGGGTTTTTTGAACAACAGAAAAGGACCAGATTTGGAACAAGATGATATAAATCCTTTTGAACCTACTGATAAGTCGTTTTAGATATTCAAAAAGAAATGCAAAGCAGGCCACTGAGATTATGCTTCTGAATATCAAGGAAGAGCTTCAGATCCTATGGGAGTTGGAAAATAATGACAGGCTTCAGTGACAATGAAATCACTGAGTCCCGAGTAAGAGCAGTTTGAAATGAGACAAGTGGAAGAAGCCACACTGCAATGCAGTGAGGAAGAGCTCAAAAATGAGGATATAGAAAGGCATATCATCGTAAAGTAGTTTGGCTGTGAAGTAGATGAAGGAATTCTAGAAGGTTATAAAGTCAAAGAAGTTTAGACATTTTTTAACTTAAAAAAAATATCAGAAAGCATGCCGACATTTTAAGGAAATGTTAAATATAAAAACAAACAAACAAACAAACAAAAAAAAACATAATTGACTGCAGGTTTCCTAAAAATGTGAGACTAGATAGGAACAAAATCACATGGTTCATTATCCATAAATAAGATAATGACCAGCTTATTTACTGTATCAAAAATAGGAGAGGCCAGGGAAAGGATTATTGTGGACAGAAATTAGATACAATCTTGGTAGCAAGTCATTAAGAGAGTCCATTATTAATGATGCATGTGCACACATGTATGTATGCAAGTAAATTGATCAATATATTTATTAGCAGAGAGACAAGGAGATGGAGAGTGAGGAGACCGGAGATAATTCATCCACTAAGAGTGAGGCTGAGTAGCTCAAGTATTAAGAGAATAAAGTGAGAGTAGATTTTGAGTTGCAGAATTTTATTTTGTGTATCTCTGTATCCTTTAGTATCTTGCAAAGTGCCTGATACAGAGAACACAATAAATGTTGACTAGTTTCTTCTTTACTTCTCTATTTTGTATATAATTGTTTATTAATTATTGTTTAATAACACTGTTCTTTAATTAAACGGTTTTTGAAATTTTCACTATAAATGACTCCTCAAGCCAAACTTAAGTCAATATTTCCCCACTGATGTCATTAACCACCATCCTCTCAGGTTTACTAACATGAGTCCACAGCCCAGATGCTTCTTTCTCTACATACTATGCACAAGAGAAAGAAATAAGTAATAGGAAAAAAATTGAGAGGGGAAATGAATTTGCTTCACATTAGATATAAAAGCACAGAAAGGGCAAAAATGGGCAATACTAGTACAAATGAAAAGACAGGAAAAAAAGTAGCAATGATTGGTGGAGACAGAACATAAATAAGAATATCTGGGTGAATAAATACTGATAAAAATAGCTAATGATGCGATGATAAAAATGGAGGAAAAAGACTACAGAACATGTCCTCCATTTCCATTATCTCAATAGTTACAACACATTTGGAGCGTTAAGGATGAAACAAATATAGATGAAAATGAAGCAAAATTGCTATATACAAAGAGCTCCCTTATAATAAGTATTACTATTATTTTCAGAAAAAGATAAAAAGATTGACAAAAGTGACTATTGAGAATTTTCACACTTGGAACATTTAAGGTCTTCATTGTCAGTAGTTAACTTTAACTGGATATATTAAAATTTAAGTGGTGGGCTGGGGATGTAGCTTAGTGGCAAAACCCTAGCCTAGCATGCCTTGCTTCAGTCTCTAATACCAAACACACACACACACACACATACATACACAAATAAATAAATAATAAAACTTAAGTGACATTTATCACTATTTAACATTTTTACATGAATTCGTTATAAATCATCCTTTTTGTTCACTAAATCTACACTTGTGTTCTTTATTTAAAAGGACAGGAAAAGGCACAACACATCAGTATAGAATATGCTTTAAAAATATGCAGGCTAGGTCAACATGTTCCATATTTATAGGTCTAGCTATACTTGATTATATTGCATTCAGTTCTTGGAAGAGAGCTAGGTAATTGATTACATTATTGTTTAAATGAAATGCCAGTGAAAATAATAATTTAAAAACCAGTTTGAACCACCCCTACAATGTTGTACATAAAAAGACAATTCAAGAAGAAATCAATATAATTGAGTAAAAAGACAAATCTCAGTTGCCAACAACTATATAAATAACACCCATTGCAAGCTGCTTGCCTTTATTAGCTACAGTCCTACAGGCCTTACTGTAGCCAAATATGGAAGCAGGGGTTCATATATATGTTTAACACTGCTTTTTTTTTCTATTTTCTAAACTACTATAGCCTTTATAAAATGCTTGTTTCAACGAGTTGCACTTTTTTTTTGTTACCAGGCATTGAACTCAGGGGCATTCAACCACTGAGCCACATCCTCAGCCCTAGACAGGGTCTCACTGAGTTGCTGAACACTTCACTTTTTTGCTGAGGCTGGATTTGAATTCTTAATCCTCCTGCCTCGGCCTCCTTAACCACTGGGATTACAGGCACGCACCACCACGCGGGGCTAGAGTTGCACTCTTCAGCAGATAGGTTTCATTCTAAACGTTGAAAGAAATGCTGAGCTTCAGGGGAGTGAAATACATTCTGAGAGAGACAGACATGAGTAATAGCATAAAAGAAAAATGAGAAGAAATAGGGACAAATTAAGAATGTTAAATAGAACAAAAAGAATGTGATATATTGACACTAATAGAAAGTAAGACTAGAAATGTTGTTTGGGCAAAAGACAAAAGAAATGGAGTAAAACTGTTTCAGGGAACTTTTCATCTTATGATATGATAGATATTTAGGAAGTTAGCTTCATTGTATGATCTGTAAGTGCAAAGTTGTATTGGTGATCATAAGCTAACACTTGTCAAATTCCTTGAACTTGTGGCAAAAGGCCCTAAGAAATTTGCTTTAAATTTTAGCATGCTTAAGATTTTAGAATGTTAAGAAAGGAACAAGACAGGCATTGTCCATTCTTTCAGTCAAGAGCTAATGTACTCTGCCGCAATGGTATAGCATCTGGTTCCATAGGATAGGGAGTTTAAATTGCCCAGATAAAACAACATACCACATTAACACATGGTAGAGAATGGTTTGAGAACAATAATCAGAACATTTGGAAGATCACAAAACACAATGTGGCTGATGACAAAAACCAAAATGGCCATTTTTCTTTAGTAGCTTTGGTTTAAAAGTGAAAAGACTATACAGTGGGGAGAAAAACATTAAGCATGAAGTTTACTGAATATATTGTAGGGATTGGAGTAAGGATTACTGTAAAGTTTAACTTTCAAAGTGTCTTGTGTTTTTTAAATCATGATTACCAGAGTCTAAGGAATAAAGTTTTACTGCAACTAAACTTATTAAACCTTTCTCATGGGATTTTATTTAGACAGCTTAAGATAATACCCACACATAAATACTGTGTCATTATGCACCAAGTATCTCAGTGGAATCAGGAAAATTCAGTTAGATTTATGTATATTGCCTTCAGGATGCAAAATAAATGTGCAAAATATTTGAAAATGTTCACTTTGCTAGGCTGTTGTGGTGACAGATAAATGGCCGTGAATTCCAGGGGGATAATTACAAGTAAATAGTTCCCAAGGAAATAGAATACTTACTTAACTTTTCTTCTTTATCCTAGCTGCTAAATCCCATTTTATATTATATATAAATTATAAACAGTATATTTTTAAAATTATTTCATAATTGTGGAAATTACCAGGATATTTTACTAATTTTTCTCTGTTTCAATTATATAACTATACATGTACAAATAAACTTTGGGTGTGAGAGAATGTTTTCCCTTTTTGTATTAATTAGCATATATACTAACAAGAGCAAAACTGCCATAATTCTCAGGGATATCTAAGAAATTCCCCAATCAACACTCTACAGCAGCAAGTCAAGTATGTCTCAAAGGTCACTGGGAAGCCTCCACATTCTGTTTGCTTCAGACCCATTCATCTGACAACAATTGTACTGAGACAGTAATGGTTATTCATTCTCTTCCACCTTCCAAATTTCAAGAGTATCTCTCATTGGAAAAACTCAAAGTGACCAATACAAAGATAATGATATTCTGAGAAATGAGGTCCCTGTCTTCTCTCTTGCAATGGAGTAAAGCCCTTAAAACAGGAAATCTTCGAGATGCAAAGTTCATAGGAGACCTCCCAGAAAATATACAGATTCAGTCAAAGTTTGTACATAGAGGAAGACCAAGTAACATGTCTCCAGGAGGACCAGGAAAGTAATATCAGAGGAGTTAATGATTCAGCTGACTCCTAAGGAAAAACAGATCTATTCAAGCAAACAGATGCAAAGAAACAAGGTGGGATATGATGATAGAGAAAATGTACCTCAAGCAAAGGCATGGGTGGGTGGGAGCACATGGAATGTTCAAAGAATCCTAATAGTTGAGGAGAATTCCATGCAGTGTACCTAATAAGCAGAGGGCAAGGAGTGTAGAAAGACAGGCACAAGCAGTTTAAAGACACTGATCAAATAAGTCTTGTAAGTGATAAACAACTAGGCAACAGTGAGGGAGAATGACTCAGAGTGTTTTATGGTTTGGATATGAGATGTCCCCCACAAGCTTATGTGTGAGACAACAAAAAAAAAATATTCAGAGGTGAAATTATTAGACTATAAGCATTATAACCTAATCAGTGAATTAATCTACTGATGTGGATTAACTGGGTGGTAACTGTAGGCAGCTTGAGTTTGGCTGGAGGAGGTAGGTCCCTGGGGGTGTAACTTGAGGGTTTATATTTTGTCCTTGGTGAGCACAGCTCTCTCTGCTTCCTGATTTCCATGTCCTATCAGGGTGCAGTGGCACACATCTGTAATCCCAGCGGCTCAGGAGGCTGAGGCAGGTGGATCGTGAGTTGCAAGCCAGCCTCAGCAATAGCAAGGCCCTAAGCAACTCAGCGAGACCCTGTCTCTAAATAAAATACAAAATAGGGCTGGGATGTGGCTCAGTGGTTGAGTGCCCCTAAGTTCAATCCCTGGCAACCAAAAAAAAAAAAAAAAAAAAAAAAAAAAAGTCTGATTTCCATGTCCTGAGCTGGTTTCCTCTGCCATGATGTTCTGCCTCATCTGGGGTCCAGAGCCATGGGTTCAGCCATCTATGGACTGAGACCTCTGAAACTGTGAGCACCAAATAAACTTTTCCTACTCTATGATTGTTCTTGTCAGATCTTTTGGTCACAGTGGCCAAAAAAGCTGACTAAAACAGAGTGTGAGAAATTAGAAAGAGGGAAGGCTACTAGATAGCCATTTCAGATGGGAAGTGAGAAATGATGAAAGATTCCTTAAATCTTGATAGTTGGTCTAAAAATATGTAATAAGGAAATAATAGGAGGACCAAATTAACAATTTTGATGAGTTGGGAAGGACTCCTGTGGTCCTGGCTTGGGTGTCTATTAGCGGCGTGTTTTGTTTACTGCAGCATAAAAGGCAGGAGAATGACAGGAGTCTGTGCAGAAACCTGGTTTAAAACACACTAGAGCAGACATTCTGTGAAACAGCCACATAACACTTTTCAATGTACAGTTATAAATCTAGTCTCAATCTCATGGAAGAAGCCTGAATGGAAAGAGTTCTTGGTGAGTAATTACTGAAGCCTGGTTGACATACAGACTTGAATGAATGTTTATTGGATAAACATGCCAAATCAAGAATAAAAAACATCCTAAGTAGTTAATAAGTCCTCAGCGCTGTGCTTCAATTGAACATTTGGAAAAGCAAATAAATTGTTCCAACCCATACAGCAACATGTGCATATCTATTTATGTGTGTTTGGGTACAGTTCAGATTTTAAAGTTAAGGAGTATAAGTGATATACTGAATAACAGTAACTAACTAAACGTAGAAGCAAGTACAGTTTTAATTGGAATCCTCATGAGCAACCTCACTAGCTTTATGATTTTAGCCTGTTTCTTCACTTGTGCAGCATTATTCAGAAAATGAAGTTAGAAGTGTACATATACAAGGTCTTCAACGTAGATGTGACATTCTGTAGCCATATTAGAATCACAGAGGTGCCTTTATAAATTCATCCAAACGATGAAGTTTATGTTCCAGTTTTCATTATGAATTAAGTTTTAAGTAAAAACAATATTTAACCCCACTATCTAAGCATATATTTTGACCATAGATAATTTGTCAATTTTTCTTGGAAATAGAATACATATTGTTCAGTGTGGGAAATATAGCTGAATATTTTATATTATGATGATAAACACATGAAAAAGAAGTGCTCCTTTAGAGTATCTTCTGTCTTGAAGCACTGCTTTGTTGGCCCTTCGGTTTTTCCTCTAGGTTCAAACTGAAGGGCAAAGCATCACACCGGGGACAGCCGTGCAGCCAAAAGATTTATTTAACAGCCTTCGTAGCCGGTAACAAAAACCGGAGAAGAGGTGCTCTGGTCGAAGGTCGAAGAGGTGGGAGAGGGGAGTCAGGGAGAAGGGAGTGTGCAAGCTCTGGTGGGAGAAGGGAGTCAGGGAGAGGGGAGTGTGCAAGCTCTGGACAGAAGGTGGGTGCTTGGTTGCACCGGCTGGGATCTCTGGAGCTGTCGGCTGAAGCAGCTGCTGTCTGGCTGGAGGCTGGAGCTGTCAGCTGGGAGCGGCCGTCAGGCTGAAGGTAGTCGGTCTGGAGCTGTCAGCTGGAGCAGCTGCCGTCGGCTGGAGGCGATGGGTCTGGAGCTGCTGGCTGGGGCAGCTGCCGTCGAGCTGGAGGCGATGGGTCTGGAGCTGTTGCAGTGGCTTCCTCCTCTCTGCGGCGACGAGCCGATGTCTTCCTCCTCTCAGCAGCGACGATCCGATGTTGTGTCCGTGTGTCTCTCTCTGTCTGATCTGAGTCTCTCAGACAGGGCCTTATATAGGGATTTCTGGTGGGGGGTGCACTAGAGCAACCCCAAACACCATTGGCTAGAACAGGGTGCCCTTTAAGCCTATTGGCTCTTGCCTGGGGAAAAGAAACATTCTGCCTGGGGAAGGAACATCCTGTCTGGAACATCTTGAAACAAGGTTGCTTCTCTTAGGGTGTGGAAAACTCTGAGGGCGGGGGAGGGTAACATATCTATCACAAACCACTGATAGTGAATTTCAGGAGGAATAGGGAGACATGTCATGGACAGTCAGACAGATGCATGGAGACCCTCTAAATTCTTGAGGTCTTGAGTGCCAGATGTCCCCTCTTCATGCACTAAAGTTGATTTTTCCCCAGCTTTTATTATAAATTAACAAGTTATAGATTATAGTATCTATGGCACACAATTTTAGATTATTTAGGATAATTAAATAAAGCTAATTAACATTTCATCTCAACTTTTTTGTGACAAGACTATTTGAAATTCATTCTCAGCTATTTTGAAATGTATATTATTTTCTGTTCACTATGCTGAACTTTGTCTCCTGTCTAATAGAGGCTCTGTACCCCCTGACCATCATCTCTCATTTCCCCCATCTTCCTACTCCCTGGTAACCACTTCTACTTTCTGCTTCTTTGATTGCTTTGGGTGGCAAATGGAAGTGATAACATGTGGTGTTTATCTTTCTGTGCCTGACTTAATTCATACATCATAATATTCTCCATTTGTATTGTTATAAATAATAATTTTTGTCTTTTTACTGGCTGACTAGTATTTCAGTGTGAATTTAATCTTTGAAGATAGGAGGTAGGACATCAATCATGGACAAACGTCCTCAACAAATAAATAGATCACTGTACTACAAGGGAAGAGGGTAAATTTTGCCAAAAGATATGTTGGGATAAACATTCTATTTGGGGTTTTCTTCCTTCCTTCTTTCTTTCTCGTGGAGCTAGTTTATGTCTTGTGAGTTGAAGGGCATCACTGTGGAGCTCAGTTGAAATGACACATTTTTCAAAAGTTCCTTAAATTAGTAACTTAATTACGAAAATGGTAAAACCAGCTCTCCATTTATACACACATCTGTGTATAAGTGCTGAACAACATAAAGCACTGGGCAATGCAAAACCCAGTCCTCTCAATTTTTCTCCCATAATTTAGGTTCGAGCTGGCAAATGTTCCCTGGAAGGGTATTTTTGGCTTTGCAAGGTAGAAGGTCTCTGATGCAGCCAATCTACTCCGCTGTTACAATACAAAGACAGTCAAACAATTTATTTAAAACAAATGAGAGAACGCTACATCAATGTTCATAGCAGCACAATTCACATTTGCTAAACTGTGGAACCAAACTAGATGCCCTGCAGTAGATAAATGGACACAGAAAATGTGGATATATACACAATGGAATATTATTCAACATTAAAAGAGAAAAAAATCATGGCATTCGCATGTAAATGGATGGAACTGGAGAATATAATGCTAAGTGAAGTTAGCTAATCTCAAAAAAACCAAATGCTGAATGTTTTCTCTGATTTAAGGATGTTGATTCATAATGTGGAGGGTGGACATGGGAGGATTAGATGAACTCTAGATAGGGCAAAGGGGAAAAGGGGAGGGAGGGGAAAGGGAGAGGAAATGGGGGTAGGAAACAGTGGAATGAGATGGACATCATTACCCTAAGTACACATATGAAGACATGAATGGTGTGACTCTACTCTCTGTACAACCAGATATGAAAAATTGTGCTCTATATGTGTAATATGAATTGTAATGCATTCTGCTGTCATATATAACAAATTAAAATTTTTAAAAGATTGAATAAAAGAAGCGAAAGATGAGAGAGAGAGAGAGAGAGAGAGAGAGAGAGAGAGAGAGGTGATATTAAAAAAAGTCCACAAGAGTCTGAAGAATATCAAGTGAAAAAAAGCAATCCTGCTGTTGATAGTATCCTTAAAATGCTTATTTGGGCAAACCCAGCCGTGCCCTTTCTTCTGTTTGTTGTTACTAGGTTGTACATTTTCCAGTCTCTAAGCTATTTGTAGCTGTTTTGTTGCTGCTTTTACTTGCAGTTCATTTGACCCTAAGTACATTAATTCCCTCCAGCCAAATAAAGAACAAAATGTCCAACCTTAACAAATTATACCTCAATAGTTCAGCTCTCATTTGGGTGTCAACAAAGACCCATGTGTTAAAGGCTTGGACCTCTGCTTGTTCTATTGGGAGGTGGTAGAAGCACTTCAAAGGTACAGCATTGTGGGGGTCATTGGTGGCATGCCCTTGAAGGGGATTGTAGGACACTGGTCTCTTCCTTTCTCTTTGCTACCTGGCTATCATGGGGTAAGCAGCTTCCTCTGCATGTGCTTCCTTACCACTAGCCCATCCAACTATGGACTTCAGTCTCCAAAACTGTGAGCCAAAATACATCTTATCTCTTTTAAGTTGACAACCTCAGGTACTTTGTTACAGAAAGCAGCTAACACTATGCATGTGTAATTTGTGGCAATTTATTTTAATCTTAACTGAGCAGTAAGTACTAAATTATATAGGTCTGAGACTCATGGGGTTGACATAATTGCTCTGTTTTATTATTATGGTCTTTCATTTTCTATAGATTTTTCTGCTGTTCAGGAAGTTGAAAGAGCACAATTGAGTGTCATTTTACTTAATTGGTGACATTTATTGGTCAATTTTCATATGTGGGGACTGAGTTTGCTACTGGGCTTTAGCATCAAGTAAAGCTGATATACTCTTTGAATCTTTAAGAACACAGCATGAAAGATAATCAGATAATCAGAAAATGATGTCTTTACAAACTGTGATAAGTGATGAAAAGTAAAGAGTCCTGAGAGTTCTAATAGTGAGATATGATCTAAGCTGGGGATTAGAAAAGTTTTCTGGTAGAACAATGCTTGAAATGAGGTTGCAAAGATGTTTAGGAAAAGGAAGCGTAAGGACAAACATAAGGCCTCAGGGACCAGTAAGATCTGAGGCCCTAAGGCATCAGAAGGACTGAGAGGAAGACCAGGTACCAGAACTGTTGAGAGCAAGGGACTCTTGGTGAGACAGGCCGAGAAGTCAGAGGTGGTCATGTCTTCCAGAGCTAGGCAGGTTTTGTTATAAACAAAGTCACATCAGTGAACCATGTTCCATTTCCCTTCACAGTAAAGACATAACGTCATCCAATATTAGAAGTGGCCATGGTTCTCAAATCTCAGGTGGGTTTAGAAGAATCAGCTGGATTCAAAGTACTTATTTTAAAATGCAAATTTCTGGGCTCCAAACACAGTCTGATTAAACAAATGTGGACAGGGGCCCAATAATTTGCATTTCCAGGAGTCCCAGGGTGATGGCTGCTGGTGTAGGGACTGACCACCCTTGAGAATCACTCTTCCAATTGGCTGAGCCAATGTTATTTTCTATATGTGTCTCATGAAAGGGACAAATATGTAATTAGGGACTCTTAATTCTCAGTTGTGAGCATGCTTGAATATGAAAAGCACTCTTATAATTGGGAATCTAGAGACATTTTGCAAAACAGATATTTGTCTCCAACCAATATAGAATTCGGGGTTCTTATCTGTGAAGTGTTTCCCATCAACCCGTTTACTCAAAACCATGGATTTGATCTTCAGAACACCTCTACACATTAGGTAGACGTGAAGTTATTAAAACTTTCCACTGATGAGTCAACCATCATTAAGTGGCTTCTCCACAGACACCCAATTAAAATGGGCTGAAGCCAGGGCTTCATTTACATCTCTTCATTTCACATGCCCTACCCTTTCTATTATGCAGCATTTAAATCAACATTATGCTTTCTTCCAACATTAACATTTACTGTTTCTATTAAGTGCCTGATAAATTGTCTTAATTGTCATCCCTATACTATTAACTGAAAATTAAAGCTCAAGTGGTTTGTTATTCTGTCATTATTTTGAAATGTAAGTCAAGTTTATGTCACTTGATGTCCTCGGCAAATGACTTAACTGTGGTTCTCAATACGGGGACTAGAATGTTTCATATGTCTATTATTCTGCATGAAAAAAAAAAAGAAAAAAAGAAAAACTAACAATACTGCACTTTATTTGGAAGATGGTAGTAGGGGTTATCATTAAAGCATCTTTTTCATCAAGGGTAACAATTTTAATGGGATTATGTGTGTGTGGATTTATGTGGGAATAAATTACTACTGAAAACTCTCCTTTGGGTTTATTTATGTGAGAATTTTTCTGCAAGGACCTGACATCAAAATTTGTCCTTTTGACACAGTATAAACAAAATATAACCTCATGGAATAAACATACTAAAACTGTATTTCCCATTGAGTGTAATAGTTGATAAGATAATTTATCTCATATTTGTTTATGTTAATAGAGACCTCACTGATAGGACACCAATTTCTAGTTGCTTTTCAAGATATTACCATAAATATTTTAGAGTTTTCTAATAATATATTCATATGATTTGCACTTTTTCAATAATTTTTTCTCATGGTAGATGATGAGATGAAATGCTAATTGATTTTACTAATGAAAATGGATTTCTAATGAACCTGAATATCACTAATAAACTACAGTAATGAGAAAGATTGTAAAGAGAAATTATTGTTGACTACAACAAACAGTGTGCTTTATGTCACTATATATTTTTCCAGGTAAGACAATTACAATATTATCTTTACAGGGAAATAAATGCTCATTAAAGCTATGACAACTATATATATATATATAAATATATGTATATATGTATACATATAAATATATATTATATATAAATTTATAAATATATATATATAAATATAATATATATATATAAATTTATAAATGGATTTTTGTACCCTCAAAAGAGAAATAAAGAACTGAAGTTGCTGTTTTCATGTTATGCCACTATTGTCATATTTCTTGTAAATAATATCCTGATGATTTTAAAGAAGGCTTCTAGGAAGAATCTCTTCGGATGTTAGCTAGCCACAACATTTTTGCTCATTTACTTATTTTTTTTTTTTTTTTAATGGTTGCTGTGTGGAAAGGAAAGCTCTAGGCATTAGGGATATTTAACAAAATAGATTTAAAAAGTGTTTTCAACATATTACATCCTACTGAGAGAAAGCAAGAAATGATAAACTGATGTTGGTTGACAGTAAATTCTACAAAGAATACCACTGAAAAGTCAGAGATAGCTAAAAATGTTGTGCTGATCTTATATAAGAGGAAACATTGACAGAGAAAGTGATAATTGAATGAAGACCTTATTAAAATGTGGGAGTGAGCCCTCCAGCTGGGTATCTGGCAAACAGAATCATAGGCAGAAAGAACAGACTGTGCAAAGGACACACACAAAGATGTGTCCTCTCTATTAGGGAAATACCAAGAACCACTGTGAGGAAGCTGGAAGAGGAGAACAGAGTGGATATGATACTCAGAGTGGAAGCTGAATTGCTTCAAGCCTTGCTTGAAAGTTAACATCTAGGGTATAAATAATATCACAGGTGTTATAGGGCTATTACCACCAGATTTGCTGTATTTGTGAATCCTGGAGATATCCAAGAGCTGTATCTCTAAAGTATGAGGACATGAAGAGCCCATGGATACGTGGTTAAATCATGACACTTAACAGTCCTCTTTTTACCCTTATTTTTAGTAATAACTGCCTGATGATCAATGGCAGAACTTTCCCAATTCACTCTTAGGACAATTCCCTTCCAATACCACTATCATGTGAAGGGTGCCCTCTGCTGGATGGAGAAATATTCCTGCTTTTATCATATAACCTTGGATTGAACAAAACCTTTGGGTTCTTAGATTTAATGTATGACTAAAGAAAACTCTTTTTCAAACAGGATTGAGGTAGAGAGTGAGATTAGAAACCACATTGTGAAGTAGAAATCCATGCTTATTACAAATGACCATTTGCTTTTTTTTGTTTTTGTTTTACATTTTTGCCCTATCTAGATGAGCACTGAAACTCTGTGAGACAGGATAAAGGGATAGGGATTTTTACCTCTATAGTTCCATATTACACAATCTGGGACACATAAAAATATTTATTTTGTGTTGTACTCAAATGAAAAATAAGGATATCTATTAACAGATGTATATTCACACCACTGTTGCCTAATATACATTGTGTGTGTGTGTGTGTGTGTGTGTGTGTGTGTGTGTGTCAGGGATTGAACCCAGGGGTGCTCAACTACTGAGCCACATCCCCAGCCCTTTATTGTATTTTATTTAGAGACAGGATCTTGCTGAGTTGCTCAGGGCCTAGGTTGCTGAGGCTGACTTTGATCCTTCTGCCTGAGTCTCCCAAGCCACTTGGATTAGAGGCATGATCCACTGCAACCAGCCTGACAATTTTTGAGTCATTGTATGTTCAAGATTCTTGGAAATATATTTTTACATCTTGCAGTTATGTAATTTATATGTTATCTCATAGCCATTATATTTTTCCATAACTTCATATCCCATGTGGGAAATTTCATCCTGTATCTTTTCACAGACCCTAGGAGAGTCTTGGTGCGTATGCACCTATGCTATTCAAAGTATGGTCCATGGACCAACAGCATCAGCACCACCTGGGAATATTAGGAATACAATTCTGAGACCACACTCCAGACCTATTGAATCACTCTTCCCCCAACAGCAATCTGTTTTGAGGACCACTAATACACACAGACTTCTTCTAGTACTATTTTTATACCGTTTTGTTGTTTTTCTACTTTCCTGTGTTCATATCTTGCTCTCAATGACTTTCATAAATTCCAGTTGATTGTTCCCCACTCCTTTTCTTTATATAGCATGACTTTTTTCAATAGTAGCTGCTTCAGCATGTTGTTATATATTTTTAAATTATAGAAATGATAAAAATTCTGGGCATGGTGGCACATGCCTGTAATCCCAGCAGCTCAGAAGGCTGAAGCAGGAGGATCATGAGTTCAAAGCCAGCCTCAGCAATAGTAAAGCACTAAGCAACTCACCGAGACCTGTTTCTAAATAAAATACAAAATAGGGCTGGGGATGTGGCTCAGTGGTTGAGTGCCCGTGAGTTCAATCCCTGGTACCAAAAAAAGAAAGAAAGAAATGGGAAAAAATGCATTACAAGCTCTTGCCCAAGGTAATGTCAATGAGTGTATGTATGTTATTACCAAAAGATGCCCTTCTTAGATGAGCAGGGAGAACAGCAAATGATTTTAGCAATGTTGATTTTTGATGACAAGTAAAAAATGGAACTGGATTTGAGAATGTCTTTTCCTTATTTGGGGAATCCTTTGTCAATTTACCCAGCATTTTCCCCTTTTATCTTCAAAATGAAAGGACACTGAAAATAATAAATCAGCATAAGAATATAACATTGTCAGAGAATACATAAGCTAAAATAAATAATGCCACAATACCAGTCCATTCCCTGCCCACCCCTACCCACAATCTATTAGACTATAAAGAAATCAGGATGGTCTGGAGTTGTGGCTCAGTTCTAGAGCACTGCCTAGCGTGAGTGAGGCACTGGGTTCACTCCCTGGCACCACATTAAAATTTAAAAAAAGGAAAGAAAGAAAAAAACAAAATAAAGGTATTGTGTCCATCTACAACTGAAAAAAAGAAAGAAAGAAAAGAAGAAGAAGAAGAAAGGAACAAATCAGGAAATTATGTATAATCATTTTTTAATGGAAAAGGAAAAACTGGCTAAAATTGAGTCTTATACCCATGTCTAATCTGACTCGAGCAATTGAGAGCATACCCTCCTGTCACTTTCATTTGCTCTGAGGTTTTTATGTGTTCAGAATTGTAAATGTGCACCTAGTAGGAACTTGAGGAGGGAAATATACTTACCAGCCATCTCAATGGGAATTATTCATATGTATCAAAGTTTGATGACATGAATGAGATAAATAAATTCCTGAACCATATACTGACACCATGACAACCAAAGGAATAAAAGACTGTGTTTTTTTGTTTGTTTGTTTGTTTTATTTCTTAGATTCACAAGGAGCCAGAATTTTGCAGTGGAAAGGTCACACATTTAGAAATCAGGACACCTTACTCCTTTCCCATAATTACTAATACATAATTATGAAACAACAATTTCACAAATACTTCTTCTTTTTTATTAGCATACATTATGAATATGTGATCACAATGTTATAAGTCTTACCTATATTTGACTTTATCATGTTTCATACTTGGACCACAGAATCAAAAGTGGTATAATAGTAAGCTATGATATTTCAGTAAATATGGTAAAACATTTATGTAGACATACTAATACTAAAACTATCATCAGAGCTTAGGGTACCACCCTTTTGTTCAAGGTAGCCACACCCATGCCTACTCTATATGGACTTCCTAATTTTATTCATGACCTTCCTTCTTATTTTACCATCATAGAAAATAATTGTCTTAGAGATTATTTTCTTTTAACACTGATAAATATGTCAGTATTCAGTATGACAATGAATTATTATTCATGGCAATCTTTGTCTAAAAGCTTGGGTTCTAAGAACCAAACATTAAGAAATGAAGCTCTGATAACATTATCCCATTACTCTTAATAACTTCTCAGCTAGTAGACAGACTAATGTGATTTTCATTGCTTTTAATTTGAAGTCCATCAGATTATATGCAGCAATAAAAAGGCCTAGCATTAGAGCATATACAAAGCTTGAGAGAAACAGAATCTGTGTAATGAAATCCCATGTAAGCTTATCAGTTACTAACACCAGGTAAAATGCTAGTAACACCTAGTCAGGAAATCAATACCTACTTCTGTAGAGATTTTTCTTTTACAAAGGAAAGATAACATTAATATTCTGACATATTAAAACATTGTGTTGTTACTGCTTTGGGTGTGGAACTACATAATAAAGACATTTCAATATCTGAAGATTTACACAATCTCCGATTTATTGAAGCCATTAGTCAGAATACTTATCTGAAAGTATGTAGCATAGATACCTGAAGATTGTTCTTCTCACCCGCTGTTTGTTCTAGTCTCTTTTCTACTTCCTTGTTCTCTGATACTCTGATGTGATATGTTTGGAAACAACACATTTTTTTCTATGACTTCTGCTTTGCCCCATTAAGGCAGAAAAGAGATTCCCTTATCAAGCATTATTTTCTTCTCATGGACCTGAAAAATCACCCAATTGGATTTGTTTGATATGTATTATTCACCTACCCAGGAAGGTCCTTGTTGAAGCAAATATATACCTGATTGAGAAGAGGTAGCTTACTGAGTTATCACATTCATGAGCACTTCATCATGGATTTGGTTTATTATGTTAGTGAACACCATTACAAGGTCTAAGCCAATGGATTCCAGGATCATTTATTTGAATAATACCTTGGTGGAGGAAAAATGTATTTGTTTACAAATCGGGGAATAGTCAATTGACAAACTAAAATCCTGGAAATTCTATCTCCCTGTTAACCTCTCTCATGACCTGTAGTAATAACAATAGGTATCCCTACTAGTATTTTTCCAAGAAGAAATAGCTTCCAACCTCCAATAAATAAATAAATAAATAAATAAATAAATAAACTCTGTCAAATTATTTATCGTGAAGATACTCATCTGACTTATTGCTATCCCAGAAAATGAATGAAATGTGTATATGTGACTACGTGTTCATAAACTTACATGTACATACAGAGGAGGAATATTTAAGGTACCCCATAGAAAATTGAGCCTTTTTGGATTGCCTATGGTGCACATTTTTCTCTTCATCCAGTTCATATCAGAAGGAATTTAAAATATATAATATGTAATAGGAAGGGTGTTTGCAATGAATTGTCCTTGTTAAAACTGTATGTTGTTGGACCGGGGCTATGGCTCAGCGGTAGTGCACTCATCTTGCATGTGTGAGGCCCTGGGTTTGATCCTCAGCACCACATAAACAAAATGAAGGTATTGTGTCCATCTACAACTAAGAAAAAATTTTTTAAAAATACTGTATGTTGAGGAGAGATAGGGAATTGAAATCATTATATTTGTAGAAATTGCCTGAGGAATTACTAAAGATGCTGAAAGTGCTAGCACATTAGAAATACATTTCCATATAGTTTTTACAGTGTGTAGCTCTCTCTAACTTCTTTCTTAAGAGCTTATGACAGTACTGCAAGCTATGTGATACCATGAATAAATTCAATGTTTAACAAGATTCTCTTCTCTCAGACAATTCTCAAAGAATTCATAAATCTCAGTTGTCATTTATCTTTTCTAACATTTGCTCTAGACTAGCTCTTTGCATTCTTGCCTTATTAAAAATCAATGTTTTAAATTAGCTGATACTATAATTTCAATTTTTGTAGATTCTACTAGTCCATGGATGTTATTATTTGAATTCAAGAAACATAGCCCCAAATCCATGTGCTTAAAGGATTGGTCACCAGCTAGTCATGCTATTGAGAGTTGGTAGAAGCTATAGGATGTAGGACCTAGTGGAAGGAAGTTAGGTAGAAGTATTCCCTTGAAGAGAGTGTTGGGCCCTGGGCCCTTCTCTTTCTCTCTGCTTCCTGGCAGAAAAAAAAATGGTTTCCTCCTCCATACGCTTCTGTCCTGATGTACTCTGCCACCACAAGTCCATAACAATGTGGCCAAGTGACAATGGACCAAAACCACTGAAAACATGATCTAAAACAAACTTTCTCTTCCTTGTAAGTTGATTTTCTCAGGTACTTTGACACAGTGATGGAAAGCTGACCAACTTTTTATCTTCTCTCATACCATAATCTTCAATTATCCAGAACCAAGTCTATTCCATACACAGGAAAAATACCTTAGTCATCTTCTTCCTATCCAGAGTAAAATCTAATGAACCATTTTTGAGTTTAGGGATTAGAAAAAGCATTTCTTTCCTTATTCACTTATTCTGGTCCAATAGCCTCCTCAATAACATGATTACCAAGAATATAACTTTTCTCTTTGTAAAGAGAAACTTACATTTATCAATTCCTGAAAGTAATCTTCCCTTTCTACTTACTTAACTTAAAATTCCATTAAAATATTTGTTTCCAAACCATAGACACACAAGTTCCAAGTAGTATATTCTGTTTCTCCTATTAAAATAATGAAAATCAATAGCAGGAGCAACAGCAACAAAAACAAGGAAATTATTAGCAAACTGCTAAAAATATTTTACTTATATCAATGATGATATCTATTCTCAGAACACCCCATTAAAGTCAATCTGTTGACAAAATTTGGATAATGAATGATTTGAAATGAAGAAAACATTAGAGGGACTCTTCAGGTTTGCTATACTGACAGAATGATACGCTATATCAAGTTACATATAAAAGTGTATTAGTCAGTTTAGGTATGAAAGTTTTTCTGACATGATAAAAGCTATTCCACATAGTCTGAGGAAATCACAACTATATAAAGGTAACTCTAACTAATCCCTATTGTATAATTTCATCTTATCAGCTACTTTCATAGAATAAAATTGATTTTAGCAAATGAGGGTAATAAAGATTAAATGACTTACTATATTCACATAGCTGCTGTTCAAAGATAGAACTCATACCTAGGTTAGTTTGAATCACCATGATAATTGAATTTACTATAAATTTAAAAAGCATAGCAAATTTTGTTTCATTGACAGATACATAACTACAGCAGTTTCCCCTTATGCATGATGAATATGTTCCAAGACTCCCAGAGGATACCTGAAAATACAAATGGTACCAACATCTATATTCATGTGTTTTCTCCTATATATAAATAAATATGATAAAAGTTTAATTTATAATTTAGGAATAGATATTAACAATAATAACCAGCAATAAAATAGAACAATAAAAATATATTATAATAAAATTATCAGCCTCACTACTCTTGTTCTTTGGGGTTATTAAGTAAAATAAGGGTTACCTAAACATAAGCACTGAGATACCATGACAGTCAATCTGTGAACCAAGAAAGCTTCTAAGTGATTAATGTTTATGCAGCATATGTATCAAGGACACACTAGAAAGAGATTAAGATATCCTAGGAAGGATGGAGTAGAATGGCAGGAGGTTTTCATCACATCACTTAAGAGGGCATACAATTTAAAACCTATGAATTGCTTATTTCTTAAATTTTCTATTTAATATTTTCAGAATACAGTTAACCATTTGTAATCAAATCATAATTGTATATGCCCCCAGTATGATATGATCAAAGTGTGTAATATGCATGTATAGATATGACACAATGAAAGCCATTATTCTGCATAATTAATGTGCACTAATAAAATTACAGGGGAAAAAACAATACTCATTTAAATTCCAGGAAGAGTAACTAATAAACAATAATTCATTTTGGTTTCCCAGGCATAGTTGTATTTGCTTTAAATACTTCAAAGGATTATTCATTGTAATAACCTTTAAAACTTATATATAGTACTGAAGATTAAACTCAGGGCCTTGTACATGCTAGGCAAGCACTCTACCACTGAGCTATATTCCCAGCCCCTCATCAAAATAATTTTAAATGTTATATATTTAAAACCAGTTTTAGGAATGACAAAATTGTACCTTCCAAGTTGAGTTCTTTATACATTGTCACACAATGATTTTTCTGACCCAGGATTTGAACCCAGCAAAAGGTATGAGCAATTGTGAAAACCTCAGATACTACTTACAGTGAGAGTCCTGAAATGTTATAGGTATAAGTTAAAGAACTTCCACTTAGTGCTAGTTTCTCAGGTATGACTCACTTAAGAAGTTCTTTCCATAGATAACTAAGAAGATCCCTTAAGTCTGTTTACCTTCTTCAATTTTATTGCACCCCATCTTTCTTTATTAGACAGTTTCTACCATTATGCTTTATCAACAACATTACCCCTTACAAGAATTCAGGTCAAATCATTCTCTAAGAGAAAACACTGATCAATATGTTATAGATGTATCAAACATTATATGAACAAAACAGTGCCTGTTGTCTTCCTCCCATACTCTATTTCTAGCAGCATGACTGTACTGCTTTCTACCTTGTATTTTGTATCTTGGTTGATGATGCCAAAATCTATCTTGCCTTATGACCCTAACTCTAGGAAGTGATGTGGTCCACTCCCTATCCCTTACATCTCATATTTTATCCCTGCAGATTCTGCCTTGGCTACTCTTCTATTTTCACATAAGTTGATTTACTTCTACTACCTTTATTTCCTGTCTGGATGGGGGTAGGGCACTGTGGTTTTTCTTCACATCTGGAATAGATGTCCTATATTTATATCTATTGGTTTGATTGTTTTCCTATCATGGAAGCTTCATCTCCAATAGAGCTTCTTATCTCCTGGGAAGCCTATAATGGCCCTCTGTCCACCCAGGCTCAAATCCAATCAGGTCTGCTACATATTTCTCTGCTCTTCTCATTGGAATGATTTCCATGTCTTAAGAAATCATCTATTCATGTAACCTTGGATAAATGCCTAAATTTCAATCAGTTTTGTAGACTTTTGCAATCAGGGGACATAACACAGTATTGTGCACATCTGGCACCCCACTCTGCATATCTGATTCCTTATACTTCTTTATCCAAGGGTCTAAATTCTTATTGGTGGTATGTTTTTTTTTTTTTTTTATTTTTATAATTTTTAATATGTACAACTCATAGTGCATATATTTAGTATCTTTTTACATACAACTGTTTGTATACAAAGTATATTCGTATAATTCAGGTCTTCAGTCATGCATTAAGGAAAATTATATCCGTCTCATTCAAACACCTTTTTTTTTTTCTCCCCCTCCCTCCCCTCTTGCTCCCTCCCTTACCCTCCCTTCCCTTGACCATTCTAGTGTTCCTCTAATCCTCCTATGTACCCCCATCCAACTATACTTTGAAATAGCCTCCTTATATAAGAGAGAACATTTGGTACTTGGATTTTTTTAACTTCACTTAGCATTATGTCTTCCAACTTCATCCATTTACCTGCAAATGCCATTAATTTGTTTTCTTTTATTGCTGAGTAAAATTCCATTGTGCGTATATACCACATTTTCTTTTTTTTTTTTTTTTTATTATTTATTTACTTATTCATCATGCACAAGTATAATATCTTTTTACATACAGCTGCTTGTATACAAAGTATATAAGTACCATTCAGATCTTCAATCATGCATTTAGGATAATGATATCCATCTCATTCAACCACCAATTTTTTTCCAACCCCCCCCCCTTACTCCCTCCCTCCCCTCCCTTTCCGTTGACCATTCTAGTGTTCCTCTGATCCTATGTACCCCCTTCCAACAACTCTGTGAACCAGCCTCCTTATATCAGAGAAAACATTCGGTACTTGGATTTTTGAGATTGACTAATTTCACTTAGCATTATATTCTCCAACTTCATCCATTTACCTGCAAATGCCATTATTTTATTCTCTCTTATTGCTGAGTAAAATTCCATTTTGTATATATACCATATTTTCTTTATCCACTCATCTACTGAGGGGCATCTAGGTTGGTTCCATAACCTAGCTATTGTGAATTGTGCTGCTATAAACATTGAAGTGGCTGTGTCACTGTAATATGCTGTTTTTAAGTCTTTTGGGAATAGACCCAGGAGTGGGATGGCTGGGTCATAGGGTGGTTCCATTCCCATTTTCCCAAGAAATCTCCATACTGCTTTCCATAGCAGTTACACCATTTTGCAGTCCCACCAGCAATGTATGAGTGTGCCTTTTTCCCCACATCCTCTCATTTAAGGTATATTAGAAGAAATGCCATGAGTTACTATGAATTGATATTATTCCTTTGCATCTTCAGCCAAATAAATTTGTCATTAGGTTGAAAATATATTTTTGGTTATGGCATAGTTAGATAATACAATTTATATCCAATACCACTGTTGTCAGACCTCCAAAGTGAAAAGAAACAAAATCAGATGATCTTCAGGCTATCAACCAGCTTAGTAATACAACAGAAACAAAAATCTTAAGTGTAAAAATACACACAGACTAGTCAAAGTCATAAAAAAGTATATGGAAAAAGGTCATAACAAAATATACTAAGCTGCCAACACCATTCCCCTAATGCATATTCTCACATGAGGTCATTGGACCTGCTTTCATCTTCTGCTTTTCTCCCTTTTTCTGATCAACAAGGCTGGAGATGTTGTTCAAATATCAAAGAATTCTTCCTTCTTAGGAGGTGGAGGTGAACAGATAACCAGCAAATACTTATCACCTAACCACTTTTATTTTTGTTTAGCTCAGTCAGAAATAGTTTATATGTAGCATGCTATGTGATTTTTATGCCTAAGCTCATTGACCTTATGTAACTCAAGTGAACATAATTTCCTTTTTGTTGATAAAGAAGCTGAATACTTTTCTTTTTTAAAAAATTTATTTATTTTTTATTATAAGATGTTATAAATGACAGCAGAATGCATTACATTTCATATTACATATATAGAGCAATTTTTTACAAATCTCTGCTTGTATGCAAAGTATATTCACACCATTCGTGACTTCATACATGCACTTAGGGTAATGATATCCATCTCAATCTACCATCTTTTTCTTTTCACCCTTTTGCCCCCTCCCTACCCCTCCCTCCCCATTGGCCATTCTAGTGTTCCTCTAATCCTCCTATGCTCCCCATCCCAATCCGACTGTGAATTGGCCTCCTTATATCAGAGAAAACATTTGGCATTTGGCTTTTTGGGATTGGCTAACTTCACTTAGCATTATATTCTCTAACTCCATCCATTTTCCTGCAAATGCCATGATTTTATTCTCTCTTATTGCTGAGTAATACTCCATTGTGTGTATATAGCACATTTTCTTTATCCATTCATCTACTGAAGGGCATCTAGGTTGGTTCCACAGTTTGGCTATTGTGAATTGTGCTGTTATAAACATTGATGTGGCTGTGTCCCTGTAGTATGCTGTTTTCAGGTCTTTTGGGTAAAGACCAAGGAGTGGGATAGCTGGGTCATAAGGTGGTTCCATTCCAAGTTTTCCAAGGTATCTCCATACTGTTTTCCATATTGTCTGCACCATTTTGCAGTACCACCAACAATGTATGAGTGTGCCCTTTTCTCCACATCCTCTCCAACATTTATTGTTGTTTGTGTTCTTAATAGCTGCCATTCTGACTGGTGTGAGATGAAATCTTAGAGTGGTTTTGATTTGCATTTCTCTAATTGCCAGAGAGGTTGAGCATTTTTTCATGTATTTGTTGATTGATTGTATATCTTCTTCTGAGAAATGTCTGTTCAGTTCCTTGGACCATTTATTGATTGGGTTATTTGTTTTTTTTTGGTGTTAAGATTTTTAAGTTCTTTATATATTCTGGAGATTAGTGCTCTATCTGACGTGCATGTGGTAAAAATTTGTTCCCATCTAGTAGGCTCTCTATTCACCTCACTGATTGTTTATTTTGCTGAGAAGAAGCTTTGTAATTTGAGTCTATCCCATTTATTGATTCTTGGTATTAATTCTTGTGCTACAGGATTCTTATTAAGGAACTTGGGGCCTAATCCAACATGTTGGAGATTAGAGCTTACTTTTTCGTCTATTAGGTGTAGTGTCTCTGGTATAATTCCTAGATCTTTGATCCACTTTGAGTTGAATTTTGTGCATGGTGAGAGATAGAGGTTTAATTTTATTTTATTGCATATGGATTTCCAGTTTTCCCAGCACCATTTGTTGAAGAGGCTATCTTTTATCCAAAGTACATTTTTGGCACCTTTGTATAATATAACTGAAATTATATGTGTTAGTCTCTGTGTCCTCTATTCTGTACCATTGGTCTACTGGCCTATTTTGGTGCTTTTTCTATTTCTATGAGGAATCTCATTGGGATTTTGATCAGAATTGCATTAAATCTGTATAGTGCTTTTGGTAGTATGGTCATTTGGACAATATTAGTTCTGTCTATCCAAGAACAGGGTAGATCTTTCCATCTTCTAAGGTCTTCCATAATTTCTTTCTTTAGTGTTCTGAAGTTTTCATTATAGAGGTCTTTCACGTCTTTGGTTAAGTTGATTCCCAAGTATTTTATTTTTTTTTGATGCTATTGTAAACAGATAGTTTTCCTCATTTCCCTTTCAAAGGATTTGTCACTGATATATAGAAATGCCTTAGATTTATGGGTGTTGATTTTGTATCCTGCTACTTTGCTGAATTCATTTATGAGTTCTAGAAGTTTTCTGGTGGAATTTTTTGGGTCTTCTAGGTATAAAATCATATTATCAGCAAATAATGATAATTTGAGTTCTACTTTACCTATCTGTATCCCTTTAATTACTTTCATCTGTCTTATTGCTCTGGCCAGCATTTCAATTACTATGTTGAATAGAAGTGGTGAAAGAGGGCATCCCTGTCTTGTTCCAGTTTTTAGAGGGAATGCTTTCAATTTTTCTCCATTTAGAGTAATGTTGGCCTGAGGATTAGCTTATATAGCTTTTATGATGTTGAGATATGTTCCAGTTATCCCTAGTTTTTCTAGTGTTTTGAGCATGAAGGGGTGCTGTATTTTGTCAAATGCTTTTTCTGCATCTATTGAGATAATCATATGGTTCTTATCATTGAGTCTATTGACGTGGTGAATTACATTTATTGTTTTCCGTATGTTGAACCATCCTTGCATCCCTGGAATGAACCCCACTTGATTGTGGTGTATTATATTTTTGATATGTTTCTGTATCTGTTTTGCTAGAATTTTATTGAGAATTTTTGCATCTATGTTCATTAAAGATATGGGTCTGAAGTTTTCTTTTTTGGATGTGTCTTTGCCTGGTTGGGGGATCAGGGTGATGTTGGCCTCATAGAATGAGTTTGGAAGTACTCCCTCTTTTTCTATTTCCTGAAATAAATTGAAGAGTATTGGTATCAGTTCCTTGGTTGGTAGGCTTCTCATGGCATCTTCTATTTCATTGCTTGAAATTGGTCTGTTCAAATTATGTATATCATCCTGCTTAAGTTTGGGCATATCATACAACTCTAGAAATTTGTCGATGCCTTCGGTGTTTTTTATTTTGTTGGAGTACAAGTTTTCAAAATAATTTTGAATTATTTCCTGTATTTCTGTAGTGTTTGTTGTGATATTTCCTTTTTCATCACATATATTAGTAATTTGAGTTATCTCTCGCCTTCTCTTTGTTAGCCTGGATAAAGGTCTGTCAATTTAATTTATTTTTTCAAAAAACCCACTTTTTGTTTTGTCAATTTTTTCAATTGTTTCTTTAGTTTCAATTTCATTAATTTCAATTCTGATTTTAATTATTTCCTGTCTTCTACCACTTTTGGTGTTGGATTGTTCTTCTTTTTCTAGAGCTTTGAGATGTAATTTTAAGTCATTTATTTGTTGACTTTTTCTTCTTTTGAGGAATGAACTCAATGCAATGAACTTTCCTCTTAGAACTGCCATAGTGTCCCAGAGATTTCAATATGTTGTGTCTGTGTTCTCATTCACCTCTAAGAATTTTTTAATCTCTTCTTTGATGTCATCTGCAACCCATTGTTCATTCAGTAGCATATTATTTAGTCTCCAGGTGTTGGAGTAGATTTTATTTCTTATTTTATCATTGATTTTGAATTTCAATCCATTATGGTCAGATAGAATGCAGTGTAGAATCTCAACTTTTTAGTATTTGCTCAGAATTGTTTTGTGGCCTAGTATATGGTCTGTTCCATGTGCTGCTGAGAAGAAAGTGTATTCACTTGTTGAAGGATGAAATATTCTATATAAGTCAGTTAAGTCTAAGTTGTTTATTGTATTTTTGAGTTCGATAGTTTCTTTGTTCAGCTTTTGTTTGGAAGATCTATCCAGTGGTAAAAAGGGGTGTGTTAAAGTCACCCAGAATTATTGTGTTGTGGTCAATTTGACTCTTAAACTTGAGGAGAGTTTGTTTGATGAACATGGATGCTCCATTGTTTGGGGCATATATATTTATAATTGTTAAGTCTTGTTGGTGTATGGTTCCCTTGAACAGTATATAGTGTCCTTCTTTATCCCTTTTGATTGACTTTAGCTTGAAGTCTACTTTATTTGATATGAGGATGGAAACCCTTGCTTGTTTCCTCGTCCATATGAGTGGTAGGATTTTTCCCAACCTTTTACCCTCAGCCTATGGATGTCTTTTCCTATGAGATGAGTCTCTTGGAGGCAGCATATTGTTGGGTCTGTTTTTTTGATCCAATCTGCTAATCTATGTCTTTTGATTGGTGAGTTTTAGGCCATTAACATTCAGAGTTATTATTGAGATGTGTTTTGTATTCCCAGCCATTTTTATTTCTGGTATTGACCTTGACATGGTTTCTCTTCCGATTGTTTTTTTTTTTTTTTTTTTTTTTCCTTTAGTGTAATACTTCCCTCTGTTGATTTTCATCATTGTTTTTCTTTTCCTCTTCATGGAATATTTTGACGAGGATGTTCTGTAGTGCTGGCTTTCTAATTGTAAATTCTTTTAACTTTTGTTTATCATGGAAGGTTTTTATTTCGTCCTCAAATCTAAAGCTTACTTTTGCTGGGTATAAGATTCTTGGTTGGCATCCCTTTTCCTTCAGAGCTTGGAATATGTTGTTCCATCATCTCCTAGCTTTGAGTGTCTGAATTGAAAAATCTGCTGTGATAAGAATTGGTCTCCCCCTATATGTGATCTGATTCCTCTCTTTTGCAGCCTTTAAAATTCTATCCTTGTTCTGTATGCTAGGCATTTTCATTATAATGTGTCTTGGTGTAGATCTGTTGTAGTTTTGTACATTTGGTGTCCTATAAGCCTCTTGTATTTGGTTTTCCAATTCATTCTTCATGCTTGGGAAATTTTCTGATATTATCTCACTAAAGAGGTTGTGCATTCCTTTGGTTGGAAACTCTGTGCCTTCCTGTATCCCAATTATTCTTAGATTTGGTCTTTTGATGCTGTCCCATACTTCTTGGATGTTCTGTTCATGGTTTCTTACTATCTTCATTGTGTGGTCAACTTTATTTTCAAGATTATATACTTTGTCTTCATTGTCTGAAGTTCTTTCTTCCAGTTGATCTAGTCTGTTGGTGATGCCTTCAATTGTGTTTTTTATTTGGTTAATTGTTTCCTTCATTTCAAGAATTTCTGATTGGGTTTTTTTTTCAGAGTTTCGATCTCTTTTTTGACGTAATCTTTTGCTAACTGTATTTGCTATCTTATATCTTTGTTGTAGTGGTCAATTTTTGCCTGTATTTGCTCATTTAGGTCATTCTTTGATTCACAGATCATTTTAATTATGAACCTTCTGAACTCCTTCTCTGACATTTCTTCAACTTTGTGAGCATGTGTTCTGTTATTGTAGAATCCTGGTTTGTTTGGTGTATTTTCCTCCCCTGTTTTTTCATGATGACTATTTGCTTTACTTTTTGCAGTGTAGATCTGAGTTATTACAGATTCTTCCCTATATTTTTTAATACCCTTGCAGGTTGTCAGTGCCTCCTCTTAGCGCTGGACTATCAGAACCTGCCACTGACCCTCAAAGTATGCTACCTGAAGCTGGGTTCACACAGGTTGGCGCGGGCCGAACCTGTTGAGTCTGAGCTCCTGTGGTGGTCTGGGGCTAACCGCACTGGGGTGAAGGTCAGTGGGACTGGCCTGGGCCCACCTGGGCTCAGGCAGAGTTGGCATGTCTGTCCTTGCTGTCTCCTGCTCTGGGGCGGAGGTCAGTGGGACTGGATGGAGGCTGGGCCTGGCGGCACTCTGATGCAGGACCCCAGGGACTGCCCTGGGCCCGCCTGCACTTTAAGCAGAGTTGGGCGGGTCTGTCCTTGCTGTCTCTTGCTCTGGAGCTGAGGTCAGTGGGGCTGGCTGGCGGCGGGCGTCAGCAGGACTGACCTGGGGCTGGCTGTGCTCGGGTGAAAGTCTGCAGGACTACCCTGGGCCGGCCTGGGCTCAGGCAGAGTTGGCAGGTCTGTTCTTGCTGTCTCCGGCTCTGGGGCGGAGGTCTGCGGGACTGGATGGAGCCTGGGCCTGGCGGCAATCTGATGTAGGACCCCCTGAATACTTTTCAATGCAACTGGAATTCAGAATTCTCAGTGGTAATTAGAAACATTTAAAAATTACATTGTACAGATTACTTTTATTTTGGCAGGCTACCCCAGAGGAACATGTCCAAATTTTAGGTTAAAAGAGAATTGAAAAAGTCATTTTTCTCAGTGACATTTCAAATGCAGACATTTGACAATGTCCAGCTAATTGAATGATTTGTAAATCAATTTGTAATTAAATGAATGTCTGGGGTTTCCTTCTCTTCCATTTTCCAGTCTTTTATTCACACAGAACCCATAGCTGTGTATATCTGGTCTGTTTGACATGTTTATTTTCATATACATGATAAAGTACCTATATAAATCTATCTTGAAGAATTGACAAAGTCTTGTAATATATTCCCTTGGGTAAAGTCAATAGTTTTAGTATGGTATTATGGTCATTTATTAAATACTAATAAGAATATTTAGGTCATCTTTTTGTTAATATGAAGAACATTTTATAACCCAGTATTAAATTGTTTTGTCAGTTAAATAATCACAGTCATAATCTATAATACTCCTAGTATCAGAGATAATATGGTGTAGAGGAAAAAGCAAAGGAATTAAGCTGAACCACTTTGTTTTCAGACTTGTATGTAATCCCTAGTTACTTACTTAAACACGTCACATCTCCATTTCTATATCTAAATGTAGATAATATTGATTTTCAGATTTATTATTGATATTACCGATAGATTATTCAACATTTATTAAAATGTGTGTTTATGTGATTTAGATGACAGTCTACATAATCAAAACAATATTTCCTTAAGTGCAGACCATTTTCTTATATTTAAATAAAATGGGAAATTTTGCAAAAGTAGAGGAACAATGTACCATATGTGCTGTTTTTAATTAAACAAACAGAGACATGATTAATAAATCACTAAGTCATTTCCAAAATTCAATTAGTTGAGCTGTTTTCTAACTTCCAAATTTGAGGTATTCCAACTACAAAGTAGGTTAACATTTTTTCCTTTCAGTCCACAATTTTAGCATTTTTTTCTGCTGTAATCCCTGCATTAACTCCAAATAAATCACAACAAAAATAGCCTACAAAATGTCACAATGCTACAAAAGCCAGCTTGTTTATTCACAAGACAATCAAATGTCCCAACTCTTTCTAGCACCATCTGCTTTTTATTTATTGTCATCTCACTGTGGCCATTGAAAACTGAAAAGGAAGCATAATTGCTCACAGAAACAATATGCCAATAAGAGTCTCTCTCACTCTACTTCTGCAGTGTTTCAGAACAGTGTGTTATTGACTCAAGTAATTACAAGTTTGCCATTACCCTTCCAAACGTGAAATGGATACAAAAGGCTTAATCAGTCACAGGTTCAATGTGTCTCAGGTTCATTTCTACCTACCTGGTTTAGATGGTTTATTCTGGGTATCACCATCAGTCCATTGATGCCATTCAAGAAAATGCGACTGACTAATTACTGTGTGCCTAGGAGATATCTATGAAATACAAAAATAGACAGTACACCAGTCATGTTCTTAAGAACTTCCTAGTTTAAAAGGGAAAATGAGATTTTAAGCAAATGACCTCCACTGTGAAACCTCCAATGCAGGGATTACATTGTGATGGAGAAATAGTTTAAGAAAAAGTGGTGGCATGAAGAAAGGTGAGAAGTAACTAAGTGGGGTACTCTGGGGGTTCATAACATATATGAAATACTATTTCACAGTGAGATTCTTTGATGCATTAGTAATGAAGACTGTTTTAGTCAGCTTTTTCACTTATATGACTAAAAGGCCTGGCCAGAACAATTTAAAGGAGAAAAAGTTTATTTGGGGACTTACAGTTTCAGTGGTCTCATTTCATAGACAGCCAGCTTCATTCCTAGGGATTTGAAGTGAGGCAGAACATCATGGTGGAAAAATGTGGCAGAGGGAAGTGGCTCACATGATGATTGGGAATCAGAGAAAGACTCCACTCACCAGATACAAAATATATACCCCAAAGGTGCTCCCCCCAATGTTCACCTCCTCTAGCTACACCCTACCACTTCAGTTACCACTCAGTTAATCCTGTCAGGGAATTAATTCACTGATTGGGTTAAGGCTCTCCTAACTCAATCATTTCTCTAAACCTTCTGGTATGGTCTCACACATGAGCTTTTGGGGGACACCTCATCCAAACCATAACAGCAGCCTTTTTAGGTAAGCTCAGAGGCTATCCTTGAGTTGGATTTTCCTTAATATAAATCCTGTTGCACTGGGATCAAATCCATTTTTAATCAAATAAACAAGTGATAAAATATAAACTTAGTAAGTAGTTCACAAAATTGGCAAATTTCAGAAATAGGCAAGACATTTTCTGTTTATTTGCCACTAGACTGAAATAAAACCAAAGTACATTAATGTAGCCAAAATGTGTATCAATATACATGGACACAGTCCAAATTTTATTGTTCATATTTAGACTGTTAAACTTTTAGAATGATGATAAAATCCTGAATACATCAAGAATTTGACATGTTAATTGCTTTTCGTAGCCATGCTGAAAATGATGGGCATATTTTAATCTGCTTTCCAGAATGGTTGAGTTCCTCTTGACTTGTCTATGTTATAAGATAAAAGATTCTATAGAGATACATTTATTATTTGTATTTCCTATTATTTCCTCTTTCATTTGAGGGAAAACCCTATTGTGTTGACAGTGCCTCAAATGGATTGGATGTAATTGAATAATCTCTGTTGTTGAATTTAGAATGAGAGCATAATATCCTATGTGAAGAAACCCAACCTTATTACTGGGAGCATCCCACTTTTACTTTCTAGTTCTCTTTATACTATTGACCATCTATGACAAGGGCATAGTTGCTTGAAAGCAGTACAACTCCAGATGTAGAAAATAAAACAATTTCATTCCTATGCAAGATGATGAGATGTTATCTCGGGCTGAACCTCATTTTGATAAGATATTTCTTTCCCCAAAAGTACCATTTGAATATGAATACTTCAATTTTATTCTCTCTTATATCATAGAATTATAGATGTGATTATAAATTTATTTTAAATTGTTAATGTCAACCTGATGTTTTTAACATGTTTCATCTTATCCTACTTTGTTCTCTGAGAGCCTATTCTACATCATCCATTGAAATTACAAACTCTTCTGCTTTCACCTGGATTTTGGATCACTAACCTCAGTTTCAAGTTTGGGATAAAGAGTGCCATTGGTATCACTGAAACAGCATTATTTTGTTCCACTTAATTCCAGATCTTCATTCCCAAGAAGATCATTATATTTAGAGACATCTGATCAGAATAAAGTATATGAAAAATAATAATGGAAAGAGACAATTGAGTTTATTGCTTTGACTTGCTGTGAGCCTGATACTAAGCCTTGAAGCACTATGGGTATGGATAACAAAATAAGTAGCAGTCAATATTTAGAAGTAATTATAGGGGGAATCCAAGATGGCAGGCTAGAGGCAGGCTGCATTCTGTGTGGCTCCATGACCTGGGATCCAAGTAGTAGGAATACTGTTTCTCTGCAAGTGATTAGAGGAGCCCCCACAGCTGCTCCCGTGCAGGAATCATGGCCACCATGCTCACGCAGGTGTCCAGGCCTCAGTATCAGTGCAGAACTCCCAACCACTCTCCCACGCAGGACCTCCAGGTGCCCGAGCAGGACCACAAGCATCAGCACCACACAGGACTCCTGTCCACCCACCTGTGCAGGAATTCCAGCCACTGCTCCCATGCAGGATACCCAGCCAGCAGCCCATGCGCAGAAACTCCAGCTGCCACTCCTGTGTGGACCCCCATCTACCAACAAGGGGCTCCCCTTATTGCCTTGTTCTTGGGGCACTGCAAACACTGCCACAGTCCCCTACAAACAGTAGCCTGCACCTGGGGACACCACACAGGTTCTGGAGTCATCCACCAGCCACAACACTGCATGACACAGAGCTGCATCTCTGAACATGCTGCCCACTACCACCACCAGGCCCCACCCGACCTGACACCCCATCACTGAAAGCAGCCATCTCCATCTTGGTACACCTTTGTCGCCATCTTTAGTTGGGAAAACGCCCAACTGGGAACACCAGCTGGGGCTTAGAAGCAATATCAAGGTACCTTTAGTCCTCCACTCCCCCACGCTCTGCCCAGCAGCCACTTACCAGGCACAGTGCTTGGGGCTATGTGGCCAGTACATAGCTTGCAAAACCTGGTCCAGAACTGCCTAATACAAAACAGCTCTCCACAACAGGTGCACGGCCCACAGAATGCAGCTCATAAGACCTCCAAAGAGAGAGGTACCTGATTGGGAAGTAGGAAGGGGGAGGGGGATAAGTGAGATACAGTTTAGAGACTAAATTAGAGACCAGAAATTGCGAGGTTTATAGGTGATATAAGGAGATAATATCAGGCTCCCATATCACAGAAGCAGGCCCCAAAGGAGATCCTTGGGGTGCAGTCTCCCACTGGGGACCAGCAAGTGCCATACCCCACTTCCAGCAACTCTGCCCCCAATACCAACCCTCCCACCCTACTAACCATCACCATCCTGAAGGTGGAGATACCAGCAAACAACAAACAACCACACCTATTGGATGAAAAAGGAAGCTGGAAAGATACTGAACTCCAACAACAACAACAAAAAATCCTTCAAGATTTTTTGTTTTCTCTCTCTTCTCCCATCCTCATTTCCTCAAAATTTGTGAAACCAAGTACTTTTCATGAATTAGGCTACTGAGGACTGGAATGTCTAAATAGTATATTACAGTTGTGTTGTATATTTTTATCTCATATTTTCACATTTTCAAATTTTTCTTAATATTTATATTTGTTTGTTTTTTGTACTCTATTGTCTTCCCACTTACTCATCTCCCCAAAATCACATTCTCTCTCTTCTCCTGCTACCAACCAACGTCTTTAGATGCCTCTTTCACACTAAGATCTAGTAACTCTCTATCCTCACCTCCTACATCTCATCCTACACCTCACTCCCAATTCTTTGTCCACCATCAGAAACATAGACTTTTTTGCAAGCCTATTGTTTATATTGTACATAATAATTGAACTCACCACTTCTGTATATTGTGACAAAACTGTAAACATCTTAATAGCAGCTATTTGGTTTACAGTTATATATTGTTTATATTGGGATACATTACTATTGTTCTCCACCTTAAAGGAGAGGTATTGGAATCTTGCAGCGGCACTATAAGCCTATAGGGTAAAAACTGTAACCCCTCAGATCTGCAGTGCTAGAAGGGTGAATATAATTTGTATACAACCAGAGATATGTAAAAATGTACTCCATATGTGTAATATAAATTGTAATGCATTCTGCTGTCATATATAACAACTTATAATAAAAATTTAAAAAAAGAAAGAAAACTTCAGACCAATATCTCTAATGAATGTAGATGCAAAAATTCTCAATAAAATTCTGGCAAATTGAATACAAAAACATATCAAAAAGATAGTGCACCATGATCAAGTGAGGTTTATCCCAGGGATGCAAGATTGGTTTAACATATGGAAATCAATAAATATAATCCATCACATCAATAGACTTAAAGATAAGAATCATATGATTATCTCAATAGACGCAGAAAAATAATTCAATAAAATATAGCACCCCTTCATGTTCAAAACATTAGAAAAATTAGTTATAACAGGAACATATCTCAATATTGTAAAAGCCATCTATGCTAAGCCCCAAGCCAACATTATTCTAAATGGAGAAACATTGAATGCACCAGGCGCGGTGGCGCATGCCTGTAATCCCAGCACTTGGGAGGCTGAGGCAGGAAGATCAAAGGCAGGAGTTCAAAGCCAGCCTCAGCAATGGTGAGGCACTTAGCAACTCAGTGAGACCCTGTCTCTAATAAAATACAAAAAAGGGCTGGGGATGTGGCCCAGTGGTCAAGGGCCCCTGAGTTCAATCCCCATTACCAAAAAAAAAAAAAAAAAAAAAAAAAAAAAAAAAAAAAAAAAATTGAAAGCATTCCCTCTAAAAACTGGAAAAAGACAAGGATGTCCTCTTTCACCACTTCTATTCAACATAGTTCTTGAAACTCTAACCAGAGTAATTAGACAGACGAAAGAATTAAAGGGATACAGATAGGAAAAGAAGAACTCAAACTATCACTATTTTCCAATAAGATGAGTCTACACCTAGAAGATCCAAAAAATTCCACCAGAAAACTTCTAGAACTAATAAATGAATTTAGCAAAGTAGCATGATGAAAAAAAAAAAAAACCAACACACACAAATTGAAAAATTTCTGTACGTCAGTGACAAATCCTCTCAAAGAGAAACTAAGAAAACTACCCCATTTAGAATAACCTCAAAAAAAAAATAAAATAAAATACTTGGAAATCAACAAAAGAGGTGAAAGACCTCTACAATTAAAACTACAGAATGCTAAAGAAAGACATTAAAGAAGACCTTAGAAGATGGAAAGATCTACTTTGCTCTTGGATAGGCAGAATTAATATTGTCAAAATGACCATACTACCAAAAGAACTATACAGATTTAAAACATTTCCAATCAAAATCCCAATGACATTCCTCGTAGAAATAGAAAAAGCACTCATGAAATTCATCTGGAAATACAAGAGACCCAGAATACCTAAAGCAATCCTTAGCAAAAAGAGTGAAGCAGATGGCATCACTATACCAGAACTTAAACTATATTACAGAGTAACAGTAACAAAAACAGCATGGTATTGGCATCAAAATATACTTGTAGACCAATGGTACAGAATAGGGGACACAGAGAAAAAAACACATAAATACAGTTATCTCATATTAGACAAAGGCGCCAAAGCATATATTGGAGAAAAGTTAGCCTTTTCAACAAATGGTGCTGGGAACACTGGAAATCCATATGCAGCAAAATGAAATTAAGCCTCTATCTCTCAGCATGCACAAAACTCAACTCAAAGCGGTTCAAGAACCTAGGAATTAAACCAGAGACCCTGTGCCTAACAAAAGAAAAAGTAGACCCAAATTTTCATCACATTGGATTAGGCTCTGACTTCCTTAATAAGATTACTATAGCTCAAGAAATAAAATCAGGAGTCAATAAATGGGATAGATTCAAACTAAAAAGCTTTTTCTCAGCAAAAGAAACAAATCAATGAGGTGAATAGAGAGCCTACATTTTGGGAGCAAATTTTTACCGCACTCACATTAGATAGAGCACTAATATCTAGGACATATAAAGAACTCAAAATTCTTAACAACAAAAAACAAATAACCCAATCAATAAATGGGCTAAGGAACTGAACAGATATTTCTCACAGGATGATATACAATTAATAAATATATGAAAAAATGCTCAACATCTCTAGCAATTATAGAAATGCATATCAAAACTACTCTAAGATTTTGTCTCACTCCAGTCAGAATGGCAGCTATTAAGAATACAAACAAGCCGGGCATGGTGGCACACACCTGTAATCCCAGCACTTTGGGAGGCTGAGGCAGGAGGATCGCGAGTTCAAAGCCAGTCTCAGCAATGGTGAGCACTTAGCAACTCAGTGAGACCCTCTCTCTAAATAAAATACAAAAAAGGGCTGGGGATGTGACCCAGTGGTCGAGTGCCCCTGAGTTCAATCCCCAGTACCACACACACACACACAAAATAAAAAAAGATTAAAAAAAAATACAAACAACAGTAAGTGTTGGCAATGATGTGGGGAGAAAGGCACACTTATACTTTGCTGGTGGGACTGCAAATTTGTGCAACCAATATGGAAAGCAGTATGGAAATTCCTTAAAAAACCTGGAATGGAATCACCATTTGACCCAGATGTCCCACTCAGTTTACACCCAAAGGGCTTAAAAAACAGCATACTACAGTGATGCAACCACATCAATGTCTACAGTGGAACAATTCACAATAGCTAAATTGTGTAACCAACCTAGATGCCTTTCAGGGTATAAATGGATAAAGAAAATGCAGTATATATACACAATGGAATACTACTCAGCATTAAAAGTGAATAAAATCATGGCATTTGCAGGTAAATGGACAGAGTTGGAAAACATTATGCTAAGTGAAGTAAGCCAATCCTAAGAATTCAAATGCCGAATGTTTTCTCCAATGTGTGGATGCTGATCATTAATGAGGATGGGGGGAAGCATGGGAGGAATGGAGGAACTTTAAATAGGGCAAAGGGGATGGGGGAAAGGGAGAGGGAAGGCTATAGGAAAGATGGTGGAATGAGAATAGACATCATTACCCTAAGTACATGTATGAAGACATGAATGGTGTGACTCTACTTTGTGTACAACTAGAGTTATGAAAAATTGTTCTCCATATGTGTAACATGAATTGAAATGCATTCTGCTGTCATGTATAACAAATTAGAATACTTTTTTAAAAGTAACTAAATTCATATTCAGTGCTAAAAATTAAACTAAAATGGTAGAGTTCTTGAATTACAAACAAATAAATTCTGAAAAATAATTGTACCTTTAAAAAGTCCTAAAAACTATAGTCTAATTATTTCTTGAAGGTGAGACAATTTCACATCTGCTTTATCAAGAATTTTAGAATTTCTGAATTCTGAAATTTCTGGATGGTGAGAAGTTATTCTACAATTTGCTGTATCAAAATGTAAATTCTCTTTGATTTCATTGAATATCCTCCAGTTCATACTCTAAGTTTATAGAAGTATCTAAATTTATAATTTCCTGGATTCTACTTAAAAGTTATTGCTGTCTACTGTATGCTTAGACCTTTTATCCATTGTATGTGACATAATTATGGATTCTAAAGTAAATTGCAATATTTTTTAAAATCTATGAAATGATTATCATTTACTGATATTTATTTTATGTAAGTAGACAAAATGTTTCTCTCTGTGGTTAAATATTTCTGTTATTACGGTATGTGGTAGAGGCATTTCTACTCAAAAAAAATCCCATTTCTTCTTCCATTTCCTTACAGTCAGTTGTATTTATATAGCTAACTCTGATTAATAAACTAAGAGTCAGTACTATTCATCCTTTGCCTTTCCTGCCCTGCTAACTCTGGGGCTGGGTGCTTGTAATGGTGGAATGAAAATATATAGAATGATTATCTGGCCTGTATTGTACATAAAATAGAGATGAATAGACCTAATTACATTATGTCACTGAAGCTTTGGGCTTTCACTTTTATAAGAAAGAGAATTTATTAACCTAAAATATATTTATGCCATTTAGTAGTTGGTCTTCTCCAAACAATTGTTCTGTATGGAGCAGGGAAAGTATATCTGTTTCACAGTGAAGCAAGCTGAATAAGTGCTGATTGATAGATTTTAATTTTATTCTAATTCCTACGTAGTTCTCTAATCTGGGGCCAATTTATATGATGTATTGAGGTATGATATTTTTGTAAAAGAGGAGCAAATTCCAATTTTCAAGATTGTTATGAAGCCATATTATCCAAGATGAACTAAGAGAGTTTCCCTCCACATGACTCTTCCATGGATAAGAACAAGGGCAAAAAATGGTAAGCTGTTCTTCCAGGAGATTTTCAAAGGAAATCAATAAGGAAGGGAACCCTAAACAGTGTGGAGAGCTGGACAGTCAGACACATAACCTAGAGAAAATAACAGGAATTGGTAAATTCAACCCAGGCTCCCTTGGCCCCATGTACCCCATTCTACTGAGAAGAAGGTGAGTGGCAAAGTGGCAGCAATCCCAGTCACCAGAGCAGACTGCAGTCCTAACTGCAGGAAAATGTCATGGTCTTCATTGGCTTTATATCCAGTTTGGGGAGGTAGCTTGTCTGAGAGTGTCTGCTCTGACCCAAAGAAGGAATTCACTGTGGGCTTCCCCAAGCCTCTAGAACCCAAGCTACTAAAATAGCTTATTTACAAAAGCAAGAAAATACCAAACCCATAATCAGAAGGAAAACAATTTAAAAAATGGCATAAATAAAATAAAAAAAATAAAAACAAATACATAAGATCAGTGAAACAAAGAGTTGGTTTTTTTAAAGGATAAACACAATTTACAAACCACTAGTGAGACTGACCAAGAAACAAGATAGAGAAAACCTAAATGAATAAAATCAGAAATGACCAAGGAGACATTCTAATAGGTACCACAGAAATACAAAAGATCATAATTACTAAAAAGAAATTGGTAAAAAACTGAAAGACCTAGAAGATATGATAAATTCCTGAAAATGTACAACTTCTGAAATTGCATCATTAAGATATATAAAATCTAAACAGAACAGTCATGAGTAATTCAGTTAAGCTTCCCATCTAAAAATCAGTATAGGTCTTCATGGCTTTAATGCTGAATTCTACAAATCCTTAAAGAAGAAATGATTCCAATTCTTAAAAGTATTAAGAAATATTGAAGTGGAAAAATTTTCACCAAACTCTTTTTATAAGGCCAGCTTTGCCCTGATATTAAAATCAGACAATACAACAAGAAAATAAAAGAAACTATAGCCAGGAGTGGTGGCGCTTACCTGTAATCCCAGCAGCTTTGGAGGCTGAGGCAGAAGGATCGCAAGTTCAAAGCCAGCTTCAGCAACTTAGCAAGGTGCTAAGCACCTCAATAAGACCCTGTCTCTAAATAAAATGCAAAATTGGCTGGGGATGTGGCTCAGTGGTTAAGTGCCCCTTGGTTCAATTCCTGGTACCAACAAAACAAAACACACACACACAAGCAACTATAGACCGAAATATCTTTTAAGAATAAATATAAAGTATTAGGAAATCAAATTCAACAGTATACAATGATTACACACCACAATCAAATGGGATTCATCCAGGGATGCAAGAATGATTCAACTTATACAAATGAATAAAAAATACAACACAAGAATGAAAGTATAAAACCCATGTGATCATTTCAATAGATGCACAAAATGCATTCAGTAAGGTTCAAAATCATTCATGTTGAAAACTCCCAACAAATTAGGTATAAAAGGAACATACCTCAAAATACTAAAGACTACTCATGAAAAAAGCCACAGTCAATATCATAACAAGTGTGGGAAATGCATTTCTTCAAAAATCAGGGACCAACTGAGATGTCCACTTTCGTCTCTCTTGTTTAATATATTACTGGAAGTCTTACCAAGAGCAATTAGGTAAGAGAAAGAAATGAAAGACATCCAAATTGGAAAGGAAAAAATTAAAATCTCCCACTCTACTGTCACATATATCTAGAAAGAACAAATAAAAAAAATTAAAATCTCCAGGTCCATAGATAGCCTGATTTTATACCTAGTAAAACCTAAATATGCCCTCAAAGAGTTATTAGAATAACTTGCAGTATACCAAATGAATATAGAAAAGTCAGTAGCATTTTTACACACCAATAATAGAGTTGATGCAAAAGAAATTGAGAAAATCCCATTTATAATTGACTAAAAAATAACAAATCCAACTAAGGTAAAGAAAGGTATCTACAAAGAAAATTATAAAATACTAATGGAAGAAATTGTAGAGGACACACAAAAATTGGAAAGATATCTTGTGTTGATGCATCAGGAGAGTTTTATTAAAATTACCAAATTACCTAATGCAATCTACAAATTTAATATGATTCCTATCAAAATACTAAATGAGTTTATTTATCCATATAGAAAACAACTCAAAAATATGTATGGAAGTACAGAAGACTCAGAGGAGCTGAAACAATCATGAGCAAAAAGGAACAATATGAAGGCATCATGATAATTGACTTCAAAATATACTACAAGGTTATATGAGCTAAAATAACATGGTCCTGGCATAGAAACACAGCAATGGACCAACGGAACAGAATAGAAAATCAAGAAATTAATTCACATATATATCACCTGCTAGTGTTTACAAAGGTGCCAAGAATATATAGTACACACACACACACACACACACACACAAAAACACACAAAAGACAACAAAGTCAGTCTCTTCAATAAAATGTGCTGGCAAAGTTGGATATACTTCAGAAGAATGAAACTAGATCCATTATTCTCACAGTATAGAAAATCAATATAAAATATGTAAAAGACCTAAATGTAAACCTGAAGCTGTGAAATTACTACAAGAAAACATAGGGAAAACACTTAGATATTGAAGTAGGCAATGAATTTTTAGATAGGAGCCCAAAAGCACATGAAATCAAAGTAAAAATAAAACTACATCAACTAAAAATTCTGTCAGTTGTTTCCTTTGCTGTGCAGAAACTAAGGGACAGCTTACAGAATGGGAGAAAACATTTGCAAGCTTTTCATTCAATGAGGGATTGATAACTAAAGTAAATAAACAATTCAAGAAGCTGAACATCACGTAAAACAATCCAACTTAAAAATAGGCTCAAGAATTAGACACTTCTTAAAGGAATACATTCAAGTGGCCACCAAGTACACAAAAAAGTTTAATCTCACTCATGATAGAAATACAAACCAAAATCCGAATGAGATATTATCCCATCTCAGTTAAAATGGCTATCAATAAAGGACAAAAAATAATAAATGATGTTGATGATGTGGAGCAAAGGGAATTTTTGCAATGTTGGTAAGAATGTATATTCATACTGCCATCATGGAAAATTGTGTAGAGATTCTTCAAAAAAGTAAAACTACTACATGATACCTAAATTGCACTATTGGTATACATCCAAAGAAGATAAAAAATATCCAAAAAAACACTATTGTACTCCAATACTTATTTCAATATTATTCACAACAGCTAAAATATGGAATCAATCTAGATAACCATCAGGGCATGAATAGATAAAGAAAGTGTGGTATACACCATGGAATATTATTCAGCCATAAAAACGAATTAAATCCTGTCATTTGAAGCAACATGGAAGGAAATGATATCATTATAGTCAACAAAATAAGTCAGACTACAGAAAGATACATACTATGTTTTCTCATTTGTGGAAAATAAAAAGTAGATCTTATACAAGAATGAAATTGATTAGTGATCACTAGAGACTGGGAAGGATAGGAGGTACAAGGGAAGAGAAAAAACTCAGCAAGGGGCACCAAAATACACTTCAAGAAGTAGTTCCAGTTTTCCTCAGTACGGTAGGGAAAATTAGAACAATGACTAGAAGGCTACAAATTTTCCAATACATTCAAATATTGGTTGAAGACATGAAAATGCTTATTACCTGATTTGATAATTACACATTGTATAAGTGTACCAATTCACCATAATGTACCCCCATAATGACTATTATATCTTAATAAAAATAAAATTTTAAAAATTATAAGGATGAAGTACTACAAAGTAGCTAAGGCATGTACTACAGAGACTGGCATGTATTAGATGGTAAAAAGAGATTTTATATATTTAATACATATATATATATATATATATATATATATATATATATCTTAGATGGTAAAAAGAGCTTTTATATATTGGCTTAATCTCCACTTTGTCTTCAGTGGGCCATATACTAAATATTTGCCAAGTGAGAAAAAATCTACCAAGTTTGGGAGGCTTTCAAACAGAAGAAAGCATAATTGTGTTTTTACTACTTAGACTCTTCCTGTAGGTTTGCAATGTAATAGTATCCCCTTGAGGACTAGGAACATATTGAAGCATATTGAGGCAAAATTCCAAAGCTTATAGGATATGCATTTAACTTGTTATAATTTACCTTTTAGCAATATTATCATACCTTGGATATAGAATAAGAAGCTTAAAGTGTCCTCCTTTTTCACTTCTCAGTTTTAGTGGGTTTTGAGCTAATTTTCCCTTCTATATATGCCATAAATTTCAGAATGCATTTTAATTTTTGCTTTAAACATTACTTTTCTTTAAAGCATTTTATAAAATAATGTGCATTTATATTGATATTTGTAGTTATAATTTATGGTTTTCTGGTTTCCATTTTGTAGATTCAGACATATATGCTACTTGATTTTCCTTTTGCCTCATGAACTTATAGTCTAGGCCTGCTGGTAATAAGTTATTTTAGCTTTATAGGGCTCAAAGAACCTTCATCTCAATTTTTGAAAGATATATTTTCTGGTATAGCATTTAGATTGACATTTGGACACCTTCTTTAAAGATGTTGCTGTACTGCTTTCTGCCTTGTTTTGTCCAGAGAGAAAATAACTATCTTATACATCTTATTTCTTAGTACTTAATTTGCATTTTTTGCATCGATTTAAATATTTGTCTCTATATCATTGGATTTGGAAGTGCCATGGTGTAGTATCTTCATATTTCTTTTGCTTTGGACTAATTGATATTCTTGGATCTGTGGGTTAAGAGTGTTCATCAAATTTAAAGAAAATAAATTTACTATAATTCCCTTAAACATTTTATGAACCCCTTTTCTTTTATGGACTTTATTTACAGACATAAAAGCTTCTGGAAATTATTCTTTCACATCATAAATTTATATTAATTATTTCAGTCTTTTCTTTTTTATTTTTATTTTTTTAGTTGTAGATGGACACAATAGCTTTATTTTATTTATTTATTCATTTTTATGTGGTGCTGAGGATTGAACCTAGTGCTTCATGCATGCTAAGCAAGTGCTCTACCACTGGGCCACAAACCCAGCCCCTCTCTTTTCTTTTTAATATTTCTATTCCTATGTATTTAATTTCACTAAATGTTTTTTTCTGTGACATCTAGCATGTTAGTTTTAATTGAAGAACTACTGTATTTTTATATCATTTATGTATCTCCTTTTCATGTTTAATCTTTCATTCAGCTGTTGGAACACATAGATTATAATTATAATTACTGATAAGGTGCCCTCTTCTACTAATTCTACCAACTATATCATTCTTGGTTTATTAGCCCTATGTCAACATTAGAAAAAAAATTCTCCTAATGTTTTCAAATGGGTCTTTTCCTTTCTTTGGTAGTTTCTTAGCATGAGTGTACTGATCAGAGTTGAGGGTGAACCTCTACATGTTCCAGTGTTCTCTCTGGGAGTGGTTCTTGTGTCACTCTTCACTGCTGTCCCTTGTCATCTCAGCCTCCCTGTGCACTCAGCTCCATCTCATCAACTCAGGGAAATGACTGGGCTCTACTTTGGTTCTCCATCACTGTGTCATCATTTAAGAACTGTCTCAGACGAGTTAAATCTCACTTTATGTCTCACTTTGAGGGATGAGTGGTTTTGTATTCTGAGGCTTAATGCCTTGCAAACCATTATTTTGCATGTTTTATAAATTTTTCTTTCATGTTGGTGGTTATTCTTCATCTCTGTTGTTCCATAGTGGTCTAAAAATATCCTATTACAATGGAGTTTTTAAAAGTCATTCCTTCTATAAAGTAGTCTCTATCTACATTAATCAGTCTTGTTGTTTGGATATTTATTGATTTGTTATTTTGTGTAATTTAATTTTTGAAGACTTATGATTTCTCCACTTCCATCAAATCTCTATATATCTATTGTAAATCTAGTCTCATCTCTCCCTCTGTGTCTCCTTTCAAAGACTATACACACCATGGAATTTCTTCTATGTGCTCCAAAAAAGTATTCAGTCATTTTAGTATTATGCTTTACTTTTCAGGTAAGCAGTCTTTCCATTTTGAAGAAGATTCCGTAAAGAAGATTCTTGCTGTTGTAAACTGAAATATGTTACCCACTGACATTCAGACACTGATTTTAGTTTTGCCCTTTAGAGTTACAAAACATAGCTCATTGCCTTCTAGGTGACAGCCAATCTCCAGTGTAAATACAAGTACATGTGTCCCTCACATTCTTCAGTGTGCTTTGATGGCCCTTTCTGAAAACATTTCCAAATACTTCATTATTTTGGTTATTCTGCATTGTTCTCCAGGTTTTCAATAACCCCTTATAATGTGATATCCACAAGTGGCACAAGATAAGAAGTATGACCTGAATAGCACAGAATGCAGAAGTACTGCTTTCTGTGATTCATACTCTAAAATCCATTAATAGTGTATAAAGAATGTGTTAGCTGTTAAAACAGTTGTAACACTCATTTTTGGTCTCTGTGAAACTGAAATTATTAGATACTTTTCATGTTATTAAAGATGGCTGATATAAAATTTTAGTAAATATTACAGCAATGATTCTTAGAAATTTTAAGAATTTAAACATTGCCACATATCTGCAAACTATACACATACCCATGTATATTTTACAGTAATATTGATGCACTAGAAAAAATATTTCAACAAAAGTCCAACAAAACAAAGATAATCAGATTATCCAACAATTTCAATATTGATCTGATATTTACTTAGATTTTTATATTTAAATTTTTTTTACCTGGGCTGGGATTGTGGCTGAGCGGTAGAGCGTTCGCCTAGCGCGTGGGCGACCTGGGTTCGATCTTCAGCACCACGTACAAATAAAACACATTGAATAAAAACGTATTGTGTACAACTAAAGCAAATAAATAAAAATATTAAAAAAAATTTTACCTAATGGGAACACACTGATACCAACCACTAATTAATGATTATTTATTATTAGGAGCTATTTCAAGAGAAGTATGAATTAGAGTATGACTAGTTGTATTTTTGCTTACAGCCAGTATCTGGTTCTATCCTTATAACAAAAGAAATTGTAGCCGGGCGCGGTGGCGCACGCCGCCTGTAATCCCAGCACTTTGGGAGGCTGAGGCAGGAGTCGCGAGTTCAAAGCCAGCCTCAGCAATGGCGAGGCACTTAGCAACTCAGTGAGACCCTGTCTCTAATAAAATACAAAAAAGGGCTGGGGATGTGGCCCAGTGGTCGCGTGCCCCTGAGTTCAATCCCCGGTACCACAAAAAAAAAAAAAAAAAAAAAAGAAATTGTATATTCCTAAGTGTTAAAAGCTTCAGCTTGTTCAGAGAAAATGGGCACAATACAGGAGTCAGGCATTGATTGTATTCAACAAAGGACTTCATAAATATTGAAATTAACCCAAAGGGCTCTACTTAAAAGTCCACTTGCTCTTTACCTGAACTATTCAAGCAAATAGCAGGTGTCATTTGCCAATATATATGTATCATACTGTATTGTACCAGAATAATTTCTTGAATTCTTCAGAAATCTTATCTAGATAAATTTTAAGAGTCTCTTCAAATACTTGGAATTCTGTGGCATCAAGTTTTCTGAGATAGATTATAGGAGCCACATTTCTTTTACGTACCAATCATACTAAAATTAAAAATATAAAAAGGAATAAAAAAACATGTGGTAATATTTTGACCTTTCAGCCCAAATGCTAACAGGAACATAGTACATATGTACCCCTCCGTCTGAAGTAAGTAATAATCGAAAAATATTCTGTCTACAATGGAGAAAATAATGAATTCCATTTGGGCCCTTTTGCTAAGCAGTTGGTGGTGACATTCTCAGCTTGGCTCTATTTTTAAGAATATTTTCAACATGTGGCTGGCTGACTGACTCTTGAAGGAGTGCCTAGATGGTCACTGAGAGAGGGATGAGAAGAAGACAGTCTGTCTATCAATGGCATTTGCATGAATAAAAACATGGAAAAGCAAGGGGATTCAGGGAGCACAGAATGGGAAGTGGGAAATAATTCTACGTTAGCATGATACTTCTACAACAGTATTTTTAGCTTCATGGTTCTGAACAATAAGTTTGCTCCTTGAAAGAAAATAAGTATGTAGAAAAGTCAACTTAAATGCCCTTAGCAGGCTGGGTAGGGCTACATCCAAATGAAAGGAAGGGTCTCCAGGAATAAAAAATGAAAAAGAACTAAAAGTGAAATGTGAAAAAGGCTAGCTGACTGTGCCCCGCACCACCCCTCCCCCGCAAAAAAAATGGCAAAGCTTTATCATATAGACATTCACAATGGGGAGAATGTTAACTTATCCTATTAGATTTCACCCACCTGTGTGTTTAAGTTTTTAGATCAAGTTTCAGTAACTTGAGTGAAGATGTACAGAGCAGTTCCTCTGAGAAATGTCACTGTTTATGGAATTTAGACCACAGTCTAAAATGGAAAGAGTCTTCATCACAATGACCTCTGTGTGCTTCATCTCCACATTTCTGCAATGCAGTATTTTCTGTATTGTTTTGATGTTAAGATTGAACACATTTCTGTCTCAGTGCAGCTGAGACCCCAAAGGAAAAAAAGTAAGAAAGATTTAGGAACTTATAGCACCTACATCCTAAAGCAACCAACTAGACAATATAGGTGGTACAAGCAGAGGCTGTAAAGACCGCATCTGTAGCCTCAGGGATCATGCATCTTATCTGTAAAACAGTGGGGTACTAAGAGTCCATACAGGGAATTACTTCAGATAGCACAATTGGAATTCTGCACATTCACCAACCTCCCCAGCTCCCCATCCTCTCCAGAGGAGGCCTTTCTCTTCCACTTAAGAAAACTGCTTGGAGACCTGATCACCACCTAGAGTTCTGAAAATCAGTAAACACTCTCACCAAGGATCATCTCTGGATGAAAATTCACCTGGAACTGCTCCTTTATGGTACTACAGAGAAAGAAAACAGCACTGAGAGGAAAATGCACTTAAGCAAAGATTAGGGAGGCATGTTGCACTCTAAAGATCAACATTATTGGTAGAAGAAAGTCAGCCAAGGGCTTTCTAAAAGGGACCTTGCTTGCCAAGACAGATGATGAAGAGAGAAGAATGGACCTACATTCAGAGAGGATTGTAGGTATGTGGCAATTTTGGAAGCCTAGGAGCTGGTTCAGGGAGGAGAATCTTAAATGCTAAACCCAGAGAAGAATAAGAGAATCAAAGGGTAATCTCTGAAAAGAAGAAAAGAAACAAAAAACAACATAAAACACTGGAGAGAAAAAAGCAGCAGTTGCGTGCTTCCACTTTCTTTCGAAGGAGCCACTGTTGAGTCATAACAGCACCACACATAACAATACGCTTTCTCCTGGCGCTAGGGAGATGGGTAGGTGTTGAGCCAAGAGACAAGATACAAAAAACACACCCATCCCACTCTTCACTACAGTCCCAGCTATGGGACGCCAAAATGTTGTTTAGTGAAAGCTCAGAGAACTCTTGAAAAAAAAAAAAAAAAAAGGACAGATATATTAAAGTCTGAAGGAAGAATGTATTTGGGACAACAAGGAAACGAGAAGCTAAAAGACATGCCTGCGATTTCGTTTCAGTAACAGAAGACCCAATTCAAGAAAGGAACACTAGTAAAAAATAGCATAGCTCTCTACAAATAAAAAGTTGGCTTAAACCTAAATAGAAATGTCCTATATCTTTGTAAAGAAAACTCTAAAATTCTTTTAAAAGACACAAAGGAAGACTTATGAAGGCTGAATAATATAAAGATGTCACCTTTCTTTAAGTTGCTTTAAATTTAGCATGATCCAAATAAGAATACCCACAGTTTTTCTCATAACTTTTGAGATAGAGACAGGCTTAAAGTGCTTTATTAAGTCACGTGGGAAAATGTACAAGTACAAATACCTAAAACTACTTGGACAAAGTAAAGTAATAATCAACCTTAGTAGATATTAAAACTTAAATTGCAGTAATTGTGACTGCATTGTTGATGTATGTGCAATATACTGTATTTAACTGAACAGGCAACTAGTTAAAATAGGAAGTTCAAAAATAAACCCAAATGTATGTAGAAACAGTGGATTTTATATGCTTCATGTGAAGTTAATGGATAATTAGATAATCGATGCTACTAGTAGGAATGCTACAGTTGATTCAGAAAAATCCTGAAGTGGATCTTTTTTTTTTTTTTTTTTTTTTTTTTTTACTAAATATCACAATAGACAGTGCCTCAAATCTTTACATATAAAAATAATAAAATATACAAAGAAAATAAAGAACTATTTTGGGTGTCAAACCTTCTATGTATGGTTCACAAAATGAAAGCTATAAATTCCTTTTGGCTTAAAGGATAGTTAACAATATAACTATATGGAAAAATGCCATAAACTAAAAACAAATGAAAAACAGAAGTTATTTGTATTTTAATGAAGTGTTTCCAGGATGAAGAAAAAGATTAACAAATAGGAAAATAAGCAAAGGGTACAAATAGACAATTCAAAGAAATGGAAATATCTTAAATGAGAGCATACTCAACCTCGATTTAATAAGAAAAAGAAAAAAAAAAAACATGATGTCAATTCCATTTTCATCTATCTACATGAACACAATACATAGATAGGTCTGATAACACTGTTTTGAGGCTGTAAAAAATATTGCCACTGGGAATATGTTATTAAAATCTCCAGAAGAGGAAATTGACTAAATCTCTTAAATGCAAAAATCCAAAGTGTCTTTTGACCCAGAAATTTTAATTCCTGTATTTTCCCTGCACAGATATTTTCACATATATGGAAAATCAAATGTAAACTTGCTGAGCAGGGATCAACATGTAGTAGAGCTGTTTATATGCCTGCATTTTCTAATTCAAGGGAGGGAAGCAATTCATTGCTTTGTAAGAGTGTCCTCAAAAACCAGCTGTCCAAAGAGCAGCAGCTCTGGTCAAACCAAACACTAAACATGTAGATATCTCTGACCCCCAGAATAATCAGCAGTCAGTATGCAGACTCTGTTTCAGCTTTTGGTAAAGGTCTTTTTTAAGAACTGGTCTCCAAAGATTGTTTGCTAATGAATGAAAGATGGAAGAGCAAAGTGCATTAGTGATACAGTTATATTTATTCCTCTTCATCACTGCTGCTGCATTTAGATTGAAAATTAGGTATTGTTGACAACTGTCTACTTCCACTGCAATGTAAGTTGCGCAAATGGAAGAATCTTACAGGTTTATTATCCATGTATTGCAAATACCTAGAACACTATCTTACCCATAGTAGGTAATGAGTCAGTTACATGAGTTGAATAAATGAAGCAAACATCATTTAGTGGTCTCTGACATTGTCATAGCTTTTCTTTTACTTGATTTACCTGCTCTTTAATTTCTTTTTAACTCCTGGTTAGCAATTATGTATCTTTACTTTCTATAATTACTCCCTAACCTCTGAATCTTCCCATTTAGGTCAGTTATAGGGCATTTTTATCTAGAATATTGTACTCTTTTTAGAACTTCTAAAACAAAGAGAGTTCCCCTCAAAAAATAAAAAAAACATATATATGTAACAGACTTGTTTTTTTAAACAATACAAATGTACATTTGTTTTGTCTTTTAATTAGTCATAGATTTAATTAAGCCTTAAATGCATGAATAATAGTTTTAGTGACTACATAAGATTTATAAAGACACGGTTTTTCAATTAATGGCAGTAAAGATGCAGATACAATTTGCAATTTTGCAGATTAGCACAATAATTAAGGACATGGAAATTTCCCAGTGTAAAAAAAAAAAAAAAAAAAAAAAACTATAAACAAATGGGAACATGTTCTCTGGAACAGTAATAACACCATCCTTGCCCCTGTACATGTCAGTCTTTTTCACCCAGTACTTCCATTTATAGCTTCTGAGTTACTTGATCATTTAGTAAATTATTTAAAGACTCCACCAAGTAGAACCTAAGTTCTGTGAACAATAATGATTTGGAAGCAGATGGGGTCAACACAAGGTCAATCCTTTTTCACTAGAGTTAAATTGGTCTCATATCTAAATAGTGTTATTGTTTTGAAGCCATTTTAGTAATGATTTGCAGGCTCTGCAGAGACCTTGTTTGTTACCAGAGGTCTCTTTTAATGGTGGCATTAAACCTGATTATCTCATTATTTAGGGAGCTGTCGCATTTTATCTCTCAAAAAATGACAGCTCTCAATGATTAAAAATTAGCCCAACTCCAACCCTTCAAGTCTTTCATTGAAGGATAGGTACTAAAGAAATAATTAATATTTATTTGATAAAGCTGAATCATGAAAGTGCTTTTGAGCCGTGTTGTTCTACATTCACTTTCCAACTACAATTTGTCACCTCTCAGAAACCTGACTGCCTTGTTCTGGTCTAGGTCCTGCCTCTCTGGTTTAGAAATGACTCCTCCTCACTTCCATAGCCCTGTGAGAAAAATAATCTTTGCCAAAACGACTGTAGTACATTATGGTCATTGTTTGACCTGTCTGTAAGTTTTTATATGGAAATCTTCAAAAAGACAGGAGTGGGGCGTTCATTTCATTGTCTTTGGAACTAGCACAGAAGTTAAAAAATAGTATTTGATCAAAAAATAATTTTAATTAACTCTGAATATATGAAATAAATATATATGTATACACATACATATATACACATATACACATGTGTATGTGTATATATACATATAAACACATATGAAGTTTGTACATTTCTGTCACTAATTAAACACCAAATAACGTTTTATTCTCAGTAAATACATGAACATTTAAATATCTATTTACCAATTATAGCTAAAACCGCATATTATTTGATTTATATTTTGAAAAAAAAAACAGCTTCCCCATATTTATGAAATTCCCTCATCAAACTGGAGCCTATTATGTGTGGGTGTATGCTATCAATTACCAAATGACAATTTGTACACGGTACATAAAATCTTAGGTAAAGTAGCTTTAGTATTACAAATGAAGAAAAAGTAACTTCCATTAAGAGCCTGTTATGTTTCTAACAAGAGGGAGACTATCATTCATTAAGTATACTTTATTTCTGTTTTTAACTCACAAGAATTCAACTTTATAGGATTTTGAGGCAAAAAAAGAGAAAACTTTTTTATTTTTGTTGAAGTAGGAAATACAAATGTAGTAATATTTAAGCCATAATTATACATATCTATACATTATCTACACTGTACACTTATAAATGAAAAAAAAAATTACCAGGATCCAAAAAATTGCCATTGTGACCTTTCCTAATGTCTCTATTTCTCCTTTCAAAATAATTAGTATCCTGATGTCTAACATCAGGGATTCATTTTCCCTTTGTTTGCAAAATAAAGAGATGGAAGTATACTTTTGTAGCATATTGTATCCCTTATTTGTAGATTACACACATGGAACTACATAGTATGTATTCTTTTGTCATTTGTTGCCTATGTGAGATTCACCAGTATTGTTGGTTTTATAAGTTCATTTGCCCATTATCATTGTTGTAGAATATCCTAGAATCTGACTGTTTCACAATGTGAAACATCTTGTTTATGAAAATTTGTTTTCAGTTTTTCTGTATCATTAATTGTGCTTTGATAAAAACTATATGTAAACTTTTGATACATGTGGGCATGTATTTTATTGGTTCTTTACCATGAAGAGAGTGTGTATGTGAGTGCTTTTTATTTAACTGAACATGAACTGAAATTTAAAAATAAATGAATCAACAAAATACAGGGTAAAACAATATTGGTGGAACCTCATGAACAAATGTATGGTGCTGGGTGCAGTGTCACACACCTGTAATCCCCGCGGCTTAGGAGGCTAAGGCAGGAGGATCAAGAGTTCAAAACCAGCCTCAGCAAAAGCGAAGCACTAAGTAACTCAGTGAGACCTTTTCTATAAATAAAATACAAAATAGGGCTGGGGATGTGGCCCAGTGGTTGAGCGCCCCTGAGTTCAATCCCTGGTACCAAAAAAAAAAAAAAAAAAGAAAAAGAAAAAAAAGAAAGAAAGAACAAATGTGTGCAATATTCTTAGGCCTTCTGTTAATTGACTACCAAAAATCTGCCTTGATATGTGCACGATGATACTATCATCAGCATCACGAATAAAAAAGTATTAATTATAGAAGTATAGAGAAAAGACAAAAACATCTATAGAAAACATTTTGACTCAATATTAACTTTATAATTGACTTCAAGACAGCATATGACTCTACTATACTTGTAATGAAGTTTGACCTTCCCACATAGTTTTAAATGTATACCTGAAAACTGAAGGAAAAAAAAAAAACTGTTAGTACCCAAATTTTATAGATAAGAAAACCATGTTTCAATGAACTTAGATAAAGTATCCAAAAAAAAACGAACCTATAAAGTCACAACTTACCAGAACAGAGCCTCATAAGCTAAAACTCATGATCTAGAACCAGGGTCAGAGTAGAAAACCTGAAGTGTAGTAAAAAAAAAAATTAAAAAAAAAAAAAAAATGGAGGATCAGTGCAGGGATGTCTAAGTATAATGCAACCAATGCGTCAGACTATGTATGCTTACGTCCATATTTTAGGAATACAGATATGTGTAAAGGGAATTAATAATTGTAATAATGCTGACAATGGAAGGGATAAATCAGTACTGATTTGTCATTAGAGGATACACACACTACCCATGAAGTGGTACAGTGTTATAAATATACACATGAACTCTGAGGAAACCAATAAAAACTGTTTTAAAAAGAAGTACAAATGATGTGATTAAATGGTATAAAACCAATGTAAGTAGAATAAAAGAAATAATAATAACTCAGAAATTTATAAAATTGAAAACAGGAAATCAGTGAAACCCCAAACTAGTTATTTGAAAAAAATTAAAATGATAAACTTTAAGATTATCTACCCTCCCAGCTCAGCTTACCCATAATACAGTGTTAGTAAAAAACAAATATATTGCAAGACCATTGTGCTACTGGGTAGCTCAAAAGATATTGATACATAAAACATTTGTAATGGTGTCTAGCACTGAGCAGATCCTCAACAATGATAAGTACCACAAGTGTTTTTTATTTCCTATTTTTTCAGATTGTGGAATATTTTCATATGCATAATGTGATATCTTGGGAATGAGACCTAAGTTTAAACACAACATATGTTTTACATATGCCTTCTACATACAGCCTGAAAGTTATTTTACACAATGTGTCTAACGAGTTTAACTACAACCTGTCATGTGAGGTTACATGTGGGCTTTTCTACTCATGGCATTTCAGTGCTCAAAACATTTAGAATTTTAGAGCATTTGCATTTCAGACTAGGAAGCTCAACATGACACACATGTTATTTCTGACACGCGTGGTATTTCCAACATGCATGTCATTTCTGACATTTCTGACATGCATGTCATTTCAGGCACACATGTCATTTCTGACGTGCATGTAATTTCTGACACGTGTGTTATTTCTGATGTACATGTCATTTCATTTCTGACACATGTGTTATTTCTGACACACATGTCATTTCCGACACACATGTCATTTCCAACACACATGTCCAAATGGACACATATGTCCAAATGGACATGTATGTATGAGCATGCATGTACAAACATGTGTGTATGTATGAACATGTATATATTTTTTAAGCTAAGCCCTGAATTTTGACTTTGTCCTGAGCCCCTCATTTTATATTTTAAGGGGAGAGAGTTTATGGAGGACGGGGAATAGAGGATGTGTTTCTGGGTAGGCTGTTCACTGTCAGAATTTTTCAGTTACTTTTAGATACAATTTTCCAAGTATTTGTTGAGCTCAGGCTGCTAAGTGTAGTCAACTGGTCCTTGACATGGAAGTAAAGGCAATGTAATGAAGGATAGTCTTTTCAGTAAGTGGTACCAGTAAAACTGGATTTGAACATGTCAAAGAAAGGGCATAGAAAACTTCAAATCCTCTATAAATTTAATTGAAAATATATAATTGACCTAAAGGTAAAGTGAAAAACTATAAAAAAAAATTCTTAGAAGATAACATAGAATATAACTAGGGGTTTGGTCATGACTCTTTTTAGGTATTAGCTCAATTCTCAGTCCATGAAAAAAAGAACTGAAAAGCTGGACTTTATTTTATTAAAGTTAAATTTTTTTGCCTTTGAAAGACACCATTAAGGTAGTGAAAGTATAAAATACAGACTGGGAGAAAATGTTAAGTAAAGATAGCCAATAAAGAGCCGGGCGTGGTGGCGCACGCCTGTAATCCCAGCACTTTGGGAGGCTGAGGCAGGAGGATCGCGAGTTCAAAGCCAGCCTCAGCAATGGCGAGGCACTTAGTAACTCAGTGAGACCCTGTCTCTAATAAAAATACAAAAAAGGGCTGGGGATGTAGCCCAGTGGTCGAGTGCCCCTGAGTTCAATCCCCGGTACCAAAAAAAAAAAAAAGATAGCCAATAAAGGATCATTGTACAAAATGCATGAAGAACTCTTTAAGAATCAACAAGAAAACAAATAATTTGGTTTTATAAAAGGGCCAAAATCCTTAAGACACTTCACCAAAATGATGTATAGATAGACTATGAGCACATTAAAAGAATGTCCTGAATCATATGCTGCCAAGTAGATGAAAATTAAAAGAACAATGAGAAACCACAACACACCTAGTAGAATTGCCAAAACGAGGACAATGAAAAATTGCTGATAAGGAAGTGGAGCTACAGAAATTTTTACTTCTTGCTGGTAAGAATGAAAAATAATACAACTACTCTGAAGTCAGTCTGGCTTGTTTCTTAAAAATCAATAAAGCAAAAAATACTACATTTTACCATACAATCAAGCAATTATGTTTTGTATTTGAATAAGGGAATTGAAATTCATGTCCTCACAAAAACCTGCATGTGAATGTGGCAGTTTCATTCAAAATTAGAAAAATTTTGAAACACACAGCGTATGTTTCAGTAGGTAAATGGATAAACACAGGGATATTATTCATCACTAAAAAAAATGAACTATCAAGTCATGAGAAGCTGGAAATTATCATGAGATGCAGGAAATTTAATGCATACTATTAAGTGAAAGTAGACAATCCAAAAAAGTCTACATACTATATGATGCAATTATATGACATTATGGAAGAGGGAAAATTATGGAAGTAGTAAAAATATTAAAGTGATTGCCAGAGGTTTTGGGGAGGAAGGGATAAATAAGTAGAACACAGATTTTAAAGGAGTAAAATTACTATATATGATATTATAGTAGTGGATACATGACATTATACAATTTGCAAACTTACAGATTCTATAACAGTAACAGGGAACCCATATTATAAACTACAAACTTTGGATGCTAGTGACATATGTCCATGTAGGTTATCAACAGTAGCAAATGCACTACTCTGGTGGAGAATGTTCACAGTGGGGAAACTGTGGGTGCAAGAGGTATTTGGGAAATTTATGTACACTGTGTATGTAAATCCAACATGGGTAGTTTTAGGTGGACTTTACTCCAGGTCTGAATGGTATTGAAGTTTATGTTAAGCCATATGTAGACCTTGTATATTGTTTCTTGATTTTCTATTCTACCTAAGCCATCTGCTTTCCAATCTCAGAGAAAAAAAAGAAGAAGGCAAACACTAACAATCACTAGTCGTAACAGATAGCCAGATTGACAGATGTGCTATAAGAAAGTAGATACAAGATTCAAAAAAGTTCATCATCATTCTAGGCTTTATATAATGAATTTTAATACACGAACCCAAATTGTCAAAATAAGTAAGACTCAATTAGGTATTATTTATAAAAACTAGTTCTTCTTAAAACAGTAAACACCAAATACATGGTGAACCCTTTTGTAAATTCCCTCCATTTTTTTTTTTAATATTTATTTATTTGCTTTAGTTGTACACAATGGGTTTATTTGTACGTGGTGCTGAGGATCGAACCCGGGCCGCACACGTGCTAGGCGAGCGCTCTACAGCTGAGCCACAATCCCAGCCCCCCCTCCATCTTTAATAGTTTACAATAACAGATGTATGGTTGAAATGAACCAGACTTCTATATGTTGCTTCCTTAATATCTTAAGCTATTTGAGACTCAAGTTCAAAAAGTAAAATGGCACAAATATACATACTGGTTTAATAAAATGACTTATAAAATATCCACATATAGCAAATGTACTATATGTATATATATATGTGTGTGTGTGTGTATATATGTATGCTACGTACATATATATTGCTATCTAGTCACACCTTTAATGTAACACAGGCATACAAATGTTGTTTAACTGATAGAAGCTAAAATTATAGCTTTAATCATAACATAAAGAAAAGGTGACATTTTAATCAAGGTTTGATTTCAAATGCCATATCTTGAAACTTTTCATATTTCACATTAATAACTGAATGATAATTTCTTACATCCCATTGCTATTTTGTAACCAACATTTAATACTGAAGTTTTGAAGAATGAGGAAGTAAGATCCCCATATGTTCAATCTGCATATCCACATCCATCATCACACAATCAAATGGAAGAAGTTCATCAGGTTAAATGTGGGTGGCATTATCAGTGAAAATATTTTTTTTTACCCTAAAGACGACCAAACTCAGAGAGAGAACAAAAAACAAAAAGAAGCAAAACAAAACAAAACAAAACAAAAACATTTAAACCCACTGCAGCCAGAAAGATGACAACATCTAAAGCTAATTAAATGCTTGTTTAACATAATTTTCTTTAACAAATATCTCATTACTATGATCTTGATTCCATTCCCTGCAGTCATGAGATGGTCTCTTGAGTTTCTCTTTTCTCTCACCATGCAGTTTGAGAATGAGAGCATGTGCCAAGATGTCTATCTGATGTCAATAATTTTATTTTACTAAGAAGCTTGTTTAATCGTTTTTATTTGGCAGGCATAACTATGTATTTGTGGAATTGAAATTAACCACCATTATTTTTTTTCTTTTATTAGCAAATCTTTTTATTAGAACATAGTCCAAAGGGTTTGAAACAAAATTGAAATAAGTTGTCAAATCCATACTTGAACAAACTAACTGCTACATAGATCAAAACTCAATGAAGGTAGTACATATACCCTATTTGGGGGGAACTTCTACTGTGCCACTGAGAAAGAAATTGGCCCAAGCAATAAATAGAAATTTATATCTCCTTGAAAAGTTAAAATATCAACTACAAAGTTGTGCTTAACATTTTACTATCTAGAATAAAGACTGCAATCTCATTATATATATATTTTTAGAGTTTTATTCTTTTGGACAAATTCTGAGATTCCTTTATGGATCCTAAATCTATCACAATAATATATTTTCTTTCAATGAACACTCTTCAAATTGTTCTTTTTTCTACTTTTGCCTGCAAAGTGCATTTTCCTGTTCATTGTTAAGTATAGAAATGTAGCAAGGTCTCCTCTCCACTCAGTGTGTCAAGACCCCACATTCTCTGCTTATTATGAGATATATTTTTGATAGAATCTTTGGCTTTTCTCATATGTAAGTTACAAATTGTTGTATTAAAAACATACATGTCCTAGAAGCTCAGTTATTGGCTCTTATGCATTCCTCACTTTTCTTCCTGAAATACAGCTCCTATAAAGGACATGGGTCACTTTAAATATTGTGAGTCTATAGTCTTATTTTACATAACACAGAACTCATCTCTAGTGCTTTCCAAATATTACTGCTAAATCCCACAACAAACATAATTGGTATGGAGAATGCTATCACTTTCAGAAATAAGGAAACTAAGATTTGAAGAGGATAAATACTTTACCAAATATTAAACAGGGAATAAAACCAGAACTTATTTAAAGCTCTGATTGTAGGGAATACCCATTAGAACAACATGCTCCTACTCTTTGATCAAAATACCCATGACATACTTGTAATGCTTAGAGATAATGTTATACACAAAGCAATTTGTCTAAAAGTTCCTTTCTAGGGAAAATGGCTTTGATAGGCCTGTTGAATATTCTTATTCTTACAGGAAATTAAATTCATTTTAATGACATTTAAATAGCATTGATACCATTTTTTAATTTTTCTAGTTATAGATGGACACAATACCTTCATTTTGTTTATTTTTATGTGGTACTGAGGCCTCACACATGCTAGGCAAGCTCACCACCACTGAGCTATAATTGTAGCCCCATAATTTTTACCTATTTCAACAATATTATAAAATAGTTTCCATATTTTCTCTATATTTCTTCCATATTCCACAAGATGAATGATTTTCCTTCTGAACAAAGAAACAAATACATAATATGATATTCTCTAAGTCCCATTAGGTAGTGCAGCCTAAGCTTTATGAGACACATGTGTGTCTGATTTGAATTAGAGGACACAATACTGGTATTCTCCAAAAATAGTTTTTCCTTTCTTCTTTATACTGGTCTATGTTTCATAAAATATGTACAATAAACACGATTTTTTAAGGCAAAAAAATTGGAGGAAACAAGGATTATTTTCCTGATATCACTAGTATAATTGCTACTTAAGGCCCCCAAATGCCAAAACTTGGCATATAAAAGCAAAAGACATCTCAAGTGAGACTGAACTCTGGTTCTTTTACTTACATGGATGTATTCTGTTCTCATATTCAATGTTAACAACTGATTTAACACCTGCTATCTGCTGCATGTCCTATTGGGTTTCATTCCACAAGGAACAGAGGCACAAGCTTTTCCTCCCAATTGCCCTGGAGGAAGCAAGGCAGCTTGCAATGCTTCCTGGAGCCATCTTGATGCAGAGAATCCTTAACAAGAGCCCCTCTTGATCCATTCAGAGAGCAGATGCAATATGTGACAGGTCTAGCTGCCTATCTAAATCTGAAGAACTTGAAGAAAAAGCAGAAATCTAAAGGAGAAATGAGAGAGCACACTGTAATTTTAACAGCAGGCTGACTTTCTCTTCCCGTCAACCAATACACTCCAACATATACCAAGGTAATAGGACTATTTTTGCATTATTGTGTGTTCTTTTATGTTCTGTCATAAGAACAACTTTTTTTTAGAGAATTATACATAGAAACATTATTGTTGCACTTTTGTTTATCATTCTAATGGCAGAGATTATACCAAGAACAGAACATATTTCCAAAAGAGAATAATGAATCATCATTTCCTTTGACAAAAATATTACAAGGACATAAAACGAAGGGGAAAAGTATACATTCTTTCTTTTGACAAATACTTCAATGCACAGAAAATTGGCGACCATTAATCTATTTGTATGACAGGCTTAGGCTGAAGTATCATGGGACTTGGACGATGTCAGATCTTATATTGATTTCTTTCTCGAGGAGAAAAATTATTCATCTGGTGGAATATGGAAGAATACAAATTCAAATTGCAAAAGTACCCTGCCAAACCACATAGAGAAATATTTCTCCAAGCAATTTCTGTAAACACCCAGTTTCAAGCACCATATGATCCAATTTCCATAATTAATTAGCTTTCTGGGGTTGTGTTCAGTAGTCACCTGCTTTGAGAGGAAATCAAAGTCATGTTTCTGATAAGGAATCATTACCAATGTGGCTGTTCTTATCACATCAAGTTTGCTACAGAAAAGAAATATTTATAAAAGTCACAACATTCCCTGTGGGAAAAAAGAGAAGTTAATAAAATGTATAAATATTTATCACTCAGTGACATAACCAAGGATCAAGGGTTATAGTGAAGCTCATATTAGAACTTCCCTCAAATCTTTACTCTTACCTGTGTTCTACCCCTCTTATCAGATTAATAGTTGAGACACTTCCTGGGTCAGATAACTATTATTGCCTATTCATCTGGATGAAGTTTGGGATCTGATCTTCTATGAATGCTAATTACAGATTAAATTTCTAGAAGAGAACCCTAGAGCAACAGAATGGATTGTTTCTCATTATTAGTATTGTGTTTTTCTGAAGAATTTTTAAGTAAATCTTTAAAAAATAAACTTTATTTATTATATATGTTTTGGATAAGGTGGAGTCTTGGCAGAAACCAGCATCTTTCAGTACTGAGGTAAGCCACAGATAAGCTTGGAGTTTTGCTATAAAGAGTGGGAAATACTGTACTGTGAGCCCAGGTAAGATAGACACTAACTAGGCAATTAGAACTGTCAAAGCTGAAACTGCTGTGAAAAACATTTCCTGTAACTCTGTCATATGTTCCATCTTGATATAAAAGTATATATTAACATGAATGATAGCCCCTAAAAAAAGATACATGCATGTCTAAGTCCCTGAATACTGAAAATGTTAATGTATTTGGGAAAAGGATCTTTGCACATATTTAAGTTAAAATGTTGGGACATGGTCATTCTGCATTACCTGAGTGCACCTAAGTCCAATGACAAATGTCCTTGAAATAGAGAAAAGATTACCAAAGAGACAAAAGAGGTGACAACTTGGAAACACAGATCATGTTGCTACAGCTACAAGCCAGACAATGATAAGTATTGCCAATAATCACCAAAAGAAAGTCATGGCACAATTCTCCTCAGGGCCTTAGGAGGCAGTACAGTCCAGCTGACACTTTGATTTCAGAATGCTGGCCTCTATAACTGTGAGAGAACATGTTACTACAAGCTATGCAATTTGTGCTAATTTGTTATAACAGTTACAGGAAACTAATACAATCTAAAATTCCTGATGTTTAATGGTAAATAAAAATATATCCCTGGGCATGGTGGCGCATGCCTGTAATCCCAGCACTTTGGGAAGCTGAGGCAGGAGGATCGCGAGTTCAAAGCCAGCCTCAGCAATGGTGAGGCACTTAGCAACTCAGTGAGACTCTTTCTCCAAATAAAATACAAAAAAGGGCTGGGGATATCGCCCAGTGGTCGAGTGCCCCTGAGTTCAATCCCCAGTACCACACACACACAAAAAAAAAATATATATATATATATATGTATATACACACACATACACACACACACACACACACACACACACACACATATATATATATGCATGCCATGGCCGGGCACGGTGGCGCACGCCTGTAATCCCAGTACTTGGGAGGCTGAGGCAGGAGGATTGCCAGTTCAAAGCCAGCCTCAGCAGTGGGGAGGCACTTAGCAACTCAGTGAGACCCTGTCTCTAAATAAAATACACAAAAAAGGGCTGGAGATGTGGCCCAGTGGTGGGGATGTGGCCCAGTGGTCGAGTGTCCCTGAGTTCAATCCCTGGTACAAAAAAAAAAAAAAAGAAAAAAAGAAAAAGAAAACAAAGAAGTCAGTTTTGGTCAAAACAAAACAAACAAAAACAAATGAGTGTCCCCATTTATTTAATGTCTAAAACTATTGGGAAGATTTAGATGCAAATATGGTGGCATCTCCAAAGCGCAGGTAAGACAAAGGAGGAGAAAGTCAGGTTTAGGCAGATTGACAAAGCAACTCCAAATGATAATGATCCATTTGGTGATGGTATCTTTCATATACCTACTAAGCCCAACATCTAAAAAGGAGGACAAATTCTGCTTTGTTTTATCAAAATAGTTCTCTTCAGTAAACCCAATCTGGTGAGAAGATAGGCATAGGCACAGTGGGAGGCTGGATAGACTTGAGTAGAAGAAGAGGTTTGGCAGTCTCCTCAGAAATATAATGGATTACTATGTAATTTTAGTCCGTTTTTTTTTTTTTTTTTTTTTTTTTTTTTTGCTGCTGTGACCAAAAGACCCAACACGAACAATTTTAGAGGAAAGAAAGTTTATTTTAGGGCTCATCATTTCAGAGGTCCAACTCCAGTCCTTGGAGTTCATGGTGAGGCAGAACATCATGGCAGAAGAGTGTGGCACAAGAGAGCCGCTAGGAACATGGCACCAGGAAACACAGAGAGAGAGAGCTCTTCTCACTAGGGTAAAATATAACCCCCAAAGGCATGTCCCCAATGACCCACCTCCTCCACCTACCTGCCTACAGTCGCCACTGATTTAATCCCTACTTGGGGATTAATGCACCTATTGGGTTAGGCCCTTATACCCCATTCATTTCGCCTCTGAACCCTTTTTCATTGACTCATTGAGCTTCTTGGGGGACACCTCACATCTAAACCATAACACTAGTGAAGACCAGAGAAAGGGAAAGAGGCCAATTCTGACAGTAGCCAGCCTGACTGAATCACTCACTGTCAGTTTAGTCTCCATGCAGCATGAACAGCCTAGGGTTCCCCATTAAGATGACATAAGATAAAGGAGACTGAGAGGTTCCAGGTGAACTAATGCAATGTAAGAAGTGCACTGTTCTCTATCACTTAAAGCATCTTTCAGAACTCTTAATGGATTCTTCAGAGCTCTGAGGGTTTTTTGGTTGTTGCTGTTGTTGCTTTGTGTTTAATGTGAGTGTCCTTGAAAAGGGACAACGGTTTCCATTTTTTGTAGATATGTGTATGTTTTTTTCAACTGCTTCACTGACAGGGGTAAATGCTAAGACCTGGTGCTTTTAATTTTTCCCACAGTGTTCAGCATGATTTAACAGTTGACAACCACTCTGTTATATCAGAAAGATTGTGTTGTGTAAAATATTCTTTCATTTGATAACAACAATTTCATTGCTGTTTTATGGAGCAGGTAGGTGCCATGGGGGAAGTCATGGTGATGAATTGACATCATTTAGATCTTTCTAATATGACAATTTCCCAGTAATCCTAAAACCTCTGCCCCCAAATCATAGCAGGTGTCAGACACAGGCTGTGACTACCCCTCTGGCTACAATTTTCTACCTGTAGCTAAGAAGAAGGCATAAAAAGGAGAAAGAACATTCAGCAATATGCAGTGAATAGAATAAAATGTTTTGGCACATAGACTTAGAGTCGGCTCTGTCACTGACTTGCTGTGTAATACAGGAGAAGTTTCTTACCTGAGCAGAAGCTCTGTTTCTGTGTCAGTTGAGAATTATAATCTCTTGCCATAAAAAGAAGCTGAACACATATAGGTTTTTTTCTTGTCCCTCAAGTAAGCATGAGGAGACCGTCCAGACCTGGCATGGAAACTCCAAAAAGTCACATAAAACCTGGATTCCGAAGTCCACTGACCTGCTTTCTTAGCAGATGATTTCACCTTTAATGCCACCTGAAGTTCATGGTGCTCCGATCATCACATTCACACCCTGGGCAGGAAGCTGACAATGTGTGCACTGGCACAGGAGAGGATAGAAGGGGACATGCCAAATAGTTGCAGTCTTCCTGGGGAATTTTTGTAACATTTCTGTTCCCACATAGTGATACTTTACTTACATGTCATTGACTTGCCTGGTAGCAATAGAAATTAGAAAAGGCCATCCTTTCACTGGGCACACTGCCTCCAAGAGAAAACAAAGAAGGTTGTGTTGCTAATAAAAAAGTATTTTTAAGCCTCCAATAAGGTATTTTTTTGAGTGATTTTGACTTCTAAATCATCCAAATAAGCCTTCCTTGAAGGGCTTCAAATGTATTTTCCATATGAACTTTTGAATTTTCACCTGTTGACAGGTATTGGCTTAATGCAGCAATCCCTATCCTTTCACCTCCCAGTACACTGGCATTCATTTATTCATTTTTTACCATTTATTGTGATACTGCTATATGCCATGTACTAAGTTGAGTAATAAGATTCAGTTTCTACTACTGTAAGGAGCTCACAATCTACTATAGGATATAAATATAACACATTCATGCATACATGCCAAAATAAACAAATGAAAAATGCAAAAATTAAAAAAAAAAAAAAAAAAAAAAAACGAGACAGGTAAGAGTTGTTACAAAGTATACCCAAGATACAGTGGAGACACTAAGATAGATGGAAGTGACAAGGCAAAGTAGAAGCTCAAAATCTCCCTCATGTCATCTTCTCATCACAATGTCCTCTCCCCTCCCAGGGATAACCTTCTCCTGAATTCTTAGAGTATGGATTTAATTATCACTTTAAAAACATTAGGTACTGAAACTGTAGGTGTTTGTGTATTACAACTTTTATTTCTTTAAAACTTTTAAAATTTTATTTCTAATTGACAAACAATAATTATATATATTTATAGGATATAATATGTTTTGTTGTATGTATACTTTGCAGAATGATAAAATCAGGCTAATTAACACATCTGTCTTCTCATATACTTAGCATTTATTTGTGATGTGAATGAACTCCACTCTTTTAGCAAATTTGAAATATACATCACTATCACCTATAGTCACTGTGCTGTGTAATAGATCATGAGAACTTATTTATCCTGCCTGATGTTGGAAAATGCTGAACAAAGTTAACTTAGCCGGGAACACCGTGTTAGTGAAATAAAAGGGTTTATTGGGGTGCCATGTGGGAAAGGGTAGGGAAAGGAAGGAAGGGGAAAAGGGTGAGGAATGGGAAAGGGGGAGGACAGGAAGGAAAAAAGGGGAGAAGGGCCGTTTTCAGTCTGGAGTGGGCTTAAATAGCGGACTGGTGGTCAGGGAGACCCCTGGAGCAAGTGTCTCCATAGACTGCCAGAGGTCAGGAGGAAGTGGCGAGGGCACCTGCTGGCCAGGCTAATGCACCTGGGAAATGTAGTCTTTTCACAAAGTACCTGGGGAGGTGTGGCCTTCTACCTGGGAGGAGCAGCCTCCCTGCCCGGAATACAACACCTGATACTTTGTACCCCTTTAAACCAATATATTCCCTTCCCTGGTCCACTGCAAATCCCCACCCCACAGATGTAACTAACAGCCTCTCTAACCCAGGGTTTTGTCAAGTCCCAGATGTCTGGTGCAAAAGAGGAAGCAGATACCATCTCAATTTAGATTCCTCAGGATAGAGAACATCCATTTTAGTTCCTTTCTGTTTGTTTTGTTTTGTCTTTTTAACTAGGGATTGAACTTGGCTGTGGGTGTGAGGGAAGATGCTTTACCACAGAGCTACATTCCCAGTCCTTTTTTTTTTAATTTTTATTTTGAGACAGGGTCTTGCTGAGTTGCCTAGGGCTTTGCTAAATTGCTGAGGCTGGCCTCAAACTTATGATCCTCCTGTCTCAGCTTCCCATGTTGCTGGAATTACAGGTGTGTGCCACTGAACCTAGCCCTCTGGTTTCTTGAGACAACCTTCTCATGTGTCTAACTTCTTTTGATCCACATATTTTTGATGTTTATTCATGTTGCCACATGGAGTACGTGCTGGTTTTCACTGCTTTGTAGTGTCTCCTTACATGACTGAGCCATAATTTATTGACCCATGATGATGTCAGTGGGCATCACTGAATATTATTGTAACAAAATTCTTATGCATTTTCTGTGAATATATGGACTCATAACATTTTTCCAAAATGGTTTCATAATTTTTTATTTCTATATAAAAATTTATAAAATGCATTCCTCCAGTATGTGAGAGGTCCAGTTCATCCACATACTCACTGATACGTGACATTGAACATAATCACATCTTAGCTACTGATGTTTTCCCCAAATCTGCTTATTGAATGGCTTTGCATATCATAATGCAAAGTTGCATTCCTACCTGTGCATTTGCATTGATTTTGCTCTTCACCTCAGGTCCTAAATTCAGTGAAGCACAAAGACTGATAATTCTATTTCTAAACATTTTTCTAATATTGCCAACTTCTGGACTAAACAAATGCCATTTTTCCTTCAGTCAACTGCAGTAACTTTTTAACTCATCTCCCTATTTTTGCTTCCTCCAATCCATTCTTCATACAACAGCCAATGAATATTTTTCAGATGCAAATTGAACACTTTTACATCCCTGTTTAAAAAGCTTTATGTAAATGTTCTATTATTATAATATTTTCAAGATGTATTCCTATTTTAGATGAAGAACAATCCATTATATAGATACACCATATTTTCTTTCTTCATCTATAGTCATTTGTGTCATACTCCTGGTCTATTGTAAATAAAGCTGCAATGAACATTTGGGTACATTATGCAAAATGAAGAAATCCAGACACCAAAGGCCATGTGTTGTAGGATTCCACTTAGAGGAACAGGCAAATCTAGAGAGGCATATCTGTGTTTTGGGGCATAGACAAGGAGGAATGGAGAGTAACTGCTTAATGGCTGTGAGATTTCCATTCAAAATATTTTTTAAAAATTCTAGAATTACATAGTAGTGATAGTTTTGCAACATTGTGAATTCCCTGAGTGTCACTGAACTATACACCTAAAAGTATATTTTATTACAATAAAAAACCATACAGTAGTTATTGCATAAATCCGTACACATACTAAAAACCTTTAAACTGCATATTTTACATATGAGTTTTATGATGTTACCTATTTATACATCTATTTATAAAAATCCCTACATATAATTTCTATTTTATTTCAACTACATTCTAATGATCCCATCCTGTATAATTTGACTTCTTTTGTAGTATCATTCTTATGTGGAGTTGTTCTCCTCAGACTAACTTCCAGCCTTTTAACCTGCTTTTAGTTTCTATAACACTGCATTTTCCTTACCTTGGGTCCTCTCCTTCTGCCATTCCCTCCTCCTGGAATATGACGTCTTCTGACTTTTCCCTCTGGCTGATGCCTTCTCATCTGTGACTTTCACTGTAAATGTTGTCACTGTGGCCAGACCTCCTCTCACTCTGTACAAACAGAGCTCAAGTCCTGCCCCTGCACTCACACGCTCAGCCGCTCTACCATGACTCTACTGCATCACCTTAACACCTCATTCCCAGTGTGTAATAACATACTGGTGTGTTTGCCTATTTAACATCAGTGTTTCCTCCACTAGCGTAAGAGTGGAGATTCCGCCTGCTTTATTCACTACCAACAGCATCTAGCACATAGTCAGCATGTACGAAATATTTGTCAAAAAAATTAAAATTCCTAATTTATGCCTCTCAGAGTTCAACACTGAAAGGCAACATTTCCACAGATGCTCTAAATAAAGCATCTCCAAACACTTATAAGGAGAATTTTTATGATGCCTAACCTACACAGGACTCCAACAAGTATTTCTTGAATAGTCAATCCTGGAAGCACCATCTGAGTGTTTAAGAGTCTTAAATGCAAACAATTTCTTATGTGAAGAATAATTTGATTTATTTTATTCTTGACACTTGAAAATTTTATTCTTTAACACCAATATTATCATTAACATATATAATGACTGTGTTTTCAGTCTACTTCAAGAGCCACATAGCCAAGTTTTTAAACCACTTAAATTACAGAGATATAGTGATTTTTACTTTTTGATACTTTCAATTAAACTAGTCAGAAGAGCAGTCAAATAGAAGGACAAAAGGATTACAATCAACCTCAGCCACCTTCTTGGTGCATAGCAAATCCCTTAGTCTTTCTGTGACTCACTTTATTCTATTAAATTCAGGGACCGGAGCTACACATATGCCTCTATGAGTTCCCTGCTCTGTGGTCCTTTCTATACAGAAATCGCTTCTACAACTCTGCTGACTTCAGCCATTTCTGTCACATATGTAAAAGTGAATTTAAAAGTAGGCCACCAGAGCAGAGTTTAATTCTAATGGAAGTTATACTTCTTTTCTTTATAAAACTCCTTATTTATTACTGGTTTAGATTATTTTTAAAAAGTCACATATCAAATCCAAATTATATCTTAATATTGAAGCACTCTTTGCCATTTCATTTTACAAGGGCATACAGTTCAAATTGAACCTGGGAATTTATACATATTGGTAGTTAATGGAACCTTGTAAATTGCAGACTTTATATCTTTGTACTCCGACTCAGAGATTTTGTGTCAAGAAATAAGACTATATAATATGTCAAGATTTGGGAAAATATATGCCAAAGTGTAATGGTTTAGTTGGAAACACAGCTGCTGAAAAAGAGGGCAGGAAAATTATAGGGTATAAAAAATACATTTAATGTGTTTGGGATAGCTCTAAAGATACCCATATAATCTGTCGATTCTTTTACTGTGGGAATGAGAGGTAAGTTTAAGATGAAGCAGACCAGGAATATTCGGTTGTGTTATCTTCTTTATCTTGAGAGCTATGTAATGGCAAAATAAAGAAAAGATATAAGAGGTTGCTGGAAGTTGTTGCCACCTGAAGCGATTGCCGCTTGGAGCAATGACGCCACGGGAACAAGTTCAGAGGCAGACTGGAAACAAACAGGCTTTTTATTTTGTTAACTTCTCCGGCTCTGACAACAACTCTAACACACACCACACACACCACTCAAAAACCAACAACCAAATGGCGCTGACCCGCTCCGATCTCAGCTCAAGTCTCGTGAGATCTTGGGCCAAGTTCTGCGAGATCTCGGGCCAAGTCCCATGAGACCTCGGAAGGCGGAAATGCTCAAACTTCTCCATGGCCCGCAGCCAACCGCAATCTCATCCATCGCCCCAAACAGGGCTCCTGCAGGAAGTGACAAAAAATATGAATAAGTTATCCCCAATCAATGAAAAAGCCAGATAAAAGGCATGAGAAAAGATACATAGGTGCAATTTTTTTCTATATAGAATTTTTTTTCCCTTCTCTAATCATTAGTATTCTAGCCATTTGTTACTGTTCAGATCTAGAATATTCCCCAAAGCCTCAGGTGTTGAAAGCTTGATACCCAGTGCAACTTTGTTAAGAGGTATGGCTTCTAGCAAATAATTGGATCATAAGGGCTCTGATTTCATTAACAGATTCAGCCATTTCTGGGTTTTTAGTTGAAGGCATTATTGGGAGTGGTTGAAACTGTAGGAAGTGGGGCCCCATTGGAAAAATTGGGTCACTGCAGGTGGCACTGAAAGGGTGTATCTTCCTTGTGTGTGTGAACCCTTAATCTCTGGCTCATTATTTTTCTCTGCTTTCTGGCTGCCATAGGTGACCAGCATTGTTCTACTACACCCTTCTGCAATGAAATCTGGCCTCACCACAGGCCCAGAAACAATAGAGATGGCTAGCCATGAACTGAATCCTCTGAAACTGTGAACCAAAGTGACCTTTTCTCCTTTATGTTAATTTTCCCAGGGATTTTGTCATGGCATTGAAAAGCTAACATATCACTGTACTTCTTTCAGAAGCCTTTTTGATTATCTCAGTCAGAAGAATTACTCTCTTCTACAAACAACAGTGCTTGTGTAAATATGGGAAGTCAAGTACAGATTTACCAACCAACTATTTCATGTTTGTGAGACATTTCTCTCATGTGGCTGTAAACTCTCTGAGGACAGAGTTGGCTTTACAGTTCCCTTGCATGTTCATGCACAGTAGTAGCTACACACTGTGAAGATGAAAACTTACTGTTTAAAGTGAGGTTAATTTGATTCCTCTGATCTAGAGATTGGCACCTATTCTGTATTCCAGAACAGGTTACAAAAATTAGTCATCGGCACAGCTGTTTTCTAAATGGCACTTAGATGTACCTTTACATAAGAAACACTTATCCATTTCTAAATCTTATCATATAAACTGAAGCATTGAGTTTGGAATGCATATGAAGTAATGATGGACAACATCTGTGGATACTCCCTCATTCTGTTTCCTATTCTTAGAAAGGAAGTAGAATTGATTAATTGGGTGAATTCCACGGGATGGGCGTATGAGGGATGAAAGTGGGAAGTTGAACAAAATAAAACCTGTCTACTGAGTCCTGGAGGAAACTGAAAAAAGAAACCAGTATTTTCTATCAAGAGGTACCCAGCACTCACCTACTTTTCCACAAAGAAGAACCAAGTAATAAGTTTATAGCTGCATTTTGAGTTAAGTGGGAGAATATTGGAAATCAGCAAGAAAGAAACTAAAGCCTTTAGTAAGATTCAGAGACCTTGGATACCAATAAAGTAAAAATAAAATAAAAATACTCGCATTTGATACCACAGCTCCACAGCCAGAAGAGAAGATAACTTTGCTCTACAAAGTAAAGGGGAAAGAGAATTCTAGAAAACACTATCAGCTTAAGTGCTGTCAATCCCAGCTGCTGAAATGTTTCACAGATCAGACGTCATAGGCTTGTGGCCCACTGAGATAAGGAACCTAAAATTCACACTGTTAAACTTTCTGTGGAAACAGATCTCACACCATCTCCCAGCAATCCCCAGACTGGTATAGTCAGGAGTCATTTTGAGAAGAGACCTATCATCTGAATTTGAATTGCTCTAGGGGTCAGAAACCCCTTCATGTTCCCATCTCTGGGACTCCAAAGACAATCTACTGTATGGACTTGGTGGGTAGCTGCATCAAAAACCCAACTTGACCGAGCAGAGTGACAGTGACCTAAGATGGCCTGCACTGTCAGAGATGGGTGTAGTAACAAAGGAAGATAAAAGGGACTACTCCCCAAAACCAGAATAGGGCACTTTTTCTTGAGACTTATAGTGTGGCCAGCCATGTGCAGACTCACACTAGTGCCAGGACTAAAGGTAGGCACCATGCAGTTCCTGCTGCCCCTCCCACCTGTGCCATTAACACATGCCTGTTACTGACAAGACAGGAGGGAACTACAGGGTTCCCATTGTAGTCTTGCCCATTGGGACATGTTGATGTAGCAAAAGAAATGCCCCTGTTCCCACTGCCACCTCACCTCCCACAGTTTGTGGACTTCCAAATGCTTTCAGAACTGGGTATGTGACAAAAAGCAGATTACCACTACTGCCTGTCCCATGTAGCATCTGGGCTAATAACAGACTGGTCAGAGGACACTCGTTTCAGGTACCTCTCCTCTCCTGGAGCTACCAGTGCCAGAGGTCCTTGCTAGTAGCAGAGTTTCTGTCAGTAGCACCCTAGCAAATCCCCAACACCAGATAAGTACCACCACTCCCACTGGAGAAGACACGAGGTGAGTAACTCATACCCACCGTTGTCTAGACCATACCTGCCTAAACTATAGAGGGCCTCCACTGTTTCATGGGCCCCAGAGACAGGAGGGGTCTCTCTGACTCTACCAGGGTATGCACTGTGCCCCAAATCATTAATCAGCCAAAAAAGTTAGAATAAGGCTACATCACAGTGCCCAAATAGAAATAAGGCCAAAAACTGCATAACAAAGCAACACACCAGGACACATCTTCAGAAAAAGACCTCTTACTAAGGAGACCACCCCATGAAAGTAGTAGAGATATCTGAGCAATCAGAGCTACATCTAAAGGTAAATGAAATACATAAAAACACAAACTCAAAAGAAATCAGAACGGATAAAATGCCTTATAAAGGATTTAAAATTATGATTATTAAAAAAAACCCATAAGATCCAAAAGAACAGAGGTAAATAAATGATATTAGGAAAACAATGTTAGATATGACTGAGAAACTCAGCAAAGAAAGATTTTGAAGAACCTAACAGATATGTTGGAAGTAAAGAGCTCAGTAAGTCAAACAAAATATATAGTTGAAAGCCCAACAACAGAGTAGGAAAAAAAAAAAAAATTAAAACAGACTAGTGGGAAAAAATGTTTGAATTTAAAGACAGGTCTCTTCAACTATTCCACTCAGACCAAAAGAGAGAGAAAGAGAAAAGAAAAAATAAATAAAAGAATAAAAGAAAAGAGTATTCATAGCCTATGGGATATCATTAAATGAAAAAACTTCTAAATGTGAGAATAAAAATTTAAGGCCATAGAATAGCCAAACTGTCAAAAGAAAAAGACAAATTTTAAAATCTGCAAATAAAAAATGCCACATTACATTTAAGGGAATCTTCATCAGACTAACAGTGGATTTCTCAGCAGAAACTCTATAGGCAAGGAGGAAATTCAATAATATATTCCAAGTCCAGAAAGAAAATAACTATCATCCCAAAATATTATGCCCAGCAAAGCTATCCTTCAAACATAAGGACAGAATCCATCCAAGAAAAGCAAAGACTGAGGGAATTTATAAACACCAGACTTGACTGACAAAAGGTGCTTAAGGGAGTCCTGCACCCAGAAGCAAAAGAAAGATAATTGCCATTATAAAAGAATTTTAAAATATAAATCCCACTAGAAGAATCAGATACACATGAGAATACAGAAATGAATATTCAAAACATAAGGGGAAAAATCACAGAAGTCCTTACCTATTAACTTTGAGTGTAAATGGACTGAATTATCCATTAAAAGATACAGACTGACTGAATGAGATCCAGCAACATTTATACTGTCTATAACAAACTCACCTCAACAGTAAAGTGACAGGATAAAATAGAAAATGATTCTCCAAGCAAATGGAAATCTAAAGCAATCAGGGATAGTTATATTTATATCTGACAAAATAGACTTTAAAACAGTAAATGAACAGAGACAAAGAAGGTTCACTATATAATAAAGAGATTCATGCAACAAGATATTGTGACTGCAAACCTTTATGCACCCGGTGTTGGAGCAATCAGTTTTGTAAAAATAAATCTATTAGACTCAAAGGGAGATTGAGGGCCCAAAGCAATAAAGAAGGAATTCAATATCTTACTCTCATCAATAAACATTGAAAGTATCAGAAAAAAAAAAAAGAAAAAAAGAAACAGTCTGTCGATCAAATGAACTTAACACATTTACAGAACATTTCACCTAAGAACTACAGAACACACATTTTTTCATTCTTTTCATCAACCTGTGGAACTTTCTTTGGAATAGGCCACATTACTAAACCACAAAACAAGTTTTAAACTCAAAATTGGAAATCACACCCTATACTTTTTCTGATAAAAATGGAATGAACTAAAATAAGAAACAAAAGAAGTTTTGGAAGTTACACAAACGCATGGAGAATGAACCACACACTTTTAAACAATAGGTGGGTCAATAAAGAAATCAGATGGGGAATTTAAAACTTTCTTGAATGAATGAAAATGGAAACACAACGTGACAAAATTCAAAGTACTACTAAGATGGAAACTTATAGCAATAAATTTCTATATCAAAAAAAACTAGAAAGATTTCAAATAATCAACTTCTGATGCATCTCGAGGGCTTAGAAAAGCAAGAGCAAATTAAACCCAAATTCAGTAGAAAGTCAGGCTATGGTTTTGCACTTGCCCAGCATAAAATAGACCCTGACTTCAATTTGCAATAAACCTCCCACTCCAACACATACATTAATAACAACAGATGAACAATGGTCACAGCAGAAATAAGTGAAATGGAAGCTAAAACAATACAAAAGATCAGTGGAATAAGGATTTGGTTCTTTAAGAAAATAATAAAACTGACAAAACTTTAGACAAGAAAATGAGAGAATCAAAATAAATAAAACATTAAAATAGGAGACAGTACAACCAATAATGCAGACATACAAAGGATCATTAAAGATTATTATGAAAAACTGCATGTTAATGATTTAGAAAACCTTGAAGAAATGTACAACTTTTGAACACCTATGACCTACCAAAATTGAACCATGATGACAAGATTTAAAATAAAAGTGAATGGACAAATAACAAGTAATTAGATTAAATCGTTAATAAAATATATTCCTAAAAAGAAAATACATGAGTAAATGGCTTTACTGCTGAATCTTACTATGAACTAAAACATCAATTCTTCTCAAATCATTGCATAGAATTGGATAGGAACTCAGTATATGATGCCAATGTTACCATTACCAAAAACAGACAAGAACATACATTCAAAGGAAAAAAATTATAGATTAATATCCATAATGAAAAGAGATGGATAATCTCTCAACAAAATACCATCAAATTGAATTCCACAGTGCGACAAATATATCATTCACCATGATCAAGTTGGTTTCATTCCAAGGATGCAAGAATGGTTTAACATATACAAATAAATAAACATAAGACATCATATCAACAGAGTGAAACAGAAATCATATGATCATCTCAAAATACACACAGAAAAGCATTTGATAAAATTCAACACACATTATAAAAATTGGTATAGAAGGATACAAATTGTGTATACAAATTGGGCATATAAGGATAAGCCAAAACATAATAAGGGCTTTTTTTAGATAAATCCACAGCCAGCATCATACTGAATGGGGAAAACTGAAAGCATTTCTTTTTTGTATCGTTGGTTGTTGTTGTTCTTTTTAGTTATACATGACAGTAGAATGTATTTTGACATATCATACATACATGGAGTATAAATTCCCATTTTTATAGTTGTACATGATGTGAAGTTACACTGGTCACGTATTCATATATGAACATAGAAAAGTTATGTCCAATTCATTCAACTGTCTTTCCCTTTCTCATACCTCCTCCCTCCCCGTGCCTTGTCCAACCCAGGAACCTCCACTCCTCTCTCCCCTGTGCCTATAGTGAGTCAGCATCCACATATCAGAGAGAAAATTTGGCCTTTGGTTTTATGGAATTGGCTTATTTCACTTAGCATGATAGTCTCTAGTTCCATCCATTTACTGGCACAGGCCATAATTTCATTCTTATTTATGACTGAGTAATATTCCATCGTGTATATGTACCATATTTTCTCTAGCCATTCATCTGTTGAAGAGTACCTAGGTCAGTTCCATAGCTTAGCTACTGTGAATTGAGATGTTGTAAAAATTGATATGGGTGCTATCACTATAATATGCTGATTTCAAGTCCTTTGGGTATAAACCAAGGAGTGGGATAACTGCTAAATATTGCTTCCGTTCCCAGTTTTCTGAGGAATCTCTACACTGCTTTCCAGAATGGTTGCAATAATTTACACTCCCACCAGCAATGTATGAGTGACCCTTTTGCCCCACATCCTTGCCAACATTTATTGTTACTTGTATTCTTGATAATTGCCATTCTGACTGCAGAATGAAATCTCACAGTGTAGTTTTAATTTGCATTTCTCTAGTTACTAGTGATGTTGAACATTTTTTCGTATATTTGTTGACTGATCATATTCTTCTTCTGTGAAGTGTCTGTTCAGTTCCTTTGCCTATTTAATGATTGGGATATTTGTTTTTGGTGTTAAGTTTTTTGAATTTTTTATAAATCCTGGAGATTAATGCTCTATCTGATGTTCAGGTGGCAAAGATTTCTCCCATTCTGTAGGCTCTCTCTTTGCATTGTTGATTATTTCCTTTGCTAAGAAGAAGTTTTTAGTTTGAGTCCATCCCATTTATTGATTCTTGACTTCATATCTTGTGCTTTACTAATCTTCTGGAGAAATTCAGTTCCTAAGCTGACATGATGGAGATTGGAGCTGACTTTTTATTCTAGTAGGCACAGTGTCTCTAGTCTAATGCCTAGGTCCTTGATCCACTTTTGAGTTTTATACAAGCTGAGAGATAGAGGTCTGATTTTATTTTGTTACATATGGATAGCCAGTTTTCCCAGCACCATTTGTTGAATAAGCTATCATTTCTTCAATGTAAGTTTTTGGCACCTTTGTCTAGTATGAGGTAACTGTATTTTTATGGGCTTGTCTCTGTGTCTTCTATTCTGTGCCATTAGTCTTCATGTCTGTTTTGGTGCCAGTACCATGCCATTTTTGTTACTATAGCTCTATAATATAATTTAATGTCTGGTATTTTGAAGCCTCCTGATTCACTTTTCTCACTGAGGATTGCTTTGACTTCTGGGCCTCTTATTTTTTTTCAAATAAATTTGAAGTGCCTGCTTTTTCTATTTCTACTAAGATTGTCATCAGAACCTTAATAGGAATTGCATGAAATCTGTATAGCGATTTTGGTAGTATGGCCATTTTGACAATATTAATCCTGACTATCCAAAAGCATGCTTAATCTTTCCATCTAAGGTCTTTTTCATTCTTTCTTTAGAGTTCTGTAGTTTTCACTGTAGAGGTGTTTCAGCTCTTTTGTTAGATTGACCCCCCAAATATTTTATATTTTTGAGGCTATTTTGAATGGTATACTTTTCCCAATTTCTCTTAACTCAAAGCATTTCTTATAAGATCAGGAACAAGACAGGGGTTTTATTTTCACGATTCTAAATTAGTACTGTACTAGAAACTTTAGCTAGAGAAATTAAACAAGAGAAAAATAAAAGTTGTGTGAGTAGGAACACAGGAAGTCAAATTATCTCTGCTTGTAGATGACATGATTCTACAGATAGGAAAACCTAAAGACTCTACCAAAAGACTAGTAGAACCTATTAAAAAAAATTAGGTGAAATAGAAGGATACAAAGTCAGTATATAAAAACTATTAGTTTTTCCATCCCTCAATAACAAATCTTCTGAGAAGGAAATCATAAAAGCAATTCCATTCACAGCAGCTACAAAAATAATTAAATAAAATGCCCAGGAATAAAGTTAACAAGGAATTAACATACTCTACAATGAAAATTACAAAACACTGGTGAAAGATATTCAAGTCAAAAAAATAATTCAATGAACTCCTTTGCTCTTGGAGGTGATTATTTTTATTTAAAAAGTCAGTACTACAAAGTTATCTACAGATTCAATGCAATCATCAAACCACGAATGACATTCTTCAAAAAATTACAAAAAACTATGGTAAAGGTCATATAAACCCTAAAAATCCTGAATAGCAAAATACTCACAAACACACATACATACAAAAAATAAAAATTAAAAAATTAAAAAATAAAAGCATCACAAGGCAAGATTTCAAAACATATTATAAAGTCACAGTAATCAAAACAGTATGGTATTGGTATAAAAATAAGCCTAAAATCAATGTGACAGAATAGATAACATGGAAATAAACCCACACATGTACAGCCAACTCATTCTCAACAAAGTCTCCACAATTATATATTGGAGAAAGAAAAAGCTCTTCAATAAATTGTGCTATGAAAACTTGGTAGTCACATGAAGAAGATTGAAACATGACCCCTATATTTTAACCTGTATGAAAATTAACTCAAAACAGATCAAACATCTAAATGTAAAATGGGAAATCATGAAACTACCAGAAAAAAAAAAAATAGAGAAAACAATTTAGAAAGTTGGTACAGGCAATGATTTTCTGTATGGAATCCCCCAAATCACAGAAAAACAAAAACCAAAAAATGTCAGAAATGTTTAAACTAAAAGCTTTCTTTACAGCAAAGGAAACAACAGTTTGGGGACCACCTACACAATGGGAGAAAACATTTTTCAACTACACATATGACAGAAGGTTAATATAAAGAACCTGTAAGGAGCCGGGCACGGTGGCGCACGCCTGTAATCCCAGCACTTTGGGAGGCTGAGGCAGGAGGATCGTGAGTTCAAAGCCAGCCTCAGCAATGGCGAGGCACTTAGCAACTCAATGAAACCCTGTCTCTAATAAAATACAAAAAGGGCTGGGGATGTGGCCCAGTGGTCGAATGCCCCTGAGTTCAATTCCTGGTACCAAAAAAAAAAAAAAAAAAAAAAAAAAAAGAACCTGTAAGGAACTAAAAAAATATAATAACAAAATTTAAAACCAGCAAATCAATTAAAAATGGCCAAATGACCAAATGATCTGAAGAGACACTTCTCAAAAGAATAAAAATGACATATACATGAAAACTATTCAATATCATTAATATTGGTAATGATAAATCAAATTAAGTTTAAATGCAAATCAAACTACAATTTATCTCACCCCAGTTAAAATGGTCATTATCGAGCCAGGCGCGGTGGCGCACGCCTGTAATCCCAGCACTTTGGGAGGCTGAGGCAGGAGGATCGCGAGTTCAAAGCCAGCCTCAGCAATGGCGAGGCACTTGGCAACTCAGTGAGACCCTGTCTCTAAATAAAATACAAAAAAGGGCTGGGGATGTGACCCAGTGGTCGAGTGCCCCTGAGTTCAATCCCCAGTACCACAAAAAAAAAAAAAAAAAAAAAAAAAAAATCTATGCCGGGCGCGGTGGCGCACGCCTGTAATCCCAGCACTTTGGGAGGCTGAGGCAGGAGGATCGCGAGTTCAAAGCCAGCCTCAGCAATGGCGAGGCACTTAGCAACTCAGTGAGACCCTGTCTCTAAATAAAATACAAAAAAGGTCTGGGGATGTGACCCAGTGGTCGAGTGCCCCTGAGTTCAATCCCCGGTACCACAAAAAAAAAAAAAAAAAAAAAAAAAAAAAAAATGGTCATTATCATAAAAACAAGAAATAAAAAATGCTAATGAGGACACTGAGAAAAATAAAATCATACAAATCATACACTATTATAGAGAATGCAAATTGGTTCAGCAATTATAGAGAAGGGTGTGGAAAATTCCACACCAATAAATTAAAAACATATTTCCCCCCAAAATTAAATGTACTATACCAAAGTCATATCTGGATGCCTATGTTCATTCTGACCTTATTCACAATTGCTAACATAAAAATTCAGCTCCAGTACCCATCAAATGATGAATGGATTAAGAAAATGTGGTATATCTACACAATGGTGTTTTATTAAACCATAAAGAATAATGAAAACCTTTTTTGCAAATGCAAAAACCATTTGCAGAAAAATAGATGGAATTAGAGGACATTATTTTAAGTGAAGTACACCAGAAACATCAACACAAGTACCACATGTTGCCTCTCATATTTGGAAGCCAAAAAATGTGGATCTAAAAGTAAATTAGTGATTACTAGAGATTTGGAGGTGTTGGGAAAAAAATGCAGGATTTGATCCATGCACACTTTATACATGCATGGAAATATAACATCTAACCCCATTAACATGTATAACAATACATGTTTATAAGATATAATAATAAGATTTTATTATGCAGGTATTAAAGCCATATAAACAGACTTTTTCTAGTTCAACCATGATAAAAGCTAAGATCTTTTTCCCATGTAGGCGGAAAGTAAAATTATATATAATATTTACATTTATATGTGTAGGCATGTATTGATTTCTATTGTATTTCACATGAAGCACATTACACCAACACTGTCATTTTTCTCTTGTAACACATTTAGGTGTTACTATTTTATATTTATTTATTTTTCCCCTGATATGCTAGGAATGGAACCCAGGGTCTTGAGCATGCTAGGCAAGCATGTTACCACTGAGCTACACCCCTACCCCTACTCCCATGTTTTACATAATGGGAAACTAGGCTCAAAGAAGTGTTTTCCTAATTTCATGCAAATAAATAGAAGCTGAACGAACCCTCTATGAGACCGTTCTATGAAATTTACTTTTCCACTTCTCCTTGCTATTGTTTACTCTTGCAACTAATTGTTTAAAATAACTGTGAGGAAAAAAGCCCTATGATTTCACATTTTTAGCTAGTGTAGTTATTGAAAAGTTAACACTTGCTGCATATAAATAGTTGATGCTGTTATGTTTTCCTCCAGCAGAAAAGCAATGAAGAAAAACTATACAATTTAATTTTACATTGAAGTAAAGGCTAATCACAGCAGCCTATAAAGTTATTCTCTGGAAAGTTGTTCTGTAAAACAAATGTTACTGATTTTAATTAGAGTACATGTATGCACAATTTCACATTTAATGCTGAAACGGGAAATTAAAGAATTCAATCTCATTGGTCTTAAGTCAATTCAGAATGAAAAACATCTCCTTACGTTGGAGTTTAAGCAATAAACACAGCTTTAAAGTTCAGTCTTTGAATTTTAAGCTAGTCATTTTTTTCCTTATGATTGGAAGATTCAGTTTTTAGCACAAGGTACCAACTATATGTACTCTACTTTTTGCCTGGAAAACAACGCAATTATGAAAACAACGTTTTGAGAGGGTCAAACTTAAAGGTAATAGAGGGAAAAGTGAAACTAACTCTCCAGAGATTTTCTTTGTAAAGATGTTATGAGTAATTTCAATTTCTCAATAGCTCTATCTTCTCATCTGTAATGCACAGTGCATTTACAATAATTCCTTTTCTCTTTGATAGCCTCTGCAGAAATCACTCCTGCTTAGCTTTCATCACCAATGGATTGGGTTACCTAGGAGATCTGCTTGTATTCAAATGAAATAAAATAAAATAGAATAGAAATATAATTAAAAGCTAAGTATTCCAATGGTCAGATCTCTCACATGGGGCATATGTTGGATGAATTGTTCTATTAAGAAACAGAAGAAAACTCAAGCCACTCTTTGCACAGAAACATTTAATTACTCTTAGGTAACCTGTAGAAGAAAGGGCACACTGCCCCAAAACTGTGATTCAGGCTTTTCTGTTGCTCACAAACCCATCCGTGTCTCTGTGAAGTTTGTATGCCTTGGTTGACAGGCAGGAACTAGTGACTGGGCAAGAGATAAGGAGGACTATAAATGGAGGGTAGCTTCAGGAGTTTTTATTCTATGTTTCCATAGCACAAGTTGAGCACAGAAAACAGGTTTTATAGCAATCTTTCTCTGAAGACCGTGGAATGTGAACCCCAGGATGAATGATTGAATAATGAAGGTATCTGTAGGACTGGAAATGAAACTGAGTTTAGAAACCATATGTCAAGTAGTCAATATGTCTATTAAAATGAAAGATCTAGGACAGAAATTAAAATCTGGCCCTCCCTTAAGCTTCTAACCTGCCCTCTCATATTCATGGAAGGCAGTGCTAATTAACCACACAACTATTTATCACTGAGGCCAAATGCTATGGTACACCCCTCTGCTGCAATCACAGCAATGGCTACTAGCTCGAGAATTGAACTGAGAGATACATAAAGCAAAGCAATTAAAATTGTAGGCTCCCTCCCACGTATTTACAACCCACAAATCCTTTAACCTAAGGGGACATACTGCTTATGGTTACAAAGCCAAGCTCTAGAGCCACACTTTTTTTCCCCCCATCTCATCTCAGTCACTGTGTGACTTTGCCATAATTACATATCTCTGCCTAAAACAGGGCAAAATAATCAATCTTATGTTGTGAAAATTGAATGAACCCACAACAGTGCCTGTCACATAGAAGAGGCAAACTACAGAATAGGGGCAGATCTGATGACCTTCTTTAGTCTTAGCCAGAAATAAACTCTCAAAGTGAAAAAGTGTCAAATAAGGACTTCATTGTCCTCCTCTTTTCCAACCTCTGCTTTCATCAATTGATTTTCACATACAATTCCTAACATGACTGGAGGTATTTTCTTAGATGATGTGAAGTTTGGTTCTGTGGTTAGACTATAGTACCCAGTTGTTGAATCTAATCTAGGTGTTTTTGTGAGGGTATATTATAGATGTGGCTAACATCTGTAATCAATTAACTGGGGAAGAAAAACGCTTGAGCCTGGTTTGCAGATGGTTCTGCCAAATACACAGGCACCATCTGAACGTGGATGGCTTAAGCAGTACATCCAGATAGTCACATTGCTCAAAAAGACAAATGGTCCAAGAATACACGTATGTGGCTTTGTGAGCTGTGGAAAGCAATTTGGTTGGATGGTCAGGTTCGGAAAAGAAACATGATTGGAAAATTGGTGACAAAGAGGTCTTGGGAAGATGAATGTGGATAGGATTCTCTAAATGACCAAAAGACATGAAGATGTCTGGTCCAATTATTTTTGAAGCTATTCTCCACCAGTACCATACAGTCTTGAAATACAATAGAATGTGTTTTCCTGCTTTATCCTAAAAACAACAAAAGAAAAATAAAACATGTCTTAGCTATTCTACTTCCTTTGTCTTTCCGCGGAAGGTATAATCCTCTATATAACAAAATTTTTACTCATATTTTGATAGGAACTGTGCCAAACTTCCTATCAATTTGGAAGAAACTGAAGTTTTGCAGCATTTCTATTTATTTAGATTTGATGCCTTTAATTAGTTTTGTAGCTTCCCACCTGTAGATTATATACATACTTTGTAAGAGTCATACCTAAGCATTTAGTTTTATTTTAGTTCTTCTTTAATGGTTTTTTAAAATTTCCCAATCTGATTGTTGATTGCTGGTATGTAAAAATGCAATTGATTTTCTTAAAATCAACATTGTGCTGTAGGATCTTGCTATAATGTGGGTTCCAGCCATAATCGCTATTAATTCCTAGAAGGTTTAATCTTTTTTATGCTTTGGGATTGCTATGTAGACAATACTGTCCTCTGTGAGTAAAGATAAATTTATATCTTCCTTCCCCATGTTCATAATGTATGTTTTCTTCTTGTGTCTTATCACATCATCTAGGATAATGCTGAATAATAGGAATGGTGAAAGAGACCATCCCTTATTGGTCTAGAACTTATAGGAAAGGGTCCAGACCATCCCTTCTTGTTTTAGAACTTAGAGGAAAGTGTCCAATTCACAATGAGTGTGACTTTAGATACAGGTTCTCTGTAGGTATTCCCTGTTGTCTTGAGAAAGTTGACTTCTGTAGTTTTCTGAGAATTTGTTCCTTTGTTCTAATTATGAGCAGGCTTTCAGCTTTTCCTAAGTACTTTTTCTTCATTGGTGTGATCTCGATCGATCTCTCTCTCTCTCTCTCTCTCTCTCTCTCTCTCTCTCCCCCCCCCTCCCTCTCTTAGTCTGTTGGTGTGATGAATTACAACCACTAATTTTTGTGAACCAGCCTTGCATGCCTGGAATAAATCCCACATGGTTTTGGTATATATCTTTTTTTATACACTATTAGGTTCAATTTGCCTAAGGATCCTCATTTTTTTGAAGATTTTTACGTCTATGTTCATGACAGATACTGGTCTGGAGTATTCTTACAGTGTCTTTGTCTAGTTTTGATAATAGGGTAATGCTGGTCACACAGAATGAGTTAGTAAGCATTCCCTCTACTTCTTTTCTCTGTAAGAGATTACTTTCTCAAAATAGCTAATAAATATAAGCCTTTTGAGATGACCTATTTTTCCTTGTTTGAATTTTGTGGCTAATTACTGACATAATTAGAATAATAAGTACCAAGTTTGCACCTGTTTACTATTTTGTTTGTTCTGTTTCTTCTTCCCCTCATCCTCTATTAATTTCTGCTTCTCTGGTTATAAATAGTCGTTTTTTATGGTTGCATTTTATTACTCTTTTGAATTGAATTCTGCAATTCAATTTTATTTCTGTTTTTAGAAGTTTAATTTGTTGACCTAGAGTAGCTAATATACATTTTAAACTTACATAAATCCATCTTCAGATAACACAATGATGCCTTACATGTAGCCTAGGTACCTTATAATAAAAAGTCCAATTCCTCCCTCCAGCTGGAAAGGCTGTCCTTCATGTCACTTAAGCTTATTCCGTAATAACCAATATATACATATAGGAAATTTTTAAAAAATATTTTATCCTAATTTATTCTTTCTCCAACACTTACCCTGTTTTGTAGACCTTGTTTTCTGCCTTATATTATTTTTCTTCCACCTGAAGCAATAATACTAGCATTTCTTGCAAATAAATTCTGGTGATAAGGGCTGGGGTTGTGGCTCAGCAGTACAGCACTCGCCTAGCACTTGCATGGCCCAGGTTCAATTCTCAGCACCATGTAAAAGTAAAGGCATCATGTATAACTAAAACAAATAAATAAATAAATTCTGTTGATAATGAATTCTTTAGGGGTGTGCAAGAGAGAAAGAGAGAGTGAAGGAAAGAAAGTGAGGGGGAAAATGCTAGATAACTTTATTGTCTTTCCTTTTTAAGAATAACTTTTCCTAAGCCGGGCGCGGTGGCGCACGCCTGTAATCCCAGCACTTTGGGAGGCTGAGGCAGGAGGATCGCGAGTTCAAAGCCAGCCTCAGCAATGGCGAAGCACTTAGCAACTCAGTGAGACCCTGTCTCTAATAAAATACAAAAAAGGGCTGGGGATGTGGCCCAGTGGTCGAGTGCCCCTGAGTTCAATCCCCGGTACCACAAAAAAAAAAAAAAAAAGAATAACTTTTCCTGAATATAGAAGTGTAGTTTTGTATGTGTGTAGTATTTATACAGCTACTTTGAGTATCCTGGATTTGTGGCTTGATATCTATAGTTAATTTTGTAAAGTTCTTGTCCATTTTTAACTCAAATATTTCTTCTGCTTGATATTCCCTTTCCCCCACTGTTTTATTTGTGTATTACACTTCTTGAAATTCTCCCACAAGTCTTGGGAAATTCCTATTCAAATAATTGCAAGATCACGGATTCTGGTCTCTAGTGTATCCAGTCTACTTATAAGCATATCAAAGCCATTGTTTATTTATATTTCAGATTTAATTTTTTTTCAATCATTGATTCTTTATAAGAAAGTCTCTCTCTCTGCCCCCATTACCTAAATGTTTTTACAGGTTATCTGACATTTTAAAATCAAGACTTTGAACATATTCATCAAAAATTCCTTGCCTGGTATTTTGCAAGTTCATAAACTTTTTAAGTTTAGTTCTGATAGTGTCTCTATTCATACTGTGATTTTGTTCTGTTTTTATTTTTTTTGTGTGTGGCATGCTTTGCAATTTTTTGTTAAAATTCAGACATTTTATTGGGTAAGAAAAACTGAGGAAAATAGACTTTTTTTTATGAGTACTTATGATAATTTGGCTTGAAGTTGGGCTGTGTTTACTGTTTTATGTGGCTCCAAGTGCTAGAGGTTTTAAATTCTTCTGATATCTTTATTTTTATCTCTGCCATTGACTTTGGACTTCTAAGAGCTTGACCTCAGTGAGCTGCAACCACCTAACCCTGGAACCCTACTGAGGGGAAGAGTGAAGGTGGGACACAATCTAAAATCTATGAGTACATTTTGGTCTTTCAGGAGGTCCGAGACTCAGAACTGTGAACTTTACCAGCGTTTCACCAGTGGGAGAGTGCCCCTTACCCTCACTCTCCTCCGGTTTGGTAAGACAGGAATTCTAGAGGGGGTCTTAGTGGGTGGAATGCCTTTCCCCATCTGGAAAATGTTATGGAGAATTCTCCTGGAATTTTCAAATAGGACCATTTTCTCCTTTTCCCTCTCAGAACCAGGAAAGTATCTTTCTCAGATCTTCACCATGAGAATCTAGTGGGGTTCACAGATGTATAAAAGCCCCAAAGACTACAGCCCCTGCAGTTTCTCACAACCCTTATACCACAGTCAGTTTCCAGCATTTAATCAAAATTATGATGTAAGTGCTCCTAACAGGTTTTTAATCTAGAGGCTTTTTTTCCAGATAAGTGAGTGCTTGTTATCCCTCTCTGGATTTGGGTTTACTCTGAAAACTCAATTTTCCCATCTAAGGAAAGTCATTAATTTTTTATTGTTTCTGCTGTTTTAATTTTAATTTTTTTTTAATTTTAACATTGGCTGTGACAATGCCCAAGATCTTTATATGTTGCAGCCAAAACTGGAATTCTCCTAGCTTTACTTTTATATCAGTAAATGAATGACACTACTAGGCAACACATAAATACCTTCCTAAAACTAGCAAGAGCAGAGCTGTTAACTACTTTTATATTTCAAGTGACAAGAGAAAGAAGAGCTCTCAGAGAAAAAGGATTTTTTTTGGCAGGGGTTGGGGCAAGGGGAATTGAACTCAAGGGCACTCAACCACTGAGCCACATCCCCAGCCCTATTTTGTATTTTATTTAGAGAAAAGGGTCTCACTGAGTTGCTTAGCACCTCCCTTTTGCTGAGGCTGGCTTTTGAACTAAAGATCCTCATGCCTCAGTCTCCCAGCCGCTGTGTTTACAGGCATGCACCACCGTGACCAGCTTAAAAAATGTTTTATGGTGAATTGTCTCTTGACAGGAGGCATGACCTTCCAAGGAGAATGAAGCCAAGTGATGCCTCAGCTCAAGGAAGTGAGTAAATAAAAACTCAGGTGTCACCGATTTCTTTGTTCTGGTCTACTGTGGCTCCCCATTCATCACCTTACAGGCAGATGGCAGGCTGGAGAAAATCAGAGGAAGGTGTGGGCTTCCAGGTTGATAACAGTGTTAGCAATCATCCAGGAGCAGAGGAAGGTGGAAACAGCACCAGGGAAGGAAAAGCCTGGCTACTCTGGGGAAATTTCCAGAACAAAATAATCTGAGTTTAAGAATATTCATTTATGGCTAGTAAATTTTCAGTTTTTAAGTAGAGATAAATGAGATCAGAAAAGGCATGGAGTACCCTTGGGAGCAGAAACATGCCCAATTTCTTCCACCTGTTGGCTCTTTCGCCTCTACTTAAAATGCACTCACAAATGCCCTGCTGGAGCTTTTATTTGTTATCTGTAGTTTAGTTCAGATTCCATTTTTTATTCTAACTTTTTTTTTCCCCATCAAAATTAGTCTCTCTGAAGCACATTTTTATTTTCTCCCATTACATTCCATCAGGTGTTATTACATTTGAAGAATTATTTTTTTCATTCATTTATATATTAAAAATATTAGCTTATCAGGATTAAAACATGGAAAAATAAATACACATGGATATTAGTAATAATTTGGTGTGGATAAAATTGCCAAAATAAATAATGACCAAGTCTCAAAAGGCTAGGCCAGGTGTACTGAACTAAGTAGTTTGATTTTTTTCTGAATTCTCTTAAGTGCATCTGAAATAAGTAACTGAATGTATTTACAACTAATTTTACATCTAATCTTACCTAGTAGGTTGAGACTAGGTTATTTTATGCTAATCTTTAAATTCCACAAAACACTATACATGTTGGTTAATCAGTGTTCAATGATTTGTTTCTAAGTGAAAAGAAAACTGTGGCTTGGAAAGCTAAATAGGCTGTTCCTGGTGATGTAACTGGAGTTGCACAGACTCTATCCTTATTCCTAGTCTAGAGTTCTGTACTACAACACAGTGAAATTTCCCCTTTCTCTTTATATATCTTTGCTCCGTTCATATTCATGGTATCAACTAGTATAATTTCACAGTACAATGCTTAACACCTGCTTTCTGCTAAACTATGCATATTAGTATATTTTCTCTGCCAAATGAGTTACGAGTGATTAAGAAAGTTACAGAAATAAGCTTTCTGTATGAAAGGAACAAAGCATTAGTTTTTCCTATTTACACTCTGAATGTTCTGAAACATTTCATCTAGCTACACATTTATGAAAGAAGAGACCATATAAATTAACCCAAAAATGAACAATAAAAATTGGAATGTTGTTTGATAATCTAAAGGAAGAATAAATTTTAAATAAGTAAAATTATATTTAATACTGCTTAGATATTTTGTATTTGGAACTTTTGTAATTTTGCTTTCTGAAGTATAATTTGAACATTTTAGATCAGAAGTTTCCTGTTTCAGTGGCCATGAGTATCTCAGTCATCTTTTCATAATGCCTCTAAACCAAAAGAGCTTAGTCCTATTTTCTAAGCACTTAGGTTCAAAAAACTTACATATTTATTTCCTAACAAATTAGCAGCCATTTGATTAAAAATACATTTGAAATAAGTGACCACAATTAAACATCACTACTCAACAAAGGTGTGCATGTGCCTGTTTAAGCACTGAACGACTTGTCAAACCTCCCCAGAAGCTTGGCCACACCACTTTCATTTCCTGTTTGACAGCACCAACAGAACCTTGGCTTTGAAAAGATACAACATAATTGAAGCATATGCAGTACAATTGAATGTGACTGGATTGCTCAGAACTTGACATTCACTTTGTGTCATCAAATATATAGTATCACTATGCTTTTCATGAAAATTTAACATATCCTTTAGTGCTCTCGTGAGCTCACCATGGTGCCCTGGGGAATCCTGTTACGTATTTGGGAAGCATAGGTTGGAATTATTGCTGTGAAAAACAAAACCGATTTGTTTTTCTCAAATTCCCTAGAGGTTGGGAATAGCTTCTAAAGTACTAAATCCATAAACTTGACATTCATGCATAATTTTCCCATGTGGAAAACAACCTTGATTACCAGGTGATAAAGTATCAATGTCCCCAGGCCAGAACTATGGAGAAATAAATGCTTCCTGTTTTATGTTCTGTCAGTAACTCACTGTGAATATTTGGGGAACATCATTGATCCTTCTTATACCTCAAACTTATTTATTGGCAAGATGGTGAAAATTATTCCTGCTACCCACCAAAATCATCCTAGTGTTAAAAAGTAAAATGCTAGTGAATGTACATTAGATAAAAAGATATACAGGTGAAATATTTTGCCCCCAATTTACAAATCAATATAAAGGAAGTTATAAATTGATAACAAATCTACTTAAGCTAAGGAATATACTTCCATTGTGGTTTCCTTGTCCAGATTTTCAAGAGGAGAATTTTATGTATCATAATAAAAAATCTAGCTTACCCCTACCATTGTTCAATTTCCCTATGCAATTTTAGAATGCATTTTAGTGACTCTTTAAATTCCATATATAAATGCATATTCATTATAAAATTTAAAATCCAGATGAATAAAACCTCTCTCATATTCGTTTTCAATATCATCCACATGAATGATATGATTGTTAGCAACTTAATGTACATATTTCTGGATATTTTAATGCACGAAAATAATAAATGCATATTTAAATATACAATGTCATTTCATGTATTTTATATGAAAATATTTGATTGTAGGCACTAAACTTTTTTTCCCTACATTTAACCATGTTAGAGATGATACAGACTTACTTCAATCATTTATCACTTACTGGTACTCTACTTTGTCTTGGGCTGTGTCTTATGTCTCTCCAGACCCCATCTCTACTTTTCTTGCTCTGTGCTCCTGGAAACTGAGCTGAAGGGACTGCATGGAAGAGCTCACAATCCTACCTTGCCCTCTGACTTCTGGTTGTGTTTAGCCAGTGGAGTAAGAGTGTACGCCATCACCCTTGTTGCCTTTAAGAACTTGCATACAAATCATTGCAAACAATGCTCTCATGCTAATATGCTCAGATACTTCATTTGAGTGTGCCACCTGTTTTCATCAGAGTTCTTGACTGATTACTATAACTTTAAGTCCTACTTTTGCATTCATAGCATTTTCATTGTTCGTTATTTCATAAAAAAGCTATATTAGCATCTTTAAACATCTTTTCTTTGTACACGGTGAGTACTCTTTTATTAACTGCATTCTTTTATGAATTAGAGGTAGAAGAACAGTTTTGGGGTCAAGAGAGTTTTGACTTAAATATTGATACATATTGCTAAAATCTTTTCTGGAAAGAGAGAGACAACTTATTCTTTCTCCGAAAGTGAAAGAGAATACATATTTCTCTGCCCCCTACTCATCAATGAATTTTTATAAATGTGTCTTAAGATATATAAAACATGACCATTTATATTGTTGTAATTTGTGTTTTACTGATAACTAATAAGAATCAAGTTGGTGTAATACGTTAATTAGCAATTTATGCCTCCTTTCTTAGTGGTGAGTTAACATTTTTGCCTTTTTCATGGGTGGAGGGAATGGGAGTTGGAGGAAGATGAGAAACACATGGAGTGGAACTGGGAGGTTCTGACCACCCCAGACCAGCCAGCCAGGGCCAGTTCAGGAGTTGACTGTAGACCCCCAGCAAGCCCAGTTCCCACAAACAGTCTGGCCCAGATCAGCAGAACCTCCTGGGTATGGTCTAGATTCATGATAAAACACCAATAAAGTTTACTGCTTTCAGCCCTAAATATGAGTGGTTTGTGAGGCAGGAATAAATCACTGATACAATCACTGAAACCACTTTTCAAACAATAATTTCTTCCTCTGATTAAACTCCCATCCTCAAAAATATCCCTGCTCAAGTCGTGACTGTTTCACTTCCCAACACTTCATACTACCAGGTCTGGAGAGGGAATAGGAATCCTCCTGGTCTTCTCTCTTTTTTTTTTTTTTTTAGAACACACAGCTCTAATAATGTTCCTTTTTCGTCCATGGAGACAACATATTTAAAGGTCATGTCATCCTCCTTCTTACAAACATCCATAGGTGCTTGGGGTTTTTCCCCCCTCCCCTGAACATTTTCTCTCACAATGTACTGCTGACATTACACCGTCACTACCCTGGATGATTTAAATGTTGACCTAGACAACTCACCCAATAGTCCCAGTACAATACAATGCAAGCCTTCCATGATCCCAGTTTCAAGCATGCTACTTTCTAATTACAACCTTTTTCTTAAGAGTTTATATTCCCTATAATCTCACCCCTAATAACCAGGACCTAAAATTTGTTGATCTTTTCATTTCTCATTGTTCCTCCCTTATTTTTTGTTTTTTTTCTGGACCTGATTTAAGTTTCTTGATGAACATTTGTAATCTCATGCATTTGTCTCCAACTTCCTTGGCACTTCCACAGCCTTGGTTCACTTGCTCTACTTCCTTTGTACATGTATAAGACCATGGAAAGTTGAGGTGAAAAACAATCTGGCGTTTTGTTTGTTTATTTGTATTGGCATTCATAATCATGTTTATTGCTTCTTGCGTATCACTGTTGCTGCTCAACCATGTCTTATATTTTTTCCCCATTCTCTGTTCTGACGTTCTTCTACCTTGTCTTCTCTTTGTCAACCTAGAGCATCTGTACTCTTAGCTGATGATGTCACTTCCTGTTTCACTGAAAAAGGAGTCAAAAGAGAGCCTCCAGAGCTGCTGCCACTATTTCAACCCACCTAATGGAACCTGTGACAATATACACATGTACACACACATATGCACACATATGTATGTATGTACATATTTTATGCATACATACTTACATATATTCTTTTGGTTTCACTACAAATAAACTGTCCACATTTCTATCAAAGACAACACCTTCAATGTTGTGGCAGATTCAATTCTCACTCATTTCCTGCAGTTCATAACTCCATGTATTTTCACCTCCCATCCATTTGTTATTTTCAGGCATGTGTGTCGTCTTTCACATCTTTGTTAAAACCTATGGCTTTTTTCTCTTACCAGAAAACAAACCAAAAGAGGCAAATCTGCTGCTCAAGTTTCTGCCCTTTCTACAAACTTGTGTATTTTTTACCTGTATAACAATGTTGAAAAGACTTGACTAAACTCATTAATTCTCATAGTTTTATTCATATGACCCCTTAAGCCCAGGCAGGTTTATTGTCCCTATCACTCTGCCAACACTTTTCTTTTCTTGGTACTAGGAAATTGAACTCTGGGGCATTTAATTACTGAGTTACATCACTATCTCCCTTTTTATTTTATTTTATTTTAAGACAGGGCCTTGCTAAGTTGCTGAGGCTGGTTTTAAATTTGAGATCCTCTTGCCTCAGCCTCCCAAGCCCCTGGGATTACAGATGTGTGCCATTGTACCCAGTTCTCTACCAATACTTTTAATACAAGGTAAGCAATGTCCTCTTTATTAGTAACTAGGATTGTCACTTATTAGTTTTCTTTGCTTAATTTCTCTGCAGTGTTTGCCTCTTCCATCCTTAGAACACATTTTTAACTTGCATTCGAGATGATCGACACTCTCCTGATTTCCTTGTATATTCTGAAATTTCATTTTTCTTTTTCCAATTTTATTTCCTATACTGTCCTAAAAATATTGAAATTTAGAGGGGCTCAGTCATTGAATTAATTGATTGATTGATTGATTAATTTTATTTATTTATTTTACTTACATGGACACACTCAACAAATATCATTCAGCCACGTATTTTTTTAAATTTATTTATTTTTTATTCTAAGATGTTATAAATGACAGCAGAATGCATTACATTTCATATTACACACATAGATCACTTTTTTTTACAAATCTCTGGTTGTATGCAAAGTATATTCACACCATTCGTGACTTCATACATGCACTTAGGGTAATGATATCCATCTCATTCTACCATCTTTTTTTTTTCCTTCACCCTTTTGCCCCCTCCCTTCCCCTCCCTCCCCATTGGCCATTCTACTGTTCCTCTAATCTTCCTATTCAGCCACATATTTTTAATGAAGTTTCTACTTTGGAGACTTCAAAATTTGTGTATCCTGGCTGGAATTTAACCCTAACCACAGACTTTTTAAACCAACTTTTCACTTGACATCTACACTTGGTTTTCTACCAGGCAACATTTGACAGATGTCTATACTTGGTTCTCTACCAGGCAACTGGAAAGAAACATGCTACAAACTCATCTCCAAGACTAATAGGTCATCAATACCACCACCCTTCTTCTATGGTCTTTCCTATTTCAGTGGAAGGCAGCTGCAACTTAGTTTCACAATTGTGTGCAATTCTGTCTGTACCCAGCTTTCTTTCTGCAAGCCAACAGATGCTCAGTACAACATATATCCTCAATTTGATAGAATGATGAAAAAATATCTTTTGAAGGGTTATGAGCACTTAAAAGGCACTTATTTATTCTCCCAAATTTAATCAATTAACATTCCCTTTGCTCTAAATTTACTATACATGCTTTTACACATTTTAATATACCTTTGTTCTTTCTTCACTATAGTATTTTTAGTCACTTTCTTAGAATAATAGCTCTTTTAAACAAGAAAAAAAACAACACTATTTTACAGCCCAATCTGAGACAAAGCATTTAAGTTGCTAAAGTTTAGCTATTTATTTGATTTGTGATTACTGAGATGTTTAGATTATTTCTTGACAAATTATTTTATGTTTTCTACTTTCTCTGCTTTTCTAAAAAACTTTATTATTCTTTTGTTGAATTCATAGTTTTCTTTCATTTTTTTCTCTAATGGTTTGAAAGTTTGACAGCTCATTAATATTTTTCAAATGGCTGCACTTAAAATTTTAACATTTGTATTTAAGCTTTGCTACTTCTATAAAATGCCTTATGTTAATCATTTTCTTTGTATTTTTTCCAGATAAATCAAGGATCTTAGCACTGACTTTTATTTTCCTCCCACCTACTAGCATATTCTATACTAGAGAGTTGAAAAATCTATTCCATGTTGAGATCATCAATAAAGTTATTTTAAATATAACTTGTCATTTTTTTTCCTTTAAAAAATACTTTTATTTAAAGCCTAAGCATAAATTGTGCTGTTTTCATTGTTCTTCACAGTTTTTTTTTTTTTTTTTTTTTTGCATTCCCTCTAGACTCATTTCTTCTTTTTTTCAAAGTGTGTCCTCTAATTATTCTTCCAGATTGTGGTAGGTGGGTGAGAAATCTGTGTTTGGGAATACTTTGAATGTATTTATTTTGTTGTCATAGTTGAATGTTAGTTTAACTAAATACAGAGTTCCTGTTCAATATTTTTACTTCAGAAGTAGAAAGGTATTCCTTCAGGTTCTTTTACCTAAGTCTGATAATGAGAATTCAGATGTCTCTCTGTCTGCTACTCATATGTGTAGCATTTAGCAGTTGCTTCCACCCCACCAGAGCCCAGGGAACTTCCAAGGATGGTGCTCTTTGACTTCTAAAATTTCATCCTGAGAGCAGAAAGTATGGATAATTTAAAATTTATTCTTATTTTAGTTGACAAAAAGTCTGAGGATTTATTTATTACTTTAAATAACTTTTAAAACATTTCTTTATATATCTCTTACCTACTCTGTTATTTGTGTACATAAGTAATACTGGATGATGGAATTTAATTTATTCTTTTAGTTAAATTCACACACACATACTGGTGCAATGTACTCTGTAATTCATTGTTTAATCTCTGGGCTCACTAATATTCTGCATTGAGCTGGGTCCTTTTAGCTCACTTGCTGCTGTACCATTCCCACACACATCTGAGTTTTGTTAATTTCCTGTGAATGCTGGGCAAGTACTATCACTACACCCCCAAGTTTGAGTGTGCTTTCAAGTTTCATATTTTCCGCCTTGGGAATGTCTGCTCAGACCTTTTCATATCAATATATACAAAAATATTTGCATGATATTTAGTTTGACCATATATTTTGTTCTGAACAACACAAAGTTGATTTATACTGTTTTATTGTCTATCTCATTTGTGAGTATTCCATTCATCAAATCAGGTGATAATAATTCAAAAAAACTTCATGTTTTTCTTTTTACCTTTTATTAAATCTTTATTTTGGTTGATAGAAGATAAGCATAAGAATCCATTGCATCAAAACAAGGGCCTATTCTGTTTCCTTACTTTTTCCATTTTTACTTTTAAGCATAAGTCTCCCTTTCCAGGCCTCTAAGTATGGCAATCTCTTATTTTTCTCCTCCTCATGGTGTTAGATAAGTTTGGGCTGACAGGCTACACCTCCCAGGTGCCTTAGGTTATCCAGCGAACCAGAGCTTTAACTTCCTGGAAGTGCCCATCTCTCGGAGCCCACCAAAGGTGGATTCTTGTGAGAGATGGGCACTTCTGGGAAATTAAAGCTCAGGCTCTCTGGATAACCGAAGGCACCTGGAAGGTGTGACTGGCGTGGGTTTTTTGCCCTTCATTTGGTGCCAAAACCCAGGGACCCATCCCTAGTCGGAGTGCATAAATCTCCCGGAACCACCTTCATCAGCCTTTGCTTATTTTTTTTCAACCACTGCTCCAGAGCATGCATCACCGGTCATTGGATCAGTAAATTCCCCCATCCCCAGAACTCCTAACAAAAGTTAAATGACTACAAGAACAATTAAAAAGAAAATTACGACTGGCACAACATCCCATTGGGACATGTTCACAAAACCCTTCATCAGATGGGCTCTCCCAATATTGGAACCTCTAGTTGGAGTTCTCCTATTCAATAATGCCTTCCTTTCCTATGTGGTAAAATTTCTGCAGGGACAACTAAGTAAAATTTCTAACCAAACCTTTAACCAGTTTCTCCTTGGGGATTATCAACTGTTAAAAACCATGGATGACTTTTCAACCACAGATGACTTCTCATCACCTTGGGACAGACTTGCCAGTTTCTATAGGGATTACACCCTGGATGACTCCTCACCTGCTCACTCTGAAGGACCCTTAATCTGCTACCCTATGTTCATTATGATGACCTTGCTCACTGGCCTCCTACTCTCCATTGGCCGTTTCACTGTAAGTCCTTCCTGGTGGAATATCGGCCAATGGGCAATAATCCCTCTCTCCTTCTTTATCTTTGTTGTTAAGATGCTGCCAGTAAACTTGTGATGCCCTACATTTCCTACATGCTCTTCTGGAGGATAGCTGGCTGATTACTCAGGTGACCTCTGTAGAAGCTTGGTTTGACACCCCCACAGATCTATGACTTCAAGGAAACTTCATCCATTTCACACCTGCAGAGATTCATCTTTTTGGAGCCTGCCTCCTGGGAATTTTTATTTTCATTCTCAAGCCTGACCTGCCTGTCTTGTATGCCCACATCCCCCCCATAACACCCCACGTTACCCTGTTTCAGCTTGAAGCAGCCAGACTGATATATGACGCCCCACTCCCTAAGAAAACAAAAAGGGGGAAATGTTAGATAAATTTGAATCAACAGGCCACAACTCTCAGGTGCCTTAGGTTGTCCAGTGAGCCTGAGCTTTAACTTCCCAGAAGTGCCCATCTCTCACAAGAATCCACATTTGGCGGCTCCGCAAGTCCCCACCCTTTCTGATCCTGGGAATACTGGCCTCTCACAGGAATTCACCCTGGGATGGGCTCTCCATTTCTGAGCCAATCCTGAGTGAACAAGTCCCGCTTCCGACCCCCGGCAGCCTATGGAGTTGAGGGTCCCTCAAACCGCCGGAGTCGCTACTTAAACACCTGCTGGGCTGGAACTCCCCCCCTTTTCCCCTTCACCTTCTTCTTTTCACCAGCTTCTCCTTCCCCTTCTCCCTTCTTCTCTTTCCCCTTCCCCTTCTCTCTTCTTCCCTTTCTCCTTCTCCCTTCTTCCCTCTCTCCTTCCCTTTCTCCCCTTCTTCCCTTCTCCCCTTCTCCTTATTGCTGCCCTTCTCCCCTTCCCCTTCTTCTCCCCGCTGGTTTTCCTTCCCTCCTTCTCCTTCCCCTCACTCTCCTTTCCTCCATGCACCCCTTCAGTCCTAGCAGGCAGTTAGGGGGCAGTTAATAAACCCCTTTGCTACACTGCGATTTCTGGTGTGGGGTTTTTGCCCTTCATATGGAACTTCTTAGTCTCTGAACTCTGTCTTCTTTTTTTTTTTTTTTTTTTGTGGTACCGGGGTTTGAACTCAGGGGCACTCGTCCACTGGGTCACATCCCCAGCCCTTTTTTGTATTTTATTTAGAGACAGGGTCTCACTGAGTTGCTAAGTGCCTCGCCACTGCTGAGGCTGGCTTTGAACTTGCGATCCTCCTGCCTCAGCCTCCCAAAGTGCTGGGATTACAGGCGTGCGCCACCGCGCCCGGCTTGTCTTCTTTATTTTAATCTCTAGTTTCCAATCCTTTGGGTGGCAAAAGATTTGGCATGATTGAGTTACTTGTTGGCAACAATTTTTTTCCCATAAATATCTTAGTAATGTAACAGTGGTCCACTTTATGCTTTGAATGTAGCCCTTGCTGCTCTGCCACTGCCACTGATTTTTAAAATGAACATATTTCTTTCTATTCCCCTATCCCGGCTCCTCCCTAATCGCTCACCCTCCCTAATCTTAAGAATAACAGGATTAACATTCTTACCCATTTTAGAAGACTCATCTGTCCTTGAGTACACACCCACCATAGGAAAGAAGTAATTTAGACTTTCAGGATGATACCAGGAGATCTCATAAATATCTCCAAAATTAACAAGTGAATTACAAGTCCAAATGAAAACATGTGGAATATAGCCTTTAAATCACCTCTTAAAATCCCCCCTGTTCCTGCTGATGGGTAGAATCACAGCCTTTGGACAGGAGTCTTCTGTGTTTCTCCTTTGTTATCAAAGCATGCACCTTCTTTTTCCTTTTTCTCAAAACCATGTTCTTGTAATTAGATTAGCTTTGGTGATAAGAACTGATCTTTGGCCACAGTGGGCACAACACAACTCAGAATAAATGTCATCTTGGGAAAAAAAATATAGATCTTATGATCACTAGAAAAAAAATGTTATACAATTACTTAATGTTAAAAAAATGCAGATAGTATATCACTTAGTAATAGAAATTGCAAGAAAAATAATGATAAATGTAGCAATTTGTGTCACTGAAACAACCATTGTAAACTAAATAAATGGAACCAGATGATGAACAATAATTTCAAATGGAGACAACCTAAAATCAACACATCTCTTTGGGGGTGACAGGGATTTACTGGACGCAAAAATAATAATTTCAATACCTGCATTCACCAATTTAGATAGCAAATATTTACATGAGAAATTTTAACAGTGGTCCACTTTATGCTTTGAATATAGTCCTTGCTGCTCTGACACTACAACTGATTTTTAAAATGGACATGTTTCTTTTTCTTCCTCTCTCCCTGCTCCTCCCTAATCTCTCCCCATCCCTATTCCCAGGGGAAATAGGATTACTTTTCTTCCCCATTCTAGACAGAGTTATCTCTCCTACAGCACTCACCTACCATAGGAATGAAGTCATTTGACCTTGGGGATGGTGCTAGAAAATCTCAGAAATTACTATCTCCCAAATGAACAAGTGTTGCCGCCTGCAGCAATTGCCACCTGCAGCAACGATACCGTGGGAAAGAATTCAGAGGCAGACTGGAAATGAATAGATTCTTTATTCTTCCTTCTTCTAACTTCTCTCTCGGGCTCCAACAACCTCTCCAATTCCAACCACCCCCTCTAGCCAACCTCACCCGGTTAAATACTTTTTGCCTTAACAAGTATACACGTGTTAACAGCTCAAACTTACAGGTGCATCACATAGTGTTCACGGGCATAGAAAGATTCTTAGATAAATGCATGAATATCAGGTGAAAATACTTAAACACCTCTTATGGCTCTCAGCTAGCTGCCATCTTAGCTATCTCCTTATTAAGGCTCTTACAAACAAGTGAATTACAACTTCAACAGAGAACAGGTGGAATGTAGCCTTTGAACCACCTCTTTAAAAGCCCCCTGTTCCTGTTGAGGGACATAATCTCAGCCTCTGGGACAGAAGTCCTCTGTGTTTCTCCTTTGCCAGCAAAAGAATAGGCCTTCTTTTTCCTTTTTCTCAAAACCATGTCCTCGTTATTGGATTAGCGTCGGGGACAAAGACTGAGCTTTTGGCAACAAGTTTGGTGACCCAGATGGGACTTGTGAGCAGCCCCCACTCCAACTTTCTTGGACAGACCTGATCTCTAAAAAACTCCATTTCCATGCTGAGGATTCAAGGTGCAGGTGAACTTTTTGAGAACCAACTGCTGGAGAGTTAGGAGACAGGTGAGTTTGTTTCCAGTCCAACCAGAGAAGCTATTTCTGTGTATAAAGGGAGGGACTTAGGGACCATACCAGCAGCTGTCAGGGCTCCTCTTGCTTCAGGGAACTCCTACCTTCTCTCTCTGAACACTACCGGTTGCTTTACCATGGTCCACTTTGAGTAAAAGGAAACTGAACTCAGTAGAGTCATGATATGTTTGGCCATTTGGTAAGTTTCCCTAATGTGCACACCAAGATTCTATACATCTGGTTCCCCTTTGAACTTGGGATATTTCCCTGTCTGGCCTGTCTGTTTTAAAGTTCTTATCTTTTTGCTATGGTTTGGGAATACTGTCTGTGTTTTTGTTTTGTTTGTATTGGTTATTGCCCCTTTTAAGACATGGCTAGTACTACACTTATCCTATAGGTAGGTAGTTTCTTTGGAAAGACCTTGGCTGGTCAACTTAAAGGTACCCATCTCTTGACCATGGCTTGGGGGCTTCTCTCTAGTTGTCTCTCTGTGTTTCTTTTATGTACAATCTTACAAATGGAGTTGGTCTGTCAGAAGTAAAGTAAGTTGAAGGACCACCTATAGATATAAGCCTGTCTAAGATAATGTTTTACTGTAATGATCTAGCTTTTGAATAGCTTTCTGGATAGCTTTGAATAGCTTTCTTTTTGAATAGCTTTCTACAATCTTGTGGTTGGAGTTGGTCAAGGTAAAGCAAGTGGAAGAAATTTGTACATGCAGGTCTTCCTGTTCTAAAGGTTCCCATCTGTCAGCCCTACTTTGGTAATCCTCTCTCACCTGTGTATCTGTTACTGGTCCTTTAAGACATGGGGCATGCTGCTTTGATCTTACTGGTAGTCTCTTAAGCAGAGAGATCTTGGCTGAATGGGCCACCTATGGACGGTTTGCTGTAACACAATCAGGCCTCTGAATGGTTTTTATGAATTATTATACAATCATGATGTTGAAGTTCGTCTGTCAGGAGTAAGTATATGAAAGATTCTGTATGTAGAGCCATTTATGGAGTTATGACATTTATGGAGTTATGACAGTTCAGACAAATGGTCTGAACTGTCAGGAAGTTGAAGGTGCCAAAAGGAACTGCCTCTGATGTGCAGGATATCAGGACACACACACACACACACACACACACACACACACACACACACAATTTTAAAAAATAGGGTTAAAGCATTTAAATCTTTTAAACCCAGTGCTGGTACTCCCAGGCAGCCACAGATTATCTCACTGTGGGTCAAGAACACCAGCCCTACTCTGGGGGTGGAGAGAATCCTAGAAAAGCTATGCAGGCTGTAGACAAATAACCAAGGAGAACCTGGTCTCTACCCTGCCTTCCAGCCCCTTTTCCCCTGGGGGTGTTCGGGGTGGGGTGGAAGCTGCTGGCCACAAAGAATGTGGTAGTAGCTTCCAACACTGTCATTTTATGACCTGGGGACAGGAATGGTCTCCCCTTTTAAGATCTGACAGAATACCCCATTTGGCCAGGGGATATTCATCATTGGGAAAAAGAAAAAAAAAATTCTTGCTATAATAGTATCCCATCAAACTAAATGTCTAAGGAAACTGGCAGAATAAATAACTCCACCCAGAAAAGAAAATAACAAAAAACTAAGGGCAACCTGTTTTTTTTTGTTTTGTTTTTGTAGGCAGCCTCTGCAAAGGGATATTCAAGAAAGCCTAAAAGGATGGAAAAGGGCTCCTGCATTGCATATCAGTATGACTAGTATCAGAAGAAGGCCCAAAAGGAGTCTCTGGGTAAAATAGATGTAAGCTGCCTGGTACCGAATACCGGGAGGAAAACTCTCGGAGGCAGAGTAAAGCTTTTACTACTTTTACTTCTACTTTCTTAGAGAGAGCTTAGAGAGGGAAAGAAAGATTTTTAAAGAGAAAGATAGAGCTTAGCTTCTTGTCTTCTTGTCTTCTTGTCTTATCTTCTTGTCTTCTTAGCTTAGAGAGAAAGAAAGATAGAGCTTAGAGAAAGATTATTTTTTCTTCTTAGCTTAGCTTAGAGAGAAAGAAAGATAGAGCTTAGAGAAAGATTATTCTTCTTAGCTTAGAGTCTTCTTAGAGAGAAAGAAAGATAGAGCTTAGCTTAGAGAAAGATTAGAGCTTCTTTCTTCTCTCTTCCTTCTTCCTTCTTCTTTCTTCTGTCTTCTGTCTTCCTTGGGAGCCTCGGCCTAACTCTGACCAGTCATTACTTCTTCTATCTGGTTTCTCTTCTGTAACCACTCTGCCTACGTTCTGGCCGCTCTGATTCTTCTGACCGACCGAGTGACTGCCCGGCTGACTGAATTCTCCGTTCTCCTAACTCGGACCGCTTTCACCCGGTTATATACCTTCAGCTTTGCGGGTGCCTACAGGTGCGTCACATACATATCAGGTGGAACTTATGGCTTCCAGCTAGCTGCAATAGCTCTTCCTAATTAGGGCTCCTTCAAATAGACAGTGGGGAACTCACTTAAAGTTGATGGCATTGTGATAATCATAATGGAGACAGGTCAGGCTCAAAAATATTCTGTGCTATAATCCCTTGAATGCCACCTGGAAAAAAAAAAAAGATTAAGACACATTTTTTTTTTTTTTTTTGTTGTTGTTGTTGTTTGTTTATATATGCTGGATTGTCCAACCCTCTCCTGGGATAAAATTTGTTTTGTAAATTAAATGTACAGATAACATAAGGTCTGTTTCAGAATATGAATTTAAGAAAGGCTTTAAAAGTAGAAAAGATAAAAGAAAGTTATAGGCAGGAAAGTATTTTAGTATAGAAAATTGGAAGGTAAAAGAAATGTTTCTGGATGAGAAAGTATTTTGTCTGCTAAAGTAATATTCTTGTGTCCAAGGTGATAGAGGGCAAAATTAAGGATGTAAAGAAGGTGTGAATGTTTAAGTAAGTCACAGAAGGTTTGTGGAAGGAAAACTTACTTGAACTTTAATGTACTGAAATAAAGTAAAGTCTGAAAACATTGATCTGCTCTTATCTATTGAGATGATTTTCTTGTTTTTTGTTAGGTTTTATTACTTGGGGAAACTAAATCTTAAAGGAATTAGGTTTTGTACCTGTTTTAAATGATTGCTTTGTAACTGGTTAACAACTGTTATTTAGGTTATAATTGTTGACACCCAAAATATACATAACAATGTATATGTATTCATCTGAGAACTATATCTAAGCCTTGTCTAAGTGTTATGTAAACATTTATTAAAATAAAAATTTATATAAGGTTATTTGCAAGATAACCAATAAGAACTCTGTTTAATACATTGTATCTGACATAGGAAGACCACATTGTCATTTGAAGATCTGTCTTATATCTGTTTGCTTTAACTAAGTCCATTTTGTGATCATTATCACTGTTTCATAATTATATAAAACATTTAAGGCTATCCTTTGATTTTTGCTAATACCACTAACTCATGCAGTCTTGTGATTATTGTTACCATACACTATGGGTTCTAAACTGTACTTTGAAAGTTAAACTAACTTAAATATAAGGCTTAGGGGAGAGCACCTTACCAAGTTGGTATTCTCCAAACTAAAATTATGTTTAGCAAAGGTCTCAGATTTGTATAAAAATAACAAATTTTGTTGGTATTTATTCATAAATTTGATGTTTTATAGCTGGACAAATTAATCTGTTGTCCATAAGTTATATATACAATTTTGTGTTACTCTTTACACTGGAATTGGAATTTAAATGTATTTTTGAAAGGTATTAAGGAGAGCCTAATCTGTTGAAAGGTGACATTGTAAAACATGGAATCATTCTGCCACTTTTTCCACAAAAAGAAAATTAAAAACTCTCTTAACCTTTCTTTGATTTATGTTTCAGATATAATGTTGTATTGTGTTATTTGTGAAGAGCCCTGCCTTAACCTGAGATAAGGCTCTGCCTCCCACCTTACTCTATGCTGGAATGGCTCCAAAGTAGGCTAGACTTCAACTCATTTAAAGTTGTGTTCAAAAGATTGATTTTTGTTGAAAAGATTACCGTAATCTCAAACAGGGGATAAAACATGTACCTAAGTAAAGGTTTAAGATTATAAAAGTCATTTTTCTTGGTTCATAGATTTTACACAAACTGAATATGCTTTTTCTCTGTTAACTTCATTTTGTATTTTCCCTGTAAATTTTATAACACTTGCCTATTAATGTTTTGCAAAGGTACTGCTTCTGGAAAAAAAAAATAACTTAGTTTAATTTGAGATAATAAGCAATTACCTACAGGACAGATAGTATATAATACTGACTTCCAGTACTAATATTAATCACAATTAAATAAAACAGGTAACTGTAAAATTATAGATATTCTAGTTATAACCTTTAACTCTCTCTTTAAGACTGGTGAAACTGGCTTGCTGGGTGTTTAAAACCAAAAATTAGAAGACCAAAGTCAAGGAAGTAACAGGGCCAAGGAAAAAGCATCAAGCATTTTGGCCCTTGCTCTCTAAGGTCAGCCAAGATGCAGAGAACAATGGGACACTTCTCTGGGCCCTGCAACTCTGGCAAGTCACCTGATCTCCTAATCAGGGAAATCTAGAGGTCCCTAGAGAACAGGAAGCCAACCAGTGCACATTCTGCAAAAAGGAGGGTCATGGACATAGAAATGGCCCAGAAGCTTCCAAGAGAAGGCACATATGGTTAGCAAGACCCAAATGATCTGGTAGGTGGCACCACTGTTAGAAGAATGCTAAAAATGGCAAGAGGCTTCACACATGTCCCCAAGAGTGATCTCTTAGGAGTCATAAGAGTAGATAGTGTGATAAGAGAATTAAAGGGACTCCATCTTGTTCTTCAGGAGCCATTTTAGGAGTTCTGAGAAATAGTTCTGTTTTTCAGAAATAATAGAACACGGAAAGTCCTGCCTCTGTACCTATTAATTGTTACCTAGCAAAGCATAGTTGGCAACAACAACAACAACAACAACAAATAGCAATTCTTATACAATGTAAAATTGTTCTCTTTGATTTCCATTTTTCTTGGGCTAGACGTTAGTAACCATCTTCTGATGTGTACTCAACAAGAGTCATTTTGACTGCTCCTTCCCTTCTACTTGCTTGCTGCTATGCCAACCTGGAAAGTCACATGGGAAATACCATTGTACCCATTGCATTGTCTCGCTAACTGTACAAATTCATCTTCTGTACTGTGGCTTGCTTGCATTGGCTGATCAACCAAATATAAACCCTTGAAAATAACTGCCGGTGCACCATCTTCTCACACTGCGTGATGCGTGCAGATAATGGCCACTGATCATCTTAATAAAGCCTTTATTTGGCTCAAGTGTGATATGGCATGGAGTTTTAATCCACATTTTTGTACAAAAATAGGAAGTTTTGACCAACTTAGTCTTAAACACCTGACAGGAAAGTATAGTCTAAGCACAGTCTTACAGGAATATTTAAAAGAAAAAACAATTTTTTTTAATGTAATGTACAGTTATGTCAGCCATACTAAATGTAAGAAAAGCTGGAGGCTATAAAGGAAGTGTTCTTGTGTGGGAGTACCTAATGGTAATGAGCACAAGGACTCTCGAGTCACAAGGTTGTCCTGAGTTAATTTCAGCCTGATCTCATAGACCTACAAATTTTCTTAACCTCCTACATTGATAGACTCAATTTTTTTCACCAACATGATTATGAGTTAGTGTCTTCATGGTTTTCAGAGATGGGTTGAAATAGGAACCACTTTTGTGCTAATTGTTTTAAAAAGTAACTTTTTTAAGCACTTATTTATTCTTCGCTCACTTATTTATTGTTGGCTTAGCCTGTGTATGCCCCGCCCTGTGTATGCCTTGTCCAGTCACCTGCCATCTGCCACTGTGGACCTCTGGATTGCTCTGATGCACGTACCCTTAACTGTCCAGGCCCCATCTGATAGAGAACAATGCCTTTGGGTTACTTCCCCCACCCTTGACCTCTTTCATCAGAAAGTAGCTTGGAGATTTACTTGGTCATTTTTCCACAGAAATGGAATGTAGAAATTGACAGTGGGGGAAATGTAACAGTGGTCCACTCTATGCTTTGAATGTAGCCCTTGCTGCTCTGCCACTGCATCTTATTTTTAAAATAGACATGTTTTTTTTTTTTTTTCCTCTCTTCCTGCTTCTCCCTAATCTCCCCTCTCCCTGATCTCAGAGGAAATAGGATTACCTTTCCCCCCATCCTAAACAGATTACTCTGTCCTTGAGTCCACACCCACCATGTGAACACAGTAATTCAGACTTTCTGGATGGTACCAGGAGATCTCATAAGTTACTATCTCCCAAATTAACAAGTGAATTACAACTCCAAACAGAGAACTTGTGGAATGCAGCCTTTGAATCATCTCTTTAAAAGCCTTCTGTCCCTGCCAATGGGCAGGATCACAGCCTTTGGGACTAGAGTCCCCTGTGTTTTTCCTTTGCTAGTAAAGCAATGTAACTTCTTTTTCCTTTTTCTCAGAACCATGTCCTTATTATTGGTTTGGCATTTGGGACAAGGACCAAGGTTTCAGCAACATGACCTTATCTTTGTACTCAAAGCAAATCAAAACATTATTGAGATTCACTATCATGTATAAAATAAAAATTAAATTCCATTCCATTTACATAAAAATTTATATGTAGAAAGCAGTTTATGGACTTGTGAATAGAAGACATGGTCAAAGATGTCAAACAGCCTAAGATGTAGCCCTCATACCAAAGACACAAAAGATGACGTGATAATGTGTTCTTGTTATGTTGGCAATAATCAAAGATGAAAATGTATGAAAATGGATAGCAATGTGCTAGGCCCTAGGTTCAATCTACAGCAAAGAAAAAAAAAAATAGCAGATGCAAACTCTGAACAATAGAAAATATCAGCCTTCCACTGAAGCTATGTGTGGGTATTATAAAATGAAAGGGCACTTACAGAGAGAAGCCCATGTCCATACTCTCTTCTCTGTAATTCTGAATCCCTGTATTTAAGAAATATTCATGTTTTGGGTTTTTTTTTTTTTTTGTTCTTTTTTTTTTTTTTTTTTTAACTACTTGGCAGTTAAGTCTGATTCAAGGTAAGGCAACCCAGAATCCTATGTGTCTAACTCAGTGTATTTAATCATAGATTCTTCTGGAGAAAAGTCAATGTTGCCCTTTACCCCTAGAATTAGTATTTGCATATTGTTATAATTCTGAGACAATTTGAAATCTGAATCATGTCCTTTCCTACATGTTTTAAGAAGGGATGGTAGATCCAAAACAGAAGTTAAAAAATTCATTTTCTACTCATTGGGCAGTGGCCTTATTTTTGCACTCAAAGTGAACCAAAAGATTAAGTATTGAGATTCATTATCATTTTATAAACTTGAATAATCAATAAGGGAGCAAGTCATTCAAAGCAAAAGTTGTTTTACCATAAAATAAATACAAGAATGCTTGATATTAAGGTGTTAATTTTCTTCACTCTTAAGTCTATTTCAAGATGAGCACAGGGAGCACATATATAATCCCAGTGGCTCAGAAGACAGGCCCAGGCAAGAAAATTGCAAGTTCAAGTCCAGCCTCAGCAAATTAATGAGGCTGTCAGCAACACAGTGAGACCCTGTCTCAAAATAAAAAATAAAAAGGCCTGGCAATGTAGCTCAGTGGTTGAGTGTCCCTGGGTTCAATCCCTGGTATAATAATAATAATAATAATAATAATAATAATAATTCAAATCAGAAGGTCCTTCATGCAGTCAGTTATCTCAACAGTGCTCAATATAGTCATATATGGCTCACAAAACTTTTCTATACCTGGAAGTATTTTGAAAGCATGACTAGTATTCATTTATGTGTCTTTAATAGTGAATAATTTCTTCCCCTGAGGTGAATATAAATTGACAAAAACCACTAAAATATATTTAGATGGCATTTTAATGAAAAAGGAAAGTTATAAATGTAGGTCATATTAATTTGAGTTTAAAAAAGAGCTAGGAAAATGAAAACAGACTGATTTTTACATTATTTAGTGTTTCAAATGTTTTTGTGTATGAATTATAACAAAGAGTTTTCAAAACCTTTAGTCATTAAGTACTGAATTTTCTCAAGTTTCCTATCAAAGACAGTTATTTTTTGCCAGCTTTTACATATATATTTTTTAAAGAATCATTCTTCTAACTTGAAGGTCAAATTCTATATTTTATAATGTGAAATAAGAGGACCCAACTCATTGATATTTTGTTTCTTTTTATTTGGATAATGAATATTTGCTAGCAATTCTTCATGGTAAGCCCCCAAAACTCCATACAACAAAAATATGTGATTATGAGATCACTCTTCTTTTAATATATGCACAATTATAATGTACTTATATGTTTATGTATGTGTGAACTGACTGGTACCAATATGTACATTTAGCAATTATGGGGTTCTTTTTGGTAAATGTCTATAGGCCCCAAAGATGAGCAGGTGTGCTTTCTTACCTGTACTCCTAAAACTAACTATAGGTTATGAGGAAAGAAATTTTTAAATTAGATGTTTCTAAACTCACAAATATTTATTGGTTAGCAGGCTCAAAAATAGTTCTGGAATCTGTTCTTGAAAGCTCAGGGAAGTGCCCCTCTCTGTCCTCTGGCATTCCCATAGCCTACTGAGTGAAATGTTCATGTGTAGCATTCACAACTGTATTTGGGCAGCATAATGAGCAAATCTTCTAGATGTCTCAAGCCAAAGAGTGCCACAGGAAAGGGCAAAACACAAGAGTAAAAAGAACACTGACTGAAGGGCCAATTTGAATCTATTAGGCTTCTGAAGTTGATGGAATTTTATGCTGTATCTTTGCAGAAGTGGTATACCTTGGTTCTAGCAACTGTATAGTTTTATCCGACCCTTGAATAAAACTAATTTCAAGAGTTAAAAGTAAATGTCACAAACCAAATATGCATTTGGTTATTCTTGGTTATTTTCAGTGTTCACATAACCAGTTGGAATTGCATATTTATGATGATCCTGGTGTGTCAGATGCTCATGTCCTTATCTGAAGCCTAGAACTGTCGTTTTGCAGCAAAAAGCATTTCAGTGAATGCTTCATAGTTTTTTGAAGTTATAATGACTTAAGAAAATGCCTGATATTTTCTGTATAGAGACCAGCAAATTTTAGCATTTAACGTATATTTAAATAGAATCTCTGAAGAAAAATAATGAAAATGCAAATTCACACTTTTCTCTTATTCTTGAAAATTTAAAATTATCTGTATATAAACTATATTACACTCTTCCCCCTCACTCTTTTTGGCACTCTAATTACATGTATATGGGATTTTCAATTTCTATCATTCCTATATCTTAATATTTACTTCCTACTTTCTATCTCTTTTAATTGCTATTTCATTCTAGGTAATTTATTATTTATCTTCCTACCCATTATCTTTCTCTTGAGGAACATTTAATTTGCTGTTTAACATTTTGAATAAGTGTATTTAAATATATAATTTAATGTTTTGTGCATACTATTGGCTTTTATTCTGATGTGCTTGTTTATAAATTTTTATTTTAAATCTCTTCCTTAATTAAGGGGCTGTGGATGTAGCTCAGTGGGAGATCACTTGTCTCACATGTGTGAGGTCATTGATTGGATCCCCACTATCAAACAAACAAAACTCTTTCTTAATTGTCCATCTTTGTGATTTTTATACCTCAATCTTAAACATTAGTTTCTATATATTCTTTTGGAATTCCTTAGTCTTTGTAGTCCAAACACATTTTTTATTATTTATATGTCTCTGAATTATGATGGATTGACTTTTCATATACTTTTATGCTTTGTTATCTCTGTATTTTCTTTAGCATTATTTTTTGAGCTGTTTTGAACTGTAGAAGTCCTAAAACTTACGTGGGGAATTTATATTATGTTTCTGCAAACAAGACTTGCTTTTACCATTCTTAAAAGATAACAGGGTTATGCACAAATCAAGGACAATCAGCTCCCTTAGCCAATTTGAGCTCTCTTTTAAGAGATTCTGCATCTCGTTTCCTAGAGTTAGTAATAATAACATCTATTCTCAAGCTAAACTCTCTTACAGATTAACTAATGTGTGGTTCTTGGATAATCGTTTTTGTTGTAAGATAGCCCTGGCAATATATAGTAAAACCATTGAAATAACAGTACTCAAAAGAAGATTATCATATGCAGGTTTTAACTCCTATACACTATCAGGGGCTCTTATACTAACGAGCCAAAATGCTGGTTGCAAAAGATAGATGTTTTGGTTTCTTCTTTCTGCAATACCAAATTTTATAACTCACCCTTTTTGAGTGCCCAAAGAACTCAAAATATTTTTGCCACATTTTTAAGAATTCAATTTGATTAATAAGCACCATTACCTCATAAATTATGTTTTAGAATAAAACTACAATAGCTTATTTTAACTAGAGAAAAATAGTGAAGACAGGAGCTCACTGAGTTTCTTTTTAATGGGTTTTTTAATGAAAAAAAACATTAATTATAAAGAACTCTGAGCTGAACTACAGGAATATACATTATAAAAAAAAACTAATTCTAGACAAGATGGTCTCTCTGAGAACTCTCTTAGACTCTATTTATAAACTTAATCTTCAAGAATTCATTATGTTCTCATCTCTTGATTTAGTAACTAATATGTATGTATTGTATTTACAGCACATTTCTATCCCGTGTTGATATTTCTCACTTTAAAAATTTTAGGGGTAATAACAGTTATTACCATTCACAAATTTCATGGTGAGCATGGACTATCATTTCTTCTACCCCACACTTCACCATGCATATTTAATACTTAAGATGTACAGGTTACAGGATTTCTTTTCATATTTCTATTATTCTATCAGTATGTCTCTTTTTACACAAATCAGACTTCCAACTTATATTCTAAGACATTGTAGACAAATGACAGAAATTTGACATAGATTTTCCATATATCCACTTTATCTTCATCAGCAATAGTTATCAGAAAATAAAAGTAGGTGAAATATTGGTTTCAAAACCTGATAATAATTAAAACTAAACAAAATTTATGAGAACATATTTGAGCAGAATATTTACAGTCCTTAGAGTGTTTTCTCACCTTTGTGTGCTGGTGAATGAATACATGATGGTAAAAGAAACTAATAGGGTACATGTATTTTAAATTAAGGAGATTTCCTGCATGTTGAAATCACTCCATAATGCATCATTGTAAGCTGCCTGGTACCAAAACCCGGGAGGAAAACTCGGAGGCAGAGTAAAGCTATTACTACTTTTACTTCTACTTTCTTTGAGAGAGCTTAGAGAGAGAAAGAAAGATTTTTCTTCTTCTTAGAAAGAGCTTAGAGAGAAAGATTAGAGATAGCTTTTTCTTCTTTAGAGAGAAAGATAGAGCTTTTTCTTCTTCATCTTCTTAGAGCTTAGAGAGAAAGAGAGAGAGCTTGAAAGAGAGAGATTTCTTCTTTAGAGAGAGAGAGAGAGCTTAGCTTTTAGAGCTTCTTTCTTCTTTCTTCTTTCTTCCTCGGGAGCCTCTGCCTGACTCTGACCAGGAATTACTTCTTCTATCTGGTTTCTCTTCTGTAACCGCTCTGCCTACGTTCTGGCCACTCTGATTCTTTTCTTCTTCTCCCACCCGAACTCTTCTTCCGACCGAGCGACTGCATGACTGACTGAATGAATTCATTCTTCTCCTGACTCCGACCGCTTTCACCCGGTTATATACCTTTAGCTTTGCGGGTGCCTCACGTGCATTTACAGGTGCGTCACATACATACTTATTATCAGGTGGAACTTATGGCTTCCAGCTGACCGCAATAGCCATCTCCCTAATTGGGGCTCCTTCACATCATCACATCCAAGTTCAAATTACAAATGGTGTTTTCACTTGAACATCATAACCTAAATACAATGCAGAAGAAAAAAAAATCTCACAGCAAAAAGGCGTCAGATAATTTTAAGGAACAATTCTATGTTAGAGTTTGTTTTGAAATATTTTTGTACCTTAATTCATTTATCACACACAGCAACCCATAGTGTTGAATTTATATTATTATGCTCATTATTTTACCACTAACATATTTTCCTATAGAATAAAGCCCTAAAATCTACAGGTGTGAAATCCAAGAATATCACTAAATTAAATGAACTGCAACTTTTGAATACTACATGCTGCAAGTAAAATTATTTGCAATTATTTCTCAGTCCCTGTTTCCTTTGCTAGTAGATTTTAGGGGATGATGATTTAGTGAATGGATTATATTGTTCACAATTCCTACGATCTTTTAATATCCTCTATATCATCTACATTTCATCCTACTCTATTTGCTAGTTTAAGGTACCACTTCTTTAAAGCATGTGAAAACTAGCATGCATATTTTAAAATTTGATAAAGACATTAAATTTATCTATTCTTTCTTTATGAAAAATTGTCATGAATAAAGTGGCATAAATAAGCATAATGGGAGAATTGTTCCACTCTCACTTTGGAAACTGAAGAATGAGTAAGAGTTAGAATATAGTCCTTTTTCTAAATAACCAGACTGACAATTTTTCTAAACTGCAAGACCACAGGCTTTAAGTTTACCAGTTAAAGTTGGATGATGATTTTACTCAATCCCAAGTATTAACTGAATACTGAGGTAAACAATGTAAATAGATGGCTATATATATAGACGGCCAGTTAGATGTGCATGGGGAGGGGTAGGAAGGCTGGAGGAATGAGAAAGAGGAGGGAGAAAAGAGAGAAGGGACTTGTTCCCAGCTAACAGGGATAGAAATTTATTTATATTACTCATCTTTTCAATGAACCCACTTTTATTCTTTGTTGTTTCCCTGTTTATTATTAACTTCTTAATTCTCATTGGTTTCTCCCTTACTTTGTGTATTTAATTCTGTTCACTTGAGGCTTAAGTTGTTCTTTATCTCCAGTTTTCTAAGGTAGAAACTTAGATGATTGATTTTATATATTTCTTCATCTGTAATAATGGACTGCAGGCATAATGGGAAGCATACCTTTGCTATGGACAATGCTCTGGATGTATTTTACATGGTCACCTTTCCACTCCCCATTTTCCACCACGGGGCACTCCTTCTTAACCATCCCTGGAAGCTGAGGACATTCCTAGCAGTAAAATCTGAGACTAGGGTGCTCCCAGGAGTGTCTCACTCTCCCTTGTCCACACTCAGGCCTGCCTCCAGCAATTACTTAAATTCCCATTTACATATTTTACCTGTTTATGGCTTCAGGTAAACCAAGCTTACTATAATTCCCAATTGGCCTAACTCTCCAGATTCTCTCATGGTACTTTGTTATGAAATGACAGTTCTCTGATGGGTCCAATAAAAGTCATTGATTTTCAGTTGTTCATTTTTTCTTTTTTTTTATGGTAAGGTTGGTAGTGAAGACTTTAAAGCCCCTTGTATATACAGTGAAACTCTCCCTACTCAATTTTGAAATGTTTGACAATAGTATATAAATATACTATTTCATAGTATATTCATATGAACTGGAAAGAAATGGCTCCTCCTACAAGTAGATAATGCTATTTCAGTATTACAAACTGTAAGTGGTCAAAATGGACAAGTGGTCTTGTAATTAATTTCAGATACACTGGCCTATTTATAACTGATTCCCTAAAGACTCATTTGTCTATGCTTTAGAACAGACTGAAAAAAAATCACATTTTGGAAATATTCATATTTCAAGGAATGTTTTAATATTTTAATTTTAAAATAAAAATTAAACATGTATTCCATAATAAATAATAAAAGAGGAGTCACTTCTGCACCGATTTCTGACTGTCTATTCCACTCAATTATAAGTTCATGAAATTGTTACTGTGTTTGCGACTCTGGTTGTTGTCATGAGGACCATTTGACTTGTCCAGGTATCATTTTTATGTAGATCCTGCTCTATTTTGACTCCTTATTTCACAAGAAAATGTCACATATAATCTGTTTAATTAATTGTTAAATAATGTCCAGCATTTAAAGGCAGCATAAAATAGTTTTACTTTGTCTTGGATGTTCCACACATTGGTACTGTATAAAAATTTAAAAATTATGAATCATTTTTCTAAAAGTTGTCAGTTCCTGTACCTTTGTAATAATCTAAAATTGGTCTTCTGATAAACCCCAGCTATCATGAGGACAGTAAGTGAGCACTGTCAGACTGATGTCCAGCAGAACTTCTCTTCAAATTGCATTTTGGTGAAATGTCATCCTCTGCTTTGATGGCAATTATGAGAAATAGTGCCACACCTCATTACTGTGGGCCCTAAAAATGATGCTTTTGAGGAAGATTATTACATTGCAGGATATCCACCTCCTGAGGTCCATCTGAGAAAGAAATTTTATGCTTCTCAAAAAGTTCGTTGGGCTTTATCTTGTTTATACAGAGCCTATTGTAACTGATAGACTTTCCTACTGGCTTCCATTTCTGTGAAGGTTTAAGTCAAACTCATACATTTTAAAAATAGCAAATATGTGCAACTTCTTAGTTTACATTTTATTACAAGCCTCAGCCAGGGCTTCTCTTCTGCATGTAGTTGTCAGTTTTTTAAAATTTCTCCTCTTTTTTTCTTAAAAAAAAAAAAAGTATTCCATGTAACATTCATACACAGAAACACACCCACACAGTCATGTGCCACTTAGCAGTGTCGACAGGTTCTGAGAAACACATTAGTAGGCCATTTCAGCTCTGTGCAGACTTCACAAAGTGTACTTACACATGTCTGGGTGCTATGGCCTGCTACGTAAATTGGCTACCAAGTTGCTCTGATCTTCTATGCCAGATTGCTTTTGCCAGATTTGGCCTGGCAAGTAATTATTCTCTAAAATTGTTAATGTGTTTTTCAAAATTCTTCAACTGCCTTCACATCACCACTTGCAGACTTTACTTCTTATTTTCACCTTAAGCAATGAATAAATCATTTAAACCACCCATAGCTATCAGTAAATTCAATATCATAGTCAGTTCCAGTCTTTTAACCACAGTTTTTTCCCCCTGTCTGGCCATGATTGTCATGGTGCTGATGAGAATCCACATCTGTGTCTGCTTCTTGGTCCATGTCATTAGAAGTTTCTCCATATCTGATGGAGGCCTTTCTCTAATTTCTGTTCGTCTTATTGCCTTCAGTGAATATCCTTTAACATGTTTTCTAATGTTGTTCTTACTCTTCAAGATCATTGCTAGGGTAGAACGGGACACTCCTGGCTAGTGAGCAATCACCAGCACTGATTTTCCACCTTTGTAGTCCTTAGTCACTTTTACATTTTATTTCCAAATGTATCACTCCACATGGCCTCTCACTGGCAACGTGAGTAGTAGATTTCATGTACTTAGGGGTCATGACCAGCAAAACACGATTAAATAAGAGAAAATAAGCATAAGAGAAAACCCTGCCATCAAAAGGTAAAATAAACATGTGAGGGACTGCTTCCCCTGTATTAAACTTTTATTTTTGTAAGTAAAAGAACTATACTCTAAAATAAAAAGTCTTACTTGAAATAGGTGAATCATATGGTATGTGAATTATATTTCAATAGAGCAATTGTATATTATTTTGAGAAACTGGAATGAAATTGACCAAATTATGCTATTTGCACATATGAGTATATCAAAATGAATTTCACTTTTATGTATAGTACTATGTTTTTATTTTAAAAAAATAAATTAATAGAAGGAAGACCTATAGAGTAGAGGAAGAAGATTGGAGGTAAAGAAGACAGGAGGGAAGTGGAGAATACCAGGAATTGAAATACAGCAAATCATGTTACATTCATTTATGAATATGCCAAAATGAACCACACAATTATAATGCACTAACAAAAACATTTAAAAAATAAAAAAATTTGAAAGTATGATAGAATAAATAATACCTAAACCAGTAAGACAGTCATTTATTTTCATTATATTAGACAATCCTGTATGTCAGTATCATGATGTACAAAGTACTATGTCCCATAATCATATGTGATGTGCTTTTATATGACTGGTGAGGTTGATTTGCATACCTCAGCATCACCACAGACACATGAATAAAATGTTGTGCTCCAACATTACCACAGCTATGACACCACTAGGAGAGAGAAAGTTTTCAGCTACATTAAAATCTTATGGGTACACCATTGTTTATGCAGCCCATTATCTAAAATTTTATTATGTGGTGAATACATGTGTAGGTGCATGTGTATGTGAAAAGCAGATATTTAAAAATATCTGTAATACTATATATAGAAACATAGTAACTACTAAGATCTAAACTAGAGATATAAAATAAATATGGCAGTGGAAAGAAAAACGAAATGATCCCAATTATTTTAGATAGAAAACCTAGAGAGGATGTAGGAGGAACAGCTGACAAGTGAATAGGCTTCACCTAGCTGGAGAGGGCGGTGGGCATTTTTGTCAAGGATACAGTGAATGATAATGGGAAGCACAAGTAGGAAAGTACTTATTTTTTAATAGGCCAGAAACAACTGCATAAATGGGAAGGGAAGACCTTGTGCAGCATGAGCTGAAAAGAAGCCCACCTCCTTGTGAAGAATAACATCTGTTGTAGCCACTCTCTCTTTCAGCACACTGTGCTTGATTGAGCAAAAGCTAAATAGAAGATTGAATCAGCTTAGCTTGACACATTGAAACAAGTGATCGGGATCTTAAATTCCACCATCTCAAACATAACAAATTGTCGAATCTAACTAGAATTGTTGAGGTTTCTTATCTCTGGTGATAGGATTTTTAAATCATTCCAATGGATTTAAGGTATGTTGAGTAATTTTTTTTATATATTGCTAAAGTTGATTATATTTTAATTCAAATACTACCAGTTGCAAACATTAGACACATATAAAAAATGTGACTGTTTAATTAGTTCTTGTTGTTTCTACAATCATGATAAAAGTGTGTCCATTGTTAGACAAGATACAACCTTGAAAACATTACATCAGACAGTTTTCTCATACAAAAGTGATGAATTCATGATTGTTGGCCAATTTTGCCTGTTTTAAATAGAAATATCTTTCAAGGCAGGGCCAACCTGTTATGCAAATACAGAGATATAATGTGATTTGAAAAGGCAGTCATCCATCATGTGCCAGTCATTATATATACTGACACAAACACTGAGTGATACAGTTTTCACAATGATCCTGAGAATGAGAAATAAGACATTCTGATTTATAGGTACAGAAATGGATAAATAAATATCAGTGTTTTACTCAGAGTCCAATTTCTGGTGAGTGGTAGGACAATGATTTGAACTTCGGCTTCCTCATTGGTGAAGGAAGTCTCCATGGGCTTAGGATGTTAGATAACATTCCCTGAGAGATGGCAAAATAAAGTTCAAGGTTTTGATCAGATAACTTGCTGCCATGGAAGAGTTGAGAACAGATTTGAATCTGGGATCTATAAGTATGTGGCATCTATGATGATATTGTAATTATCTTTAAAACAAAAATCTGACATTAGCTATCTTAAGCAGGAAATATTTATTAGAAATTTAAAAATGATCTGTTGGAAAGAGAAACTATTTGCAAAAATTTGTGGGACTACTTTGCAATTGATCTTGAGTTAATGGATGTTAAAGAAAACTATTACAACTAATTAAAACAAAATATGCCAAGCCAGAAGCTGATTAGTGTTTCTTTTTTTAATTTAGATTACTTTCATTTCTTTCTAGAACATCTGATTGTTGATCACTTGTCCTTCAGGTGATTGGTCTTGTTTTTTTTTTTATCCTTTTCAGTTTCCCTATAGACACACCGGGCTGTCTATCTGTTGAAAGGCAGAGAATTTGGGGGCACAATGCAGGACAGCATCATAAATACATCTTATCAAATATTCATTTGGTATCACACCAATGTAATTTCGTGTAATCTGAGTTAACCAAGGGAAATCACTGTTTCCTCACTGTTTTAGTATGCGTTTTTGTTGTTGTGACTAAAAGGCAAGAACAATTTTAGAGAAGGAAGAGTTTACTTGGTTTCAGAGGTCTCAATTGATAGACAGAGGCTCCATTGTTCTGTGCCCCAGGTGAGGAAGAGCATCATGGCAGGATGGTGGGGAAGAGGAACAAGTTCAGGACATAGCAATCGGGAATCAGCAAACAGTGAGAAAACTCCACTTGGCCAGGGACAAAATATATACCCCAAAGGCACTCCTCTAATGACCCACCTGCTCCACCCACACCCTATCTGCCTACAGTTACTACCCAGTTAATCCTCATCAACTGATTAATGCACTAATTAGTTAAAGCTCTCACAACCAATACATTTTACCTCTAAACTTTCTTGCATTGAGTCACACTTGACCTTTTTGGGGACACCTAATATTTACACCATAATAGCTCCATTATCTGCTGATTTGTTTGAAAATGTTCCTCTTTCTTTAACATACAACAAAAAATATGATTTCTCAGACACCACATTTTATTTTCCACAACTATTGCTTTCTCGGAAAAAACATTAATGTGCAAATAGTGTGGGATACAAAACTGTATAAATAAACATAACAAAAAATAAATCAAACACTTAGATCCACTACATAGTTAAAAATATTGGTAAACATTTTAAAAATTGTCAATACAGTTTGGACCAGTCTGGTATATTTCTCTCCTATCATATATATTCCCATTCTCTTCAGATAAAACTTCTGTCCTGAATTTGAAGGTTACTGTTCCCATGCATTAGTATGTAATTTTGTGCAGTGTGTTTCACAATGCAATCTATGAAATTTGTTGTTCAAATTAGTTCTGCTAAATGTTTCCCCTCATCAGTGTTTAGAAGTGCCTATGCGCTATACCCTCACCGTGTATCTGCTATAAACAGATTCATTTGTCCGTCTGAATGATATAAAACAGAATCTAATCATAATTTTTAACTTTACTGAATAGTTAACCCCTGTATATTTTCATGTTTTAGTCATATATATTTCTCATCATCTCAACCATCTATCATACATTAACATTTTCAATATTTAACAGATACTCAAACTATTTTTGTAGAAATTTTTGAAAGATGTACCTAATACTAATTAGTTATTATACATTCTTATGTATCTTTCTTCCAGACTACAACTTGTCTTTTCATTTACTCCCTACTGGGTTTAAATGAACACATTTTAAAATTTTTTGTTGTCTGCTAATTTGATTATGCATATCATTTTGCTTTTGATTTTATATTCTCAAATATTTTCTTTTAAGATGTTCTAATGTATTGTTTTTCATATTCAAGATTTCACTGCATATAAACTTGATTTGTATGATAGTGGGAAGAGAAGATTAACATAGAGCTTTTTTCCATGTCTAATTATCTAATTATCCCACCATCATATCCTGTAGAGATCATAATTTTTTTGAGCAAATGCAACACCACTCCTGTCACATATAATCAGCTCTTACTTACGTGGAGGCCTGCTTTGGGGCCCTTGATTCTGTTGCATTTGTTGGCTTATTTTCACGTATATGTTAATTTCCTATCATGTGAGTTCTATTTGGGTATTTATCCTTCCTAATTTTATGCATATACATTTTTATCGTTGACAGATATTTTATATTGTTTTTAGGTGGTGGGTTTGCAAAAGAATATCCATTTTTATTTTGTGATACTATTTTCTTACTGTTAGATTTGCATTTCAATTTTAATATTCACTCATACTTCATGAAATCATTGACTTTGTGATCACCATTTTCAGAGTGACAAATTCAGACTGATTGTGATTTAGACTGCAATTGTTTCCCCCAATAGCCTTCAACCTATTATAAAAATTCCAATTATTTAAATTAATTTAATTAAAATAAAATAAAATTCACTTTCTATTGAAAATAATTAGCATACTCCAAAGACTATGCTCTTAATTATTTTCAGTATTTTAAAAGATTGGGAATTAATGGCAATTAGACATGCTATGAGGTTTAAACATTTACAATAAACTAAACAACCTCACTGCAGCAAAAGGCAATCTGAGATAAAGTTTTAATTATCTCTAAAGAGATGGAATAGCATTTTTATGATTACCATTTGTATCTAAGGAAAATAATTGAAGCTTGTATATCAACCATCTTCTGAATTAAAGGAAATTATTATTTAAAAATTATCATGACACTACTAAGAATCCAATAATCTTTTTATTCTTTGAGATGATCTAAAATATGAAAAATAAATTTTCTTATACGTTTTTATGATCCCACAGATCTGGTTATAAAAATATAGGTTTGTAAATGTTCATTACTTTTGTTCTTATATTAACAATAGGGAATTACTTTTATATAAATGAGTAACATATAAGATCATACAATTTATTCTTTAATATATATTACAATAATAAATCACAGAAGGTATGTTTATCTCTACAACTAGAGATTGGGTGAGTACCATCTCTTCCAACAGACTCCCAACACAATCACCTGAGGAGCAACGGCATTGATCAGTGGAACGTGACTGCTAAAAAATCAAGAGAAACTAGATCCAAACACCTGTTTCTCACTAACTTAGCAGGGAAAACTTGATTTAATAGCTTAAATTCTTTGAGCCATAGCATGTTACTCAGCTTTTCATCTCTGACAAAAAAACTGAGAAAATGAACTTTTAGGAGGAATTACTTAGTTTGGTTTATAGTTTCAAAAGATTCAATGCATAATCACTTGGCCCTATCACTGCAGGATTATGGTGAGGCAGAATATCATGGCAGGGAGCATGAGATAGAGCAAATTTGCTCACTTCATGGTAGATAAAAAGAGAGGAAGAAAGAGAAGGGGCCTGGAAAGTGGACAACTGTACATACAGGGATAGCACTCCTACTTCTTCCAGTAAGGTCCCACCTCCTATATTTTCCACCAATCATGAACCTATCAATGGATTAATTCACTGATGAGACACGAGCCATCAATATTTAATCAGTTCCCAAAAGCCCCACCTCTGAACATTGTTATGTTGGGGACCATGCCTTCAACTCATGAGACTTTGAGGGATATTTCAGGTACAAACTTTAACAATTAGCATATTCTATGGTATAGAGAACACTTGTAAATAAATTAGTGTTATAAATGTTGGTATACATCTAATATTAGCAGCAAATATTGCAAATGTAAATATTGACTTAAATTACAACAATAAATAATGCAAAATATAAATTATAGTACCTAATCATTATCTGCCTGATATAGGAATAATAATGATCAAGGGAAATTGTTTGTTTTATAATTTTCTCTCAAAAATTCACTGTAAACAACATGAGAATACATATTCTTTTTTATTTATTTAATTTTTTATTTAATTTAATTTGTATTACATGCTTTTAGAGTGCAATTCATTTCATATTACATATAAAGAGCATAGTTTTCCAAGTCATTGGTTTTACACAAAGTATTTTCATACCATTTGAGTTTTTATACATGCACTTAGTATATTGATGTCCAACTCCTTCTGACATTGTGAGAATACATATTCTTGAAGAAGTAAGGAAATTATCTTGACTTAGAGGGTAAAGTATGAAGAATAGATCCAGATGAAGATAAGCCAACACATGCCTTTTCAGACCTTAAATTTGATGATTTTCCCAAACTGTTACTATGTTGAAAGATACACCTAACAATTCTTAATTCAAGCTAGAAAGTTAAGCCCACAAAGTAGCTGCATGGCACTGGCTGATAACCAGGGATTGTGTCTGTATACCCAGTCCAATGCTGAAAGAGTGGGAAAGGAGCAGTCTCAGAACCCACATGTTCCACACATTTCCAAAGCATGTCCCCACTCTCCACATAGGGGATTGTGTGTCTAATTTATTCCGCTTTGCTGTGTGTATATTTTATTCCTCATCCATGCAAAAATCAAAATTATGTATCACACTGGATTTCAGCTAATTGGTTTGCTTTTTCATAGTAGTATGGCTTAGCAATTCTACAGATGTTCTCTGCATATTCTAAGCTCAAATAAATAGATGCTTGTATTATATGTGAAAAGAATTAAGACATCTCAGATTCCTAGCTTTGTGTGTTGACAGAGTATGAAACACTGACACGTTAGCAATAATGCATCACCCATAGTTCCCAAAGCAAGATTTCTTACAGAAATGGCTAAATCCAGGACAAAGAAAGTATAAAATGTCCTTGGGAACACTCTTATATTCCAAAAGCAAAAAAGTTCTTACAGAATGAGGGAGACCTTTCAAAAGGTTATAATAGTCAAGTTGAACAAACCTCCATCAAGAAAATATGGAGAAATATAAGGAACATATTTAGTGGTGATAATTAATTATTGTCACACATTCAACTTAAAAAAATAATCCATGACTCCATACAGATTTAAATAAAACATGAGATGGAAAAGGAAGTCATTAAATACAAAAGGTATTATGAAGTTAGGAGTGATCAACAAATGCTAAGGCTAATGATGCATGTTTGATGAAGAGAAAGAATGTGATGTAGTACTTTCCCAAATTTACATATTAATTATAAAAAGAAATATTTTAACTTTATAGCAGAAATCCTCATAGACACCATCTTAGCTAAGTTATTAAAGTTGGTAATATAAATATGGAGACAGACTGAAGTTCTCTCTGTGGTGATCTTAGGCACCAAAGGATACAGTATTTTTGCAGTATTCTTCTAAAAGTCCATGGTCTTAATGTAATCATTTGGAAATATCAGACAATGCCCAGAATAGTGGATTTTTTAATAACATGTTTGTCTTGTGTTCTTCAAAAATTCCAAAGTCAACAAAAAGGTAGGAAAAGGCTGAGAGTGTCTTCCATTCACCTGAGATGTGTGTTCTGATACTATATGTGAGGGCTGTTAGGACCCTGCTCCAGGAGACAGGCAGGGAATGGTTGTTATCACTAAAGAACATCATTGAGATATTTAACAAACTTAACATGGACTGAGACTGACACAGCAAACTGTATCGATGTGGAGTGTCCTGAATTAGTTGATTGTCTTGTGGTTTTTTGGGAGTAAGTCATTAGTCTTACTAGGTGAAGAGAAAAGTGATGCCAGCTCTACCTTCTCTCAAAACATTCCAATTTTCTTGTACTGTCCTTGTGACTTCTCTAAGTTTCAAGTTATGGAATATAAAAGTTAATTTTATATAGAGAGATCTATAAAGACCAATCTACCCTAGAACTGTGAATGCCCATTTTGTCAGTTTGCTCAAACTGCCTAAATCTTTAAATCCTTGAGTTATAGCCCATCAAAGATGAACAAGCTAGTGTTAAACAGGTGATGTTTGTGCATATGTATTGTACTAGGAAATCAGAGAAATGAAAGCTCCCTCAGACAAGCCTATGATATTCATGAGGCTTATAATCTCATTAGAGAACTAAAGCTACCAAATATAAAAATGAGTAATTAGTTGTGTGGTATGTGGAATATTGAGATATGGGAAATTAAACAAGTCATAAAAAGACCAAAGACCTATAGATTTCTAGAGTGCTGCCTGTGGTTCATCCAACACATCCAGATGTGAACACTGGGAATCTGAGAGCGGAGAGCAGGGTATGAGGAATAAAAAATATATTTACTCAGTATTTAGTACATGGTTTGTTATTATGCTCAGTGATTGCTGCCTTGTTAGTCCACATAACAATTTTACAAGGCTGATATTTTTGTTTCTCCTAATTTGTAAATACAATAGAGGTTACTGAGTAAAGTTTCAAACCTGAGTCAGGGTTTGCACTCACATCACTTTAATTCCACAACTAATTCTCAATATATGGCAAACAAAATATTCAAGAGCACCCTGATCTACTTTACTTTCTTATTTGAAAACTAAAGAATTAGTACCAACATGCAGTATATTTTATCTTTAATCTTCCTGGGAAAGAACAAATGAGATGATCTTGACCAATCTCCTTGTATACATGCTAGTAAGAGTTCCAAGCAAAGGAGATTCCCCATCCCCTGAATTGGTCTTTTTATGTTGAGAGTCTTTATATATGGAAGGCATGCAGCATAATAGAAAATATTATCCTGATTAAATAAAGAAACTAGAATACACAGCTTTATAGGACATAAAGAATTATACGTACTCTGCAATTATCAGTGAGGAAGGTTTAATAGCCCAAATAGCCCCCTGCTGTTCCAATCTGGGCCAGGGCTTATTGCCATTCAAGGAAGAAGACTAGCAGAGCTGCTACAGGCTTCACATGAATCTTGTGATTACTGTGCCCTTGAAGTTATTGCACAAACTGGGAACTGAATAATATTCTTATGAAAATAATATCAGAACCCCAAGTCATGACAACTCAGCTTTCATGTCATCACATCATTCTTTCACAGTGTTCTTTGAAAGCTTCACATCACTGCATTTATATTTAATATATTCTTACTATACAGTTGCTATAGATTAAGATGGGGCTCAGCACCAGAGACACAATGGCGAGCTTCAGTTAAGCATCACTAAGTTTATCACCACCTCCTTGGCAAGTTATAATTAATATTCTCTCTGATGTTCTTATAGAATTCTGAAGACATATCAGTTTTAATGTAATATTACTTTATTGTATCATGCCTGCTTTAGTCAACTTTTTAGCTGCTGTGACCAAGGTACCTGAAAAGGACACATTTAAAGGAGGGAAAGTTTATTTGGGGGCTCACAGTTTCAGATGTGAGTCCATAGATGGCCTACTCATTCCTTGGGGTTCAAGGTGAAGTAGGACATCATGGTAAAAGGGTGTGGCTCAGGGCATTGCACCAAGAAACAGGGAGAAAGAGACTCCACTCTCCAGGGACAAAATATATACCCCTAAGCCATGCCCCCAATGACCTATCTCCTCCAGCCACACCCTACCAGTCTTCAGTTACTACTGAGTTATTCCTATCAGGGGATTAATTCATGACTGCGTTAAGACTTTCATAACTTAATCATTTCACCTCTAAATCATCTTGCATTGTCTCACACGTGAGATTTTTTGGGGGATGCCTAATATTTAAACCAAAACAATGCCTTTCACTCATATATCCCAGTCCTCAAACAAGACTGAAAAGATGGGACTATTTCTCATTTTTTCATTGTTTATTTCCTAACATCAAGCATGATGTACTGCTCATAATAAGTGCCTGGTAAGTATTTATGGAAGAATAAAATAAACTTTTCTTTGATTCGTATATTGTCTGACAAACCCTGTGGTCATTATTTGGTTAAAACTAATATAAATAATAAAAAATTTTAAATTATCATTTAAGTAGTTGATCCTTGAGAAAACAAAAACAGTTTTGTTTGTTCAATGTCTATTTGTGCCTTCACCCATCTCTGCTTTTCTTTTTAAGGAGTTTGCTTTAGAAAAGTAGAAATGTAAAGGTGACCAGAGCATAAATTACATTTAATATCTTTCTTTCATTTAACTCTAAAGAAATTTGTGTTGGTAACAAACTTGTTATATTCTTCCTAATTTGATTAAATAACTTCCTAACAAGTTTGATTCCTTTTTAAGCACCCAAGTTCTCCAGCAGAGCAAGGGGCTTCTACACCAAGAGGCTATACCACATATGCCAGCAAATAGTTAGGATTTATGAATTTGAGAAGAATAAGCCAGAAAAGATGAATTTCCCCCTCTATTCATGGCCAAGAGACTTATTCATTTATTTGTACTGAACAAAATACTTACGGACTCTATATCTTAATTAACATTTTTAAAACAAAACAAAAATAACAAGAATTTGGCATTTTTTCCATTGCTCTCTGTTTTATAATTTTAGTTCATTTTTCTTATAATGTTCCAGTACTGCAAATGCAGCCAATTTTCTTAAGTAATTATGTTGTCTATTTTGGGTAAACATGCTACAGTGTGAGAATATGTAAAAGTGTCTGTGTGACTTGATATAAATTGTGTTAATTAAACATACCATTGTTTAGAAGCAATATCTAAAAACCACCACCAGGGAATTCATTTTCTATGCAATAATCAAATTCATGTGCTAAGAAGGCTTAAACTTAATAAGCTCTAGGAAGTATCATCCAGTGAAAATTTTGTGTTTTCTCTGACCTGGAGTAATGTGGGCCAAGGAAGGTCAGGTGGGGTGTGGGGTGAGTGACAGCCATCAGTGCCACTTTGCAATGAGGCCATCAATAGGGACAGTACTGAAGACAGACCTTAATAAAATAAATGTTTACTGCATAATTACTGTAAACAACAAATAAGAACATGTGCTAGGTGAAATACATTTCTTTCATAAACTGCTCCACAACCATATGGGGACATGTTTTCTCTAAAGATGCGTGATTAGAACTCAAAGTAAATAACTTAGAGAAGGCCTCAAAGCTAAAGAAACTTCACTTGAATGCAATTATACAACCACAGAGCACCAGCATTTTTAGTTCAAGGGCTGGAGGGGAGGAGGTTGGGTAAGACAGAAGCAAACTAGAAGGTAGGAAGGAAAAGGAGTTAGAGAAAAGAAGAGAAATGCACGTATCATGAGTACGTGAAGCTTATGCAATTGGAGGAGATCTCCTCTTGGAAAAAAAATATAAAATTATGAATTGAGAATTAAATGTGCAGCCGGAAGAAGGTACCCATGAAAATAAGTACCTCTGAGGTGTAGCCACCTGAAGCGATGGCCACTTGGAGCAACGAAGCCACGTGAAGAAGTTTAGAGGCGAACTGGAAACAAACAGCTTTTTATTCTGATAACTTTTCTCTCTGGCTCTAACAATGACTTTAACACGCACCACACACACCACCAAAAAATGGCGCAGACCCGATCAGCAATCTCGCTCAAGTCCCGCGAGATCTCGGGCCAAGTCCCGTGAGACTACGGAAGGCGGCAACAACCAAATATCTCCTTGGCCCGTAGTCAACCGCAATCTTAGCCATCTCCCCAAACAGGGCTCCTGCACTGAGGATTCCTATTCCAGTTATGTTTTGCTGCATAATGAAACACCTGCAAAATTTCACCACTTAAGCCAACAAATTACTATTATCTCCCACATCTCTGCGAGTTGCTAGGATCAACTAGGAATACTTGGCTGGAGTTCCTTATGTAGTTGGAATTAGATGTCTACTGAGGCTGTTGTCTAAGTGCTTGAGGGCTACACAACAAAAATAACTCGTTCACATGGCTGGCAGTTCACACTGGCAGTTGAGCATGCTGCTAGTCTGTTGACCATGATCTTAGCCATACTACCATCAAGGCATTGGCATGTGGCTTTTGCTTCTGGCAGCATGGAAGCTGGGTTCTGAGAGCTCGTGTCACAAGAAGCAGTTTTACATAAGGATGAAGCAGATTTTCTTAGTCCTTTTAAAGAGGTGTCCAGAAGTTGCACAGCAGTGCTTCTTTCACGTTGACTAAGCAGTGACAGTTCAGTCCAGATTGAAGGGAAAGGGAAACAAAGCTCCACCTTGTAATGTAAGGAGAAGGAAAGAAAGTGAGGCTGTCTTCATTCCATCACTCCAAGTCAGACAAAGAAATCCTACTAGGGAGGTTGATAGAGTGCTATGAACGTTCCACACTGAACAGGCAAGCAAGCTGGAGTTTAAAATCACTGACCAAGACAAATGAGAAATCTTATTACTTTCTGCCTTTCATTTCTCCAGATGCTGATGAAAAAAACAGAGGATAACATAAGAGTAGAAATCTAAGAGGATAATCTACCAATGGTTCCCTTGAGGACAGAGAATATTTTGAGCTCAGAGAATAAATATTATCACACTAACATCACATATAAGAATACTAGCAAAACCATACCTGCCAAAGTAAGTTGTTCAAAGTTACATAGAAACTGAGTGACTGAAGATAAACTGTGGATTTCATAGCCTTGTAAATTTGAGTTAAAATTTGAACCAGGTGCAGTGGCATATGCCTATAATCCCAGGGGCTTGAGAGGCTGAGGATCGCAAGTTCAAAGCCAGCTTCAGCAACTTAGTGAGGCCCTAAGAAACTTAGTGAGGCCCTAAGCAACTCAGTAAAATCCTTAAATAAAAGATATAAAAGGGATAGACATATGGCTCAGTGGTTAAGTGCCCCTGGGTTCAATCCCTGGTACAAAATAAAATGTTTTTGGAAACTTTTTTACATTTAAGAATGAACAATTTTTATGTAAATGTACACAAGTTTAAATTTAACCACACACACACACACACGCACACAAAATGTGAATGGAGGTTTTTAGCTTGAATTTATATTCTTGTATGCATCATCATGTAAGCTACCCAAAAGAAGGAAATGTGTTTAATTGCTCCATTTACATTGTGGTAGTCAGCATAATGCTCAGCACATGGCATGCAAGTAATAAATAGATATTTGTTGCATGAGTAAATTAATAAAAATACCTCTTATTATTTTTACTTTTACAAATGCTTTAAAAGGCAATGTAATTTGCTTATCTGATTGCTATTCCAATTATCAGTCAGGTGGTATTCTATGTATCATGTTTCTTATTCCCTACCTTTTTCCAAGAAGTCCACTAGTCTGCTACTTACTAGCCCTCAAGGTTCATGCTACAGGGCCATCTTCATTGATTCACAGACCTGCAGCTGAGCCAGATCTGCCCCAGGTGACCTGAAGAATATTACAGGATAATCTTAAACTGTGTTATGTCCTTTTTTGACTTTGGGGGTGCTTTATTATGTTCCATTAGATTAACAACAGGAAAGACTTTTTTTTGGCTATTGTTGAGTTGTTTTGTTTTCTTTTTTTGGTTATATTTGTTCATGTTTTTTTCTGGTTTAAATTTTAGTTTTAAAAAAACTATCTAAAGGTTAAAAAGATTACTCACTTTTCTTTCTTTTACTTTTTTTGGACAAAGCGTAAATTAATAGCATTAATACACACACCAAAATACAGGACCTGAGGATGAATAATCACCCAAGAAGTAGTGACAATTCCTAAGGCAAGAAGGAAGCAGGTAATGATAAATATCCCTCACATTAAATTTAACTTTCATTTATTCATTAAAAATGATTTAAAGTATGTTCTGGGATAAAATAAGTAATAAACTGGTATAGTCTCCTGTTGCTTGTATTTTCCTCATTTTAAATCCCATTTCATTAAGTGACAATAAGAATCATTAAACTAAATGCCTAAGTAGCCTTAGCACAGATCTCTATGTATTATAATTTTCATAATTGAAGATTTACAGGAGGTTTTCAATGAAGTAAAACTTAGCAATGACTAAAGGGAATACACATTTACCCAGTCATGTTACCAGGAGGCTGAGAATAATTGCAAACTAGAGATATTTTTGATAAGAACAAAAATTTAGTACTTGATTTATTTCTCCAGGGAGACAAAGAATCAGTGGGGCAGAATTGAGACCCACATAGATCCAGTCCCCCAAATTCCCAAATGCCATGACCTTTTCAAGTTTTTCCAGGCATGGGTTGTATATCAGTGAAAGAGAAATGCCCTGGGTTTGACATTTCAGACAGTTATGTTTAGAAGAGAAAATAGCAATTATAAGGCAATGTTACTGGATTGCTGTTGATGGGAGCAATTGATGCTATGCATTTTATTAATCATTTTATAGTGAATTGTTAATCATTCATTAATAATTATTCAATGTTAGTAATAAGAGGCTAGGGGCAATAACTCAGCTATTAAATGAAGAATGTGAAAACTGAAAGTGCACCTTGGCAGCATATAAGGAGATGTTCACCCTCTGCAGAGAAAAAGCAGGACAACTCCAAGGCCATCCAAGGCCAGACTCAGAATAGCAGCAAAACTCCAAAGAAGGCCAAACTTGTCCCAGAAAATTTGATACCTTGATATCAACATTCTGGAACATGAACTTAGGGATACTGAAGTGGTGCCCTTGAAAGTCTTCAATCCTCGTAGCCTATAGAAACAGTCCACTCCTCCCTGTGGAAGGCTAAGGCAGCCCCCTTGCTTAAAGGAAACCAGAAGCCTCTCTTCATCATCCCACAAATCACAACATAATGGAGCCAGAGAAGTGCCAATTCTTGAAAAGAAGAAAAATATATGTTGAATGGCCTACAGAACTAGCCAAACTGTACAGGCAAAAATTAGGAGCGGAAATATGGGAATGGAATTTGAGAGTGCTTGACCAAGGAGCAGGGGTGAAATATGAAGTTTATGAAGATGAGTAAATGTGGAATACATCTTCCAGTATGGGAGATTTAACATTATAAAAAGACCCTTGGCATTTGTACCAACAAGTGTTTATGTGGCCATTATAAGCTTGAAAAAACCAATGGAATATAGTAAATGAAACAGAAATATATGAATCTCTGTGGCAAGCATTGAGTGAATTAGGGTGCGAAAAACTTAGAAAATTTGGTATGGTAGAGTTCCTGTATTATGTAAGGTTGGGATACCCAGGGAAGAACTATGCTCCTTGTGAACACTTCATTCATCAAAACAATAAATAATATGTTGTTGACGGAGGTACCCGCCCTTAGTAGATGTTCTCTGAAGTCTATGGGTGATGATAGGAGATGGAGTTATAGAGATAGGCTACATGATGGCTAGGGGTAGTATAGCTTCTGAAAGAATAGGGGCTAAAGTTGTGCATAATTGTTTATTGTTGTTAAAAACAGTTTAGACAGGCAGTATGGGAGGCTGGCACAGATTATGGAGGTGATTAATAGCATGTACTATCATTTTTAAAGCTACAGAAAAATGATTCCATCTTGTGCATGGTACTACTAAGAAGGAAGCATGTCACAACCTATCTTTCTTTGGGACATTTAGGAGTACTGATGAACCCATACATTTGGTATAAGAACACCAGTTCTAAGTGGGGTTCAGGATAAGGAAAGATTTTGTAGTGAATATAGATTGAGATGCAAGAAGTCTGCCATTTGGGATATGTAATGCTGTGGATCCCTTGATTTTAGAGATATCTGTACTGGAAAAGATACCATATAGAATTAATAGCAAGGCCCAAAGAGAATAAATAACTGTTGTGCTGGAAAAGTCCATTCTATTGGGAGCAAAGAATTAAACACCTTTCAAAAACATAATCTTGGCATGCCAACTAGCTCTTTTAGAGACAGATTGCCTGATGAGAAGACACAAAATGACCATGTAGACAGAGCTGCCATGAGGTGACTTTTATCAGACTTACCAGGTCATTGACTGGACAGTCCCTGTAGCAATTAGTTGTGAAATGTAAGTAACAATATCCATGACCACACAGGACCATAGGACACATAATCTATATTGAAAGTAGCCTCCAACCCCATATCATCTACCACTTTTTCATGGGTCCTTTTCCTTGAAAGATCCCTTAGAATTCACTGACAACAGAGGGAAAGGTCCAAGAATGGTACATGGATTAAAACATTCCGTAGCTGATATACATTGAAAATGGATGACAGCTGGACTGTCACCCTAGTCAGAGATGACCCAGGAAGGCAGTGATAAAGTGGTGAAGGAAAATTCCCCCGAGCACAGAATTCCATGTGGTAAACCTGGCCATATGAGTCTGGAAAGAGATGGGTCCTGAGGTTAGAATTCATATGCACTTCAGAGGCTGGTTGTTCAAAGGGACTGGAGGGGATATAATGGAATAATGGGTAGAATATTTGTAGAAGAGACATGAATAGGCTTGTTCAAATGGTTAGAAGGAATGAAGATCTTTTTATTTCATGTTAATGCCTAATGGAGTTGAGGTTTTTAACAATCAAATAAATAGACAGTATACAGCACTGTCTTGGGCAAACCTTTGCTGGTACAATAAAGTCATTAATAAAGCTGACTGAGAGAAAATATCTATAGTCACCAAAGCAAAGATGATCCTTTCCCAGACCAGGTTCAACTCTTTCTGCTGTCTTAACTACAAGACCTAGACTAACATGAAGTCTCCTACATGGCACTTTCCCTCAAAGAGACCTATCAACCACTTGGCAAGTTAACCATATAGAATCTTTCCATCCTGGAAGATATAGTGATTCATCTACAGTAAAATAAAAAAATATATTCTTGCTATGAGTTTCTTGTAACTTCTCCAAAGACCTAAATCAATACCAGTATCCAAGAGCTCAAAATATTTGATTCATTAAAAGATATTTTCACATTACCAGGGCACGTACTCTATAGCAAGGAGATTCTATCATGTTCTGACACTATCCCAAATCTGATGGGCTCATACAATGTTTGGAATAGTCTAATGAGGGTAGAGCTGAGGTCTGAGCTTCAAATTGACCCCATAGATGGATGATACACTGACATCTAGAATGCAGTATGGACAATCAATCATGATCATACATTACTGTATCTCAACAGAGTGCATGAGTCCAGGAACTGAATGGAACTCACTGTGATTTAAGTGGAGAATTTGTATCATTTTCTACAGGGTTAGGTCTTCTTTCCAAGATTACAGAAGTCAATCTCATGTATAAATAAAAAAGATGTAATTTTCCATAGTGAAAAAATTTTAAATACCTAGTCATATGAAGAATAAAATATAAGCATCTACTTAGCTACATTGACTATGCATAGAATAATGGATCCTTATGAATGTGGAAGAAGTTTTCAATTGAGCTTTCAATGAGGTTATCTGATTCTATGTGTGTATCAATGGAAAGATTAAAGTACAAGTAAACCTGGTAATTTTTCTCATGTCACATCACTAGCAAAAAACATAAAAATGAGTATAAAACTTTTCCTAATGTTTTTTAATATTTTTAGTTTTAGATGGATAACTTTATTTTATTTATTTTTTTAATGTGGTGCTGAGGATCGAACCCAGTGCCTCACATGTGCTAAGCAAGCACTCTACCCCTGAGCCACAACCCTAGCCCTTCCTAATGTTTTTTAAATGCATATTTTGATTTCATTGGTACATTTTATTTTTGTTTTGGTTTTGGGGGTACTAGAGATGGAACACAGGGTCTTGCACATGCTAGACAAGCTCTCTACTACTGAGTTATGCCTCCAGACCTGGGACAATTATTTTAGAAGCTCTATATACAAGTATTTAAAAATTATATTCTTTGCTTTTTTTCTACTAAGTGTCTGATTTAAGGAAGATAAGTATATAAACATGTTGATGCCTGAAGCAATTGCCGCTTGAAGCAACGAAGCTGCGGGAAGAAGTTCAGAGGCAAACTGGAAACAAACAGACTTTTTATTCTGATAACTTCTCTCTCCGGCTCTAACAACGACTCTAACACGCACCACACACCACCAAAAACCCACAAACAAAATGGCCCCGACCCAATCCGATATTGGCTCAAATCTCGCGAGATCCCGGCCCATGAGACCACGGAAGGCGGCAATGTCCGAATATCTCTATGGCCCGCAGCTAACCGCAATCTCAGCCATCTCCCCAATCAGGGCTCCTGCATAAACAGAACAAATTATTGAGTGTTAATTAAAGAAGCTAATGAAAATGTTCATGGGCACAACAGCCAAAAAATTTCCAAGAATAGTTAATCAATTGAATACTTAATGTTGGGAGCTGTTGTCTCTATATTAGGGAACCAAAGTTAAAAAACTGTGAATAATAAATATAATCTTCTAAATATTTCTCAGAGATCAGTTTAAACCAAAGGATAACAAAGAAATATTTATTAAACTCTCCCAAGGGCGAATAAACAGAAAAAAAAAAAAAGCAAGGTAAAGAAAATTAATTAAAACTTTTTCATAGAAGATTAAATTCAAAAGCTCTTCTAAGACACAGTAATTTATTACCATAATGTCTGGAGAATAGTAAGAAGGGAAAGAAAGAAAAATATCTTTCAGAGTGTTAATGGGTAATTGTTGAACTTTCCAATCCCATATTAATCAGAGTGGAAATGGTGATAGAAATGACATAGATCTTAGGAAGTATTTTCAAAATGGTAAGGGTCCTCAGATATTAGAAATTTCCCTAGGGACAGATGACCACATATTTAATGACCTGTGAGATAACCTCCACTCCTGTGTATGTTTTGAAGCTGAGACTAGACCCAGTTGTCTGGGCCTGGTTCCTGCCTGCCTGTATCCTATGCTCCCCTGCCTCAGAGGAGCTCATTCAGACAGCATGGGAACAGAAACAACTCTCAAGAGAACAGGATGCTGCGTTGGATGATATGAACAGAATATGAAGTGGAATCAGAGCTTTAAGAGAAATAATTTATTTGTGGTAGTGCAACTCTAAGTCCTAGTCATCAAAACTTTTATATCTTCAATTAGAGCCACATATAAGAATTTAGATAAAATCATGCATAGTAACCATAAAAAGCTATTACGAGGTGAATTAATTTCAGTAAAATCCCTAAAATTGCAACTATATCAAAAAGCACAAAATTACTATTCACAGGGTATCTGATGTTTACCTCTCCATTTTTCCAATCCACAAACTTTTATATATATTAGTATATAAGATTATATATTATTACATATAGCATTACATTTACAATTATGCATATTATATAAAATCATAGGATTTTTATATACCATTTATCTTTAGGTTTGAAGGACAATATTTTGAATTTTTAAAAAATTCATCTTAAACTGCTTTGCATATGATTACTCTGAAGGCTATTAGCTCATTGTGGCACAGTGTTCTGAGGAGGCTAAAATTACTTTGACCTGGAGTGATGATAAATGCTCACTTATAAAAGTGGTGAGTCTGATTTTTTTCTCCCCATGGAGATTGAGCAAAAGAAATGACAAAGGGTTAAAGGAATAATTGCCTTGTAAGTGTCATCAAACACATTAATATAGCCTGGAATCTCTTTCTGCGAATGCTTAAACTACAGCTATTTTTCTTGAAACTTGATACAATTATTCTGAACTGAGAGAATTCCCCTGTGACTGAATCACCTTGATATATATGCCCTTGTTGGGAAAAGAAAATCTTACATAAAAATTCAGTTCCTCTCCAGAAGCTTTGTCTATATAGTGTCAATTATCCAGATACTTAGAAACATGGTGATTGACTGACATTTTCATTTTTCAACTAGAAATTGTGGCAGAATGTTGACCCAGTCTTCATCTGAAAAAGCAAGCTCCTTTTCTGAACTAGAATCTCATTTTAGAATGATTGGCATATCTTAAAATCACACACTTATCGAATTGCTAAGTTACTGGGCTGCAAACTTGAAAGAAAAGAATAAAATAAACTGCTATAATTTAGATCTGGAATGCTCCACAAAAGCTCATGTGCTGAAGTCTTAGTCCCCAGCTTGTGGCTATTGAGAGGTGGTAATACTTTAAAAGGTGGAAACAAGTGGGAGGCCTTCCAGTTATTGGAAGCATTTCCTGGAAGGCAACTGGGGGAGCCCAGGTTCTTCCTCTTTCTATCTTCTGGCCATGAACTGAGTGGCATCACTAAACCATGTGCTTTCCATCATTGCCTCGGGCACCCCCACCAGAGACCTAAAAGCAATGGTACCACTCGATCCTAGACTGGAACCTACAAAATAGCCAAAATAAAATTTCTGTTTATAAATTGATTATTTCAGTTTTTTGTTATAGAAAGGAAAGCTAACACAGAAACTGCCCTAAATTATACACAAACCATATTAAAGGCTTAATATAAAAGTACAGATTTTAACTCTTACAATTTCTGAGCTTTGAAATACTTTCACATGTTAGCATAAAACAATTGAAGTTGTTATTATATATTATTTATAAAGTATTGTTTATTTTATATTTATCAAACTTGCTGCACATGTCTTTAAGGTTCCTTCCTTCCTTTCTTCCTTCCTACTTTTCTTTCTTTTTTTCCCCTATAACATTAGATTTAGTTCTACTGTGAATGAGAGAGTAAAAGTCGAGTTTTCTTGGGTTACATTCTGAGATTATAATTCCATAAGGAAAAGAATCTTAATCAGTTTTCTTGTCTCCTTACACGTATGCCAATGATCAGACAGTATCTTTTTTTTTTTTTTTTTTTTTGGTACCGGGGATTGAACTCAGGGGCACTTGACCACTGGGCCACATCCCCAGCCCTTTTTCATATTTTATTTAGAGACAGGGTCTCACTGAGTTACTAAGTGCCTCGCCATTGATGAGGCTGGCTTTGAACTCGCGATCCTCCTGCCTCAGCCTCCCAAAGTGCTGGGATTACAGGCGTGTGCCACCGCGCCAGGCTCAGACAGTATCTTTTACGTATTAGGTGCTCAATAAGTATTGTAAACGATAATAAATGGATAAGGCTATAATCCATAACTATTAAGGATTTGGACATTATCTCTTTAAGAGATTATAAATTTAAAAAGCATATTATAGATGTATTTCTGCTGTTGTTTTCATTCTGATGTTGAAAGGACAATGTCGAGGTGTTAAAAAAAATACTTGTTATCTTGGAGTTGAATCAGAATAGTTGACCAGGCTGGAAACTTCTTGCTACTGAGGAAGAAGTTTGAACATCCAGGATTTTCAAAGACCTAGATATTTTTCTGAGACTCCACTGATGCCAGAATATATGTGACATATAATTTTTAAGTGAAATTGAAATCTCATTTTGTTTTATGAATGAATATTCCAGCCATTTAATCACCAACTTCTCAAGTATCCTGGCACACTTAGGTAAACATTCTGAAATGCAGTAAACAGGGACTACTGGGTAGCTTAAGCACACACAATTGAATGTTTCCTTTCTAATGGTGTCGATCTCAATGATTATGTGTGTGGGGGATTACAGATGTACATATGTACACCAATATATTAGTGTGTGCACTAACGCATAGATAAAAATATATATTAGATTAATTTTTATGGAAAACAAGATTTAATTCCCAAACTCATTAGTAATGTAGACAGGTAAATATCAGAAATGCCATATCCTAAAATTAGCAGAGAACTGAAAAAGAAAGTGCAATAAGTTCAGAGCACAAAAATACAAAGCATGAGAGGAAGTACTGAAAGGAAGATTGGGTTAATGGTCACAGTAATTGAGTAAAGAAAGAAATTCTACCCAGCTGTCAACAACCCTTAATACCAAATGCCAATCTAAAAATCAAAAGCTGTACGCTGAATGGAGTGAACAACCTTCCTTGGGGTCAGATTTAGTTCTAACACAGAATGGTGCAAAGAAAGGGCAGAACTTAAGGAAAACCTGAATAGGCTAAGGAAGAGAGCAGGGATGTGGAGCAGAAGCAGTTTTGTTCATGAAAGAAATTTATATAGGGGCTGGGGTTGTGGCTCAGTGGTAGAGTGCTTGCCTGGCATGTGCGGAGCCCGGGTTCGATCCTCAGCACCACGTACAAATAAACCCATTGTGTACAGCTAAAGCAAATAAATAAATATTAAAAAAAAAAGAAAAGAAATTTATATAATGTTCTCAGTTTCAGAAAAAAATGCCCCTTATTTTGGCAGCCAGGGGAGCATCCTGCTTCCAGCTTCATACCAGTGAATCCTAAGAAGAGTAGTCTTAATAAACCATTCTTGACTTTTTGTGGGAAGGCTTTGATCTTCCCTCCTAACAAACACCCACTAGTTGTCCAATCCAATCACAGAGTCACAAGATGCTTGAGGGAAACAAATAGCTTTAATGAAAAGGAACAAAGTTAAAAATACATGACAAGGTACTGAGATGCTAAAAATGAAATCCAGAGAGTATAAGAGGTATAAAAAAAGATACCTAAAAAAGAGAAATTTGAAAATACTATATCCCAAAAAAATGATAATGAGAGTGAAGCAATCCTTATAAACAAGTGAAAAATATCGCCTACATTATAAATAATCCAGGTAAAGTTTAATGGTGGTTTGTAGCACCAGTTTGTAGCAATGGAGGTGGTTAAAAATGGCTCAATGCTGAGTCTACTTTGCAAAGAAAAAGATGATATATTAATAGATAAGTTGGGCAATATATTTGATTTTCTACATTTATATCTTAATCTGTATCTTTAATTCCTATATCTGTGTTTGGCTACCAATCTACAATTTTGTAATTTATAAAAATAGTTCACATTATCTTCAAAAATTCATAAAATTCATAAGAAAAAGGATTGATGCATAATACAAACTTAAAATATAAATTTGTATAGATCCTACATTTGGCCATCATACTTACAATTTAAAAATAACATTCCAAAAATCAAATGCCACTAGGACTTAGAAAAAAAAGTTACCTGAATAATTTGGAGACTAAGAAGAAAATGAAAGCACATATGTAATCATCTAGAAATGAGTGGCAGTCAAAGCACTACAGCACAAGATATGTGGGAATGGCTGAGGCAATGACTCAGGGAAAATTCAGTATTAAATTATCTTATTACAAAACAGGAAAGACTACAATTAGATTTCCACACAAGAAAGATGAAAAATGGAGGCGTATGTTTGAAGACTTAAAAAGAGAAAAATTTTTTTTTCAAAAATACCTCTACAAAAAATAATAACAAAAAAAATAGTTACTTGTAAAGACTCATACTTATTTTTGAGCATGAAAATGTTTGATTTCTGTTGAAGAAAAAAATAAGACAATGAACAAGTAATGACACACAGTTAATATTTAAGAGGGTTTGTAATTTTAGATATTTATGAAAGCAAATAGTTGAAAGTCTATACAAATTAGCATCATGTGTTTGAAAATCTATATTAAATGTATGCTTTCCTGGTGAAATGTCAATTAGCAGTGGTTCAAAAGAAATAGACAACAAAGAAAAAGCAAATAATAAGATTTTTAAATAGGCAAATACCTTTTCGTTAATTAAACTAATGACTTACTAAATGTCATAGAACAGTCTTCACATATTTGATAGATAATAAAAATGGACAAATGATGTCATATATGTGCCTACAGGTATGATTTTTTTTCTCTTTTGTTTTTCAAATATAGAGTGAGACTTGGAAAGTTACATTACACAAAACTGTTTTTAAAATTTAATACTGATTCAGAAGTCAAGAATACTGAGAGTGTAAGAAGTAGCAATGATTTCAGTCAAGTAGACATTTTATGTATTCTTGCTTGATTCACAATACTAAAATTCCTCATTTCCCTCACCAGGGTTAACTCATTATGTAAATTATTCTGTAAGGAAGCTCATACAAAGGCCATCAAGTGTTTCAAGAGGAAACAGCAGGCTCTTGAAACCCATGAAAAGTCTACTGGAATCAGGGGAATGATCTCCTGAGAAGGTTCTTTTATTGAACTCTGAAGTCATAGGCGCTATCTTCATTCATTCAAAGTCAATAGAGACGGGAGAAAGGAAAAAAGTCATTTTGAAGACACATAACAACTTGCTCATTAATTATCAAGTAACTAAAACCAGGAATATCCTTCTGAATACTGAACATGTTAGGCTACACACAGACTGTTTATGTCATTTTTTATGGTGCAATAAGGAAAGTATTTACATGAGATTGTCCAATCAAGCAATGCCTTCAGCAAATTCTTAAGACCATAACAGTGAGCAATTGTCAAAGTCTTCAACTTATCTCTACTTCCAGCTGCAGCACAGAAATCCAACCTGCAAGTGACTACAGGCTCGTTTTATTAAACCATCACTTTCACAAAAACATTTCTTTGTAGAAGGAACAGCATAAAAAATCCTCAGTCTTATTATATAAGTCAGTTGTCTGTCACTGTGACAAAATGCCTGAGAAAATCAACTTAAAAGGAGGAAAGATTTACTTTGGTACAGGTTTCAGAAGTTTCAGTCTACTCTCTTTGGCCCCCACTGCTTTAGGCCTTGGGCAAGGTAGAACATCACAGCAGGTTGAATGTGATAGAGTCAAGCTGCTCATCTTGTGGCAGCCAGGAAGCAAACAGAGAGAGGAAAACAGCAAGGTCTAGGAAGAAAATAAGCACTTCAAAGGCGCACCTCCAATGACTTACTTCCTCTAAGTAGGCCCCGTTTCCACTCAATAGCACCACAACTAGGGACCAAATCTTCAATACATCAGTCCTTGGGAAACATTCCAGGAACAAACTGTAACAGCCTTCTAATCAATTACATCACACTTTGAATCTAGTTGCATCTTTATTTCCTACAACTCACCAATGAAGTTACCATAAAATCATTATTGCTTGTATACAAGAGAGTACATTCTAATATTTCTTTCAGCATTTCTTTCAATTTTTAACTATCCCAAATGTTTGCTCAGCTGTGATGGACTTACATAAGTTAGATCCTTACAAATTATATCCTAAACATCCTTCAGGACCCACCTCAGTAGACTTATCCCAAAAAAGGAGATGATACATTATGTAGATGAATGTTTTGCTCAGCTTGTTCATTGCTGTGACCAAAAAAACCTGATAAGAACAATGCAAAGGAAGCAAAGTTTATTTGGGCCTCATAGTTTCAGAGGTCTCAGTCCTTAGATGACTGACTCCACTGCTCTAGGACAAAGGTGAGGCAGAACATCATGGTACAAGGGCATGGCGGAGGAAAGCAGCTAAGGATATGGCAATCAGGAACCAGAGAGAGAGAGAGAGAGAGAGAGAGAGAGAGAGAGAGAGAGATCTGCTGACCAGGACAAAATATAAACCCCAAAGGCATGCCCCCAGTAACCCACCTCCTCCAGTCACAATTTATCTACCTATAGTTACCACCCAGTGAATCCTTCAGTGGATTAATCCACTCATCAGGTCAAAGTTATCAAAATTTAATCATTTCACCTCTGAACCTTCTTGCATTGTCTTACAAATGAGCTTCTGGTGGACACCTTATATCTAAACCATAACAAGCACCCTTAATCTTATCCCTTAATAAATTCCTTGTACCTAGTGTGTTCTAAATTCTTCCAAGATGTTACAGAAAATGTTTCCTTTAAGTTGTACTCAGGCCTTTCAGTTTTACCCTGACAGCTATTGCTGCCTCAAATAAAGTTTGTTTTTTAGGAGCAAGGAACCTATTTTCTTTGTTTCTCCCATTTAAAAAAAAAAAATAGTACCACGGTATTGGCAATGTGTCCCATATTTGAAAACTTGTTCTCTTGTTCCTCTCCCAGCTTTTAGTTAACACTGCCACCCACTCCAAATCTCTTCTATCTTTACTTATCTGTCTGCAGCCCAAATGACTGTTAGTTTTCTCCACAGATGATGTTAATACTGAAAGGTACTAGGTAAACTGGCTAGCTAATACGTTCTGCAAACATGAGCAATGTGAGTAAATATTCATCACCATATGGATATTTTATAAACCTGAGGGGGGCATGATATGTCTAAGGAAATGTTCTCAGTATGAAAAGCATGTGCCATCATAATCCTTTTCTATGCAAATTTCTGCAGTATTTTGAGGGATGTCGTAAAGACTTTTTCTTAGTTTTCTATTTTATTTCAATTATTTCCATGTTTGTTTTTATGCAAATATTATTAGATGAAATCATATGCTATGTGGTATTTTAATTGTCCAAAATATTTCTTCCTATTTACAATTACAGTATTTATTTTTATGTGTACTGCAATTTGAACCTGTCATTTAAACTGACACATTAGAAACTTAATTTCTACTACAACAATATTGAGAGGTGAGACCCTTAAGAGACAATTAGTTCATATGAATTCTAACATGGTGAATGGATTAATTCTGTTATCATGATAGTGAGTTTCTGAATAAAGAATGTAATGACTCCCTTTACTCCTTTTCTCAAACTCATGCTCTTTTGCTGTTCTGCCATGGAATGCAAGAAAGCCTTGCTATATACTAGCACCTTAATATTGGACTGCTTATAGAACTATGTGACATAAGTTTTTCTCCATAAATTAACTTGTCTCAGTATTCTGTCATAGTAACACAAAAATAGAGTAAGACACCAGGAATCCCCAAAACTAATTTGTTCATATGATCCACTTTGGCCCACAGAATTCCTCAGTAGTTCTTATTACTACATATCTGCATGTTTTTCATATTAAATCAAGACTTGTGAAGGATAAATGAATTTAATTGTCATTGCTTCTTAAGAGACACAGTTTTGGAGAAATCAGGTGAAATGAGCCGTCTGTGGGCTGTGTGTGTAGACTATGATGCACATAGTAGCCTAATGAGGGGATAACTCTGGCACTGGGAACCTCCCATGGCATCCCCACTGGGCTTGATTGCCTGATGCAGGTGAACTTCCCCCTGGAGTTCTGCCAGAGATCCCACACAGTACCTGAGATGGGTGTTACCTGCCCAGATGTCAATCAACCTGCTGACTGCAAGACACCAGCGAACAAGCCTCCACCATTGAAACCTTATCCCTGCCTTTGATGTCCCACCCTCCATATAAATAAAGCAAACACCAGCTCCATTTTGCCAGATTCTAGAATCTCGATCTGTCTGATTAGCTTGCCCATCCTGCCCTGGTTTTTGAAACTACTTTCTGTGTCCTGTGATTTTTTTCCTCATTCTACTTTTCTTAGCTTTTATTTCTCAACCAGCCCATTCCACCAAGGGGAACCCCATTTCCATTGCCTGTGTGGGCTGCGGGCGAGACAGAGGGGTTCCATAGCCATGGGTAGCATAAATTGTGGGCTGATTTTTCTCTCTTTCTGGAGAATCTGTAAATATAGTTGTTAGCTTTTCTAGGTCCCACAGGAGGAAAAAGGCACACCTTGATAAAGAAAAATCTCTTAAATCACTTATTTTAAGATCAGTTGATTCTTAGTTCTGAAGATAATCTGAGACTGGAGCCCCCATCAATTCCACAGACTTTCCCTCATTTCTTTATCCCTCTTAATTTGAAGGTTTTTCTGGGATTATGCCAGAATTCTATTTTATTCACAAAACAATATCTTTCTTTTTCTGGCGATGAAATAAATTCTTGGTTTCATTTTCAATCTGTCTTTTTATGCACTAAATCTTATTTTTGACAACAATTTCTGGTAGATTTTCCCAAATAGTGACAGCTTCCTATATTTACTAATGTTTTTACTAAAAAGATGAATACTATTTTTCATAGAAGACTTTCTCAACAATCCTGAGATAATAAACCATACATGCAGAATTAATCAGCTGACTCAATGTCTTTGAAGTTTATGAAGCATGTGTGCATCCATATCTTCAATGTTCCTCCAAACCCACTTGTAAGGTAGTTTGGGAGGAGGTGACTATGAGGCTGTTCAGCTCAGATTTGACAGGAAATAGTCTGTAGGGGAAAAACTGAGAAATTTTCCTGAGAATGAATCTTTTGTCGAAACACACAATGCTGTGTCCTCTTTACTTTGTACTGGAAAAATCAATCCAAAGTAAGAGTTAAAAAAATTTTTTTAACATTCCTGGCATTTAGAAAGATTAATCCAAGGGAGAAACTAAAACAGAAGAATTATTGAAGGCAAGAATTTGATGTGTAGCAGCCATTCCTGATTGGTGAGACAACATGGCTACAAAGCCTAGAGACATTCCCAGTCACACATAGGAAAGAGTGATTGTGTTTGTTATTCAGACCACTCAAATAAAGCTGAAAAGAGCAGAAGTGGTATTCTCCTTAGGTATTACACCATTCTAAAGGGGGAAATGTGCATGCTGCAAGTTACAGGAAAAGTGAAGAAAATCCATTTCTACCTGTGGTGTCAACCACACCAGGGCCTCTCACTTCCTCATAACCTTGGTTTTCAGTCTGGAAATGATTTATTGAGGCCTGAATTTTACTTTATGTTTATGAAGGGAAACATAAAAAGACACTATTGCTCCAGGAGAACTCTCTGCACAGCTCAGAAACCCTCTCCTTCTTTTATGTGCCTCTCTCAGGGAACCACTTCTCCAGTTAGATTCTGCATGAGAACAGTGGCAATAGGGTGTGCACAGATGTTGTAATTCAAAATCCACATGATGAGACTCAAAAGGCTTCCCAGAATAAGAGTTGAATTAGCAGTATTGTTATTGATTTTAGGTGCTTAAAGTTTGCCATCCAAGTACAGATCAAAAGATGTCAAGAAATCGAGAGAGAAAAAAAAAAATGTCCAAGTAAGTTGCATGTGATGGGTGTGAAGTGGAAAAAGAACAAATCCTGCTCCAGGAACAGAAAGATCAGTCCTTTAGCCACACAGACACTGCATCATTATCCCCATGAAGAAACCACCATGCAATATCTTGACATTAATGGTGATGTAATTTTTAAGGAAATGATGAGCCTAAAAAATAGTTTCCTTTTGAAGGAAATTCTGGCTACAGATAAAAGGGATATTCAGACATCTGATCCCACTGGAAGGGAACCATATATGAGAGCTGTAGCTTGTCATTCATTAATATTCTAATGCATGAAGTATATATTTAGTGGGGCAACAATCTAGCCTTCAGAGGTCTAGCAATGAGCAGTGGAACTTTAAATAGAAACAGAAATTGAAATAAACAAACATAAAAGCAGAAAAAAAAAATTCCATGAATATAACAAATAATTCTCTATACTGAGAGGAATGAACTTGGATTAATTGAAGAACTGCAGAAAGAGAACAGCAGTAGGATCTGGGGTTGCTTTACGTAAACATGGCTCATTACAAAAAACAGACCCCCTGGGCTAAGGAATTGAAAAGACACTTCTCAGAAGAAGATACACAATTAATCAACAAATACATGAAAAAATGCTCAACATCACTGGCAATTAGAGAAATGCAAATCAAAACTACTCTAAGATTTCACTTCACTCCAGTCAGAATGGCAGCTATCAAGAACACAAGCAACAATAAATGTTGGAGAGGATGTGGGGAAAAAGGCACACTCATACATTGCTGGTGGGACTGCAAAATGGTGCAACCGTTATGGAAAGCAGTATGGAGATTTCTTGGAAAACTGGGAATGGAATCACCCTATGACCCAGCCATCCCACTCCTGGGTCTATTCCCAAAGGACTTAAAAACAGCATATTACAGTGACACAGCCACGTCAATGTTTATAGCAGCACAATTCACAATAGGTAGGTTGTGGAACCAACCTAGATGTCCCTCAGTAGATGAGTGGATAAAGAAAATGTGGTATATATACAAAATGGAATTTTACTCAGCAATAAAAGAGAATAAAATAATGGCATTTGCAGGTAAATAGATGAAGTTGGAGAATATAATGCTAAGTGAATTTAGTCAATCTCAAAAATCCAAATACCGAATGTTTTCTCTGATATAAGGAGGCTAGTTCACAGTATTGTTGGATGGGGGTACATAGGAGGATTAGAGGAACACTAGAATGGTCAAAGGAAAGGGCTGGGAAGGGAGGGAGCAAGGGGGGAGGGGGGGGAGGAAAAAAAATTGGTGGTTGAATGAGATGGATATCATTATCCTAAATGCATGATTGAAGACCTGAATGGTATGAATATACTTTGTATACAAACAGTTGTATGTAAAAAGATGCTATATATATGCATTATGAATTGTAATACATACTACTATTATAAATAAAAAATAAAAATAAAAAAACAAAGAACAGATATAAAGATACACTTTAACTGGGTGTTCGATTGTAAATTCAAAATAATATTTCCCTCAGGATTTTGATGTATTTGGTTTCCTAGTCTCTGGTATTACATTAGGGAAAGACCAATGCCATTCATTTTGATATTTACATTTTTATAGTTTCAATGTTCTTCTCCTTATAATATTTTAATATCACCTCTTTATTTCTGCCAATGAAATTTCACAACAGCATACCTAAATTCATTATTTTATTCATTGTATTTTTCTTATTTTCTTTGGGTCACTAATATTTTTGTGAAAATATGTTCACTTCTACTTTCTTTGTTCGTTCTTTTGGTCAAATGATGGAATTCAGATTACTTCTTTTCTTTTCTTACTGGGTTATATCTTCTTGATTTTCTCCAACCCCATTTATTCACAAATACATTCCAAATATGCTCATTTCAAGCTATTCTGTGGAATTTGTATTTTCTACTATTATATTTTTACTTTCAAAAATGTTTCTTTTGTTAATGGCTATCCTTTTTGGAGCATAAATGTATTTAAACTAATGGTTGTATTCCAATCCATTAGTTTAAATATATTTATTCTCTGAAGATATTAATTCAAATTTTTATCTCAGCAATGTTTCTCTATTTCTTCCATGTAGTCTTATTTTCTGTTTGCAGCCATTTCCATCCAATGGCTAAAACTAGAAACAACTGTCAACAATTTCTGGTGAGTATAACAGAGCAACAGGCATTATTCCCATTGTTGGTGAAAATGCAGAATACTGTAGTCACTTTTGAGGATAGTTTGTCCATTTCTTTATACAATGAAATATAGTTTTACCACAAAAACCAGCAATCTTCCTCTTAGGTGTTTATCAATTAATTCTAAGTTTTATGCACACCAATCTGCTTTTATGAATTATGTTTTCTTCATAATTACCAAATGTTTGAGAAACCAAGATGCTCATCTATAAGTAAATGCATAAGCAACTATAGTACACTCAAAAGATAAAATGCTATTCCAAATTCTTAGTCCATTTTATGCTGATGTAACAAAATTCCTGAGACTGGTTAATTGATACAAAACATAAATATATATTTCATAACTTTGAAGGCTGGGAGGTTCCTGTATATGGTGAGGTTCTCACTGAATCCTCACATGAGAAAGACAGATGGATAAGCTGGAGTAGAAGAGCAGGAGAACAAACTAGAAGAACATCCCAGTGAAGCCTCTTTAGAAAGGGCCATAATCCAGTTAAAAAGGAATAAGCTCTCTTAGTGTAATCACCTCTTAAAGGCCCCACCCCTTAATGCCATCATGTTGACAGCCCTTTAATTTGGTAGGGGCACATTCAAACCATACCAAGAAATAAAAAATGAACAAACAATTTAAAGACATGGATGAATGTTGAATGTGTATTGCTAGGTGAAAGAAGCTATACTGAAAAGGCATGATTCCATTAAATGGAATTCTGGAAAAGGCCAAGTTTATTGAGATGATAAGCACATGAGTGCTTGTCAGGCATCAAAATGGGGAAGGGCTTGAATAGGTGAAGCACAGAAGATTTTCAGGTCAGTGACACTATGGTACTGTAATGTGGATACACAACACTATGTATTTGTCAAAACTTTTATACAAAGACTGAACCTCAATGTATGCAAATTAAAATAAATCACTTTAGGAACTTGAGGGAATCTCAGGAGGAAATGAAGGATGGTACAACAGAATCTCATTGGATTACTCAAGTGAGGAGCAACCACACTGTTGAAATTAAACAGAAAAGGTGCTGACCTAAGTGTCTCTGGAAGTGAGTGGGATCTCTAAGACTAAAAGCAAAAGGAACCAAATATAGCATTGTACTATATTTATATAGTACAATAGTTAAAATTATTTATATAGTATATATTTATATAGTACATTAGTTTAAATACATTTATGCTCCAAAAAGGATAGTCATTAACAAAAGAAAAATTTTTGAAAGTAAAAATATAATAGTAGAAAATACAAATTCCACAGAATAGCTTGAAATGAGCATATTTGGAATGTATTTGTGAATAAATGGGGTTGGAGAAAATCAAGAAGATATAGTTGGTGAAGTTGTTCTGCACAGAAATATGGGTTAAAAATTCTTAAATTACTAGCCGGGCACGGTGGCGCACGCCTGTAATCCCAGCACTTTGGGAGGCTGAGGCAGGAGGATCGCAAGTTCAAAGCCAGCCTCAGCAATGGCAAGGCACTTAGTAACTCAGTGAGACCCTGTCTCTAATAAAATACAAAAAAGGGCTGGGGATGTGGCCCAGTGGTCGAGTGCCCCTGAGTTCAATCCCCAGTACCAAAAAAAAAAAAAAAAAAAAGTTAAATTACTTAGGTTTAAGGAAATTGATGTTGGATGAGTAACCAAGATTCATATAAGCAAAGGGTCAAGACTGGAATGACCCATGTGGTAATGGATTAGAATCAGAGAAAGCAGTATGAACTACAATTTATCATAATATAGATAAATGTGGATACATATAGAAATATTCATACACGATACATGTATATGTATATATATAATATGGCATATATATATACATATATATTTTATTTTTTCCCTTCATCTGTTAGTTCTAAGTTCCTAGAAACAACACCATCTGCATTACAAAGGATACTTAGAGTTGATTTTGTATTCAGATACCATTATCTAAATTGATCTGGTGCAATATACATATAAGATGAACTGGGAGCCTTTTGTAGCTCTACAGAGTAAGGAAGTTTTAAGAACACACACTGATGGAAGTGTGTCAAAGGTACACAGGAATCAACTCAAAGTGCTCCCATTGGAGGAAAGTCAAGACATTCTCAGCCAAAGTTGGAACCACTTCAGTGACAAAATAGATGAAGTCCACCAGTCCACCGTAGTGGATTATAGGCAAAGTATAAAATTAATATCCTTGAGTCTATACTGATATAAATAAATGCATGGAGAAGAGCAGACAAATCTCCCCTGCAGAAGAATTCTAAATAATTTGTCCAGAATTTACCTTCAAGAATGTACAGTGTAACTTTTCTCTCTTTATATGTGGGCATTGCATTGTGATTTCCTCCAAAGTGAAAAGGGGGTTGGAGGAAGAGTAGCTTACAGTGAAATGAAGAAACCTGACACTACCTCACTCAGGTGATCATGGTGAACCTCAACCCTGATAAGTCTGTCGATAGCATTAATCCATGAAATGTGATGAAAATGGCCATTCACCTTGTACTTTCTGTCCCCACAACATGCACCCCAGTCCAATGATGACAAGCAGATCAGACTCACTGGGATTGAGAGATTTGTACAAAGCTCCTATTAGTAGCCATGAAAATTGTCAAGGTCATAGGAAAAAAGTTAGAAACTGTCAAGACCAAGAGTAGCCTAAGGACACATGATACTAAATGTCATGCAGTGTCCTGGATGGAATACTGGCATGGGAAAGCACATTAGGTAAAAAAATAAGAAAGTTTAATACAGTATAAACTTTAATAATAATGTGTCAGCATCAGTGCATTAATTGTGTCAAAAGTGCCTTATCAATTTAAGAAGCTAATAATGGGAGAATCTGCTGGGAATATGGGAGCTCACTCTGTAATACATACTTCATCTATAAATTTAAAATATTGTAAAATCAAGTTTCTATATAATACTACACTAAGGTATCAATTCTTACAACATTTTATAAAGTAAAAAGTTGAAATTAGAAACTCATTGTGTTTGAGAAGCTGTGGGGGGGGGAAAAAAAAGCAGGCATAAACTGTACATCACCCCTGGAGTTGAGTTTGGCAATATCTAAAATTACATACATTTTTAGTTTTTGACTACTCAAGCTCACTATTGGGAATTCACTCTGTGACATATCTCCAACTATAGAAACACAGACTTCCACAAAGACTTTCATTGCAGAATTATTTGTAATAATAAATAATTGGGGGAGGGGCAAACTAAATGCCCCTACATAAATATCTTGGATACCTAATGGTACAATCCCCATGATGGATCACTGTGAGTGCACAAGAACAAATGGAGATGTCCACCAAATCATATGGAGTGAATAGAGCATTATGCAAAGAGTAAGCGTAGTTTGCTACATTCTGTATAAAAAATGAGGAAAGCGATTTTAAAAATCCATACTTACTGATCCTTCTCCTATGTTCCTTTATTTTATTTCTTTTTATTGGTTCTTTTCAGTCATACATAACAACAGCATTCATTTTGAAAAAAATATATAAGATCATAGAATATAATTTGTCCTAATTCAGTCCACAGAATTCTCCTTTCCTTTCCCTCCTCCCTCTCTATTTCCCTCCTTTCTACTCTGAATTTCTGCTATTTACTTATATTTTATTTTATTTTTTTGATTACTGTCTTTGGCTATGCATGATGGTGAGATTCACATGGCATAATCATTTATGTACATTGGAAAGTTACATCAGATTTATTGCACTATTCTTTCCTTATCCCATCCTCCATCCTTCTCCTTTATTCCTCTTCATCTACTCCACTCATCTTTCTTCTATATTTTGATGCCCCTCCCTTATTTTGGATTATCTTCCACATATCAGATAAAACATTCAACATTTGGCTTTTTGGGTTGGCTTATTTCATTTAGCATGATAGCCTCAGGTTCCATTCATTTACTGGCAAATGCCATAATGCCATTCTTTCTGGTTGAATACTATTCTACTGTGTTTATATCACATTTTATTTTTTTTAAATATTTATTTGTTTGCTTTTTAGTTGTACACAATGCGTTTATTTTTACGTGGTGCTGAGGATTGAACCTGGGCCATGTACGTGCTAGGTGAGAGCTCTACCACTGAGCCACAACCCCAGCCCTATATCACAGTTTCTTTATCCAGTCATCTGTTGAAGGACACCTAGGTTGGTTCTATAGTTTGGCTATAATAAATTTTGCTGCTATAAACATTGATGTAATTGCATGACTGTACTATAATGATTTGAAATCTTTTGGATATATACAAAGAAGTGGGATGGCTGAATCATATGGTGGTTCTATTCCTACTTTTTTGAGAAATCTCCATACTACTTTCTAGAGTGTTAGCTCTAATTATGCAGTCAAACCAGCAATGTATGAATGTACCTTTTCCCCCACATACTCCCAACATTTACTGTTACTTGTATTCTTGATAATTGTCATTCTTACTGGAGTGAGACAAAATCTCAATGGAGTTTTAATTTACATTGGCCTAATTGTTAGAGATGTTGAATACTTTTTCATATATTTGTTGACCATTTGCATACTTTTTTTTGAGAAGTATCTTTTGCCCATTTATTTATTGGTTTATTGGGGGGTGGGGGGGTGGGTGCTAAGCTTTCTGAGTTCTTTGTATATTCTGGATATCGATGTCTTATCTGAGAAGCAGATGGACATTCTATAGGCTCCCTCTTCATGCTCTTAATTCTTTCCTTTGTTGATGATGCCATCGCACTTGCTGATTTTTTATTTTATTTCTTATGTTTTAAGAGTCTTATTAAGGAAATCTGTTTCTGTGTCAACATGTTGAAGTATTGAGTCTTTATTTTCTTCTAGCTATTGCAGTGATTCTGGTCTAATTCCTAGGTCTTTGATCCACTTTGAGTTGACTTCTGTGCAAGGTGAGAAATAGGGGTTAAATTTTATTCTACTACATAAGGATTTCCAGTTTTCCCAGCACCATTTGGCTTTGTGGAATCAGAATGGAGGTGGGGATAGTGTCTTATGATTTGGTGTGCAGATTTTCACTTCATAATCATTTGCAAATAAAATAGTCAAGACTCCCTCTGTTTTTCCTGGTTTTCATGATAATCTGTGCATGAGGAGGATGTCAGTCTTGTCTGGGTGTCTGAACCTATCTCAGATCCCACAGCAGGGGGTAATAATCTGGTCTTATGTAATCACTTTTCACATGAACTTTCTCCAGTTAAGGCTTCTGATTTTAGTCTCACTCTGAACTTTGCTTTTTTGCACCTAGTGTTTCTAATTTCTGAGAGTTTCTGACAGAAATTATTTGTTTCTCATGTTTTTCCTCCTTGTAGATTTCTTAAGTTTTTCTGCAATAAGTCAGTTACTGCTTATTTGCTTCTTGAATTCCAAAGTCAATTAGTTCCTTACTGTTATGTTCATTTACTATTAGCTGAGAAAAAAATGTTATTTGATACAAATTATTTAACTGTCAGGGCTTAGTTATCAGCTTTTAATGTGCAATATGCCATGGGTCTAAATTAACATTAACTTGGTGTGGATTTAGTTTCTTTTTCCAAATAATTTAAATTCTTTCTAACTTCATAAATTTATTCAACAAATATTTTCATTCATTCAAGAAATAGTGGAGAATTATCTATATACCAAATATCATTGTATAAATGCCTTCTAGGCTACATTAAAATATTTCTCTTATTTTAAGGAAAGCAGGAAACTTTTCAAGGCTTGATGTAGGATTTCAATTTAATAATGATATATACTGAAAAGTATATCACTTTAGCTGCTACTGATAAAATGAAATCAAAGGACAGAATATTTATAGCAGTGATAACAAAAGATGAGGTCATTTCTGAAAGGGAAGTAATGAGGATAGTGGCTTGGACAAACAGCTGTTCAAAAGTGAGAAAGGAATAATGAGCTTACTTGGGAAATACTTTGAAGGGTATTGTATTTAGGGCATGACGCAAATGGGGGAATAAATACAAATCAATTTTCTGACTTAAAAAACTAATGAGAATATTTTTTAAATGAAGACAACTGGTAAATCAGTGCACATATAAGAATGAGAGTAAAGGAGGCATATCTCAAGAGTTACATTTTATTTGCATCATATCCAAATCCTGACATACAGAACCATTTGTGATATTATTTAAACAAGGCAGCGAGATAGGGAGATTGAACTGATATCTGCTATTTCCTGGTTCTTTGATTAAAAACAAAATCAGATGCAACATCTTTTTGATTGGACAGAAATATGACATTTGACCAAATAGAAGATTAAAGAATCCTCAAAAAAAAACTTCTTCGAAGCCTAATTTTCATAGATGCCAGTTCAATAACTAAAGTTCTTGTTATTAAAATAAACTTGAACATTTGAACTTATTAAAAAATATAACCATACATCATACAAATACATACCAACAGACAACAAAGCCGATGACCAAAAGTTGTTTTGGAGAACTCAAAAATCTTTGTATGCACACTTCTGCTTATAGCCTGAATTATTAATGCAAAATAATACTACAACAAGTGACTAAATATGCAGTGTTTCCCTTTTCTAGGAAAGATTGTTAATCCTATCAATCAGTTAAAAATAAAAATAACTTTATTAATAGTTTGGTTGTAAAATATGCAAATTTAAACTCTCTTGATATCTTTATTCATATAACCTGGTGATTCAGGTACCCTGTTATGTAGAAATATGAACATTCAAAGGTCTCCCATACTGAATGGCAGCAAGTGGAAAAGGTAAAGTTGGCCTGAATTCCTATACAGTGCTATCTTTACAATTACTGACAGACTTCTGAGAATTCAAAAATCCGTGAGTGAAGTTTCCATATAAAACAGATTTTTTTCCCTTCCCTGTTTTAGTCAGCTATTTTTGCTGCTATGACCAAAAGATCTGGGAAGAACAGTTTTAGTGGATGAAAGTTAATTTTGGTGCTTACAGCTTCAGAGTTGTCAGTCCATAGATGGTTAACTCCAATCCTCAGGGCCTGAGGTAAAGCAGGATATCATGGTAGAAGAGTGTGGAGGAGGGAATCAGGTCAGGACACAGCACCAGGAAGCAGAGATTGCACTCTGCTCAACATGATAAAATGTAACCCTCAAAGGAATACCCCCCCATCCCCGGAAACCACCTCCTCCAGCCATAACTTACCTGCCTACAGTTACCACTCTGTTAATGCTATCTGGGGATCAATATATTGGTTGGGTTAAAACTCTCATAATCCAATCATTTCACCTTCTAAACTTTCTCATAGCATTGTCTCACACATAAACATTTGGGGGATATCTCATACGTAAACCCTAACACTTTCTCTTTAGAGCTTAGTTGGGAGTTAGAACAAATTGAATATTTTATCATGATCAGTTCAGGTGAATTAATGCTCTCTTTAGGCCAATTTACCTCTTTGTAGCAATCATACAGATTTAGTTTATTTCAATAAATGGATTTATTTACCTACTGAGCTAGATGTGACTGAAAGATAAAATAGGTGGCCTACCTTCACAGGGATTCTATGTCAACAAATTCTTCTGCAATTACTCAGCCTCTGAAATCTAGCAGAATAAAATTTAGATGACGAAAGTAGGAAGGCAAAAAACATAGACGAATAAATAAAAGGAATTTTACACCCGCAGCTAACAGTTATTACATTACATAGCTTTTACAAGTTAATTCTACATACATTTTTTATGTAGTGGAGATTCTAATTTGTGAAAGTGCATCATATTTTCCAAAAATAATACATGAACATACAATGCAGTCATTTGCTTCCAAATTCTCCTGGGTGACATAGATGGGGAAAATTGGTCGTTCACATAAAACTGTAAGCACTCACTCATGACAGACAATGAGATAAATTTATTACCTAGACGGATTTTTCTTGGAAATTCTGATTGTGATGCAACTCTAAGCAGGTATTGAGCATAGCAATTTTTCATAAAAGTATTTTGCCAATTTTTGACACACTGATCTCTAAAAATTCTATAGCACCTTTATTTTAAAATTCCAATTGAAAGTCCTCAGGATGACACCAACCTGAGCTGCCATGCTTCACTAGGAAGGCAAAATTTATGCATTGTCATTTGGCATTGGGCACTGACACCAGGAAGAGGCAATGAGCACCCATATTTGAAAACCAAAAAAGAAAAGTCCAAATGGGCAAACTAAAGAGTGCCTTCATATTTTTCATATTTGAAAATATTTGTTCAAATATTAATTTTCCATAATGAACCTCAAATACGAAAACCCAGAGAAAATATGCCACATGAATGTATATATTTTACTGAATGAAATAAACCTAAGGTTTTAGCACCACTTTCATATTTGCATTGTTTTCACTTTTGGTAAAAAATGACAAAATTAAAGGAAAATGTATTTTCTGTTGTTCATGGTTACATATAAGAGCAGAAGCATCTTACCATATGCCCTCTCCAGTATTACAAGGCAGAGGCAGGCTTACTGCATTGAAAGAAATGGGTTTTAATTTCAGATGGTGAAATCGACTTCTGTCAGTGTCATCAGCACTCAACTGTCTCCCATTACTGAAGCCAATACTTGAAATGAGGCTGGGTCATTCTAATGAGGTAATTAGACATGATGCTCCCTATTAACATAATCACTAACCCTGTAGGAACAGGTCTTCTTTCTTGCATATTTACACTGTTTAAATCCCTTCAGTGGAACTGAGGGAGGGTCAAAGGCTTGGCACTTAAGCAATAGGATATGGACATAGAGCTGCTGGTGACTTGGTCCCCTGGTTTGTCAGCCTGCATTTCCTCATATATTTAGTAATAGCCTCTAAGCTGTTCATTTCATTCTTAACATACGGGGTCTATGTATTCTTGAATATTTTTCAGCTAACCCCTTGAGGCTAGAAAATGGGGAAAATCTAATTGCCAATATTTCACAATAAATCTTGTGTGTGTGTGTGTGTGTGTGTGTGTGTGTGTGTGTGTTGGCATCTTGTATGTCATAAAGTGCCAAGAGTCACAATTAGAGGGTTGTGAGCACCCTAATTTGGGGGATTGAAGGCAAAGGTAATGTTTGGAACATACAATCAATAACAACTCTCAAGATATTGCCCACCCCCAAAAAAAGACCACTAACTAAATTTACTTTTCCCAACCATTCATAATGACTACATAACAAACAGATGGAATCTATCCTAGAAACAATGAATGGAAGCTTAATCTGTCTCTTTCAACAAGTTGATGGGAAAATCCATACCACTTCAGTTCTACAAGGAATATTAATGCCCAGTTCCAAGTACAGAAATGAGGTTCCAGAGCTGTGCAGAGGGAAGAACCAATCCAGGACCTAAGTAAATAGGTAAGCACAGGGCTTCCTGCTTGGCCTTATTGCCAAACTCCTGGGCAACTATGTCATTTGAAACATTGTGCAATGTGTGTTTTCTGTTTAGTCTCACAGACTAAAGATCACTGGGAAACATTTGCTGATAGATGGGCTACCCCCTACCCCCAGAGTTTTCCACATCCTGAGAGAAGCAACCTTGTTTCATTCTCCGGGCAGAATGTTTCTTCCCTGGACAGGATGTTTCTTCCCCGGGCAGGATGTTTCTTTTCCCTGGGCAGGAGCCAATAGGCTTAAAGGTCGCCCTGTTCTATGGGCAAAGAGCCAATGGCGTTGGGGTTGCTCTGGTGCACCTCCCACCAGAAATCCCTATATAGAGATTTCGAGAGACTCAGAACAGACACACAGACACACACAGATGCACACATCAGCTCGTCGCTGCTGAGAGGAAGAAGCCACTCAGACACATCATCTAGACCCTGCAGAGAGGAGGAAGCCAATGAGACAGCTCCAGACCCATCGCCTTCAGCCCCACGGCCGCTCCCAGCTGACGGCTCCAGCCTCCAGCCGGACAGCAGCTGCTTTAGCTGATAGCTCCAGAGATCCTAGCCGGTGCAACCAAGCACCCACCTTCTGTCCAGAGCTTGCACACTCCTTTCTCCCTGACTCCCCTCTCCCACCAGAGCTTGCACACTCCCTTCTCCCTGACTCCCCTTTCCCAGCACCTCTTCGACCTTCGACCAGAGCACCTCTTCTCCGGTTTTGCTACCAGCCACGAAGGCTGTTGAATAAATCTCTTGGCTGCACGGCTGTCCCCGGTGTGATGTTTTGCCCTTCATTTGCTACATAAAAAAGTTAGGTTTGTTCAGTTTGTTTTGTGCAGGAAGAGAAAATGAAAGCTGGGAAAGGACAGGAATATGTGATTAAGGAAGGTTTAGGAAAGAAGTCTTAGCAGGTTTGAAACTTGTTGGGTGACTTTGATAAGGACATCTAGATTGGATGTCTCCAAGAAGTTGGGACAATTCAGTGACTGGCCATTTTAATAATTTTAAACAGTGTTACCAAAAGCTCTGACTTTACTCCTGATGCCAATTCAATAATGAGGACACCATTTAAAAAAAAAATAAAATGTTTATTGCTTTGCTAAGCAAAGGAGTACAAGGGACTCCTATCCCGCAGCCTGTGATTTTGCCCATCAAGGGAAGCAGGAGGCTTTTAAAGAGGCGATTCAAAGGCTACATTCTAGGCTTTCTCTCACAGTTGTAATTAATTTGCTAATTTCGGTGATAGTCATTTTTGAATCTTTGGGTGCCATTCCAAATCTGAATTAGTTCTTGTGGTGGGCGTGTGTCAAAGACAGATAATTCTGCTTAGGATGGGGAAGAAAGGTAATGCTACTTCCCCTGAGATTAGGGACCAGGAAGGATTAGGAAGGAGTAGGGAGAGAGGAAGGGAAAGAAACATGTCCATTTTAAAAATCAGTTGCAGTGGCAGAGCAGCAAGGGTTATATTCAAAGCATAAAGTGGACCACTGTTACAAACAAACATGTATCAAAACTTCTGTTAAAATATCTATATTATATTGCATTTAGACACCTGCATGTGTATATACCTTCTAATTAAATTAGAGTGAAAATATAATTTAGTAACCATCCTTCTGTATCAGATGCTCTTCAATCTAGCTCCCAGTCTTTTTGAGGAAAATAGAGTAATATGGCAAATATGTGTTGTAATCACAGAGGGAAGATTGTGATTCAGACTAAGGGATCAGAAAGCCTTCAGTGACAAAGGGATGCTTGGGCTGAGTGTAAAAGAAAAGGAAAAGTTAGAGTGAGGGGAATATATTCTCAGCAGAAGGAACAACTTGTGAAAAGCAAAAAAAAAAAAAAAAAAAAAAAAGCAAAACTCTAGCTTTCCATAAGGGAGTCTGCCATCCAAGTGCTGGGCATGGAGCCTGCTAGAAAGTATTTGTTTAAAAACTCATGAATTAATCACCTACATATGGCAGTCAGTTAAATTAGCCCTAAAATCAATGTGTTGAGAAATCCTTTGCATGCAGTTCAGCCTCAATACCCAGGTCTGTGTGATGACTTGTAGCAGCACATGGAAAGGTGGTCCTGGGATTGTTAGCATGCAGTTGCCATAGCATTTGATCTTCTCCAATCACAAGGCAAAAATATAATATGTGGTTGCACACGTGTACTAAGCACAGATTTTCAAAACTTCTGATATTTTAGGGACCAATCTTACATAAATTAAAAATGTTTTTTTTTTTTAATGCTGGAACTTTTTAAATTTTTTTCTCACCACAGTGACAGATATAAGTTACATTTTCTCATAATCAATCAATAAGCATCCAGCTTATTGGATGGCTGTGCTGAGCTACTATACAAGATAAATAAAATGTATTCTCCTTAATATTTACTTTTGAATTTTTGGGGACAAAAGTTTACAGACAGGTATGAGACAGAATAAAACCAAATATAAAAGCTTATAGGTAGATTTAAGAACTATCAGGCTAAAGAAATCATCATAACTTAAAAATAATATGAATGCTTATGGAAGAAATGGAATTTTCCATAAGATCTATGTTCTATGATTAAAAAGTGCTTTTGACCTTTGGAGACCAAGCACAGACAAAAACCTTGATGTCAAGGCATGAAGATGTTCAGAAAATATCCAGAAAAATTACACTATAATAATGACATGTCACTAAATGCAATTGTATTATTTTTGCAGTGATGCCAAGTTGAAATATTACAATAATTATTGAGGGAAGGGTAACTCAGTTTCCCATTTCCCTGGAAATAATTGTTTTTGCCTTGTGATAATTAGTGTAGCAGCCCTAAAGATCTTGTTCTACAAAAGGAATATGAACAACAAAAACAAGTCAGGTATTAAATAGTTCACTTCCTTCCAACAAGTCAAACAAGGCACCTTCAAGCAGCTTACAAAGACCCCTTGACGCAGAATAAGTTAAATGTATTAGTGAGAGATGCTAAGTTCAGCAACATTTCATCACTCTCTCTGCTGAATGGCAGAAATCTAGTTCTCTTTAAGCTTTTCTAAAGGAAAATATGTATGAAGTTAAGAAAGTTATAAGGAGAAAAGTGTTCACTGCTGCCAAGCTGAACAGAATTGTGCACCCAAGATTATATGGAGAAATAGTAGCCAGGAAAACATCCAGATGGAGATCTCTTTGCCAGACATTTTTAGTCAAGTACTTATTACGCATCTACTATATGTCATACTATTCTAGGTTTTGGGGACACAACTGTGAATAAAGAAGAAGTCAGCCTTCAGAGAACTTACAGTTTAACAGGGGGAGTATCCTATAAACAAATCCTGACATGAAAGTAGAAACTCATATTACAGCTGATAAGCATTAAGAAAATAGTGTTGTAAGAGAAAGAGATCGTAGAGAGCCATATTAAGAAGAATATGTGGGAAAACCCTCCCTGAAGAAGTTGTATTTATATTTTCTTTCTTTCTTTTGGTACCAGGGATTAAACCCAGTGGCATGTAACCATTGAACCATATCTCCATATCTCCAGATCTCTCTTTTTATTTTATTTTATTTTTTTATTTTGAGACAGGATCTCACTCTAAGTTGCTTAGGGCCTCACTAATACTGAGGCTGATCTGAACTTGTTATCCTCCTGCCTCAGCCTCCTTGCCACTGGGATTAGAGGCCTTTGCTATTGTGCCCAGTCCTAAAGGATAAGAAGCCAGCTCTACCAGGACTGGAGACAGCACCTTCTAAACAGAAGGAGGCCAATTTTTATTTTGTTATGCATTCATAATGCCATCAAGCAAGCAAGCAAGTAGTAGAATACATTTATAAGCTCTTATTATATTAAGACATTATTTTAGAGTATTCAGGAGCAATTGTAAATAAAGTCATTAAGGAAATCAGTGTTTAGTAGAGGGAAATATGTCAAAAAGGATAATGGAGAAAGTAAGGTGATAAGAAAATCTGATTTTTCCCCAAGAATCATATAATTACAAATAATAACAAATAAAGCATCAAGATGCATATGTTAATGAAGTACACCAAAACTCAATTTTTCCCCTTCTACATTTTCTAAGGCCCTGTTGTGTATGGAAATTGGGACAAATATTTCCTTGTCTGCCTTTTTTTTTCCTTTTCCTATTATGAGTGTTATCAACAAACATTAAAATGTATCCACTTTATGTTTAAATTTTGCCAAGTTTTTTTTTTTTATTTTATTTTTATAATTTTTAATATGTACAACTCATAGTGCATATATTTAGTATCTTTTTACATACAACTGTTTGTATACAAAGTATATTCGTACAATTCAGGTCTTCAATCATGCATTAAGGAAAATGATATCCGTCTCATTCAAACACCTTTTTTTTTTCTCTCCCCCTCCCTCCGCTCTTGCTCCCTCCCTTCCCCTCCCTTCCCTTGACCATTCTAGTGTTCCTCTAATCCTCCTATGTACCCCCATCCAACTATACTTTGAAATAGCCTCCTTATATAAGAGAGAACATTTGGTACTTGGATTTTTGAGACTGACTAACTTCACTTAGCATTATGTCTTCCAACTTCATCCATTTACCTGCAAATGCCATTAATTTGTTTTATTGCTGAGTAAAATTCCATTGTGCGTATATACCACATTTTCTTAATCCACTCATTTACTGAGGGACATCTAGGTTGGTTCCACAACCTAGCTATTGTGAATTGTGCAGCTACAAACATTGAGATAGCTGTGTCACTGTAATATGCTGTTTTTAGGTCCTTTGGGAATAGACCCAGGAGTGGGATGGCTGGGTCATAGGATGGTTCCATTCCCAGTTTTCCAAGAAATCTCCATACTGCTTTCCATAACGGTTGCACCATTTTGCAGTCCCACCAGCAATGTATGAGTGTGCCTTTTTCCCCCACATCCTCTCCAACATTTATTGTTGCTTGTGTTCTTGATGGCTGCCATTCTGACTGGAGTGAAGTGAAATCTTAGAGTAGTTTTGATTTGCATTTCTCTAATTGCCAGCGATGTTGAACATTTTTTCATGTATTTGTTGATTAATCGTGTATCTTCTTCTGAGAGGTGTCTTCTCAATTCCTTAGCCCATTTATTGATTGGGTTATTTGTTTTTTTTAGTGTAAAGTTTTTTGAGTTCTTTATATATTCTAGAGATTAGTGCTCTATCTGATATAAATTTTGCCAAGTTTTGACAAATTTTTTCCGACTGTGTAACCACTACCACAGGGTAATCAACAATTATGCCACTCCCCAAAGTTTCCTCACTACTCTTTTCCAACAAACTATTCCAGTACTGGAAACCTCCAGGAAACAGACCCCCTTTCAAGCTTTTGACATGTAATAGAGTTTTCCACTGAAAATGACACTCTGTGGATTAATACTACAACATATTTATTCTGGGTTCAGTTATGTTCTTTGGTGGAATTTTATTACTTTTGTCTCCCTGAAGTAATTTAACTTGCCTGCACTCTGCAAACCAGCTCTTTCCTGCCTTCTCAGTAGCTAACAATCCTGCTCTTTTCTTTTACTTTGTAATTATGTATTTTTTCCTGACCCTGGCATCTGCCCTGACCTGTTTTTAGGTTAGCCAAGGATTCAAGCAGTTAATATTCACCCTTGGGAATTCATTTTCCCTGTGGTTTCCTTGTTTCCAATCCATCCCTCTAAATTCCAGAGACTCTGGGAGCTCCCAGTTCTGTTGTTAAAGACCTCAAGCGAACAGGTCTTGAATTTTTTTCGGGCCCTTGGCCAAGTAAAATAGAGCAACAGGAAATATGAAACTTAACTACATTGAACTCTTTAGTAGATGTTCTTTTGATGATGGTCCTAAGATCAGTTATGGTGAAGATCTCTGGAAAGCTTAATTAAGGTTTTCTGTGGAGGAGGGGGTGCCACTACAGTCCCACTGAGTCATATCTCCTCCCTGGCTTTATTTATTTATTTATTTATTTATTTATTTATTTATTTATTTATTTATTTATACTGGGTATTGAACCCTGGATGCTCAATCACTGGGCCATATCCTCAGGCCAAATACACACACACATTTTGTTGTTGTTTGTTTGTTTTGTTGTTGTTGTTTGTTTTGTTTTGTTTTTGAGATAGCACCTTGCTATACTGCTGAGGCTGTCTTGAACTCATTATCCTCCAGCCTCAGCCTCCTGAGCCAGTGGGATTACAGGCATGTGCCTCTGCTCCTGACCCAGCTTCAGTTTTAATTAACCATCAGGGACACTGGATCTGTAAGATTTGCAATTTAATGTTAATACAATCTCTTTCATAAAATTAAATTGGATTTATATTTGAGCTCTCAAGACATAACAATTCTTCTTCCATTTTCATAAACCTTGAGAATTCAGCATCATCATTACTGAAATAAAAATCAATCAATAAATAAGAGAGTGACACAGGACTAGCAGTGCTGTGCTGTGAGAAAGGGAGGCCCATTTGCACATGCTAGAGTCAGGTTCTACCTACAGGAGGCCACTGCTGTGTAGAGACCTCCTGGGGCAACCACCATCACCATGTCCAACCAAGGGTCAAAACTGTCAACCAAGAATAAGAAGGAAATAGGGAGATAAGAAGGAAAGAGAATATATTAAATTAAGTCATTGGACAGAATAGCAGTAATATTTTGTTCAAAGTGAAAATGACAATGTCACAGGAGAGCATGGAGCAGAAGCCCTAAACCTCAGTTCTTGTGTTCCCATGAAAGAAAATTTAAAGTCAAACATAAAAAGTCAAGTGAGGGAAAGTTATTATGAGTGGAAGGAAAGTAAGGCTCAAGCAAAGAACTGGGGAGAAAGCGAGAGAGAGAGAGAGAGAGAGAGAGAGAGAGAGAGAGAAGAGGGAGAGGGAGAGGGGGAAAGAGGGAGAGACTGACAAAGGAAATAATGCTGCTTACAAATTTATTACTATTTGCTGTTTATTAGCAGCACTGTGTTCCACATTCTCAAATCTTTTCCAATCAGATGTTTATCTCCTCCTTCACATTGACGGGGGAGTTTTGGGCCTTAGTTGGTTCTTTTGGGAACTGTCATGGTGACCATCCCATTTAGCGGGGGGGGGGGGGGGGGGGGGGGGGGGGGGGGGCTCCATCTACTAGTCAGTGCTATGTTAATGCAGGTGTTGGGGCCAACAACTGCTTGCATTGTTAAAGAAATTTCCCTTCTGAAATACATGTAGAAACCTATGGCCATAAATCTTAACTTTGCAAGGGCCTCAGTGATCCTGCAAGGAGTTAGCCCAGTTGATCTTTCCTTCTTGACCTATTTTTTAATTAGCTGCCTTTGGTTCCATCCATTTATGCTCAAGGTTAGTACACTTTTTGTTCTGTAAGATACTTGATTGATCACTAAAGGCAATTTCAAAGAAACCCTGTGCTTCTTCTAAATTTTTGGTTCACATTTTACGGCTCACAACTAATACCAAATAAAAACACATTTCAAGAACCTCAAAAAAAAAAAAAAATACTGTCAAATTCAGAGAGTTCCATGAACTCACTCAGGTTTCTCTTTGATGGTCAGAGAATTACTGATAATTTTACTCCGAAAGAACTCATAATGGAGGAAGAAGATGTGGTAGAAGTTTATCAGGAACAAATTGGGGGTCATTCAGCAGATTAGATATTATTTTATTTTCTATTGTTGATATTACTGTTTGAAAGAAGACTAAATTTCACAATTTTGCGAAGCATATTTACAAACCTCCAAGACCTCCAAAAAGACAAGTTCATTCAAAGAACTTGCAAAAAGCAATTTCTACTATGGGCAAGCAAAAAAATAAATTATAATCTTCAATTAATGCAAACATGCTGTAAAGATCTCCAAAAATGCATTCAAGTGAAAAGAAGTATAAAAAAAAGATATGTATCTTCTTTTCATTCTAGTGTGGTTAATAAGGGCAGAGTATGCTTATATAGGAATGGTATTAGAAGAGCTAGAGATATCATGAAATAATGCTGGGTCAGTTCTTCCTTACTACATATAAAATGGGTAAAAGTTTACATAAATTAAATGGTTTGACCAGTTTATTCAGTAAGTAGGTTTATGCCAGCTTAAAGTACATGCCAGTACTCTAAACTCTATGCTGTATGTAGTGGTTGATCGGGCAGCACAATAAGATGCAAGTAGAAAAGATATAAAATAGTAATTTCAATTTCTTCAGTGAAATCTTAGTACATCTCTTATCTACAAGCATGATGTGATTTTTTTCCTTCTTAGCTCCTACAATATTATGTCTGAGGTACTCTGGTAAAATGTATCAAATGCTATCTTGTATTGCTAGAATGTTTTTCATTTATATCCTTTACCCATTCATCCAACAATCACAATAATTCAATAAGTATGTGTCAGAAACCAAAATCAGCTTCAAAAATCACTAGATACTTAAACATAAAATGTGGCACTCAGAGAAAGAGGTGTGGGTTGAATATATTGTTACAAAAATACTTCTACTAAGGTGATGTTAATATCTTTAAAGTTAGGACTGTAGCTTATTGATTTGCTGTTCCTATAGTGTGTCCTACCATTTGCATAATATAACCACTAACTTTCTCTTTAAAGTTGAAAATAGACATATCTTTCACCCAGGGATTCTTGTGGCTTTGAAAATTTTTAATTGTAATATATAGTGACATTTAGTAAAAAATATATATAAAAATATAAGACATCATAAACATATAATAATGTATAAACACATACATATACATTTGATACCCACTATTATATTGTACATTATTTTTTATTCTATTATACTCTCTCCTAATTTATTTTATTGTATTTTTTAAATTTTACAATGATATATGTGATGCATATATATATATATGCAACTCAGTAATGAATTGTAACCTGCTGAAAAACACTACTCTTAAAAAAAAAATCTTAGACTTCTATATCCAGGGATGTTCATAATAGTCCTGGAAATAACTGCAATCTGCAATAAAATAATTGGGAATAAATATAAAAATGGAAAAATAAATTTTGGTATATTTATAAAATTATTGTCTATATGTCAGTAAATACGAATGTATTACAGATATACAGATATATATATATATGTGTATATATATATATATATATATATATATATATATGGATGTGTTCAGAAATAGTCTGGAGAAAATATCAAGTCACAGAATTGTATATAGAATGTGTTTCTATTTATACAAATCTCTATTGCAAGTAAAACCAACCAATATATTTGTTGGGAAAAGAAACATATATGGTTAAAAAAAATGAGCCACAAAACTAATGTGAAAAGCATTAAAAATGTTTAATATGAAAATCAGGATAATGGTTTCTCTTAGGTTAACAAAACAAAAAAAGGTGTCATGATAATTAAATAGCATACAGCACTTCAAAAATACTAATAGTGTTCTATTTTCTAAGCAGGTTGATATGACATGCATATGTCTAAAATTTTTATAATACAATTGTGCTGTGTATGTGATATAATTAAAAATGTTATAACAAAAGAGCTTTAAAAGAAGTTGACTTGGGCTGGAGTTGTGGCTCACTAGTAGAGCTCTTGCCTAGCACACGTTAGGCACTGGGTTTGATCACTGGTACCACATAAAAATAAAACAAAATAAAATGAAAGTACTATGTCCATCTAACACTAAAAAAAATATATATATTTTTTTTAATAAAAGGATTGACTTTTTTTTTTTTTTTTTTTGTGATACCAGGGATTGAACTCAGGGGCACTCGACCACTGGGCCACATCCCTGGCCCTTTTTGTATTTTATTTAGAGACAGGGTCTCACTGAGTTGCTAAGTGCCTCGCCATTGCTGAGGCTGGCTTTGAACTCGCGATCCTCCTGCCTCAGCCTCCCAAAGTGCTGGGATTACAGGCGTGCGCCACCGCGCCCGGCAAAAGGAGTTGACTTAATGAAAGATTTTAGAGATTTTTTTTAATATCTAGAGAATCTTATAGAGGATTATATCCTAGGCACCACTGCATGCCTGTAATACCACCAACCGAGTGAGGAGGTTGAGACAGGAGGATTGCAAATTTGTGGCAATTTGGTGAGGCCCTAAGCTACTTAGAGAAAACTTGTCTGAAAATAAAAATTTTTTAAAAAAAAAATTTAAATTTTTAAAAAGTTTATCTTGATAACTATTATCTTCAAAACATGACTTGGGGGAAGATGGCCAACAGTAGGGAGGTGCTCTCTGGAATAGTTACTAAAAGACGCTTAGTGGGAAGTTTGAGCGCGTTACTAGCAATTCTCTTGCAACTGAAAGGGAGCTGAGACATTCGTGCACCTCTGGACGGTGAAATACACGATCTTCCGACCACGACGGGCAGGGGCAGAGTTGGAGCAGTCCACAGTCCAAAGCAGCGCTGTCCGCGCTGCAGGCACAGCTGCTGGATAACATTGCAGTAAGGGGACGATCCACACAGCGGCTTTGAAACCGTTCAGCGAGGAAGGATAGAAAGGAGCCTAAAAGCGCGAGCGGTGTCCACTTAGAGCTCTTTCACACAACTTGCCAACCTGATCCCGAATGCTCTGGAGTGACACAAAGGTCGACGGCACTACTGTTGAGCGGGAGGAGAGCACCGCCATCTTTGAGAAAAACAGTGGCTGACCCAGACAAAGAGCAAGGCAGAAAGGAAGAATAGCTGCAGACATCCAGGGAGCCGCCAACGCTCTGAGAACAGCGCACACCTGGGTGAGGCTCGGGCAACCAGCAGGGGAGGGCGTGTCTGAGGCCAGCGCAGTGGCCCCAAGAAGCTACAACTGTGAGTAGGTGTGGGGAAAGGGTGCCTTCTGGAGGGTCCCTTTCCGGTGCCATTCATCTGCTGACACAAAATCCCCCTGAGACACTCTTCCACTGTGCCATTCTGCCACTGGCCAAAGGTGCAGCCTTGACCCTACTAACAGAATCGCTGACTGTCTAGACGTGATCCAATACAATTGGCTTAAACTGGAAAGGAAAAAAGGAGGGCTTCCCAGGGTCCAATTTGTTTGAGACTTGTTCCTGAGTTTGACATTTTTGGGCTTTTTTTTTGGTTTTTTGTTTTGTTATGTTTTGTTTTGCTTTGTTTTTTGCATTGATTGTCAGTGTGTTTGTTTGCTTCTGCTCCTCTTTTCTTGCTTTCTTTTCTTCCTTCTCACTTTTGCATCTTTTCTTCTTCCTTCATCTTTCCTATTTACACCCTGGCAGTGCATACTCAACAGAGGCAAAAACAAGTTATACGCAGAATTTGGGATTTCTAGAATGGGCGCAATAGAACTGTATAGCAAAGCGGTGTTGTATATAGTTTACTCTCTATTTTGTTGACTCTCTCTCTCCTCTCTCTTACACCAATTCCTACTCTTTTGTCATTTTTTTTCTTTTCCATCATACTTTATTTCTTCTCTCAACAGCTGCATAAGTTAGGTTTATATATAAATTGATCTTTCCACCCAATTGTTCACTCCATTCTCTTTCCTCTCTCGTCTACTGATACTAAACCACTTCCACTAAACCACTTCCATTGAATTCTCTTTTCATACTTTCTAAGAAAGAACAATTCAGGACACTCACTTCCTTCTTCCTAAACATATCACCTCTGTGTCCAATATTTGAAGCTATAAAACCCTATCAGAAGCATACAGAATAAATTGGAAACAATATCTGGGTTAACTAAATCTGTACATTGTGACCAAACTTGGATTTTCTGAATAGAAAGTGTTTAGATTTTAAAGTGAAAAGGAATTATAAGGGGATCTGATAGCATTGTACTACAGGAGCAACATAAGGCTTTAAGGTAAAATCGAAATAGTCAAGGTCCCACATTGCAGGAAGAAAAGACACACAAGCAACATGAAAAAACAAGAGAAGAAAGTGACACAAACAAATCAAGATACCTCATCAGTAGATTCCATGGCAAACACAGTTGGTGAAATGCCAGAGATGGAATTTAGAAATTACATATTCCAAATGTTTATGGAACTTAAGAATGAACTAAAAAATGAGATGAGGGAGCAAGTACAGGTGGCAAAAGATCATTTTGACAAAGAACTCCAAAAACAAATACAGGAAGTAAAAGATTACTTCAATAGGGAAATAGAGGCTCTAAAGAGAAATCAAACAGAAATTCCAGAAATGAAAGAAGCAATAAACCAAAATAAAAGTTCAATTGAAAGCATCACCAACAGAGTAGACCACATGGAAGAAAGAACCTCAGACAATGTTTAGATTACACAGCAAAACTCATAGGTAATCAAGAACATAACATCCAAGAATTATGGGACAACATAAAAAGACCAAACTTAAGAGTGATTGGCATAGAGGAAGGAGCAGAGTTTCAAGCCAAAGGAATGAGTAATTTATTTAATGAAATAATCACAGAAAATTTTCCAAACTTGAGGAATGAATGGGAAAACCAGGTTCAAGAGGCTTACGGAACACCAAACAAACAAAATCACAACAGAATCATACCAAGACACATTATAATGAAAATGCCTAATATACTGAGCAAGGAGAGAATACTAAAAGCCACAAGAGAAAGGAAGCAGATTACATATAGGGGGAAACCAATCAGACTATGTTCAGATTTTTCAACACAGACCTTAAAACCAAGAAGATCCTGGAATAGCATATTTCAAGCTCTGAAAGAAAAGGGATGTCAACCAAGAATCGTATACCAGCAAAAATGAGCTTTAGATTTGAAGATGAAATAAAAACCTTCCACGACAAGCAAAAGTTAAAAGATTTCACAACTCGAAAGCCAGCACTTCTGAATATCCTGGGCAACATTTTTCATGAAGAAGAAAAGAAAAATAACAATGAAAATCAACAAAGGGAGATATTAAACTAAGGGAAATACCAACCAGAAGAGAAACCAAATCAAGCTAAAGACCATAATACAAATTAAAATGGATGGGAATAAAAATCACATCTCAATAGTAACCCTGAATGTTAATGGCCTAAACTCGCCAATCAAAAGACACAGATTATCAGAATGGATTAAAAGAAATGACCCAACAATTTGCTGTCTCCAAGAAACACACTTCATAGAAAAAGACATCAACAGACTGAAGGTGAAAGGCTGGGAAAAGTCTTATCACTCACATGGCCTGCGGAAGCAAGCAGGGATTTCCATTCTCATACCAAATAAGGTAGACTTCAAACCAAAACTAATCAAGAGGGACAAAGATGGATATTTCTTACTACTTAAAGGAACCATTCATCAACAGGATATATGCCCCAAATAATGGAGCACCTACATTCATCAAACAAACTCTTCTCAAGTTCAAAAGTAAAATAGACCACAACACAGTTATTCTAGGGGACTTCAACACACCTCTCTCACCAATGGATAGATCATCCAAACAAAAGCTAAAAAAAGAAATTTTAAGCCTCCTTAAAACAATTAATAATTTAGATCTAATGGACATATATAGAATATTTCATCCCTCAGTAAATAAATACACTTTTTTCTCAGCAACACATGACACCTTCTCCAAAATAGACCATATATTATGTCATAAGGAAACGCTCAGCAAATATAAAAAAATAGAGATACTACCCTGCATTCTATCAGACCATAAAGGGATGAAATTGGAAATCAATGACGAAACAAGGAATAAGAAAAACTACTCCAACAACTGGAAGCTAAACAACATGCTACTGAATGAACAAGGGGTTGAAGAAGACATCTAAAAGGAGATTAAAAAATTCCTAGAGGTAGCCGGGCATGGTGGTGCACGCCTGTAATCCTAGCACTTGGGAGGCTGAGGCAGGAGGATCACGAGTTCAAAGCCAGCCTCAGCAATGACTAGGCACTTAGCAACTCAGTGAGACCCTGTCTCTAATAAAACACAAAAAAAGGGCTGGGATGTGGCCCAGTGGTCGAGTGCCCTGAGTTCAAGTCCCTGGTACAAAAAAAAAAAAAAAAATTCCTAGAGGTAAATGAGAACACAGATACATCGTATAGAAATCTCTGGGACACTATGAAGGCAATAGTAAGAGGAAAATTCATTGCACTAAGTTCATTCCTTAAAAGAAAAACAAAAAACAACAACAACAACAAATAAATGACTTAACATCACACCTCAAAGCACTAGAAAAAGAAGAACAGACCAACACCAAGAGCAGTAGAAGACAGGAAATAATTAAAATCAGAGCAGAAATTAATGAAATTGAGAAAAGGAAACCATTCAAAGAATTGACAAAACTAAAAGTTGGTTCTTTGAAAAAATAAACAAAATTGACAGACCCTTAGCAATGCTAACAAAAAGTAGAAGAGAAAAAACTCAAAGTACTAACATTCGTGATGAAAAAGGGAATATCACAACAAACACCTCAGATATACAGAAGATAATTAAAAATTACGTTGAAAACTTGTATTCTAATAAAATAGAAAATATTGAAAACATTGACAGATTTCTAGAGTCCTATGATTTGCCTAAACTGGAACTGGAGGCTATACACAACTTAAACATATCAGTTACAAGCGAAGAAATAGAAGACGTCATCAAAAAGCTACCAACAAGGAAAAGTCCAGGACCTGATGGGTTTACAGCCAAATTCTATAAGACTTTCAAAGAAGAACTAATACCAGTGCTCTTCAAACTATTTCAAGAAATAGAAAAAGAGGGAGCTCTTCCAGACTCTTTCTATGAGGCCAATATTACATTAATTCCAAAGCCAGGCAAAGACACATCCAAAAAAGAAAACTTTAGGCCAATATCTTTAATGAATATAGATGAAAAGATCCTCAACAAAATCCTGGCAAATTGGATACGAAAACATATCAAAAAGATAGTGTGCACCACGATCAAGTGGGGTTTATTCTAGGGATGCAAGGTTGGTTCAACATTCAGAAATCAATAAACATAATACATCACATCAATAGACTTAAAGATAAAAATCATATGATCATCTCAGTTGACGCAGAAAAAGCATTTGACAAAATACAACACCCCTTTATGTTCAAAACACTGGAAAAACTAGGAATATCAGGAACATATCTCAATATTATAAAAGCTATTTATGCAAGGCCCAGACCAAACATTATCATAAATGGAGAAAAATTGAAAGCATTCCCTCTAAAAACTGGAACTAGACAGGGGTGCCCCCTGTCACCACTGCTATTTAACATAGTACTGGAAATTCTGGCCAGAGCAATTAGACAGACAAAAGAAATTAAAGGGATCCAGATAGGAAAAGAAGAGCTCAAATTAGCACTATTTGCTGATGACATGATAATACACCTAGAAGACCCAAAAAACTCTACCAGAAAACTTTTACAACTAGTAAATGAATTTGGCAAAGCTGCAGGATATAAAATCAATACCCATAAGTCAAAGGCATTTTTGTACATCAGTGACAAAGCCTCTGAAAGGGAAATGATGAAAACTACCCCATTTACAATAGCATCAAAAAAAAATAAATTCCCTGGGAATCAACTTAATGAAAGAGGTGAAAGACCTCTACAACAAAAACTATAGAACACTAAAGAAAGAAATTATAGAAGAACTCAGAAGATGGAAAGACCTACCTTGTTCTTGGATAGGTAGAATTAATATTGTCAAAATGTCCATACTACCAAAAGCATTATATATATTTAATGCAATTCCAATCAAAATCCCAATGTCGTTCTTCAAAGAAATAGAAAAAGCAGTCATGAAATTCATCTGGAAAAATAAGAGACCCAGAATAGCCAAAGCAATCCTGAGCAAGAAAAGTGAAGCAGGTGGCATCACGATACCAGACTTTAAATTATACCATAGAGCAATAGTAAAAAAAACAGCATGGTATTGGCACCAAAACAGACTGGTGGACCAATGGTACAGAATTGAGGACACAGAGACTAACACATATAATTTCAGCTATCTTATATTAGACAAAGGCGTCAAAAATGTACAGTGGAGAAAGGATAGCCTCTTCAACAAATGATGCTGGGAAAACTGGAAATCCATATGCAACAAATTGAAATTAAACCCTTATCTCTCACCATGCACAAAACTCAATTCAAAGTGGATCAAGGACCTAGGAATTAGACCAGAGACAATACACCTAATCTAAGAAAAAGTAAGCTCCAATTTCCAACATGTTGGATTAGGCCCCAAGTTCCTTAATAAGAATCCTGTAGTGTCGCTGCCTGAAGCGGAAGTCGCTTGGAGCAGCGAACGCCACAGGAAAATTCGGAGGCAGGATGAAAATGAAAAAAGGTCTTTTATTCTTCTCCTCTCTCCAGCTCCAGCAATCACTCCAAATGCTCTAACTCCAACCACCACCTTCTTCTTCCCCCCACACACTAACGAACCTCACCCAGTTATATACATATAGCTTTAACAAGGACACGTGCTTACAGCTCGAGCTTACAGGTGCGTCACGCAGTGTTCACGGGCATACAAAGATTCTTTGAATAATGTATCAACGTCAGGTGGAAACTAGAACATCTTTTATGGCTCTCAGCTAACCGCAATCTTTAGCTATCTCCTTGATTATAGGCTCCTTCATTTCCCCCTTTTAGTTTTAAAAGAGGGGATGTTCTAGGACGTCCATGTGCAACCGACATTCTTACCCGTCATGGGAGTCTAGGCTGTCCTGACTCCTGGCTTAGGTTGACATGCCGGCCACATTAGACTGTCCCGTGCGACTGTGCCGTGTCTTAGGTTGTCCCCCTCTGGGGATCTTACCCGTCATAGGCTAACCAGCCATCCAATAGAGCCCTTCAGGATCGACTGTGTGTTGACTAACAGCCGTCCAATTTTTAGGAGATGCTGCGGCTTTAAGGCGGCAAGCCTACTGCTGACGAGCCAAGTTTCCATAGCGTATCAAGTTCTTTAAGCCAATCAGCTGCCCTTAGTTTCATCAAGTAACGCACTGAGTTCTCTTAGACAAATACCCGCAAGGCATTGTCCCGCAATGTCCCAAAATAATGGAAAATCAAAATGTCCATAAGTTATAACACATAGATTCAGGAGGCCCCATGCATGCAGAGCAGAGGCCACACTGCTGGTGAGGTTGTTGATGCTTGAGCAGCAGGGATGCTTGCAGTGACCGCGGTCCCTGCAGTTGTAGCAGCAGCCGTCTTTTTTATGTCTAGACATTTCTACCGGCAAATCTTCAGGGCCCGCTACCTAAAAACTCAAGCATCCATTATTAAGGGAAAGGCAGTGCTATTCCAGCACTGAGATCAAAAGGTGAGCTGTCAAACTAAAAAAAGAATTATTAGAGTAGAAAATAAAAGTTGATCTCTGCTCACACACATTGCTGCTTAAGCTCCCACAAACATAAGCTGGCAAAATATCACATTCAGAAATAATCAAAGAGAAACTGAGGGTGTTTACTGCATTAAAGATAAAGAAAAGCTAAAGGCATTTTGGAAAAATAATTTGTTAGCTGGAATCCTCGAGTCTCTATATACACAGCAATCCTATACCTGTTGAAATAATTCAAATTAATCAGCTACTAAACAAATGAAGTCAATAACAAATAAATGATCCTCTGTCGGAACACCAAAATATCAGGTTATATAACATTAAACATATTCACAGCTGAAGAGAAGTCCCGGAGACAACTATAAATCAAAATTGATTATCATTATAATTGATTATCTAAAAATATTCTGAACTTATATAAATATCTATTTATCTATCTATCTATTGATTATCAAATTAGAATATTCTAAGCTTAAATGAATTAACGTTATTTGTTATTTGGATCTATATCTATCTACCTTTTTTTTTTTTTTTTTTTTTTAAGCGCTTAATTATTTGTGACGTCACACTAGACAGACGCACATATAAACATATTTGTGACATCACATTAACATGAAATTTAGACAAATGCACAGACATAAAGACATATATAAAAGAGAAAAAAAAATTACAATTGTGTATACACTGAAGAGAGATCTTCTTGTCCCGGCCGGGAAGAATGAAATTTAAGTTGTAAATTTAATGGAGAACTCTTTTAAGGGAATCACTCCATACCTTCATTTTGGTCCTCTTGACCTTGCACTTGTTTATTCAATCTAGACTCCTCAATAACTTCGTCTTGATCCCTTTGACTTTGTACCTGCTTTATCAATCTAGATGGTATCCATATTGGAGAGGATTCGTGCTTTGGAAAAACACAAACAGATCCTCTCCCCCAAATTAATACTGGGTCTGGACCCTTCCATGTACCTGAGAGAACATCCTTCCAGTAAACCAAAGGTTTATGTTGTTGGTGTGGGTTCCAGTGTCTATCTCCAGCCGAATGTCCATTAGAATCTAAAGTTAAGAAATTTAGGGTAAACAGGGCAACTGCCAATCTGTCCTTAGGATTTTTCCAGTTTCCATCTTTTTGCTTTAGTAACATATTTTTAAGTGTCCGATTTGCTCTTTCAATTATTCCTTGTCCCTGAGGATTATAAGCGATACCTGTTTTGTGGATAATATTGAACTTTGTACAAAATTGTTTGAAGGATGTGGATGTATATGCAGGGCCATTATCTGTTTTAAGCATTTTGGGGATGCCCAATGCAGCAAAAGCTTGCAGACAATGAGATATAGTATCTTTAACTTTTTCTCCGGAATGTAAAGAAGCAAAAATCATGCCTGAGCATGTATCTATGGTGACATGAATAAATCGTAATTTTCCAAAACTTGGCTCATGTGTGACATCCATCTGCCACAAATGATTGGGCATCAAACCTCGTGGGTTAACCCCATAATGTGGATTGGGCAAAAGTGTTACACAAGATGGACATTCTTTTACAATTCTACGAGCTTGTTCTTTTGTGATTTTAAATTTTTGTCTTAAGGTAGTGCTGTTAACGTGGAACTGGAATGAAATAAAGTAGCTTGTTGTACTGTAGTAAATATAAATATTGTTTTAGTGAGGGCGTCAGCTTTTTGATTACCTTCATGGAGAGGACCAGGCAGATTAGTGTGAGCTCTTATGTGACCTATAAATAAAGGTTCTTTTCGTTGCCATAGGAGATTTTGGATTTGAGAAAACAATTTAAAAGCTGGAGTATGTGGTGCTATTGGACCTGCTAGCTCCAATTTTGGGACAGCATGTACAATATAATGGCTGTCTGAAAAAATATTCATAGGCTGTTCTTTAAAATTTTCCAGAGCTATTATTATAGCTTCGAGTTCCACTAATTGAGCTGATTTTTGATTAGTGATATGAATCATTTTTTCATTTTGAGTGACTACTGCAGCAGTACCGTTAGAGGATCCATCTGTAAATACATTAAATGCTTTAGGAATGGGTTGATTTTTTATTACCTGTGGGAATATGATAGGATGATTGATACAAAAGGACAGTATAGGAGATTTAGGAATATGATTGTCAAAATTTGCAGAAGTAGAGCATCTAGCTACAGCCAATCATTATCATTGAAGCACAAATATTCAACCTGTGACGATGAATAAGGAGTAATAATAGTAGCGGGATGAATTCCAAATATTTTAGTAGAGGTTTTAAGTCCTTGAAGAATAAGTTTAGCCACCATGGAGGTATAAGACTCAATTGTACTTTTAGGAGAGACAGGCAAATGTATCCATAATATAGGTCCCTGTTGCCAAAATACTCCTGTTGGAGTATATTGTGAAGGAATAATAATCAATATTAGTGGTTGTGCAAAATCAAATCTATCGCAATGGGATCTTTCAATGGCCTGTTCTACTAATTTTAGAGCTCTCCTGGCCTCAGGAGTTAATGTTCGAGGTGAGGATGGGTCAGGGTTCCCACGAAGGATGTCAAATAAGGGTTTTAATTGTCCAGTAGTGAGGCTTAGTGTAGGGCGAAGCCAATTAATGTCACCCAGTAATTTTTGGAAATCATTGAGGGTGGTCAAATGTTCTTTACTTATTAGAATTTTTTGGGGTTTAACAAAAGTATCCATGATTTTAAAGCCTAAATATAGTATAGGTGATCTGCTTTGAACTTTTTCTTCTGCTATATATAATCCATATTTTTTTAGATTTTTTGTTATTTCACTAAATATATTAAATAAGATTTGTTGATTAGGGTGAGCTAATAAAACATCGTCCATGTAGTGTAGACACATAAGGTCTTGATATTTGTTTTTAATGGGCTGTATAGCTCTGTCCACATATAGTTGGCACAGTGTAGGGCTATTTGCCATTCCCTGCGGCAATACTTTCCAATGATATCTTTTATCAGGGCCATTATTATTAATAGAAGGAATTGAAAAAGCAAACCTGGGGGCATCCAGAGGATGTAGGGGAATGGAAAAGAAACAGTCCTTTATATCAAGGGTTATAAGGTAATAGTTTTTTGGAATAGCTACAGGATTAGGAAGTCCAGGTTGAGTAGGGCCCATAATTTGCATTGTTTTGTTAATTTGTCTTAGATCTTGTAATAGTCTCCATTTACCTGATTTTTTCTTAATTACAAATATGGGAGAATTCCAGGGAGAGGTGGAAGGCTCTATGTGTCCTGCTTCTAATTGTTCTTTAATTAATTGATGGGCCGCTTGCAATTTTTCTTTGGATAGGGGCCACTGAGGGACCCAAACTGGCTTATTAGAGAGCCATGGTATTTTTAAAATTGTTTTCTCAGTGGCCCCTAGAAAAAATGTCCTTTGCCTTTTTTATTATGAGTAGGATTTTTATTCTTAACACCTGCAGGCTTGGTCGCTAGGTGTAGCCCCATTTGATGTAAAATATCTCTTCCCCATAGGGTAACTGGCAAGCTGTTTAAAACATAGGGTTTGAATGTTCCTGTATGGCCTTCATTGTCTTGCCAATTTAAGATTACAGCACTTTGAGCTGGGGTATTACTGTATCCCAAGCCTCTTAAACTGGTTGAGGCTTTCTGTAGAGGCCAGTGCTTAGGCCATTGTTGTAGATTTATGATGGAAGAGTCAGCTCCTGTATCAATCAGCCCCTCCATCTCTATACCTTGAATTTTTAATTTGCACATAGGCCTCCGTGAACAGTCCTGGACCCAGAAAGCCATAGGTCCTGAACCAGTGGAACCGAATGCTCTGCTATTTCTATTTTGTGGCATGCTTTTAAAAGAATTATGGAGACTGGGAATGAGGAGCAGCTGTGCGATTCTGTCTCCTTGATTTACGGAGATGATGCCCCTGTGTGTACTTAGCATTATTTTAATCTCTCCATTATAATCTGAATCAATAACCCCTGGTATAACATTAAAGCCTAATAAACTTTTGGAACTACGCCCAAGGATTAGTCCCACAGTTCCTGAAGGGAGAGGTCCCCTGATTCCCGTAGGAATCAGCTGAACCCCCATTTCAGGTGTCAGGACCATCCGGGCAGTAGAACAGAGATCTAATCCTGCACTTCCTCTTGTCCCTCTGATAAGGGAGTTAATGGGTAGGAGGGACTGTGACGAGGAATCATTTGAATCTGAGGGCCTTCCTCCTCTAGTGCCTCGTACATTTGTGGGCCCCGGGGCATTGGGCCCCGTGCCCCGTTTTTTGAAATCCTTGATAAATCATTTCCATATATATCATATCTAGAATGGCATTGATTGGCCCAATGTATACCTTTTTTGCATCTGGGGCATCGGCCTGGAGCACGGTATGAATTTGATTTTATTACCCTTGGGGGATATTGCTTAGCATATCTTGGTTGATTATAATAATTTTGTCTGGAATATCCTGTTCTAGGTTGAAACCTTTGGGAATTTTGAGGGGAGGAATTTTTCATCACTGCAGCAATTACGTTGCCTGTGATAACAGCCTCGTTAATGTCTTTGCACAGTCTGATATAAATTGATAAGTCTTTTTTACTTCTCCATGGCCTTATTGCATCCTGGCAATATTTATTAGCGTTCTCGTATGCTAATTGGATAACTGGGGGCATAGCTTGCTCGACTTCTCCAAAAACTCTAGATGTTGTTTTTAAGAGCCTATCTACAAAATCAGCGTAAGGTTCGTTAGGCCCTTGTATAACTTTTGATAGGCTGCCTTGCAGATCCCCTGTGCCTGAGATTGTCTTCCAGGCTTTCACAGCTGCAGTGTGTACCTGGGCATACACACCTGGATCGTATTGTAGCTGATTTTGTAGTTCGGCGAACTCACCCTCCCCTGTGAGCATATCTATATTGCGTTGAGGGAAACCTGCTGCAGCATTTCTCTTTGCTATTTCTGAACAAAGTTCCTGGAATTGAGTTTTCCAGATTAGGTATTGTCCCCCACTTAGTACCGCTCTGCATAGACTTTTCCAATCTGAGGGGGCTAAGGTTAGGGTGTTAAGTGACTCTATCATACTTAATGTGAACGGAGCTTGAGGCCCATAGGTCATTACCGCCTCTTTAAAATTCTTTATTGTTTTAAAGTCTAGGAACTCATGATATCTTTGTCCCTGTTCATTTTGAAATACTGGCAGTTCTAGGTGCTCCTGCGGTCTATGTTGTTCGAGAGCGTATAAGCGCTCTGAAAGGCCGCCAATTTCTACCTCAAGGGCACGTATACTCTGATCCATACTCTTTATTGTTTCTGTTAGGGATTCTATCCATGAAGGAGCAGAGGGCGCTAGTGGTTCCTCTATTTGACGGCCTTTTCTCTTTTTTAATTTCTTTTTGTTCTTTTTATTGGAGACTGTGCTCTCCGAATCGCTTTTTGATTCCTCTTCACTACTAGCTTCATAATTCCTAACCGGCTCAGTAGAGGAGACTGTACTTTCATGGTTTGGCTCCTTGTTACTATTATTACTTTCACTAGTATCCTGAGTTTCAGTTTCTAAGGAGAGTACATACTCCTCAGCTAATTTTATTAAGCTTCTGATGGCTTTTGCAGATCTTACTTTTGAATTTACATTCCTACTCTCCTTGCTGGTCTCCACTGAGTCAGAGGATATGCTTTCTTGTTCACTTTTCTCACTATCCTCTGAGTTCTCAATATCAAAAATTTCATTCATGGCTTTTATAAACCGACTTTTTGTTATATTTGCTCCCATCTTTTTAAATTTTCTTTTTTCTTACCTTGCCGCCGAATTCCCCGTACGGGCCGCCACCTGTCGCTGCCTGAAGCGGAAGTCGCTTGGAGCAGCGAACGCCACAGGAAAATTCGGAGGCAGGATGAAAATGAAAAAAGGTCTTTTATTCTTCTCCTCTCTCCAGCTCCAGCAATCACTCCAAATGCTCTAACTCCAACCACCACCTTCTTCTTCCCCCCACACACTAACGAACCTCACCCAGTTATATACATATAGCTTTAACAAGGACACGTGCTTACAGCTCGAGCTTACAGGTGCGTCACGCAGTGTTCACGGGCATACAAAGATTCTTTGAATAATGTATCAACGTCAGGTGGAAACTAGAACATCTTTTATGGCTCTCAGCTAACCGCAATCTTTAGCTATCTCCTTGATTATAGGCTCCTTCACTGTAGGGCAAGAATTACTACCAATAATTAATGAATGGGATAGATTTAAGCTAAAAAGTTTCTTCTCAGCAAAAGAAACAATCAGGTGAATAGAGAGCCAACTAATTGGGAACAAATATTTAATACATGCACATCAGATAGATCACTAATTTCTAGAATATATAAAGATCTCAAAAAACTTTACACCAAAAAAACAAATAACCCAATCAATAAATGGGCTAAGGAATTGAGAAGACACCTCTCAGAAGAAGATACACAATTAATCAACAAATACATGAAAAAATGATCAACATCACTGGCAATTAGAGAAATGCAAATCAAAACTACTCTAAGATTTCACTTCATTCCAGTCAGAATGGCAGCTATCAAGAACACAAGCAACAATAAATGTTGGAGAGGATGTGGGGAAAAAGGCACACTCATACATTGCTGGTGGGACTGCAAAATGGTGCAACCATTATGGAAAGCAGTATGGAGATTTCTTGGAAAACTGGGAATGGAACCACCCTATGACCCAGCCATCCCACTCCTTGGTCTATTCCCAAAGGACTTAAAAACAGCTTATTACAGTGACACAGCTATCTCAATGTTTGTAGCTGCGCAATTCACAATAACTAGGTTGTGGAACCAACCTAGATGTCCCTCAGCAGATGAGTGGATAAAGAAAATGTGGTATATATACAAAATGGAATTTTACTCAGCAATAAAAGAGAATAAAATAATGGCATTTGCAGGTAAATGGATGAAGTTGGAGAATATAATGCTAAGTGAATTTAGTCAATCTCAAAAATCCAAATACCGAATGTTTTCTCTGATATAAGGAGGCTAGTTCACAGTATTGTTGGATGGGGGTGCATAGGAGGATTAGAGGAACACTAGAATGGTCAAAGGAATGGGAGGGGAAGGGAGGGAGAAATGGGGGAGGGAGGGGGAGAAAAGGAAAAAAAAAAGGCAGTTGAATGAGACGGATATCATTATCCTAAATGCATGATTGAAGACCTGAATTGTACGAATATACTTTGTATACAAACAGTTGTATGTAAAAAGATGCTATATATGGGCACTATGAATTGTAATTATTATAAATTTTTAAAAAAATGACTTGGAAAAAGGATCTTAAGAAGTAATAGTGCCAGGGGTGGTGGTACAAGCCTGTAATCCCAGGGCTCTGGAGGCTGAGGCACAAAGATCTCAAGTTCAAAGCCAGCCTCAGCAATTTAGTGAGGCCCTAAGGAACTTATGGAGACCCTGTCTCAAAAAATAAAAAGTAAAACTGGGCTGGGGATGTTACTTGAACTTGCAGTCCTCCTGCCTCTTGAGTCGCTGGAATTTCAGGTGTGTGCCACCTCTCCCAGGTTTATGCATTGTATTTTTGAGTGTCCACTTTTGTAGTTTTTACTAACAATGCAGTAATATTCATTGAATATTCTGGTAATTGTATTTTGATGCAGCTATGAACAAGAATATCCTCTGATGTACACCTATGACTAAAATCATTAAAACTGAAGGAGTATGTATATATGATAAACTTCATCAGATACTATTGAATTATTTCTAAAAATGGCTATACCAATTTATATTATCAATAGAATGGCAAATTCTCATTATTTGATAATATTGATAATATTCTTATTAAACCTAGGTTTGCTGACTTTATAACATTTCATTCATGTATGGGCATTTTATTATATTATTATTCTATTATTTAATTTGCAATTTCTTTTTTTATTAATGTTTTGTACAGATTTCCATTTGCTTATAAGCCTTTGATTTTTCCTCAATAGCGAAAAAACTTCACACTCTTTTCTCTATTTTTCAAAATATTTTCATTTTTTATTTTTTATGAATTCTTAATACATTCTGAATAGCAGATCATTGCAGGGACCTATACTAAAAATATTTTCTCCATGCCCATTATAAGAATTTTTGTTTTGTCTTATTTTCTTTTTAAAATATATTTATTTTTAGTTGTATTCAGACACAGTACTTTTATTTATTTATTTATTCTGAGGATTGAACCCAGGGCCTCACACATTCTAGGTGAGCACTCACCACTGAGCCACAACCCCAGCCCTGTCTTATTTTCTATCTTGCTTATCTTCATCACCTTAAGCATAAGTATTTTCACTGTTGCTTTTGTTTTAGATGTTTTGCAATTTTAGATTTTACAACTTCATTTATGGTTTATTTTGAGTTAGTTTTTTAATATACTATTAACATGAATAAAAGTTTATCTTTTGATATGGATAGCCAATTGTTGCACCATAATTTTTAGAGCAAAATCTCCTCCCTCATTATTTTCTTCATTTGTTTCTTTCCTTATAGAAACAAATTTGTATTTCCACACCTTTGAACCTATGAGAGTGAGGTGGTCTTATAAATTTCTGAGATGTCCTCAACTCAACCTTCCTATTGTCCTGGTGCAAAGTTCTTGGTTTCATTTTATCAGTGCTAAAAATTTTACTATCCTTGACCACATTTTATATGTGCTTTTACTGGCCATGCTGCATATTTTTCAAATCATCTTTTACTGTCCTTTTTTGCTCCTAATTTTTATTGTAAATTTGGCTAAAGCAGCTAATAATACACATGCTACTGCATGAATGCTTTTCTGCCTTCAAATTTCCTTCAGTAGATGAAATAGTTCATCACCTTTATGTTCAGCTTCCCATAAAGTCTGTGGCATGGGCAAAATGCATCCACATATTTTGTTGCTGTGTAACAAGTATAAACTGTAGTCCAACTCCCAGAATGTCTGCATTTGTATTTGCAACCTCATTAGTATAAGTTTTAGTATCTACATTTTTGTGAGCATTCTGATCTTCTGAGCCCCTACCTGAATCATCTATTAATCCTTGTTTGTAATATTCTAGGTTTTCCCTACCCTGATAACATGAATTAGGTTTTATCTGACCCATCAACCCATAATGCTGGATGTGGGCAGCAATACTCCATCATCACATGAAAATGTCTTGTACATGAATGATCCCTAAAAGCCTAGTTTACAGATGGTTGTGCTTGATATGTAGGCACCACCTGAATGTGAGCAGCTGCAGCACTACAACCCCAATGCAGGGCATTACTGAAGAAATTCCTTTCAGTGGTCAGGACTTTGGACTATTTGTACCTATTTGTACACTTTTCTTGGAAGAAGAAAGAAGAAGACATGATTATATACTGATTCATCGGTGATAGCCTGATTTGACTGGATAGTCAGGGATTTAGAAAAAACATGATTGGAAAATTGGTGACAAAGAATGTTGAGGGTATGAATAGATTACTCTGAATGAATGGGTGAAGAAAAGCAAAGAAATTTTTGTGTGGTGTGAATGTCAATTAAAGGTAACTTTTGCAGAGAAGCATTTTAATAATCAAATAATAGGATGACCTATTCTGTACATATCAGTCAGTCTTTCCCCAGTCACCCTTGTCATTACCCACGGGGCTCACAAACAAAATGGCATGGAAGCAGGAATGGAGGATTGTACATTGGCTCAGGAACACAGATGTCCATTTAGCAAGGCTGACCTGTCTTTGTCTACCACTGAATGTCAAATCCTCAAACAGCAGGAACCTACTCTGAGAAAACAATATGGCAGACCTCCAGGGTGAACAGCCAGTTCCCTGATGCCATACTAATCACCTTGTACATTTTGCATAATGGAAAGTACAGTAATGTCTTTAACCAAATAAACACTCTAGATGTAGATTTGCCTTTTCCACTGAAATTGTTCTGTCCAAACTTCTATTTGTGAACTTGTAGAATGTCTTATTCACCATTGTGGTATTGCATAAGAACTATAGCTCATGTATGGTGGTGCATGCCTGTAATCCCAGTGGTTTGGGAGGTGGAGGCAGAAGCATCCTGAGTTCAAAGCTAGTCTCAGCAAAAGCGAGGCACTGAGCAACTCAGTGAGACCCTGTCACTAATAAAATACAAAATAGGGCTAGGGATGTGGCTCAGTGGTTGAGTGCTCCTGAGTTCAATCCCCCAAAACGAAAGAACTATAATTCTACTCAACATTGGTTCTGACCAAATAATTTATATCTGCTAAAGAAGTGTAGCAATAGGCTTATACACAGGGAACATGCTGGTCATACTATGTCTCCCACTCTCTTGATGCATCTGGCTTGAGAGAACAACAGAATGGCCTTTTAAAGACTCAGTTATAGTGCTAATCGACAATACATTGCAGAGTTATAGCATGATTCTCCAAAAGGCTACAGAGCTATATCCCTAGTGTTACTGAGTGACACTATTGCTAGTCTGGGGAGGAGGCTATGCTATACTGCCTGCTGATCCAGAAATAGGGTCAAATTAGTAGGAAAGTGGGTTTCATTCAAAGTCCATTTTGAAGAAAAATAGAAAAAAATTTTCATTTCAAAAAAATTCCATCTTCAGGAGGTTCTGGAGTGAGAGAGTTTTAAGAGTTAACAAGGTAAGATAAAGGGCAGGAAGTGTTCATATACAGATTTAATTATGCAATGCTAGACAGGCCTGGTGAGAGGACATTCTCTTTTCTCAGTTTCCCTGGTGCCCTTCAGCCTTGGAGGCTGCAGACTTCAGCCTTTACTCAGCATGTGGCAGTTGCTCTCAATTTTAGAGGAGACCCTAAATTCAGTCTATCTGACTAGTAATCATTTTCCCTCATTTGAACAGAAATGTTTTCAAGATTAATTCTCTGCCTACCTACTTACTATGTGTGGACTGTATGAAGGACAGAATGGCTTCTGTAGTCTTACAAATCAACAGACTGAGAAGAACTGTTCTTAATTAGCTGAATTTATGGCAATATGATCTGAGGAGCCTGATCATAACTTAGAAACAAATGGTGACATTATGAATTTTGAGTCAGTCAGTCTTTCCCCAGTCACCCTTGTCATTACCCAAGGGGTTCACAAACAAAATGGCATGGAAAGCAGGAATGTCTGGTGGAACTATACTACTTATCAGATTGTGCTACTGTAAACTACCAAATAACTCAAAGACTTTCGGTTTTGAGCAGGGTTCAGAAAAGGAAAGACTAACAGGTCCAGGGTGCTTTGCAAGCTGTGTGTTACTCGGTCTGTGTGGCTGAGTACAGCCGGTGCTGTAAGGATGTGTGGCAGATAGAGATGACACATGGAATTTCAAGAGACACTTGTAGACGAATCACAGCACAATCCTTTAGAATTCTCTGGTAAAGCTATGCCATTCTTGGCATTTAGTTATCCATCTTCTGAGAGAGTTTCTGGCTTACTGTAGTTTCTCATATAGTCTGTAATACAGTTCTTGGCTTACTGTAGTCAAACTGAATGTTTGACCACTGCCATCTAATTCCTTTCATTATCTGGGATTGTGTAATAACTAATCAAGCTCTATATTTGGTTGACTACAGAAGGACTTCATCATTAAATAAAAGTAGTGATAAAAATTGAAGGATTAAATAAATCCTAAAATTAATAAGTTATGTGTTCATTTGGCCTGGAGGTGCATGGCCTCTATTGCTGCCTCATTACTTCCTCTGTTTTAACTCCCATCTATGCCCTCGTGGGGAGTTTCTTGTTATTAAGTGATTAAGCAAGTGATTTGGCAACTTGCATTTCTGTGCACTTAACTTGCCAAAAGCCAAGACCAACAATGAGCCCCTGACACCATTTCCCAGCATAATCAGCCATCCACTTGGTGACAGATTTGTTGCATTGGCCCATTTCTATCATGAGAAAGGGAGCACTTTGTTTTCTTTCTATCTCCAGACTTTGTTTTTTCTCTTTTCCCTCCTTCCCGGCATTATTAATTTCTCAAGTCTCTTACTTTCTCTTTCTCCCTCCCTCCCTCCCTTGGTTTCTTCCTCCTGCCTCCCCTCTCTTCTCTCTCATCTCAGTCATTAAGTCACAAACATATGATAGGATCTAATATTGTATTTTTTTTTCTGTGATGCCACATGGACCTCCAACTTTAATCACCATCCTAATGCTGTAGGAGAACTGTTCTTGTAACGATCAGCTTATTTATTTATTATTTTTGGCAATGTCAGATTTAATTGCATTTTTTAATTCTTATCTTAATCTTCTCAGCAACATTTAAGACTTCATAGAGTCTTCCTCTTGTAATATTAGGAGACTTTTTGTCTTTTTACCAGTCTCTTTTGTACATTGTTCTTCCACTATGGGCTTTTTAAATGGATAGTTTTAGGGTTTGGTTCAAAGTATGCTTCTTTTCACCAAGGCAGCAATAATAGTAATTAAATGTGTGGGTTTTGATTCAGACTGTGTGAATTTAAAAATAGCCCTTACCATTTATTAACTGTGTGTCGATAGGAGGGTTACATAACCTTTTAAAATCATGGTTTTTGCTTCTCTAAATGCGTTATAATAACATTACTTACTTCTCAGAGTTTATTCAGAGGGTAAATAAATGATTCCAAGTGCTTAGCACTCCTCCTGGCATCCAGCTAACAGTCAATAAATGCTAACTATATTTACCATATCTACATACTCTTCACGGGTAATCACATGCATTCCAGTGGAAATCTATAACCTTGATGTGCTAATAATTTCCAGCTTAAACCTCCACACCAAAAGATGATGGAGTCATCTTGGTTTCTTTTCTGCTCTTCATTTTATATAACATCAATCAACATGCCTTTAATTTTTACTTTCAAAATAATCTCTTAAATATGCCACCTTTCTATTCCTAGGGGACCAGTCAATTTCAAGTTACCATTATTTCTTGCCTTGATTGCTGAAATCATCTCTCCATTGTCATTTCTCTTTTGTGTGTCTCCTATCACATCTTTTGTCTTCACAGTGATAGAGTAAATTTAAAACAAATCAAATTATGATGCTCTACAACTTAATATCCTCCAAAAGTTTCCTACTGCTTTTATATAAAACTCAACTGCTTGATGATGACCACCAAAATCATGCAGGACTTACTGACCCTGTCTGCTCCTCTGATCTCCATCCCAGTCACTTTACATGTTGCTCACTGTGTCTCTGCCAAACAGTGTTCTGCCCTCTTATAGTTCTGAGGTTCTCTTTCACCTTCCTCATTATTTTTTCCACTGTCTGCAATGTATACTTTCCCTTTCTGTAGATAATTCCTTCCTTTTGTTCCCAAAGGTTCCTCTCTGTATCTAGTGATTTTAGGAAGTCTTCAACCCAGAAAAGAAAGGATCCTCCTCACAATAAAGCTAAATACTGACAATTAAGGATTTCATCTTAACGAAAAATCACAAATAAAATCTGAGTTGTTGAATAACTTTTCCAGGGTTCTTTTCTCTTCCTTCTATTATTGTGGTCATAACCTCATTATTTCTGCAGCCCTAAAAGCAGTAGTGTGTGTGTGTGTGTGTGTGTGTGTGTGTGTGTGTGTTTGTGTGTATTTTTACTACAACCCAAAACCATGCTCTGTTCCCCAGAATAAAGAAATCTCTCCTCTAAAATTCCACAAGAAATGTACATCAAACTCCTGTTAGTTCCTAATCCTGGAGGCCAGTTCTTTTCCTATAACTTAAACCCACCCTGACTGCTGCACATTTCACATTTTATTTCTTATGTAGGAAATGATGTCCTTATTTTTATTTTCAATTTTTCTTAGAAAATTTATAAGTAAATATATGTGTAAATATATACATGTATATAATAAGTGTATTACATACGTATATAAATATATTTACATATGTATGTGTGTATGTAGATAAGTATAGGTATATATGTATGTGTGTGCATATTAGTTTATATGTATAGGTATGCTTATATTTTCAAAAGTGGTATAGCATGAATGTATTTGTCAAGGAATTTAAAATCTCTTTCATCTTTATTTGTAAGTCCTTAAAAGGCTCACATGCTCAAAAGTATTGACTTCATGAATGAAAGTGCCAATAAATTAAGGAATGCTTCCGAGCCAAGATGCCCTGAGAATGCAGTTCAGAGATTATGGATTCTAAGATTAAAAATAATTTAATGACATAAAAGTAGGAATAGGTTTGATTATAGACAATGACTGAATATTACTTCAATATGGAACCAGTATGATTATCTTTAGTGACTACATGAGAGCATGAAGTCACATTTTGAAGAAATAGAATGTGATAAGCTTTGCTGTATAGTGTACAAAGATCCTGGTTTAGACACTCAAGAGGAATTACCTCTAAAATATAAGCAGACATATCTTCTTGCATGATATTGTTATTATCTCTGAAAAATATCTCCTTTTTTTCTCTTTAACTTTCCTAATGTAAAATATCATATACTTTTATAAAAACAGAAAACGAAAATATACTGTTCATCAAATTATTGAAAAGAATTAACAAGCAACTGAATAAAATGTTGAAAATAATTTACTTAATTTACATGTAGCTCAGTAAAGAGAACACTGACAATGTCTTCTGTGCCATCTCTCTCAATCACTTCTCTGCCTACTCAAAATTTCATGAATTTCAATTATTGCTGTTTTATTTTGAATTATTTTTATACTTAAACACATACTATTAAATATAAAGGTTTGGAGTTTCTTATTTTATTTTTATTTTTCTATAAATAGAATCAGAAAGCATTTACTATTTTTTGCCTAATCTCAATTTTATTCACTAGATATTGTATTGGAATATTCATATATATATGTGTGTATAATAGCAAATCTTATTTACAGTGTATATCATTTTTATATAAAATGTAAAAATGTATTTGTCATTCTATAGTGTTTATTTACTAAGAGTTTGGTTGTGCCAACTTACATTCACAAGAGAAGGTGATAAAAAGCCTATTGTTCTATATGATCACCAAGTATTATTTTTTGTTTAGAAATACTTTAAGGTGGTAGTGGTACAATATTATGACTTAAAATTCCACTTCCTTAATTCCTAATGAGGATTACATATTTATTCAAAATATTTTATTACTATTGTAATTTTAACTTTGACCCATGAGATTTATAAATGAATATATCTTATCAGTCACATATATGAATACTAACTTGCAGCATTTTATTATTTATACATGAATTGAATAGTGAAAATAAAATTAATTGCATGAATTTAATCTCTGACATCTATTAAGACTACTCAATGGATTTATGTTGACCTAGGAGACCTAAAACTGTTACAGGAAGGTCTGCTTGAAGGTGACCTCGGACTGACATCAGGAAAGTTATGTATTAGGAGGGTCATTACCATTCACAAAACTGATGAATGATTCACTGTGCTTACAGTGCTTATAATCATTATGCTTATAATCAAATTGTTTATGCTAAGCAATTTCTTTCCTTCTGAATTTCTGGAATTTCATTTTATACAAGGCAGAGGATGCCTACTTAACCAACCTCCATTAAAAACTCTGGGCATGGAGTCTCTAATGAACTTCCCTGATAGATATCACTTCACACATATCCTACTTTATTGCTGAAGTAATTATGTCTTGTGAGACTCTTGGGAAATTATTCAGGAAAGTTTGAGCCTGACTTCCTCTGGACTTTACCCCACCCACTTTTTCCCCTTTTTAATTTGCTGTCCTTTGCCATAATAAATCAGAGCCTTGTGCAAAACTTTGATTTCTGTGACACCTCCTACTAAATCATCGAGTCTGGTGGTACTCTTAGGAACCCTGATATGGTTGGTGTCAGAAGTGAGATTTGTGTGACCGACTCCCTGAAATATGGTGAAAGTAATGTTTCAGAAAAAGAAAGCTCAGAGGACAGGGATTGATACATGTTTACTTGCCGAGTGGCTCTGGAGTCCTTTATAGTATGAAACAACAGCTACACTGCTGTCTACTGGGAGAAGTAAAAGTTACCTATGGAATGTTAAAAGCATCCATTCCTTTCCAGGACAGTTCACCTGCTGGATTCTTCAGCTGCTTTTGGTCATGCTGGCTAAAGTGAAGATACAAGAATGCAGCTTCTGTGATGTTTTTGGTTGTTTTGTCTCTGCTCCTGAAACAGCCCAAACATACCCACGTCAATTTTAGCAGACCCCCAGATGTTACACTTTTTTTATTTTCTTTCCTCCAAGTAGAAGAAAAGAGATTAATCAATTTCCTGTGCTGTGTTTCAAAAATTTGGCCTATTTCTTCTGCAGAACCCCCGATCCTTTTATTCCAGCTAGAGCTCATTGGCAACTATAATTTTAACCCTATAAATGTGGAATTAACTGATAGAAATTTGAACTATTTTTTAGTAGTGTTAAAAAAAGGAAATAACAAATTAGTTTATAATTTGTGATTACTGTGTCTAGATATATATAACAAAAGTTATCATAATAATAAAATTTAATAAATTCTAGGATAGTTATCGCAATTGGTAAAAGCTGCCAAGAAAATTGTTAGTAGGACCTAAGTTCTTAATTTTTTTCTTTTTTTAATTTGTTCTTTTTACATATACATGACAGTAGAAGGTATTTTGACATATTATAACACATGGAGTATAACTTATTCTAATTAAAATACCATTCTTATGGTTGTACACGTTGTGGAATTACACTAGTCATGTATTCATATATGAACATAAGAAAGTTATGTCAGATTCATTGTACTAGCTTTCCTATTCCCATCCCCCACCTCCCTTTCATTCCCCTTTGTCTAATCCAAAGAAATTCTATTTTTCCCTCCCCTTACCTTGATGTGTGTTTTTATCATCCACATATCAGAGAGAACATTTGGCCTTTGGTTTTTTTGGAACTGGCTTATTTCACTTAGCATGATACTTTGTAGTTCCTTCCATTTATAGGCAAAAGTCAAAAAGTCCTTTTGAATGGGTGAATAATATTCCACTGTGTATATATACCACATTTTTTAATCCATTCAACTGTTGAAGGGCAACTAAGTTGGCCCCATGACTTAGCTATTGTGAATTGAATTGCTATAAATATTGATGTGACTGCATCACTGTAGTATGCTGATTTTAATTCCTTTGGATATTCACTGAGGAGTGGGATAACTATGTTAAATGGTGGCTTCATTCCAAGTTTTTTGAGGATACTTATGGCTCTCCATAAGGCTTGCAATGTACAAATGTACCTTTCCCCCCACATCCTTGGCAACATTTATTGTTACTTGTATTCTTGATAATTGCCATTCTAACTGGAGTGGGTGAAATCTCAGTATAGTTTTAGGTTGCATTTCTCTAATTGCTAAAAATGTTGAACATTTTTTCATATATTTCTTGACCATTTGTACTTTACTGTGAAATGCCTATTCAGTTCCTTTGCCCATTTATTGATTGGGTGATTTGTTTTTTGGTACTGGGGATTCAACTCAGGGCACTTAACTTCTGAGGCACATCCCCAGCCCCTTTTGTATTTTATTTTAAAACATGTCTCATTGAGTTGCTTAGGGCCTCGATAAGTTGCTAAGGATGGCTTTAAACTCATGATCTTCCTGCCTCAACCACAGAAGTCACTGGGATTGTAGATGCGCTCCACCATGCCTGGTTTATTTATTTATTTATTTTAATTAGATATATATGACAGCAGAATGCACTTTGATTCATTGCCCTATCACAGCACAACTTTTCATGCAGCGTCGTACCATATGTGCAGTCATACTTGTACCTAGGGTAATGATGTCCATCTCATTCTACCATGTTTCCTGCCCCATGCACTCTCCCCACCCCTTCCTCACGTTTGTCCAAAGTTATTCCATTTTCCCCATGCCCCCCCCCCGCCCCTTATGGATCAGCATCCACTTATCAGGAGGACATTCAGCCTTTGGTTTTTTGGGATTGGCTTACTTTGCTTAGCACAGTATTCTCCAACTCCATCCATTTTCCTGCAAGTGACATAATTTTATTCTCTTTTAATGCTGAGTAATATTCCATTGTGTATATATACCACAGTTTCCTTATCCATTCATCTATTGAAGGACATCTAGGTTGGTTTCACAGTTTAGCAATTGTGAATTGAGCTGCTATAAACATTGATGTAGCTGCGTTACCATAGTATGCTGATTTTAAGTTCTTTGGGTATAGACTGAGGAGTGGGATAGCTGGGTAAAATGGTGGTTCCATTCCAAGTTTTCTAAGGAATCTCCATACTCCTTTCCAAGGTGGTTGCACCAATTTTCAGTCCCACCAGCAATGTATGAGTGTGCCTTTTTTTCCCACATCCTTGCCAACACTTATTGTGGCAAAGATTTTCTTCCATTCTCCGGGCTCTCTGTTCATGTTCTTGATTGTTTCATTTGCTGTGAAGAAGCTTTTTAATTAGGACCTAAGTTCTTTGCTTTTTATCACTTGTGGTTTGGTTGGTATTTAAATTTTTTATTTAAAATGAATTATGTGCCTGTTGTCTTTGTATCTATTTATTGCATATTATTAAAGTATCTGGATAGAAAAAGAAAAAAAAGAAAGAAACCATAAACAGAGAGTCAATATTCAACCGTTGACATTGTAAACTCCATCTTTAGTTCCTAATGAGCTCTTATGAAATCAGATTTCTGACCTTTAGATACTGATAATTTTCTTGCTTCCCGAGCATATTTTTGAGAGGGTCAAGTTGGACTCTAACATTACCAAAAGGCTCAGGAGAGCCTTACTTGTCTCTCAGATTTGGAACAAAGCTGTCTGCTCTCTAGCTTATCAACTTTTAACCATCTACATTCAGAGATTCTAATTTCTTATAAGCAGCTCTAAGATGAAACCTAGTATTTTATAACGGGCCTCAGCATGGGATATGCTGGACTGAAAGCTGCCAGGGACTTAATGAACAAAATTTAGATTCCAAGACTGTTATACACTTCAGATTCCCCTTTGTATGAACCATAAACTAGGAAAGTATCCTTGACATTGATTGGAACTTTTCTGTCACATTCAAATGCCTACCAAAAATGGTTCATAATTAGAGAGAACTACCTGAAATTGAGTTCCTAGTTAACTCCATATATCTTATATTGCTTCCTAATTTGTGATCTCTGCTAAATTTTGCAAGTTGAGAGGAATGCATATCCCAGAGAATATCGGCCACCCTGGGAGATGCTTCACTGTTGCTGACTTGTGATTCACTTTAGGGATTAGTTGTAATTTGCAACAATGAACAAATAACTTGAGTCTACTTTCAGCACTTGTTTTGGTACATTCACCTCAGTAAGGCAATTTTATTATTAAACGCAGTTCCCTTGAAAGATGTGATTGTTGTAGATGGTCACTAGGTAAATGATCAGAATCAAAGTAAGAAAGCTTTTGTAAACTAATTTTTAAATTGTTTGAAAATTCAAGATTTAATCCTGATCAATTCCTAAACATAATTTAGCTTTCTGATTAAAATATATAAGAAAGTCTTTTTCTTCTGAGAGGTTATTTGTGTGCCTCTTGCACAAAACTTCTCAAATGAAAAATCAATGTAACAGCAGGAGTTATGATTGCTTAAAAGGACATTATTACTTTATAACAAGAGAAAAAGCAACATCCAGACACTTGTAGGCACAGAGAAGTGGAGAAGTAGTGATACTTCTTTTTCCAAACTGTTGCTGGAGACTTTTTCCTACTTCTAAAGAGATTAAAAAAAAAAATCCCTTTGTGTTGACTTTCCAAGTTGCTATGAGCATTTTGAATTTAATCTGAGTGCTGATCTCTCATTATGACAGAGCAGGGCCCGGCCCTGAACTTTCCACACAGAATATTGCAGATGCCTTCACTTTTGTAAGGATGAACTGGTGTCACCCATGAGCAAAATGGCTTGGAACTGTTTGCCTCAGGTGGTCCCTTAGACAGTGAGGACTGCACTAAATTAGTAAAGTGGACTTCCTCAGGTGATGAGCTAAGGTGGGAAATCACACCAGGGGTCCTGTTGATTTTACTGCCATCCCTCAGATGAAGTCCTACAACTGCATTCAGATCAGCTTCAACTCACTGGCCAGAGGGATACCATATCTGAATTGTTGTCTTGGGGCTGGCAAATTAGAAAAAACAAAACAAAAATGTAGTATGAAAACTTAGGAAAGAAGCCAGCTAGTTGTTGTTGTTGTTGTTTATCATAGATTTTTATGGTTAATGGGATTGGTTTTAACTGAAAGAGTCCATGACACCTAAAGGTCATAACTGAGATCAACAACTCAATGCTGTCTCATCAGTTGTCTCAAAATCCTGATGATAATTTTTCTGTAAATGATTCTTGGCCAGGTGGCAAAAGCAAACATTAAAGTGAATTACTGGGAGCCCACTCCTGGTTTTCATCTTGAATTGACTCCGTGTGCCTTTTCCCATGACTGTTTTTTCTTGGTACTTGTATTTGTGGTTTTATATTATATTTATGAGGGCTGTCACAACAAAATATCATGTATTGACTGAGTTAAGCAGCAGGTGTTTATTTTCTTATAACGGAAGCTAGGGATCCAAGATCAAGGTGCTGATGGGGTTGGTTTCTCTTGAGACCTCTGTCCTTGACTTTTAAATGATCACCTTTCTCCTATGTCTTCATATAATTTTTTCTCTGTGCAAGCACTTCCGTGGTGTCTTTTGGGTCCAAGTTTCCTCTTCTTATAAGGACACCAGTCATATTAGATCAGAGCTCATTCTAATGATCTCATTTTAGTTGAATCCACTCCAAACAGAGTCACATTCTAAGTACTGGTGGCTAGGGCTTCAACATATAAATTTGAGTAGGGAGTATGGGGTTCATCAAAACAGTACATTTTCTCTAAAAACTCCTAGCTATGTCTATATGTTAATTTTTGAGAGTCTTCTCAGTTAATTATCTAACTTGGATAATCATTTTTATAAATGTCCTACATTTTCTTGGTACTTTAAAAAGTATTTCTCTGTATTTGGATACAGCTTTTATATACATAAATTTTGTTAAGTGTGTTGATCACATTATTTTAATAGAACTTTTATGGAATTCTTTTTGTTCCTTTTGCTTCTGCTAGTTTTCTTTCCTTTTTTGGTGCCTTGTTATTTTGCATTGAGGATCAGGCATTCTAAAAATGACTTGTCACAATTCTTTGCAGAAAAGAGATTTACTTTTTCTCTGGCAAGTTATCTGGGAACACTGGCAATCTAAAATAAAGTAATACAATTTTAGGTTTTGAACTAATGTGAATCACTTTTAAGCCATTGAAAAGGCTGGACTATTTCCAATTAATCCTTAATTCTGGGTCGTAGATTCAGGAATCCAATATACTTTTTTTTTTTTTTTTTTTTTTTTTTTGGTACCAGGGATTGAACTCAGTGGCACTAGACCACTGGGCCACATCCCCAGCCCTTTTTTGTATTTTATTAGAGACAGGGTCTCACTGAGTTGCTAAGTGCCTCGCCATTGCTGAGGCTGGCTTTGAACTCGCGATCCTCCTGACTCAACCTCCCAAAGTGCTGGGATTACAGGCGTGCGCCACCGCGCCCGGCTTCCAATATACATTTTGTCATTCAAGCCCTACCAAGCTGTCAATTGCTTAGATGTACTTTTCAGGTGTTGACCTTCCTCTGCTTGATTAATAATCTCCTAGCGAAGGGGCTTCTCAGGCTTACCTTCTAAATTTCTATTTTATCCTGGATCTTGTTTGGGAATGCTTCACCACCTTGTAGGTTTTTGCATTTAATAAAGTACCTCTGATCATACTTAGTAGGTAGATTATTCTAAACTAGTATGAAATTGAGGATCTTCTTCAGCCTTAACTTCTCATTTATTAAATATCATTATCCTTCTACTTATTTTAAAGATCAATGGATAGGGTCAAATTAGATGTTTGGGGAAGTCCTTTGAGAATCTTCTTGGCTAGAACTATATATCTTCACACTGTTTCTTTTCTTTAATTGATCTACCCAGGCTAAAAAAATGAAACTTCTGGGAGAAACCATTTTCAAATAATAACTCTTTTTGAGTAAATGACACATTTATCTACCATGGGAACACTGTACTGTTAGAAAGAGCCATTTCAGCCTGATTTACTAAAAAGCTTTTCATCTGATCTGAAATCTATGTCTTCTTGGAAGATTAAGGCAAGCTCTTTGTCTTTCTGGAAAATAAATATAAAGCTGCTCCTTTCTTAATAAATACCACCATGAACCTTCTAATATATTTTATACAAGATATAAAGTATAAACATACCTGCGACAGTCATCTTCTAACAAGAAACCATAGTGTCTGTACATAGATAACTACAAAACTGCTATGGGAATGCATGTGTTCCTAGAGACAGCTTTTGTACACAATATATTCCAAATATTTCCAGGTGTCTTCTGAGCTAGATATTTAAAAATAGATAAAGTAAGTCAGCAATACTAAAAGAGTGTTTTGAAGGAAATTTACAGTAGACAAGGCACACAAATTTGAAATAATATATTTCCAAAAATCATATCTGTTAACAGAGATAAACAATGGGGAAAGGAGAGCTTTAGGCCTCTCCTGGCTAGCTTAAGTTCCTCAAATATTAGTGAGTCTTCTAGATAACCAGTATATCATTGGAAGCATACATTCATTGAATTGTGTTCAACCAAGTAACATAATATAATAGTATTGAAGATAAAAGAGGTGCTGAAGATCCCAAGCACAGTAAAGATATGTATTCTTTTCTACAGAGACGATGGACAACTGAAACATGTTTGTGAAGTCATCTTTGTTAATAGAATATTTTAAATTGCAATTAGGAAGATTGTTCAATAAAGAAATCATGAAAGAAAATCTTTGCTGACAAATATAATTATCATTGGGATAATATGTAAGTTTGAATTTTTACAGATTGGAACTTTTCATAGCAATGCTACTTCATATTGTACATAGTAATTTGGAGTGGTAAACAAGAAAATGTAATTTTACTGTATACCTATTTTTTTTTTTTTTTTTACTGATTATTATCTTTTTTTTCCTCTTCAGTAGCGAGGAAAATCTATTTACTTATTGTGCTATTTTGAGTATCATTTCTTCTAGATAAGGATCAAGTGGCCCATTTTACAAATCCCTGTTGAAAATTGACTCTTGAGCAAGATGACAAAGTTAATAGAATAATCTGAGCTGCTTTACCCCAATGAGAGTGTCCTGAAAGACCCCATTAATCTACTAGTTGGAACCCAGAAGAAGCATCTGGTCCTGTTATGGTTTAGAGATGAGGTGTCCCAGCAAAGGCTCATGTGGGAAACAATGCAAGAACACTCAGAGGTGAAATAATCAATGGTGGTAACTATAGGCAAATGAGGTGTGGCTAGAGGAGGTAGGTAAATGGGGCCATGACTTTGGGGATTGTATTTTGTCCCTGGTGAGCAGAGCTCCTCTGCTTCCGGTTGCCATGCCTTTCTGCTCTGATGTTTTGCCTCAGACAGCTACGAGTCAGCCATCTATGACTGTGTACCTCTGTAACCATGAGCCAAAAAAAAAAAAAAAAAAAATTTCCTCCTCTAAATTGTTCTTGTCAGGACTTTTGGTCACAGTTATGAAAAGCTGAGTAAAACAAGTCCTTTGTTTTCTGTTTCTTCTTTATACTGCTTTTATATCACATCCTTAGGCCCTATTTTATTGACGATATTAAGAATTGTTTTCTGTTGTTTTGTTTGCTACAAAAGAGCTCTACATAACAGGCACAAATGTGCTTAACGAACTGAAGATTTTCAAACAGAAACTACACAGAATTATAGATATTATAGATACTATTTTGACAATTCTTCAAGGTTCACTTCTAAATCTTCATGGTCTTGTCTACTTGTGTTGAACTTATCAATAGTGTAATGGTTCTAAAACCGGCTTAATATTACAATCAATGAGTTTTAACCTACAGAAATCATCATATCAGTCTTGGTCATCAGGACCAGGCACAAGTGTTTCATGTTTATTTGTTTTAAAACAACTCATATGGTTTGAATATGCATCCACCAAGTAATCTCTCTGCTAACAAGAAATCCCACATTGCTGTAGATAGAATACAGTTGGTTATATATTTAATTCTAATTCAGACTTTAAGGACTGGCTATAATCTCAATTATTCCTCTAGGTCAGTATTATCCAAATGATGTACTACATATATGTAATTTTTAGTGTTTCTTGAAGAGGTTCAAAATGTTCAAGCAGGTGAGTCACTGTCTACCTAAGGATAGAAAAGGCTCTGAGAAATTCTGTAATAAAAAAATAATTTAATATCCTTCAACCCAGCATTGCCCAATTATTTAAGCATAGGACACTGTTCCCTGAATTCATATTAACATCCACAGGAGCCCTTTTTAAGAATATCTATTCCATCCTAGCAAGGCATTGCTTCCTTTGCCATTTGAGTAAGAGAAACTGAATCATGGTATATTAGGAAACCTGGATTATAGGATTAAGAACTTTTAGAGGCTGAGTGTGCTTAGAGCAAAATAGTGTATGATCTATCTACCCACCTCCCTGTCTATCTATCTAGTCAGGATGCTGTCCCTTATCTATGTTCTCATTACTACTGGGCTCAAGTCACACTAATTCAGTTATATTAGCCTCATGACCCCTTGAATCCTTCACAGAGGCAAAATTCAATAAGTGGATATTTATCTTTTTCCTAATTATAATTAGTGACTCTTAACCGGGTGTGGTGGCACACGCCTGTAATCCCAGCACTTGGGAGGCTGAGGCAGGAGGATCGCGAGTTCAATGCCAGCTTCAGCAATGGTGAGGCACTTAGCAATTCAGTGAGACCCTGTCTCTAATAAAATACAAAAAAGGGCTGGGGATGTGGCCCAGTAGTCGAGTGCCCCTGAGTTCAATCCCTGGTACAAATAATAATAATAATAATTAGTGACTCTTGGCTTCAGTCTGTATTAACCCAGTAAGCAGTACCAAGCCAGGACGAAGAACCTCAGCCCCAAGATCAGTACAGATTCTACCTGCTCAATCTAGCTTTTCAAAGCCATAGAAAATCAGTGATTAATAAAGTTTTGTCATAGAAAAAAAGTTAATACACCAACACGTTTAATTGGAAATAGCAGTGAAATCAAATAAACAAAAATCAATACCTCTTCCATGTTCTTAGTCAAAAAAGTTCAATAACAAAAACAGCAAATTTCTCCACCAGTGCTCATAGTTTTCCTATGATTTTGTTTTCCAGTGTGTTCTCTTAAAAAAAACAGCTTTACTCCTTTGAAAGTGATTGATTTCATATTTGGGGACAGGAAAAATTCAGCATAGACTTAAAATATATTATTTTTGCTAGACTGCAAGGATTATTTCAAGAGTACCTGAGAGAGTTAAGTAATGTAAAAAAGAAAGGAACCATGTAAAGGGGGCTCAGACTAACTGGACTGTGAAGCTTCTTAAATTAACATTGATATGAAAAAAACATTATAATTGATAGAAATAAATTCTAAATGCCATGACTTTGTAATAAAATCTGAAAGTGAAAAATAAACATAAAGTGTACAATATTATATAATACAAAAATAGGAAATGTTTAATGTATTTGCATAAACTATTGTTCTATTAAGCACATATTTGTTTATAAATTGCTATTATGCATCAATCTCTATCAGAGTGAGGGTGAAAAACACAGTGGGGGAGTTGATTATGCAAGTAACTCTGGATATCTTAGTGACTATACCAAGAATAGGAGGGGAAAATAAGGTCACTTGAAATACACATGCAACAGAAAGATTCAAGAGTGTGTTCCAGGTTGGTGAATTATCTAAATTGTCTGTACAGGGGGATTGCCATGTTGATTTGATCCTTCATCCAGTATGAGAAAAAGCCTTTGAAGGCCCTAATAATTGTAATTATATACATATAACACATCAGGCAACATACTGATTTATAAAATAACAGAAGTTACCATGTGCATAATTTGAGGAGAAAACTAGGTACACACAAAAGAACTCACATGAAAAGAATAGACCAAATCATTGACCTATCAAAGAAAATTTATGCATCCCCAAAAAACAAAGCCTGAACTAATAATGAGTATCTGGTTGAAATTCTTTTGGAGAATCAGTCAGGTCTAATGACACAACACAAATATCACCTGGGTAATAATACATAGCTTGTGTCACTTTTCGCTTGACAACTTATTGTGTATATTTGGTATCTATAAATATTCAATAAGCCCTGTAAGGCACTACTGTAAACATTAGGAAATATGAAATGAAATAGAAATAACAATGACATGGTGCTGGGAGGATAAATGGTAAAAAAAAAAAAAAAAAAATACACCTAGGCATATCATTTTCAAACTACAGAAAATTGAAGATATTAAAAAAAAAAAAATCTGAAAGAAGCCAGAAGAAAAACACCTGACCTAAACAGGAGCAAAGATAAGAATCGAATCTGACTTTTCCTCGGAAATCACATAAACAAGAATTCAGTGGAGTGAATATTTGAAGCATCGAGAGAAAAATAAATAAAAAACAATGACCTAGAAATCTGTGCCCTGTGAGATTATTCTTCAAAAGTAAAGGAGAAATAGACCTTTTCTTTTTTCTTGTACTAGAGATTGAACCCGAGAGCATTCTACTGCTGAACTACAGTCCTATCAGTTTTGTTTTGTTTTGCTTTTCTAGCTTTTGTGACAAGGTATTGCTTATTTGTCCAGGCTGGCCTCAAATTTATAATCCTCCTTCCTCAATCTCCCAAGTAGCTGAAGTGTTACAGATGTGTACCATTACACCCAACTGAAATAAAGACCTGAAGATGAAAAGGTGAGTGGATTTTCTGACAGTAAACTTGCTTAGCAAGAAATATTTTGGAAAGGATTTTTTTTTAGAGAGAAACTCAGCTTTACATAAGAGAAACATTAAATTAAGGTAAAATAAAAACTTTTTATTTCTTTTATACCTAGTCAATATAATAGCTCATTCAAGATAATAGCAAAAATATATTAAATTATATGTGCCCATCCATATGTGAAAATTTATTTAGTTATGTGTTATTTACAAGATTATGTATAGTGAAATGACTGGCAACAATGATACAAGGGGTGGGAGGTAGGGATTAATATTAATTTGTTGTTACAGGGTACTTGAACTATTTGTGAAATGGTGTCTTGGTTCATTTTCTGCTATTATCACACAATACCACAAACTAGTACAATTATAAACAAAAAAATTATTTAGTTCATTATTATGGAGGTTGAAAAGTCGAAGTTTAAATGGCCTCATGTGGTGATATTCTTCCTTCTGTGTCATAACATTGTAGAATGTATCACATGTCAAGAGAACCAATGAGAAAGGAAAGGGTGTCTGGACTACTCTCTTTCATAACTCATTCACTTCTGCTATAACTTCCTTAGTCCATGGTGGTAACCTCATGACCTTTTACCTCTTAAAATTTATACCTCTAATATGTTATCCCAGCAATTAAATTTAAACATGAATTTTGGAGGGGATTTTCCAACTATAACAAGTACAATAGTTTCATTTTAAAGTAGACCTGAAGTAGTTGTAAATGTATGCTACAGAGTTCAAAGAAACTAGTAAAAAAAAAAAAAAAGTATAATTAATATACTAAGAAAAAAAGTGAAATCATATAAAATGCTAATTTAAAATCACAAAAGGCAGAAAAACAATAAAAAATAAGAAAAAAAGAGTGATAAACATGACAAATATAACTCCAACTGTATCCATAATCACTTTGAACATCAGCAGTCTAACTGTACTGATTAAGAGATGATAAAAGCAGATCAAAAAGGAAGACTTTGTTAAATGTTTTTTAAAGCAAACCCACATTAAATATAAAGGCACATATAGATAAAAAAATGGATAAAGGAAGATACATCATGCTAACAATAATCAAAAAACAGCTACATTAATTTTGGAACAGACTTCAAAGCGAGGAAAATTGTTGGGGATAATTATAGCAGGTGCAGTTAAACAGGAACTCTCACCGTAGTTTTGAGAATGTAAATTGGTCAATTTTTGTGATGCCATATATGAGAATGTGTATCTATATCTCACATTTCATCCATTTTAACACTTAATGATTGTTATTCTGACCTTTAGTTATATGGTTACTCCCAGTAACAGGACCAGATTTACCCTGTCTTCCAATCTTTTCTGTTGTCCAAATACTTTTTCTCCTGCTTTCTTTGTTGGTACAAATGCCTCCAGATTTGTACTGATGACAGACTTCACAACTGCTTGTAAGAAACTATGTTTTTCATGGATTTTTTTCACAAATTTTATTTCTTCTATCAAATAATCAAAATACAGTTCTATCATGAAGCATTAAATGTGAAGAATTCATTTATTGAAATGGTACATTTAGAAACTATTCATTTTGTGGTTGAAAATTTAGCCATCCTTAATTTCCTCTCAGTTTTGTCCAGAACAGACAAATCAAACTTAATGAGGGAAGCATGCAGATTTACTATTCCTTGTCTGAAATGCTTGAAACTCAAAGTGTATCAGATTTCAGATTTTTTAGATTTTGGAAAATTTGCATATATATAATGAGATATTCTGGATATGGAACCCAAGTCTAAGCATAGCATTTACTTACATTTCATATCACAGACATAGCCAGAAGGTAAATTTATATGATATTTTTAGGGCACTTTCATTTTGACTGTGATTTATTACATTAAGTCAAGTGTGAAATTTTCAGTGTGGGATTTAGGATCATTTCAGATTTCCAGTTAGGGATGTGTATTGTCAGCTTTCTGTTTTTGTGATAAAAGACTTGAGTCTATATCCCAGTCCTATAAGTTTAGTTCTACAGCTCAGTGGTAAAACACCTGCCTAACATGTGCGAGGCCCTGGGTCCAAATACTAGCAACACAAAATAACAAAACAAACCAGGAGGAAAGATTTTATTTTGGCTTCTGGTTTCAGAGATTTCAGACATGGCAGCTGGTTCCATTGCTTTGGGCTTGTGGGGAGGCAGAATACCACAGAAGGAAACACATGAAAAGAGAAAAGAAGCTCACCGCATGGTGACCAGAAAGCAAAGAGAAAGAGACTGGGGTCCCAGTATCCCCTTCAAGGGCATGTCCCAAACAACTTAACTTCCTTTCACTAGACTCACCTGCCAAGGTTTCTTTCTACCACTTTCCAGGAGTGCCACAGGCCTTCAATATGTGGCCATTGGGAAACATGTCAGACCCAAACCCCAGCAGGATGCTCAACCTGTGCCTTTGAACACCCCGGCATAGTATGGCTGCTGACACTGGAACTGTGAATTGTAACATTTTCTTCATGTACATGTATATACGCCAGAAACGCAGAAGCATTGGAGGGTGTTTTCATTTCAGTATTCAGTTTCTGAGGCAGGATTGGAAAGAGGAATGCCACTTTTGAAAATGGTTACCACCTTGTATCCACACAAACTTTCTGTTTTGTTCTGTTGTGTTTTATTTTCTCTGTAAGATTACTACTTATGCTAAACATTTTCACCTAAGTTATTGGCTGTGTGGAAGAAGCAGATCATTCTCAGGCCACCAACGGAAGTCAAGATGAATCTTCTCTCTCTAACTGCTCCCATTTTTCTAGTTCTTGGTCCCAGCATCACATGGGTTTGCAGGGTATCTTCCAGACGTATTTCTCCTTGCATTGTGAGTGCCATGGATCCATCCTTCTCTGAGTAGCCAGAGTGATCTATTTCAACTCTTCTGCTGAAAACTCTGCAGAAGTTGTATCACCTGTGGACAAGACAATAAACATAATGATAAGCTCCATTTTCAACTTCTTCCTGTCTAGTTATAGCTTCATGATCATACGACTGTGTGCTTACCAAAGTGAGCAATTTTTATTCTGCACACATGATAACACTATAAAAAATAAATGTACTTGCTTTTCAGGGTTAATAAGAAAGACTATAGATAAAGAACTTGGTGTTTTGCCTCAAGAAAAATCCTCAACAAATTTAGCTTTTGAAATTAATTGTATAGTGGTGACTACACATTTGACATTTCTCACTGTTTTGGACTAGGGATGCTCCACCTGTACCTTGAAACATGTATGGTTTTTCCTCTGGGTAAACTCACAACTCCTCAGCTCCCTTCTCCTGTGTTGTTCTGTGAAATCTCTGACTTACCCTTCAAAACACAATCCACAGGTCATTTTCTCTTAGGTGCTTTCCCTATGAATGGAACAGCAGGCTCCTCTTCATCATCACAACATAAGGGTCTCCTGCAATTTCCTCTTTCCCACCTGTCTTTACCTTATCATTGCTCTGGATCTGTCCTGAAGACAAGAATGTTTTAGCAGAACAAGCAACACTTAATAGGAGCTCATTTAAAAAACAAAACAACAACAACAAAACAAGATGGGAAAAGCTCTAAAGAAACATGATCCATAAAAAAAAAAAAAAAAAAAAAAAAAAAACAGAAATTAATTGTAAATAATATTAGTACATTACTTATATGTTGATCATAATGCAATTTTGTGGTGGTAAGAGTTTGTGAGTAAGCATCTATGTGTTATGAAGCAGTGCAGGACTAAATGCAACAACCTAGTATTATAATTACCTTTACATTAGCATAGTTCAGGCTTGGCATCATATGCAATATTAATTGATCTTAATTAAATCAGAGTATTGGGAAGAAATGAGTTAAAAAATGTCACTGGAAATTTTCTTTTGCTGGGTACTGAGAATGGAAAGAATCAGAGAAACACAATCCAGATGTTAAATAAATAAATAAATAAAGAGTATGTTTTATTTCAAGTAATGGAAAGGCTCTGGTTCAATTTCTGAAATATATTTAATCCCCATATATAGGAAACCATTGCATATTTCTGACCTAGTCTCATCTGATCACTTGACTTGCTATTCTAGTAAAGTGGACATTGGTTAATTGCACAGTTTATCAATCTGCAAACTGCACTGAAGTCCAGATGCTCTTTAAAATGTAATCATTCTACATAAATAGTGTTGCCATTTTCATTTCAATTTTTGATCTCATCACAGTGATACAATATTTTCTCATTACATTTCACTATAGATCATGCCCTGACATTATTTTCTGTACTTACTCACCAAATGCTTTGTCAGGCTGTCCTTCCAGCAATATATGCATTCTGTCAAAGTGGGAACTCTGTGTCCTTTCACCTGGGTGGCATCCTTCCTAGTCAGGAGCATTTTCTATCTTATTAAAATCAGTCTAGGTAAATGGGAGAAAATGCAGAATAACATTCTACGACTTTGACCCTTGAAGTGTTTCCTTCTCTCAAAGAAAAATTCATTAATCAAGATCCTAAATTTCACACTTGTAATTTTTCCTCCCCTATGGATAATACAGATGATGTTTTACAGCAACATAAGAGAACATAAGGCAACTCTTGGAAAATATGGAGTGTCACCTCATAAATTAAGGTAAACATTTCAAAAATTTTTAAACACTATTGTTTTTCAGAGAAATAACAATGTGATAAATAATATGCACCTGAGTTTCAAAGGATGTCTCCACTAAATTTATATTTAGTTGTTATAAGAAAACTGATTTTATTCACATTAAGAAACATTTTAATGTGGAAAATCTTTTCCATTTTTAATTGTATCCAAAACAAAATAAATAATGTACATAAAATGAACAAGGACAAGCAATGTGCAACTTCCTTTTAAAGAAAACTTTAAATCTGAAATTACAAGAGGTAAAGTTAATAAGTTAGACTATAGAAAGTTAAAATATCTGGAAGGAAAAAGCACTGCTAAAATACATGTTTCTGGTCCAGGTTATAGACATTTGCCATTTACTTGACTTTCATTCCCCCCACTCCCATATTCCCATGGTGTTTTTAAATTGTTGTTCAGACATAGTGATACCGCCATTTCCCGGTGACGAGTTCTGCTCCCCAAAATGTTGAAGTTTGAACATTAGAGGAGCACGCCAAGGCAAGCATATAAAGCAGGGTTTATTTAAAAGGGGTAACATAGACTTCTCCCGGGAGGGAGAAGGGGGCCATTGCTGGTATTCCAGTGTCCCAAGACGCGTGGCAGGTCTGCCTTTTTTATATGTCCCAGGGCTTCCTTTGTTCTCCTGCTCTCTTCTCCTTCCCTGTATGTGACCAGGCCCCTTGGGAGGGCCAGGAAGGGTTCTGAAGGAATTAACATTCCAATCCCTCAGGCCAACAAGTCTCCAACTTCCCTGGACTCACTCAAAATTGTCTTTCTTTGGTCCTACCTGACTTGATTTACCCATCTATACTAACTGCCTAACAGAATCTGGCTTCAATAGTTTCTTTCCCCATGCAGCTCATTTGTTTTGAGAAAAGATCATCTTACCTCAAATTTAAATAGTCACTCTAATTTACTCAAGTTACTCAACACCTCTAATTATCAAGACATCTTAATGAGTTAGCAGTGGCCTAAACCAGTCAAAAGTGCTTTCACATATTTTACTGAGTCATTGCTAAGATGGTAGGTGACCATGACTGATACCGCTGGTTACCAGTGATGAGTTCTGCTTCCTCATATGTTGAAGTTTGAACATTAGAGAAGTGCCGAGGCAAGCATATAAAGCAGGTTTTATTTAAAAAATAACAACACAGGGCTGGGGTTGTAGCTCAGTGGTGGAGCGCTCGCCTAGGATGTGCGCAGCCCCGATTTGATCCTCAGTACCATGTACGAATAAATGCATTGTGTACAACTAAAGCAAATAAATAAATATTAAAAAAAAAAAAAAAAAAAAAAAAAAACACAGACTTGTTCTGGATGGAGAAGGGGTCCATAGCTGGTTATTTTGGTATCCAAAGAAGTGAGAGCATTCTGCCCCTTTTGGACATTTTAGACTTTCTTTGTTCTCCTGTTCTCTTCTTCCTTATCTTTCTTCTTCCTGCATACTTGGTTAGGCCCAGGAGATGCTGTGGGATGGCCAAAAAGTGAGAAGCAGATAGGTAGGGGCAAGGGAGTGATGGGGCAGGAAGGGAGCGGCAGCCCAGGGGGCATTGATTAGAGCTCCCTATCTATTCTGGGACTTCTTTAAACCTTCTGACGCAGTATAGGCAGGTAATCTTGGTAATCAAAGTGCTCTAGAGACATTAACATTCCAATTTCCCAGAGGTGGTCTCCAATATCCCAGACTCAAACTGGCCTCCATTTTCTCCATCCAACCCAATTACCTATGGACACTAACTGCCTGTCTTTAATTCTTGCTTCATGAAAACCACCTCAACAGTAAATTCTTTGTTGGACTCAAGAGGAAGAAACATGAATTATATCAAGTCACTGAGAGTTGGAACTTTTTAATACTCCTTTCCCCATCCTAAGTAGTAGTGTTTACTAAGGGAGAGGATTGCATTTAATAGCCTTGTGGAAGGGGCATAACCTATGCCTTTTGTACGGCATGCTGAGGATTCATTTCTGAGTTAAAATTTTGACTACCTTGTATCAGCACAGAAATTCAGTTAACTAGATTTTCTTTAGGATCAAACAGCTTTAAAAGAATCGCTTTGCAAATGTATCCCAAAGTGACATTGAGGTTAAAAAGCTAATTAGCCAATTTGGGAATGAAAGGGCTTATTTTGGTCACTAAATGAGAGTTTCAAATACAAATGGGTGAAATGTATAAGGGTCTTCTTGGCTTTATTTTGGGTAATTTTAACTGTTGGTTATGAATAAAGCTGAAATTGACTTAGACAATAAGAAAGTGTTACACATTGAAAAGTGTCCCTTCCCCCAACAAAGTCATATGTCGAATATCTAATCCCCTGTATCTTAGAATATGACTTTATTTGGAAATATGGACATTGCATATATAATTAGTTAAACTGAGATAAGTAGGGTGGATGGGTTTCTTATCTAATATGACTGGTATAAGTATTGAAGGGGAACACAGACACGTGCAGGGATAATGTCATGCTAAGAAGAAAGCAGAGATCAGGACAAGGCTTCTGAAGCAATACCAATGATTTCCAGAAAACCATCAAAAGCTAGGTGACAGTCATGGAAAAGATTCTTCTTCACAGTCCTCCAGAAGCAACCAGCTGACTCTTTAATCTCAGACTCCCAGCACCCAATTTAACATACAACCGCAAAGATCACTTTATTAGTTTCCTAGGGTTGCCATCACAAACTGCCACATATTTGGTGAATTTACATAGTAGGGAATTTATTCTCTCACAGTTCTGGAGACTGGAAGTCTGAAATCAGAGGGATAGAGAATCTACTCCATGACTCTAGTTTTCTAGACTTGATTTCTGCTTATGATTCTTGCTGTTCCTTGGCTTGGCTGCTCTCCTCTCTCCTCCTCCATTTCTACATGGCCTTTTTCTCCGTGTGCCTCTATGACTGTTTTCTCTTTCTTCCATTATCATTGAGTTTAGGGCCCACTCTTATCCAGAGGGATCTCATCTGGAGATCCTTACCTGACATGGGCAAAGACCCTCATTCTGATTAAGGTCACATCTTGAGACTCGAGGAGACATGTCTCTTCTGGCCACAATTCAATCCACTATAATCATCACAGAGATGAGATTGGGAGCCATAATGGATATATACATCACTTTCTCACGTTCTAGTGGTTAAAACTACTCATGTGTCTCTCAATGTGAGGTGACTGAGGAATGGATCCTCTGGTGTAGAATGGATATGGTGTCTGAGGAATCAGCTATCCTTTATTACAATACCACCATGATTGGAACCTAGAAACTCTTCTTCATAATAACCTGACAGTTCTCTAACAAACTGAACTGTCATATGATGGGTTAAAGTAGTTGAGAAGGAAGATTAAGGACTGCTGTCATATTTAATTGTCCAGAGCCCTTGGTCAGTCTTGAGGAAACTCCTGAGGAACATTGAACAGGAGAGCACTGTGGCAGCTTTGTTGTAGAACTGTCCTTGGAAATATCATATAGTGGACTGTCAGACTTGAATCTCCTACCCGATTCTTTCAAATGTGGAAGCTGCAACTTGAGGTTCTGAATGATTAATTTTTAATGTTATAATTGACATTTTCTGTATTCTGACCCTCTAGTTGAATAGATGCTTCCTCTTGCTTTCAACAGATAACTTGTCTGGGTTCTGCATTAGTCCTGAGTCACATCCAATATTAAATTTTATATGACATATTGTTAGAAAAATATAAAAAATAAATAAAAATCATACTCCTGTGTTTTAGTAGATGTAACATAGTTTAGCATATGGAATTACTTTGGTAATGCCCTATCCAAGATTGTATTCCATAGTAGTGCTGGCAGGTGTTTGAGTTCACAACATCACAAAGGCATGGCAGAGAACACACAATTCTGTACTCAAGTGCACCCATTGGGATTATTTATACATAGTGACCAACAAAGATTGGTATGATTAAATTGCCCCAGTGGTTAATTAGCAAAATATCTTGGCAGACACAGGAATCCTCTGAATCTTTCTCAACAAATACAATTCACTTTATCTCTAAATATACTAATAGGAAGCAGAATAATTTGGATAAGAGAAGATGGTTGGAAAGTGAATTGTGAAGAAATCAAAGATGATTAGCAACAATTCACTTTAGACTCGCCAGACTATCTCAATAAATATAATTATGCATTAATTCTATTTCAAGCACTTTATATATAGTAATTTGTTTAAGTATTTTAAAAACATTGGCAGGTCTTATTATTCCTATTTTACCAATGAAGAAAATTGAGGCCATAGGAAAGGAATTAACATGAGTCTATTTGATATTTGTTAAACATTGCTGTAGTGAAATATTTTTCTTTGTAACATGAATGATATTTTAAGATTTAGAAATCCTTTTCTTGACATTTCTGGGGAGTAGCTTCAAAGCATGAATGTTCATCTCATTCCATCCAGTTTCAATTTTAACTTATCTTTGTAGTAATACATGTTTTATAAGACAGAGACACTTGTAAACAGTAGATAACCTTTCAAAACACTCTTCAGAGACAGAAACCATCTGTCTCTGAAGAAAGAGCCACAGCTTGAGGAAGCACAATCAGTTCATTTACTATGTTCTGTGTCTTCTGCAAAATACTTAACCTCCAACCTCTGAAATTCTGATCTCTGCTCTTCAAAGCTCGGTGTGAGGTATATTTGAAAGATTAAAAAAAAAAAAATTAACTGTATGTCCCTGTGACTTTATGCACCCAGGTTAGAAAAAAGGCAACAAACGCCACTTGCAAGGTGAACATTCAACTACAAGATTGGTAAATATAGCAAAACTATTTTCTCTCATTTACTTTTTTTCTCTCTTATGCTCCCTCTGAAGTGTCAGAATACTTTGACTGAGCATGCAATGACTGGCTTTTAATGCCAGATCCTAGACAGAGCAGTCATAGGAATATGAGCTAGTTCTCTTCTATGCATGTCATTGTTTTATTCCTTAAGTAGAAGTGGGTTTGGAGAAAATGTTAAGAGTACCTTAATACATGACTAAGTTTTCATTAATTCAAAATGAAGTGATTAAAAAAAGACAATTAGCAAAATGTTATTACAAAATTTGACTTATTTTTTTATTTTATGTTTTTAATTCTGAGGACACAATCACAGAACTATCCTAATTTTTTGGAAGTATAATACCCTGCTTTTGCAAAAAATGATAAGATACATAGTGAATATTATAAATGTTAATGTTTTATTTTGTGAAATAAAAAATTGCTCACCTGGAAAATCTACAAAATAAATGTCTTGCAGTTTTATTGTGGCTAATTTTGGTGAAGAAGATCAATATAGTTCATTTCAATCTAAATAAAATTCAAATTTTGTTTAAAAATTAATAAACATATACTTCTTTTTGGTACTGGGGATTGAACTGAGGGTGCGTAACCACTGAGCCACATACCTATCCCTTTTTATATTTTATTTAGAGACATGGTCTTGCTGAGTTGCTTAGGGCCTCGCTAAGTTGCTGAGGATGGCTTTGAACTTGCAATCCTCCTGTCTCAGCCTTCCAAGCTGCTGGGATTACAGGCATGTGCCACTACGTCCTAAACATAGAAACTTTTATTTTAAAATAACATGTATAATGAATGCTTGAAACTGCTGCACTAAAAGATCACTAAGTTTCCTTTCAGGATTAATGTTCTGTGATTCTATGAATGTAATGCTTAATACCTGACATAAGATATCTCATTCATAATCTTTAACAATGTCTAAAAGAGATAAATTCTTAAATACTAGAAAACGAGTGTTTCTCATAACAAAAGATAATTATTAAATCAAATAAATTTGTATTTTTAATGAGAAAATATTTAGGTCTTGCTAAAAGCAGTGGAAAATCAACAAATATACATTGAGGTCAAAAGAAAAAAAAGGATAGAAAAAGAATAGGAAGACAAATTTGATGTAGTTGTATCACTTTTGAGTTAAAATTGATATCTAATAAGCTGCACTGTTAGTCAGCTTTCTGTTACTATAACAAATACCTGAGAGTCAATTTATAAAATGAAAGGTTTAAGGTTTAATCTGATTCACAGTTTAAGTCCATGATAAGTTTCCTTGTTGTTGTTGTATCTGTGGTGAGGCAGTACCTCAAGGCAGAAGCATGTGGTAGAACAAAATCACTCATCTTATAGCCAGAAGGTGAAAAGAGAGAGAGAGAGAGAGAGAGAGAGAGAGAAAACAGACACAGAGACAGACACACCAAGATCCACTTATTCTCTTTAAGGCACACTCTCAGTGAATTAAGGACCACCCAGTAAGTACCACCTCCTAAAGGCTCTTAGCAGAGCAGTAGTGCCATATTGGGAAGTAAGCCTTTCTTTTTGTTTTGGTACCAGGGATTGAACTCAGGTGCAGTTAACCACCAAGCCATGTCCTCAGCCCTTTTCTGTATTTTATCTACAGACAGGATCTCACTGAGTGCCTTAGTGCCTAAGTTGCTGAGGCTGGCTTTGAACTCCAGATCCCCTGTCTCAGCCTCCCAAACCACTGGAATTACGAGCATGTGCCAATGCTTCTGGCAGAAGTAAGCCTTTAACACATGGACCTCACATTTAAGATCCAAAGCACAATATATACATGATTTAATGTGCATTTGGACAACTTTTAACATGTGTGAGTGTGCATGTGAGTTTATCGTACAGTGATGACAATGAACATATTCCTCACCCCCAAAAGTTTCCTTATGTCCATTTATAATCCCTCAGTCTCCCTAGTAACCTATGATTTGATTTTTGTGTTGTCTGAACATGCAATGAGGGTGTGTTATAGGAGAGAAACCTTGACATTAAAATACTCTACTTCCATATAGAAAATTCTAGCAAACCTTCCATCAGTCAAGGACAGACCAGACTCTTGTCCTTTCTATATCTTGTGGTAGAATAGTAACACATGGACCTCACATTTAAGATCCAAAGCACAATATATACATGATTTAATGCGCAAATGGTAGTAAATGTAAAGGTTGAATTCATGATTTATCAGGTAATAGAGTTCATGCAAACTAGTGACTGATGAGGTGTCCTAGGTCAGTAGATGGAGGGCTTTCTAGATTCAGATGGCAACGATGCTAGCACATTGCCTTGAATATGGAAAGAAGAGGTTTCCTTTACGTATGGGTGGGCTACAGGAGCAAATTACATGGCATGCAAGGAGCCCATGTAGAACCCAAGCACACTGGGGGGGCTGCAGAAGCTTTTGCACGGTCCTCAGCCGAGTTATGCACTGGTTCTCAGGATATAATTCATAAGAGCTTCTAGAAGTGGTTCAAGAATAAGTAGTAACATAACACATTGGTATAAAATTTTATAAGGCTGTATAAATAAATGTTACTTTTCAATTTTTATTTTACTTGGGAAACTAAAGGTGTATCTTCAGAAATTTACTTCTCTAGTTCAGTTAGACAAAATTTTTTGGAATTATAATTTACAAATTTTCTTTTAATGAACTCCTTAGATGATTCCAAAAGGCTGTCATTCTATCAGCTGCTGGTGCAAGGCCTTCCCCAAGATTTGACTGGAGAAGTATTTAACTGGTGTTCTTATCACTAATTATTTTGCTTCCAAACAAACTTGAAAAGTGCTATACATAAGATTTGTCCTGGATATACGCAATAAACATATTGGTTAAAAAAAAAATGACCACCGAAAATCCATTTAATAAAAAGGACAATTTTGCCAGGTGTGGTGGTGCAGTCCTTAATCCCAGTGGCTAGAGAGGCAGGAGGATTGGGAGTTCAAAGCCAGCCTCAGCAAAAGTGAGGCACTAACCTACTCAGTGAGACCCTGTCTCTAATAAAATACAAAATAGGGCTGGGGATGTGGCTCAGTGGTCAAGTGCTCCTGAGTTCAATCCCTGGTAAACCACCCCCCACACACAAAAAAAAGACAATTTTTCTTTATATCTATTAGTATCTTTAAATCAGTTCATTATTTAACTCTCACATAAATCTGAAACTGTTTTAGATATGATTTAACTTTAGTATATTATTTTAGTTGTTAAAATTAACTGGAATAATTGATTGACCAATTTAGTTTCATGAATCACAATACCAAACATTAAATTTTAAATATTCCACTGGGAACCAGAAAATTATTCACATTATATTTTATATGTTCCTGTAAGATTAAATTAAAAGTAGCATCTTTTATTATTTCGTCCTATGTTGGGAATCTCTGTAAAGAATTTTTTGTAAAGTTTTTTTTTAAAAAATATTTATTTATTTGTTTTAGTTGTACACAATGCCTTTATTCTTACGTGGAGTTGAGAATTGAGCCCGGCTGTGCACGTGCTAGGCGAGCGCTCTATCACTGAGCCACAACCCAGCCCTGTAAAGGTTTAATTAAACTAGATAATTTCTTTCCATTTCTAAGAAAGGGAATGAACAGTCATTCCTCAGTATCCACAGGGGATTGATTTAAGTATTCCCACCTCAAATCAGGGGAATTTCATCAACTTTTCTTCTTGTAGTAGCTTTGTAGACATAAAGACTCTATGTTCTTTACACATCCTAGACACAGCTGACCCTAAATTGTGGCAAACTAGGGTCCATGGTCTAAATATGAGAATTAGAAAAACAAAATGGTTTGCAGGTTAAGAATATTTTTCACATTTTTCAGTAGTTGTCTTCTCAATGGTTATATATGACCACATATATAATGCTCTGTATTTTGTGGTTTAGATTGCAAAATCTAAAGTATTCTTCAAACCTTTGAGGAAAAAATTTCCAACTCCTGCTGTAAATGATTTCTAGTTCAAAAGTGCCCTCTTCTGTCAAGGTATCAAAATATCATCCATTTAACAGATTTGTGGGGGCATGGGGTGTGTGCCCTGTAAGAGTAGAATTCTGTAATAGTGTACTGGGGCTTTCGTAACAAACTGCAAAAAATACAGGGCATCTGTGTCTTCTACTCTTCTTATTAGAACATAAATCTTGGATTTGGAGCCCACTCTAAATGGTTCTATCTCAATGCCCTTTACTGTTTTTATCTGCAATTAGCCTGTTTTCAAATAACATTACATTTCTTATGTTGAGTGAATAAATTCCACATACAAATAAGGTGGATATGAATTGGGGCAGGTGGGGGGCTGTTTGACACACTACAGTGTGGACATCATAAATATTTTTTTTTTATAGGACAACAAAAAATTTTTCTTTGCATCTTTTCTCTATCAGGATTTCAAGTGGATTGTCTTTCCCTCTCAGTTACCTTCTCTTTCCTCTAAAACAATGATTTTCTTTCTAACCTGCCTAGTTGTGCAATCATTTATAAGACTCTCCGTATACCTAGTGTTGGTATATGTTAGGTCATTTTTTTCATTAGATTTTCTTTAACATAGGAAAAACATTTTCCTTCTGGGAATTATTTACTCTTTTCTAGAAAGATTTTCATACTTTCTTGATCTATTTGGATTTATTTGTGTTTCTGAAGCTTGAAGAATTATTCTGCCAGAGATTAAAAATGATTTTCTACTTATACGTAAATTGAAGTTTAGTCAACTACCATTCCATAAATGACTTTCTATAAAGTGTGAATTTTGTTATTTATTAATTTGTTTAATTTATTTATGTATTGCAGTGATGAGGATCAAAGTCCAGGCCTTAGCCGGGCGCGGTGGCGCACGCCTGTAATCCCAGCACTTTCAAAGCCAGCAGGCGAGGCACTTAGCAACTCAGTGAGACCCTGTCTCTAAATAAAATACAAAAAAGGGCTGGGGGTGTGGCCCAGTGGTCGAGTGCCCCTGATCTCCAACCACAAAAAAAAAAAAAAAAAAAAAAAAACAAAGTCCAGGCCTTGTGTGAGCTAAGTTCTACCATTGAGCTACTTACCCCAGCCCCAAAGTCTGAATTTTAAATAAAAGTTATGATTCTTCCTACTTGACCATAAACTACAGTAGATTATAAAGATACTGTTTACAAATTTTCTCTAGTTCCCAACTTGAAAAGATATTATTATGTTTAAGATTCAATTGCTTGTTAAACTGTATCCATATGAAATAATACATGTTGCAAATGTCAGCTCCTTTTCAGTCAATGAATGGCATACAAGTGTCTCTGTGCTAAGAATACAAAAGAGCTTGAGGAAAAGGGGGGAAACCAAAAATCATGCAAATATCTAACAAGCAAACATTTACCTATTAGCTAAAGTATAGTTTTGATTATAATCTATTGTGGTTACTAATATTTGTATATTAATTTAAACCTGTTAATTTAAACAAACGATAACAATTATAATAAGATTAAAAATTTTGGTTCACTTATCCAAAAAGTCTAGAGTTAAATTTTACTTCATCTATATCAGAATTCGGGTCAAATGATAATGCAGACTTTTCATATCTTGCCTTAAAAAAATTAGCATTCTCACAATAATGTTGTGACAGTAGAAGAGGAGGATTTCTTTTTTCAAGCAACAGCTCTAGGAAAATGTATACAAATGATTCAAATTGACCTACTTAGGTTCATTTAGCCACTTTCAACCAATATCTGTGGCAGAAAGGGAGACAGTAGCATGACAGACCAAGTCTAGTTAACATGCCTAATACTTGGTCCAGGGACATGATATTGGAATGGTGTGAATATACTTTGTATACAACCTGAGATATGTAAAAATGTGCTCTGTAAGTTTAATATGAAATGTAATGCATTCTGCTGCCATTCATAACAACTTAGAATAAAAAAAGAAGAAGAAAAACAAACCAAAAACAAAACAACAACAAAAAAGAAAAAACAAAACATCTTGACTCAGGAAGATTACTAAGGAACTGGGAAGAGGCAGCTTCCCAAAGAAAATTACTTCAATCTATGATATTTCCCTCACCCCCTTTAGTTCATACCAAAATATTAATATTGCTTGAAGTTGTCCCTAGTGAGCATGCATTGGTTTTAAAATAAAAAGTATAAAAGTTGTCATCATACTCAAAATGTAGCTTGTCAGATTAAATTAATAATTATAATATAGTAATCAAGTTATTTCTGTTTGACCATGTTCAGAAGCTCATTCACTGCAAATAATCTTCTTAATGACATTGTTCTCATCCTACCAATTCCTGAGAATATGGCTCAGAGGAAGACGATCTATCTGGTTTCTATTAATCAGGTAGCATATGGGCTGAAGCCTCTAATGTGATGACCTCAAAATAGAATCTCTCCATGAGCAGATTTATATAACCCTGCTGACTTTGGCTCTGCCATCCTCACCTTGTTTATTAAGACAGGTGCTTCTGTCTTCTCTCTGCATGGAGTCGATTGAACAGGAATTAGTGAAGTTTATCATTGGCTGCATCCAAGTGCAGCTAAACTAAGTGGGAAGTCCGTTCTTATCTCTTTTCATAATTCACAAATCATTTCAGAAGCAGATAAATTCTAAGAGTTATTAGGAGGTCACATCTCAGGTATAATTGTGACTGAGACTTTTTTAAATGGAGAAAGGAAATACAAGTGAATTATGAGTTTAACTTATGAGAGAAAATATCACAGTATAGAAAATGATTATCAAATATTAGCCTTTTTCCACTTTATAGTTGTCACTGGAGTAAACTAATTTCTTTGGTGCAGGGGATGTATTTATCCAGCAGGATTAAATGGGTAAGAGATGCATGTAATTGCAAATGCTTCACAGCAATGAAGTTACTGATACTTTACCTGAAGGATATAATGAGACAAAATATATAGTCATAATTTATATTCTGCTCTTTTAAGTTTTTATGTTTAGTATTTCCTAATTCCACTAATATTCCTTTTCAAAAATATTTTAATTGTTAAAAATATATTGTAGCTTTGGTGTTACTTTGCTAGCTTCTTATTTTATAAATGTTTCTACTTTCTGGAATATTAACTGAAACCTTTCTCTGTACTTAGAAATATTCTTAAAGTTATATTTTAAGAAATTCAAGATTGACATTTTGAAGCTCTTGATATATGATTCCATTGTTCAAAAACTGTGTTGACCAAATAATAATGTGCTAAACATTAAATCATATGCAAAACTTATTCATAATTATTTGACAAAAATTAGCTTTTTATTTACATTCTCATTCAATTTGCCTGGTTTTTATTTTTCTAACCAAGACATAAGCATTTAATAATTTTTAAAAGTAATGTTCTTTACACGTTTTCTTAAATTTCTTTCTTGGATGTAAGATATCTTAATATAATGAATACATGCAGTATAATTATAAAATATATAAAACACCAAAAACCTCACAAATTAAATAATTTCTTTTTTTAGCAAATAATTTAATTTTTATTCAATTCAAAACAGCCTCTTTTAATGATCACCGAAATAACAAACAGCCGGAACTCTGTGTTTTAGGTAAATTGCAGCTGAGTGTTTCAGACTGTGTCAGAAAATTGGATGTCAGAATGGTCCTGTTGTCAATTGGTCTCATGGAAAGCTGATCTTGTGTGTGTGTGTGCCTGTGTGCACACGTACACACATACACACACACACACACACACACACACACACTGTTCTAACAAGAACATATAGTAGGCAAAAGAGGAGTCTGGACTGTCCCAGAAGTACCAATTCCCTTTGTTTCTTCAGAGAATTCCCATATGTGTAATAATGTCATGTGTTTTACTGAATCAGTCAGAAAATTTTTTCAACCTAACAAGTTACAGGGGCATTTATGCTGCAGAGCAGGAATGTATGAACAAGTCTTTAATATTGAGAAACTCGATATTTTTTAAAAGGTTTCAGTTAGACGTATCAAACAGGAAACTTCTCAAGACAATTTTTCTTTAACACAAAATTACATTTCTAGAATATTACACTCTTATTGTTTTTTCAAACAATCAATTCCATGGTTTAGGCGATGTCAGAAGACCCAGCTGTTTGTCTTTTGGCAAGTTGAGGGTCCAGTATCAAGCCCCTCACTGTCAAGCCCTTCTTTGCTTGATGGATAAGGTCAGGAGGCCCTGGGCCTGTTAGGCTGAAGTGGAAGAGGGGGTGAGGCAGATGAGGAAGCAGTTCTTTATTTTTTAATTTTTTAATTTTTTTTTGTGGTACCGGGGATTGAACTCAGGGGCACTTGACCACTGGGCCACATCCCCAGCCATTTTTTTTGTATTTTATTTAGAGACAGGGTCTTACTGAGTTGCTAAGTGCCTCACCATTGCTGAGGCTGGCTTTGAACTCACAATCCTCCTGCCTCAGCCTCCCAAAGTGCTGGGATTACAGGCGTGCGCCACCGCTCCTGGCCGAAGCAGTTCTTTATGAAAGCAAGGTTCTTCACAGCATAGAAGAAGCCCAATGTGAGGAGCTGGTCATAAGAAAGAGATTTGTTCCAGAAAGTGCTTATCCTCATCTAACTTGACCACCTGGGAGGTATAGTTACCTCCTGTTGGTTCTGAAGTATGGAAGGAAAAATGTGTCTGTTTTTTAGGTTTGAGGAACTTTTAGGGGACTGGGAGGATTGCTTGTAGTTGTCGAGGGATGAAATCAAATGCAGGCAACTCTAAAACACTGCTGCTCCATCTGCACCTCTAACTGAGACACTCCTGGCCTGTCAGGCACCAGAGGGTACCATTTGCCAGCAGAGGACACAGCGTGGACAAGTTTAATACCTGCTGTGGGTTAGACTTTCCATGGCCTCTGATTAGATTTTTAAGGTCAGTAACATTTAAAAGTAGATAAAAATATCAAGTAGTTGGTGAGAAAGTAGATGGTTTGTGGCTCATTTGCAAGAGTACAGGTCATTCTGCTATTTAGATTTTATCTGCTTATCGCAAAAGTCATGAGATTTTTAGGCAAGACATATTAATGTTGATACCATGGTATGCAGCCCGTGCTTTAGTGTGCCAATGTGTGCTGTCTCTCCTCCCTGACACGCCCTCTTGCTTGATGGCTCACTGGAGCCTCTGAATCTGCAGTGACTGGTATGTTGTACCAGGTAATAAGATTATGTGTGAGGCAGGAGGATTGCCAGTTGGAGGCCAGCCTGGCAATTTAGTAAGATCTTGTCTCAAAGTTTTAAAAAGGTCTCAGTGGTAGAGCCCCTGGGTTTTATCCCCAGTACAAGGGGCAAAAAGATTATGTGTGACACTCTTGTCCTTTGCTCACTCTTGCAAACATGGAAGATGAAAAAAAGTCTATTCTTCGTAACCTAGAATGGAAAAGAGAAAGAAAATACAAATCTGGTCTACAATCAAATACATATGTTATTGGAAGAAATTTCTAAGAATTTCAGAAGAGAATGAAAAAGGTGTTGAGAGTCATTGCTTGAAGGCACGGTTCCCTCCCACCTCTGCAGTCCATATTGGCCCAGTTCATCTCCTCTGCAGGTCTTTCCAGGTTAACTATTTTCTTTGAAAATAAGGCACCAGCACTGAATGTGGTGTTCTACAAGTGGGACAGTACACATTAGTGGACCCCCTTGAGCTTGTGCTCTTGCTCCCAAGACCTGCAGTGCATCACTGATAATGCACTGTCCTCCTGTGTTTGGAACACAGGACCAGGAGAAATGTATTCAGCAATTATTACTCTTTGGGATATTTCCTTCCATTACAAAAAGGTTGATAATTTCAACTTTAGTATATTAATCTCTCTGGGCTCTCTAAATAAGCTCTTTTGGAGAATAAAAAGAATGCATAATTTAACATCCTAATAAATCTTTTATCTATCTTAGTCCATTTTCTATTGCTACAACAAGATATATGAAACTAGGTAATTTATAAAGAACAGAGGATTACTTGGCTCAGGCTTCTGAAGGATACCAACTTCAAAAGCATGGTCCAGCATCTGCTCAGCATCTGGTGAGGGTCTCACCATTCAATATAACATTAGGAGGCATCATATTGAAAGCCTGAATGAATGTGCTAGCTCAGGTCTCATGTCCTCATATAAAGCCACTAATGCTAAATGGGGTCACCACCTTCACTGCCCAATCTAATCTTAATTACCCCACCTCCAAATCCAATCAGCAAATTAATTTGGGGATTAAGTTTCCAACACATGAACTTCAGGGGATATGCTCAAAATATAGCATTATCTACCTGTCTATTAGAAATCTTCTTCCTTCAAATAAAAATTATTTGGAAAATAAACTGCTGTTTTTCTATTTTAATTTTTTTGTATGTTGCAAACAGTTTTGATTAATTTGGGGCAAAGATGTGAAGAATACTAACTTTTCTGACGTGTTTTTGCATAATATAATCAATATCTGTTGGAATGTTGAAATGGTTTAAAAAAATGAAGATCCCCAAATTATAAATCCAAACTAATATTTACCAAGAAATCATACCAAATATACCAGTAAACAAGAAGTATAAAGGAAAGGCTGTAGAAGAAAGAGAAAAGGGATTATTCCTACAATCACCCTGGGGCTGGGGGAATGGGTGTGATAACTTAAGAAAGAAAAATGCTTATAACACAAAATGCCCATATTAGTAATGTATAAAACAGCTCAAGTGTAGGGTATGAGAGAACATCACACTGAACTGTCCTTACCTAGACAAAAGAGGGAAGGTAGGTGAGACAGGGGGTAGGGGGAAGATATTGAGTTGAGATTGAAAGGGAAAAAGGAAAGGAAGAAATATTAAAGCAAGTCATCAACTGAAATTTAACATTTAAGGAAACATATGGTCTTTGGTAAAAACAGCCTTCAAGGACTTACTCAGACTGTATTGCCTTAAACATCTGTTTTGCTATTCTACAATAAGATGTTGGCTTCTTTTAGGCCAGATGTTTGCAATGCATTAGAAATCATTGCCATGTATCTCATTTGGAACACGAAATTCAGTTTACCTGTCAGTATCGGATATGGGAAAATTTGTTCTTTAATTTCTATACTATTTAAGGACTAAAAATTTTTCAATTTTCCACATTATGAAAATATAAGCTAAATAAGTAAATTAGCAAGTTACTAAGTTTAGAGGAAATTAAAGAGTCAGTTAGGTGGTAGAAGTCACTTTATTAGTCTGCTAGGACTATCATAACAAATTACCATAGACTAGGTGATTGAAACAACGTAAATTATTCTCTTAGTTTTAGAGGATGGAATTCCAAGACCAAGGTGTCTGCAGGTGGGGTTTTTCCTGAGGGTTCTTTCCTTGGCTTGCTGATGCCATCTTTTCCCTATGTCTTCATATGGTCTGCATAGATATATGCTTTATGTTTCCTTGTAGTTCTGAATTTATTGTTCTTATAAAGACCACACTAATGTCCTCATTTAAAATTAATCACAGACCCACTGCACTGCCGGCTGCCAGAAAGGAACGCCTTGCCATGTGGAGAGGAATACCCGTGCTACAGTTCCCTATTCACTAATGTATGGCACCACCAAAACCACCTCCAGCTTGGGACATTGCAGCCATGGCCATAGTCCTCCCTACATGGTAATCTTCACCGTGGAGCATTGGATAGGGTCAGGAGGCAGCTGTCCATTCCAGCACAGCACACCACACTGCGGCATTACGGAATAGTCCACCTAATGCCATCATACGGTCCATCCTTCCAGCTCCATCTCTGAAAGCGGTTGCCTCCATCTTGGGACACCTCCACCATCATGTGGAGTTACCTCCGCTGCCACCTCCACCATCTTTAAATGGAGCAGCTTCTACCTGGTGACACTGACTGGGGCCTGGAATCTCAACATCAAGGTAACTACAGGCTTGACACTATTGCCACCACCAACGAGGTACATGGCCACTTCCATCTAGGGACAACAACTAGGACCTGGAAAACCATCACCAAGGTCCCTGTGGACTCAGTTGCACAAGAGGTATTCATACTAGGTGTGCTAAAAGACACCATCCTGATCATACCAACAAAGAGATAAGTGAGCAAATACAGGTAGCAAAAGATTACTTAAAGAAAGAGATAGGGATTCTGAAAAAAAAAAAATCAGAAATCCTTGAAATGAAAGAAGCAATGAACCAAATAAAAAACTCAATAGAAATTATCAACAACAGACTAGATCAATTGGAAGGCAGAACCTGAGACAATGAAGACAAAATATACAATATTGAAAATAAAGTTGACCACACAATGAAGAAGGTAGGAAGCCATGAACTGAACATTCAAGAATTATGGGATAACATCAAGAGACCACATCTAAGATTTATCAGGATAGAGGAAGGCAGAGAGATTCAAACCAAAGGAATACACAATCTCTTCAATGAAATCATATCAGAAACTTTCCCAAACATGAAGAATAAATTGGAAAATCAAATACATGATGTTTACGGGACACCAAATGTAAAAAATTATAACAGATCTACACCAAGACATATCATAATGAAAATGTCTGGCATACAGAATAAGGATAGAATTTTAAAGGCCACAAGAGAGAGGAATCAGATTACCTATAGGGGGAGACCAATTCATATCTCCACAGATTTTTCAACCCAGACCCTCAAAGACAGGCAATCCTGGAACGACATATACCAAGCTCTGAAAGAAAATGGATGCCAAACAAAAATCTTATATCCATCAAATTTAGGCTTCAGGTTTGATGATGAAATAAAACTTTCCATGACAAAAGAAAAAAAATTAAAAGAATTTACAGTAAGAAAGCCTGCACTACAGAACATTCTTGGCAAAATATTCCATGAGGAAGAAATGAAACCAACAATGAAAATCAACAAACGGAAGAACTACACTAAAGGAAAGGCCAAGTAAAGGAGAAACCAAATCAAGTTAAAAACCAAAAATAAACCAAAATATCTGGGACTACAAATCATATTTCAATAATAAGCTTTAATATGAATGGCCTAAACTCATCAATTAAAAGACATAAACTGACAGATTGGATGAAAAAAAAAAGAAAAGAAAAGAAAAAAAAAAAAAAAGAACCAACAATATGCTGGCTTCAAGAGACTCATCTCACAGGAAAAGACAACCACAGACTGAAGGTGAAAGTTTGGGAAAAAACATACCACTCACATGAGCGTCATAAACAAGCAAGGGTTTCCACCCTCATGTCAGATAAAGTGGACTTCAAACCAAAGTTAGTGAAAAGGGACAAAGAAGGTAATTTCATACTGTTTAAGGGAGTCATACATCAAAAAAATAACAGTCATAAATATCGATACCTCAAACAATGGGTTATGTATATATATCAAACAACCCTTCTCAACTTCAAGAATCAAATAAACCATAAAACAATAATACTGGGTGACTTTAACACACCCCTCTCACCACTGGATAGAACTTCCAAACAAAAACTAAACAAAGTAACTATAGAACTCAATAAAACAATCAATAATTTAGACTTAACAGACAGACATATATAGAATACTCCAACAACGAGTGAATACACTGTTTTCCATCAGCACATGGATCCTTCTCAATAATAGACCATAGGTTATGCCACAAAGCAAGTCTTAGTAAATACAAAAAAAAAAAAAAAAAAAAAAAATAGAGATACTACCCTGCATTCTTTCTGACTATAATGGAGACTAAGTAATATGCTATTAAATGATGCATGGATAAGAGACGAAATCAGGGGGAGATAAAAAAAAAAATTCTTAGACATAAATGAGAACTCTGATACAACATGTCAAAATCTCTGGGACACTATGAAGGCAGTGTTAAGAGGAAAGTTCAATGAATTAAGCTCATTTATTAAAATAATTGAGAGTCAACAAATAAATGACCAGACATTACATCTCAAAGCCCTAGAAAATGAGGAGCAAACCAACACCAAAAGAAGTAGAAAACAGGAAATAATTAAAATCAGGGCTGAAATCAATGAAATTGAAACAAAAGAAACAATTGAAAAAATTGACAAAACAAAAAGTTGGTTCTTTGAAAAAATAAATAAAATTGATTAACCCTTAGCCAAGCTGACAAAGAGGAAAGAGAAAACTCAAAATACCAAAATCCATGATGAAAAAGAAAATGTCACAGCAGACACTATGAAAATACAGAAGACAATTAGAAACTATTTTGAAAATTTATACTCCAGTAAAACCTCAAAGACACCAACAAATTTCTACAGGCATATGACCTACCCAACTGAACCAGGAGGACATAAACAATTTAAACATATCAATTTCAAGCAAGGAAATACAAGACACCTTCAAAAGCGTACCATCCAAAAAAATCCCAGAACCACATGGATTCTCAGCCGAGTTCTACAAAGACCTACAAAGAAGGATTAATAATAATACTCCTCAAATTATTCCATAAAATAGAAAATGAGGGAACCCTTCCAAACTTATTCTACCAGGATAGAATCACCCTGATACCAAACCAGACAGAGACACATCAAAGAAAGAAAATTGCAAGCCAATATCCTGATAAACGTAGATACAAAAATTCTCAATAAAATTTTGGCAAATCACCCACAAAAACATATTTTAAAAATAATGCACCATGATCAAGTAGAGTTCATCCCACAGATGGTTCAACATATGGAAATCAATAAACTTAATCCATCATATCAATAAAGTTAAACATAAGATTCATATGATTATATCAATTGATACAGAGAAAACATTTGACAAAATACAGCATCCTGCCGGGCGCGGTGGCGCACGCCTGTAATCCCAGCACTTTGGGAGGCTGAGGCAGGAGGATCGCGAGTTCAAAGCCAGCCTCAGCAATGGCGAGGCAGTAACTCAGTGAGACCCTGTCTCTAAATAAAATACAAAAAAGGGCTGGGGATGTGACCCAGTGGTCGAGTGCCCCTGAGTTCAATCCCCAGTACCAAAAAAAAAAAAAAAAAAAAAAAAAAAAAAAAAAAAAATACAGCATCCTTTCATGTTCAAAACACTAGAAAAACTAGGGATAGTAGGAACATACCTCAACATTGTAAAAGCCATCTATGCTAAACCCAAGACCAACATCATCCTAAAAGGAGAAAAATTGGAAGCATTCCCTCTAAAAACCAGAGCAAGACAGGTATGCTCTCTTTTACCTTTCACCACTTCTATACAACATAGTCCTTGAAAGTCTAGCCAGAGCAATTAGACAGATGAAAGAGATTAAAGGGATATGAATAGGAAAAGAAGAACTTAACCCATCATTATATGCTGACAACATGATTCTATACTTAGAGGAACCAAAAAAAATTCCACCAGAGAACTTCCAGAATTAATAAATGAATTTAGCAAAGTAATAGAATATAAAATTAATACCATAAATCAAATGCATTTCTATACATCAGTGATGAATCCTGTGAAAGAGAAATTAGGAAAACCACCTCATTCATAATAGCCTCAAAAATAAAATGCTTGGGAATCAATCTAACAGGAGAGGTGAAAGACCTCTATAATGAAAACTACAGAACACTAAAGAAAGAAATTGAAGAAGACCTTAGAAGATGGAAAGATCTCCCATGTTCTTGGATAGGCAGAATCAATATTGTCAAAATGGCCATACTACCCAAAATGCTATACAGATTCAATGTGATTCCTTATAGAAATAAAAAGGCAACAATGAAATTCATTTGGAAAAACAAGAGACTCAGAATAGCCAAAGCAATTCTTAGCAAGAAGAATGAAGCAGGAGGCATCTCAATACCAGAACTTAAAACTACACTACAAAGCTATAGTAACAAAAATTGCATGGTATTGGTACCAAAATTGACATGTAGACCAGTGGTACAGAATAGAAGACACAGAGACAAACCCACAGTTTGTCATAGTAGACAAAGGCACTAAAAACATACATTGGAGACAAAATAGCCTCTTCAACAAATTGTGTTGAGATAACTGGAAATCCACATGTAACAAAATGAAACTAAATCTCTACCTCTCACCATGCACAAAACTCAACTCAAAGTGGATCAAGGATCTAGGAATTAGAACAGAGACTCCATGCCTAATAGAGGAAAAAGGAGGCCCAAATCTTCATCATGTCAGATTAGGCCCTGACTTCCTTAATAAGACTACTAAAATACAAGAAATAAAATCAAGAATCAATAAATGAGATGGATTCAAACTAAAAAGCTTTTCTTCAGCAAAAAAGCAATCAATGAGATGAACAGAGAGCCTACATTTTGGGAGCAAATTTTTCACAGGCACATCACTAATTTCTAGGATATATAAAAAGACCTCAAAAAACTTAACACCAAAAAAAAAAAAACAACCCAATCAATAAATGGGCTAAGGAGCGGAACAGACACTTCTCAGAAGAAGAAACACAATCGATCAACAAATATTTCAAAAACTGTTCAACATCTCTAGTAATTAGAGAAATGAAAATCAAAACTACTCTAAGATTTCATCTCACAACAGTCAGAATGACAACAAGAATACAAACAACAATAAGTGTTGGCAAGGATGTGGGGGAAAAGGCACACTCATACATTGCTGGTGGGACTGCAAGTTGGTCCAAGCAATCTGGAAAGCAGTATGGAGATTCCTTAGAAAACTTGGAATGGAACCAAAATTTGACCCAGCTATCCTACTCCTTGATCTATAGCCTAAAGCCTTAAAAATAGTATACTACAGTAATGCAGCCACTTCAATGTTTATAGCAGCACAATTCACAATTGATAAATTTTGGAAGCAACCTAGATGCCTTTCAGTAGATGAATGGGTAAAGAAACTGTGGTACATATACACAATGGAATATCTCTCAGCATTAAAAGATAATAAAATTATGGCATTTGCAGAAAAATGGATGAAGTTGGAGAATATCATGCTGAGCAAAGTAAGCCAATCTTAAAAACCCAGGGGCTGAATGTTTTCTCTGATAAGTGGATGCCAATACATATGGGGGTGGGTATGGAATAAGTGGAGGAACTTTGGATGGGGCAAAGGGGAAGGGGAGGGAGCAAAGAGGTAGGAAAGATGGTGGAATGATACAGACATCATTACCCTAGGTACATGTATGATTGCATGGATGGTGTGACTTTAGTTCATGCTTAACCAGAGAAATGAAAAATTCTGCTCCATTTGTGTACAATGAATCAAAGAGCTTTCTACTGACATGTATAACTGAATAGAACTAATAAAAAATGAAAAAAAAATAATTTAAAATTAATCACCTTTTTACAGGCCCTCTTTCCAAATACAGTTATATTCTAAATGCTGGGATAAGGAAGTCAACATATGAATTTTCAGGGACAAAATTTAACCCATATTATATGCAATTCTCAATTCACATGGTCCTAGCTGTCTTTTTTGTTAGTTTTCCTTTAACAATAAGGGTAAATTCAGGATACATAAATCATACTGTTTTCTCACAATATGTAAAGTTGTCCTTTTTATTTATAATTTTTTTTAAAAATGTGGTTAATTATTCAAAAAATTCAAATCATCCAGAGCCCTGCTACTTCAAATTAAGTATTATTAAGATGTCTGTACTTTCCTTTTAGAAGTTTGTATTCAATAGCATAATTTTAAAACAAAACCAATCTTATATTAAATTTAGTCCTTTTTTGCTTTTATCTTAAATACTGCTTTTTCCATTTAACCTTATATTAAGCACAATTACCATGAAAGAAAATAGTATATAATTCATTCGTATTTCATAATGTTTTTCCTTTTCTCTTTCCATCTTGGTATACCCTGTGTCACGTCTGTATCTTCCTTATTTCTGGCAATAATAATCCCAGGCTCTCTACCAGATGAAGAAGCTACAGATTTCACAGCTTTCCCATCACGCCCTGGTAGTGAACATGCCTAGACCACTTTCCTCCAAGTCTGACTCTCCCACCTGCACCAGTGTTTGGGAGGTTAGTTAGGACCGTTCCCTCAACCTCTAGCTCTCTTTGTGGCCCTAGGTTTACAAACTCCACTGCAAAATGTGTTATCTCTAGCTCCTATCATAGGTCCTTATTCTTTGATAATAACAATGGTTATCTTTCCCTGATTAAATTCTTTTTTTAAATTTTTTTTATTCTAAGATGTTATAAATGACAGCAGAATGCATTACATTTCATATTACACATATAGAGCACATTTTTACGAAGCTCTGGTTGTATGCAAAGTATATTCACACCATTCGTGACTTCATACATGCACTTAGGGTAATGATATCCATCTCATTCTACCATCTTTGTTTTTTTTTTTTCTTCACCCTTTTGCCCCCTCCCTTCCCCTCCCTCCCATCAGCCATTCTAGTGTTCCTCTAATCCTCCTATGCTCCCCATCCCAACCAGACTGTGAATTGGCCTCCTTATATCAGAGAAAACATTTGGCATTTGGCTTTTGGGGATTGGCTAACTTCACTTAGTATTATATTCTCTAACTCCATCCATTTACATGCAAATGCCATGATTTTATTCTCTCTTATTGCTGAGTAATACTCCATTGTGTGTCTCTGATTAAGTTCTGACCCATACAAATTTTTCTTTTCTTTATTGCACACTTACAACTATAGTTAGTAGCTATTATTATTTGTTTTATTTCTGATCTCACAGATTATAGCCTCATGTAATTAATACTCAAATAAAATGTACTTTACTGATATTATGGATTATTAAGCATTCCATTCTTATATTTTTAGGAATAAGGTATATGTAATATATAACAAATTTCTATTGACAAAAAGGCCAAGCCTTGAATGCTTGTGCTAAGTATCGAGAAATAACTGGAAACATCATCAACTACTTGCAGTACTCAAAATATTTTACATGAAATAATAAGTTCAGTCGAGGGGTTAAATGTATGAGTTTGTAATACAATATATCTAATTTGAATCACTTTTTCCTTGTTTACTATTTGATAAATATTGTCTTTTTAATCCCTTAAAATGTCAATTTCTTCACATGTAAAATTGAGATAATAATATTTACTTCGTGGATTTGTTAGAATCATTCTAAACATGCCACACACCTCAATTTTCATCAACAGTACTCACTGTACAATTTTTATAATCCTTGTTGTCTGTATAGAAAAATTTAGGTTCAGGCCCTTTACCTACACACAGAATATCTGTATTTATTTATTAATATTTGTCATAATAAAAGCTGCTTTCATCCCTCTGGAGAATTGTTAGGTAACTCTGATTCACTAACTGAATAGAGACATGAATAAGCAAAAAACATAGGAGACCCCAAATTATTCTTGGTGTTACATAAATTACCTACAGTTTCTCCAGCAGATTTGATTCCTGATTCCAAACAGAGGCTGTGTTTTACACCTTCTCAGGAAACTTGACTTGTACTGAACACTGAGCTACTTCCTGTGAACTGAAGTTCTCTGAAGAAGCTGCTTCTGTATTAAAGATCCAGTAGACTGCTTAACTTTGGCTGACTAGACCACCATGATTATGGAGAGATGAAATCTTGTAAGTCCAGAGTTAAAATTATCTTGGACTATCTTAGGTCCTTCAATAGCCATGTACCTTAACTTCTGTATCTGATGTTATGTACTAATAACCAACAGACAAGCTTCTCAGAATGTATTACTAAGCTTAGAAGACCTCTAGCCTTCACAGACCCTCAAGCTAAAATGTTATAACATCTGAAACCTACAGATTTTCCCGCTTTCCTTAGTCTGCCTACCTGGTGCTCCCACTGACCTACCTGGCAAATGTATTGATTTCTGAGTTTCCTTTGCTTTGTGACCATAAAAGTCCATGTGGCCTCTTCCACAGTGGAACATATCATTCAAGATAATGTGAATTCATATTTCCAGACCACATCACTCATTTGGCTCTGAATAAAGTATTTCTTACTTAATTTAAAGCAGGACCATTGTTTTAGTTCCATATTGCTAAAAAGAGAAGCAAGTTGAACTCAGATTCAAAACTGTCCTCTGATCATCCTCAATGTATATCATTTCTCTTAGCTCAACCAGAATGTGATAGACTTTTAAATCTTAAAAGAACACAATGACTTCTTGGAAGAGAAACAGACTACAAGCATGAGTTCTGCCATCAGAGAAGTCTGTACTTTCACTCCAGCTCAGACACCGGTTATCTCAGCATCTCTGTAGCATGCTTATAAGTTACATTGAGATGCAGATTCATCATCTGTAATAGGAAAGTGATAAATCCTACCCAATTTGAATGTTGTAAATATTAAAATGGAATGATACAGAGAAAGAACAATTTGTAATCATGGGCAAAGAATTTGAACAGACATTTTATTAAAAAATATGTAGATGTGAGGAATAGACCCAGCAGTGGGATAGCTGGGTAATAAGGTGGTTCCATTCCCAGTTTTCCAAGGAATCTCCATACTGCTTTCCATATTGACTGCACCATTTTATAGTCCCACCAGAAATGTATGAGTATGCCCTTTCTCCCACATCCTCTCCAACATTTGTTGTTGTTTGTGTTCTTAATAGCTGTCACTCTGACTGGAGTGAAATAAAATATTAGTTTTGATTTGCATTTTTCTAATTACCAGTAATGTCAAACATTTTTAAAAACAGCATACTACAGGGACACAGCCACATCAATGTTTATAGAAGCACAATTCACAATTGTGCTAGACTGTGGAACCAACCTAGATGACCTTCAGTAGATGAATGGATAAAGAAAATGTGATGTATATACACAATGGAATATTACTGAGCGATTAAAGAGAATAAAATATTGGCATTCACAGGGAAATAGATGAAGTTGGAAAATAAATGCTAAGTGAAGTTAGCCAATCCCACAAATACTAATGCCAAATGTTTTCTCTGATATAAGGAGGCTGATTCACAGTGGGGTTGGGATGGGGAGCATAGGAGGATTAGAGGAATACTAGAAAGGTCAAAGGAGAGGGAGGGGGAAAGGGGGGTTAAAAAAAAAAAACAAAGATGGTAGAATTAGATGGATATCATTACCCTAAGTGCATGTATGAAGACACAAATGGTGTGAATATACTTTGTATAGAACCAGAGATATATAAAAAATATGCTCTATATGTGTAATATGAATTGTAATGCATTCTGATATCATATATAACAGCTTTAAATGAAAAAAAAAAGCTTTGTTTTTATGGGTGAATAGTCAGAAGATGTAAATATATATAGCCCCATATATGTATGTTCGTGACATTTACTTTTGTGTGGAAAAATAAATGTTTACTTAAAAAATATGTAGATGGCAAATAAATCATAAAAAATGTTCAACATCATTAGATATTAGGAAAATGTAAATTAAAATGAAAAGGGGTCACAACTAGAATCTCTTATAATGGCCCAAACCAAAACAAAACAAAATGTGCTAATACCAAATTCTAGTGAAAATGCAGAGGATTAGAACTCTCATACACTGATGATTCAAATAACATCATAAAGCTAGTTGGGGAAAGATTTTGTGTAAACATAGGTAGGCATCTGACATATAACCCAGCAATCCTTCTTATAGGTATCATTCAAGAGAAATTAAAAACTGTTCATATAACAGCTTGTACGTCTATGTTTTATAGCAGATTTACTCATAATCACTAAAAGGACCACATCTGAATATTCTTCAATAAATGTATACATAAGCTACCATAAATCCACATACTCAAATGCCATATAGCAATAGAAGGGAACAGACCAATGGACACAACAGCATGAATAAATTTCAGCTGTGCAATGCTAAGTAAAAGAAGACAGACTCCAGGCAAAATTTTGACAACAACAACAGAAATCAGAGTTTGCCAAAGGCAGAGGTCATGAGGAGCATGAAGGATGTCTTGGGGGATAAGGATGGAACAGTTGTACATTTTTGATTATGAAGATAGCGACATTACTATGTGACTGTTTCAACACTCAAAGAACTACATACTGAAAGGAGTAGATTTTACTCTGTGTAAATTATAAAAGACAATTTCATATTTGTTCAGCCTTTTATAATTTACCTTACACATTTCATACATCATCAATTTGTTCTTCACATAATTTAGTTGAGCGATATCATTCTTCTCCTCATTTCATAGGTAAAGAATGAACACTGAACCACAAAGAGTCAGTACCAATTTCAAGTTTGATGATTCCTAATCAGGTGTTCTTTCTACCATACACCAAAATTTTGAGGTGTGTTTCCTTGAGCATAAGTTCCTTGGTAGTTTAAAAACACCCCATCATATTCTCCCCATTAAATAGTCTTGCAGTGAATAATATCCCAGGGTGTTTTATACTTTTATTTTTCTTTTATCATCCTTAAGGTGAAAATTGTTCTGGGATAATTGACGATCCTTTGAACTTTTCTATTTTGTAGCTCTATTCTATTACTATTCTTTTCCTGAAAAAAAAAAAAAAAAAGCTTAAGAAATATATCAACAACACCTCTGCCAAACAACTGCAAAGGAGATGCTTTTGGAGAATCTAAGAATATGTTATTTTTGTTTCTAGCTATAAACTTTTCCCCCAGGGACAATAAATTGGAGAGGCTAGCGGGTCAGCTTTGAAGGCATTCAAAGCCTACCTGAGGCACAGGCACTGTACAGATTACTTTTCTTTAGCAAGAAGGATATTTATCCTCCTTCTTTTTTACCACACGGGAAGGCAACCACACAAAGGAATTAAAACCTCTTGCAACAAGCAAAATAACCACTCACCCCCAACATAAAGGGACTCCCTGAAGAGCAATAGCAGATCTCTTATCTGCTGAGAGTTAGCCAACAGCTGGAACTGAGAGGTTGAATTAGAACACTAGCACTCTTCAGCTGCTCGGATTGACCCAAACTGTCCTTTCCCCACTCCCAGCATGATGAGAGAACTGCATCTTCTACCTTGCTAAGGAATTTCAGGTTGATTTTAAGTGGGAACCAGACGGATAGCCTCAAAGGAACTGAACTTGTCCATTATAACTGAGAACCACATTCACTAATGGACATGGATTAGTGGAAAGGAAAATGGATAGAGATAACATAGCAAGTGTGATTTGGGGTATTAAGCTAGAATAAGTAGGGAAGGGAAATGGGAAGGCTATGCTAAATTTGGAGTTCCTTTCTAATTCTCATGATCACAGTGATCCTACTGATAACTATTAGATCTTTGGCACTCAGAATAGAGACTGACATATAGCACACACTCAAACATTAATTGTCTGTTCCCTACTATATGTGGTTTTAGACAAGGCTTTTGGCTTTTATTTGCTGACTGGTTAGAACTCTTAGATGATGTGAGAGAAAAGTAAGTAAAATAATTTAAAGGAAATGGTGTATTTAATATAATGACTCTGGATGTTTTGTGGCATGCCAAGCCAAAACAAACCAAAAATAGGCAGGTTAGAAGAAGAGGTAAAATGAGGAACACTCTGTTCCCAGGTCACTTTCTTTGCCACCAATGTTGGGCAGGTGCTAACCTTTGAGCAAATAAACTCTGTAGTGATGGAAATAATATCTAATATAGCTTCTACATCTGCAACCATGTCTATGAGGATGGGGAAATTTTCTAATCAAGCAGTGACAGGTCAGCATTACAGCTACCCTCTAGTCCACTGCTTCTGAAGGTGTGGTCCCAAATCTTGCATCAAATTCCTAAAAGATGTTTTGTGAAATTCAGATTCCTGGGCTTTCCCCCACGCTTCTCAGATTGGAACCCAAGAATTACTATTACCACAATATTCTCCAGGCTATTCTTATGTATACTAATGGCTGAGACTCATTTCTCAATACCTGCCTTTTATAAATTAAATATAATGGGTTCAATTACTGATAAGGCCTCTTTTAGCCCTAGACACTTTGTATTCTTAGTAAAGCTCTAGAAACTACAATCTGGTTGTAGGGAGCTATGGGGTCCTGGCCCTGAATTTTTTAGGATAAAATCTTTGTAAATTTTGACCACTAATATATCCCTAGCACTTACAGTAGTGGTTAACATATCGTATACAATATACAATCAAACTTTAGCCATACTTGTTACATTTTTAATATTCTTATATATATTATTGTCAAGAATAATTAATTTTATATGTCAGTTGGAGTGGGCAACCAGGTGCCTAGGTTAAACTTTTTTTTTTCTTCTCGTGAGTGTGTCCTTGAGGGTATTTCCAAATTGAGTTGGCCCTTTCCAAGATGAACATGATATGATCCATTGATAACTTGTATGTAACAAAGGGCAGAGAAATAATTTATCCTTTTCTGTCCTACCTCACTGCTTCACTGTAACATACATCATCATCTCTCCCTGGTCCTCAGACTTTTTGACTTACACCAAACTTTTCTGGTTCTCCAGGTTGCAGAGGGTAGATTGTAGGGCTTCCCAAACATCAGGTCATATAATCAAATGAGCCAGTTTCTTATAGTAAAACTCCTTTTATACATGGATATTAATTATAGTTATTAATATATTTTAATTAATATGCAATTAATACATATGTAAATATATTCATGTTGTGTTCCTATGCATGTATATATTCAGAGAAAATGTTGAAAAATCAGCTACCACTGTTATATGACTAGCAAAGGTATGAACAAGTATCATTGGTTCTGTTTCTCCAGAGAAAACATAATTATTGTTTAATGGCAAAATAATACCAGGTACAAAAGAAAAATTGCTTTGTTGTCTAAGAGTAGACTTGGGGTGATGCAAGATAAAAAGCTGGACTAGAACACTGCTAATTCACACCATCACTTCTGTCTCTTGATGCTCTCTTCTTAAACCTCAGCACTTGAGATGAGCCAGGCCACCAAGTTCCACTCTAAATTTATATTCTTTTCACTTCAAAATATTCCTTCATCATGAACTTGTTTTGTTTTTAGTTTGTAATCTCAGTAAACTTGAATAGCATGATTTAGTAAAATAATATTTACCTAAGTTTACCCTCTTTCCCGGGTAAAAAATAACAGTAAAATCACTGTGGATATTTGGACAGAACCCTAGAAAGTCAGTTACTCATGTAATAGCATACAGAAATTATTGAGAATCTTGGCTATCTCACCCAAACTTCATTACTCCATTTTTCCCTCCCTCCCTTCCTCCCTCCCTCCCTCCACTCTCTCTCCCTCCCTCTCTCTCTTTCTGCATTCCCCTCTCTCTTTTTCCAAACAAGTTTCCCACACTGGCCTCAAACTTGAGATCCTCCTGCCTCAGCCTCTGGAGTAGGTGAGATTACTGGTATGTGCCACTGTGCCAGGCCCTCTTTTTTTCTTTCAATATTAAATGTATATTCAGATATGAAGTTTGAGATGATCAGTAAAACCGGTGAAATGAGGTGCTAATTACACAGGAAAACACTTTACTTCCTCAAAAAACAAAAACAAAAAATCATGAGTTCAAAGCCAGTTGCAGTAATTTAGCAAGACAATTAGCAACTCAGTGAGACCTTGTCTCAAATAAAAAAAAAAATATATATATATGCATATATATATATATATGGGCTGGGGATATGTCTCAGTGGTTAAGCACCCCTGGGTTCAATCCCCAATACCAGAAATAAAACAAGTAAGCTAATAGTGTAGCTGACACATAATAGAAGTTCTTTGGGGTTTGTTTATTTTGTTCTTTTTGCTGAGGTAATATCACACAGATTTTATTGCAACTTCTTTTTCTTATAGTTATGAATATTCTTCCTGGTTATCAGATAATCCATCACAGCGTTATTATTTTTTTTTATCATTGTAGAATTTAAGTTTAGCACAAATTATTTTAAACTTCTTTTTCGGCAAATAGACATTTAACTCTTCTCCCATGCTTTGCAGTATATATCATACTATGAGAAATTTTCTTTACATGTATATTTACAACTAATGGTTAATTTTTATGAGATTATATTTTTAGAATATAGGTCAAAGGACATTGACATTCTCAATCTTAAGGGACTCTCCCAAATTAGCTTTCTATAAAAGTTCACACTCATTCTAGCACAATGTCCATTTCATAATATCTTCACATTTACTAGATGTTGCTCTACTAGTTTTTTCTAATCTTATAAATAATATGTGTCTCTTTTCCTTAACTACTTGATGAGGTTGAGTGACTTTTCATAAATTCATTTAGCTGCAATTAAATTTCAAGGAACCCACAAGAGTTATTTAAGTAATCCCTCAGGATACTCTCCATAAACGCTCCTTTTAACTTGAAAAGAATGCAAATACAACACCTGATGTCAAGTATGTGAATGCTAACATTATGAGAGAATAGGACTTTGAGAGAAGAACCAGCATCTGCCTCCATTAGGGGAAGGAGTGAGGAGGACCATGTCGGGTCCTCAGAGGAAACTGGTGAAGGTGCTGAGCACTTAGCACATGTGAAGACTAGATCCAGTGTCCTTCTGGAAGGCTCCTGGGTACTTGAAGAGCAGGATTATGCTGTGACCGTAGGAACAATCTTACATAAGATGTAAGCAGAGCCATAGTGTTCATATGTAAGTCTCATGGAGAAACATAAGCCAAGAAGAAAATTATAGTCTACGTCAATTCAGGCCTTACTTAAAAGGCGATGTTTACTTCTGAGAAGCAGAATGTTGAACTAAAGCCCCAGGGCAGCATCTAAATGGCCATGGGTATGCTGCCCCAGAGGGGCACTGGCCACTTAGGGAACGCTTTCACTACTTCCTTTCCATCCTGAGGAAGGGCGGTCCTCTGCACGTGTATAATGACAAAGGTATAGACCTAATTGGACAAATAACTCAAAGTCTTTCCCATTCGTTTAAAGTTATTCTCCACCCTCAAACCATGGACATCCAACTACACTTTTATAAACCCAGTATTACTGGGTTACTCAAACCCACTGACATTGTCATTTCTGTGACTATCAACTTCAGCAGCAATCCCATTCTAAGCCTCTGAGTGAGCAGCCACCTTTCCTGTCCAAGGCCTCTCTCACACAGAGCTGTCACTCTGCTGGAAGCCCTGGGGACAGCAGGCTAACTAATGCAGTCCCCTTTGTAAGGAGATAGGTCAGCTAGACTTTGTCTGAGGTCTTCCTGAATGACCTGATTCAAGGCAGACTAACCTTTCCACAGAGAGGGCTATGTTCCTGCAGAGAAGATCTGGTTCTCTGTAAGAGAAACACAAAAAAATAATGACTCTGCTGCCCTGTGGAGAAATTAAAGTCTGCCCAAGATTCCTGTTGCTTTTCTTTAAAAAAAAAAAAAAAAAAAAAAAGACATATTGATATAGTAGATACACTCCAAACAATTGGGCTATTTTGACTAGTTTAATATGTAGGAGGATAGGTGAAGGAAAAAAGACTGTGATAAAGTAATGTCACATTTGATTTTTCTCCCTTCCACAAGAATAATCTGTCATCCAGATGAGTCACTTTGTCATGCCGAATTACCTAATGGAGCATACCAAAGCTTCTAATTTAAAAAATTCTATCTCTTCTTTAAAACCACATGTGACATAAACCCACTTACAATATAAATAAGTTTATGTCCATTGCCAACACGTTTCTCCTTCAGTATAATGAGACTGAGTAAAACTGGCACAAGATGCAAGTCAAGAAGCCTGCTAAATATCAAGTGAGAAGATCTGTTTCTGAAGATTTTGCCAGGGGGACAAGTTATTGATAAATCAGTCCCAGGGAAAAATGTTGTAAATTATAACAGTCTCACTTGAAGACCTATCGCTTCTGAAATGATGGAGCAATATTGCATGGTAACATTTCTTTGGTAAATCTATCTATCCTTAATATTTCATGTTTACTACCAATATAATGGCATTTTGCATCTACCATGTGACTATGCATTATATTTTTTGCTCTCATGAATAGCAAAAGGAAAGAGAGAAGATAGGCAACTAACGTGAAAATACTTTATAATTTTATAAATACTTTATAATTTTATAATTTTATTTCACAAAATACTATTAATATAATGATCATTTAAGGTCAAAATTGGGATATCAATATTACATTAATAATATTTTATGAAATAAATTTCAAGTTATCACTTTGGTAAATTTAAAGAACATGATGTTCCATATACTTAGTTTTCACCAATTTTCCATTTGGAAATGAATTGAAAAGTGCTCCACCAATTTTTTTAGTGGCTCTGACTATTGGAGTCTTCTATAAATCTGTGAATTTATGACCTCATTTATACACTTGGGCATCTAAGGGGACTATGTGGTTGCTATATGCTGGATCCTGTGCAAGCCAGTGAAATTTCACAAATGCAGAAAGATGCAACCCCTGCATGTAAGATTCTTACGGAAGGCAGTCCTGTAAGCAAAGGCACAGACCTGAGAAGCATACAGTATTTGAAGCATGAGCACATGGAAGAGAGCATACAAATTAACCTAGAGGAATAAAATGTACCTTCAAAGAGAAAGTGAATTACATTTCCGAAAAAGCATGGGAGTTTGCCACTCTAAATCTTGGATGGTCACCTGCATGCATACATAGAAATAACTAACTGTGTATTAGGCTAACGGATAGGTTTCAACACAGACACTCGCACAATGAGATGCTATGGCAGCAGAAGGGATCCAGTTATGGTGAACTTTTATGCTAGGAATTTTTTAATAATAAATGATTGGAAGAATTCAAGAATACAGAACAGAGGAGTGATATGATTCGCTTTATACGGTATAGAGATTTTGACTGTACTATTCCTTTGTGGAAGGAAGTGAGAGTTAGGGAAAATTTAAGTTGGTGTGACCAGAGAGAAAAAATATTAACATTTTTGACCCATTCCACAAACACCTGCACTAGGGCTATGTCATTCCACCTGAGCTGTCACATTTATGTGCATGGAGTTGTTCACGGGATTCCCTTATCCTCTCAATATCCATGAGATTGGCAGCAGACATCTTGTGTTTCATTCCCAATATCAGCAATTTCCCTGTTTTTCATTAGTCTTTCTGGAGTTCTATGAATTTTGCTTTCCCCCCCCCCCCCAAGAGATACAGTATTTTGTTTTGCTTCATCTCTAATCTTTTTCTGTTTTCAAGTTTATTCCTTTCTGGAATTATCCTTGTTATCTCCTTCTCTCTGCTTGATTCGGGTTTATTTCCATCTTCCCTTTTTAATTTCCTTATGTGGGAGTAGCTATTGATTTAAAACTCTCTTCCTTATTAATATAAATATTTAATGTTATAAATACTCCTTTAAGCCCTTGTTTAGCTGCATTCAACAACATTTTCATTTTCATTCTGTTTGAAGTATTTTTGAAGTTACATTAATGCTGCTTCTTCTGACTCATGGGTTATTTAGATTGAGTTGTTTAATTTGGGGGTTTTCTTCATATCTTTTTGTTACTAATTTCTAGTTTAATTTTGTATGGTCTGAAAACATATTTTATATGATTTCAAATCACTAATATTTGTTAAGGTTTGATTTATGACACCGGGTATGATCTACTTGTATTAGTATTTCAAGTGCATTTGGGTGGGGTATCTTATAAATATCTATTAGTTAATTCACACTGTTGTTTAGTTCTCCTATTTCTTCCTCACTGACCTTCCATTAGTTATATAATATTACTGAGGAAAGCACATTGAAATAAAGTATAATTGTGGCTCTATCTTTACTTCCTTTCAGTTCTGTTAGTTTTTGCTTCATAGGTTTTGTGTCCCTGCTGTTAGATGCATACACATTTCAAAATTTTAAGTGTTCCTGGTGAAACATTACTTTATCAGTGGGTATTATCTCTGTTTACCATGGTAATTTTTTGTTTGATTCTAATTTTACCACTCTAAATTTCTTTTCTTTCATCATTGCAATTGCAGAGTTTTTCTTACATTCCACTTTTATTTATACTTATCATAAATTTGAAGTGAATTTTCTATAGATATCATAGAGTTGGATCATAGTATTTATATTTTTTTATAAATGGCATTATAAACATATAACTTTTTCCATATTTAACTTTAAATAGTCTACTCAAAATCAATGTTTTAGCATGTTATTTGGAATATAGAAATATTAATGTCATATAGGTCCTCTTGCAGCCTTATATGATAGTAATTCTCATGTATATTTTATCTACGTATGAGGAAATCTCATCTGACAATGATATGCTGATTTAAACTGTTACACATTTTCAATGAATTAAGAAAAGAATAAAATAATATTTACCCAGATATCTTCCAGTTCTGTTACTCTTCCCTTAAACTTGATGTTCCAAGTTTCTTTTATTTTCTATCTGCTATACATCAATTCTCTTAGTTTTCCATTAAATAAGTGGTTTTATTTCATGTTCCTTCTTAAATGAAATACTTTTATGGATATAGGTCTCAGGATTGTTTTCTTTCAATACTTTACAGTGTACAATTCTACCTGAACCCAGTGGTTAATTATGAGAATTCCATAGTCACTTAACTTGTTATTTCACTATAAGTCCTATATTACTTTTATTTGGCTGCTTTCAAGATTTTTCACAGGTCTTCATTTTCACAGGTTTGTTAGAATGTCCCTGATTTGAATTTTTGTATGGGACTTATTTAGCTTCTTAAGTTGGTAGGTTTGTTTGGGGCCAGACATAGGAAGTTGTCAGTCATCATTTCTTCAAATATTTTTCTAGCCTCATATTTTTATCTTCTCTTTCTGGTACTTTGATGATACAAATGTCAGATCTTTTGTTGTTTTCTCACAGATCCATTAATTCTGTTCACTTCGGATTTCTCTCTGTGTGTTGTGTATGTGTGTGTGTGTGTGTGTGTGTGTGTGTGTGTGTGTGTTTTAATCATTCTTGTTCTCAAATTCAGATTGTATAATTTTTTGTTCTACCTGGAAATGTACTAACTGTTCTATTTTCATCTCCATTCTGCCATGAAGTCCATTCAGTAAGATTTCCATTATGATTCTGTTTCATCTCTAAAATCTGTTTGTTTCTTCTTTTGCTGAAGCTCTCAATTTTAACACTTTTTCAGAAATATTCATGTTTCTCGGAGCATTTTTGATAATAGCTAATTTAATCAGATAATATCAACACCTGTGTCATCTTGGTTTTAGATTCTATCCATTGTCTTCTCCCATAAGAATCAAAATGGTCATGGCTCTTTGAATACTGGGTGATTTTAGATTATATTTTTCACATTTTGAATACTAAAGAATTCACTGCTTAAATACTGTGGAAAAGTTATTATATTTGTTTTAGCAGGTCACTGATCAGGTTCAGGGGCTAGTTCAAACTTGCCTTTTGAGGTCTGTGATCCAATACCATATCTGTTTTCAGAACCTTTGTAGTGGTCTTCATTTGTCCCAGTTATGGCCCATCTAATGGTCATTCTGGGATGTATATGTGGTCCATCTTTGAATTTATTTCTCAAAGTCTTTGCTTATTAGGATCAGTCTTATATGTAGAGCTCAGCAGTGAGCTCTAAGTTTATCGACTATTTATTAGGTATCTTTGCTACTTCTACATGATCTCATTGGCACTTTCTGATTTTACCACAGTTGTGTCTTCAATTCAATTAATTTTAAGTTGAGGTAATACAGACAATGTCTCCATCTTAAGGTCTTCAACTTTAGTCACAACTGCTAAGATATTTTGATATATAAGGAAACAGGGTCTAGTGGTTAGGCATGGACAACTTTGGTGGGTGTAATTATTATATCTTCCATAGCCCATCTTCTGGCAGGTAAGGTTCACATTTGTCTCCCATGCACAAAACATTTACCACATCACAAGGTCCTCCAAAATTTCAACATTAAAAATCAACTCTAAATCCAAAAATCACATCTAAATTTCTTCAGATTTAAACTCCCAAATATTATCTAAATTAGGTATGGGTGAGAATCTAATGAATTTTGGAGAACAATCCTCCATCTGTGGACATGTGAAATTAAGTTATGGTTTTAGTCAGCTTTTCTGCTATTATGACCCAAACAAACAAAAAACTGACAGGAACAATCATAGAAAGAAAGGTTTATTTGGGGGCTCACAGTTTCAGAGGTCTCAGTACACAGAAGGCTGGCTCTATTCCTTGGGGCTCCAGGTGAGGCAGGGAATCATGGAGAAAGAGTGTAGTAGAGCAAGGTGCCTCGGAGCATTACACCAAAAAGCAGAGAGACTCCACTCTTCAGGGACAAAATATATACCCCTAAGCCCACTCCCAGAGACCCACCTCCTCCAGGCATACCCTACCTGCTTACAGTCACCATTCAGTTAATCTTTATCAGGGGACTGGTTCACTGATTGGCTTAAGGCTTCATAACTCAATCATTTCACCTCTAAACCTTGCCTTGTCTCACGCATGAGCTTTTGGAGGATACCTAACCTAAACCATAATAGTTATTGACTCCAAAATACGATAGGAAAGACCAAGGAAAACATGTATAGACATTCTTGTTCTAAATTGGAATAAAATGAAAGGAAAATAGTCACTGGTACCAAGAAATTTACAAATCCAGCCAAGTGAGCTATATTTGCTTTCCAGGTCTGCAAATGGACTCAAGATCCATTTTCTGGCATCAGAGTTCTGTTCCTTGGCTTTGTGAATCAACTCTTAGAAGAGAAAAGAAATGTTATACATATGTGTTTGGAGCTGAGTAGGGTTTTTTGTTTGTTTGTTTGTTTTTGCCACAGCAATCAAATCCAGGGCCTTGTGCATGTTATGCAAGTTTTGTATAACTGAGCTCCACCCTCAGCCGAGCTGAGTAGTATCATCAATCTATTTCCTTCCCAGGAGAATTTTGGAGGTCTTTCATTTTATACTCTTTCTATTCCTTTTGCTCCAAACTACCATTGGCTCTAATGTATAGAATTCTCAGGAACCGTGTAGGTTTCCTTGCTTAGTAGGTGGCTTATCTACAGATCTGTCTTAGAAACCCCTTATTCATTTTTGGCTCTTACTAATATAGCTGAGGGACGAGTCCTCAGGCTTCCAAGATGCTCTATATTATGATTGATCTGATCTGGAGTCACACCTTTAATCTCTTTAGAGTCTTCATGTGATTGACTACTCTGACCTTTTCATCTTTCTAAGTCACTAGCAAAAGGTCAAATAATCACATCCTCAGTCTTGTCTTTAGAGGACTCCTTCCTGACAAGGGTTCTCTTAATTTCAGCACTTTTTGCCAACTGGTAGGATACAACTTTCCAAAATTAAGTCCTAATTCCCTTTGGTTTAACAGTTTGTCCCTCAGCTTACCACATTCCTCTCCTACCCTACTGTTTGCAGCAAGAACCCGGTCACACATGTAACACGGTTCTCAGAAATCCCTTACTGGTTCTATTTACACAGAATTGCAGGACACAGTTGCACTGAGCTTACAAAGATCCCCTTCCTTCCACTTTCTAATAACATGTTAGTTTCCTTTTAAGCCTTCACAGCAAACAGCTACAAGGCTTCTCTTTTTATCAACAGTTTGTTCACAACAGTTTAGGTGTTCTCTAAAGTGATATATTTTTTTTCTACCAGGCTTCTCAGTTCTTCCCAAGTCATCACTAGCAGAGTCTTCTTTGTCTACTTCTGCTGTCTGTGGAAGGCAATTTAGATATTCTCTATTATGCTGCCCCCAATTTTTCCAGTCCCTGCCCAATATCTGGGCCCCAAGCCACTTTCTGCATTTTTTGGAATTTATTACATCAGTACTTTGCTTTCAGGTACCAAAATCATCACAGTTTTTTTATTGCTGCTGTAACACATGTTCCCAAACGTGGTGTTCTAAAACATCACAACAGGGCAGACATTCCACGTGTACCTTGCTAAGCTAAAATTAAAGTGGCAGCAGGGCGGCATTATCTTCTGGGGGCTTTAGGGGAGAAACCATTGTTTGCCTTTTACATCTTTAAGATGCCACCTACACTCCTTGGCTGGTGGCCCACTTTACCATCTTTAAAGCCAACAACAGTGGAGTCTGCCTGATCTTATTATAGTCCGCCTTTTTTTTTTCTGACCACAGGGGGAAGAAGGCTGCTAATAATTTAAGAATTCATATTAGCCGGGCATGGTGGCGCACGCCTGTAATCCCAGCACTTTGGGAGGCTGAGGCAGGAGGATCGTGAGTTCAAAGCCAGCCTCAGCAATGGCGAGGCACTTAGCAACTTAGTGAGACCCTGTCTCTAAATAAAATACAAAAAACGGGCTGGGGATGTGACCCAGTGGTCAAGTGCCCCTGAGTTCAATCCCAGTACCACAAAAAAAAAAAAAAAAAAAAAAAAAAAAAATTCATATGATTGAATTGAACCCACCAGGATATTCTCCATCTCAATATTCTCCATCTCAATCACATTTGCCCCTTTTGCCATTCAAGGTAACATTTTTGTAGCTTCCAGATATTAAGGTATGGACATTTTACAGGGAGGAGAGGGGAGTATTATTCTATCACATTACGGAACTCTCTAGACCACGATAATATTAGAGTTTGATCAGATAAGAGGAGAAAATACTCTGTTCATGGTGAATCAGGAAAGAAAGCAAGCTGAAAATACTCATTTCCTTATTTAGTAAGTTAAGAAATAAAAAAAGATCCAGAAAGATTTTGCTTGAATGAGTGATTAAACTTATTTATAATAAATTTATGCATAAATTGCACAAATTCTCTAGCAAAACCAGCAAAACCCATCTGGTTGAGAATTTCTGTTTGAGGTCAATTGTACAAAAATTATTTTAAAGTGAAAATAGGTCTGAAATTCAGCTTCCATTTAATTTGTCTTCCTAATATAGCTGTACTTAAGACAAGGTTAGAGTTGAGGGATCAATTACAAAAGAGAGAGTGTATCTTTAAACTATTCTAATAAAATTAAGATAAATAATTCAGGAAAATGGAAGAAAGAAATGAGATTTGTACAAAAGGCTGTACAGAAATTAGGGATGGAGAAAAATAAAAGTTATTTCATCAAAATCTCTGGACATTTGAATGAGTTATCAATTATTGAAGAAACAAGCTTAATATAAACAAAATTAAATTATACTCAAGCAAACTATTAAGTAGCTACTATGATTGACTTCCAGAAAGCCATTTCCAATGCATTTCTCCCATGCTGCCTATAACTATAGAGGTTTGAAATACCAAACCCAGCCAGTTCCAGCCTACCTCACAATTCTGCATAGTTAAGAATTCCAGGGTCTGGGGTTGTGGCTCAGTAGTAGAGTGCTCACCTAGCATGTGCAAGGCCCTGGGTTCAATCCTCAGTACTACATAAAAATAAATAAATAAAATAAAAATACTGTGGCCAACTACAACCAAAAGATAAATATATATATATAAAAAAAAAAAAAAAAAAAAAAAAAGAAGAAATCCAGTTTGGGTCAGCAGCAGCAAGCCTGTAATCCCAGTGGCTCAGCGGCCTCAGGCAGGAGGATCCAGAGTTCAAAGCCAGCCTCAGCAACTTAGCGAGGCCCCAAGCAACTGAGTGAGACCCTGTCTTTAAATAAAACACAAAATAGGGCTAGGGATGTGGCTCAGTGGTCCAGTGCCCTGAGTTCAATCCCTGGTGCCGGGGGAAAAAAAAAAAAAAAAAAAAAAAAAATTAGTTTGGGCCTAAGAAAAAAGTTTCAGTCATCTAGAAGGTTCAGGTGGAAAATTCTCTACTTTTGAGAGTCAGAGTGATGGAATTGGTTATAAACTTACCATCTCCTCCTTTTACTTGTCTTGTATGGGGAAAAGCTTGCTTACAACTGAGACAGCCATCATGTGAACATAATAAGGACTGCAGAGACGCTGGCATGAACACCATCAAGCCAAGAGAAGCTGCCTCTCGAAGCCACTATAAATCTAATCTTCCTCAAGTCCAATCTTGATCTGTTTCTAATTAGCAAAGTCAGTGAAAGACTTGTAGTAATTTTAGTTTCATTAAAGTATTTGGGGAATTGAATGAACGCTGGAGACCTGGGTTTGGGTGTGAAGGGTGGAGAAGGGGACTGATTCCTGAAGATTGGATACGCTGAATCAGTGAATATCATTCACATATGCTAATGCAGAAACTCAGGCAGTTACAGAGCTCAGTCATCACAGGGCTTGCCCAACTTTGTGTGAGAAAGATGTAATTACCAAAATGCGAATGAATAGTAAAATATGTAAAAAGTTATATAATTGGAGAGAAGAAGGCATGATCTTAGGGAATACTGATCTTAGAGACAAGTTAATTTTATCTAATTTTCATTTAAAAATGCTTGAATTGCATGCCATTGATTTTATGGATTTATTTTTTACAACTTCCATATTTTCAGCAACTGCCCTTTCACAGAGGGTGTCAGGTATGAGAAAAGAATTTTGAAAGCCACTCTGTTTCTCTGTTTTTATGGGAGTGCTACCTCTAGACTCTGAATGTGTCAGCCGTCTGCTTGGTTCTTTACTCATGTCAAGTAGACAATACGATAAATAGTTGAGATAAGGACAAACGCATGGTTTAGCATACTTTATTTGGAAAAAGTATACACAATGAAATTTTATATTTTAAAACTAAGATGTTCCCACTTTTGGCATCTGATAAGTCTTAAAATACCTCTGTTATGACCCAGATTTTGCACTCAGACGTCCTCCAACTACTTTGCATGCAACTGAAAGAATAATTGACACTATTCTCATTTATAGGGAAGGAATAGATTCTGGTTATATTGGACCATTAATTTGTTAAATGGTTGCAAACAGCTTCCGCCCCTCCTTAAGAACCATCACCACTAAAACTCCACTGCTTCCATTTGGGTGTTTGATTTGGGCAATTCCACATGCTCCATAAGAAATAATTTAGTATGTCTGTGAGATAGATGACAGGGCTTGGATCTTTTCTCCTGGGAGATTTAACCTGGAAATTCTTTTTAATGCTAATGGCAGTTATTCATGTCAAGGCTGGCATATTGATGGTAGAATACACTCCTAAATCTGTTTTTACAGTTTGTGTATACTTCGCAGGATTTTACCACCATATGGCTCTTAAAGATTTGTTATCAGTCAATCCACAGTGGTTACAGAGTCAGATGGATATCATTCTTACAGGTACTCCACACCTCCATTTTGGGAAAGACACCTCAAATGAAGATGTTAACTGCTAGAGGAAAGTTAGCAGATGTAACCAGTGTGATAAGACAGATTCTCACTTATCTTCACACTCTCTGTGCCATAGCGACTTGGTGAGATACAGATGGCCATTGGTTGAATGATATGTACATTTTCCTTCTTTATTTGTCTGCAAAGGGAAGAGAGAAATAAATGGTACAAGGAACTGGTGCTGTCTAGAATGAAAACCTGAGGAGGAATTGGCAGACAGCCTTCCAATTAAGAGAGCAGATTGCCAGAGTGTAAGAGCTACCCCACATCTTCTAGTTGCATCATCTTAGCAAAGTTAATTATGTCTTGCCTCGGTTTCCCCATTTATAAAGTGTGTAAATAATAGTACACTAATACTACAAATAATAGTACTTATGAAATCAAATCAAACCAAGACCTGGCATAAGGTAATCATCAGATAGTATTACCTATTTTTAACAGTTATCTCACTCTTTCTTTAAGTAGATCTACATCTTCACAAAATTATTTTGAATCTTTTACCTATTTGTATAGATAATTATCATGTCTCACATAATTTTTTTCTTCTTTTTATGAAATATGATGTGACTATATGTGAATGTGTTTAAGAGCATAAATAACAAGCAAAAATTTATATCCTTATAGTCTTTGATCTGTGGGTAAATGGAATTAAAATTTAAAAAAACACTAGGAATGGAAGTTTTCACTCATTTTCCCTTATACCCAACTTTTACTTATACCAAAAAAAAAAAAAAAATCAATATTCTTTTGAATTACCTGAATATTAGGCATTGTGTAAATCATGGTTACTTATTATGTTCTCATCCAGAAGTTTAATATGGTATCCATCTATACAGAGACCATCTATTTTCTTCCTTTTAGGGCCACTAGAAATACTATTAGGTTTTCTTCATGTTTTCATCATCAGTGTTCTTAATGATTATATTAATAATAGTAACAATAAATTGTGAAGTGTCTGACAAATTAGCACGAGGTAACAAGCTTCATTATATCTGCCCAATTTGGATAGGACTTTATAATAGTCAATGTGAAAAGCAGAATAAATAGCCTTATAACAATGTCAGGCCCTAAACCCAGAATGGGGAAATATGTCACTCTACATAGCAAAAGGAATTTTTGAGATGTGATTAAGGTTATAGATTTGAGATGAGGAGGTGATCGTGGATAATCCACATGGGACCAAACTAATTATACAAGCCATCCAAAACACAGAAAACTTTTCCAGCTATGGTCAGAGAGATGTGACCATTGAAGAAAAGACAAAGGCGATACAGAGCGTTGGGAAGGATTTAATCCACCATGACTCGCTTTAAATTGACGTGAGGGGCCGTGAGCCAAGCAATAGAGGCAGTCTCTAGACAGTGGGAATAACGTTACCTGACAGCCAGCAAGGAAATGGGGACACATTCCTAAAACCACAGGAAGTAAATTCTACTAGTCACCAGTGTAAGGGAAAGGCTTCTGTCCCAGAACCTCCAGAAATGAGCACTGTCCTTCCCACACTGCAAGAGCAGCGCAGCGAAACACAGTGTAGACATCTGACATCAAATGTGAATCTGTTTTAAACGTTTTTAACATTATATTTATGTAATATAATAAAATTTTTTTGTGTTAACCTTCTAGATTGGTGGCGATTTATTATAGTAACAAACACTAATATGGTGACATGTAATATGTCTTGTATGTGTTTTTCAATAATTAATTTGCTAATTATGTTATTTCTAGTTAATTTAGTATAATCATGTGATACCTGGGATAATTCCTGGTCCTTGATTTACATACATAACCCATCCCTATGACTTCATATCAGAACTCTGCTCTATATGCTGGTATTTGGGTATTCACAGAAGCAATGATGGATTTAAAGATGTAATTCTTTGACAAGATAAGCAGAATAATGGGAATTAACCCTGGAATAAGTGAATGCTTGGTGGCTGTAACTTCAGTTTCTAGCCAAAGGCAACTGTGAGCTAAGTTAGAGAAAGCCGTCAAGATAGTTTCTTTTAAAATCTCTTGTACAACCAGAGAAATGAAAAGTAGTGCTGCAATTGTGTGCAATGAATCAAAATGCATTCTGTTGTCATATATACCTAAATTGAATAAATAAATTATTATTGATAAAAAAAAAAACTCTAGTCTTCTCAAAATCAGATTATTAGAGAAATCTGGTTGCTTGAAAAAGCTAATTAATCCCAAAGTTGGAGTTAGAGAGCTCAGCAAGAGCAGTCATTCTCAAATGCCTTTTGGTCCACAGTAGCATTTAGATTGGTCCCTGAAATACCAGTAATTTCTGAGTGCTTCATGTTGGGCCAGCAGGGATGTAATGTGTCTGGTAAAGTAGGAATTGGCCTTGTGAGGCACTAGTGAGGGTTTCTCTGGTTACCCTATCTAAATTGCAACTTTCTCACATCACTCATTCCCCACAATTTTCTCCTTAGCACATGTCATAGTGCAACATAAATGTAATGAGGAATCTGACTCCATGTCTTGAGACTATCTGTTGACAGGTTAAGTCTCACTTCCTAACTCCTCTTAGGCCCCATAGCTGGGCAAGCTCATGAGAAAGCCTGAGGGCTCCTTCCTTTGGCACCACCAGGAAATTCAATCCATGTAAGATCCTGTTCACCTGCACACTCACCTGACTCTCATTCTTACCCTCTTGCTCTTTCTCAACCTATTTCAGACCTGCCAGGGTCCTGCCTGCTCTGTCCTCCCTGCAGATCTCAGTATGTTCCCTGTTTATGTTTGCGAGTGATGCCGTTGGTCTCAATACCCCAACCAAATTTAGGATGTGACTTCCTCCCAATTTTTCAGGGTACCTATGTAACAAAAGACACTCCCTAATGTATCTTCCTATTTCTATTTATGATCTGAATATCAATTCAATGAGAGAAACTATTCTGTATGTGTTGCTCACTGTACCCAGAATGTAGTATATAGCCCACATAAAGTCATTCAATCAGTTGGGGTAGTGTGAAAGACAGAGAAAAGTATTTCTTTCTTGATATACCAGGTATTCAAGAATGAAAACCTTAACCGTTCACTGATTTCTTTTGTGATAAAATAGTCAATCAAAATTAAATGAACTCACAGAATCCCACCTTCCCCCTCCACTCAATTATTGAAAGTCAACTATACTCTAACAACTAGGGTATAATGGAAAGGAAGAGAAACTTGGTATCTGTCATGAATCTTCATCCATTTAAAAATATTTTTTTCTTTCCATGAATGCCACTATGGAGAAATTATTACTAAAGTCTCTCTTCTATGGCTATCAGGTCTACATCAGGGTTAGCTAAAGAGCTCAAAGAGGTTCACCCTTGAAACAACCTGTGAAAATCTGAGGAGCCATTTTAAGCAATGGGAACACTCATAGATTGTGTGGTAGGAAGAGATCCAAACTGCAAGCACTCCTTGGACTTTGGGTTGTTACTTAGGCCATTGTGGAAAGAGGTGGATGTCTCCACGAATGCAAGGCCACTGAGGAAGGATGGAAGAGCTGTAGGGCCAAAGAGGGCTGTTTCTAAAAGAGATTCCAGAGGCCAGGCACTCACTTAATTGTGAAGATCTTTGTTAGTGGCATTAAAAAAGATGTTAAAGAACATCGCCAATGAGATTATTGTGAACAGTGTTGGAAAATAGAAGTGATTGAAATTTGACTGACTGAGGCACAGGAGAGAAGGGGGCTTTACGTATTTGACCTCTGAATATTACAACTTGGTGTAAAAAAAATGTTCACAAATACTGTCTTATAAATGGCCACAACTGTGAAGTGAGGAAAACTCCTAATGAAGTAGGAGATGGCAAGTGCTTCATCTAACCACAGATATTGAAGTGGTTCTGGAAATTTTGATGGTGATCATGGAGGTGGTTTTGGTGGCAATGTCAACTTTGTTCATGGAGGAATCTCCAGTGGTCATGGTGACATTAACAGCAGTGACAGTAGGGATGACTATAATGGATTTGGTAATGACAGTGGTTATGGGCTGGGAACCCTAGTTGTTCTGGAGAGAGCAAAAATGATGGAAGTGGTTGATAGGATTGTGAATACCAGGGAAGTGGTTTTCATGGTCAGAGTGGCAGCTAAGGCACCCGTGGTCATGGTGGAGGAGAAGGGAGATTTGCCAGTGGTAGTGGAAACAGTTTTGGAGGTGGTAACAGGTATTTTGGCAATTAAAACAATCAATCTTCAAATTTTGGGCCCATGAATAGAAGAAAGTTTGGAGATGAAAATCTCTGGCCCCTGTGATGGTAGAGGCCAATACTTTGCCTAACCATGAAATCAAGCTGTCTATGATGGTTGCAACAGTAGCAGTAACTATGGTGGTGGCCAAAGGTTTTAGGTACTGTCAGAAAATAAAACTTAGCAGGAAAGGAGAGCTAGAGAAGTGACAGGGAAGCCTCAGGTTGTAACTGATCTGCGAACTTAGCTAAGCACAGTGATAGAAAACCATTGCTGCTACAAAGAAGACATGTTTCAAACAATACTCGTGTATGGGGCAAAAAATTCAAGGACTGTGTTTGTGAATCATTGCATAGCAGATTATTTTAGTTTCTGTTCTGTGGAAAGGGTAAAGCACTCCAACAAGAGACTTTATTGCAGATTTTTTTTTCCCATTCATCTGTTCATTGCCAAATGTAACAGTCTGATATGTGTATTTTTTAAAATTGTGCTGTATACACTTAGTCTACTCTGAAGCTATCTTGGTAAGCATCCTTGAAAACATGAAATTAGAATTCTTTCAGGTTGCGTTACCTGGATTTTCATTACTGTCACAAATACCAGTGATAATCAGCTTATGAAGAAAAAAGCCTTATTTGTACTCACAGAGATGTTAGTCCAGATTGGTTGGCACTGTTGCTTTTGGCCTGTGGTGAGACAGCATATTGTGATGGCAACACGTGGCACACCATTTACCCCATGGTTGAGGCACATAGGAGAAGAAAGAGGTCCACACTGTAGTATCACAATCCCTTTCTATGGTATCTTCAGGTAGGCTCAACCTCTTAAGTTTCTACCACCTCCCAAAAGTGCCACTCTGGGGAATGTACCTTTAACACATGGGTCTTTGGGGGACACTGAAGACACAACTATAGCAAGGATGATGCCAACCAAACTCTATTTAAAATTTATTTGTAACATGCTTGGATAAAGAAGCCATTGTCTTCAGAAACCTTGGTGTAGCTCAACTGACAGTTACTGTTGTGATTTTTCTGGAGTTCACTATCAAAAGGGTCACCCAAGAACAGTTACTGAGTTATTATGCTATAAAAATTATTGTTGGAACATCCTATTCAATACATGTAAATTGAATAATGATACCCAATAAAGATGATTGATGAGAATGAAACTTGTGTATCATCAATTATCATGGGACTCAATAAATGATTTAATTCAGTTGAAAGAAAAAATATTTTTTAAGCATTATGTTCCAGGCAGTATTATTAGTACCAGGGTTCTTGTAATTAATAAGACAAATGAGAGCCTTTATCTCATGGACCTATTTACATTGTAGTTGTCCTTTGAATACATTTATCTTCTTTGAAAAATAAAGATATTTAACTCTGTATCTAACCTGCATACATAACTCTGTATACAACCTAAGAGCCCATTTTGAACGTTAAAATCAACTCTACATAGATTCCTTAAAAATAATATTTATTTTAAAATAAATTACTCCAAATCATGGCAGAAACAATTGAAGCAGAAACCACACTATTTTCATCACAACTTCCCCTTTTCCTGTGCATGCGAGAAAACCATGATTCTCACACTCAGTGCGAGGACCATATGGCTGAATTCTGACCAATAACAGGGGGAAGGAATTAATTATAAACTAATTCTACTCCTGGCTTTAAAAATTACCAATGTTATATTTTTAACCTTCCGTGAAAACCTTGGAAGCCATGTGTTATAGATGATTTCACAATAAAGTCTAGCTCTCTGAACCAATGGGTCACCCTTTGGAAAAGAGCCATTGAGGATAACTCTGTCATGAATGACTGGCACATAATCAAAAATAAAAAAAAATATTGTTGTGTTAAAACCTTGAAATGTAGATGTTGACTATTATTGTTGCAGAGCCCAAAAGTAGCCAAACGGTTCAGGAAAATGGTATTTTATTTACTGCCTATTTTTATGCCCAATACAATTGTTGGCCACACTGTGGCCACACTATCTAATGATAGTATTACTTGATGTGAGCAGCTATATTAACCACTCACCACTTTTAAGAATATTATTTAGAATAATTAGCACACATATAAATGAACGTTTTTTACACCTTGCTAATTTTTACACTGTAATCACACACCCATACATTATTAACTGCTTTGGCTGCTCAATTTAAGTAGATGAAATGATGGGTATCTAGAAAAACAAAACAAAACCTGTCACTCAGTATTTCACTATTGTTATAAAGAGGAGAAAATAAAGGCACTACCTTAAATATTTCTATTGCCCAGTTGGCTTCCTTCTCACTTGTCACTAGCTGCAGGGAATTGCTTTCTAAATGACTAATTAAGACTGGTGTCCTGAGGTACCCAGCATTCCTAAGTGATAATTACTGAAATTAAAAGCCAAAGACCAACAGGCTTTCAAGTGTTTAATGGGGCAAAGTAACAAGGCTGATGTATGAACTTCCCTGGGCTTGTGGTAGAGATGGCCTAGGAAATGTGGGAGAAACTAGCTTACCAGGAGAGTCTCACATTCAATTAATGTTGCTCAAGAACCAAGAAGCTCAGGGAGTCATTGAATCCACACATCTGTTTCAGGAGGAGCAGGTAAAGAACAGAGAGAGACCTTTGAAATCGCAGCTCCTAGAGACAGATCAATGGAAGTTTCTCCACCAATTTTCTTTAAACCCATATTTTCATAATGATGGGATATCTTATAGTGAACATGTATTGAATTAATCACCCTTGGTATATACCGTGCCCCCCCCCCCCCGCAAGTTTGGGCACCAATGCCTTAGTCTCCTAGTACAGGTTGATTGAATTTTTATTTATTTATTTATTTATTTATTTATTTATTTATTTATTTTGATAGCAAGGATTGAACCCAGAGGCACTTAACCACGGAGCCATGCCCCCAGTTTTTTTGTTTGTTTGTTTGTTTTGTTTTGTTGTTATTTGTTTTTTGTTCATTTGTTTTGTTTTTTTGAGACAGGGTCTCCATAAGTTGCTTAGTCCCTCACTAAATTGCTGGGGCTGACTTTGAACTCGCGATCCTCCTGCCTCAGCCTCCCAAGCTGCTGGGATTACAGGCATGTGCCATTGCACCTGGCTTGATTGAAGTGCTTGAGTATTAGAAGTAATTAGGAATTGGGATTTAGAGATGCTAATGAGTTCACCTTCACTGTTTAAGTTGGGATAAATGTGAACTTGTTCTTCTACTGTGTGTCTCAAGAAGAAAAATATCTGAACTACAAAGGGAGAACATTGAAAAAATATCAGGGAAGAGTGGAAATGATAGAGTGCACAGTTCCAGAGAAAGGGACACCCCTCCATGTTTCCTCTTGCTGTTTCTAATAACTAGATCTCTCTGACACTGAACGTGGGGGTGATAGGGTCCATTAGATGGTCAGTTTTTGTCTAAGGAGTTGAATAACAGAAAGCACCAAGAACTGAGTATATTTAAAATTAGCTTACACTCAATATCTAAGATTATCTTCTATCATCTTTTTAGTATTAAAAAGAAAACACTGTTTCACCTAATCTCTGCTGTAGATTAACTAGGGTATGGGGTATAAAATGAATAATGCCTGATTATGGTCACCACAGAACACCCACTTAGTGGTAAATTCCATGAAAAAAAGATATTGTGACCAGACATGATAGGTCTCACTGCTATTTGTGTGACTTGGTTGGATTAGGGTCACCAGAAACTGGCAACTGAGAGATGCACTATCGATCTTTTCCCAGCTTTTACTCTTTGGTTCTTTGCAGTGAGTTTCTCTGGCAAAGAGGAAAGCAGCAATGGATGCTACGATTTGGGAAGCTGCTTTCTAATTTCAATGTTCAGCAACCACAGCACTCACTGAGATTTATTTGCAGCAAGGAAATTGTTTGGGGAACATAATTTTTACAGGACATAACAGCCCTCCACGCTTTTCATGGCTTCCACTGATAACATTTGTGACGCATCAGGGGAGAGTGAAAACTTTTATAAAGCTACAGAACGGGTCTCTAAGGGTGCGATTTAGCTCAGTTAATAAAAGGCCTCTGAGTATTTCAAACTTAAAAGAAAGGGGCGAAGAATGGAGATCAAGACGTGGGACAATCTTCCTCTCAAAATAAATGACCCTAGATCCCAGAAGAGGAGAAAGTTGAAAACAGGCATACTATGCAGGGAACTCATGGAAGTTTTAGGGAGAGAGAAAAAAAAGAAAAGAAAAGAAAAAAAGAAGAAGAAGGGAGCCAAAAGAAAAGGGGACATTTTCAGAGCAGGTCTTGGAAATGACATTTAAGCACATTCTCAGAAGAATGGAGTTACAATAAAATTTACATTTCATCTTTGCCATATGCGCATTATAATCCAAAAGTACAATTTTATAGTTTAATAAGGATGTTAGGCTCTAAATCAGGTAAGTTATTGTGACGATTGATAAGGTAAATAATTTACCTGTGGCTTAGTTTTTACATTATCAAATGGAAAGTAGAAAAGTCAAACTAACAGTTTCACTTGAGTTTTATCTATGTTATATTCAACTGGATGTACTCTATACCTATTTGACTATGGTCATTACCCCATTCTTTCTATAAATCAAGTAAACATATCAATTGCACTATTTTCCTTAACAAATAGTTAAAAAGTGAATAGGCTCAGAATGCACTCTTAACAGAGAGAGTATAAGGATATTCTCAAGGATTCACAGACAGTAAGGAGAGTGAAAACTCAAATATCTATGATACAGGTTCAGTATTATTTCCACTTCCCCATTCTCATAATGTAAGGGGATGTGTATATAAAAATGTTTTCTTAAGTGAGAAATAGAGAAATGGTACAAAATGTATTGTCATTCCTTCATTCAAGAATGATTCATGGACTGGGGTTATAGCTCATTGGTAGAGGGCACACTTAGCAAACAAAAGTCCCTGGGATTGATCTCCAGCACCAAAAAAATAAAATAAAAATAAATTAAAATATTAATTCTTTTAACCAGTTATTATTATTATTATTATTATTATTATTATTGGTACCGGGGATTGAACTTAGGGGCACTCGACCACTGGGCCACATCCCCAGCCCATTTTTGTATTTTATTTAGAGATAGGGTCTCACTGAATTGCTAAGTGCCTTGCCATTGCTGAGGCTGCTTTGAACTCACAATCCTCCTGCTTCAGCCTCCCAAGTGCTGGGATTACAGGCGTGCGCCATTGCACCCAGCGTTTAACCAGTTATTATTCTATATATGCTCATATGCCAAACCCTATGGTTGGATACAAGATGCTTAAATTCAAAAGACAAAAATACCTTCACTTAGTGGGTCATTTTCCAACATAGCATCTGTACAAGTAAATGAACAAAATAATCAATTATTTTCCAAAAAAAGTAAAGCTTAGATAAGTAAGTACTATATATAAGTCTATGTAAAATGCATTTACTTATATTCTGTTAAAAATTCTAATATATATATTATGTTTGTTTTTTAATTCCTCAGGGTAAATTAATATATATCAAATCATTAGCTCAAGCTTATGAATTTTTTTTCATGTGTTCTTTTATTAAAATTTTTATTTGTTTTAATTAGTTATACATGACAGTAGAATGTATTTATGCACTGTGATATACATAGATGGGATATTATTTCTCATTTTTCTAAGTGTACATGTTGCAGAATCATATTGGTCATGTAGTCACATATACAGTAATAATGTCTGTTTCATTCCACTATCTTTCCCATCCTAACATCCCCTGCCTTCCCTCCCTTCACTTCTCTCTACCTAATTTAAGGTAACACTATTTTTCCCTAGTGCCCCCTGCCTTATTGTGAATTAGCATCTGCATATTAGAGAAAACATTTGGCCTTTGGTTTTGTGGGATTGGCTTATTTTGCTTAGCATGATATTCTCCAATTCCAACCTTTTACATGCAAAGGCCATAATTTCACCCTTCTTTAAAGCTGAGTAATATTCCATTGAGTATATATACCACATTTCCTTTCTCCATTCATCTATTGAGGGACACCTAGGTTGGTTCCATAGTCTAGCTATTGTGAATTGAGCTGCTATAAATATTGATGTGGCTATGTCATTATAGTATGCTGATTTTAAGTCCTTTGGGTATAAACCAAGGAGTGGGATAGCTAGGTCAAATGCTGGTTCCATTCCCAATTTTCTGAAGAATCTCCATACTGCTTTCCATAGTGGTTGCACCAATTTGCAGTCCCACCAGCAATGTATGAGTGTACATTTTTCCCCACATCCTCACCAACATTTATTGTTGCCTATATTCTTGATGATTCCCATTCTGACAGGAGTGAGATGAAATCTTATGGTAGTTTTGATTTGCATTTCACTAATTGCTAGAGATGTTGAACACTTTTTCATATATTTGTTGATCAATTATATTTCTTCTGTGAAGTGTCTATTCAGTTCCTTAGCCCGTTTATTTATTGGGATATTTGGTTTTTTTGGTGTTAAGTTTTTTAGTTCTTTATATATCCTAGAGATTAATGTTTTATCAGAGATGCATGTGGTAAAGATTTTCTCCCAATCTGTAGACTCTCTCCTCACATTATTGTTTCCTTTGCTGAAGAGAAGCTTTTTAATTTGAATCCATCTCATTTATTGATTCTTGACTTTACTTCTTGTGCTTTAGGAGTCTTGTTAAGGAAGTCAGATCCTAGGCTGATGTAGTGCAGATTTGGGCCTATTTTTTCTTCTATTAGGCACAGGGTCTCTGTTCTAGTGTCTAAGTCTTTGATACATTTTGATTTTATTTTTGTGCAGGGTGAAAGATAAAGGTTTAATTTCATTTTGCTACATATGGGTTTCCAGTTTTTCCAGCACCATTTGTTAAATAGACTATCTTTTCTCCAGTGAAAGTTTTTGGCACCCTTGTCTAGTATGAGATAGCTGTATTTATGTGGGTTTGTCTCTGTGTCCTCTATTCTGTACCATTGGTCTATGAGTCTATTTTGGTGCCAATACCATGCCATTTTTGTTACTATTGCTCTGTAGTATAGTTTAAGGACAGGTATTGTGATGCTTTCACCTCCTTCACTTTTCTTGCTAAGGATTACTTTAGCTATTCTGGGTCTCTTATTTTTCCAAATAAATTTCATGATTGCCTTTTCTATTTCTATGAAGAATGTCATTGGGATTTTAATAGGAATTGCATTAAATCTGTATAGTTCTTTTGGTAGTATGACCATTTTGACAATATTAATTCTGCCTATCCAGGAGCATGGGAGATCTTTCCATCTTCTGAGGTTTTCTTCACTTTCTTTCTTTAGAGGTCTTCTTTTTGTGCTGCCACAGAAGCCACTGCCATGCCTGAAGGTCTCTTCTCTGGGTATGGCCTCGGTTACCTCAGACACGAATTCCAATGCTCCCCCCAAGGTGGCTGCCGGTGAACCAGAAGTCTCTTGTCAATCAATCACTGCCTGCGATGCTACCACCATTGCTGCTGCCTCTGATTCTGCTGCTGTCAGCCTGAGATTGCCTGGAGGTCTTCTTTCTGGGTGCTCCTGTCACAGAAGAAACTGCTGCCCTGGATGCAACTGAAGCCAGAGTTGGCCTGGTGACGCTGCCCCCCACAGCTGCAGTTGCATCTGCTGCTGCAACAGCCGCTACTGCTGACTCACGGCCTGCTGCCAACAACCACCATCACTACCACAGCTTGGCCTAGAGGACTGCTTCAGGTGAGATTCCAGGTTGCATTGCACGTGGCTGCACCCATTTTGGGACACCAACCAGGGCCTGGGGCCTGGGTGCTAGCAGGTTTACCACCACAAGAGCCTCTGGGGACTCCAGCTGAGGCCTGCATGTCAGTGTGGGGGTGTCTGCAGGTTCAGAGGAGCCTGGGGTTTTCCTGTTGAGAGCGCTGGTGGCCCTTGTCTTGCTGCTGCATCTAGGGGTTGCTTGTTTGCATGAGGATCTCGTTAGTGATTTCTCTGCAAGTAGGAGCAACATTGAGATCTTGAGCCTGCAGTGTGGCCGAGACTGAGGTATCTGAAGCCCAGATTGGTGAGATAGAGACTGGGTTTCTGAGGGTTGATCTGGGTTTGGTGATCTCCGAGAGACATCAGAGACAGGGCTGAGAGACTGTTGATCATGGGCAGAGACAGTTCGGCTTTCCAGCAAGATTTATTTTACTTTATTTTATTTTTTGATTCACTAATCTCTACCATATCTGGAACAGGATGTTTTTAATGCATCAGTATTTGGAGGACAATGATATATGAATGGTGTTTGGACATTTTTGTTGGATTCTTATGTCTTTAATTTTTTTCTCTTTGTTCATAGTCTTCCTCTTGCTTATCTATTTTCTTTCCAACTTTTCTCCAACCAATAGCCAATCTCTGTTGGCTCCTCTTCCACTCTTCCTTTGAATTTTTACTTCAAGCTTACAGGTTTTTTAAGGGTTCTTATACTTCTTTTCAAAAAAATGTAAGATTTTATAAGTTAAAAGTCCTATGGACACGTGTCTAAGTTGTAGTATGCCTGGTTGTTGAAGCAGAGTGACTGACGTGCCATCTCTTCCACTCTTCTTAAAGATGGAGTCCATGTTTCTCAGATAATTCAGTAAAAGTATCTGGCACTCAGAAATCTAGTGCATGGCCTTCTTTTCTTGTCTCAGAAGCCATCGTGGTTGTGGAGATCTCTAATGGATATAGAGTTTTGTTAATGCCAGCTCTTCCAAAACCATTCCTGTGAGTATGTCTCAACAAGGCCTTTTCAGAGAACTGGAATTCTATCAGCTTAACTATAAGAGCTTCAAGTTATGAGAATGAGAGAAACAGCATGTGATGCTCACCTAGAAGAAGGAGCATAGCCACAGGAAAATATTCCACTGAGTTTTAGAGGCTTCAATGACTGACCTAACCTATATAGTCTTTCCCCAGTGTTATTCTATTATAAAGTAAGTCCTTAATCATATGATTTTGTTATGTGTTGAAGATAGACAGTATAAGTGGTTTCTTGAAAGAGAGGTGGATGTGGGGTGGAAAACTATGCTATTAGTTTACCACTGAGTGAAAAACATATTGAGAACCCTGATATGTTCTAGAAGTTTTGGTGCCCTCCCTTGCCTGAGTGGACCCTCAAATTATAAAAATTAATAATGACATATCTTTCAGAAGCCTTGATTAAAAAGAAAAACTAAGCATTTGTCTATTACTTCCTGTTATGGCCTTAATTTTCAATCGAGTTTGATTATAAATTAAAAGCTACTTATTATAGGGTAAATAATAAAACATACTTTCCCAACTTACTTTTTATTTTGAAAGATTCAGGATTATACTTGATTTGGGAGAAATGTGGCATGTGTTCCTGTGTCATTTTGTGAATTGAAGCCAGATATAGTGTCTACATTGTGATAACCTTTACAGATCAGCACAAATTAAAAGAAAGTAGAATGAATGAAGGAATCACTATGAGCTGAACATGTTGGGCAAATTTTATGTTTTGTAAGAACAAAATAATTGAAGGTAATTTGAGGTACTTACAATTCTTACTGGACTCTAAGATATTTATTAACTGTTATTCTACCCAGTTGGGTTTTTCATTATAATCTTTTAAAATCAGGGCAAAATCTGTCCCTTCTGCTCATGTTTTCACTTATACCCATGCAGGAAATTCCCGCTGTTGAACCACCTTCTGGACTAGAACCTTTCTAAAGATGGAGGAATTGTCAATCAGATTTTGAAACCCCAGGTTATTAGCTTAATGTCCAGTGACTGGACAGTCAGGTTCCATGTGTGGAGAATCATTTTCTGCTTATTGTCTCCTCTTCACTCAGAGCACCTGAGCTTGTTCAGCTGTGTTCTTCCTCTTATACTTCTAGCCCCTATTGATAAAGAGCCACTAATCCCCTAGTAGTAGGGTCAAGCAATATGTTCTTCTGTTTCTCATGTCCATCTCAGCTTCAGTAGACATCAAACCAGAGGCATCGGCACAGACCTAGTTACCTTAGGTTTAAGGGAGAAGAATTAAGGTGTAAGAGGATGCTCTCAACCTTGGAACTAAGCTGCTTTCTGTCATTCGTTTGTGGCAAAAGCTCTACATTTGGTGGAGATGTATATATCTATAATTAAAGTTATATTTTTTCTTACATTAATTAAGATAACATTCAACTTGAAGTAAACCAGAATACAACAAAAGTGGATAAAAAAGATCTCTTGGTTAGTGGTATTTCTAATTTTTATTGTTTTTGTTGTCGTTATGATGATGACAACATAAGACTAGCACTAGAACTAGGCAGCTCAAGGCAGATGAGGATGCTCAATCACCATGGCAGGAATATAGGAATAATTAAGCACTAACCCAGTACTACAAAGCAGCAGCTCACTTAGGGATCTAGTATGAATTGTATAACAGAAACAACCACAATAGTAAATATATACTGAGAACATGCCTTTTACCAGGATGTTACTAAATCTTCCATACATGAAATGCATTGATGTTAATAACTCTAAGAAGAAAGCATTACCATGATGACTCTCATTATATGTGAGAAAATTGTTCCTAAGCAGAAGTTTCAAAGTCTGCCATAGATATTAATAGGGTAAAGGGATGTGAGCCAAGTAGCAGCATCACACAAAATCTCTTACACAGTCAAGAGACATAACCATAATAATGCATAATCAGGGTCCAAACCAGAAATCAGAGAAAAAACAGTGGGAAAGCCAGAATAGCACAATGCAGTCTGAAGCAGAGTCCCTACTGAGAAGCCACTGTGAGCCTATGGAAGGCATTAGCCTCCAGCTGTCTGAGAAACTGCCTAAGCTGACACTCCTAGGAGGATCAGTTTGCAGGAGTTTCCTCTCAGGGTGTCAACTGTACCTGGGTAGGAAAGTGGGGGTGGGGGAGGTGATGACAATGGCACATTTCCCTAGGGCATGGCCCACAGGGCTAAAAATAAGGGCAACGGTTCAAACTCATATGTGACAAAGACTTTCATGGCATAAGACTGTCCACTTTGCCCACATTGAGACTTTCATGGGATGTAAAGGACAGAATGAAATGGCAACCCATGGACTTCCAGATCATATGGAATTAATAGCCAGACTCCATTAAAATAAATTCCAATAACTCAGGAGCAAAAATGGTTAAGAAAATGGACAAAAGACTTGAATGACGTTTCTCCAAAGAAGACATACAAGTAACACATAGACACATCTAATAAGTTGCAAATCAAAGCCACAATGAGATGCCACCTCACAATCTGTTAGGGTATATATAATTATATATATATATATATATATATATATATATATATATATATACATATTTGTATGTATTTGTGTGTATATACATACACATGTGTATGTATATATACATAATTATATATACCCTGTGTGTATACATATATATATGCATATATATATAAAATTAAAATTGGGTTCTCAAAGAGGTAATTTTATATCCATACCCATACCCAAGTATCTGTAGTTGGATAAGCGAATTGTACAGTATACATACAAAGAAATATTATACCACCTTAAAAAGTAAGAAAATTTTAATACATAATACATGGGTGAACTTTGAGAATATATTAAACTAAATAAGTCTATCACAAGAGGACAAATACAATATGATTCCACTTATATGTGGCGCTTACAGTTGTCATATTAATAGAAACAAAGAATAGAATTGTGTAGATAGGGTCTGGGGAGGGGTGGGAATGGGGATTTGTTTCAAAAGCATAAAATTTCAGTTTTGCAAGAAACAAGCATTCTGGAGATTGGTTACATATAATGTGAAAATAGTTAATACTACTAAATTATTCATTTAAAAATTGTTAGGATGCTTTCACAAAAAAGATGATCTGCAATGTCAAGGAAACTGGACTTCTTCCTGTAACAAGTATACAGTTAATCACTAAAATGATCACAAATATTAAAGTGATCACAGATATTTAACAATAGATTTATAGTTTAGAAATATCCTTTAGCCAACATGTGGAGGATGTATATGGAGGACATTGGAAGTACCTAAGAATTCATGCAATGCAAACAAACCTTCAAAATGTTATGTCAAGTGAAATAAGCCAGTCATAAAAGACCACGTGTTGTGTGTTGTATGAGTCCATCAATATAAAATGTCCAGAGTAGGATAATCTAAAGAGACAGAAAGCATGTTATTTTCCTAGGGCTGAGGGAATGGATGAGCTAAGGGGAGACAATTAAAGGGTATGAGTTTTCTTTAAGAGGTGTTGAAAATAGTCTAAAATTGATTATGGTAGTAAATTGCACAATTCTGTAAATATACTTAAAAACCACTAAGTTGGATGTCTTAAATTGGTGTATTATATTTTATTTGAATTATGCATCAATAAAGCTGTTAGTAATTGTAGGTTATGTGAATTACATATCAATAAGAGCTGCTAGTAATAATTGAGCTCTAAAAATTATTTCATAGGGTTCAATTTATTCACCACTGCAGGGTTCTAATTGGGGAGGTCTTATAGTAAAGCTCCTGCTAGGAAGTGTCCATGAGCCTATGACAAGGGAATAAGAGACAAGCTTTGGTGTTCACATTCATCTTATCTCATTTTAACTGGGGTGTTTCACATTTGCAAACTTTGTCTAGTCCTGTTTTTTCAGATTGTACAGAGGTCAAACAATCAGAGGGTTGTTTGAAAGCTGGGTTCTGTAGGTAAAAGATTTTGGGTAGAACATGGGAAAAGTGACACTACTTGCTCTTAGAAAGTTGTGTTATTACCAAGAATGAAGGACCATTAGGTTAGAACAGGCTGGAGAGATTCCCTCAATCTCCCCCTGTGGAGAGCAGACTGTGCCCTGCTCTGAGTGACTCCAGGACGAATAGAATATAATTTTCAGGCTCTGTCTAACCCTGGTTTACTCTATTTCGTAAAGCAATATTTTGCCATGAGTTACTCCATTTTGAGAGCAAGTGCCAAGGTAGAATGACGATATACCTTGTTTGTACAAGTAAACAACCACCATCTGCCCAGCACAACCCTAAGCTGCAAATTGATGAATAACTTATTCATGCCAATTCAAACTAAATCAGGAGTGCCTGGACATGTGGGCATCCCAAATCCTATCAGCAATACCAGATGTAGGAGCTTAATCAACCTTACCTCAACCTCACCAGTATAAACCTCTTCACCTAAGACTCAAAAGGAGAAGCCTGCTCCCTATCCCCTAAACCCCCCCTCTAACCAAATGAACACAGCAACACTCTGACTCTATTGCTTGGTCATTTCTTATGAACCTTGCCCAGGAAAATTGTCATAGCAACAAACCTCCAATTCTGTCACCAGGCTTTAACCAAGCACAGTTTCTCTTGCCTGTGAACACAACATAAGGCCCACTCCAAGCTGACACTCTGAAACCATCATCCATACAGACCCTTACAACTTCGCCTTAACCACTTCATGAAACCTCTTCCCTGGAAGTGATCACCTACATCAACTCTTTACATTTGTGTCTGCTCTCTCTGTTTGTGCTTGGCAAAGCCTCCTGAATGCCAGTAGCTACATTAACCCTCTCACAGTCTTTGTGTGACCTTTTCATATCATTGTGTGAGGTATGACACATGACTTGAGTGTTAAAGACATCAGAAATTAAGCTTGGAATGGAATAAAAGAGCGTGTGATTGTCTGACTGTGACTATCAGGTGAATTGCAATTGCTGAAAGTGGTGTAGCTTGTGAACTTGTTGTTAATCAATAAATTCTGACACTGTGAAAAGACACAAACATGTTTGGTCTATGTTAGTAGTATAGCTAGCTCAAAAACCCACCCTTACCTCCCACTTTCTATGCCGTGGGGAAGCAAGGCTGGGGAGCACAGAGAAAAGGAGGAAAGAATGAATTAAAAAAAAAAAAAAAAAAAAAAAAAGGACTGTAGGGCACTGAAGCAATTTGTATGCAATGAAAATTTATGGACAGGAATGATCTTTAATAAAAATGGATATCTATGCATCTTCTCATAGCAGAAGTCAAGGAAGATAAACCACCATTGATCCTGCAGACCTGAACTAGGGAAAACCTCAACAGTACCAGGAATAGGATCTGGTCAGAATCCCTTTTATATTCGAGGTTATCTTCCAGAGGTACACTTGAGAGATATCAAGGTTTAGAATCTGGAAACTTTCTTGATTCTTTAACCTCTCATTTGCATCCTAATCTCATAGTTGTCACATATCCTTTTGTAAAAATGTACATCTACCCAGTGCCTGATATTTGGTGAAGATAGTAAGAAGAATAGTTAAACATTGCTGTTATTAGATCATTCTGGGGACGGGGGCGGGGGTCGGGGGGGATCATGGCTGACAGGAAAGGAGGGGATTGCTCTCCATGAATTAATGAAATAAAAATTAAATTCTCTGGCCTTCTCTAAGTTAATAATTCAGTTTTCAAGAGTAAGCCAGAAGGGGCTTGGCAATAGAATTTTGCTCTCAGAATTCATCACCATCCCTTCAAATCAGAATTGAAGTCTCAGGGGAAAGCTGGTGAGAAAGATGTGAAACATTTAAGGTTGGTTTGTCGTTTGCTTCAGAAGAAAAAAAAATATAGCTACTATTACAGATTTAACATTTTCTCTGTAGCACAACAAAACAATGATTTATAACGAGGCATTTCTGGAAAGTGTGCCATTTCTCTCCACACTCATATAGGTTCTTTTCCATCAAGACCAGCTCAAGGCCCATTTGCCATGAAGTCTGTTTGGCCCATTTGACCTTCATTTTCTCCCAATACTTCAGTGTTTGCACTAAATACCAGCAGTTGATTTATGTCCTTTTCTAATGATGCCCTCTCCAAACACTTTGTTTTTCTATTAAAAGAGTATTTCCCTTTTGCTTTTAGATCTGGTGCACCTGAAGTAGAAACCAGAGCACTAGAATTCAATAACAAGAAAATGGGTGCACAGATTAGCTTGTGGAGAAAACCTCTGAGACACCGTGACAAGTGTGACTTTCCAGTTTTACTCTTACTCTGTGAACTCTCATGAACAGATTTTTTCCTGAAAGTCTTCCTTGATTCCGATTTTTCTTGGCTACCACCTAGCCTAACAGAGCAGGTTCCCTAAGTGCCAGTGTGAAGGTTGGGGTAACTGTGTGGATTACAAAGAAACCGTAACCTATTGTAGGACGGTTTTTCTTCTGTTATGTGTGAAACCTTGTGTCATAGTTTTGGGCCTTTGAAAGTAATTTAATTTTTTTGTTGTTTTGTTTAGTGAATGATTAAAAATCAGTGAAACCTATATAGAAAACAGTTTTGTTTACTAGTCTCCAAAAGTAGGTTTAATGGATTTTTGTTGTTCTTCTGAGTTGATTGACTTGATCAATGGCCCTCTCCTTGTGTAGACACAACCTAAATGGACCCTCATAGTTAATGGATCATTGCCATGGGAAAGTCTGCTTTGACTCTTAAAAATACACAAAGAACAACAAAGTAACAATAGAACAATTTCATCTCATCTACTGCCGTAATTACAGGTTGTCATGACTGCTGCTACTTTTTTTAAGCCTTTGAAAAACTACATAAAAAATAAGCATTTCTTCAAACTTAACGTGTGCTGTGAAGCAAGGTCTCCCTTCACCAATGATTATCTATTTTTGTTTTCTTTTGATACTTTCTAGCAAGCATTTTGTATTTTTTTGAGGTAGCTATTGTCCTTGCTTGTTTTCCCACTTACAGCCACTATAATAAAACAGGTGCCCAGGCAGGTATCCTAGCAACCCAGTCCTTTTTTACTATTCTCTGGTGCTAATTTATTGGGTGCTCTGGAGCCTTTTCTCAAGCTATTAAGGGACACATATGGCTAATCCAGAGCAACACACTTCATCTTGGTCTGACTTCCTGGAAGTCAATATTCATTACCGTGGATTATTCACCTTGAAAAGGGGCACTCTTGGCCCTGAAAGATGTCAGGAGACTGGGAATAACTCCAAAATGGCATTAGAGTAGACATTCTGGGGAAAACATGGCCACAGATTGGAAAAGGTAACAGAAGGAGAGATGTTTCATTTCCCACAGGGCTCTGGGACTCCTCTATCCAGCTATGGGCTGCGTGCCTTGACTAGGATGTAGGTGCTAGCAGACTCACAAGCGCCTCCGCTCTGCTACTAAGTTGTATGGTTCTCAACAGGTCACTAAGGACTGAATCCAAAAGAAGGCAGTGCGAGTGATATGGGAGCCTGGCACTCTGGATCCTCGGGGGTGTGGATGGAAATCTCAGGACCAAAAGAATTAATGGCTGAGGACACTCTTGTTCAGAATAAAGCAAAATGTAAATGTAAAAATCATAGTCTCATATGGGGAAAAGGCTTGGGACAGGAGCTTCCAGAAAAGCAGAAAACTCAAACCCAGAATGGTTCTGTCCTAGTACAAGAGAAAAGCAGAAGAAAAGAGACAATCCTAGTTTCCAGTAAGGGAATGAGGTAAGGTTGGCTGTAGCTGGCATGAGTGACAATTATCAGATTTTCAGGAATTGTGACAGCTGGTTGTTAAATCTGCCATTATTAAACATTAAATTATATAATCATAATAAAAATGTTACAAAGATAAAATACTCAAACTCATCGCTCCCTTATTAATTGATTATATTTCAATAGTAACTATGAATTGGTATTATTTATACTATGGGAATTGGCAGCTGCTACAAATCATTGCATTTTGAAGGGGGTTAGGAGTGGAAGGATAATTCTATTGACTTTAATAGCTCATTTCACATATCTAGCTGGGCAGTCAATGTAATCACCATTTTCATCTTATCACAGATGAAAAAAAAAACTTTTAAATAAAGTGACTTGCTTGAGTCTGAGAGTAAACAGCTGCACACAGATAGGATCCCAAATCTCCTGATCCCTAGCCTGCAAATACAATTTTCCCCTGTCACACCCTATGTATTTTTCTTTTTATGAGTCCACAAAGGAAATCTTTGGTGATTTCATGTAGCCTGAGGAGCTTGTTTGGCAGAACATTGTGTTATATGGGAGACACACCTAATTCTCTATTACTCTGAGCCATGCACACCATTTTCCTCAGGGGTAATAATACCTCCCCTGCCGACTTTGCAGGCTTATGGTGAGAAAAGTGAGAAATGGATGGGAGAGTGTTTTGAAATCAACACAGAGATAATAATATTATATGGACTATTTTTTAAAAATTAAATACTCTAATTTTTTTTTAATTATCCTCACCAATGATAATAACTAAGGAAATAATATAAGGGCTCATATTGTGGTTGTTGTTGGGAGATAGAAAGGGGTCACTTATGAGACATGGATTTTTTTTTTTCTCTTCACTCAGATGTTCAGATTCACCTCATAGGTGTTGTGAATGCAACGTCAGTATCCAATGCAAAGAAAAAAATAGTGGGTCTAGTACTTTTTATTAAATTTACATTAGCAATTTAGCAGAGGGTTGTGATAATAGAAGACTAAAGAAAGAAATTAAGCTGAAGCCAATAGACAAGGCAAAGTTTTCGGCAATATAAAGCATTCTTTGTTGGTAGGAGAAAGTCCAAAAATATATGCTATTATTAAGTTTTCTTGGATTTGTAAAATTCAAAACTGATCTCCATTGGAGAATAGGATTCAGTGAGAAGGAGGTGCTGCATGTCCCTAGAAGACAGAATTACACAAGCGGTCTGGTTACCAGGCAGTGTTATTACAGACAAAAGTTGAACTATGTAAATTTAGGCAGAAATTAATCCTTAAGTATGACAATCTTCATAAAATCACATTTGAAATTGTAAATGGAAATATCTCTTGGTTTTTCCAGTATGAAAGGAACATTTTTATGTTTCCTCATTGAGTTTTAATTTTTCTTTTTCTCCCTTTTATGGTATTTTTAAAAATTAAAGTAGTATTGTATTTTATTAAAATCCCAAAGATATTAGATAACCAACAAAAATTTGGAACTCATCAAGTAGTTTACATCCTCATACAAGAAGGGCTATAACTCAGTGGTAGAGCTCTTGTCTAACATGCATGAGGTCCGGGCTCATCCCTAGCACAATTCCCTCAAAAAGGTATAATGCCCAAGAATTTTCCAAAGTTAATACAAATCAATAAGATGCATATCCCAGAAACTTCAAGTGTGAATTAGCATGATTACAAGAGCATATTTTTAAAACACACACACATAAAATATAGAAAATAGGTTTCTAATGCTTTTACCACAAAGAAATGATAAATATTTGAGGCAATAGATATGTTTACCCTGAATTGAACATTATACAATATGCACATGTATTGAATATGACATGTTATTCAATATGACTTTTATGGCAATTTATAAAATTCACACATACACCTATAAAAATTAATGGCCAATTGTATAAAAACAAAGATATAAAGAAAATCTTCAGTGTAGCTGTAGGTAGAAACAAAGAAAAAATTGGGTATAGAACAAAACTAAGAATTGCAGGAGCCTTCTTGTCAGAAGTAAATGTCAAAAGAAAATTGAATGATGTCTTTATATTCTGAGAGGGGAAAAAAAACTGTCAATGCAGCATTCTAAACTGATCAAAAATATTTTTATAAATGAAGATGAAACAATGACTTTTTCATACAAACAAAAGTAGAGATAAGTTATTTCTATAAGAATATTCCATATACAGGAACATTGTGATGCTATATGTAAATTAAACTATACATGAAGGAAAAAAAGCACAAATAGAAGTACAGGTTAACATACAAAATTTCATTTTTTTTTATTATTTTAATAGTTTTAAAGACTGTTCAAGGGGCTGGGGTTGTGGCTCAGCTCGCCTCGCACGTGCGTGGCCCGGGTTCGATCCTCAGCTCCACGTAAACATAAATGCATTGCATTGTATACAACTAAAGTAAATAAATAAATATTCTTAAAAAACGACTGTTCAAAGCAAATATAGTAACAAGGTAATACGAGTTTCTAATATAGTTTCTAATACAATGTATAAGAAAAAGGGAAAGAAAGAGAAATATGTTGTTATAAGATGTTTTCATTATATAATAAAATATTTAATATATATACATGTATATGTGTATATATATATATATTAAGTAAAGGTAGACTAGGATAATGGAAAATTTATATTATAAAGCATAGAGCAACCACTAAAAATAATTACAAAATAAGTACAACTCACATGCCAATAATGGAGTCAAAATTCTCAATAAAGAAGATAGTCATAAAATAGAGGGAAAAAAAGCACAGAGAAAACAAGATTATTATAGTATATTTGAGTCTAAATAACTACAAAAATATAAATGATCTAAATAGGCTAAACAAAATTAAATATTATCAGATTTGATGAAGAAAACAAGACCACATTACTAGCTTCTTATTAAAAAAACTCATTTTAAATATTAAGGCTGGGCCGGGCGCGGTGGCGCACGCCTGTAATCCCAGCACTTGGGAGGCTGAGGCAGGAGGATCGCGAGTTCAAAGCCAGCCTCAGCAATGGCGAGGCACTTAGCAACTCAGTGAGACCCTGTCTCTAAATAAAATACAAAAAAGGGCTGGGGATGTGACCCAGAGGACGAGTGCCCCTGAGTTCAATCCCTGGTACCACAAAAAAAAAAAAAAAAAAAAAAAAAAAAAAAAAAAAATTAAGGCTGGTTAAAATAAAGAATGGAAACACTATACCCAGTAAATACTATTTAAAATAAAGCGCTACTGGTTAGCAAACTACACAGACTTCAAAACAAGAAAAATAACCACGGCTAAAGAGGGAGCTAACATACTGAGAAGAGGATCAGTTAAATTAGACTTTACAAGCTTAAAGATGTGTACACTAAACAATACAGCTTCAATATACAAGAAAGAGGAAATGATTAATAGAAAGGAGAAATACACAAGTCCACATATCACTGAAGACTTCAACTTTCTTCCTTCAGTAAACAATAGAACACATAGACAGCAACTTAGAGAAAACACATAGAAGATCTGCAACTGAGCTGGGCTTGGTGGCGCACGCCTGTAATCCCAGCACTTGGGAGGCTGAGGTGGGAGGATCACGAGTTCAAAGCCAGCCATTAGCAATGGCAAGGCACTTAGAGACTCAGTGAGACCCTGTCTCTAAATAAAATACAAAAAAGGGCTGAGGATGAGGCCCAGTGGTTGAGTGCCCCTGAGTTCAATCCCTGGTACCAAAAAAAAAAAAAAAAGACCTACAACTGAGATGGAAGACAGGTAAAGAACACTATACCTAAAATGCATATGGAAATAGGGGGACCTAGAAGCCAAAACAATTTTTTTTGTCATAAGATTAGACATTTAGATAGAAGAACAGAATAGAAAATCAAGAAATAGGCTCACATATGTGTTGTTGATTTACTTTTGACAAAGATTCCAACAAAAAATGTGAATCATTTGGGTTTTCACATGTAAGAATAAAAAACAGAACTTCAGTTCATATCTTGCACCACATGGAAAAATGAACTCCACATAAATTTTAGACTTATAAAAATATATATCTCTATAGAACATCTAGAATAAAATAGATAAGAAAATTTGTGACTTTGGTTTAGGCATAAGTTTCTTAGGGCAGAAAAAATTAACAATGGGATTACATATTTGATAAATTGTTCTTCATCAATGCTAAAAATGTCTGTAGCTGAAAACATATTATTAAAAATCATATTTAAAAAATCATTACTTGAGAAATGTTTTGCAAAATATATAGTTTACAAAGGACAGGTATAGGTATTCTAAATATATCACATACATTTCCAAACCTATAATTGTAAAACAACAATTAAATATTTTGGCAAAGTTTTGAATATGCACTACAGAAAGAAGAGATATAGATGGCAAATATGTTCAACATCAATAGTTATTATAGAAAGGAGAATTAAAGTCACAATAAAATACTATATAATACAATAAAATATATTACTATTAGAATGACAAAAATAGGCAAATGAAGTCAACAAAAAAATAATGAGGAAATACAAAGTACTGTGGAGAATATAGAGCAACTGGAACTTTCACATATTGCTGATGAGAAGAAATTGGCCTCTGGAAACAGGGTATTAATATCTCATAAAATTAATATCTCATATCCTCACTTTATACCTCACTAATACCACTTGTACATTACATACATAAACAAGATATATGAAATCCTATGCCACACAAAGAACCACATGAAAATTTTTAGCACTTTTATTCCTAACAGTGTCAAACAGGAAATATCCAAAATATCCATCAACTGGGGAATGGATAAACAAATTGTGGCATATAAAGGGATATGTTCCTCCATTAAAAAGGGAGGAACTAATGTTACATGGAACTACATGGATGAATTTCAAAATCATTATTCTAAGCAAAAGAAGTGAAAGAAGGCAGAATACAAAAGATTATGTACTATATGATTTCATTTGTATGATATTCTGGGAATGGCAAAAGTGAGGGGAAAGGAATAAGATCAGTGGTTGCTAGGGGCTGGAGAGGGAAGTAGGGCATTGACTACAAAGGCAGGAGGGGAACATGGAGATGATCTGGATTATAGGTGTAGCTACGTTACTACAGGCATTTATGAAAACCTTTCAAAGTATATATACTCTTGAAGAATGGGTTTTATTATTTTGTAATTATGTCTCAATGAAACTGTATTAAAGAAGGCCATAGAGGAAGAAGGAACAGAAATAAGCCTGATTTTAAAAGAATCCTGCCTTTATACACTCTTCCAGGGGTTACAAAACAGCCTCATAACTTCACTTTTGAGTGGCCTGAAAATTCATCTAGGATGGTGGTTTCCAACCATGGCTACACATTAGAATCACCTGGGGAACTTTTCTAAATCAATGTTGCCTAGTTCCAACCTCAACCAATTAAATCATCTCTGTGGGTAACACCAGCACTCTTTAAAAGCTTCCACAGAGGTTTTGATGTGAAGCTGGGTTTGGAGCTATTGAAGAAGCTGTTGTGTCCCAGTCACAGCAGGGCTGTAGAAACCTGGTGCTGCTGATTCAGGACCACATCTTGAGAACCACTGAAGTCACCAACTTGTGCCCACAGAGGGTTTTGTATGTTCAAAGTAGCTGTACGAGAACTAGAATATATTTCTAAAGTCAAAAGACAAAATCATAGTAAATTCAGTTTTAAGATCTTGCTGGCTTTATTTCAACTCATGAAACAGAGCAACGTTTCATTCTCCTAGGAGAAAAAAGAGCATGCGGAATTTGAACGGGACAGTGGGTTTGTAAGGTGTGAAAAAGGAAATGAAATAATAGAAAAAGAGCAGATGATATCAGATTACTTCAGGTTAATTTCTTGTAAGGTTTAAAGCAGAAGAACTTCCTTATTACGGTGTCTCAGGTTGATTGGGCTCTTTTTCATTTGTGGCTGTGAACCTCATGTTTCCTCACAAGCTGATCTGTTTAGGGATCCACCCATTTCCTTGAAGTTTTAATTTGATTACGGGGCATTTAGCATGAGTAACTCCATTTTGGTTTGTTCTGGTTTGTTGGGGCCTAGTTAAAGAGCTCAGTCCCAAACTATTGCCTTCTATAATTTTTACACTAGTGAACTTTTAAAAAGAAGTTAACAAATATGAACTTATTTTAAAGATAGACACAGATCTCAATGACTATGCTAAATTCTGACAACTGATTTGCAAATGTGCTGTATCCTTTATACAAGTCTTTCATTTTGCAAGAACATCAGCAATTTTAGAATGAGAATTTATAGGATTTAAATTATTGGTAAAGCTATCTTAGTTCCAGAAAACAAATGAAACAGCAGCATATCTAAACACATATCCTTTACTGATAGTTTCTTAAAATCATTCCAGTGACTCGATGATGCAAAAGAAGATAGACACTGGGATATTAACCAATATTGTGAAGCTCAGTTGTCTATCAACTACCATAGTCATTGTGATAATTTTGTTTCATGGTACATAAATGAGCCATTTGCTTTTATAAAACAAAATGGGCTTAATTCTACTCAAAAAGAATTATGGTAAACCCAACTTAGGCAAGGTAATGTTCAGCTTAAAAAAAGAGCCATAGGAGAGTTAAACTAACAGGGGCTATCAGACAGAGTTCAATTGCTGAAGAAGATGCACAGGAGCCAAAATGACAATGCTTACTCATACTCATTTTTGCTAGGACAGTATACATTATTGCCAATGAAGTAAGTGTATGCATCACAGCCAGAAAACTTCACAGAAGTGGTAGGGGAGGCCAGTATGCACCCCAGCAATCTTCCTCTCTGAAGGCCATACATGACAGTTTCTCTCTGTGTAAGGAGCCACCAGTATGTGTGGAATACCTCAGATCTAGGAGCAAAATAAGGTCTTGATCCAGGTTTCTTGTACCTTTGCTGGTCACTTTGGAACATTCTAGCTCTGTAACAAGCCCCAAAGAAGACTGCATTGGGGGTAGTCTCACCAAGATCAGGTGCAAATTATCAATCTCATTGTCATTGATACACAAATCTGACAAAATGATATAAACTGCTTGGAAAATCCTCTGAGATGCCATTACAAAGCTTCACTACTAATTATGTTTCATGCTGTGAATAAGCAGGTATTTGAGCAAATTCTACCAGGCCAATTCCAGGCCTATGGGAATCACCCTCACAGCTCAGGTGGTCATAAGAGAGGTCTTCATACAGCTCTCCAAATACTGGTGGAATGTGGCTCAAGAGAAAACAAAGTTATTTTGTAGCTCATGTCATATTGTCTTTAACTAATCCAGAAGTTCTCAAATTCCCTTTCAGGAATTTGTGAGGTCAGTACTATGGACAAAGTAAGAAGTTTATTTTTCATACTCATCCTCCAAATACTGGTGGAATGTGGCTCAAGAGAAAACAAAGTTATTTTGTAGCTCATGTCATATAGTCTTTATCTAATCCAGGAGTTCTCAAATTCCCTTTCAGGACTTTGTGAGGTCAGTACTATGGACAAAGTAAGAAGTTTATTTTTCATACTCATCCTCTCCTGTTTGCTATGGAGGCCTTTCCAAAGGTTACCTGGGACATCTGTGTGAAATCATATTTGCTAGATATAACAAAATATACATATGTATATATATATAATGATATTTATTAAATATCTAAATATTTTAAAACAAATGTCACACCTTACACTAGTTCTTTAAAGCCATTTTGTGTAAAAGTATTTTATTTTAATAATGAATTTATCATCATTTGGATTAATAGCAAAATTAGTAAATATTTATATCTATTGAATGTAGTAAATATTGAAAAAAATATAACCCACATGAACAGAAATTCTTTGGAGGTCCTGGTAACTAAAGGGCACACTCATACATTGCTGGTGGGACTGCAAATTGGTGCAGCCAATCAGGAAAGCAGTATGGAGATTCCTAGGAAAATTTGGAATGGAACCACCATTTGACCCAGCTATCCCACTCCTCAGTCTATACCCAAAGGACTTAAAAACAGCTTACTACAGGGACACAACCGCATCAATGTTTATAGAAGCACAATTCACAATAGCTAGATTGTGGAATCTATTGCCCATCAATAGATGAATGGATAGGGAAACTTTGGCATATATACACAATGGAACACTACTCAGCACTAAAAGAGAATAAAATCATGGCATTCGCAGGTAGATGGATGGAGTTGGAGAAAATAATGCTAAGTGAAGTTAGCACATCCCAAAAAACCAAAAGTAAAATGATTCTTTTGCTATGATGATACTGAATTATAATGGCAAGGGAGGGGGGATGAGAGGAATGAAGGAATGTTAAATAGAACAAAGGGGAGGGAAGGGGGATGGGGCAAGGGGATAGGAATAATGGCAGAATGAGTTAGACATCAATATACTAAGTACATGTATAAAAAAACACAAATGGTGTGAAAATAATTTGTAAAACCAGTGACTTGAAAAACTGTGCTCTTTATATGTAATATGAAATGAATTGCACTCTGCAAGCATGGATAACAAATTAGAATAAATAAATTTAAAAAAGAATGTAAAGGAGTCCTGAGGTAAAAGAAAGAAATTTTTTAAAAAATTAATTAGATTAAAAAGGAAGCAGATGTTTTTGTCCTAGATTTTTGTTAATATGTTGTCCATAACATAGTAAACCAAAAACATTATTATAACCCTGAGATCTATTGTAAGCAGGATTGTGAAAGGTGAATTTTATTGTTTTTTTTTTTTTTTTTCATTCATGATAAAAGGTCACATTTTCCCCTTTTAATAATGTAGCCAAGTGGAAATCTAACTCACCTATTTATACACCTAGTCTTGTGTATTTTTGTACAAGATATTGATGAACACTGTTCAAGAAGAGAACACACAGATCCCAAAGTCAGCACATGTGCACAGACATAACAGTAGCAAATATAGTCCTTTAAGTTAGGAATATGCAGTCACCACTGGACTGAAAAGGACTGTAGCCCTTAGAATCAGGTGCCTATTGCCCCAAGAACATTCAATCACACAGGATGTTTCCAATATAGAGTTTCTGTCTCAAGTTCTTTTTTGACCTGACTATCCTGTTTTATACTTATGTTCTGAGTTGATATGCTGAATGGGAAAAGGCACAAAACTAAGACCAAGTTTGGAATACTAAGGAGACTTGAGTAGAAAGGAGGAGGAGGTTGAAGATGTGGAGTAGAAGCAAATAGAGTAGACCGGGTAAAGTACACTCTGTTCGCCAGATTTCTATAACTGTAATAAATATGTGAATTAATCAACTTGTGATTGGTTGTTCCAATTGCTTTGGGTGAGGCAGTCCATCATGGTAGGGTTGTGAATGGAAGAAGAAATCTGCTCTTTTTTTTTTTTTGGTGGTGGTGCTAGGGATTGAACCCAGGGCCTTGTGCATGTGAGGCAAGCACTCTACCAACTGAGCTATATCCCCAGCATAAAACTGCTCACATTATGGCCAAGAACTGAAAGAAAGAAGACTAGGCCACCCCATTGTCCCCTTCAAGGACATATCCCCAGTGACCTGAAAACATACTATAAGGCTCTGTCTCTTAAAGTTTCTACCATCTTCCAAAAAGTTCCACAGGCTAGGAACTAATTCTTGTCACATGGGCCTTTGGGGGACACTTATGATGCGAATTCTAACTAACATACATGGCCAGTTACAACAGATACTATCTACCCTAAAGTGTATTTCAAATAGAAAGTAATGAGGAATTACCAAAGGCAAAGTTTAATATGGTAACAAAACAGGTGAAAATCAGAGGCTATTTTAGAGATAGTGATGCCACGAAATCATTTAGTTTGTTTGGTTATTAACGTATCTCTTACTCCAGTCTATGGAAATGAAATCAGCACTATTCTAAATTCCATAAATACACAATTAATACAACACAGACCTTGTTATTGAGCTTTGGGAATTATATCACTACACTCATATATTTATCAGAATCATTAAAATAAAAAATATTATTAAATCTAAATTGATTAAGGTGCAAATCAGATTTCCATCAAAAGATATTCCCATCAGATCTCTAGCTTGACATCGTTGAAACATTTATTCTATGAATTCTGTAATAGATTTAGATATTGGCATCTGATTCTTTCTTTCCCCAGAAGACCTTCAAAGATATATCTCTGGCTTCATATAAAATTAACAGAAGTGGCATACAGAATAATTGTTGCCCCAAGTCTGATTTTCTCCACAAAAATGAGAAACTGTGTCCCTATCCCTATTCTCCTGCCTCCACCTGCCCTGCCATGAGTCAGAATGAAATATCCAATTAGAAGTCAAATTATATCTTTTATTGATATGCTACAAATGTAAAATATTTCCTCACAAATATGGTAATAAAATCCATTCTTTAAAACACATGGAAAAATAAATTTTCCCTACTGGACTGAGCCACCTGCCATAAAAATTTCAATTAAAAAATCACATTCAATATTTAAGATTAAAAATGAAAGCTAGTACCAGGAAACTAAAGTTAGCAAGTGAAGATGATATAAAACATGCTGTCGTGTGCATAGCAGGGAAATCAAACCCTCACAAAAAAGGAGTCCCCAAAACTGGGGTTTGTTTTGATCCTGGTTATATGTTTCCCTCAAATCTTCAAGTGAATAGTACCAACAAAGCTTTCAAAGTGATTTAAACACACACACACATTTATGTGAACACACACATGCATGTGTACACACACATATACACACTCCTATATGTATAGGTAAATGAGCTTGAGCACTTATCCCTGGCAGCTGCAGTGTTGGGCAGACAGATTATGAAGAAAAGTCCTTACTAAATGCAGTGCTTATGTAAATGCAGAATCTAATTTACCCACAAGTAGGAAAAGCTATGGAGAAATAATGGAGAAATTTAAATTTAGTCCTATTGTTTCTCAGCACCCATTCACATTTTCACCCATTTTCTACTTCCTTAAACTCCCTGTACTTAGGTGCCTCTCGGATGAACAATAGCCCCTTCAACAACTCCTTTCTAAATATAGAGTTGTACTAAAGGACCTCTTCCACCCATCCCTGATGAAATTCCTGTAATGTACTAGGACTTATGACATCATATAAATTAACCAGTGAAGACAATTAACATAACCTTGTAAGTGGTAGATACTGTATCTTCCCAAATCTGTGGTTAAAAAGGAGATTTTAAAAAATTTAAGTAATTAATATGCTTTCATTGAGATGAAATTCACATAAAAAGTTTTAATATGACTCAAAGCATGTTTTTAAAGGCAGAAGTATTTAGTGCATTCACAATGACATGCTACCATCATCTCTATTTAGTTTTAAACATTTTTCAAAAACCAACCCCATTCCTATTAAGTAGTTGCTTCATATTTTCCCTCCCATCACTTTTCAATCATCAATCTACATTCTGGCTCTATGGATTTATCTATTATTAGTATTTCATACGAATAGAGTCCTATGATGCTTAATTAAGTCTTTCTGTGTCTAACTTCATTCACTTAGCATGTCTGTGAGATTCATCCAAAATACAACATGTATCAATATCTCATTCCATTACATCTAACTACCATAACTTATCCATTCATCCACTGAGAGATATTTGTATCAAAACTATCTTGTGAATTAATGACTCCTGTGAATTAGTATTGCTATAAATAGGTGTAGGTTTATTTTTGTAAATTCCAGTTTTTCAATTCTTTGGAGTATGCCCTGAAGAGTACAACTCCAAGTTATATAGGAATTCTATTTCTAGCTTTTGACAAATCATCAAACTGGTTTTCTTAAAAGATAAACTCTTTGACATCTCTACCAGCAAAGTGCCAGGATTTCCCCACATCTTTACCAACACTTGCTATTTTTCTTATTTATTTATTTATACCAGGAATTGAACCCATGGGTGCTCAGCCACTGACTGAGCTATATTCCCAGCCTTTTCTTATATTTTATTTATTAATTTTTTTTTTTTAATTTTTAGTTGTAGGTGGACACAACACCTTTATTTTATTTATGTGGTGCTGAAGATCGAACCCAGGGCCTCACACATATGAGATGAACGCTTTACTGCTGAGTTTACTGCGAGCCATAGCCCCAGCCCCTATATTTTATTTTTAAAAAGCTCTTGCTAAATTGTTTAGAGCCTCCCTAAATGCTAAGGCTGGCTTTGAACTCACTATCCTCCTGCCTCAGCCTTCTGACCGCTGGAATTACAGGCATATACCAGCCTTCCCATTGGTGTAGAGTACTATCTCATTGTGCTATCTAACCAGTAATAATTTAAATTGGATGAATCAATGCATGAATGAGCATATAAATGCCAGTTAGTTCTAAATACTCTAAGGAATGAATCAGAATTTTCCTTGTAAGTTTTCAATTTATATATTTATTTGTTCCTTTCTTTGGTAAGGACTTTGGTGCCTTGCCTGAGGATATGGTACAAAATCTACTGCCTGCAGATACCTGGCATCTGTGAACTTATAATAAGCTCTGCATAATAGCTTAATAGCTTCCATTCACTTTTCCATGTAGTGTGCTGGGCACTTTATATATGTCTTATTAAATTCTCATCACAACCCTGCTGGACACATATTAAAACCCTCCATCCAGACCGGGCACTATGGTGCACACCTGTAATCCCAAAGTCTCAGGAGGCTGAGGCAGGAGAATCATAAGTTCAAAGCCAGCCCCAAAAACTTAATGATGTCCTAAACAACTTAGTGAGAGCATGTCTCTAAATACAATATAAAAAGGGCTGGGGAATTGGCTCAGTGGGAGCAACCTTGGGTTCAATCCCTAAAACAAAACAAAAAGAAGAAGAAGAAGAAGAAGAAGAAGAAGAAGAAGAAGCAGCAAAAGCAAACAAAAAAAACCTCGCCATCTGAAGAAGAAGATATAAATTCATAGGTTAAGTCCACTACACAAAGTGAATATAACTAGAAAATTTTGGAACCAGCATTAATACACTGTGGTGACAATATAAAACCACTACTTTTTTCAGTCTTTCAACTTTTCCCTTCATATAATTATATTAGTCATACTTGTGTCCATAAAAACTGATTTTGATGGAAAAGATGGTTATATCAAACATCTGGTCCTTTTGACTACAAAAGAAATAGCCGAATGTTCTTAAAACACATTTAATTGTATCCATATAAGTGGCAGTTTGCCTCAAATCTACAGACTTCAATCTAGGATACCCTGAGAAATTGACAAATGGTAACAGGATAATGAAGAAAATAAAACTTCTCTGTAATATTTAAATACATAATATTATTTGGAAATCACTTCATAACACTAAACTACTTTAAACCTATATTAAATCAGAACCTCCAATATAAGCTATGTAGAAATATGTATTTTAAAATAATTTACAAATTATTTTGGAATAAAATAAAATTGAAGGTTACCTTCAGGATCACTCCTACAGTTTCTGACAGTGAACGTGATGGGGCCAGGTTTTTAAACATAGTCTCAACACTCCCTGAAGGATCTAAGAGTATAGGAGCTAAATGTTTATTTTTACCAATCTGCCTACACTAAACCTGTTCAAAACTATTTTGTGAAAATGGTAAAATCATTCAATTTCTTACATTCTTTCTGTTTGCACATGTGCTTATTTGTGGGCAAAAGTCAATCTTGCCTTCACTGATACAGACAAAAAATGAGTTTGTATTATTTTCAAACATGAAAAGGTTTATCATTCTTGGAGAGATTTGCACACAAATAATTTAGATTATGATATTTCCCTAGTATTTGGTGTGTTTGTATGTATGTACGTGTGTGTGTGTGTGTGTGTGTGTGTGTGTGTGTGTATTTCAACAGTCCTGCTTGTCTGTACATATATATTTGAGGGAATGTACCAAAAAGGGGATATTCAAAATGAGTTCCAATTAATTGAGTTTGAATGATTCAATTAGAAAGTAGAGCCTTCATGAAATACTTGGATGAAGTCTGGAAAGATGACTTGTCTTAGTTTACCTCATACCTAGATTTTTTTTTTCAATAATCAAGAAACAAACAGTTTCAACAGTTTTTTTGTAGTTCGTAGAATAGGTAGTTTCTCAGTGTTAGCTATTTATGGTCAAGTGAGACTGGCCTTCATATCAGCAGGAGCCAGTGGGCTTCCTAAAGTATGTTCTCACAAGCTGGGTGCAGTGGCACACACCTGCAATCCCTGTGGCTGAGACAGGAGAATCGCAAATTCAAAGCCAGCCTCTACAACCTAGCAAAGCTTTAAGCAACTCAGTGAGACACCGTCTCAAACTCAAAAATGGAAAAGTGCTGGGGATGTAGCTCCATGGTAAATTGACATTGCCCTAGGTTAGATTCTGAGAAACCTCCACCTTCATCACCACTAAAAAAAAAAAAAAAAAAAAAAAAAAAAAAAAAAAAAAAAAATGCTCTCACAGAGGGAGGAATGAAATGGTAATACAAAGTAAAAGTTGATAGCAGGTAAAAATAGTAGACTAGTCTATAGCACTATGTACCCTTTTTATAAAGATTGATTTGAATTGGGGGAAACTAATTATGTGGAATCATTGAGGTATAAACAATACTTATCATCACCATTGTTATACAAGATCTGGGTAGATTTGTACGTGGAAGTAGTAGGACAGAAATCTGAAAAGAGAATTCAAGGAGTTCTGGACCTAATGTACTAAGTAAATATAGAGTTCACAAAGAAAAGGCAGAAAAGTCAAAATTTTCATTGGCAAAAGTTTATTTATACCATTAAAGTAGTAGTACCTAATCATTGTAAATCACTTGCTAAGATATTTTTCTAAGTAAGATGGCCTAGATATCTCACTAGACTAACATACAATTTTAGGATTCCTGCAGATAGGTTTGGAAAACTATATTTTAAAGAGTCCTCCAGTGAGTGTTGGCAAGTTAACACCTAGGAACTTTCAAACTTACGAACTAATTTCCTTTCATTCTAATTGGCTCTTACATTCTTGACAAGTTCACAGTTTTGTAAAACTGAAAGACAGTTTTTTGAAAGACAGATTTTCCTCTCTTTCAATATTTCTAACTAGTGAATTACATGGTTCAATTTGTTACTTAATAATCATAACCAAAACAACAACCTTACCCATATTAAGGTTGCCAACCAACACAAGTCTATGGAACAGATTTTACATGTACCTTTGCATTTTATTCACACAACAGCCAAAATGCTAGATACTATGATGAATTTCTTCATTTTATATGGGAAGTAAAAATTCAAGACAGTTTTTGGTTTTATTGGGCAGTACATGCCCAATAGATTAAAGCAGTTTTAAGATCCTAAGCAGTTCTTAAGTTCTGCTTTGTCAAAAATAGAGGGGTCCTCTCTGGACCCTCAAGATTTGTTTCCCCAAATACTGAAAGCATGGTCAGCAGACAGCCGCCAGCTGGGAGCTTCTTCGGAGCCTGTATCAGGGGAACTGCTGCTTTGCCCAAGGAGAGTTTCACCGCAGAGCTGCCCATATCCAATGACTAAGGCAGTTTTCAGACAACATCAAGTATAGTTGCCAAGGCTGACCTGGAACCTGCAATCCTCCTTGCCTCAGCCTCCTGCTGAGGAGGCTGGGAATAGAGGCAGGTGCCAGCACACAAGGTTTGCCTTTACATTTGCCTTTACATTTTAAACAATTGTTTATCTAAACTGAGCTGTAGTCAGTTTCAGAGAGAGGCTTATATTTGGCCTTCGCTGCGACAGTTGCACTAAATTCACTCTTACCTTACCTTGTGTCATTCAGGATTCTTGAGTAACAGAATTACTAGAAGATCATAGTATATCCACACATGTGTGCATACACACACACAGGTAGTCTATTTGTTTTATTCCCATGAAGATTCTAAAGTTACCAAGTTTGAAAACCATTTTCATTTCAATGGTACCTAGAACAAGGAGGAATACTGAATGGTTTTAATTTTTTTAATGTATTTTTAATACCAACTCATATCATATCTGCATCTGACTTTTTTTTTTTTTTGGTACCGGGGATTGAACTCAGGGGCACTCGACCACTGGGCCACATCCCCAGCCCTTTTTTTGTATTTTATTTAGAGACAGGGTCTCACTGAGTTGCTAAGTGCCTCGCCATTGCCAAGGCTGGCTTTGAACTCGCGATCCTCTTGCCTCAGCCTCCCAAAGTGCTGGGATTACAGGCGTGCGCCACCGCGCCCGGCCTGACTTATTTTAGTATATTTTATTTTTATTTTTATTTAATACCAGGTCCTTAAAGCAGCATCAAAAACATTCTCTATTGTTCACAGTAAGAGGTGATTTTACTACTGGAGTTTGGAATGCTCATAATTGATATAGCAAATAATTTTTAAAACCACTCTTTGAGAGAAACAATGAAAAACTAGAGTTAATTGTGAGGCTGTTTGCAGAAATGGTGTGAGTTCAAATACTATAACCAGAGGAATGCGATACAGACTCTTTAGTCTGACAATAGTACATGTTATTGGGTTTGGGAGTGCATGAAGGAAAAATACATTAACATTTTAAAAGGGATTCCTTCATGTGTTGCTAAGAGAGTAGAATAAGGCTCAAGGGGAAGCAGCAAAGAGAAGGCTTGAAGTTTAGTATGGGACAAATATTCTATGAAATAGAGCCATACTTAATATAGGATGTCTGGCTCATGTCTCATTCTCTCATTCTTTGAACATTTGTATTAACTACATACTTTGCATTAAGCCTTTCCTAGGTAGATGGGATATAGAAATGAATCAAGCATGGATGATTTCTACTTTGAAAAACACCATAGTCTTTGGGAGAGAAAATGTATATAGACAAACAACTGCAATAATAGGAAATACTGGGACCCCGATGCAGGTATGTCCGTTGTACTTAGGTAGGAGAGGTGATGAATGTGTGATTTTCCCACTGAGGAAAAGTTTCATGGGGCAGAAATTTTGCAAATAAAGGTAAAGTGATCGCCATATAGCAGCACTGTGAAGGAGATTTCTTCAGTGAACAAAAATGAGAACTAGCCACATTTCTCCATTCCTCTTTATCCTTCTAATTCTTTTCATTTTCTTCAGTGAATTATAGCTACCTGCAATGATCTCATTTATCTGTTACTATACTAACTGTCACTTCCTGTCCCTTATGATGTAGGAAAATCCTGTTCATAGTTCTATCTCCAATGGTTAGATCACTACCTGGCACAGTACAGGAGCTTCTGACTAAAACAAGAACACTCATTCCAGATTTCTCTGAGTCTTAATATCCTGTAATTCTACATTCCCTGAAAAAGTAGTATCCATGAATTTTCTCATATACTTCATGCATCAGGACTAAGGGAGGAAAATATAAAAATTCCATTTAAAATTTTTTTATCTGTTCTAGGTAGGTATATATGACAGCAGAATGCATTTTGATTCATTGTACACAATTGCAGCACAACTTTTAATTTCTCCGGTTGTACACAATATAGCATCACATTATACATGCTGAACATCTCTAATAATTAGAGAAATGCAAATCAAAACTACTCTTAAGATTTTATCTCACACTAGTCAGAATGGCAGTTATCAAGAATACAAACAACAATAAGTATTGGCGAGGATGTGGGGGGAAAGGCACACTGATATATTGCTGGTGGGACTGCAAATTGGTGCAACCAATCTGAAAAGCAGTATGGAGATTCCTTAAAAATTCCATTTTGTGAAGCGGTGTCACTGTTAGGTGTCATTTTACATAAATGTGCCATGTGTTTTTACTCAATGAAAACTAGACACAAAGATTACTATGTTGAGTGAAGGACAACAAACTTCAGCTCTTGGGCCACAATTAGTAGGCATTGGAAACACCAACACCTGGGTCTAAGTTGCCCCAGTCACAGCTGGGCTTTCACAGTGAGGCAAGCTTTCCCTTGTCCAACCTCTTGACTCTCAATGCCTAACTTATCTTATTTTCATACCAAGAGGATATGCTTGAATTGTTTAACAGAGTAATTGATCTTTTGAAAGCCACAGGTAACAGATCAGTTATCCTAAATAAGTCACGTAAAGCTTTCAAACCATGCAAGTCAACAACAAGCACCTTATAGGTTTGGGAACTGGGGTTATGGTAGAGGTGTGAAGTACAAACTTTGCATCCTTTTACTGTCTGGCAGATTTAGAAGCATCCCTGAAAGTTGTTTTATTCACATAAAAAAAAAAAAAAAAAAAAAAAAAAAAAAAACCTTGTTTTCTAATAAGGTGATGGGGAAGGGGAGAATTGTGAAAGGTTCTGATATATTCTTATATTCTGTGGCTGCCTTGAGTGTCTTAATTTACAATTGTTCAACTACAAGACCTCATAAATCAGTACTTCCAAGCACACTACACAGCCTCGCGACCTCCTCTGGCTTGGTTCCATGCTGCTAATTATTCGACTTCTAGAAGTAGCACGAAACAACCCCAAAAATGAGGCTGATGCCTGAGGAGGGGACATTTGAAGATATTACTTACACAGTGGGAGCCACAGTCCAATTGTTATTCTCCCACTGATCTGGGAGAAGAAGAAAAGCTGCCAAAGATTACATTCAAATATTTTCTTATTTCTAAAAAGTACTTGCTCGGGGCCAAAAATGTCTCTGAACACGGGCACCACCACATTCTGGATTCATGGAAGGATATGTGATTGGTAGGTCATCCTGATTTCTGTGACCTTTGTCTTAATCTGCAGTTGAGAGTGAGCTCTCAACTCTTCCATATTTTCTATAATTCTCTACAGTCATCTTCTTTAGCAATGTGACAAAACACTTAGTGTGAATTACTTTGTTTAGTCACATATTGCTTATTTACCCACCCCCTTGGCTTTTCACTGTGGTGACTGTTCAACTGTTATCATTTTGTTGTGTTCCAGATGAATATATTAGATGCATGGGGTCTATAGGCAAGATGTTCAGGAACAGGAATTTTAATTATTCATATATATTTTCAGTATAGGTTTTTGTCAACAGCACATTTTAGTGAAAGCATCATAGGCATTAGTGTTTAAAAGACTTCATATTTTATTTCTAATTCTGCCTTTGATTAAAAAGTACCATTTTGGTGACTCAGTAACCAGCCTGAGATTCATTTATTTTTATTTTAATTTGCTGTAGTCCATGGAAAGCAATAAGTACACAAATATGAATCATGTATCATTATTAATTTCAAAAGGTACATAGCACAAGTGAAGGAGAAAGATACAGAAACAGATTATTTCAGTAAAGTGAGATTCTAAGATATATGTAGGTATTAAGATAACTTAGAAGCACAGAGAATGAGAAAGACCTTCATTTTAATTAAGATACTTTTACGTAAGTACAGGTCTTTTATTTGTTCTTTTTAATTATACATAGTAGTAGAGTGTATTTTGATGTATTTTACATACATGTAGTACAACTTTCCATTCTTCTGGTTGTACATTGTGTGGAATTACATTGGTCATGTATTCATATGTTTACATAGAAAAGTATTGGTCATGTATTCATATGTTTACATAGAAAAGTAATGTCTGATTCATTCTACTATCTTTCCTATCCCCATTCCCCTTCCCCTCCCTTTATTCCCCTTTGTCTAATCCAAATTACTTCTATTTTTCCCTACCCCTCCCACTTATTGTGAGTTAGCATCTGCATATCAGAGAGAACATACACTTTTGAGTATTTTTTAATTGATGCATAAGAATTATACATATTTATGAGGTACCATGTGATGTTTCATTATATAACATTATATAATGTGGGTAAACATAGCTATATCTTCAAACGTTTATCATCTCTTTGTGTGAAAACATTCAAAATCCTTTCTTCTTACTTTCATGAAATATACAGTGGATTATCATCATCTATTCACCTTTCTGTGCAATACCACACCAGCATGTGTTTCTCTTTGCTAGCTCTAACAAGGTGCCTGCTGATCAAGCTCTCCCTTCCTCCCTCCCCTCTGGTCTTCCAGTCTCTTGTAGCCACTATTCTACTCTCAACTTCTATACATAACTGCAGTGCTTAATTCATGTAATAATAATGAACTATCCATGATTTCTCTGAATATTTTTTTTCAACAACATATGGCACTGGACTTCTCAAGATTAGAATGTTAGGGTTTTTTCATTTAAAATGCAGATGCACTTTAACCTGCACTATAAATTCTTCTGGGCTTCTTCTATCTGAATTGCTAACTTCTTTGTTCCAAAGCCCTTCATACCATGCCTGAAGTAGCTCAAGTTTTATCTTTTATTCCTATGCTGGATTGGAATTTATTTTAACTGCTTCATCTGTCTTTTCTCCATCAGTGAGATTCAGCGTTTCTAGAAAGTATAAATACATGTGGACTCATTTTATCTCCTTCCACTGCACCACACATAAGTCGCCTAGAAAATGTCCAATAGAGGGTAGAAACACTTTAATGGGATGTCTTCCATCTCTTATGGTCCTGTTTATGAGAGCAATACTACAGGCACCCAGTGAATGTTTCTGATTCAATTACTTATTCCTCTATTTCCTTGAGGGCTTCTTTTACTAGTAATATCTGAGTGAACTTTAGCAAAACTATATATTTAAAACTTATATGTATCTCAGTTCTTATGTCCACATTAAATGGTAACAGAAATATAAAAGCTCAGACCTTATAAAAATTATATTCTTCCTTACTACAGAGTAAAGTATATGATTAAGGACAACCAGAAAAATGTTCTGGTAGACTTCTTATATTATAATTACTGAGAGAAAGTTAAGTAGTTGTAAAATATAAAATTATCAAGTCTTTTCTTTTGGAGAGGAAGTATGAAATGTGAAAAGCTTGTTTTTTTCCAAGAGTGGTCCAGCATTTCTCTTAAAACCAAAATGTTACTATTCTATAGAGTTACAAGAGAAACATACTCGCTCTGAAAGTATCTTCTTTTTATTTTTTATTTTCATCTTTTTGGTATAATAGACCCATTCCTATAAAACACTGTGTCAGAAATACTTCTAAGATAATTTGTTTTATGCAAGGATCAGATATTTGATATATAAAACCTATTTTATATGGGTTTTCTTTTTCTTTCTTTTTTTTTTTTTTGGTACCAGGGATTGAACCCAGGGGTGCTTAACCACTGAGCTATGTCCCCCACCCCTTTTTTGAAAAGAAAAAAAAAAACTTTATTTTGGAACAAGGTCTAAGTTGCTTAGGGCCTTGCTAACTTACTGAGGTTGGCTTTGAATATTTCAATCCTCCTGCCTTAGCCTCCTGAGTCACTGGGATTACAGTCATGTAATCCTGGTGAGAACTTTGTTTTTCTCTTTGCTAAGTGGGCATGAATTTTACCAAGTCAGGTAGAATTAATGTGGACAAACCTTTTGGGGCATGATGGATAAAGACCTTACATTAATGAGTACTCATTATTGTTGAAACTATGTCAGATTCCTTATACTCATTAACTCTTTACTGTAAGGGGCAATGTTTTATTACTAGACTCTTATTCTAGTTGTTTCCTGCTGGGTAAGAACTGCTCCACTTTAATGGCATAAAGGAGCTAAATTTTCTCATACTCATGCTGTGGTTCAGCAGTTTAGACAGTGGACATAATTTGTCTTTAAGTCCACTTCTTAGCTGGGAGGACTCTACTGTCAACTGAGGACAACTTCATTCAGCCATTTAGAACATGTACAAAATGTTAAAGATCTGGGCAAAAGAAGGCAAAAGCTATGGGTCAGCCGGGCACGGTGGCACATGCCTGTAATCCCAGCACTTGGGAGGCTGAGGCAAGAGGATCGCAAGTTCAAAGCCAGCCTCAGCAATGGCGAGGCACTTAGCAACTCAATGAGACCCTGTCTCTAAATAAAATACAAAAAAGGGCTGGGGATGTGGCCCAGTGGCTGAGTGCCCCTGAGTTCAATCCCTGGTACCAAAAAAAGAAGAAGAAGAAGAGGAAGAAGAAGAAGAAGAAGAAAGAAGAAGAAGAAGAAGAAGAAGAAGAAGAAGAAAAGCTGTAGGTCTTCACTCCATACAAACACCTGTAGAGCAGCCAAGGATTTTTCCTTTTGTACTACTATCTTATATATGAGTTGGAATATCCTACTGTTAAATTCTCAGAGTAAATCAGAAAACACTGTACTCCATGTATGTTTATGAAAATAAACTTTAATGTTGTGTAAGAGGAAGAAAACGAAGGGCAAAACACACCAGAGACAACAGTGCAGCCAAGAGATTTATTCACCAGCCTTTAATGGGGAGAGAGGAGTCAGGGAGAGTGAGGTGTGCAAGCTCTGGTGGGAGAGAGGAATCAGGGAGAGGGGAGTGTGCAAGCTCTAAACAGAAGGTGGGTGCCTGGTCATGCTGGCTGTGGTCTCTGGAGCTGTTGGCTGGGGCAACTGCCGTCGGGCTGGAGACTGTGGGTCTAAAGCTGTTGCAGTGGCTGCTTCCTCTCAGCAGGGATGAGCTGTTGTGTCTGAGCTCTGGTCAGGCAGGGACTTAAGTAGGGATTTCTGGTGGGGGGTGTACCAGAACAACCTTTAACGCTATTGGCTCTTTCCCCTGGGAATAGGGCGATCTTTAAGCCCATTGGCTCCTGCATGGGGAAGAGAATGACCTTTAAGCCCATTGGCTCCTGCCCAGGGAAAATGAAACCAGGTTGCTGCTCATGGAAATTTCCATGGGGTGGTGGCCCATCGTCCCAAGCCTATCTATCAGACAATAGATCTTTTTTCCTCTGAAAATGTTTTGAGAAGTATTTCTAGGAGAAAAAAGAAAAGGTCAGCTGGGTATAATGGCACATACTCAGCAGCTCAGGAGGCTAAGGCAAGAGGATCACAAGTTCAAAGCCAGCCTCAGCAAAAGAGAGGCACCAAGGAACTCAGTGAGACCCTGACTCTAAATAAAATACAAAAAAAAAAAAAAAAAAAGGGCTGGGGATGTGGCTCAGTGGTTGAGTGCACCTGAGTTCAAGGTCAATCCCAGGTATTCCTTCTCAAAAAAAAAAAAAAAAAAAAAAGACTGAAAATGTTTCCCTATAACCAAAAATTATTTTCTTTGACTTGGACATAAAATGAAAAATATTTTTTAAATATCCTCAGAAATGCATACAGAATAAACAGGCTTTGTCTTTTACTTATTTATTTTTTTAAATCTGAAAGAAAGGTGTCATAATCAGGTAACTGGACCTCTATTATCTATGTAAGAGTAAATACAGAGGAACAGGTGATACCTGTGAAAAATTACCTTCAAGAGCCTAGGTTTCCACAGGAACATTGAAAATGTAAGAAAAACAGAGCTTCTTTGAGCAATTAAGACGTTCAAAAGTACTTGTGTATACTGGTGGATTTTGTGAAGTTACGTATCCAGGAAAAACAATCCTTCATACATGAAGAAAAAATTAGGACATTCCAAGATTTAAAAAAAACAAAAAACAAACAAACAAACAAACAAAAAAAAAAAAAACAGCTTATAGTTGGCCACTACTAAATCTGTCCTAAAAATGTGCTAATGGGAGTCCTTCAGGTTGAAAGGAAAGGATTCTAGAAAATAAGATGAAGTCATACAAAGAAATAAAGAACTCTGGTACAAAGGTAACTGCATAGGTAATATAAAAGCTACTATGATTATTTTGGCTTACAATGCTTCTTTTTATTTCCTCTATCATTTAAAAGTCAAATACAAGCCGGGCATGGTGGCACACGCCTGTAATCCAGCACTTGGGAGGCTGAGGCAAGAGGATCAAGAGTTCAAAGCCAGCCTCAGCAATGGTGAGGCACTTAGCAACTCAGTGAGACCCTGTCTCTAATAAAATACAAAAAAGGGCTGGGGATGTGGCCCAGTGGTTGAATGCCTCTGAGTTCAGTCCCGGTTCCAAAAAAAAAAAAAGTCAAATGCATAAAAATAATTATAAATGTATATTAGTGGCACAAATTAACAAAACAAAGAAAAAATTATCCCAAAGCTAACAGGAAAATAGTCAAAATTAGGGAGGAGCTAAACTAAATAGACATTATAAAAATAATAGGATCCAAGAAATATCAAAAATTATCTAAAAAAAAATATTTCTGGTACTAGGATTTGAATCCAGGACTTTTTTTTACCACTGAGCTACATCCTCAGTCCTTTTTATTTATTTATTTATTTTAAGTTACTCATTTATTTATTTTGAGAAAGGATCTCACTCAGTTGCTTAGTACCTCGCTAAATTACTGAGGCAGGCCCAGAATTTACTGTCCTCCTGCCTAAGCATACTTAGCTACTGGGATTATAGGTATATACCACTGTACCTGGGAAAAGTAAATTCTTGAAAAATACTGGCAGAATTGACAAACCTATCACTAGATTGACTGAAAAATTAAAAATACAAACAATATCAGAAATAAAAGTGGATATTTTACTATCAAACTCAGAAAAATTTTAAAAGATTATAGAAGAATGCCAAGAATAATTTTATACCAACAATTTAGATGAACTAAATAAAATAAACAAATACTTTAAAATATAAAATTATCACAACTGAGTCAGAGATAGAAAATCTGAACAAATAACAAGTAGATTGAATTCAGTAATCAAAAATCTCCCAACAAAACAATGCTTAGTCAGTCCCATATGGGTGTACTGCTTACTTCAACCAAATGTTTAAAGACTTAATACTCATCCATCTCAAACTCTTTTAAAAATTTGAAGAGGATGTAAAATTTCTTACTCAATTCATGAGGACAATAGTAACTCATTCAGGAGTCAGAGAAAGACAATATAAGAAGAGATAATATAGGACAATCAACACATCTAATAAAGTTGATGCAAATTCATAAATATCACACAAATCAAACAAAATTCAATAGCACATTAAATAACACAAACCATGATCAAATGGGATAGAGTCTTATGATGTAAGAGTTCAACATTTGTAATTAAAAAATGTGGTATACCTCATTAACAGAAAGGATAAAATCATGTGATCATCTCAATAGATGCAGAAGAGCATTTGATAATACTCAACATTCTTTCATGATAAAAATTCTCAATCTATTAGGTAAAGATGGAGTATACCTGAAGATAATAAAGGCCACGTATAACAGTCCCACAGCTAAAATCATATTAAAATGCAATTCAGATAGCATTTATTCTCAGATGAGGAACAAAACAGGACTGCCTACTCTACCTCTCTAATCAGCATAGTAGTCAAAGTCCTGCCAGAGAAATTAGGGAAGAAAAAGAAATGAAAGTTGCCTCATCAGAAAGAAAGAAGGTAAACTTTCTCTGTGCGCAGATGACATCATCTACACATAAAACCCTAAAGAAATATAAAAAATAATATAAACATTGTTAGAATACCAAAAGCAATAGTAATAAAAGAAAAAAGATACATACATTGAACTCTAAATTAAGAATTTGGGGGCATCGCAGGTCATTATCAACAAGGAGAATAGAAAAGCTACAAAATGAGAAAAAAATATGTATAATGCACATACAAGGGTCAGAATATATAAAGAACCCTTACAGCATAACCATAAAATGAACAACCCAACTTAAAATTTTCTAAAAAAAAAAAAAAAAAAAAAAAACGAATAAAAAAAATATATATATATATATATTTTTTTTGGTACTGGGGATTGAACTCAGGGACACTTGACCACTGGGCCACATCCCCAGCCCTTTTTTGTATTTTATTAGAGACAGTGTCTCACTGAGTTTCTAAGTGCCTCGCCATTGCTGAGGCTGGCTTTGAACTCTTGATCCTCCTGCCTCAGCCTCCAAGTGCTGGGATTACAGGCATGTGCCACTGCGCCCGGCAATAAATAAAATTTTAAGATGAGTAGAAAACTTGAAAAGATATTTCTTCAAAGAATATATACAATTGGTCAACAGGTACATGAAAAAATGCTTGACATCTTTAGTCATTAATAAAAAACAAGTCAAAACCACACTGAGGTGCCATTTTAAACCTAATAGTATGACTATAATTTAAAAAAGGAAAAACGAAAATAAGTGTTTGTGAGAATTTAGAGAAACTGGGACACTTGCCTATTGGTGCATGGAATTTTAAAATGTTCAGCCACTTGGAAAAACAATTTGGTGATTTCTCAGAAACCTAAACACAAAACCACCATATAAATCCACAATTTCAATACTTGGTATGTACCTGAAAGAACTGAAAACAAGGACTGAAGCACATGTATATTCAAGTTAATAATTCAAGTTAATAATTCACAACAGTCAAAAGGTGGAAACACTGGAAATGCCCATCAGTGGGTGAATGGATAATTAAAATGTGATCCATGCATGCAATGTTGTATCAGAATCTTAAAATTGCTATGCTAAGTGAATGAAGGCAGATGCAAAATACTATGTATTCTATCATTTCATGTATTTGAAATATCCAAAACAAACAAATCCATAGTGACACAAAGCATATTGGTGATTGACAAGGCCCGAGGAGACAGGTAAAGGGAGAGCAGCCAGTTGTAGATACACAGTTACTTTTTGGGTGATGAAAATATTTTGGAACCAAATAGAGATGGTAGTTGCACAATATTATTAGAATACCAAAAGCAATGAACTTATTTAAAGTAGTTAAATTTGTCCTATGTGAATTTCATCTCAAAAAAAAAAATAAGGACAAAAAGTCTAAGGGGAATAGCCCACAGACTGAGATACTTGTAATCTATATAGAGATCCAGATTATATGAGGCTTTAGTACTCATTGTATTATCAGGTTTGCATCACTATAACTAAGGACCTGACACAGGATACTTATGAAATAAAGTGAAGTTTATTTTAGATTACATTTCTAAAGGGTCAAGTCCAAGATGAGGTGTCCCCACTGGTTTGGCCTCTGGTGAGGGAAACACATCTTAGCAAGGCTGCATGTCAGAATGAGTGGTCACATCTCAATGCAGGAGGCAGAGAGTGTGAGCATGGATAGGATTCCCAAGTTCCTTTTGAGGGCACATCCCCAATGACCAAAGAACTTCCCATTGGGTCTTACCTGCTTAAGGTTTTACTATGTTCAAGTAGTGCCACCCTGGGGACCAGTTTAACACACAGCCCTTTAAGCAACATTTAAAATCCAAACTGTAGAACCCATATATTCCACTTATTTTAGAATAGCTCATGAAGATTGAAAGTTACTAGAATATATTTAATATATAATATATAATCACTCATTGAATCCATTACTTTAGTGGGGAAAAATTGACATGCCATTATTTACCTTTTATATAGTATCTCTCTCATGTCTGTCTGTACTCCTTAACCCTTTCTTTATTGCATTAACACATTAAATATCATGTTAAAAGTTTGGTAAAAAGTGAAAACTTCATAAGGGAATATTATTGCTTAGTGTTTGCAGATGTTGTTTATTACTTAGACTATGAATAGTGTCAAAATGCTATTTCCCTTTATATTTTGATTGCAGAGCCATAACAAGAAGGGTAGCTGGCAGAAATTCGCCAGTAAGTTTATTTTCTGATATATGCTGTGCTAGGATTGCATGCCCCTTTTGAGTTAGTGCAATCTCCAGCACTTGCAGGATGCAGAGAGAGCATTACAATGAAAAATAAGAAATGCCATTTTCAATATCCATAAGTCTAGAGAAACAGTAGACATTATATTTCCCATCGGTGTAGTCAGCACATAAATATGTGCATGTGTTTTCTCACCAGAAGAGTTCAAAATCTGTGGACATGTAAATGGATATAGTGATATTGCTCAGAAAATAAAGATTCTATTAAATCATATTAGAATGCCTAATCTCTTTCACAAAACTAATTTTTCATCAGTCCACTCAATTGTTTTGTCTTTGGTTCTTAAAGTGAATTTACTTTTTAATTGAGAAAAATAAACTGTATATGTTGTATAATAGTATGTTTTGATACATACATTGGAGATTGACTAAATTAAGCTAATTAGCATGTGTTACCTCATGTATCCCTTTTTGTTGGGAAGAACATTTAAAATCTACTCTTACCAATTTTCAAGCATATAATATGTTGTTATTAATTACAGTCACGCTGTACAATATATCTGATATCATTCCTATTTAAATGTTGTGCCCTTTGACCCACATTTCCCCAATTGCTCTACTCTCTTTCTTTGGTTATCACCTTACTCTCTGCCTCTATGCATTTAAATCTACTTTCAAATGCAATCCAGGTTGGATCTCTTTTCTTCTACGAAATGAATTAGGACACAAAATAGGTGTTTTCAAATTAAATACAATCATTTCAAAACTAAAAGGAATTATAAACTGTTAGTTTTAAAATTCCAACTTAAATTTAAATATCATTATTTTGGATTTCTAGAATGAAAAGGGGCCTTGTGGGCTGGGGTTGTGGCTCAGTGGTAGAGTGCTTGCTTAGCAAGTGCAAGGCCATGGGTTCAATCCTCAGCACCACATAAAAATAAATAAATAAAATAAAGGTATTCTGTCCAATTACAACTAAAACATAAATATTAAAAAGGGGGGTCTTCATGTTCACTATATTTAATATGTATTTGCTACAAAAGCTAAGATTAAGGTAGTGACGTTTTTCAAAGAATTGAAAAATAAGTCTTAATAATTTCCATTCTAAAATAATTGTTACAATTTTATAAACTAAGGATATTTTAGTGATAGGAACAGGGTTATTAAATTTACCGAGAAATAATTACACCAAGATGTAGGTCTTCAGATTACAACTATGTCTGATACTCTTTCTGATCTGCTGTCATTCATAGATATTTTAAATCTAAAGAGATCATCAAGTAAGACATTTACTATGCCACTGACATTATGATAAATAGCACTGGTCTCTCAATTGTTGAAGAAGTAGACATAAATTTAACTCAGTGGTAAAGTGCATGATTAGCATGAGTGAGGACCTAGATTTGATCCCTAGAAACGCATACACATTCAAAACCTTACTTAAAGAAGAAAATTATTACAACAATGAGAATTGTAAGGGAGTTTTTTCTAATGATATGAGATGAAAATGTTTCCACATTCAACTTGGGAGCTGAAGGGCATTTGTGGAGTTTGATGAGCCCTAAAACGTGAGTAATTTTCCCTTTATCTATAAAGAGTACTGCCAAAGTCCCAACATTAGTCGTTTCCATTTGGTCCCACTGTCAATTTGATTAACGAAAGTCTTTAGGTAGTTATTATGAGGTTTAATAAGGAGTGTGGGAATAAAATTTACAGCCTTTTAGAATAACACTTCTGCTTACTGAGCTTTGAACACAATATTAGGAGGCAAATGGACACAGACAGACTGTGAAAGACAATGCATTTTTCCAAAAGATCACAATTTAATGCTTGGACCCAGAGTGTGAGAAGGCACTGCCTTTCATATGTGTGAGTTTTCTACCAGATCAGAAATTCATGAAGAGTCAAAATCTCAAAAACTCCTATGTCCACATGGACTACTAAAATCCTCCAAATCCCACATTGGTACCTCCAGAAACTAATTTCCAAAGTCTGTTTTATATCTTGCTGAGTTTGCACCCCTGACAGTAGTAGATTCAGCAAGATACAATTGAGGCTTTGGAATTATTTTCTAGAATTATTGAAAATAATTAAAAAATAGCTAGTGCTGTAGTTCGGAGCTACAGCATCCCCCCAATGCTCATGTGTTGAAGAACTGGTCCTTAATGCAACCATATCCAGAGATGAGGCTTTTTGTAAGGAATTGGATCAGGAGTACTCTAACCTCATTAGTGGATTAACCCATTTGCTGGACTAATAATTTGAATGGACTACTGGTAGGAGATGGAAACTCTAGGCAGGGTGGGTCTAGTTGAAGAAAGTAGGTCATGGGGCATGCACATGCAAACTACATCTTCTCCTTAGCCCTTTTCTTTCTCTATTTCCTTCCTGCCATGAGCTGATCAGATTTCGTGAACCATGCCCTTCTGCCATGATATTCTGCCTCACCTCAGGCCCAGAGTAGTGGAACCAATTGACCATGGACTGAACCTCTGAAACTGTGAGTAAAAATAAAACTTTACTTTTCTACACAGTTTGTGTCAGGTACTTGGGTCACAGTAACAAAAAGCTGACTAATAGCCAGGAACTAATGAAAAATCAAAACTTCAGTTTGGTCAAATATATCTTCTATGTATCTCACATTCTGAATCTAAATTCCTTATTTGAAAATAATTAAATATCAATTCACCATTTTAAGATTTTAAAGCTAGTTTAGCTAAAACTAATAAGTTTCATTTGTTTGCTTCCAAAAGCAGTATGAAGATATATAACTTTACAAATTATAACATTAGGTTACATTAGACATCCATGTTTCATTTTCCCCTCAAAAATAAAGTATTAAACTTAGATTGATTTTTTGAATCCAATAATCCCTTAATTTTAGCCTGCTGCTTTCAATTGATCTTAGTGGTTTCCATTCCTATGTCCTTTGTCATTCAAGCTAAGGAAAGCATTAGTTTTGAAAAATATATTTAACATTTCCCCATAACAAATTTGATATCCAAAAAAAAATCAACCAAAAGGAAAAAAAATTTAAGTGTTCTTTCTTTTTTTTTTTTTTCCCCTGTAGTTCTGGGGATCGAACCCAGGGCCTTGTGCATGCAAGGCAAGTACTCTACCAACTGAGCTATATCCCCAGCCCAAAATTTTAAGTTTTAAGTTTTTGATTTTGATGGCCAACCCTGTTTGTAACCTGTCATTCAGATCACACTAAATGTCATATTTCTACTTTATTTTATTGGTTGTCATCAATGTTTCCTTGCTCTGTTGACATACATAAATAATAGAGTTCTGCAGTATCAAGAAGTAGTACAATGTTTAACATTTTAGAGTCAAACTTACTTTTTGGAGGGGGGAACCTTAGGTAATTTACCTTCTAAAAGCCTCCTCTTACTCTTCTTTAAAATGGGGATTGAGAACACTAAATACAATAAAAAGACTGGATGGCAGTCAGTACTCAAATGATAATTCCTTTTCTCCTTTTCATTAGTGGCCAACTATAACAATGTAAAATCAAATTAAAAATGATATACTAGTAGTGAAGCAGAATTTACAAGTGGAATTTTACCATCAATATTTTTTTTTTTTAAATAAAAAGAGCAATGAGTAGATTTATCTTAATTTGTAAACTCTAAAGGCAAGAGCAATGTTTTTATGTTTAGGGAAATATTTGTACTATAGTTAATCCAGGCATACACCTTTTTTTTTTTTTTTTTTCATAATAAAAAGGCTTTAAAAAGGAGCACTATAAAGTATCTACAAACTTTGGAGATTCTAAAATTTGCTGAGTAAATGGAAGAAAATACGTATAATAAAAGTGGCTTGTTATTCCTCCCCCCTCCCAAAATTTTGTGAAGTTCCAGGTTATAAAAGTACTATGGGAAACTATTTGTTAGTGTATGTGCCTGTGTAAATATGTAACAACAAATCCCACCACTATGTACAATTATAATGCACCAATAAAAATATGGAAAAACAAAAACAAAAAAAAAAAGTTTAAAAATTTAAAAACCTTCAAAGAAAAAAAAAAGTTTATAGGAGAAGCATGTTTAGCATGACCCTTTTGTTCTCAGAATTTCTTTCCTCTCCCAGTCTTATCTAGGGCATTAATCATCCAGACAATGAGACACATACTGAACAGCTGGCCTGAATATCCTGTGCAGGCCTGGAATTTTCTTAATTGGTGTTGACTTGTGGCATTATCCCAGTGAAATTCAGGGTGGCTGCAGTGCATGTGGAGGTGCAGAAGATTTCTCCATTTGCTTAACCCTCTGGGGAACAGTTTCTTGAAGACCTGGAACAAACTGAGCTTTTCAGTTATGGAAGTGGCATTTCAGCCACCAGGCTAAGCTCAGTTACCATAATATTTGCTTGCCAAGGAAAAACTCCATGCTTTAAATTCTAGATCTCCCCCTTAAATTTCACATCTGGTAGCTGACTGGAAGCTTTTCAATCCCTCCACAATTTTCACTTTTTCTGGAAAAGGGGACTATTAACCACCTAATTCAAACTAATATTATCACTTTTTACAGAATTAATGAGATGCTATAATTGCCGACACTGTTTACCTGCTACTCTGGGAGTGTATTTCAAAGGCACATGAATTAGCCATCGCCAGCTTTATAATTAGCGTGTGACAACTTTAATTCCAAAGGCATGTTTAATCAACAGCAACAGATGGAAGTGCGCCTGGTGGTAAGTCACCCCTTCACAGCTCCTGATAGCAGTTTGTTCCGCTGGCTCTGAGTTATAAGCTATTTAGCATAGCAAGTGCTAAATTACTGGTAATATTCTCTGTCTTTTTTTGGACAGTAAGAGTTGCACTATCCCCAAAATCAGTATCACTGACATATATTGAGTGCTTACCACATACTAAATACTATTCCTGTTTGAACTTAAGCCTCTAAACAACCCCTCAAATTATCTAATATTAATATTCCAACTTTACAGGTGAGAGGATTGAACCTAGAAAATTGTAGCGACGTGCATAGGGTTCTACACCTTATAAGCAGAAGGGATGTAAGTTCTTTGGCTACTGGCACCCACACCATTAGCCAATATTTCATGCTATAATAAAAGCCATTTGGTGGTCTATTGTTGTACGCGACTGTTTGCTTAGTGATTTTGGATTCTGCCTATAAAATTATTACTTTTTGGATCTCATCATTATGGGACGGTCTTCTAATTTCTTTCTCGCAAGACCCAGTTGTAGGCAAAGGGGACAGAAGCCATTAATCTCCCTGGTCCCTTCCTTTATTCAACAAACGTGCTAACGCAGCCAGTCACTATACAAGGATTGGATTCAACATCATCTGTCTCCAGTAATAGCTCTCAGCATCTCTCATGAGTTCTTTCAGTGATGTGGCTTCTCCTTCACTGGGTGCATTTTGGCCCAGTCTCCATTTACACAGTACCTTGGGATTTCACCTCTACTGCCTATAAGCATCCCCTTCCAGGGTTTGGCCACTGCAGGGGTACATGTGACTCACCAGGCTCAGATCTCCATTTAGAAAGTTCCCAGACTTAAGGTAGCAAACCACACACAGGGAAGCGATGGCCAGATTCAGATCTGTCCTTGTAAAAGTACATCTTCTCCTACTCTTTACCTGCATGGACAACATAAATTGGACACATATACATCCAGAAACAAAGGTTTTCAAAACTGCCTTAAACATGGAGATTATTTGGGGATCTTAAACAACATAAAACTTCAGAACTCTCTCCAAATCCCTATCAGTTCTTCAACATCTCTGGAAGTGGGCCTGCAGATTTGTCCTTGCTAAGACCTCCATGTACTTTTCAGTGACACCCAAGGGTAAGGGGTGAGATGGACAGCTTTAGACTTTCAAATACAGGAGCTCCATCAATGATTTTTCAAAGAAAAAAGATTCTTGTCTCTTAAGTTTAAAACTCATTGGTAAGTTGCGGGCAACCATCATTTCTTAGGCACAAAATGTTTAATTTGAAAAGGTTCTGGCCTGTCAATAATTCTGAGGAATTTTGTCCTCTCTAATTTGTATTGTATTGTTGTTAGAGAAATGACAACCATGATGTGATCAGAATGGATACCACTTTCATTTCTTTGTAATTAACCCCAGGGAAGACCTTTATTCATTCTAGAAATACAAAAATATCTACCTGCTAGGCCTAGAATTAGAAAAGTGTGAACAGTTTTTTTTAAATTGTTTTATTCCTCAAATATTGTTGCTGTTCTCTCTACTTGTTAACATATAGCAATTCTAAGAGCCTCAGGTTCACTCCCTGGTCTTTCCTTCCTCGGTGAAATTCTTTAAAATGTGCATGAGTGTGTATGTGCCCAAGTGTGCGTGGCAGGTATGCATGTGTGCACACACACTCACACAGAGGAGCTTTAGAGGCCCTTGATTTACAAATAAGGAAAAATGAACTATCTTTCAAAAATAGTTTGATTCACTTACAGCCATATACATAATGTTAATTTTACATAGACTAAAATAATTTAATTGAGTCCCTGACAGTCTTGTCAATGTTATTAATACAATGCATATGTAATTTTTAATGTACCATGCAATCTCCCTGACTTTGAATAATGAAAATATTTTTTTCATGACTAGTTGGTCTGTATACTAAATTAAGACTACAAACTAAGACTACAAAACAATTCATCTTAAATAAACAAATTTAAATGCATTATGAAATCCCCATTGGGTATTATTTAATAGTTAATTAGAAACGATATATGAAAACTAATTCTACTTGTTTTTGTGAAATAGTGTTGCCTGTGTATCACCTTGCCACAGGACACTAAAACTTTGATGAAGCTTGAGGGGAAAACATCATGTAAGCAATAATAATATGAATAACATAGTTCTTATAGTTTGTTGTCATTGTCACATTTTTGAAGATGTGTGTGGGGGGGTGCCTTTGGCTTTGCTCCACTCTCCCCAGAGCCACCTTCTGTTGTTCAGCTGCACAAGGTTCTGTGCTCAGAAGGATCCACTCTTGATTTAATGCTTTACTCTCACAACCTTCAATTCTTCACAATTATGAAGAAGGGACCAACCATTTCATCTCTCACTAGGCCCTGCAAATTGTCTAGCCAACTGCAACTCCTCATGCTGTGTACTACTGTAACTAGTTGGTTTATGCCCCTAACTCATGTCTGAAGCTAGGTAGCGGTTCTTGACCCTCAGCCCTCTCAAGACAAGTTGGCCTTTGTTCTTTTCTGCTTTGTGTGAGGGGTCACTATATTAGGGGACAGACAGATGAGGATGGTGGAAACATGAGGTTAAGAGAATAATTCTATAAAATGGATCAACTATGCCGACCCTCACATGCTTTTTTTGCCAAGAAGCAATTTGCCTGTAGCCCTGCCTGGCCTAAGTGGACAGGATATGTCACATTCCTCAGCAAACTGCCTGCTATCTACAAGGAAATGCAGGCAGAAAATAACATTGATAAGAGGAACCCAAGTTATTTTGAAGGAAGAGACTTTGTGACTCTTTTCACAGACCAGATCCCAGAAGATAAGGATAATTCCTCCTAACCATAAAACCTGTAAAAATGATTAAGAATCCAATTAGAATCAATCAGCATGGGCCAAGGTGACATGGAGTGGTGATGGCAATGGGGACTTGAAAGTCTGTTACTCTGCTGTCAGTCAGAAGTCAAGAGGTAGACATGGGCAGGACTCTCTGGGATCCCCAGTAAAACTGAAGTGCAGAAGAGGCACTTTGTCTGCTTCCTGAGAGGACCCACACTGTCCTTGAGAGGGTCCCCTTCCCCTTTTCCTATCCCTTCAATAAACTTTCCCTATCCCTTCAAAAAATTCCTGTTGCTCTGAGCAACATGTCTAAAATCTTTCTGCCTTGGTTGCAAGAATCAGGATTTGAAAGGGGATCCTCATATTGCCTCAGTTTCTCGGAAGGCCCCAGCTCTGTAACATCTCCTGGCAATCTCTGCCTCATCAACTTCAGAAAGGCTGAAGATGTCCTCCAACATCAACCCAGTGGCCCTACTCACAATCTTCTCCTCACCCACCTAGCAACTAACAAGCACTAACGCGTTGATTTAAAACTTGAAAATCATTTTGCCCACCCAGAACACCCTATTTCTTATAAAGCATACAAAGTAAAGTGACATACTTATTTGTTGTAATTCCATCTTCCTTTTGCACACTTTTCTATTGTGACATTATATCCTTGCTTGAGTCTTTAGTTAGCATTCTTGTTTCTTTGACAATGTACTAGGAGGTCCATGCCAGAGAATGGCAACTTTTACACCTCTTAAGATTATTAGTATCAGTTTCAGAAAATGGTAAGTTCTTGCTATGTTGGGACTTTCCGGATGCTATCTGCCAAGGGGATGGGCTCTGGTTGCTTACCACGCCCTTTGGAGGACCAGGGCTAAGCAGGGGGGATGTGGCTACTGCTTATCGTGAGAGTCGAACCGCCCTGCTGGTCAAGGATTGGTTATTTTTAGGCCTATATAAGTGCAGTTCACTGTTCAATAAATTTGAGTTTTTGGCATTGCTTTCTACCAAAACTCCCCGGGTGTGGCGTGATGTCCGTCAATCAGGCGGGGATAGAGACACTTGTCGACTTTTGCCCGTTAAGCCTATCTTCGCCAGGTAAGCTACTTTAACTCTTTCTGCTGGCAGAAAGAACCCCCTTTTAGGGCCCAAAAAGGGGGGTAGCTTTAGACTTCGGCCCCATTAATAAGTAACTCAGCAGTCACGGCATTGCTATTTCCTTGAATTCTAGTTAGATACTCTGTTTCCAACCTTGTGATTTTTCTCATTGAACACATATGCAAAACGACTACTTAAGTGGTTAAAGTGGATTTTTTGCTATAAAAAGGTATATTTTCTATTGGTAAAAAGTAATTTCTTAAAAAATAAACTAGCTCTGGAGGGAGGAGAGGAAAGAAAAAAAGGTGGTTGAATGAGACAGATATCATTATCCTAAAAGCATGATTGAAGACCTGAATGGTACAAATATATTTTGTATACAAAAAGTTGTATGTAAAAAGATGCTATATATGTGCACTATGAATTGTAATTATTATAAATAAAAGATAAATTTTTAAAAAATAAAAAATAAAAACTAGCTCATTGAATTTAGCTGATTGAAGTATTTTGTCCTGTCAGAAGGACTCGATCAACACACACACACACACACACACACACATACACACACACCCTGAAAATTCCCCAACTGGGAAATTAATGGTGCCTACATAAAAATGTTTAGTATCTTTATCTGTGCTGGCAAATTAAGCTATTAGGGAAAAGATTTACAAATAAGAAAACCATACCCCATTTTATTAATATAAAACAGTAATTCGATATGTAAAAAGTCCTGCATTTAAAAACATTTTGTAAATATTTTCTCAAGGAATAATTTAAATTTCACAGAGATATGTGTAAAAATAAGAGCAAATTTGTGTAAGAACAAATGGCAAGAGATACAGGAGTTCCACAAATCACACCCAGGCTGCTAATGTGTTTCTATATTATGGATGCTAAATTCAAAATAAAATTCATTATCCCCCAAATGATTAAAATTCATTCTTTCTTGAACTCTACGCATTTTTAACTTTTCAAACTGTATTTGTCATAATTATCTAAAACATATTTCCTAGGAAATTTTTTTGAAAACTAATTTATGTGAGTAATTGAGTGTATATGTCTCAACTTATACTTTTGTTGTCTGCAGAGATTTCTGTCATAAAAACTCTGAAATTACACATTTTCTAGAATTCTATTCCTGTGTTTGCATATGTTTCCTGAGTACTCATCTAGTCACACACCCAGGCATGATACATTATGAAGAAATTCATTACTAAAATGACCTGTTTCAGTAATTCAGATAACTCAAAGTCAATTTAAAGATAGTCCTTGAGCACTGCACATCGGTGTCATCAGGACACACAAGACAATTTGTTGGGAAAAGATACTTATTTATTCTGATGTTTTGGTCATTGTTTATTTCTCTCCAGTTCACAGTTACTGACCAGACTCTGATTAGAAGAACAGCAAATCACATGACTCCAGGTACTATTTTAATAACAAACTCAGATTACTCTTTGATTGCCATTTCTCTTCTACATGGGCATGCATTCAAACCAGCAGCTACTCTGGCTACCTTGCTTAGATGCCTTTTAACAAATTGGGCAAAAGCTACATGTGAATAGTGAATTTTCAGTAGAGTGATGGCTTAATAAGCCATGGAAAATGAGGAGTGAAAGAGTGTATCAGAAATGATAGTAAAATATATGTATTTTTAATTTATGGACCATTGTGTTGATAGATCAATATGTGTTTATTTACACTTACAGACCTCTGTGGGAACAAGTTTAACTTAAGTATGTGACTTAGTTTTTCCTTTACCTGAATTTAGGAAAGCAAAAAAAAAAGTTAACAAAGATCGAAATTATTGACGGTATCTCACTAAATAACTGCCTTTCCAGTCTACCTGAGATTCTATGAAAATACTGTCTTCTCAAGATCTCATCTTTGCTTACTAAGGACTATTTTCATACAAAGAATAGAGCTATCACTAAGACCAGTGGATTTCCAAATGACATCATTTGACATTGACATATACCTATTGTTAAGGACAACAATGTATTTACCTAGAAATTCTTTTTTTTTTTTTTTTTTTTTTGGTACCAGGGATTGAACTCAGGGGCACTCGATCACTGGGCCACATCCCCAGCCCTTTTTTGTATTTTATTTAGAGACAGGGTCTCACTGAGTTGCTAAGTGCCTCGCCATTGCTGAGGCTGGCTTTGAACTCACAATCCTCTTGCCTCAGCCTCCCAAGTGCTGGGATTACAGGCGTGCGCCACCGCGCCCGGCCCTAGAAATTCTTTAATAAAAATTTAACCACTTTTAACTTGGAGTTCCAGGAATATGAATGCATACTTCATTAAAATCACATTACTGGGATGGGTTGTAGCTTAGTGGGAAGGTGCTGGTCTAGCATGCATGAGGTCCTGGGCTCAACTCCAAGTACCTCAATAAATAAATAAATAAAGGAAGAAAAAGAAAGAGAAAAGAAAATCAAAAGTCAAATTATCAATATAAAATAATGCCTCTGTCACCTTTGTTAAGTTTGTTACAATTTCTTAGACTGTCTTCAAGGGTACTATATTTTTATTCCTTCATGAAGAACTTGGATTGAAGGAATAGTTTAAATTTGTCGGCCAGGCTTGGTGGCGCACACCTGTAATCCCAGCACTTGAGAGACTGAGGCAGGAGGATCGCAAGTTCAAAGACAACCTGAGCAATGGTGAGGCACTTAGCAACTCAGTGAGACCCTGTCTCTAATGAAATACAAAAAAGGGCCGGGGATGTGGCCCAGTGGTTGAGTGCCCCTGAGTTCAATCCCTGGTACCAAAAAAAAAAAAAAAATTTTTTTTACTGTAGTATAATCAATAAGAAAATGGTCAAACGATGAAATTCCATTCATTTAATATATATTTTATATATCTGCACACATTTATATACATATATGCATACATATATGTGTACATACATATATGCATGCACACATGTATATGTGTACATTTATGCATGTGTATAGATGCATGTACATACACATGCAAATACACATGTATGTATGTGTATATGTGCATATTCATGTTCACACACATGTAGATATTTATTTCTATAGCACATTCTCTGCACTTATTTTATCATTTTAGTCACTGTCTCTTATACATTTCCAAAAGCAAACTAAAATAACAACAGAAAACAATAATAGGGTGTCAGAATACCATTAGGCAGGTTCTATTTATTCTAAATGCTCAACTACAACATGCATTCACAGAGGATGGAAAGAATTACCTTGGAGTAATTCCTGGACTTGTTTGTTTACCATGCACCATGCTTGGTTTTATTGTTATTCTCATAACATGTAATAAAATAATCCAGCATGTGCCACATTATGTTAGTGAATAATTATAAGGCAGCATGACAACTCTATAATTTCTTGGTAATGAAGAATAAAAACAATGAAAACAGCAGGAAAATAGAGCCAGAAGAAATTTTAAAACAGTCTGTTTCTGTTAAAACATATGCACTTCACAATTTTATACTTTATATTCATGGCATTTCTATCAGTTCCAGGAACTGTGGATATTCAAAGTTGAATATCTGTATTGAGCATACAATGAAGTAATTGGTGTTAAATAATTAAAAATTAGACAAATAATTGGCATTATAAGTGTAATATAAGCCTCCTAGCTATAGGGACCTTGGAGAAGGGCTACGGAGACTTCCTGGAAAGAACCATGTTTCAATTTTTCTTGCATGGCAAATGGGATAAAATACATTAGGGATGCATGGGTGTCAATAACTAATGATGTAACTATTTACTATTCATCTTTCCAGCTAGATGCTAAGATCTCTGACTCAGGGTATATATTAGTTCTGTGTTTTCAGTGCCTGACATAGAATAAGTGTGTAATGATATCTGGAAAATGGAAAAATGTAATATAACCTGGACTATGTATGTGTCAAAACTCAAGGTGGAAAGGTGGTGATGAGATTTTTTTCTGGAAATAATACATTTAGTCAAAGTCCTGTTAATTTGTGAAAAAGGAAGTGTGTAGTCTTTGGGTAGTACATATTGACTTATATGTAATTCCAAGATTTGAGGTTGATGTTACTATCATGATAAATAGGGGAATCAGAAAAAAATGTTTTTCAGGAGTCCATAGAAGAAAAGTGTGAAGTTTAGGACACTTTGAATTTAGAATCCTAGCACGTCACACATGACAAACTGATAGCTTTATAGTAGGAAATGCAGGGCTGGATGTCAGAAGAAATAGCTAGCTCAAATATATAGGTTTCCACAACTCCATGTACACAGAGAGGGAGAGACAAAACTATAGGTTTAGATATATTTATTACGTAGACAACTGAAGGTGGGTTAGTCAACTTTCTATTACTATAACAAATGCCTGAGATAACCAACTTATAAAGAGGTTTACCTTTGCTCACTGTGTTGGAGGTTCCAGCATAGGTTTGGGCAGGCCTATTCTTTTTAGGCCTCTGATGCAGAGTCAGCAAAGCTCAGTGGAAGCAAGAGCATGTAGTGGAGCAAAACTACTAACCTTATGGCCAGGATGTATAAGAGAAAAATAAGAAAGGGTTAGGGTCCCACAATCCCCTTCAAGGACATGCCCTCAATGACCTAAAGACCTCCCACTAGGTCCTATATCCTAAAGTGTCCACCACCTCCCAATAGCATCATGGGCTAGAGACCAAGTCCTTAACACATAGACCTTTGGGGTACATTCAAGATCCAAACTACAGCAGAAGGCATGATAAAATTTCTAAATTATAGACATTATCTCAAATAAAATTTATAATAAAGTAAAAATTATAATGTTTCAAAATCATTGATTCATGTTTTAATGTTAATAATATTTCAATGTCCCAGTAAAATTATTTAAAAATATATATATCATAATTTTGTCAAAGTAAGCACATTTTGGCTATTTTTTGAAGTGTTTTTCTCTGCTCACTTCTAGACCAAAAAGCTAATGAGCAGGAAAGAAGTCAGGAACTAATTTTCTCCTAACAATAGCAGCTGTTATTTTAAATAACCAGTTACTTGATGTATTGATTCAGCTTCATTCAAATAGTTTTGGGCTTTACATATGGGCAACGAATGTGAGGTTTTAATTATTTTTATTCCTCTTCATTCAGTAAGTAGTCTTACATAAAGAACTCTTACATAAGAAATATTCCATCAAATCAAAGAATAACACATCTCTCAACAATTAATGTATAAACAGCAATAGTATGTCAGGTTGGGGCACAAAAGAAAACTTTATGAAACAGCAAATATTTTCTTTCCCTGGAACAGAATATTTAGCATATAAAATTGGATTCATACTAAATTAATCTCTGAATGAAATTCAACTAAAATCAAATTCCTAGAAGTGTTTCCTTATTTTTAATAAGTAATCAAATTAATTCTAAAGTCTTGTTAAGTACAAATGTTAAATCCTCGGGTTCAAAAATGATGTAGAGAGACCATTGCCTTATCTATCATCTAGAGGGCATGCACCTACTAAACAAATGAGTGAAATGAGAAGCTGGGAGGGTTGCAGAAGAGTGGGAAAAGAACCTGCTTAGACACAATGCAACAGGTAGAACAGATATGGATTAAAATTCTCTAGAAACAGCTTCCACAATGTGTATGAATTAATATTATAGAACCCTAAAATTGGTATTGCCCTGAGAGTAGCCATAGCAACATCAAATTTCAACCTCAAATTCACTCCCAAGTCCCCCTAATAAAGACAAAGCAGAAAGAAATTCATACTCATATGCAGAAAAACACAATCTACTTACCATATTCATTTACTGTCCCATACAAGAGGCCTAGCGAGGTTTAATTCTATGTGTGCTGCTGGTTTAATCCCCATGCATGTTGAACAAGTGTTCTACCACTGAGCTACACCCCCACTCCAAGAGATCTAGATATAAAAATAATGATCATAGGGATATGAGAAGACCAAACAGGAAAAATATAATAATAATAAAGCCAAGAGAAAAAAAAATCAATGAAACAAAATTCAGATATTACACAGCTATTAAGTCTATTTCCCAAGAAATTAAAAATAAACATTGTTGCTGCCTTAAGCAATGGCTGCCTGCAGCAACAAAGCCCTGGGAATAAGTTCAGAGGCAGACTGGAAACGAACAGGCTCTTTATTCTGCTAGCTTCTCTCTCCGGCTCCAACAACAACAACACCAACACACGCAATCCACACTCCTCCACCCACCACAAAATGGCGCCGACCCCCTCCGCAATCTCCTGGGCCAAGTCTCGCGAGATCATGCAAATGGCACCGACCCGGTCCGCAATGTCCCGGGCCAAGTCCCGCGAGATCATGGAAGGTGGTAATGCTTTATGGCTCACAGTTAACCGCAATCTTAGCTATCTCCTTAATTAGGGCTCCTACATTTCCCCCCTTTTGTTTTAAAAGAGGGGTGCTCTAGGACGTCCATGTGCAACCAACATTCTTACCCATCATCGGATAATCAAGGCTGTGCCTCTAACTCCTGTCTTAGGTTGATATGTTGGCCACATGAGACTGTCCCGTGCGACTGTGCCTATCTTAGGTTGTCCCCCTCTGGGGATCTTAGCCGTCATTGGCTACCAGCCATCTAATCGAGCCCTTCAGGATCGACTGTGTATGATGACTAACAGCCGTCCAATTGTGAGGAGATGCTGCGGCTTTAAAGCGACAAGCCTTCTGCTGACGAGCCAAGTTGCATAGCATATCAAATTCTTTAATCAGCTGCCCTGAGTTCTATCAAGTAACACACTGAGTTCTCTAGACAAATGCCCGCAAGGCATTGTCCCGTAAAGTCCCAAACAATGAAGATCAAAATGTCCACTTGTTATAACACGTTGATCTAGGAGGCCCCATGCATGCATAGCAGAGGCCACACTGCTGGTGAGGTTGTTTGATGCTTGAGCAGCAGGGATGCTTGCAGCAACCACGATCCTTGCAGCTGTAGTAGCAGCCGTCTTTTTTATGTCTAGACAATGCCACCGGCAAATCTTCAGGGCCCACTACCTAGAAACTCAAGCATCAATTATTAAAGGAAAGGCAGTGCTAATCCAGCACTGAGTCAAGAGGCGAGTTGTCAAACTAAAAAATAGAATTATTAGATTAGAAAATTAAAGTTGACTTCTGCTCACACCCATTGCTGCTTGAACTCCCACAAAATTAAGCTGGCAAAATATCATATTCAGAACAAAAGAAAGAAAGACTGAGGGTATTTACTGCATTAAAGATAGATTAAAAAAAAAGCTAAAGGCACATTGGAAAAATAATTTGTTAGCTGGAACCCTCGAGTCTCTGTAACCTTCCATGAAATTATCTGTTGAAATAACTCAAATTGATCAGCTATAAAACAAATAAAGTTAATTACAAATAAACATTCCTATGTCAAAACACCAAAATATCAGGTTATACAGCACTGGTCATATTCTATGCTAAAGAGAAATCCCTGGGACACCTATAAATCAAAATTGAAGGTACTTTCACTTATTAAATTATTTACCCAAATTGAATACTCTTAAACTTAAATGAATTAAAGTTATTTGGATCCATATATATATATTTTTTTCATAAGTGCTTTGTTATTTGTGACGTCACACTGGACAGACGTACAAACCTACAAACATATATTTGTGACATCACATTTACATGAAATTTAGATAAATGCACAGACATAAAGACATATATAAAAAGAGAAAAAAGAAAAGATACAATTGTGTGCACACTAAAGAGAGATCTCCTCATCCTGGCTGGGAGGAATGACACTTAAGTTGTGAAATATTTTGAAGGACTCTTTTAAGGGAATCATTCCATACCTTCATCTTGGTCCTCTTGATTTTGTACCTTTTTTATTAATCTTGATTCCTCAACAACTTCATCTTGATCCTTATGATTTGGTACCTGCTTTATTTATTTATTTATTTATTTTTTTGGTACCAGGGATTGAACTCAGGGGCACTCGACCACTGGGCCACATCCCCAGCCCTTTTTTTTTTTGTATTTTATTAGAGACAGGGTTTCACTGAGCTGCTAAGTGCCTCGCCATTGCTGAGGCTGGCTTTGAACTCGCGATCCTCCTGCCTCAGCCTCCCAAAGTGCTGGGATTACAGGCGTGCGCCACCGCGCCCGGCTAGTACCTGCTTTATTAATCTAGATGGTATCCATATTGGTGAGGATTCGTGCTTTGGAAAAACACAAACAGATCCTCTCCCCCAAATTAATACTGGATCTGGACCCTTCCATGTACCTGAAAGAACATCCTTCCAGTAAACCAAAGGTTTATGTTGTTGGTGTGGGTTCCAATGTCTGTCTCCAGCAGAACAACCATTAGAGACTAAAGTTAAAAAATTTAAGGTAAACAGGGCAACTGCTAATCTGTCCCTAGGATTTTTCCAATTTCCTTCTTTTTGTTTTAATAATATAATTTTTAGTGTGTGGTTTGCTCTTTCAATAATGCCCTGACCCTGAGGATTGTATGGGATGCCTGTTTTATGGGATATATTGAATTTTGCGCAAAACTGTTTGAAAGACGAGGACGTATATGCAGGGCCATTATCTGTTTTAAACATTTTGGAGATGCCCAATGCAGCAAAAGCTTGCAAACAATGAGATGTAACATCTTTAACTTTTTCTCCAGAATGTAAAGAAGCAAAAATCATGCCTGAGCATGTATCTATGGTCACATGAATAAATCGCAATTTTCCAAAACTTGGCTCATGAGTAACATCCATCTGCCACAAATGATTGGGCATTAATTCTCTAAGGTTAACACCATAATGAGGATTGGGCAAATGTGTCATACAAGATTTACAATCTTTTACAATTGTTCTGGCTTGCTCCTTTGTGATTTTAAACCTACGCTGCAAGGTGGTGCTATTGACGTGAAACTGGGAGTGAAATAAAGTAGCTTGCTGGAGCACTGAAAGTATAAATATTGTTTTGGTAAGGTCATCAGCCTTTTGATTACCTTCATGGAGGGGACCAGGCAAGTTAGTATGTGTTCTGATATGGCCTACGAATAGAGGTTCTTTTCTTGCCCACAAAAGTTTTTGTATTTGATAAAACAATTTAAAGGCTGTAGTATGAGGTGCTATTGGTCCTGCTAGCTCTAATTTTGGGAAGGCATGTACAATATAGTGGCTATCTGAAAAAATGTTTACAGGCTGGTCTCTAAAATTTTCCAAAGCTCTTACCACAGCTTCCAATTCCACTAGTTCAGCTGATTTGTATGAAGTTATGTAAGTCATATTTTCTTTTTTAGTGACTACTGCAGTAGTACTACTTAAGGACCAATCTGTGAATACATTTAATGCCTTAGGAATAGTTTGATTTTTTGTTACCTGTGGAAATATAATAGGATGATTGATACAAAAAGATAATATAGGAGACTTAGGAAGATGATTATCAAAATTTGCAGAATTAGAGCATCTAGCTATAGCCCAATCATTATCATTGAAGCATAAATATTCAATCTGTGATGATGAATAAAGAGTAATAATAGTAGCAGGGTGAATGCCAAATATTTTAGTAGAAGTCTTAAGTCCTTGAAGAATAAGTTTAGCCACCATGGAGGTATAAGACTCAATTATACTTTTAGGAGAGACAGGCAAATGTATCCGTAATAAAGGCCCTTGTTGGCAAAATACTCCTGTGGGTGTATATTGTGAAGAAATAATAATCAATATCAGCTGTTGAGTTAAATCAAATCTATCACAATGAGCTCCTTTGATGGCTTTTTCTACTAACTTTAAAGCTTTCCTAGCATCAGGAGTCAATGTTCGTGGTGAAGATGGACCAGGGTCCCCAAGAAGGATGTCAAATAAAGGTTTTAGTTGGCCAGTAGTGAGGTTTAGTGTAGGGCGAAGCCAATTAATATCTCCTAGCAATTTTTGAAAGTCATTGAGAGTGGCCAAATGCTCCTTATTAATTAATATTTTTTGAGGCCTAATAAAAGTGTCCATAATTTGGAATCCTAGATATAATATTGGAGATCTAATTTGAACCTTTTCCTTAGCAATGTTTAATCCATATCATTTCAAGTTTTTTGATATATCACTAAATATGGTGAATAAGACTTCTTGATTAGGATGAGCAAGCAAAACATCATCCATATAATGGAGGCCCTTAAGCTCTGGGTATTTGTTTTTGATAGGCTGAATAACTTTATCTACATAGATTTGACACATAGTGGGACTATTAGCCATTCCCTGCGTCAAAACTTTCCATTGATATCTCTGATCAGGGCCATTATTGTTAATAGAAGGAACTGAAAAAGCAAACCTGGGGGTATCCAGAGGGTGTAGAGGAATAGAAAAGAAACAATCCTTTACATCAAGAGTAATAAGATGGAAATTTTTTGGAATAGCTACAGGATTAGGAAGTTCAGGTTGAGTAGGGCCCATGATTTGCATGGTTTTATTAATTTCTCTAAGATCATGTAACAATTGCCATTTTCCTGATTTTTTTCTTGATCACAAATATGGGGGAATTCCAGGGAGAGGTGGAAGGTTCTATATGCCCTGCTTCTAGTTGTTCCTGAACTAGTAGGTGGGCCGCTTGTAATTTCTCTTTAGATAGGCTTTTAGGGTTAAGCTTACCCTGTAATTTTTGATAATGATTTCTTTTAGGGTTAAGATTACCCTGTAGATTGTCACATTTAACATCTGCAGGCTTGGTTGCAAGGTATACTCCCATTTGTTGCAAAATATCTCTTCCCAATAAAGTAACCAGTAGGTTAGGTAAAACATAAGGCTGAAATGTTCCTTTATGCCCTTCATCATCCTCCCATTTTAAAATTACCACACTTTTCTCTGGGAGGTTATTATATCCCAAGCCTCTTAAACTGGTTGAAGCTTTTTGCAGAGGCCAGTGCTTGGGCCATTGCTGTAGATTAATGATGGAAGAGTCAGCTCCAGTATCTATCAGTCCCTCCGTCTCTATTCCTTGGATTTTTATTTTACACATAGGCCTCCTTGAACAATCCCGAACCCAGCAAGCCATGGATCCTGAGTCAGTGGAACAAAATCCTCTATTGTTCCTTTTTTGAGGCATACTCATTTTAAATGAATTATGTAAATTTGGAAAGAGAAGCAGCTGAGTAATCCTATCTCCTTGATTAACAGAACTTATACTTTGGAGTGAGCTAAGCATTATTTTTATTTCCCCTTTGTAGTCTGAGTTTATTACACCTGGCGTCACTTGCAAACCTAATAAGCTTTAAGGACTTCGCCCAAGAATAAGTCCTACAGTCCCTGAGGGAAGAGGTCCCCTGACCCCTGTGGGAATCAGTTGAACCCCCATTTCAGGTGTTAACACTATTCAGGCAGTGGAACAGAGGTCTAATCCTGCATTTCCTCCTGTTCCTCTGGCGAGGGAGTGGATGGGTAGTAGGGATTGTGTCAGGGAAGCATCTGAGTGGATGCTTGAGGATACTCTTCCTCCAATGCCTTGTACATTTGTGGGCCCCGGGGCCTTGGGCCCCGTGCCCCATTTTTTGAATTCCTGAACAAATGATTTCCATAGATGTCAAATTTTGAATGGCATTTATTGGCCCAATAACTTCCCTTTTTACACCTGGGGCAGCGGCCTGGGGCAGGGTATGAGCTTGGTCTTATTTCTCTTTGGGGATTTTGCCCAGAATAGCCTGATCGATTATGAAAATTTTGCCTGGAATATCCTGATTGATTATAATGTCTAGGTTGAGCCCTTGTGAAATTTTGAGGGGAAGCACCTCTCATTGCAGCTGCAATCACATTTCCTGTGACAAAGCCGTCCTTTATATCTTTATATAGTTGTATATATATGGAAAGATCCTTTTTATTTCTCCATGGCCTGATGGCTTCCTGGCAATATTTATTAGCATTTTCATATGCTAATTGAACAACTAATGGCATAGCTTGATCAACGTCTCCAAACAATCTACCTGCAGTTCTCAAAAGTTGATCAGCAAAGTCAGCATATGGCTCATTAGGTCCTTGAATCACTTTTGACAAGCTACCTTGTAGATCCCCAGGTCCTTGTAAACTTTTCCATGCCTTTAAGGCAGCTGCATATTTCTGAGCATATACACCTGGGACATAATATTTTTGAGCCTGTGAGTCTGCGAAATGCCCCTCTCCTATGAGCATTTCTATATTATGGTCTCCAAACCCTGCAGCTGCATTTCTTTTAGCTGTTTCTATACAAAGTTCTTGAAATTGCGATCGCCAAATCAAGTATTGCCCCCCACTTAATGCTGTTTTACATAGACTTTTCCAGTCTAAGGGGTCAAGTTAAAGATGTTAAGGGACTCCAGCATACTCAACGTGAAAGGAGCTTGGAGCCCATACGTCATTATTGCCTCTTTGAGATTTTTTATTGTTTTGAAATCTACTGACTGGTGGACCCTCTGTCCATTTTCATTTTCAAATGCTGGCAGTTCCCAATGTATCTGTGAGTTACCCTCGAGAGTGCATAAGCGCTCAGAAAGACTTTTTATTTCTGTTTCTAGGGTTTGCAAACGCCTAGTAATACCCTTCATATTTCCTGTAATGGATTCCACCCATGAGGGAGTAGAGGACACAAGTGGTTCCTCTACTTGACAGTTTTTTTTCTTTTTTAATTTCTTTTTGTTCTTTTTACTGGAGACTGTGCTCCCAGAATCACCTTTTGATTCCTCTTCACTACTATCACTTTTACTGGTATCCTGAATTTCAGCTTCTAAGGAGAGTACATATTCTTTGGCTAATTTCAATAAGTTTCTGATGGCTTTTGCAGCTCTTACTTTTGAATTTACACCACTACTCTTCTCAGTGGTATTAACTGACTCAGAGGCTATGCTTTCTTGATCACTTTCCTCACTATCCACTGAGTCCACGATATCGAAAAACTCATCCATGGCTTTTATTATCCGACCTTTTGTTACTTTCCCTCCCATTTTCAGTTCTTACCTGCCGGCCGAATTCCCCATACGGGCCACCACCTGTTCCTGTGTGAAGCGATGGCCGCCTGCAGCAACAAAGCCCCGGGAATAAGTTCAGAGGCAGACTGGAAACGAACAGGCTCTTTATTCTGCTACCTTCTCTCTCCGGCTCCAACAACACCCCAACACGCAATCCACACTCCTCCAAGCACCACAAAATGGCGCCGACCCGGTCCGCAATGTCCCGGGGCCAAGTTTCAGGAGATCATGGAAGGTGGTAATGCTTTATGGCTCACAGTTAACCGCAATCCTAGCTATCTCCTTAATTAGGACTCCTACAAAACATGATTAATAATTTAAAGTAGACATCAAACAAGTTCAGAAGGAAAATTTTACAAGATCTCAAAACTATGAACAAAAATCAAATGAAAATGTGAAAAAAAGAAAAATACAGTAATGTAGGTAAATAATTCTTTTAATGAGCTTCTCAATGGATGCAATTCAGATAAGGAAAGAAAAAATCGACTTATAGAAAGGTTTAACAGAAACTAGCCTTATAGAAACACATAGAAAATAGAAGTTGAAAGAGCATTCATGAGCTGGAGTCTATTAAATGGTCTACCTTTTCTTTTTTTTTTTTTTTTTTATTTATTTATTTGCTTTAGTTGTACACAATGTGTTTATTTACGTGTGCTGAGGATCGAACCCAGGTCGCGCACGTGCTAGGCGAGTGCTCTACTGCTGAGCCACAACCCCCGCCCTAACCTTTTCTTAACTGGAGTATCAGACATGAGAAGGGAGAAGTGGAGAAGTTTACAGATTTTTTTTTTTTTTTAATGGAAGAGGAGGAATCATCTAAAAATAAAGTCACACACCAAAACACAGATCCAAGAAGCTTGGAAATCACCAAACAAACTAAACATTCTATGAATTTTGTAAATTTTCATAACTTTGACAGACAATATACCAGTAACAAACCTTTGTTTTTGATCCCCACAACTGATTTCTTTTTCCATTAATGGTGAGGCTAAGAATATTCAGTCTGCATTTGAGAGCTGGCTTCTGGAAAGCTCTGCCAGTAAGAGGCACTGATGGGAGATCAGATGGTATGAGAACGGGAGAAGCCACTTTCTTCTTTCTCTCTTTTCTTTCTTTTTTGCATCTGGCAGCATTTTAAAATGTGCACATCTGTTAAAAATTGCTTTAACCACAGGGCTCAACTTTCTTTGTTTCAACAAAGTAAACCCAGTGTCCACACAGACTGACCTTAAGTTTTAGAAGGCTCTGACACCTCCTCTCTTCAATTCTTTCTGCTGGGTAAGAGGGGCAGGTGGCTACTGTTTATTGCAAACACTAATGGCTGAATTAATTAATTGCCCTCTTTTCTTCCTCAGCACTTTCACTACATGCAACCAGTTTTTACTAGACTGGCTGAAGTTCTCCTGACAGAACACTGACTAACAAAACATAATGCACAAGGGAAAGGAATAGCTCTCTTCTCCTGCCAGTTGTATCCTGTGTTAGGCTTCAGTCACATGTATGTGGGTACCTCCCCCCCACCAACACACAAACATATACAGGACTTAGAACACAAGGCAAATCATGAATTATATCATAAGCTGTAATGTAAGCATGTTTGTATTTACAAAGAAATATCAGATGTTAGATGAAATCACACTGCATCCAGTTACCAATATGTACCTGCAGAAAAGCCCTCTCTCTGTGTACCTTTCTGAAAAGTTCTTCTAAACTGACCAGTAGGAAATGCTCTATGGTAAGCCTGTAGAAAAAGTTTTACAGTAGAGGAAACTTAAATTGAATTCAAATTTCTTATTGAGCCCCTTACTTTTTCTAGAGTTAGCATGCCTATTTAACTCTACACAACACATACCTATAAATATATATATATAATATTTATATTTTTTATATATTATATATATGTTTATATATTATTTTATATATATTATATTTATAGTTTTATATATTATATTTATAGAAGTTTAGAATATATATATACATGCATATATATTGTATATATATTCTAAACTTCTTGTTTTTAGAGACCAGGAGAGACTAAGTGGCTTTATGCAACATAGTTTTGTATGGCTCCAAATGCTGCTTCCAATTGACTACTGATTTTTGTAACTCTTTTGCCTTCAGATGAACCATTTTCCAAAATAGTGTTGGAACATTGCATAAAGCACATACATTACAGATCTATACAGCTTTGTTTCTATAGTAAACACTAGCCATGTGTGGCTATCTAGATTTTAATTTAATTAGAATTAGATAAAATTAAAAATTTAGGTCCTGATTAACACTAGCTACATTTTAAATATTCAATAGCCACATATAGCTAATGACTACCATATTGTTTATAATAGATACAGAGTATTGCTACCATTGTAGAAAATGCTGTTGAGCAACACTGATTTAGAATATAAGATATTCACAACGGGAAAGTAAACACATTCTTTATGCTCTCTAAAATCAATTCTGTCATTTCCAATTTTGCTCTTTAATACATTTCAAGGGCATGTCACAGAATTTCTGAAATTAGTTTCCAAATGATAAAGTAACAAGTATAAGATCTTCAGGCCAGATGCCTACAAAACTTAAAATGAAACAATGCATCAAGATTGCTTGAGCATATTGACAAATAAATAAATGGAGTAGTCAGAATTCAGGTACCATTTCTCAAAATGGAAATAATGAATAAAATTCATAAAAATATCAACATGTATAGGAAATTATTGTCTAGAATCTGTGAAATACAAAAAAGCAATAATTAGCTTAATAAAACAGGAATGAGTCATCAAAATCATTTTTATGAATTGTAGAAAAACCATAAGAATGCTAAAACTCATCTCCATATATAGTACTTCAACAACATGCCTAAGAAAAAGAAAGAAATTGAATGGTGCTGAAGCCAGAATCTGACAGGTATTCAGTATAGATAGGTAAATTGAGTCAAGTTGGATCAAGAAAGCAAATTTTGAGTGAGTCCTCCAAAGTTGGAGACTTGTCCCGGAGGGATTGGAATGTTAATTCTGTTAATTCCTTCAGAGACCTTCCTCCACCCTTATCAAGAACCTGCCCCTGCCCCAACCTGTTGCCAAGGTAACCTGTCCCAGGAACTGCCCCTCCCTACAGGGAGCTATAAAGTTGTTAATTCTTGTGCCCTGGTGAAGGAGCCCTAATTAGGAAGGGCTGTTGCAGCTAGCTGGAAGCCATAAGTTCCACCTGATATGTATGTGACGCACCTGTAGGCACCCGCAAACCTGAAGGTATATAACCGGGTGAAAGCGGTCCGAGTTAGGAGAACGGAGAATTCAGTCAGCCGGGCAGTCACTCGGTCGGTCAGAAGAATCAGAGCGGCCAGAACGTAGGCAGAAGAAAGAAGAAGGAAGAAAGAAGAGAGAAGAAAGAAGCTCTAATCTTTCTCTAAGCTAAGCTCTAAGCTCTATCTTTCTTTCTAAGACTCTAAGCTAAGACAAGAAGAAGCTCTATCTTTCTTTATCTTTCTTTCTAAGACTCTAAGCTAAGAAGACAAGAAGAAATCTTTCTCTAAGCTAAGAAAATCTTTCTTTCCCTCTCTAAGCTCTCTCTAAGAAAGTAGAAGTAAAAGTAGTAAAAGCATAACTCTGCCTCCGAGAATTTTCCTCCCGTGGCGGCGCCGTGGCTGGCCGTGACAGGCAGCTTACAAATGGTGGTCCGTCCGGGGCTCGGCAGGCAGAGAAGAAAAGCTAAGAAATAAGGAGAGCAACGAAAAAGCATAGCCTCAGACTCAGTTGAGACCAGCAAAAAGAGTAGTAAACAAGAGAGCCAGTTAAGAATTAAGCTGAAGCAGAGTAGCCAGCGAAAAGCCGAAGCGAGCCGGCCAAAAGCCGAAGCAGAGTAGCCGGCCAAAAGCCATAAAAAATATAGAGAAAAAGCCTTGAGCTTTAGTATAAAGAAAAAAGCCATGAGCTTAAAAGAAAATAGAGAATTAAATAGCATGGTAAAAACCATGCAGAAAAAAAGCCATTGAGCTTTGGCAAGAAAGCCATAAAGAAAAATAAAGAAGAGGAAAAAAAAAAAAAAAAAAAAAGTAAAGCCGCTTATGCAATTGTGCTTAACTAAGTGCGTTAGCTGCTCCTCAGCAGTAGGCTTCCTTAAAAGCCGCAGCACCTCCTCAAAAAGGGCTCAAATATCCACCCTTTCAAAAATAAAAGGTGAAAAGCTAGGTAGGGAAAATAAAAGAAAATAGAGAAAATAAAATAGAGAAAATAGAAAGCACCTTTTTAAACTAAAGGGAAGGAATATGAAGGAGCCCTAATTAGGAAGGGCTGTTGCAGCTAGCTGGAAGCCATAAGTTCCACCTGATATGTATGTGACGCACCTGTAGGCACCCGCAAAGCTGAAGGTATATAACCGGGTGAAAGCGGTCCGAGTTAGGAGAACGGAGAATTCAGTCAGCCGGGCAGTCACTCGGTCGGTCAGAAGAATCAGAGCGGCCAGAACGTAGGCAGAGCGGTTACAGAAGAGAAACCAGATAGAAGAAGTAATGACTGGTCAGAGTTAGGCCGAGGCTCCCAAGGAAGACAGAAGACAGAAGAAAGAAGAAGGAAGAAAGAAGAGAGAAGAAAGAAGCTCTAATCTTTCTCTAAGCTAAGCTCTATCTTTCTATCTTTCTAACTAAGACTCTACTCTAAAGCTAAGAAGACAAGAAGAAAAGCTCGCTCTAATCTTTCTCTCTAAAAATCTTTCTTTCCCTCTCTAAGCTCTAAGAAAGTAGAAGTAAAAGTAGTAAAAGCTTAACTCTGCCTCCGAGAGTTTTTCCTCCCGGGTTACGGTACCAGGTAGCTTACACCCTGGGCTGCACCACCCTGCCCTTCCCACTTTAGCCCATCTGTTTATCACCTTTTGGCCATCTCACCAGGCCTGGTCAGGTAAGCAGGAAGGAGAGAGATAAGGTGAAGAGAGCAGGAGAACAAAGGAAGCCCTAGGACATATAAAAAGGCAGACCTGCCTTGCTTCTTGGGATACCAGTGCTAGATAAAATCGGGCAGTCAGGCCATATCCCCAGGTGCCTTCCCAGAAGTGCCCATCTCTCGCGAGAATCCACCTTTGGGCGAGAATCATTTGGCGGGCTTCGAGTCCCTGCCCTTCCTGATCCCGGGAATACTCACCTCTCTCTGGAATTTGTCCCAAGGCGGGCTCTCCATTTCTGAGCCAATCCAGACCATACAAGTCACCCTCCTGACCCTCTGTACTTAAGCCCCGGCCAGGCCAGAACGCGGCCTTTTTTTCCCCTTTTTCTTTTCCCTCCTCTCCTTCTGCCACTTGTGTCCTTGCGCCGGTTCTCCCTCCCCCCTCCACGTGTTCCTTCGGCTGATTAGTAAACCTCCCCCCTTTTCTACATGGCGGTTCCAGCGTGTGTTCATCTACCCTTCAACCAGAATACCAGCAATGGCCCCCTTCTCCCTCCCTGGGGGAAGTCTATGTTACTCCTTTTAAATAAACCCTGCTTTATATGCTTGCCTTGGCGTGCTTCTCTAATGTTCAAACTTCAACATTTGGGAGAACAGAACTCGTTACTGACAATGGGCAGTATCAATGTGCTTTCAAAAGATTATTCTTAACATCAAGGAAACAAATACGCCACCATTTTTAGCAATAAGTAACAATATATGAATTGCAAGCAATAAAAAAGAAAGAAGTCATGGAAAATTACTGGTTGCATTCAAGTGAATGATGGTAGCACCAAGGACTAGAACAAGAATGATCATTGTTATTGAAGTAGCCACTCACACAAGTCCAGCAAGTGACCCCCTGCATTTTAGTCAGGTTTTTTTTTTTTTTTTTTTTTTTTTTTTTTTTTTTTTTTTTTTTTTTTTTTCTTCTGTGACTAAAGGATCTGACAGAACAAATTTAGGAGGAAATTTTTATTTGGGGGCTTATGGTTTTAGAGGTCTCAATCCACAGAGAGCAGGCTCCATTCTTCTGGACTCAAGGTAAGGTTGATCATCATGGCTGAAGAGTGTGGCAGAGGGAAGCAGCTCACATGATGATCAGGAAGCAGAGAGACACCACTCTCCAGATACAAAATATACCCCATAGCCATGCCCCCAGTGAACCACTTCTTCCAGCCATGCTGCACCTGCCTCCAGTTAACACTCAATTAATCCTATTGGGGATTCATTCACCGTTTAGGTTAAGGCTATAACCCAATCATTCCTCCTACAAACCTTCTTGCATTGTCTCACAAGTGAACTTTTGGAGGACACCACCTCTAAACCATAACACCCTATTACCAACCCCGGGGAAGAGTCCTACTAGGAGAAGCTCAAGAAGAAAGACCATAACAATGCCCACCACCAGGAGCAGCAGTCCCTGATGTCAATTCACTGCATAGTTTGCCGATAAGGGAGTCACCAAGAAAAACAAGTCTCTCACAGGCACTGAAGGGACCCTCATTTTACTCAGAGCAAAGACAGAGCAAGAGATGCTTAGATGAGTATCCCCTTATTATAGTAGTCCACTTCACCTTTTGAATATAGCCCTCCTTATTCTGAGGCTTATTTTCAAAAGGACTTGTTCTTTTCTCTCTTTTTCCCTCTCCCCCTCGCTAACAAGATTAGGGAGACAATGTTATCTTTTCTTCCCCTCATTAATTGTCCTTGAACACACCCACCTCAGGAAGGAGATAGCAAGGATCTAAGAAGTGAATTACAATACACCTTCAGGGTGCACCTGGAATGTAGTCTTTGAATAGCTTCTTTAAAAAATGCTCTGTTTTCTCAGATGGGCAGAATCACAGCCTCTGGGACAAGAGTCCCCTGTGCTTCTCCTTTGCTAGCAAAGCAATAAAAACTTTCCTTTTCCTTTTTCTCAATTATTAAATTATTAAATTATTCTCATTATTAAAATGGCCTGAATTTGTATCAGGGACAAAGACTGAAATGTTGGTAACACCCTGGGGCCAGTAGCTCTTATCTTTCAACTCATGCAGAGATCTTCTGCACGTATATACGTCTTGCTGCAGGTGAAAGACCTTTTCTCGCCTTTCCTGGAACCAGGAAATACCAGTGGGCTTGGAGAGGTGCCATGAGATGCACATGCTGAAGTACAACAAAGAACACATCAAACCCAGAACACGGAAAGATATGTCCAAACAAGGCTGTATGCCCAGTGTAGTCTATGAACGCTCTATATCTACAGATCAGGATCTTTTCCAGGCATGAGGCACATTCTTATGCAACAGGGAAGGGTTATCAGGCTGCACATGACTGCCTGTCCCAGCACCCGGTCTCATAAATTCTTTTCCATTTTTTGAGTTTACCCATAGGTGTCACAGGATGATAATACTGTGGGTTTATTTTATTTTATTTTATGTTTTTCCTTTTTAAATAGTTTAGAGAATCATTGGGAGGACAAATGAAATTCTGGCTACAACCAAACATAAATTTTTCAAACCAGATGCTACTAAAATATAAGCTATTGTTACATTATCCAAAATATGAATTTGTCAATTTCTTGTTAAGAACATGAATGTAAAGAAAGTATAGTGGCAGAATTAGACCTAGTCATTGTTGACTAATGCGTTTGCTTTCCTGATTTTTATCACAGCCCCAGGGACATCAATCCCAATAGCTAGCTATGTAATGAAATAGCTAAAATGCTGATTGCGTCTATTATAAGCACAGTCATTTGGAGAAAATGCAGGCAGATTCCCATGAGAAACGTGGAGATTCTGGGGAAGAACAGTGAGTATCTCTCTTGCATTTTGCCTCCACAGGTAGAAAACTAGCAAGGTATTTCACAGGCTATAAAATAAAGGCCTAATTGCTTCCAAGGTATTACTAGCTTGAGGCCAGTGGCCTTCAGGAAACCTCTCTGGAACTTTTGCTCAGCTCTGGAGACATTAATTAATTATAGTACAGCTTATAATAAGCATTAGCTCCCATTTATAAAGGACTTCTAGGTTGTCACATGTCACTTATGTTCTCTCATTTATTCCTCATGCTAATCTTTCAAGACTGGTATCACTCTGTCATAAAGGAAGCCATGATTTTAAAAAGTGAAATGATTTATGTTAGAGTCACAACATAAACAAATGGTGGACTATAAAACATCTTTATGTCCCACTCCAAATGTCAAGATTTTTCCAAAGCAGTGCTGCCTCGGTAGAATTGAATAAAGAAAGTAGACTTGAGTATTTGTAACTACTTCTCTAGTTACTGTGCATTTGATCTTGATCACAATTTTCTTCTGCAAAACAAATATATATTCTGGTTAACTTGTTTCTTTAAGAGAAACCTGTTGAATTCGGGGCAGGGAGGCTGAGCCTCCCAGGTAGAAGGCCACACCTCCCCAGGTACTTTGTGAAAAGACTACATTTCCCAGGTGCCTCAGCCTGGCCAGTGAACCTGGCCAGCAGGTGCCCTGGCCACTGCCTCCTGACCTCCTCCAGCAGTCGATGGAGACACTCGCTCCAGGGACTCTGTGACCACCAGCTCGCTATTTAAGCCTGCCTCGGACTGAAACCACTCTCTGTTCACACCTGTCCCTGTCCCTGTTTGTCCCTGTTCTCCCTTGTTCTCCCTACCTTCTGCGTGGCCCCTAGTAAACTTCCCTTATAAATGGCGTTCCCAGCCCTAGGTTAACTTTGCCTTTTTCTCTAACAAAACCAACATCAAAATCCAGATAAAATCATCTTGGAAAAAAATAGACACAACAAATAGATAAGTAGTAAAATTTAAAAAAATACAATAAATCTAAATTAATAGTTGCAGTTGGCAGAAGGCAATTTTAAATAACATAAACAAAAGCTTACTACATTTTACAAACACAGTAATGCATAAAATGTAAAATATACATTTCTTAATCATATTAGCAATGAACTTATAGGCAACAACACCATTTGGAAAATAATAAAAAAAGGCACATTCAACTTGTATTTTGAGAAGCTATAAAATGAAAATTGAAAAGGGGGTTTCAGGCTACAAACACCACCTCCCTTTTATAATGTTCACTGTGATTTCTCTTGGAGGCAAAATAGATTCTTTTAAGTAAGTTGGAGTTACAGTCATAGCACCCAGTGGTTCCAAAGTGGTTTTTCTTTCTTTCTTTTTTTTTTTTTTTTTTTTTCCCTGTGTACCATGCATCTTGACAAAAGCCCCTGAGGTATTACTGTTAAATGCTATAAGACAGAGGTTTTCACCATACCCAATTACAGTTTGTTGAGGTGGTTTCAGATGTTTGTGTGCATTTAGTCAACATGTGCTTCTGCATTAGAGTGCTCTATCCACTTACATTTAATGTAATTATGGATAAGGCATGCTTAATTTGTCATTTTGCCATTTGTTTTCTTCAGGTTTTGGGTTGTATTTGTTGTTTTCCCTCTGTTCTTTCATTATTGTCTGCTTTTGTGCAGAATAGATATTTTCTAGTGTATGATTTAATTTCTCTGTCCTTGCTATAATTTTGAGTTACTTTCTTAGTGGTTTTCCTGGGGATTACAGATAATAATCAAGTTCAGTTAATTCCAATTTATTTCAAAAGAATACAGCTGTACTTCCACAGAGCTCTGATTCCTCCTTCTTCCTTGTGCTATTATTGTCATATAAAATATGTTTATAAATTACAATTCTATTAACACAGTTTTATGATTATTGCTTTATGTAGTGTTTTAAATCATGTGGAGAATAAAAGAACAACAAAAATGTGTTTGTAATGCCTTTTATGTTTACCTGTGGAGTTACTTTTGCTAGTGCTCTTTATTTATTCATGTGGACTTGAGTTATTGCCCACTATTTTCATTTCAGTCTGAAGGACTCCTATGAGTATTTCTTGCTAAGCAGGCCTCTGAACAACACATTCTCCTTGGTTTTGTTTATCTAGGAATGTCTTGTTTTTGCCTTAATTATTAAAGGGTAGTTTTGTTATTGACCTCTCGGTCATGGTCTTCATTCTGTCAGATCTTTTAACATCTCATGCTTTTATATTCTTCCACGATTTCTTATAAGGAGTCAGCTGGTAACCTTTAGTGCTCTCCGGATTCACTGTCCTTTGATCAATTGTGATTATATTATAATGTGATTGGGCGTGGATCTTGTTACTTTTATTATAACTGAAGCTCATTATGCTGATTGGATGTGTAAAGTTTTTCACAAAATTTGAAGACTCAGTCAATATTTCTAACTCCATCTGCCCACTTTTTCTCACTCCTCTCTTTCTCGCAGTATGTACGTGTTGGCATATTTAATGTCATCCCACAGGTCTCTGAGGTTCTCTTCATTTTTCTTTATAATTTTTCATTCCAGGACTCAGACAGAATAATTTCAATTAATTCACCTTTGATCTTACTGTATCTTTCTTGACAGTATAAATTTGCTAATGTACCCTTTCAGTGAAATTTTCATTTCAGTTATATCACAGTCCAAGTAGTCCAAGAATTTCTATCTAGTTTATCTTTATATCTGTCTTTCTTGATCTTTTCAATTTTAATTTGTATTGGTTTATATTAATTATGCAGAATGATGATATTCATTCTGGCATATTGATACATACATATAACTTCATTTGATCATTTTCACTCCTCAATACGTCCCCTTTCCTTCTCCTTTTCCCTCCCTGGATCATCTTCTTCTACCCTGTTCTCTGTTATTACTTAGATTAGGTGTTCCCCAAAAGCTCATGTATGAGACAATAGAAGAAAGTTTAGTTGGGCACAGTGGCACATACTTTTAATCCCAGTGACTCAGGAGGTTGAGGCAAGAGGATCACAAGTTCGAGGCCAGCCTCATCAGCAACTTATCAAGAAAGATGAATACAATACTGGAATCACCATTAATAAAAAAAATATAGTGGTTACTTGTGCTAGATGTGAAAGGAATATATGAAGTTACTTTGGGGGTTTGTAGGATGCTTTTAGATACCATCAATAGAGTGGTCATCTTACCTTGTTAAATCATGATTTTAACAGCAGAGTGTTTCACAAGTACTATTTAGATTCCAAGAAAACTATATGTGTCCCTTGATTATACTTTGCTTGAGCTCTCAGCATCCAGTTGAAAAGTACCAAGGTAGTCTACCATTTTAAAATTGAGAATGCCCTTTTTCATTCTATTGATTTACAAATTGATCCCTATTCCCACTCCTTCTTTTCTACTCTTCTTAAGAGTTTCTTCAATGACTTCTTCATAAAAGTTAGCAATAATGTTCTATCATGTGAAATAGCACCAGGTGAAAGTAGGAAGTGAGTGGGAGAATCAAAGATTAAGTAAAGTCCACAGAGTGGTTTGCAGACCATGCTTTGGATTTATTGCACATGTGCTATGATAATGAATTGATAAAATTATAAGATTTGTGAGACTATAATTCATAACTACATTAAACCTAGAGATTGGTTTCCATATTCAATTAATTGAACTGGTTTAGGTTATCATGCATTTAAAAAAGAAAAAAAAAAAACAAATTAGTATGTTCTTCTAAAGAACTAGAAACAGAACCAATTCATAGGTTCCTTTTGCACAGTGGCCATATTTTATGAGCTAACAAAATTTATCTACGAACAGTCTCTAAAATTTTGATGTATTAATTTATTTACAAAATAAAAATGTATTTCCTGAAGTGAAACCAATGAAATGCCTAAAATAGAGTTCTCTGAAAAATTCTGACATATAGCTTTCCAAAATTATATATGATAAAAACATTACTAAAATTTGCAACTGTATGCTAATTCCTTTATAAGCACTATAATTCAATATCCACTCTGATGTTAGTGGAAGACTTGCACAAAGGTAGCAGAACTTTTGTCCCAGTGAAAAAATACTCAAACATAGAGTGCTCCTCAGCACTCATCATGAGTGAGTTCAAAATTATTTTCTCACAAGGAAGCGGTATATGACCTGAGGGATTTATGAGGTTGGGAAGACTAAAATGACTGGAACACATTTGAGAACTTTCACACTGCACCCTAAATCATCACTTCTGTTTAGGAGTTAACAACCTATCTTTCCAAGTGTCCAGGTTAACACCCAGCCATCTTCACATTAAGAAAAAATGGGAGGTTGGCATGACAACTCAGTGAAATATACAGAAAGCAAAACTGACTGAGCAAAATATAGACTTAGGATTAGTCTGACCAGCAGAGTTTTTCTCTAAATGGTTTTCTATGGCATTTTCTTTCCATATTAAACTTTTCTTTTATGAGTTGTGGGTTAATATTTCTCAGTATGGGTTGATTTCAAGGGCATTTCTTGACATTTAAAAATTATTTTTATGTCAAAGTAATTAGATAATTTGAGTATTATTAAGTATGCAATAAATACTGATAAAAATTATTCCCACTTACTTATAGAGCAACAAAAACACTCTGAATGAGAAGATATGGCCAGGGTAGAAAGAATGTAATATAAACAGAAATTACTCACCTGACTTGACTAAGGAAAGAGTAGATATCTAACTGTGTGGAATGGTTGGAGAGCTGATAAATAGCCTCTTACAACCCTCACCAGTTCACTAAGCAATCTAAAAATGCTAAGCATTTATACAATCATGGACTCATAAAATCATTGATTTTCCAAGTGATATTAGAAATCTACCTTCTTCATATTATCAATGAGTAAATGGAAACCCACAGAAACTAGATGGATTTTCATATGTCAGGTAGCCAATCTGTAGTACAATTCCATCAATGCATTACTATCTACACGTGACTATATACTATAGGTATGTGCAACCCCAAAGAAGCAATTTGCTAAATTAAGGTCCATTATACTTATTTTCCCTTAGTCAATATTACTAATACTATTCTCTACTCCTGGTTTGCCATTCCTTGTGTTCCAACTCAATTCTTTGTATTTCCTACTTTTTCCTCAATTTCTAACTCAAATTCAATCTGGTTGATTAGGCAATCTAAACCTGCCCTCTTGGGTACTCTCTTTCTTATGACATGTATGTGTGTTTAGTGATTTTTTTACTCGCCATATATGACACATTGGCAGCCAGCATTTCTTCAGCTGCCACCTTATAGTTATTTTTATTTTTTTAAACTGCTCTTATAAATTAGCCTATATTCTCAAGAAAGTTTCAAGATCACAGGAATCAGTCTGAGTTTATTACTTTGTGGACATAAGCTTAACACAAGAAAAAGGAAGCCTAGAGATATGAAATTACTCTGGTTTCAATGTTGAGATTGTATTGGAAAAGATCAAAAGTAGATGTAGGGAAAAATCAAGTGGAGGATTTAAGTTATCTACTTGTCAATACACTTTATATCAACAGGTGATAAATCTAACACAAGTCAATAAAATTCTGGGTTTATTAAGGACTTAAATGCAAATGAAATTGTAAGAGGTATAAATAAAAGCATAGTCATGCTAGGAAGGTCTTCATAAATTTAAATGAACAGGGACACAACATAATGGTAAGTTTGAGCACCTTAAAAATATATATAAGATGCTTTAAATACTACCATAAATAACTTAAATGGGATCAATATTTAACATTTAAAATATAAAAATGTTAATGTTCTGATCAAAAGAAAACCCCAAAACCCTACAATTCAAAAGTTTAGATTATGAGAGAAAAATCATTAAAGATTATGAATGAATGAAGGAGCCCTAATTGGGAAGGGCTGTTGTAGCTAGCTGGAAGCCATGGGTTCCACCTGATATGTATGTGACGCACCTGTAGGCACCCGCAAACCTGAAGGTATATAACCGGGTGAAAGCGGTCCGAGTTAGGAGATTCAGACAGTCGGGCAGTCACTCGGTCGGTCAGAAGAATCAGAGCGGCCAGAACGTAGGCAGAGCGGTTACAGAAGAGAAACCAGATAGAAGAAGTAATGACTGGTCAGAGTTAGGCCGAGGCTCCTGAGGAAGACAGAAGACAGAAGAAGGAAGAGAGAAGAAAGAAGAGAGAAGAAAGAAGCTCTAATCTTTCTCTAAGCTAAGCTCTATCTTTCTTTAAGCTAAGAAGCTAAGCTCTATATCTTTCTTTCTCTCTAAGACTCTAAGCTAAGAAGACAAGAAGAAAAGCTAAGCTCTATATCTTTCTTTCTCTCTAAGACTCTAAGCTCTCTAAGAAAGTAGAAGTAAAAAAGTAGTAAAAGCTATACTCTGCCTCCGAGAATTTTCCTCCCGTGGCGGCGCCGTGGCTGGCCGTGACAGGCAGCTTACAAATGGTGGTCCGTCCGGGGCTCGGCAGGCAGAGAAGAAAAGCTAAGAAATAAGAGCAATGAAAAAGCATAGCCTCAGACTCAGTTGAGACCAGCAAAAAGAGTAGAAACAAGAGAGCAGAGCCTCTGACTCAGTTGAAGCCAGTTAAGAATTAAGCCGAAGCAGAGTAGCTGGCCAAAAGCTGAAGCAGAGTAGACAGCGAAAAGCCGAAGCAGAGTAGCCAGCGAAAAGCCAAAGCGAGCCGGCCAAAAGCCAAAGCAGAGTAGCCGGCCAAAAGCCATAAAAAAATATATAGAGAAAAAGCCTTGAGCTTTAGTATAAAGAAAAAAGCCATGAGCTTAAAAGAAAATAGAGAATTAAATAGCATGGTAAAAACCATGCAGAAAAAAAGCCATTGAGCTTTGGCAAGAAAGCCATAAAGAAAAATAAAGAAGAGGAAAAAAAAAAAAAAAAAAAAAAAGTCAAAGCCGCTTATGCAATTGTGCTTAACTAAGTGCGTTAGCTGCTCCTCAGCAGTAGGCTTCCTTAAAAGCCGCAGCACCTCCTCAAAAAGGGCTCAAATATCCACCCTTTCAAAAATAAAAGGTGAAAAGCTAGGTAGGGAAAATAAAAGAAAATAGAGAAAATAAAATAGAGAAAATAGAAAGCACCTTTTTAAACTAAAGGGAAGGAATATGAAGGAGCCCTAATTAGGAAGGGCTGTTGCAGCTAGCTGGAAGCCATAAGTTCCACCTGATATGTATGTGACGCACCTGTAGGCACCCGAAAAGCTGAAGGTATATAACTGGGTGAAAGCGGTCCGAGTTAGGAGAACGGAGAATTCAGTCAGCCGGGCAGTCACTCGGTCGGTCAGAAGAATCAGAGTGGCCAGAACGTAGGCAGAGCGGTTACAGAAGAGAAACCAGATAGAAGAAGTAATGACTGGTCAGAGTTAGGCCGAGGCTCCTGAGGAAGACAGAAGACAGAAGACAGAAGAAAGAAGAAGGAAGAAAGAAGAGAGAAGAAAGAAGCTCTAATCTTTCTCTAAGCTAAAAGCTTGCTTTATATCTTTCTCTCTCTAAAAAAGCTCTTTCTTTCCCTCTCTAAGCTCTAAGAAAGTAGAAGTAAAAGTAGTAAAAGCTATACTCTCCGCCCCCCCGAGACAGGCAGCTTTTCAGGCAGAGAAGAAAAGCTAAGAAATAAGAGCAATGAAAAAGCATAGCCTCAGACTCAGTTGAGACCAGCAAAAAGAGTAGAAACAAGAGAGCAGAGCCTCTGACTCAGTTGAAGCCAGTTAAGAATTAAGCCGAAGCAGAGTAGCTGGCCAAAAAGCTGAAGCAGAGTAGACAGCGAAAAGCCGAAGCAGAGTAGCCAGCGAAAAGCCAAAGCGAGCCGGCCAAAAGCCAAAGCAGAGTAGCCGGCCAAAAGCCATAAAAAATATAGAGAAAAAGCCTTGAGCTTTAGTATAAAGAAAAAAGCCATGAGCTTAAAAGAAAATAGAGAATTAAATAGCATGGTAAAAACCATGCAGAAAAAAAGCCATTGAGCTTTGGCAAGAAAGCCATAAAGAAAAATAAAGAAGAGGAAAAAAAAAAAAAAAAAAAGTCAAAAAAGCCGCTTATGCAATTGTGCTTAACTAAGTGCGTTAGCTGCTCCTCAGCAGTAGGCTTCCTTAAAAGCCGCAGCACCTCCTCAAAAAGGGCTCAAATATCCACCCTTTCAAAAATAAAAGGTGAAAAGCTAGGTAGGGAAAATAAAAGAAAATAGAGAAAATAAAATAGAGAAAATAGAAAGCACCTTTTTAAACTAAAGGGAAGGATATGAAGGAGCCCTAATTAGGAAGGGCTGTTGCAGCTAGCTGGAAGCCATAAGTTCCACCTGATATGTATGTGACGCACCTGTAGGCACCCGAAAAGCTGAAGGTATATAACTGGGTGAAAGCGGTCCGAGTTAGGAGAACGGAGAATTCAGTCAGCCGGGCAGTCACTCGGTCGGGGGGGGGGTTTTCACTCGGTCGGTCAGAAGAATCAGAGTGGCCAGAACGTAGGCAGAGCGGTTACAGAAGAGAAACCAGATAGAAGAAGTAATGACTGGTCAGAGTTAGGGCCGAGGCTCCTGAGGAAGACAGAAGACAGAAGACAGAAGAAAGAAGAAGGAAGAAAGAAGAGAGAAGAAAGAAGCTCTAATCTTTCTTCTAAGCTAAAAGCTTGCTTTAATCTTTCTCTCTAAAAATCTTTTCTTTCCCTCTCTAAGCTCTAAGAAAGTAGAAGTAAAAGTAGTAAAAGCTTAACTCTGCCCCCGAGAGTTTTTATCCCGGTTTACGGTACCAGGTAGCTTACAAATGAATATAATTAATACAACAATTAAAAGTTGATAAAGATTATAGATGTCATAATAAAATCTACATGGTGAATTAACATGTGAAAATATGCAGTTTCTTATGTATTTTTGAAAATAATATGAGCATATCATATAGCTAACTAATAGAATAAAAATTTTACTAATTCTATGGAAATCAATATTCAAAAGGTATATTCAGATGTTTTATGTTTTTCGAGGCAGTAACTCTACTTCTTTGAATTTCTCTTAAGGAAATAATCAGAGATGTAAGCAATGATTTAGGGACAGAAATATTCATGTCACTATTTTTAATCATATATAAAAATATGAAAACAAATCTAAATACCTACTGGCAGAAGGTCAATTGAATAAATATGTTCATATAATAAAATATTTAATGTCATTACAATCACAATTTTGAAGAAAACATTTAGTAACAGAAAAATAGGATGATAAAAAAAGTTGAGTGAACGGGGCTGGGGTTGTAGCTCAGTGGTAGAGCGCTTGCCTAGCATGTGTGAATCACTGGGTTTGATCCTCAGCACCACATAAAAATAAACAAAATAAAATAAAGGTATGCTGTTCATCTACAACTACAATTTTTTTTAAAAAGTTGAGTGAGTGAAAAATACTGATACATAAATTTTAAAGAAAATCATCTCAATTGAGTTTGTGTACATATATCATGAAGAGCTACATTTTTACATAAGTATGAATACTTCTCCATATTTCTTAAGGCCATTAAAGTGATAGCATTACTTGAATTAAGAGGAATAATTATCATAAAAATGTTAATAAAGGGGAATAAATTTTATTATTTAAAAAATCTTATATTTTAAAGGAATTTAAACATTATGTTGGTGTTGGGACTATGTCTGCCAAGGGATAAAGATTTGACTGCTTACCACACCTTTAAGGACCGGGGCTAAACCAAGGGGTGTGGCTATGACGTAGCGTGAGAGGCTGAACCGCCTTGCTTGCTGATTGGTTAGTTCTAGGCCTATTTAATGTCAATGCTTGTTCAATAAAGCGAGTTCTTCGGACATCCCGTGCTATATACAAGACTCCCTAGATGTGGCGTGTTATCTGTTCAAACAGGCAGAGGTAAGGCATCTAGCGATTTCTGTCTTAAGCTCGCCCCGCCGGGTGAGTTGCAACTCTTCTTGCAGGCAGGAGGAATTCCCTTTAGGGCCCATAAAGGAAGCAACTCAGAACCTGGCTCTATTCATAACTCGGACCCCGGCAGGTTGGCGCCCAAACGTGGGGCGGGAACAAGGAAAAAATTATCGGTGAGCTTAATAAGGTTAGAGACACAGCGTCTCTTTCGCTGCAGAAATCCCCTTTTATTATGGGACAAATCTTAGCATTCAGGAAATCACGAGACCCAGCCCTTGAGGCATGGCGCAGTTTATTGAGAAAGCAAGGTCTCCAAATATCAGACGGTCAATCGGAAATAATCTGGAGTTCATTAAAACGGGCGGCTCCCTGGCTCCAAAAGTCTGATTTTAATTCTTGGGAGATTTGGGACGAAATAACACAAATTTTAAGGGACCGAGAAATTGAGTACGGGGAATCCCCGCCTCCGGGAGTTTATCCAGCTTTATCCGCCCTAAAAGCGTACTCGCTTTTACAAGAAAAACAAACACCTAACTTTTCCCGGTCCGCAAATTTAAAGAAATCTCACTCCAGGGAATTAGAAACTACAGCCCCTCCTTTAGAGAGTTCTAACAAGGTCCCCGAGAACAAAGACCTCCAACCACGTGGCTCGAAACTTTCTGAAAGTGATCCGCCATTTTCTGAATTAGCTCTTAGTAAGCCTTTGGCGCCATTACCATACCAAGAGGCGCCAGCGCCCTCTAGTGGGCTTTCACCTGTAATGGCATTTCCAGTTAATTTAACAAAACTTCCTATAGCTAAAATCACTCAAAAAGCTAATAAAAATCTGGCCACATTTATTGAGAAAGTAGAAAAAGGCCTTCAAAAGAAACTTCCACCTAATGACCAATTTATAAAAATGTTAGTTTGGGAAGAAATGACCACAAATCACAAGCTGGCCTATGCTAAGTTAAAAGATAAATTTATAAAAAGATGGATTATTACCACCAAAGATGTGGGTTCAACAACTCACCAGTCTCAGATATTAAACACTCCCATTAATGCTCGTACTAAGATATTAACAACAGTTTTTAAATGGAAAAAAAAACCTATTTTAAATACGGACGACAAGGCTATTTTAAAAAAAGACTACCCCGATGGTCTTGGTCGGCCTCCAGAATGCTCCCCTGGCCAGATCTCAAAAGATTTAACCTTAATTATTATTGATATTAAAGATTGTTATTTTTCAATACCTCTTCATCCAGATGATTATGAAAAATTTACATTCTCTGTCCCATCAACCAATTGTCATAAGCCAGATGAAAGATATGAATGGATAGTTCTCCCTCAAGGTATGGCTAATAGCCCAGCCTTTTGTCAATATTATGTTTCATGTCTTCTGTCACCATTAATGAAAAAATCACATCTTACCTTATATGTCTATATGGATGACATCATCCTGGGTACTACTGATGTCCAACAACTAAACTCTGCTTACTTAACCCTCCGAGAGCTCTTAGAAAAAAGGAGGATTACACATATCCAATGATAAAATACAAACTATTCCTCCCTTTAAAATATTGGGGACAAAAATTAGCCTAGACTCTGTTTGTCCTCTCAAACCCCAACTTCTCATTCAAAAATCTTATTCCTTGACAGAGTTACAAAAGCTACTAGGAGAGCTAAACTGGTTAAGACCTTGGCTTCATACCTCTACTGAGGATTTATTACCTCTCTTTGAGTTGCTACGGGGAAAATCCCCCTCTGATGTGATTTTACTAGAAGAGAGTCATCTGTCAATATTACAAAAAGTCCAAGATGCCCTCAATTCAGCCCAATTGGCTCGATACCAACCAAAGCAACCTCTATATTTATGGATTTTCTCAGGTGCTAAACTCCTGACAGCTGTGCTCACCCAGATGGGAAATCCCTTAGAATGGATACATTCCTCTGTGGGAGGAGCACCTCGAGTTTATTCCCAATTAGATCAATTAGCAGATCTTGTAATAAAAGGAAGAGATACATCATTGAGGCATTATGGAAAAGACCCAGATATTTTAACAATTCCTTACCGTTTGTCAGATTTTGAATGGATACAGAGAAACAACCCTAGAGTCTCCTATGCATTAGAAGGATTTCTAGGAAAAGTTGACTGTCATTACGGGTCAAGCAAATGGACTTCTTCTTTCCCCAAACTGGAGTGGACTCCCCCCATCTTGTTTTCTAGCAAGCCACTCCCCAAGGCAGTAAATGTCTTCACAGATGGAGGAAAAGAAGGGTCAGCAGTTGTAATATTTCACCCATCCTCAGGCCAAAGGACACAATACTTTGAAGCAGTTACTGGTTCTGCTCAATTTAAAAGAATTTATATGCTGTTGCATTAGCCTTGACCCATGTCCAAGAGCCTATGAATCTTTTCTCAGATAGTTTATATGTAATTAACCTATTACCTACTTTAAATGCCTCATATATAAAGATAGATAATAATCCTATCACCCCTCTGATGATCCAGGTTCGATCCCTGTTAAAAGGGCGTAATGAACCTATGTTCCTCCAACATCTTAGGGGACATCAAGGCGTATCTGGGCCCCTATCTGAGGGAAATCAGGCCGCTGACCGGTTGGCCACCACAGGTGTATTAACAGTTACAGTTCCATATCAACAAGACCTTCAGTTAGCTCAAGGTCTTCACAACCTTACTCATTTAAATTGGAGAGGTCTACATAATAAATTTCCTTTAGTTCCTATAAAAGATTTAAAAAAGATTATAAGGACATGTAAATCTTGTTTGCCCTTCTTACAGGTCCCACCTCTCCAGTCCCCTGGGGTAAATCCCAGAGGCCTAAGGCCCAACACTATCTGGCAAACTGATGTAACCCATTATGTGCCATTTGGAAAATTAAAATATATATTTATGTCCATAGATACTTATTCACATGCTTGTTGGGCCACGGCACATTCTGGAGAAAGGGCTAAACATGCTGAAAGTCACTTTTTACAATGCTTTGCTATTCTTGGATTGCCAAAACAAGTTAAAACTGATAATGGACCCTGTTTTGTAAGCAAATCATTACAAAAATTCTTCCAAACTTGGCATATTAAGCATACCACAGGGATTCCATATAACCCAAAAGGACAAGCCATAATAGAAAGACATAATAAAACCTTAAAGGACCAATTAATAAAACAAAATGGGGGAAGCAACCCTCATGACCAGTTGAAAACAGCTATGCTTGCTTTAAATATTTTAAATTTTTTTCCAAACAGCAGCCTCTATCTGCATTTCAGAGACACTGGTCTAACCAAACGCCTTATATAAAAGTTGAGGTCCGATGGAAAGACCCATTAACTGGAGTCTGGAGAGGGTCCTGATCCATTAATAAGTGCTGGCAGAGGTTTTGGATGTGTCTTCCCAATGGGGGAGCAAAACCCTATATGGGTGCCTGCCAGAGATCTCAAATATTGCCAATCCGACCAAAATGACTACCCAGGAGCACAAGCTCTTGAGGAGTGATCCTTTCTTTTTCCACAGAAATGAAAAAACCGTGACAAAGCTCCTGTCGTGCTGTGATTAACCTTCTCATCACATCCATTTCAAAATTCATCAAAGACACTATCCTGGACTCCTTCTTTGTCAACATCTCAACCCTCTGCGATGAGAGAAGAAGGACTGTGCCATTCCTGTGACAATTATCTGGACTTTATGCTAGATGACTTCCTTTGGACTCTGAGAGAAGAGCGTTATATCTTAGGACAATTATTTAGACTTTGTGCTGGACGGCTTCCTTTGGACTCTAAGAGAAGAGTCCCATTCCTGTGACAGTCATCTGGACTTTATGCCAAAAGGCTTCCTTTAAACTGAACTAAATAGATGGACTTTCTCTTTTTGGTGAAATCCTTGCTAAATGGGTAGACTTTCTCTTTTGGTGAAATCCTTGTTAAATGGGTGGACTTTCTCTTTTTGGTGAAATCCCTAATTGTCATTGTCTTTGTGTGCACCTTTAGCCCTATAGAACTGGCCAGATACAGCTGGGTGGTCTACTGTCACGCTGAGCTATAGCCCTATAGGCTTGGCCACGGTCCTTAACAAGATGCAGAGGTATGCCATCCAGTCAAGCCTTCCCAAAGGTGACTGTCATGTCCCGTGTGCTCCCCTTGGCCACCTGCTGGCCCTAGACACGTCCACCTAAAGTGCTAGAGTGATAGCCAATAACAGGTAAGATTTTTCCCAAAGAGGAGAAGTCGACCTAGACGGGCACACTCTCTATGAGTTGGACACCCTACAAGATGGGACATCCCATTTAAAAATAAATGGAGAGACCCATTTTTTTAAATAAACAAAAAAAAGGGGAATTGTTGGGACTATGTCTGCCAAGGGATAAAGATTTGACTGCTTACCACACCTTTAAGGACCGGGGCTAAACCAAGGGGTGTGGCTATGACGTAGCGTGAGAGGCTGAACCGCCTTGCTTGCTGATTGGTTAGTTCTAGGCCTATTTAATGTCAATGCTTGTTCAATAAAGCGAGTTCTTCGGACATCCCGTGCTATATACAAGACTCCCTAGATGTGGCGTGTTATCTGTTCAAACAGGCAGAGGTAAGGCATCTAGCGATTTCTGTCTTAAGCTCGCCCCGCCGGGTGAGTTGCAACTCTTCTTGCAGGCAGGAGGAATTCCCTTTAGGGCCCATAAAGGGAAGCAACTCAGAACCTGGCTCTATTCATAACTCGGACCCCGGCATGTTGGTCTGAATCTAAATTAATTTTGTATCTAGAGAGTATATTAAGAGGACTGCGGATATAGCTCAGTTGGTAGAGTGCTTGCCTTTCATGCACAAGGCCCTGGGTTCAATCCCCAGTAACAAAACAAAACAAAAAAAAAAAAAAAAAAGAAAAGAAAGTGTTAGATAAAATCGGGCAGTCAGGCCATACCTCCAGGTGCCTTCCCAGAAGTGCCCAACTCTCCTGAGAATCCTCCTTTTGTGGAGCTTTGAGACCCCACCCTTCCTGATCTGGGGAATACTCGCCTCTTCTGGGAATTTGCCCCAGGGTGGACTCTCCCTTTCTGAGCCAATCCAGACCGTACAAGTCACGCTCCTGCCCCTCTGTACTTAAGCCCCTGCCAGTCTAGAACTCACTCTACCTTTCGCCACCATCTTCTCACCAGCTCTCCCCTCTCCCCGTCCTCCTTTCTCCCCTTTCCTGTTCCCTCTCCCTTCTTCCCTCTGCCCCTACCCCCTTTCTCCCCTTCTCCCCTTCCCTTAATAAACCCCCCTTTTCTTCAAGGTGCTTTCAGAAAGTATATTAAGAAAAAATGCTGTTGGATGGTCTTTCATTCTTCTTTGATTTTCAGTTACTTGACTCCATAAACACCACTCTGATCTCAATAAATTATTTTTTTCATATACCTTTACTTTATTTATTTATTTATTTTTATGTGGTGCAGAGCATCAAACCCAGGGCTGCGCACTTGCGAGGCAAGTGCTCTACCGCTGAACCACAACCCCAGCCTTGAACAAATTCTTATTTAGGTAGTAATACAATTCATTCTGTCACAAGTTTCTTTAGCTTCCTTTCATATATTTTTAGCGATCTGGATTAAAATTTCTATTTACCACGTCCTTATCATTTACTCATTTGTAAGCCATTTCTTAAATTGTTCTACTTTCCTAGCAAATTGAAAACACTATATGTTGTTGAATTTTTCCTAGATTGTTCTCAAAATAGTAACTTTTAAAAATTAGATAAGTTTGCAAATTACGTACCAATTCTTATTTCTCTACCTAACCCATTAGTTAATCTTCCACCTGGAAAAAGTACTGAGTCTCCTGGATATTGTCAAATTCATTAAGTACTTGGAAATGGCAACTGTATAATACTAAGTTGAATCTCACCTCACTTATGAACAGCAGTATATTAGACAATATGCAAGGAATTTAAATTATATATTTCCTTTACCTGTCATCTATGTAATCTTAAGCAATTTAATTAAACTCTCTAAGTTTCACTTGCAGCAATGACACATACCTCCCTTGTAGTGTTATTACAAAGGCCAAAGCACATAAAAACTATAAAATGACAAATAGTTATTTGTTGCACCACTGCTTCATCATTTTCAAGTCTTGGAATTTCATAATAATTAAAACCTGTGTGAGTAGGTAAAAGCTTGTCTTGGGAGTCTTTGAGAACTTGATGTTTAGATGCCTGGACACCATTTTACACTCTGTATTAGACTGAATTCCTCATTGCTTATAAAATTTTCATCATTTGTTTTTTTGGGGGAAGGAAAAAAGTGAACATTGAAAAATGTGTGCTGAAGGGAGCCAGATATTAGATTCACAGATCTCCTGAGCAACTTCCACAAAATGGTGTCAGATTCTGACAGGGAAGAAACAGCTTCCCTGCAGCCTATAGTATACGTAAGACAGGCTGAGCTGCCGTTGTTGTGGTACCTTTTTTTTTTTTAACCCCTCCATGCCATTTTTTAATCATATGAAAACCACCACAATATTGAGTTATACTCTATATCACAAAGCACAAAATAGAACATATAAAATACAGACAACCCAGAGAAAGCAGAGCCAAATTCCTCAATAGTGAGATTTGTCTTTTTTATAGATTTCTGGAAAGCACACTGTAAATTTTTCCAGTAACTAGCCACTGTAGTCATATTTCCAAGCAGCATTTACAGAGTGAAAGGTAATGCAAAGGCAGTTAGAATATACATGAAGGATAACTGTTCTTTTAACTCTACACAGTAGAGTGTTTCCATGATAAGAATAACGAAAATGATATTACATTTAAGGGGTAATGATGAACAAGAACATTAGGACATCAGACAGAATATCAGTGAAGCCGTAATGTTTTGCAGTGGAGGAACTGTGGTGGCAAAGAGCATACTGGAAGCTAATTTGCTATGACAATGGGAACTGCCAGAAGTTGAAGGAAAGACTGGAAGGAGGATGACTTAAGGTGAGGTCAACAAAGGCAGCTTTGTCTTCTAGTGTGATTTTGCCATACTAAAGAAACTTTATCCCTACCAGATGCAGAAGTTACATTTCAGAGCCAGACGCAAAAGAAAAATCTGCTTGCATAAAATTTTTGCATTTAAGAAAAATGCTCAAAGACCTCTTAGTATAAGGGATAGTTAGAAGACATTTCACATTTGAAAATATAGTTAGTGAAAAGATCTATCTAAAAAAAACAGTCTCTTGTAAGTTCAGTAAGCTATTGAATTACTAGTTTTGTGTTATAACCAGAAACATGTTGATAAGGCCAACTGAGCACTAATTATAATTTTTGCAGTGGATTCTTGGGCAGCTCTTCTGCTTATCTAACTTCACAGTTTAACTTGCCATCTCCTTGCCTTTTTCCTATACTGGTCCACCTCCTGATAAATATTAGTCATTCTTCCATGCTCTAAGGATCATGTCCTCTCTGAAGGCTTCTATCAACACCAGGAGGATGAATTAGTCACTTCCCCTGTGCTTCTGGAATCCACCCACAGTTGTATTTATTTTATCTCCCAACATACTGTAAGTCTTCAAGGAACAGAAAGAATGACTATAGACATCAATGAGTATCCCCCATGCTGACATGCTACCTGCCAAATACTGTGCTAATGAGAATCATTATAAGTTCTAAATAAACTACCAAATGATGAAGTGGGTAGACTTTTTCAAAATTTGAGCCAGACAGGATTGGACTCCTCTAAAAATCTGCTCAGGTTCTAGGCATCACAGTGACTTCCACCCATGTTGTCTGGATGCCCCGGAAGGAAGTTCTGGCTCCAGGCTGGCTCTAGCCCCATGTCATCGTGGGGAGCTTTAATGGAAGTTGAATATATCAGAATGCACAGAGGACAGGAGGAAAGGATAGGCTGAGAAAAAGAAGCAAGACAAGTAGTTAGGAGAAGAAATGTGGTAGAAAAGACAATCATTTTAGATGATAAGTAAGACCTGTAATGTGAGCTCAAGTAGATTTGTATAAAACAGTCAAATCCTATTAAAAAGTTAGAATATGCATTAGAGGAGACAAGCAAAACAGTTGCTATTTTTTGAATAGGATGATAGGGTATGTATCAACATAATGGTTGATGGCTTGTATTCTTTCTTTTCATGTGGAAGAACCAGAGAGTGATAGAAAGTATCTGAGTTTGGGGGTCAACTGAGAATTTTTAGCTCTAGAAATTTGTTGATGCTCTCTGATCCACACTTAGAACATCTTCGAACTGGTAATAATACCTTGCTTCTGGAGCTGTCACGAGGATTTAATGTGGTGTTATGTGACATGACCTAGCACAATGACAAAAATGTGTCCAGGAATGTCTTCTTCCTTCCTCACTGCATCCTTTCCTTCTCTTCCTTCTTCTCCTTTGTTTCACCTGGTTAAGTATCTGTGTTTTAACATTGCTAGCCACCTAAATAGATGTGCAAAATCTTAAAGCTTCCAAAATAAAATTGTTCTTATGCCAACAAATTTGGTGGTACATGAAATTGGGCTTACAGAAAGCTGTCACTAAATGTGTGTTGATTGATTGATTTGGCTTGGTTTGATTGAAACATCAGACATTTTAGGCACATAAAATGTGAGTCTATCAGTACTCATAATTTCTATGTTGTCGACTCTTGAAGCAAGCCCTTGAAAGGTACTTTCTTATTCCAGTGAATCTTTCATACATTTCACTTAGAAGCGTTGGGCCCCTTAAACATTTCCAAGACTAAATATAGAACCATCTCCTCAAACAGCCCTAATTCCCAAATAATTTTCTAAGCCATTACTAATTATCACTTTGCCCATGTTTGACATTTTGGCATCGTATTTAGCTCTTTCCTCTCCTTTTTCTCTTTCTAATTTCTCTCTTTAATCACTTTTTTCTAACTCCCCATTTATTCTCCAATAAAGGAAAACTATCCATCTCAATCCTTATCACCTTTCTTTAGAAGAAAAAAAAGTATTTTTCAATCACTATTTTCTTTATATAATTTACCAAATATTTGCTGATTACATATGATGTGACATGCAATCTTCTGACTTTTAAGGGGACAACAAAAAGATAAGATAGACATGATTCTTGCTATCATGGAATTATACTGATGTAAGTTTGTAAAGAGTTAAGGAAGCCACACATAGATTTTGGTACATTCTATAAAAATAGAGAGTAGGAGAGTAGTGGGAAATAGTGGAGCATTAGAACAAAGACAATTCTTTGAGGAGGTGAGTTTTAAGCTGAGATTTGAAAAGAATAAACCGGAAGAAAAATCACGAGGCCAGATGAGATTGGAGTAAAGGGATTTGTCCTTCTGGTTCTCTCTAATTGATGTAGCCTCAAGCTGACTCCTAATCCTCCCTCCCTTAATCTCTCCATGGCTAATGGTGACAGCTCTGCTACTGCTGCTAGCTCCAGGTACCTGAACTATCTCTTGTGATTTTTCCATTCCTCACCCATACCTTTGTAATTAGTCACTTTGTAAATAAAATCTCCTCAAATTATCCTAATTTGAATGTGCCATCTGTTTCCTGCAGATTCCCTGACGGATATAGTAATTTGTACTGAAATGGCTTCAGAAAAGAGGCCCTCAGTATTGGATTCTGCTGTCGTGTTAGTCATAGATTTGAGTACTGCAGGATAGCCTCCTTGCTGGGAGAGAGAGGAGAGGAATGTGACACAGGAGGGGAACAGGTAATCTATGGTATGTGATGGCATCATGATTACTCAAATTAACACTGGGGACAGCTTGAGATGAAAGGCAGATGGAGAACAGAGCACGAGGAGATCAGAGATCTGAGTTATTTAGCTGATAACACAACTAGAGTGATTAAGGGATTACCTGGCTTCTCCTAGTAAACTTCAAGAATGCGTACAAGGGAAAATAGAATTATGGATACAAATTAAGTGCATATGTGAAAAAGTACAAGGTTACTGAGGCAACTTTAAATCATTTTCCTTGATTACAGAACAAATAAGACTGAGGTCCAGGTCTGGGTCTGTTTGGAAAATGTACAGAATTGTGCACTGCTTTAGTACTTTACCATACCATGTTTCTCATTTCAAAGCAAAAGGACCTATTACTAAGGAATGGGATCTTCATTATTGTATAAGAACATTTAAATGTATATGCACATATAAACATATAAGGGCTGAAACTTTACATCTCAAAATATCATCTGTGGAAGGAGTTAGCCCTCCTTTATATGAAAGCTTCAAACAACACGAGTTACTGCTGATTCTTCTATTTAGCCCCACTCATTTGTCTATAAGCACATATGAAATAGAAGCCTATTCTTTTTTTTTTTTTTTTTTTGGTACTGGGGATTGAACTCAGGGGCACTCGACCACTGGGCCACATCCCCAGTCCTTTTTTGTATTTTTTATTAGAGACAGGGTCTCACTGAGTTGCTAAGTGCCTCACCATTGCTGAGGCTGGCTTTGAACTTGCGATCCTCCTGCCTCAGCCTCCCAAGTGCTGGGATTACAGGCATGTGCCACCGCGCCTGGCTTTTAGAAGCCTACTCTTGAACAGATAGTTTGTAATGCAAAGTGTTTAAAAGGCTTGCTAATCAGTCTTGGCCAGAGTATGAAGAATATGAGGAAGGTAGATTCTATGATTATTATAACAAGAAACGGAAAATATAAAGCTCAGGGGAGCAAAATTCACTTATATTGATGTGTGTCCTTGACCTACATTTGATAGTAAGTTGGCTTAAGGACCTGGGTGTGGAACTTATCTGGCATACTATATAGAAAAGATTTCAGAGTTAAGGGGAATGGGATTGTTGGAATGGACTTATGTGAAAGGCTCAAAAGTAAAAAACAAAACAACAGTCTTTGTACCAGTAAGACATAAGTGATTGGTGAGAGAGCCACCAGTGTTCTTGAAGATGGTGGTGGTAGGGGACAGTGATACAAGTAGGATTCCTGATTTCAATGTGCATAATGGGACCCCAGAATTGTATGGTTATTAGCTGTCGGACAAGGTAGGTCAATTACCAAACTATACCAGAAGAATGGAATTGTATGAGGAATATTTTAACTCATAGGTATTTTTCACAATGTCATTTATAAGGAGGTCCCTAGAAATGAACAGAAGGGCAAACTTGTAAGGTGTTTATTGTTACAAATGAGGGAGCAGAAGAGAATCATGGTCATCTTAGAAAAAGTCTACCTTGACTTGAATTGCTTGGGTGGAGATTTACATAGTCTTTTATCTATATTTGGAACTAAGCTAATTTGCAGTTCTGAAATTCCTTTAATATTGGGAGGGTCATGGCCCTTAGAGGAAATGATATGAATGGCATAGGGTGAATCATGAATTTTCCCCAGACTATTACTGTCTTTCCCCAGAACTTTGTCATCTCTCTTGTACCTTGTTATAACGTAGAGGGATTTTTATCACCTAAGTATCCCACAAAATGTCATGTGGATTCATACACTGATCATATGATACCAACTGAACCAGTTTCACAGGAAGCAATGAGCACCTTTGATCCCTTGGTGAGACAGTGCACATTAGAGAGTGGGAAGAAAACCCTATTAAATCTCACAGAAATATTATATCAAGAAGTATCTGGAAATTCAGAAACTTGAAATATACCTTCTATAGAGAGATATGTCTCTGTACCTTTTACTACCTATTCCTATGAAAGATACACTGAGCTTGGTAGTGCTTTTTGTATGGGGAGGCTTTGAGTGGGACAGATTTTGTCCTACAAATGAGCAGTGACATTGGAAGTGTTTATTGCAGAGAGAAATGTTACCGAACCGTGCAACAGGAAAACCTCAGCACTAATCCTTAGGATTTTCTTTAAGATTATTCCCTTTCCTGAAAACAACAATTGGAAAGGTTGCTCCTGGCTTGCTTCTGACCTTATTAGAAACTGAAAAACTGACCATAGAATGTCAAGTGTCTATACAGTACAAATTTAACATCATTAACTGGGTCATATAGAATCTATAATATTGATACTGCTGGTTGCTGGTGACGAGTTCTGCTCCCCCAAATGTTGTAGTTTGAACATTAGAGAAGCACGCAGAGGCAAGCATATATAAAGCGGGGTTTGTTTAAAAGGGATAACACAGACTTCTCCCTGGAGGGAGAAGGGGGCCATAGCTGGTATCCTGGTATCCCAAGAAGGGAGGCAGGTCTGCCTTTTTTATATGTCCCAGGCTTCCTTTGTTCTCCCAGCCTCTTCTCCTATCTTTCTCCTTCCTGTGTATGTGACTAGGCTCAGGAATGCTGGGTGCGATGGTCAAAAGGTGGAAGCAGATGGGCTGAAGGAGGGAAGGGCAGGATGGTGCAGCCCAGGACACATTAATTAACAACTATATAGCTCCCTGTAGGGAGAGGCAATTCCTGGGACAGGTTACCTTGGCAACAGGTTGGGGTGGGGGCAGGTTCTTGATAAGGGTGGAGGAAGAGCTCCTAAGGAATTAACATTTCAATCCCTTAGGGGACAGTCTCCAACTTCCAGGGACTCACTCAAAATTGGCTTCCTTGATCTGACCTGACTTGATTTACTTATCTATACTGACTGCCTGTCTAATCGTGGCTTCAATATCATAAAATTATGTGTGCATGATAACATTTCATTATCAAACAGCAGAAACATGTGCATAAGTCGGGCCCAGGAATGTCCAAGTCACAAGCATCAGTTGAATGTTTTCCCTCCTAAGATTCTGAAGAAAAGAACATCCAATCCTCTCCTAGCTTCTGGTGGTTTCCAGCAAGCCTCGGCTTTCTTTGGCTAGTAGACACATCATTCTACTCTCTGCATCCATGATCCCATTGATTTCTTTGTGTCTCCATGTGCCCTTTCTTCTTTTAAAAGGATGTTTTCACTAGATTGAGAACCTACCCTAATTCAGTATTCTCATCTAGACCCTTACTTACTTACATACACAAAAACCCTACTGCCAAATTAGGTCACATTCAGATATTCCAGGTGTATCTGAATTCTGAAGGAACACAAGTCAACCCACCATATCATCTAAACAGAGAATGTATTTTATGGCAAACAAAGTACATCAAAGACCCCAATTATACAGAATTCACTGTTCTTCCATATATCCCATCATTCAGGAACATCTGGCTTGATAAAGTGATAGGATGTCCTGGTAAATGATATTAAAGTGATTTCCTACAGGATTTGATACTTGTTACTACTCACGTATCCAAGATAAATAGGTAAACAATCCTATTAATATTGTACATAGTAACCCAATAGATGACTCCTTGATATCTGTGTCTGTGATCTTGAGCTAAGTGTATTTGGAGTCCTTGCAACTAAAGTAAGAATGACCTTACTAGGGATCAGAGAAATTGTTCCAATGAATTTAAACTCAAGATTGCTGTATGGTCTTTGGGGACTCTTTATTCTTTTGCATCAATAAGTAGAGAAGGGACACCTGGAACAACTCCCATATTACCATAACTGATAGTTCAAAACAATAAAAAGTATAACCCATTCAACAAAAAGAAATTTCAAGGAGACAGATCATGTTGGAATGAAGGTTTTGGTCACCTGATATGTTGGCAGAAGCTAAGAAAACTTTACTTTAGTTGTGGGAAAAGACCACTATGAATTTCAACTTAGACGAGCAACTACAGAGAAAGGAGAACAGCAGTTTCATATGACTGCATTGTGTCTTTCTCCATCTTCTTTTCCTCTATCATGTCATCAGAACACAAGGTGTGGCAAACATTTTATATTTCACCCAAGAATATAACTAAATTGATGTTACCACACAGTGATGGGACTTCAAAGTATTCCCAGTGTTGAAATCAAAACTTTCACCCTGATAAAGGGCAGAAATAGGGATCAAATTACAAAATATGCAGACTGGCAAGACATGTCCATTTCTTCTAGCTCTGCTCTCTATTCTTCTCTGTCTCTGCATTGCCTTCCAAGGCTGCCCCTGGTAGACCACGTCAATGGCCTCCTGTGTAGTCTGACTTCTGTTGTACTTGGCCAGGCAGAGGATCATAGGGAGGAGTGTGAGCTCAGGATGCTTTATCTTCCACTGTGACGTTAATTTAAGGTAGTTGTGTTTATTGAATTAACTGCATTTTCTCAAGGTAAATACTGTGTCTCTCTCTCCTGGTCTCTAGTAATGTCTCCTTTCCCGGACTCCCCTCTACTCAGCAATTTGGGCTTAGGGTCAGTGACAGCTTTGCTGCTGTTTCAAGCCCTGTGGTTCCTCCAGTTCCCCTGCACTTTCCCTAGTGGTCTACCCACACATTTATAATTAATCCCTTTTAAATACACTTTCCAGATATGTTAATTTGATTGTGTCCTCTGTTTCTTGTTAAGACCCTGCCTAACAGAATTATGTTGCAAATTAGACACATTGAGACTGAGACTGATGATAAGACTAATGGGCTGGGAGTTCTGCTTTCTTCGAGGTAGTGAGGTAGTTTCTGGTTTCCAACAGCTTTACCTGCTCATTTAATAGAGTATCATTGACAACAAGGTCTTGGCAATACTTGAGCTAAATCTTACAATTAAATTCTTTATCTCATAGGAGATAAATGCAGTCCCTCAAATTAAAAATAAATAGGAATAGAAAAGGCAGACGATAATAAAGGTAACAGAGAAAGAGACATAGAAACTGCATAGAAACTGGAGTTGGACTCACGGAGGTCAAACAAGGTAATAAAATGGGAAGGGTAATAAAATGGGAAGAGTAATAAAGTGGTGGAATAAAGCATTAGGTATAAGCCAGGCGCGGTGGCGCACGCCTGTAATCCCAGCACTTTGGGAGGCTGAGGCAGGAGGATCGCGAGTTCAAAGCCAGCCTCAGCAATGGCGAGGCACTTAGCAACTCAGTGAGACCCTGTCTCTAAATAAAATACAAAAAAGGGCTGGGGATGTGGCCCAGTGGTCGAGTGCCCCTGAGTTCAATCTCCAGTACCACAAAAAAAAAAAAAAAAAAAAAGCATTAGGTATAAATGGTATTATTGGGGCCAAAAAAATACAAAAGCTGAGGACTGACCTATTTCAAGCATGCTTGTCATCCCTTAAACAAAGAGAAGTGTGAATAAAGTGATACCCTATGCAATTACTGTGAGTTTCCCCTCTGCCTTTGGCTTCAGGTTAGATGGCATGGCATGTATATTCATATAACTATTCTTTACCATAATTATTGAAAAAGGCAGAGGTATTGATTCTTTCTATAGTTATCACAAAGAGATTAAAATCTTACAATTAAATTCTTTATCTCATAGGAGATAAATGCAGTCCCTCAAATTAAAAATAAATATGGGAAGAGTAATAAAGTGGTGGAATAAAGCATTAGGTATAAGCCAGGGCGCGGTGGCGCACGCCTGTAATCCCAGCACTTTGGGAGGCTGAGGCAGGAGGATCGCGAGTTCAAAGCCAGCCTCAGCAATGGCGAGGCACTTAGCAACTCAGTGAGACCCTGTCTCTAAATAAAATACAAAAAAGGGCTGGGGATGTGGCCCAGTGGTCGAGTGCCCCTGAGTTCAATCTCCAGTACCACAAAAAAAAAAAAAAAAAAAAAAGCATTAGGTATAAATGGTATTATTGGGGCCAAAAAATACAAAAGCTGAGGACTGACCTATTTCAAGCATGCTTGTCATCCCTTAACAAAGAGAAGTGTGAATAAAGTGATACCCTATGCAATTACTGTGAGTTTCCCCTCTGCCTTTGGGCTTCAGGTTAGATGGCATGGCATGTATATTCATATAACTATTCTTTACCATAATTATTGAAAAAGGCAGAGGTATTGATTCTTTCTATAGTTATCACAAAGAGATTATCTAACATTAAATAACCCAAAATACAACAAAAGTTTATTTGCTCCAAGCAATGATCCTTGCATCTTAAAACAAAACTAGTCAGATAAAATAATAAAAATCTAGTTGAAGCCAGCTTCCAAGGCAATAAGAACTTCTGGAACTGAGGCCCAAGATTTCAGAGGAATACGCTTGGCATCTGGGGCCACTCATCCTTGCAGGCATTTACCAAATAGAAAGGAGGTGGCTTAAAGACTGGAACCTCTATAGAGCATCCAGCTGAAGTCAGCCCTGGTTCCTGGTTGAGGAAGAATGGCCTTAGGAAACACATTGCATAGAGACACCAAAGAATGGATTCTAGGTGTGGGCTAAAGGAGCAATTGACACACTCTTGCAGGAAATGATACCCAGTTTTCAAAAATTCTGATTTCTGACTGGATTAACATCATCACAACACAGAATAGAGGGTATATATATATATATATATATATATATATATATATGCTTAAATCTTACAATTAAATTCTTTATCTCATAGGAGATAAATGCAGTCCCTCCAATTAAAAGTAAATAGAAAGAGAAAAGGCAGAGGATAATAAAGGTAACGGAGAAAGAGACATAGAAACTGGAGTTGGACTCACAAAGGTTAAACAAGGTAATAAAATGGGAAGAGTAATAAAAAAAGGCTCATACATATATATACACACACACATACATATACAGAGAGAGAAAGGGAGAGAAAGGGAAACATAGCATGGAAGAGCAACAAGGTATGAACTTTTTTGGACAAAGTATAAACTGTTTAATCCATGATGACAGAGTCATTGAATGTACAGATGGGAAAATAAATGAATCCTAACCATAAGCAAAACTTAATTCCAGATAGAGTGTTGATCTAAATAAGAAAAATGAAATAAGAAAATTCCTTGAAGAAAGTTTGGGGAAATTATCTTTGTAACCTTGAGTGAGAAAAAGATTTATTAAATAAGACAATAAAATAGCCATTAACTAGAAATGAAAAGATTGGCAAATAGGACTGCATTAAAATAAAGAAGTCATAGTTGCTCATAAACATCATTAAGAGTGAAAAGTAAGGTAAAAGCTACTTGAAAGACATAAAATAGCTTATTTGCATTATCTATTAAGGACTACTAAAAATCAGCAAGCAAATCGAATCAGACAACCCAATGAGAAAAAGACTAGACATATGATCATGCATATCTAAACATCCAGTAAAATTACGATAAAGAGTTCAATCTTATTAATAATCCAGAGAAATGAAAATTAAAATTATAATGAGATACCAGTAGTTACACTCCCACATGAAAGTAAGATGGGAAATTCCAAATTAGGAGAATTATAGAAGAATGAGAGCTCTCACGTGCTGTTGATAGGGCTGTAAATTGGCACCAACACCTGGCAGTAACTCATAAAGCTAGATAAACACATATCCTTTGATCCAGCAATCCTACTCTTAGGTATGTAGCCCACAGAAATACATTCACATGTGCACCAAGTGTTATGCCTGAGAATGTTCATAGAAGTTTATTTAGAATACCCTATTACAGGTAGAATTGTGCTCCTCAAAAAAGGTGTGTTGAAGTTTTAACAACAGAATATGACCTCATTGGGAACTAGGGATGCTGAAGCTATAATTAATTAAGATGAGACCTTACTGGAGTAGAATGGGTTCTTAATTCAATAAGGCTGTTGTCCTTGTAAAAAGAAGGGAGACACAGGGGAAAAACGGTCTGTGACTATGTAAGCACAAATTGGAATAACACATTAACAGGTCAAGGAATAGGGAGAATTGCCAGCAAACACAGAAACTAGAGGACACAAGGAAGGCTTTTCTACAGGTGTCAGAGGGAGCACAGCCCTGACATTACCTTGACCTTACACTTCTATTATCCAGAACTATGGGCAATACTTCCATTGCTTTATACCACCCCTTTTAGGTTTCTTTGTTACAGAAGCTTTAGGACTCAGTCTAAGTTCCATAGTAGTTAAAAAAAAAATATTCATCAAGAATAAAATAGATAAATACATCATGACACATTCACAAAATTAAATAATATGCAACAATAAAAATAAATGAAATGCTACAACATGCCAAAGCAACAATAAATTTTACTGAAAGAAACCAGATACAAAAGAATATGTAAAATAGATTCCATTATTTAAAGTTCCAAAAGAGCCAAAACAAATCTATGGTGTGAAGTGTCCAGGTAGTGGTTGTATTACTACATGGAAAGAATACAATAATTAATAAGGAACATAAGAATGGCTTATGGCTTCTGATTTTCTATCTTCTAACCTGGGTAAAAATTATTCCTGTGTTCATTTTGTGGAAATTCATTGCTTACTTTTCTTTGCACTTTTGTATAATTCAGTAATAGGTTGTAAATATACTCAATAGTATAAATGAAATTTCATTCAATAAAGAAATAAAAATAACTTCACAAGAAGAAGGATAAATATATTTACTTATTTCCTTTCCAACAGATTTCCCCTTGTGGTGTTGCAACCAATATTAAACAGTTATAGCATGGAAACAATAGAGCGTAGTCGTAATTTTTGGAAAAGAAATGAAGCCTTTCCTCTATTGCTCAGCCCATTTCCAGAACATACTCCTCACAATTCCTGTTCTTCATTGTGAGTGAAGCACTCCAGTCTTCCATTCAGAGGTTGTGGTCCTCTTGAAGTGTGGTTTATTACCTGAACTTAAATTCTGGCCCCATCACCCTCCAAAGAAAAGCAAAGGTGGTACAAGTTGGAACTATTGGAATTACAAGTTGGGTAAAAATTTCTCCAATTAAATCATGTATAGCTACAATTTAAACAGTTTTGTGAGGATTAAGAGGTCTTATTAAAGATCATGAGAAATTCTAAGCATGATGAAGGAATCAGTAAAGGGTTGTGGTTAAGATCAGAGTCCCCTTTCCCTGGGTTCAGATTTTTGCTTCATCACCCAATTCCTCTGTGAATTTAGACAAGCTACTTAATACTTGACTGCTTATGAATTGAAAATTCATAAGAAGGATGTAATTTTGTTCAATATGGAGAAAGGTGAAGTATAGGCTAGGAAGAAGGGAAAAATCTAAGCTAAAGTGAAAGGAGGAAATTGAGGTAGATTTTGTAATGTTAATTAGATCACTTAGCAGATCCTGTTGACACAATTGAGACTTCCAAGATTTAATTTCAGAGCAATTTGAATTTGAAATGTGACCTTTCCCTATTGTCATGCTAGAGGCAGCCTAACTTACTAAGTCTACAAATTTACCAACTCCTAAGGTATGCTTTTCTTTGTTTACCAAAATTTAAACTTCCTAAACTTTGTGCAGATCCCTGTTATAGTACTCATCCACACTATTTTACAATTGATCTGTGGCCCTCTGTTACAGACACCACAGATAGACATTAACATTCCTCTGTGAACCTCTCCCCCAAACCAAAACAACCTTCAGGCTACAGATATTTCATATCTATACCCCAGACTCCAGCATTGGGTCTGAACAAAAGTCAATAATAAAAGAGATGAAAAATCGAATAGGGCTGGATGAAATTATCACACATTTAGAAATTTGAACATACATTCTATGAATCTGAAATTTATTCAATTCATTATTATCCATGCTTCTAGAGGTTCAATATATTTGTCCCTTGTATGTAAAAATATGTTAGGGCTGGGGCTATAGCTCAGTTAGTAGAGTGCTTGCCTAGCATGCACAAACAAGGTCTTTGGTTCAATCCCCAGCACCATAAAAAAAAATGTAAAAATATGTTACAATTTGATTATAACACCTCTGCTTCAGACCAAGTACTAGTTGGAAGCAATGTTTGGCCAGTGTTGTCACAAATTCCAACAAATCTCATGCGTGAAATAATTTGTGCAAGAGTCTGTGATAAACTTCCATAGTTCAAGAAAGAGTATGTTTGAAGCCTGGGGAAAGATGAAATGTATAATTTTTAGTAGGTTGTAGAAAGGGTATGGCTTCTAAACTAGACTGTTCATGAAGTAATTAAAGATAATTTTTTGATGCCACACATGCTGGAAATACAATGTCCTTCCAAATGCATAATGAAAACATTAAAGAGGTGATAGTGGAATTCCATATATATGCACATATATGCATTTTTACTGGTTCCTAGTCAATGCATTTGTTTTGTATTTAAATCTATAAATTGGTTTCTTTAAACGAAACCTTAATGTTCAGAATGATGAAAACAGCTTTGATGATGACTTACACCTTTCAGTTTTCATCATTACAATGGAAAACATTCATTTGATTTTCTTTTTATAACTGTTTATGTGAGGTAGTAATTCAATTGTCATCAAAACTACCCTAAAAGTTGGAAGTGTTCATTAGTTTCACTCTAAGTTTTCTCCCCTGAGAGTCATATTAGCTAAAAAACTTAAATAGTTTCATTCAAGCCCTGAACCAGAAATGCGGATTCTACAAAGGCATAATGTTAGCATCACTGACCTATTACACCCTCCCTTTAATTTACTTTTAAATCACTTTTTCATTCATCAGTTAGTATCGGAAATGAATCATATGCATTATAAAGATGAATAAGTAAAAAAATGTTCAAGGGAACTATGGCCATGTTCTAAATTTGTACTGTAGAATATTACATAACAAAATCCATTCTAGCAAAAGTGCTCTAAATTTATCACTTTTAGGTTCTTTGCTTGGAATTGATTGGTAATTGCAAACTATGGAGGCAAAACAAAGCAATTAAAGGATTTTACTTAATTGATGATTTGCCCTGGGAATTTTCTATTGTTTCTGAATATATATTTTACTGTTGCTAAGAAGTTGGATCCACAAACATATATCAGAGCCAACTGAATTGATTGATAAGATATTTGGAAAATACCTAGATATTTTAAACATTTGCGTGACTGTGTGTGTGTATATTTGGAATCAATCTAATGCCAGTCCTTGGGTCATAATTATTACAAGAAATAAAACAAAACAGAATTGTTGGGTTACCTTCAGAGTTGACTTAATTGAGAGGGCTTCTAAGAATATATTAATTTATCACTCAAAAATGAAAGAAATATTAAATCTAAAAATTTTAAGATCACCTTGGGTATTACCATAAAATTCAGCAAGTACAAACATTCCCTTTTAGCATGGAAATATTGGTCTTAGATCAAGTTGAATATGCTGTTAATATTTAATATCTAATAACAATAAAAGACATAGCAAGCAAGAAATTCATTACTTTTAGTTTAATTAAGAAAAAGTTACTAGACTCACTACTTTAATTAAGAAATCCAGATGGCCCCAAATTTCAGGCATGAAACGTGCTGCCACCTTGAGAGGTGTTGTCTTGGATGAGGTTCCTATTTTAAAATCATCACAGATGTTCTCCACCAGAGGAAAACAACTAAGTGGTGACTGACAGAAAATTCAATTTCTGAAGAGATATTCTGTTAAGTTCCAGGGACTTTTTTCCAGGGCATAGTCTCAACGTTATCTGGCATGTGATTTAATTGTTCAGGAATAATGATTTCTAATCACCCAAACATTTCAGCTTATTGACCTATTCTTTTCCAAGTGTATTTTAACACTGCACAGCCTTTTCCTTTTGAAGCAATAAAGATACACCTACAAGGACAATGATCTATTTCTTCCCCCCAGTGTTATGGCATATGCAAGTTGTTGATCATATTCGCTAGAACTTGGTGATTTGCCCTGGTATTAGGTATTGCAAATAAATAAATAAATAAATAAATAAATAAATAAATAAAGACTTTCAATTTTTCATTGTTTCAGAGTGAAATCTGCAGAACCTAATTCCTGTACTGAGGCCCACAACCTACATACCAAGTAATAGAACACAAGGAGGAACCCAGACAAAATGATCTCCAGCTTTCTAGCTGCTTGTCATTGTTCTTGCTGTTGTGGTTTTGTTATTTTTGTTTTGTCTTTGCTGTACCCTGGGTGATAATTCCCAGAGATCCAGAAGTGTCAGCATTAATATAACATTTCAAAAACAAAAATTTCTGCATTTGCTTTTTACTCTAAGATTTTCAAATGTATTGGATTTATCATTTCCTTTGCCTCTGCATTTATCCCTTAGACAGGAAGACAGAGTTCAGTTATTTAGCCTTCTCTCCAGCTCCCTCAAAGACATCATCTGTGCCCTTTCCGGGGGTTTCTGTTTGCAAGATGCATCATGTGCAGCTGCTGAGACCCCACCCCAGCATTGGCCAGCACAGCCTGCGTGATACCCTGTCCTGGGGGTTGGATAGGTAGGATCAGCCCTCAGAAGGTGTTCTGATGAACTTTTCCTTTTCCCGAATCTTATGAAATCTTTATTATTTTTCTTCATTACAAAACTGAGCTGTTTTCCTGATATGTCTAAGTTTTCTACATTGAAATTATGATAGCTTGTTTGCAAAACGTGACTGTGTTTTTAATAGCATCTTCTATAAATGTGAAACAATACTTACAATAAAAAATTCCATGAAAATAGCTAGGTACGGCGTTGAGCACCTGTACTCTCAGCAACCTGGGAGGCTGAAGTAAGGAGATCATAAGCTGGAGGCCAGGCTGGACAATTCAGTGAGAGCCTGCCTTAAAATGGAAAAAAAAAATAAATAAATAAATAAATAAATAAATAAATAAAATAAAAAGGACAGGGGATATAGCTTAATGGTAAAGGGCCCCTGGTTTCAATCCCTAGTATAAAAACAAAAACAAAAGTATTCCATATAAGAATATTTAAATCTATGAAGTTATTTTCAATGATTTGAGGAGAAACAGAAATATGAGCAAGAAATATGGCAGTCAGTGATAATGGACCTAAATTGTAGATAAGGGAAGATTTTAGGGAGAATAGAACGCTTTAGTCCTGCTGAAACCAGTCTTGAAAATCAGGATCGGTTCCTCTTTCCCCCAGTGTTGAAGATTAAACACCCAAGAAAGGCCAAAGCAATCTCAGGAGGTAAATTTTATTTAAGAAACAGGAAAGAGAGATACAGAGAGAGAAACTGAGACTCCTCTGGAGAGGAGGGGTTCCAGAGTTCATGCTTGAGGGAGTGGGGGTGTCCCGCCCCTTTTATAGATTTCAGGTTTCCATGCTTCTCATGTCCCCTCCTCCCACTCTGCCTATCTGACCAAAAGTGACTAAAGGGCAGGAAAAGAGTATCCAGGGGGTGATGGCTTGTGTTGCAAAGTGTAATCCTTCCCCTCCCCCAGAGGCTGTTAGCAACCCCGTTGTGGGAGTGCTATCTACCCATTTCCTTTTCTTTGATAACCAGCTACCTGTCCTTTGCCCTGATCTCACTAGTCCTTCCTATTCATCTACATAGCTACAGAATGGTGAGCTAATTATTTAAGCCTCCATGGACATTATTTTTGCACATTTGTAACATGAAGAATTGAAGTGAATCATTTCTAAAGTTCTTTTTCCTGGTATAAACATTCTGTAATTCTATGAAACATTGCCTTACTGTGGCCCCCTGATAATGGTGAGCTAATTACACTAGTCTCTAATGCAGTGGGAAGTATCCACTGTTAGCTCTAGTGACATAAAAGAGACTGTTGCTAAAGCTACAGAACAACTGTGGGAAGAAAGCATAAAACATAAATGTATTGATATCTTAATATGTTTCCATACTAAAAATATAAGAAATAAATTGTAGCTATAAGCTCAGGTAAAAATGAATCCAGAACATGATGAATCAAAATCTACAACATTAACTTTGAGACCCCAGACCACTCCCTTTTTCTTCATTTTATATCTTTTTCCTTCCATATCCCTGAGCCAACCTGTTCTCTGATATACCTAGGAATTTTTACTCAATTAAACCCCAAAAGACATGATAAAACCAATCACATTACTGTCTTAACATATAACCCCTTTAAAAGTTTTTTGAATTTTAAAGTTGTCAAATATATCTTATGTATGATCCAGGAATTCCACTCCTAGTTATATACTTTGAAGAAATTTTTTATATATAAGCAAAATAAGTCATATATTAAAGTGTTCAAGGAGTCACTGTAAAAGCCAAAAATTGGAAGTAATCCTCTTTTAAAGAAATATAAGACTAAATTGCAATCCATTCATTCAATGAAACACCAAACCAAGGTGAAATAAAGACATATATCAACATGGATAACTCACAAATATGGTAGAGAGTAAAATAAGAAGCATTTAAAATTTTTTATAGAGCATGATACTATTCATGTGAATTTTAAAAATATATAAAATTAAGTAATAACATTGAAATTACATATTTAACAAAGAATGCAGACTCTTAGTCATATAATGAATATTGCCATATGTATAAGTTTAAGCACAAATGATATTATACCATGTATATGCATGTTTACAGAGAGAAAATCTAGATTGACAGATATAACACAGTTGTGGCTTATAGTTATTTTCAAACATGTTCTCTCTTATGGTGAATCGTAATTCATGGTAGTTTACTGCATTTTATCTCTTTTAATATGCATAACATTTCTCAATATTCATAAATTAATATCATCCAAAATTGTTCATAATTTAAGCACTTCCTATGGAGAACTCAAGGTATAGGAGGTACTTCTGAATTCATCAGTTTGAGATAGATTGTCACTTCTATATGCACAGTCAACTTGGTTACTTGTGTTTTCAATAGTACTGAGTATATTATGGTAGATCAAATGCTTCTACATGAATGAAGAACTTCATAAATAACTATTTTAAAGGCTCATTTTTAGGCTTATAGGAAGATGCAACGGCTGATAGTCCTCAAAATGTATTAACTGATATTTTTCCTATAAGGCATGTACTATTTTCAGTCAAAAAAGTACAGGTTGGCAATAAAGGCACTATTAAATGAAATAGAGAATTGTTAAGATTCAACATTACTGACTAGTATTAGTATGTTACCAATCTTGGTTTCTCTGCTTTTCCCACATCATCATCATGCTAATATAGTATTTTTTCTTAACATTCAGAGATTTTAATTCATTCAAAATTTTTTATTCAACTTTAGAATTTACTAGTCCTGAACAGTAGATTGAATATCATTATAATTAGTCAAAAATTTCTATATCCTTATCATCATATTTACATATGGTATTCTGAAAGTATGTTATGAATAGACTATGAAGCACAATTCTGTACAAATAGTGTTTTCAATAAATAATCATAGATTGATTATAAATTTGTGCTTATACTCTAATCAAATAAAATATAACAATATAAATTATATAACATCTCTTAAAATGTAATTTGTGTCAGGATGAAAGAGAACTGGTGTTTAAATAATAAATGTAACTTTCATAACACAACAAAAGGAAAAATTTCATTAGATTTCCTTATAGTGAAACAATTTCAACTAACTCAGAGAACAGGAATGAAGCACAGATAGGTTTCGATGTTTCATCATCTAAAAATGATAAAGAAAAATACCTTTAGAATGAAATACAAAGGAAGGCTTTCCTTGTTATTCACACCATTTTATTTTCCTTTCCCTTCTCTTTTGGGTATAATCACAAGAATCACAGTATGAAAATCAACAAATCTAAAAATGAGATCAACCTGTCAAATAATGCTTGCAAGAAATTTGCTTTCGTAAGAGACCTTACAGAAAAGTTTTGAGGTTTTCAATTGCATAAGATCAGTCTGAAAAATAACAGTACTACATGATGGCTTTTCAATAGCTACTGATATACTTTTCTGCAACATGGGAACTAGAGCTCTAGAACATGCATGTTACTTGAATTTTTCAGTTCAGTCGCTGGTGCAATGTGTTAAAAGGAAACCTGGTAAACCAGACCATATTCACAAATCCAAAGGAGGTTACACATAAAGGCAAGGGGAGGTTGTCATTAAAGGAGGGAACACAGAAAGAAAGAAAGCAAACTTATGTAAGTGCTTTTAACCAGCTTAGGAGAGACTTAGGGTAATTACAACAACAACTATCTTCTAATACTTGCACACCTGCCAGTGAGGTCATTCACGTTTGCTTCACAAATAAGAACCTCAGAAGGCCCGTGAATGTAAAAGATTTGATTTATAGCATGTGTAGTACATTCCATCTTTGTTCCACTTTTTTATTCTTTATTATATCCATATCCTTTTTTCGTGTGATTTAGAAGTTCCTGTCACAAAAAGCAGAATATACTTCCTTGTTCAATTGATTTTGAGCTTAATTGGATGTTGATATTCCAGTAAATATGATAATGAGTCAGTTTAGAGCCTAAGGCTTTATATGGCATTTTATATTTGTTTAATTCCTCTTGTTATTCTACCATTGCTGTGAGAAGCTGCCCACTGAACCAAGGAGGATGCAATCTGTAGGGTTTTAGATGCAACCTTAGAGCCACAACCAGGGACTCAGGCTAGTCTCTAAAATTACTGACTCTAAAATGCTATTAGACCATTTTTTTGCCTTCAGTGATACTTTTTCTCAATCATTTGCAAATAGTTCCCTACCTTTTGTTTTTGCCTAAAATGAAGGAAACTGAACTTCAACATCAAATTTATAAAATGTATTTATGTAACTATTTTTTTCTTTTAAAACAATTACTTATCTGGAAGACTGTATGAAACAGACACAAAAGAACATATAGGTCAAGCTCAATAAAGTAAAAATCTCATGTGAATCCCCAGCAAGTTCTCAGAACTTAATCTTCATCTTGCCCCAGGTTAAATGCTGACCCAAACAACCTGACTAAATCCATTGACTAACAATAAAGGTAGATTATTGTATTTAATTGTAAAACCAAGTGCTCATGCACATACATGCACAAGGGTGTGCACGCTCTCACACACTGCATACCTTTCTTTGTAACATTCAATATAATCTTATTTTCTGGTTCATTCCCCCAAGATTTTCCTCGGAACATTTTAAAACATCTTCCCCAGACTTCCTAATAACCTGTTAATGAACTGACACACACTGTACTTATATAAATTATGGAGTTGCTGAACCTGGAGTTAAAGTTTGGTACATCTCAAGGGTATGAAATCAATCACGCTGGTATTAATAACTGTCACCTATATGCCCTTTACATTGTGTTATTTCATGGTCCCTCCACCTTGATGAGTGTCATAGGTGACTTTGAAAGTCTGCACATTTTCAGACTTAACTATTTTCTCTATGTACTGGTTTCTAAGCTCAAACATTTTTTCCCCCCTAGGGCAGTTATTTGTGGTTTAAATCACCTGAGGGTACAGATCATTGAAATCATAAAATCAAGGCTGGAAGCAGGGATAATAGGCCAGGCTTTAGCTTTTGCAAATGAAAAAGGTAGTAGAACAACCTGCCAGAGATAAGGTGCTGCTGTTTGGATGTTGAATAACCTCCCCAAAATTTTATGTGTTAAAAACTTGGTATTCTGGGTGGTACCACTAGAAGGTGGTGGAAGCTTTAGAAGGTGAGACCTCATGGGAGGTCCTTAGGTCACTGAGGACATGCCCTCAAAGGAATTGTGGGCCATGGATCATCCTCTCTCATTGCTTCCTGGCTTGCTAAGTGGGCATTCACTTCAACTCATACTTCTGTCACAGTGAGTTGCCTTAGCCAGGGATCCATCCCAGTGGGGCCACTGAATCTTGGACATCAATCTCCAAAACTGGTGAGCTAAAAAATCTGTTTCCTTTTATAAAATTAATTGCCTTGGGTATTTTGTCATAGTAACCTGAGGCTAGCTAATACAAAAGGAAAGAAATAAAAAATGCGAGGGATAGAGTTGTAAGGAGGGCCTAAAGTTCAAGACATCTAATCAAAATAGTCAACCACTCAACAAGTATTCCTTGAGCACCCACAACTGATGTGCTTGAGTGTTGGGGCAAATTGTACAGTACACATTTAGTCTCCTGCCCTTGACAATGTACAAAAGATAAAAATTAGCCTTTCTCAAAGTGTCCTTTCAGAAAGTTCAAGCTAACTAAAATTAATATGGCATGCAAAGTCAATAAATGTTTTGCATTCATTAAATCATTATAATTTTAATTAAATGAAATTATAAATTTTATTAAGGAAATTTTCTCCCATGAAAGGTAAAAGAATTAGGCTACATAGCAAAGAGGAAAAAATTCATATGGTAATATTTATTTTCCTCAAGTAGTGGCTAGAAACAACCTACCAGGGAGTCTCAATCAGCTGGAAGAAAACCCAAATCTAGGTTATATTTTACATTCTTTATTTGCTATTATATAGTGGAGAGTCCACAGCATTCCAGAACTTGTTAAAATCCTACTTGGCTGTCTTAAACTTTTAGTTCCTCACAGATCCAAACTTTCGTCTGTCTGTCAATTTCTCTTTCTCCTCCAGCCCTTTCAAAATACCATTTGAATACTTTTTAATTAATTTCTTGACTGAGCAATGAAAAACAGGGATGATAGAGATTAAAAGAAAGGTAAATATGAGGCCATGAAATCTACAAAGAAATAGTAAAAGAAAAAAATACCTTTCAAATTTTCTGATTCTTCATCAGTTAGCCATGGGGTCACCTTTCCTAACACTCCCCCATGTGCAACCCACCTCCATGAATCCCTCCGTTCACTCCACCTTTTCACTGGGTAGTCCCAACTTCACCACTGGTCCTAAAGCTTATATTAACTACTCATCCTTACAAATCCTTGCATTCTTTTCATAGCTCTGACTAAAGAACCCATGTAGAAATTTCATTAGAAACTTATTGAGTGTAGCTCACTTGTCTATGAAAGTAAATAAAAACACTGATAAGTAAACATAGTGATGAATAAAGTAAATAAAACATAAGAATGCCCAGCAGTGTCCATCACTGGACGCCACCATGAGAAATGTATGATACATGTTACATATGCACCCAAACCAACAAAAGGTGTGGGGTTACAGTTTTCCAGGCCTTGCTACCAAATTTCCACCTGGCACCCAAGCACATGTAAAATTAGAAGTGACCAATGATTAGGGAAGATAAAGTATTTATGCAAAAGATGAAAATCAAAGTAAGAACTAGTTGCCAATTGATGCACTGAGAAAACCACAGAAATTCAATAATGGTGCTTAATTATAAAGTGTTGATCTTAGCACTATAGCGCTGTTGCAAATCCTTGTTCTACCATTTAGTAGGGATATGACCTTGGGCAAATCAATTGATAACTTTAAATTTCAGCTTCCTAATCTGTGAAGTGGGAATAACAGTGCCAAATTCATCCCCTTGTTGTGAAAATTAAATGATAAAAAACTCTTGGAAAAAAACTTAGGTCTGAATCAATGCTATCTATTATTATTTTGCCATATGAGACTATTAAATATGAGACCACAAAGTTCCGAATCATTTTATTTCAGCTCAGCAAAATAATTCATGCTTATAAAGATTCTGAGTAATAACAGCATATTAAATAATTCAAAATATCCTTTGTTTAATAAAGTAAAACAGATTTAATTATTTTAGAAGCTATTTAAGAATTAGTTTTTAAAAAGAGAAAAACAAATGTGGAAAACTTTATTCACTCATGAAGTGAACTGAATACCTTTAGGGAAATAAATAACTTCTAAGGATGACCCACTTGCTAATTTTTCTAGAAAAGTAGAGCTACATATGATGAAATAACTAGGAGAAAGGTAGAAACATCATTGCTGCTAAAATGAACATTGATTGAAAAGTTATGTTTCTATTTTGACAAGATATACTGGACACTCTATAGGAATAATAATCCTAGCAAAATTTAGAATCCATTGTAGTGTTTCTGTTTATGAGATATTCAAGAATTTACTTGCAATCAAACATTAATTTGACATGAACTGTGAACTAGTTTGTGTGGAGAGCTAGGGGTACAATGATAAATAATACATATGTTCCATACTTAAAGAACTATCAAACTGGTAGGGGGTAATGTAATTTTTAAAGAAACTATAATACAGTACAATAACTAGAAAAAGACATTTGTACCAAACTATGCTGTGACACAGAACAAAAAGGATTTTTCCATGGGCCATGGGAACAAGGAAACATTGATGGGAGATGTATTGGTTTGTATAGTGACCCCTCAAATTCATGTCCACAAAGAACCTGTGATTGTGATCTTAGTTGAAAATAGGGTCCCTGAATTTGCAATTAAGATGTACATTGCTAAAAGGGCATACTGGGTTAGGATGAACCTAAATCAAATCACTGGTGTCCTTATAGGAAGAAAGAGAGACTTGGAGTCAAAAGACTCAGAAAGATCCACTCACGTGAACATGTAGGCAGAGACGGGAGTTATGTTGTCATGGCCAAAGAACACAAGAAGCTGCCAGAACTAGGAGAACAAGGAAATAACTCTCTCCTAGACCTCTGCAGGGAGTGTGGATCTACTGACACCTTGATTTTAGACTTCTGACTATATAAATTTCTTCTGCATTAGTCATTCAGTTTGTGATAATTTGTTTAAATAGTCTTAAGAAACTAATGCAGAAGGACTTGACAGTAAAATATACTGGAAGTATATTTTCAGGGCTTCATATAGAATTTTGTCATGTGGATGACTGGGAAAGGTCATTATAGGGAAGAAATGAGGTAGGTGAAGTCTTGAGGTGAATGTACTGTAGCCTGTTTAAGGACCTGCAGTGGCTCAGCAGAGGTAAAAACCAGAGATCCTAGATGCAAGGGAGTGGAGATGTGTGCTTACTCCAGGGCTCTTTACAGAGAGCCAGTCTGCATGAAAATTTTCTTCAGACACAAATAAAAGACCTGTCAAGGGTAAGAGCTAACACACAACTTCCTATTCACTCTCAAAGTGTGGATAACACTTTTATGCTTAGCCGTCCTAACCCTGACCCCTGGCTTTTTTCAATTCATTGGATCACAACTCAGGTCTTGACTAAGTTCTCTTTTCAGGATGTCCTTCTCCAGTCTACTGCCTCAGCCACTAGACTTATCCTACTATACCCAAATCCTCATCTATACTTCAGTGATTTTATATCCCTTATTCAAGTTCCACAGAAGTTACGCCAGCTAAGTCAAGTTTAGCCTAGAAGGGTATCGGGCAGGTACAAAAAGGAAGTTGTACGGACCAGATGATCTATAAAAGGGACCTTGTTTTTCAACACACAAACATTTTCATCCATGGAATGTTTTAAGCCAAGCTAAATAACGTTGAATTTTTAAATCTAGCAATGGAAGTCATGAATTCCAGTTCTATCTCCCCACCTTCCATTTCCTTTTGGGTCCTGCTCCTCTTCTCAGATAAGATTTGATGAAAAGACACTTAAGATTAGAAGAACCATAAGAGTGAGAAGATAAACCATGGTGAGTTTTAAGTATCTGGATTATGTAATCCATGGAGACATCTTTTCCATTTATGATTTGGGAAATTTTGGAGGCCCTATAACTTCTAGCCTAAGAATAGACCCCACCCTGGACTATTCTGTATCTCACCGGGGACAGAGGATGAGCCTCCCAGCAGAGAAGGCACCCATGCTGTGCCTTAGGAGGTTAACCTAGGAGGAGATAAACTGATAATACCTAAGATAATTCATGTTCAAGACAACCTGAATAAAAATCGTCAGGAAAGGAAAACACAACCACCAAAACAAGTCTGCAAAGCCTGCTTTATATATTCCTCCTCAAAGTCCCACCTGGCATTATTCTGACATCTTTGAAAGCTTGATAGAGTTTGGCAAGCTTACACCTTCTTCAGCTGCACACATTAGAAATAAGAAAGAAAAAGTACAGGGTCACTGGAAGTAAGGGAAATAGCAGAAATATTTTCTCTCCAAGTGAAGTATAAAATTTCTACTGAGAATGAAACTATAGGTGGCTGGTAATTATTCTGTCATTGGCAAGCTCCAGTAGATGGTTGGCCTGCTGACATTTTAAAAATTAAAACAAACCATACTGGAGATGCCTTGTCAGAGAGTTCCGCAGATGTGCTTTTTTTTTTTCTTTATAAATCACTATTTACACACTTATTCATAATACATTTTTTTCTGTTGAACCTTTTGAGGAATGGCAGTTATAAAGGAATGAATTATGAAAAAAAATATTTGAAGATAAATTGCATCTTGATATTAGATAATAAAACCTAGAATTTTTCTTATAGCAAGTACTTTACTATCATTACAGGTAAATGGGACATAAGTTCATCCTTTTTCAAAATAAATGTTCATACAATTTTGGGTTTGTGCTTTCTACTTCCTCATGTATTTGGACTTAAAATTTTAGATGGAAGTGGAAGGCTGAATTGGGATAATGGTTAGAAGAATCATTCCAAAGAATTCAAATTAACTAAGTGGAAAAAAACCCGAATTTCTGATATTCCGTAACGCCTTTATATTGCTAAGGATGGAAAGCCAGAGCCACAGACTTTAAAAAATTCACCTTGCCTGGGGAATGCTATGCTCCCCTTTCATTCCTTTCAATCCTTCACTGAAGCAGACCTGTGCAGCAGAGCTCAGGAAGTGCTGTCTTGGGCAAGAGGGCGAGTGTTAAATCATTCATGGGAGAATATGGAAAGGGAAAAAGATTTGCAGGTCATTAAAACATGTTGCGAAAACACAGCAGCAGGAGACATGAAATGGATAGTGAGCCCAAGCACATTCAGAGTTTTTAGACATCTCTGGATGAGTACCAGATTGAAAGTAGAATGGAAGATATGAGACCCTTAAGTTTTAAGTTTTAGATAATACTAAATGACAGAGAACTCACAGAATCTGAGTTACATATGCATAATTTAAAATAACAGAAGCATGCAAGAAAAAAAAAAAACTGTAAGGAAATTCATTGAAAACATTCTTTTTTTAAAGGAAAATACATCCATCATTTAATATTCCTTCTTCTTTTCCTTCTTTTTCAAAATTGTATAAAATAAACAAGAATTATTTTTGTACAAGTGAGTATAAAAGAGGTCAGTTATATCTTTAGTGTTTCATTTCCATTATAATGTGATAGTATTAAAGTGGAATATTACTATGCTTTGCAACTAAAATTTCATTTAGTTGTAACTTCATTTATATAAACTCTTGAGAAAAATAAAACAAAAGATTAGTACACAGAGGTCTTATTATTTAAGTGATCACAGGGTCTTCCTCACTTTAGCTGGCCAACCTGAAAAATTCCACAGGTTCCCTTTCACTTTGGATGAGCATCTACCCTCCTGGCTGGAAGAAGTAGGTATGAATGAAGAAAGTTCTGGGGACATCCCTCCCAGACCAGCTCCCTGGAGGAGGTAAACTAACAGTACCTAAGCTAACTAACTATTCTGTATTTCTCTTGTTGTTTCTCAAGTGTTTTGACATTTAAAATGATGAAATATCTGTGAGCCAGAGTAGTGATATTCACACCATCTAAGGATGGGAAACTCAAGAGCAAGAACAGGTGAAGGACAACTGTAAAGACGGAAACTGAAAACCACAGAGTAACTGGAATACAGATGACAAATGAGCTCATGTGAGAAATCTATAAATAAACTTAACACATTAATAAAAGACTTGGTGGAGGCAGAAGTAAGTGTAATTGGAGGGTGTTATTATTGTGTCCTTCTTGCTGAGCTAAATCTAATTTTATAAGTTAACCTTATTATTTTGTTAAAATCTGCAGTGAGACCTATTTCTATCCCCAACCTTCACAGAAATAAAGTAAATCTCTAGGCATAATCCCTCTGACTTCAGACATAACCCTGAACATCTTTGTGCTATCATGGAGGGAAACCTTGGAGAACATTGAGCCTCCTAGCCCTGCCCAAGAATCAGGATACCCCTGCATTATTTCCTGGACACAAGTGCTGTTCTTCATCTCTCTTGCAATTCCTGAAACTTCCTTCCCAGATCTTTATGCCTGCCAGATTCTCCTCGGATAAATTGCTTTCCCATCCTGACCTTGCTCCTACTGGAGTCTTTGGTACCTGATATTGCATCCAGATATATCTGGATTCTGGAATTCTGTTCTACAGGACAGTCTCCAAGTCTATGCCTGTCCTGCTGCTGAATGAGTCTTGGTAAAATCTGGAGGAAAGGACAAATATTTGCATTCCTTTAAAAGGTGGTGGGAGGGATGCCAAAGGACAGTACAGAAAGAGAATAAAAACAAAGTGGGCCGGGCGTGGTGGTGCACGCCTGTAATCCCAGCACTTTGGGAGGCTGAGGCAGGAGGATCACGAGTTCAAAGCCAGCCTCAGCAATGGCGAGGCACTTAGCAACTCAGTGAGACCCTGTCTCTAAATAAAATACAAAAAAGGTCTGGGAATGTGACCCAGTGGTCGAGTGCCCCTGAGTTCAATCCCCGGTACCACACACACACACACACACACACACACACACACACACACACAAAGTGGTATGAAGGAAACCAGTCACATTTTGGAAGGAAAAGTTCTGGCTGGATTTTTTTTTTTTTTTTAATTTCCCCCAGTGAATTTAAAAATATTATATTATAATATCATATTTCTTAATCTACAATGCAGTAAAATTAACTGAGTCCTTTATGTTCTAAAATTTTATAAAAAGGCTGAGAACAAATATATTCTAATTCCAGATAAGGAGAAGATTTAGTCATTCCTTTTTTATTTGCTTGAGGGCTCACTACATAAAGCTCAAGATGACAGGAGAAAAAAATTAAATATCCATCCAGAAATTTTCATCCATATTATCAAGATATCCACTTAATTATTCAAATGAATTAACAAATAGGAACTTCAGACCAGGGGCTGTCATTATTCGAACTATCCAAGCTTTCAAAAAGATTTAAATTCTTGTCTATACCCAAAGGACTTAAAAACAGCATACTGCAGGAACACCACCACATCAATGTTTATAGCAGCACAATTCACAATGGCTAAACTGTGGAACCAACCTAGATGCCCTTCAGTAGATGAATGGATAAAGAAAATGTGGTATATATACACAATGGAGTTATTACTCACCAATAAGAATAAAATCATGGCATTCGCAGGTAAATGGATGAAGTTAGACAATATAATGCTAAGTGAAGTAAATGAATCCCAAAAAGCCAAATGCCAAATGTTTTCTCTGATATAAGGAGGCTGATTCACAGTGGGGTTGGGATGGGGAGCATAGGAGGATTAGAGGAACACTAGAATGGCCAATGGGGAGGGAGGGAAAGGGAGGGGGCAAAAGGGTGAAGAAGAAAAACGATGGTAGAATGAGATGGATATCATTACCCTAAGTGCATGTATGAAGTCACGAATGGTGTGAATATACTTTGCATACAACCAGAGATATGTAAAAATGTGCTCTACAAATATAATATGAAATGTAAAAAAAAAAAAAAAAAATCTCCCCCCCCTCAAAAAAAAGATTTAAATTCTTCAGTGCAATGTATTTTCTGTTTTCCCATTAACAGTGACATTTACAAAATGCAAATGGCCTGTGTACGTGTATTTTGGAAAAGTAGTAAAAGTGTCAAGGAGCATAGGTGGGAGGCGAGGTGGGGAATAGAAAACCCACCTCTGCATCATTCAGTAGTTTTCTTGGGTCAACAGGAATCCCAAATGATAATGTAGGTGCTGAAGACTGAAAGTTGATGACCAAGGCTGAGCCCCTATATTCGAAGAGAGAGAGGGCTATAAACATGATCAAGGTCCAAACTATCCCCAAGTTTAATATGATGCTAGAAAAGACCCAACACCATATCCTTCCACATACTCTCCTTGGAATGATTTTGATTATTAGCAACTCTGGGCAGTATTCTATCCTGACAAAAACTAAGGGTATATTTGTTCTCTTTGTCTTTATATCTCTTGATCAACAGCTTCCTCTACTCTTCTTCTAACTTAATTCTGTAAAGCCTAATTTTATGACATAGGAAAACTAAATTGTATTTTTATATTTGCATATCAGATTTTAGCCATCTTTATTTCATAAATGACTGGGGACCCTGTGTGTATAGAGACTAATTGTGCCCTTTATTAAAGAATTGATTGGCATTAAGGTTCTATATCTTTTCCCCCATTTTAAAAAAAACTGGCTCAACACATAACTCTAAAAATTGTATCCCTCCTACCAAACAATAAAACATGTACTCTTTCACTATTCTAGTATTGCCACATAGTTATCATCTTTTCAACCTTTTTTAAAATGGGTGTGTGATCTATGAATAATACAAACGGTCTGAGGTTAAAAAATCACATTATTCTGAACACAGCAGTATGATTGCTAGCGAATATTTTCCAGTATCTTGTCACTGAAATATAGCATAGAAGTTAGCTGTTGTGTGATGCATATGCCAGGAAAGAACCTAATGTTCACAGGTTTTGAAAATATAATTTCTAACTTCAACAAAACAGAAATGAGATACCTATTTTTGAAGTGTAAATTTCATTCTAGAATGCTGACAGAGTGACAGATATTAAAGTGGGTCCCCTATTCCAAAGTGACAGCTGAGGTTAACATGAAACTTTTAAAAATCAGAACAAATCACTTGAAGATATTGCCAATTTGCCTTTTTTTTTTTCATTTTGTCTTTCAACATGTTTTTCATAGAATGTCTTCTGCAGTTTTGACATGTTATAAACCCAAAGTATAATAAAATAATGTTTTAAATTTACTAAATTTAAAATTTAAAATTAATTTTATTTTCCTTTCTGCTTTCGAGGAGGCAAGTTGTTAAAAAAATAGTTATAATAATGGCTACCAAATTTCACCCCTTTTTTAGCTCTGTTCCACCACACCTGCAAGAAGTTCTCTAGTCTCAATAATCAATGAGGTAGGGCCTGATTCTACATTTTACAGATGAGGAAACTGTCCTTAGAGTTATTATATATTCTTGGCTGTGACCCCACAGCTAGGAAGTGATAGCATCAAAATTCTATCTTAAATTTTATACTAAAGTACACATGATTTTTCTACTTCTATTTTCACTGTTGTTCTTACTAAATATTGTAACTCAACAATTAATATGTGTGTATGAAGATTTATATTAGGTCTTAAATTATACACACAAGTTAGAAAGCCCTGCCATGGGAACATATCTGTTCTCATCTATTGAGCATATTCAGTACAAGTTTAAATTTTTAAATGTTTTTAGTTTTAAATTTCCAAACATTAGTAACCTTCATTTGCTACTATTCTGCAACTAGAAATTTACATATCATCTTACAATACAAATTAACTTTAATCCAATCATTCCAACACATTTGGAATTTAGATAAACTTTTTAAACATCAAAATGTGTAAAACCAGGCTGGGGTTATGGCTCAGCGGCAGAGCGCTCACCTCGCACGTGCATGGCCCGGGTTCGATCCTCAGCACCACGTAAACATAAATGCATTGCATTGTGTACAACTAAAGTAAATAAATAAATATTTTTTTAAAAAATGTGCAAAACCCATTACAAATGAGTAATATTTCTCACTTATGAAGCTCATATAATTAAAAATCATTCAGATTTCCTTTTCCAAAATATTATTTTTAGAGAAGTGTCTTCCATCACCTTGCTCAGGGGTCTGCTAATAATTACTTATGATCTCTCTGTAATGATCTCATAAATTAAATTATAATTTCTTTTAAATTTAATTTCCAGCAAGATGACCATATATTTACAGACATTTGGATACTGTTCTCCATTTATTCCAGTATGTATACTAAAATAATCACAATATGTGCTTTTTCCAAATATATATTTCTGGGAAATATGTATTCTGAAATATATATTTGTAATTTGCACATATTTTTGTGGGTTTATATTTTTAAGTTTGGAAAACTACACATATTTGGAAAAATATGGAGAAATATAGAGAGATGGATATACATGTATATACATATTTTAAAATTTGAATTGGCTTCAAAAATCAATATATAAAAATCAACCCAGCACCAAAACCGAGATGCAGTTCCACTAATAGTCAAGTACGTTACCATCACATTGACAGGAGATCACAACAAATTGTATTGCTAGGTGTTGGATTCCGGGCAGGGAGGTAGAAGGCCACACCTCCCCAGGTACTTTGTGAAAAGACTAAATTTCCCAGGAGCCTCAGCCTGGCCAGCAGGTGCCCTCGCCACTGCCTCCTGACCTCCAGCAGCCTATGGAGATACTCGCCCCCAGGGGTCTCCCTGACCACCAGTCCACTATTTAAGCCTGCCCCAGACTGAAACCGGTCCTTCTTCTCCTTCCTTCCTGTTCTCCCTTCCCTACCCCCCTTCCCTTCCCTTCCCTTCCTTTCCCTACCCTTCCCCACGTGGCACCCCAATAAACCCTTTTATTTCACTAACACGGTGTTCCCGGCTAAGTTAACTTTGTTCAGTATTTTCTAACACTAGGTATCTTATGAATTTACTTATCTCCCTCTAGAGCAAAACATTATATATTCAGACACTAGATTTGTGACCCACTCTGCAATACTTTGGAAAGAATGCAAATAACCTTACACTAATCCACAGCCACCCCTATATCATTGTACATCAAGAAACAGACAAGTCCCCTTTGGTGAGTATGAAAAGACTATGGAAAATTTCTCAACATTCACAGAGAACACCTGCTCTATGAGGACTCAGAATAATTCCCTCCTCAAAAGTGTATTTGCACAAAGATTCAGAAGAAAATATCAGATAATGTCTGCATTGTTTTCTCAAGGAAAATCGAGAGGATAGTGACTCGATGAAATAAGTCATGATAAAGGGAGACTCAAAGAAGAAATTTCACAGACACAAAAGCCATAGGAGGAATATTTTAAGAGGTACCAGCAGAGCTAATTCTGTAGAATATACAAATGGCTAAATAAAATATGAAGTTGAAATTTTTGTGGAACACTTGAAATGACAAGTAGTTCAATATATCAAGAATAGATTGAATATATATCAGGGAGATGAAGAAGGTTGTAGACACCCAGGTGAAGATGGCCAGTGAGGAGATTGGGGGCAGGGCCAGAACAACGGAGCATGGAGAGGGTTGTCTCTTGAGGTCAACTTCCTACTTGACAAAAATGCTCATAGACCCAAGTTGGGGATCGAATCAGATAGATACTTCTATACTTATACTCCTAAGCAGGGGATCCAATAGAAAAACTAAAACACACAGTGGACTCAGAGGGTGTCAATCAATAATAGTGAGGAGGAAATTACAGGGACCATAAACAGAACAGGCCAAAATTCCTTCACCAGACTCCCAACTCTGGAGCCCCTTCTCTTCAGAGAAGTCTGCCTCCATTGCTTTTGCCATAAACCTGCTGCTTGCTTGCTGTTTGTCCTGTTCTTCAGTTCTTTGCTGAATAGAGAAAAGGAACCCAGCACCCCTAGATGGCAATAGTATCTATTCAAGAGAGATGTTAGAGTTCAAAGCAGTAAATACTGAGAGTTCCGTAGAGTTAGGAGATAATAAATGCTCATGGAGTCTTAGATTAAATTAATAAAAGGGATGCTTATCTTTTCATATTATTGTAAAAAGTAAGATACTTCTACATAAACAGTAACTCAGTAATCTGTAGAAGAAAAATAAAGCTGATACCATCTTTGTCTGAAGATTACAAAGGAATATAAATTCATAGAAAATTAAAAGGGAAATGTGTTGTGTCTTATGAGTTAAATCTCAAATTTCAGTTATTACAGAAAGGCAAATGAAAATTCGTAAGTGCTCAAATATAAACCAACTAAACACAACTCTGTGTTAAATCAGAGAATAAGAATCACAAGCATATTCAGTTAGTAAACAAATGATTAGAAATGTTAAAAATAGCCCCAAACTCAAGAAATATAAAAGAATATTTTAAAATAATAGTTTTATTGTCTGAATTATAATTGATTCAGACCCTTCAAATTCCTTTATTAAAAAGGATTTTTTAATAAAACCATGCATTAAAAAGGATAAGAAAACAATAAAAGCTTAAGAGCATTGTGCTTCTAAAACTTACATCTAAATATTTATAGTGGGGGTAGGGATGTGGCAAGGGAGTTAATTATCTTGACTAGAGTCAATCATACAGTATATGTATATCAAAAAGTTATGCTGTATACTTTAAATGTATATGATTTTAATTTGTCAATTATAGCTCAATAAAGTTGAAAAAAAAATAAAAGAATTAACCAGGAAGCAAGCAGTTGCAGAGGCCTAGGAAATAAACTACATACTTAGGCTAAGAACAGAATTAAAGCTTCCAGTTTGGAAAAACAAAAGGCATTTTTCTCTTTTCCCTGGCAAAATTCCACTAAAATTATAACAAGTAGGTTTTTTAAATGAAATGATTTATAAAAATGGACCACGAGTGTATAAGACCTATCAATAAATTTATCACAGAATGAAAGATTGTAGAAGCCTTGTGAAATAACATGGAAATGTAGCAGTAGTCTGGCAGGAAGCAATATTTTCTGCAAAATTCCAGTGGTTGGCACAGGCTATATGGAGGGAAGGAGCAAGATGACAGGGTACAAGTTCATTCAGAGTTGGGGTTAGTCACTGTGGTAGTTGTTTCCTCACATTGACCTTCAACTGCTCTGCCCACCTGGCCTTGAATTCCTAAGTACATATTTTTCTTGCAAAAAATTCAGAAGACTCCTTAAAAAAAAGCAGAAGTACCTACAATGAAGAGATTCTGATAGTTTGGTGCATAAAAATTGTTATCACAGGTAAATATCATCAAACTACAGTTAGGTATAAATGCATGTTCATGCATAAAAAAGGATACTATATCACTTCATAAAAATAAATGTTCTTAGAATACGTTTTCAAGTCAGCACAAGGTTAAAGTGTACTTCAAAATCCCAAATTAAAGGATAAGTATTATAAGTGAATGGTTGATAAACGTCAAAACTTTTGAACATGCTTAATTTTTAATAGTGCTGTAATAAAGTTAATTAGTCAGGCATTGCTAACTATTGGGTAGAAGTGAGGGATCCAAATCTCAGTGACTTAATACAAGTTTGTTTCAGGCTCCCAAATAGTGAATGGCAATGATTGGTGAGTGACTTTTCATCTTGTGACTCCTTCACCTAGTAGGTCCTCAGAATCTTCTGTTGGGCTAGTTATGTCCTGATGGACACTGAGAGAAGACTAAGACTAACCAGGCAGATGAAGCTTTTATTGTTCATGTCTGGAATCATCTACCTATGCAAACTTGCATTTTATTAGCCCAACTCTCATTGTTAGAGACTAACTCTCCTTTGTTAGAAAATAAAATCTACCTGTGTGCATAGTGGGTTTAGTGAAAAATAAACTAATTTCCACCAAAGGTAGCAAAAAATAAAAAAAATAGAGAAAGAAAGGAAAGATTAAAAATGTCATCAGTATGGGCTGGGGTTGTGGCTCAGCGGTAGAGCGCTTGCCTAGCACGTGCGCGGCCCGGGTTCGATCCTCAGCACCACGTAAACATAAATGCATTGCATTGTGTACAACCAAAGCAAATAAATAAATATTAAAAAAAAGTCATCAGTAATTGCTGATTTTTAAAATTAATATTTTGAAGTAAAAATCTGGGCATAAAGTTGAAATGTATACCAGCATAATTTACCAAGGGGAATTAGTAAGTAATTATCATTTATATTATTAAAGACGTTTCAAAATTACTATCTCTATTCTCAATACTGACAGTGGGGAAATGACTTAAATGACTAACAGCAGAATTTTAAAATAAATTTCTAAAACACCATTGGAAGATGCCATGTAAAATAGTGCAAATGTGATATAACAATATAAACATGCAAAAACAGCCCTTCATACAAAGACAATGTATAACAAAGAAAAACAAGTCAAATACACTGTATCAAAATTAAATTCAAAACAGGGTAAAAGACTATGTTAGAAATCCAAACAGTAGTAACACAATGGAAGGCAGAGGTTAGGGGAGCCCTACAGCTGGAGCTTCTACTGGGAGTACTCTATTTCTTTATTTGGATATTTCATCATATATCTATTTGTACCTTTATGGTGGTCACTTATTCTTATAATTCTTATAATGACAAATCACTTCCATTTGTGTGTTCTATTTTAATAAAATATTTTAAAGGCAAATGTTTTTGTTACAGAAACAAATTATAATTGTTAGATTCCAGGCAGGAGGCTGCGCCTCCCAGGCAGAAGGCCACACCTCCCCAGGTACTTTGTAAAAAACTACGTTTCCCAAGATCCTCAGCATGACCAGCAAACCTGGCCAGCAGGTGCCCTGGCCACTACCTCCTGACCTCTGGTAGCCTATAGGGCAAGGACTCACTCCAGGGTGGCTTTCTGACCCCCACTCTATTTAAGCCACCCCTGGACTGAAATCCCTCTCTGTTCGCGCTTGCCCCGGGTCCCGTCCGTCCCCCATTTTCCCTTTTTCTCCCCCTTCCACGCGTGGCCCCTAATAAACTTCCCTTTTATTAAAATGGCATTCCCTGCGTAAGAGACTTTTTGCCCAATTTCTAACAATAATGTGTTAATGAATTACCATAAACACTTTCAAAACTGTTTTGAACTGAGGAATAAAACCACAAGACTTGTTAAAAGAGGTATAGGAAGACTTGCATAACTGGAGAGACAAGTCTGGTCTGGTTATGGTGATTGATTAGGTTCATCAAATCAGAATGGAAATAGATTGGTGTAGGGAGATCTACATCTTCCAGTTGGCGGCAGGTGAATCCCTTTGCCAGCAGCTGTGGGGTAGAGAGGAGGTCACAACAAAGACAATGGCTGAGAGACAGAGGCCAGAGCCCTAATTAAATCGGGCTACTGTTCTTATGCATATTTTTTTTCATGTAAACTAATAATCATTCTTACTGAAACACCTCTCTCTATAAAGAAGACTTTCTTTATTTTCCATGAATGCCTTCAGGAATTTTAGGTTTTACTAACTCAGAAAGTGTTTAATCAATATTTCAGCCAATAATCTTCCATTCTATCTCACTTCTGTATAATCTCTAGGTTCAAAATTTCTAATATCAAGAGTTCTAAAACTGTTCAAAATCTCGAGTTTGCATAACCACAGAAACTTTCCACTACAGGGCCTTCCAAACAAGAGGTCTTCTACTTGGCAGGCAAAAATGCTCAACTCTGTTCTTTCATTGTCACTGTTTCTCTTTCTCCAGCAAGAATGAGTTCTGCTTTGAGAGTAGGGGTTGTTCCCCCTTGGAGTGGTTCCCACCTGCATTATGAGTGACATAAAACTGTGTCACACAAATGAACTGTCTCTAAAATAATGAAGAAAAAGCACAAAGATGAGGATGCTTATTTTCACAGATCTTCTCCTTGGGTTCTATAATTCTTGGCAGCCAATCAGATTACAAAGAAAAGCTCAATAGTTTCAGCCAGTTTCTTTGTTTCACAAAATAATAGCTTGACTCTGAGAGTCTCTTCTCAGAAAAAAAGGATCTCCCTCTGGGCAGTTAAGAAACAATCCTTGAAGGATAATGTTTGATCATGAAACAATGGTGTTAAGGTTAAAGCCAATAATTCCCTGACACCAATATTTAAATGCAGGGTGTAAATTGTTAGACCACTTTGCTTTCATCCTATTCAATAGGAGTCAGCATGCAAGATGTTAGACTACTGAGGCATAAATGCAGGGCTTTAAGGGGCACAACATAATCAGGAGACATAACAAAAGAAAGTCAATCAACCCAGTGCTGAGACTACAAACAAATGATGAGGGTCATTTTTGTTTAATGAATTTAATTCACAGGGTTACAAAAAATGCAGAATATCACAAGAAGTTCTAGGCACTAATCTTTCACAGTTGACAGTCAACACTGTTGTTATAAGTGGTCAACCAGTTTATGTTCAAACATCTCCATTGATGAGATAGCATTATCTCTGGAGACATGGAGTTTTCTTTTGGGGCACATCTCATTATAAGAAAGTTCTTTGAAATTTATAACCAAATAAAATCATCCCAGAAGATTCAAATGTTCATCTATTCGTTATCCCTTTGAATGCAAAATGCAAAGTAAAGATTTATTTTTATGTTAGTGTCCAATTATAATTTTCAAAACAATCTTGTAAGGGAAACATTATATTATTTCATATTTACACATACTAGCCTTATAGAATTTAAGAAACTTATACAAGTTCATATTTCTAGGAATTGTCCTGCAGATACACTGTGAACAGAATTCTCAAAGTGGTTAGCTGAGTGTATTCTGAGATCCAAAGGATAATAAAGTAAAATGGCTTTCTTTCTCTTTGTTTATCCTATCTTGTTTATATTAGGAATATGGGTTATTTGCCAGACATGTATGCAGTGGTAGAATCCCATGCAGACTATAACTTGCAGGTGAAGATATAAATACAGACAAACTTATAAACAAGAAATATATAAACTACCGTGAGAGACATTTAAGAAAAATAAGAGGTTTTGAAGGGCGTGTTAACATGGTTTGTGACCAATTGGGAGAGCTTGGACCTCATCATGGGTAAGGTAGACCTTGTTTAAAGAATAGAAAGGCCTAAAGTGTTTGAAAATGAGAGATGAAGTGCTGTTCAAACTGGATGGACACATTAGGGCCTCCCACATATTGATGAAGACATTGAAACTTAGAACAGCAAGAATCCATTGAATTATTTGAATGGGGCTGGAAAATGGGATTAGATTCACATATTCAAAGCTTTAGTATTTGTGTCTATTTTAATACTTTTTGTTAATTTTATTTTGTCTTGCAGATGATTTGATGTCTAGCTTTACTTTTTGGGGAGTGGGATGCTGGGGATTGAACTCAGGGGCACTCAACCACTGAGCCACATCCCCAGCCCTATTTTGTATTTTATTTAGAGACAGGGTCTCACTGAGTTGCTTAGCACCTCACTTTTGCTGAGGCTGACTTTGAACTTGTGATCCTCCTGCTTCAGCCTCCTGAGCCACTGGGATTACAGGCATGTTGCCACCATGCCCAGCTGATTTCTAGCTTTTTAAGCAAGTCAGAAACTCTGACTTACCATCTAGGCCCTCATTCCTCTTCAGCCTCAACTGACTAATACTGAGTAACTGTAGCCTCTTTTAGATTGGGCAGGCATTTGCAATTGGGATTGGTACTCAGGATTTCAGGTTCAATCCTGTGTTTTACCTGCCTGGACCCTGAAAAAACTGAGTTTCTGACTCCACAATAGAGTATGTCATAATGAACACCAACTAGACCAAACTAGGTCTAGCCCTAACTATATCTGAAGCATTATAGGAATCACTTCACATCTCTAAACTGTAGTAGCATCTTTATCTAGAATTTTATACATTTGTCTATAAAATTCTTTGGTTGAAATTCATGATCTCTAAAGCTCTTTTTGGCTCTAAAATTGGCAGAAAATATTTTATTTCTAGCACTGCATTCTATAACTTTCTGATTTGACCTGAGAACTTCTTAAAATTGATTATTGTTTTCTGCTCCTGGCACATTAACAAAGAACAACAGGTGCTACATTTTGGAAATATAACTAAGAATTCAGGATATAAGGCATAAACTAGGTGTCTCAAACTCAAATACCTGCAGAAGTCAGGTGTGGAACAGACATAGAAAGCATACTAGTGGGGACGCTTCAAGTTGGAGACTGCATGGCTTGGGTGAATGGACCTTTTCTGCTCATCCAGCTGATATAAAGCAATGCGTGTCTCCAATGGCCAAATCCTCTTATTTTTAAAAATAAGTCAATAATCATGATTTAGGTGTTGAGATAGTTTTTCATCGCTATGACAAGACGGGAGATAACATAGAGGAAATGTTGGTCCGTGATCAGTTCACTCTGTTGCATTTGTGCCTGTGGCAAGAGAGAACATCATGATGAAAGTATGTGGCTGTGGAAACTGCTCACCCCAGGGCAGCCAGGAAACAGAAAGAGAGGGGGTGGGGGGCTGGAGACTCAGTATCAGTTCAAGGACATACACCCTACCCCCGCAATAACCTCACTTTCTTCTAAGAGCCCCCACCTCCTATAAGTTACACTACCTCCCAGTAGCACTATGAGCTGGCTGGTGACCAAACTTGAAATACATGCATCCTTGGGAGACACCTATCCAAACCATATGAGGTATAAAATCCTATTTTTCAAGTGTTGGCAATGAATTTGTTTTGTTTTAAAATATTACATGATGACAAATCAAACAAGTATGCATATCATGTGTTCACCATGACCTTCAGAATTTAACTTTTCACCTTTAACTTCTCATCCACCTGTGGCTACTGTTCCTAGCCTTACTCTTTGTTACCAGCTGCCCCATATTTCCTAGGGTTTGCTAAAGAATGCCCAACTCTGGGGTGGTCCCATGAACAACAGCATTAGCAACACCTGGGAATTCGTTGTAAAGGCACATCCATATGCTCAAACTTGGAACTGCTTAATCAGAAACTCTGGAGGTGGGGCGCAAACATGTGAATTAACCAGTCTCACAGGTGTTTCTAATACTAACTAATATTTGATGACTGTTGAGCAAGACCATTGCTGAGAGCATTTGGTTCTTAGTTAATGGGTGCACATTAGAATCTGGTGGGAGCTTGCTGTGCTCACTTTTAAAAAAAATACCACTGAAACCATTTAATTTGTCTGGGATGGCACTTAGTTATCATTAAATTTTAAAATTGATTTAAAGTTTAGACAGGTGAAACCTGCTGGAGTAGCCCATCAGGGAACTAAACTCAAGCTAATCTTAAAAGAAGCCAGGGAAGATCAAGAATTTTTTTAAAAATATTTATTTATTTTAGTTGTACACAATGCCTTTATTCTTATGTGGTGCTGAGGATGGAACCCAGGCCACACACGTGCTAGGCGAGCGCTCTACTGCTGAGCCACAATCCCAGCCCAAAGATCAAGAATTATTAAATTGTTCTTTTGGTCCCCAAATTCCTGAAATATGGTTGACTGAGCAAAGGATATTGACAGCTGTGGACTCATGAGTACTTTTCTGTAGGTAGTGAGAGCAGAATATTCCTAAAGGCCAATGGTATAGGAGAACTCAGTCTTTGGAGGTTTTGTGCACCAGCATATTGGGATTGTTGTAGGGGACAGATGAGGCAGGACACCGAAAATATCAGGAAATAGTTTTTTTTTTGTTTATTTGGCTGAAGCCAGGTTCAGAGGGTACAGCTTTTGCTGTAATCGATTAATCCCCTGAACCCCAAGTTCAGATAGTTTCAGAACTTTATACCCAGCGTGTACTGAGAGGGGCTCAGAAGTTCACAGTCTGCAGAAGTTCCCATAAAAGGAGCTTTTTCTTTCACTGTTCTGGGCAAGTTAACCCTTCCAGGTCAGTGCCTGAGAAGCAGAGAGTCTCTTCTTCCCTTTATTTCCTCCTCCTGCCAGCAATTACCATGGAGCCCAATTGGTAACTTCTCTTATCTTCCAAATGCAGACATCTCTGTGAAGCTCCAGCTCAAGGCCAGAGGCCTAGTTAAAGGATCTGTATTCTTTCTTTCTTTTTTTTTTTTTTTCTGTCACATTTTGCATTTGCAAATACACTTTTACAATCTACTATATTGGATAAATGTTTGTGAAAAACTAGGAAAAGGGGCATGTTCAGCACCTGGAGTGGTGATCTCTTCCAGGCCAGTTACCAAGTAAAATGCAGCAACAGGAAAATAGGAAGTTTAACTACATTGAAGACTTTTGTAGAGACTTTTTTGCTGATAGTCCTAAAATCAATTATGGTGAAGATTTCTGGAGAAGCTTAATTAAGATTTTCTGTTTAGGGTGTGGAGATTAAAGAGGGGCAAAAAGGTAAGTCTATCCACAGACATGGACCACCGCCCAGGTTTTTTCCCTGTTTTGAGACCATACACCTTGGATGCTCATGTAATTTATTAGGACAAGACAGCTCCAATTTTAGGTGCGATTACATAGCCTATAAGCTAAGAACCTAGCTCTCTTTTCTAAATTCAAATTCTAGAAAATCAATTCTATAGTTTAATAGCTTTCTTTTTGATACATGGGCTTGGGCTGACAGGCCACACCCTAGGATGCCTTAAATTCCTGTCTCATGAGCAAGCCTGAGTTTCATTCCCCCACACTCCTCCTGGGAAATCACCCCAGGGTAGGCTCCAAGTCACCCGCCCTTTCCAAGCCAATCATGGACATACAGGTCCTGTTTCTGCCCCTCTGCGACCTATAGCTTCAAAAGTCGCTCTGACAACCAATCCCTTGGAGACATCCCCACCAGAAATTGCTACTTAAGCTCCCACCCGTCCAGAGCTTGCTCTCTTGCTCCCCTTCCTTCCCCTGTACCCCTTCAGGCCCTGACAGGCCACCAAGGCTGGTTAATAAATCTCTTGGCTGTACAGTGGTCTCTGGTGTGATTTTTGCCCTTCACTTTTAATTTCAGACTCACAGAGAAAAAGGCCAAAGTATCGATGAGGAAGTTATCTTTAACATTTTACAACATGATTTAAAAATAACTACTTGTTGAATTTCAATATTTAAAGTTAATATTTAGAAATTTTTGGTTTATTTGGTTTGATCATCAAAGAAAGTAGAAATATAACGTCATGATTCTAAATGTGTGCCTCTATTATGAAAATGTCCTTATTTTAATTTTAGTAGAATAATGTTAAAAAATCTAATTTAAAAAATCTACACTTACTGAGCAAATTATACCTTTATGGGAATATGCATTTAACCTTTAGCACTGGCAAAATCAGCATATATCAAGAAAAAAAAAAAGAGTCAAAATGTATATCTAAATATTAAGCACAATGTCAAGTGAACTTTTTAAAACTATAAAAATAGCTGTTTAATTGAGTCATTCCATACTGTAACATACAAGTAATGCTAAATGTCTCAGGTCAGCATGGCTCCTGTACGCTTACAACTCTGAAACACTGCAACAGAGAATAATAATATAAGGAAGAAATCTAAAGTTTACTCAGTCAAGTTCAATGAAAAAAAAATAAATTTTTGAGGTGATGGATATGCTAAATAGCCTGGTATTATCATTACCCTTAAACATATGTTGAAACATCACATGTACTATGTGAGTATGTGAAATCATTATGTCAATTTTTTAAAAATATTTTTTAGTTGTCAATGGACCTTTATTCTTTATTTATATGTGGTGTTGAGAATCAAATATAGTGCCTCACACATGCTAGGCAAGTGTTCTACCATTGAGCCACAACCCCAGCCTTCTGTGTCAATTTAAAAATAAAGCAGAGTAGGAAAAAATATTTAGAGCAAAAGTTTTAAAAACCATAAGTATTTCATTGAACAGAGCCAAACTCACTGTCTGTAGACCTGGAATAAGGTAATAAATAACCAAAAAAAAATTCACATGCAGACAAAATCCCCACTAACAAGCTGGAGCATAGTTTAATAAGACCACCATGGAGCTGGGAGTCTGGAGGTGAACAGACTCACTGCCAGAGCTGTAGTCAAGCTACCTAGTATCTGTGGGTCAGGGTCTGTCCAAGATCACATCCTCACATGGTAATAAGTGGGATACTTTTCTAAGAGTATCTAATAAGTCTGGAAAGAGTATAAGGCAAAAATAAAAACGAGAGAGAGAGGGAGAGAGAGAGAATGAAGGAAAGGAGGAAGAAAGGTAGAGAGCGAGAGAGCAAGAGAGTAAGAGAGATTGAGATTTACTCAAGTAAAGCCTCCATATCAAACTATCTAAACACATGGGAAAAGCCAGACAGCAACATCAGTTATAGGGCAAGAGATCTACCGAATATGAAATTAATTGCCAGAGGAGCTGATACTTTTTTTTTTTTTTTTTTTTTTTTGGTACCAGGGATTGAACTCAGGGACACTCGACCACTGGGCCACATCCCCGGCCCTTTTTTGCATAAATGAGACAGGGTCCCACTGAGTTGTTAAGTGCCTCGCCATTGTTGAGGCTAGCTTTGAACTTGCAATCCTCCTGCCTCAGCCTCCCAAGTGCTGGGATTACAGGCGTGTGCCCCCACGCCCGGCAGGAGATGATACTCTTGAAAAAAAAAAAGTTGAAAATGTTAGAGTGAAATGAAGAAATTTACTAAAATACTATTAAATTATTTTTAAGAAATAATAAAATTAAATGAAACAAGATCAGGTAGGTATAAAAAAGAGAAATATCAGAAAAAAATAACCATTGAAATGAAAATGAAACAAAAAAATAATGTCTAAGCTTGGCAGTATTAAAAATTACTGTGTAAATGTGATTTCTCATCCAGAACATAGCATGGAGAGACAAAGAAATTCAAAGGTAAAATATAGATTAAGAGACAAGGATTGATTGAGAGATTCCAACATTTTGTGGGATTTTGAAAAGAAAGAAATGGAGGAAAATAAATATTTGAACCAGTAATTATTGAGATTTTTCCAGAATTGCAACAAAGTGAACTCTGCAAAATAAGCAGCATATATAAAAATGAAAGTGCATCATAATAAAACTATTACACATCTTAATGAAAGACAAAGTCTTAATTCTTTCTGAGAATGGTAGACTACCTACAAAGCACTAATTTCAAGGTCAATGGTAAATTTTTATTAGCAGCATGAAAGCCTTAAGACCTCATGAGGGCTAAGGTAACCATGTACTCAGCCATATTATCAGACAAGAATTAATGCACAATATGATACCATATAAATATTGATTGATTGATGGGTAGAATGCTGGTGATCAAACCCAGGGTCTTATACATGATAGGCAAACATTCTACCTACCACTAAGCTATATCACTAGCCCAAAATATAAACATTTTTAATGCAAAAGACTAGTACTTTATGTCAGGTCTGACTTAAAAGTATCATGAACTATTGCACTTTAACAAGAAGAAAAGTGATCTCAGAAGGAAGGCAGGGATACAAGAAACACTGAGCATAGAAACTAAAAAAAAAAATCATTGTTGAACTTTTTTTTTTTTTTTTTGAGAAAAAGGAAAAAGAAGTTTTATTACTTTGCTAGCAAAGAAGAAACGTGAGACTCCTGTCCCACAAGCTATATTTCTGCCGATAAGCAGGAACAGGGGGCTTTTAAGGAGGTTATTCAAAGGCTTCATTCCACCTGTTTTCTGTTGGAGTTGTAAGTTGCTTGTTAATTTGGGAGATAGTCATTTCTTAGATCTTCTGATATCATCCTCAAAGTCCAGATTACTTCATTGTTATTGGTGGATGTGTACTCAAGAACAGATCAATCTGCCTAAAATGGGGAAGAAAGATAATCCTGTTTCTCCTGAGATTGGGGACCAGGGGGTGGGGGAGTAGGGAAGGAGAGAGGAAGAGAAAGAAACATGTCCATTTTAAAAAATTAAGTTGTCGTGGCAGAGCAGCAAGAGCTATATTTAAAGCATAAAGTGGACCACTATGACATTTTCCCCACTGTCAGTTACTACGTTCCATTCCTATGGAAAAATGGGCAATGACATCACCAAGCCTTTTCCTGCTGAAAGAGGACAAAATTTTGGGAAATAACCCAAAGTCCTTGTTCTCTATCAGGTGGGGTGTGGACAGTTAAGGGTATTCAGCATCAGAGCAGTCCAGAGGTCCACAGTGGTATATGGTAGGTGACTGGACAAGGCATACATAGGGCAGGGATCATGCTAAGACAACAATAAACAAGACAGCAAAGCATTACTTTTTTGTAAACAATTAGCACAAAAGTTGTTTGTATTTTTTTTTTTTTTTTTTTGGTACCAGGGATTGAACTCAGGGGCACTCGACCACTGGGCCATATCCCCAGCCCTTTTGTGTATTTTATTAGAGACAGGGTCTCACTGAGTTGCCAAGTGCCTCACCATTGCTGAGGCTGGCTTTGAACTCCTGCCTTTGATCCTCCTGCCTCAGCCTCCCAAGTGCTGGGATTACAGGCGTGCACCACCACGCCCAGCAAGTTGTATTTCAACCCATCTCTGAAAACCATGAAGACAGTAACTCATATTGGTGAAAAACAGATTGAGTTTATCAATGTAGGAGCTTAGGAAAATTTATAGGTCTATGTGATCGGGTTCAAATTAACTCAGGACAAACTTGTGACTCTCCAGTTCTTTGTGATCATTATTATTAGGTACTCCCACCCAAGAACCCTAGTGTACATCTTAAGTTACATTTAAAAACAATCATTTATTTTTCCTTTAAAATGTCCATGTAGGACTATGTTTAGGCTATGCTCTCCTGCTAGGTGTTTAAGATCAGGTTGGTCAAATTGACCTTGTTTCTATCTAGTCTTGATTCCTCAGAGATCACTCTTGGGAATGTGTGCAATGCCTTTTTTTCTCCTTTAGTTTTCCTCTACCAGTGGTGCAATTGTCCAGGATGGGTCAAGGTCTGGCTGACCATATGTGGCTTCTCTTGGAAGCATCAGAGATATTTCCATCTCCATTGACCCTTCTCTTTGCAGAATGTGCACTGGTTGGCTTCTTATTCTCTAGGGTAGTCTCCAATTGTTGAACTCTTAACCTTCAAAAGTCCTAAATAATTATGTGTTTTTTTAAGGGAAAAAATGAAAATTCCACAAAACAATAGCAAGATGCTGGGAAGGGAGCTTTCTATGAGTAAAGTTCTAGGATCTACAGCATTATTCTCTGTGAGGAGAACAGAGAATAATTGACCTGCATGAACAAATTTATTTTACACATATATTTTATGAATAAGTGTTATCACAGAAGCCAAAAAAAATGTAATGAATAGCTTGTAAATCAGAACAAGTAAATTGAGGGGATGAAGAAAAATGCCTCAATAAAACAGGAAGGACAGTAAAAATGGATAACGCAAAGAATGGATGGCAAACAAAGAATACAAAATAAATGAGTAAAGAAAACTCTATCAGTAAACATAATAAATGTAAACACATTATAGGATGAGGTAAAAATAATATAAGACAATTTAATGTTTCATTTCTTCCTATATACTCATCTAAATGAGAACCACAGATAAACATCTATAAATGATGAAAAATATTTCAGAAAAGAAATACCAATTACAACAAAAACTTGTGATAATAATAATATCAAAAAGAGTGAAAATCAAGGCAAATAGCACTAATCAGATAAACCCTCCATAACAAATAGACAACAATGATTTCAAACAATGTTCAGTAAGGGTATTTCAGGGAGTAATTAGAAGTTCCACTCTGATATTAGGGGCTTTAATATATTTTTACACTAAACATATAGATCAAGCAACAACATTTAGAAGAAACCAGTGCTGAAAAAAACCAAACGTGACCTTTAAGAGAAGTCTACATATAAGAAATTAAAGTGTATTATTTTGTTTCATGTTCATATATAATTTCCCTGAAATAATATTTGCTGAATGCAAAGCCATTCTTCCAAGTGTTTAATGCCCTTCTCCTTTGTAAACTTACTTTGTTTCTATTTTTATAGTTTTCTCAAACACATGATGAGGATAAATTTCAATTTTATCATCAGGCAAGCGTCAGGGTTAAATATTTAAAAAGCACCAAGGAAAAAGGTTCAGGACAATGACAAAGCATCTCAGATGCTTTGATTCCCCAGGTTTCCCCTCACATCCAAAACCAAACTCCCTTTATTGATATTTAGTTCAAAGTCCCTAGAGGTGGTCCTGATGTTCTTTGTGTTCATCATATTTGGAATACTGCTCAAATCTTTTCCAAGTTCTATGTTGTTTTAAAAACTTCATATAAAAATATGAGGTATAAAATATACTTTTTACTGCTAAAGCATATAAACTCTATATAACTTAGATATTAAAAGTCAGAGGTGCTATATAAACAAGCATTTAACTGACAAATATTCTATGTGATATGCCTGTAATGGTATTTACAAATACACAACTGCTTGCATAATATTGTATAATTTATTCAAGATATGTATTTTAATATCAAGTGCTGTTAATATTTTTCAGTTTATAAACTGAAAAATGCACACTTATAAATGCACACTTTATTGAAAGATCAGTAGATTTTGTAGCATTTTCATATTTTCAACATTTAATGTTCATGCAGAATTTATTTCCTATGTGATTCTAATTTAGAGAAATGGTTTTCACATCAAGCAAATGTCTATTCCCATAAAGCCACTTTAAAATCACTTTTTGCTGACAGTTGAAAACAAAATAATGTTTTTAAAAATTTCTTATCAAATTGATTTATATGCCTGAAAAACATTGTTCCTTTTAGCCTTTTCTTCTATGATTTAAAATATGTATGTATCCAAAACATTAATGTGGTTTCATACTTAAATATGAATAAGCACACACATGTTCCTCTGCTTCCTTCTTTATGTCCCATGAGGACAGCAGAGGAATCAAATAAGCAAGGACACAGGATTGTGGAGAAGAGGAAGGACGGCCAATAAAATGTCCAAGAAGTTTTGTAAGATGAAAATGGAATGGATAAGTAGCAGTGAACTTGTGTTTTAGCTTTTCTACCAAGAGCTAATGGCAAGATGAATAGCTCATCTCCCTTTTCCTCCAGCCTTAGGGATACCTGAGGATTTGACCCTTGGATAGCTTTCCCTCCAAAAACCAATGTAAGGAAAATGTAAGATAAATGAACATCCTACTGTATTCATACCAGATCAAACTCCAGGTTGTGGAGATTATTCATCAAGTAACCTGTTATTGATGAGTAGTGTGAAATTGATAAATAAGCTTTAATTGAAGCATAATAGGCAATTGATGAGACTCAGTTTCACTAGGTGTTAGAATTTATTAGGACAAGAAGTTACTCCGGAACGCCATGGTAGAAAGGGATGGTTTTATTTGGGGTACCACATGGCGTGGTAGGGGACAAAAGGACAAGGGAAAGGGAAGGGAGGACAAGGACAGGAACAAGCACGAACAGAGAGCGATTTCAGTCCGCGGGTGGCTTAAATAGAGTGGGGGGTCAGAGAGCCCCCCTGGAGTGAGTCCTTGCCTTATAGGCTACCAGAGGTCAGGAGGTAGTGGCCAGGGCACCTGCTGGTCAGTTTTTTTGGTCACGTTGAGGATCCTAGGAGCCTGAGGATCCTGGGAGTTGTAGTTTTTCACAGGACACCTGAGGAGGTGTGGCCTTCTGCCTGGAGGCGCAGCTTCTGCCTGGACTCCAACATTCCCCCCTTTTTGATTTCTTAGGAAGCGGGGCGTCGTGTTTCAATCTGGCTGCTTCAGAGCTGAAGTGGGGCGACGTGGGGTAGTTTTTTTAGGGGGGAGATGTGGGCAGGCAGGTCTAGCTGGAGGGTGGAAAAAATTTCCAGGAGATAGGCGTGGAAAAGATGAATCTGTCCAGGTATGGGATGGATGAAGTTTCTTTGAAGCCATATGTCGGTGAGGGTGTCAAATCAGGCTTTTGTAGAAAGTCACTGAGGGAGTCAGCCGGAGAGCATGTAGAAATTGTGGGTCTTGCGAGTTTGCAGGTAACACTATTATGGAAGCAACAAAGGGAAATAAGGTGAGATGGATTATTTTCTATAGGCCTGTGTTCCACCAGGTGGGACTTACGGTGAAGAGGCCAATGGAGAGTGCGAAGCACATCACAATGAGCATCAGGTGGCAGCATAAGGGCAGGACTCAGCAGGGCTCTCTGGTTGGAAAGTCATCCGTTGGTTTTTTTAACAGTTGATTGTCCCTGAGAAAAACTGGTTAGAGGTTTAAAACAAGAAAAACAGAAAAGATTATTTTGAGTTGGTATTGGGGACACGAGAGAAACGAATTTTTAAGGGATCAGTGGGACTGGAAGAGCAAGTATATTGAGGTAGTTGTTTGTCTTCTTTTTGTGGATCTTCAGTTGGTTGAGCAGCTGGTTTTAGTCTGGAAATATGAATCTAAGAAGTTAAATTTCCTGAGGTTTCACGAAGCTTAGCAGCTGTGGGTGTGCACAGCACAACCTGGAAAGGTCCTGTCCACTTTGGGACAAGGGAGACTGTTCCTGTGTCCTGGGGAGGGGAGAAATATACCCAAGAACCAGGTGCCAATGGAAATGAAGCAGTGAGTCTACTTGGGTCAGGTAGGATGTAATCTTGGCACATCCGTAGCTGATGTCTGATGAAGGATAAAGTCAACAGGGATGAGAACTTTTATGAGAGAACACAAAAAACATAAGTACTGGAACATGTCAATGTATACCATGGAGTTAATTTAAATTTTTAACATGTACAGAGTTATCAGGGATGTAAACACAACATTTTACTTAGGGCTGAAGTTACCTTTGCTTCTAAAATGTTCAGAAATGGTTGTGCATCTGTTTTAACTGTTACTGGATGTCTAGGATGAAATTTGTCAAACCGACTTTTGTTATGACCATTGGTAAGAGTCAGCTGTTTCTGATGGGAATCTTGGGGAAACTTGAGAGCAGATTTTCTGCTTGGTGCCTTCTGTAAGGATGGGTCCAGGTCTTGCTTGACCTTGTGGCTTTCCTCAGAAGCCTTAGGGATGTTTCTCCCTTTTTATGGACCTTCCTTTTAGCAAGAGCACTGATTGGCTTTTCCTCTATCGGTCTCATTTATCCCTCTTATCGAGAGATCATGTGACCCAGAGATCTCTGTGGAGATGTTTTTTTTTTTTTTCCCTCACAGGCAGACTCTGGGACAAGAACCAAATACTGGTCTTCTTGGCCCTTTTTGATTAATTTAAAAGTTTTGATCTTAGCCATCCAGTAAGCTAATCTTAAATTAATGTTTATAAACTTACAGTAGCCGGGGTCTGTGGTATCTATCTGTCTTGATGGTTCTTGAAGTTCAGGTGTTTAAGTTTTGAAGTTGATTTCTGTTAACATATTTGAGCTTTAAAGAAAGGCTGAGAGCATTTAGCTGACAAAATATTACAATTAGAACGGACTAAAGAAAGGCTGAAAGCATTTAACTTTTTGTGGGAAAGTAATAACTTGAATTTAGGAAAAATATTTTTTATGGGGTCACACTGAGCAAGGGAGGGAGTCTGAGTATCTCAGACTTTAGAGTCTACCAGGTTAATGGGGGCGAGGTACTGGGAGGTTTCTACATCAGTCGAGGCTGCATCGGTAAGGGGTTGTGAGGTTCCCGCTGTCTTGTTACATGTGTTACCGTGTTGTAGACTGTTGAGACCGTAGGAGTGAAGATTTGGTCTTTAGGAAGCTGTTGCACCAGTCTTCTAGGAATTTCACACATCTGTTTATACCTATTGGAACTTTAATCTGTTTCACTGATGATAAAAACCAACTTATGAAAATAATTAATATCTGATGGCATATATAACAGTGAGTAATTTAACCTTGTAAATTAATTAGCTGTTTAACAAAGTTAGTTACAAATGAATAATTTCATGTCAAATACCAAAATATGAGGTTGAACAGTATTAGTTGAAGTTTGAAGGTATCTTAATTTGAATTGAACATTTTTGACTGAAATGAATTAAAGATATTTGGATCCATTATTTTAATTTTTATGAGCGCTCGGTTTGTTATTTGTGATATCACATTTACATGAAATCTGGACAGACACACGGACATAAAAACATAAAAAAAACATAATTGTGCGCACTTTGGGAAGGGAAAAAACATGTAGCTTTTGAGGTTTTTTACCTGAAGAGGCAAAGGTGAGGTTAGCAGGGAGTTTGTTGTATGAAAAGGCCCGCTGTATTAGGGCAGGAAGTTGGAGGGAGGGTCGCGTAAGCCAGTGGCTGGTCTATGTGTCGTGTCCCGTGTGAACGGGAAAAAGAGTAGGGAGAATTGAGGGAGGGAGGGTCGTGTAAGCCACTGGCTGTTAGGAAAGAAGACTTTTAGTCTTTTGGGCTGTGGCGGGGGTCTGGCTCACCGGAGCCAGGTAGAATTAAAGGGAGGGCAGGGGCTCTAAGTGTCGTGTCCCGTGTGAACGGGAAGAGATTTTAGGGAGAATTGAGCAGAAGCTGCCCACGTCCGCAGGCGGCTCTGAAGGCTGGAGGGAGGGTCTGTCACCAGTACAGGCAAAAGGGATGGAAGTTTTTAAGGCAGGGCGCTGGCCCGCCGGGTACAGCAGCGAAGGCGCATGGTAAGGCTGTGTTGGAAGGCGGTGCTTGTAAGGCAAGAGAGAACCACGTGGGTTGGGATAGAAGATGGCGGATCAAGGAAGGGCGGAAGTGGAACGGAAGTGGAAACAGACTTGGGCGGAAGAACATGGCGGATCTGCGAAAGTGGGAGGGAGCTAAGTAGCAGAACCGGTTGATCGGAACAAGTGACCGCGAGGCTAAGAAGTTGCATGTTGAAACAAAGGAAGAAGTATACTCATGTTGTCGGCCGTGGGGGGGATTTTGGCCTGATTGCGAAGAAACGCTCGGCTAAAATGGATCAGAGGAGGCAGGGTGGACCGGGTTGCCGGGTGAACAGAGGAAGCGAGTAAGGAGCGCGTTGTTGCTATAGCAGCCGCGGGCTGGGAGCGCACCACTGCAGCTGCGGCCGCAGGGGGAAGAGAAGAGAGAAGAGGGGAAAAGAGACGAACTTGTATCTGAAAGCTGAGGTTCGCAGAGAAGGGAGAGGAAGAGAAAAAGAGGGAGAGGGAGAGAGAGAGAAAAAACTTTGCGACTCTTACCCATCCTGAGAACAGCAGCCAGCGGTGTCCGAGAGCAGAGCGTCCGCAGAGAAAGAAAAAAATAGCAATTCCCGAGAAATTTTGCCTTTTGAATAAAGAATTGCCCCACGTTGAAGGCGCCAAAATGTTAGAATTTAGGCAAAGTTTCTTACACAGGGAATGCCATTTTAATAAAAGGGAAGTTTATTAGGGGCCACGTGTGGAAGGGGGAGAAAAAGAGAAAATGGGGAACGGACGGGAACAGGGGCAAGCGCGAACAGAGAGCGATTTCAGTCCGGGGGTGGCTTAAATAGAGTGGGGGGTCAGAGAGCCCCCCTGGAGTGAGTCCTTGCCTTATAGGCTACCAGAGGTCAGGAGGTAGTGGCCAGGGAACCTGCTGGTCACAAAGCACCTGGGGAGGTGTGGCCTTCTTCCTGGAGGCGCAGCTTCTGCCTGGACTCCAACACTAGGGAATGGGAGTGTTTGTGAGAATGAGGCATAAACCAACGCTACTGGTTGTGGCTTCCCCTCCTCTTCTCTCCCAATGATTAGGATCTCTTGGGAAAAATGACTGGGACATTTAGAATCTTCCTTTGGGAAGGAATTCTGAGACATCTTCAAGTTGCTGTTCTGCCTGGTCATCTCCCTGTCCAATTCTCTTTATTTATTTTTTAAATAATTTTAATTTGTTATATATGACAACAGAATGCATTACAATTCATATTACACATATAGAGCACAATTTTTTCATATCTCTGGTTGTATACAAAGTAGAGTCACCTCAGTTGTGTCTTCATACATGTACTTAGGGTAATGATGACCATCACATTACACCATCTCCAATTCTTTTTTTAAACTAATAAATTTGATACTTGATATTTGATACTTGAAAATGAATGTGTTATATAAATCTGATTGTTAATATCAACTTCTAGAGAATGGGGAGTAGAAATGGAAAGGAGTGAGAAAAAAGAATTGCCTGTTTTCCTTGGATAGCATTGAATATTACTCTCTTTAGAAAAATTGTGATTACTTGGTACACTACTAAAAGATTGACAAATTGCTGCAAAATACATCCTCTAGTCCTTCCTTCTGAGATAGTCCCCTTTTAAGTCTTTGGTGTAATTTGGTGTAAATTCTTCCCCTTGTCTAGATGTAAGTATAGTTTACATCTAAAACCACTCTGGTTTGTCAAGTATAGGCAATACTGAAGGTGGAAAGAAGGGAAAGTTAATTTGTGTTACAGGCCACCAGAAAGTCCCGCAAATTGGAAATAGACATTTTTATCTGAATGCAGATATAAAGGAGGTGATTAAAAAAGAAGGCTGGGTTTTGGACATAGCTCAGTGATAGAACACTCGAGTCCCTGAATTTAATACACACACACACACACACACACACACACACACACACACACAGGCAGTCGCGACAGCAGTAGCTTGCTTGAAAAACTTACAAGGAACACATATTTAATGAGCCTATCCCTCTAGGTCAAGAAAGTGCAGTGCAGTAGCTTTCCCTTATCTTCAAAGGAATTTGTTCCCAAATCTCCAGCAGATGCCTGAAACCAAGGGGAGTACCAAGACTTAAATACACTATGTTTTTTTTTTTTCTTTCTATACATACCCATGAGAAAGTTTAATTTATAACTTAGATACAAAGAGAAACTAACAATAATGACTAATAGTAAATGGAATGATTATTCACTTAATAAAAGTTAAGTGAATGTAATTTCTTTCTCTTTCAATTTTTAATCTGATAACACAGGCAGCTTCTAAGTGACTCGTGGGCAGGCAAGTTGTTTGGTGTGGACACACTGGACCCAGGGATGATTCATGTCCCAGGTAGATGGAGCTGAACTATGGCAAGATTTCATCAAGTTATTCAGAATGGCACATGCAAAACTTATAAACTGCTTATTGCTGGAAATTTCCATTTAATATGTCTGGACTGCAATTGGTATAGGCAATGGAAACTGTAAAGTAAAACCAGAGATCATGGCATTTTCTTACCCCCATAGAAGGCTGAGGCTTACATTCTGTGAATAATGTATTCTGTTTATATAAGGACAATGATCTAGAAAGAAAGATGAGACTGAGAAGACCCAGAGATCTTCCAGAACACTAAAGAGGCCTGAGGGGATGAACTAGGAGGATTACCAAAGACCTGGGAGACTCTGTACAATTGTATACTCAACAATGTCTCCTAAATTCACTCCTCAGCTTTCAGAATGTGGGCTGCAAGATTATGCATAGATTCAAGACTAAATAACAAACTTATGTTCCTTATTACTTGGAGTTTCTTTAAAAAAACAACCACATGCACAAAAGCTGTGGACCAGCAGCTAATGAGTTCAGCCCATGCACACAAAGTCTTGTCTTCCTTACATTAGAATTGACATTATTTTTCAGTTGAGGGAAGAACACTTTAATAAGATCAGAAACCAAAACAAACCAATAAATAAAGATGCTATTCAGTGTAATGAGAGGCAAACTGAAGAAGAGAAGTCATGGTGGTTAAGGAAATGGGGGTGCATGCCAGAAAAAAGAGAGAAGAAACCTCTGGAGATAATGGGAGAGAAATCCTCAATAAATGCTCTGCATCTGGACCAGAGGAAAACTGATTCCAACTAGAGGAGGAGAGAAATGGAAGGAGAGAAGACCGAAATAAAAATATGTACAGATAATTTATCTATGCCTTTAGAAATATGAAGATGAGAATTTTAGTTAAGAACTTAGGAATAAATAAGTGTTAATATAAAAATAAAATAAACCAATATTGTTACTTGAGAGAAATTACAAAGTTAATCAAAGTACATTTCAGCTGTAATATTAATATAGTTGTGCAATGATGATGTTAATATCGATTTTCTAAAAATTATGTGCAGTGAAAGGCCAAGAGATGGGTATTCATTATTTGGGAAAGGTTACATGGAGCTCAATGATAATTGTGTAGTGGGAATTCCACAAGACAGGTTTATGAGCATATTCGGGAATGGAAAAATAAATAACAAGGAAACAACTAAGCAAGTTAAAAAATGATTATTTCTAGAGAATGGGGAGTAGAAATGCAAAGGTGTGAGGAAAAGAATTGCCTCTTTTCATTAGATACTATCTGATATACTTTATGCTATGGTTTGGATGTGAGGTGACCCCCAAAAGCTCACATGTGAGACAATGCAAGAAGGTTCAGAGAAGAAGTGATTGGATTGGGTTGTGAGAGTCTTAACCCAATCAGTGAATTAATCACCTGATGGGATTAAGTAAGTGGTAACTGAAGGCAGGTGGGGTGTGGCTGGCAGAGGTGTGACACCGAGGCCGTGGCTTTGGTATATATTTTTTATCTGGAGAGTGGAGTCTCTTTCTCTCTGCTTTCGATCATCATGCGAGCTGCTTCCCTCCACTATGCTCTTCTGCCATGATGTTCTGCCTCACCTTGAGCCCCAAGGAATGGAGCCTGCTGTCTGTAGATTGAGACCTCTGAAACTGTGAGCCCCCATATAAACTTTTCTGCCCCTAAAATTGTTCTGGTCAGATCTTTTAGTCACAGCAGCAAAAAAGCTGACTAAAACACTTTATTTAAAAAAAATATGTGATGATTTGATGCACTACTAATAAAGTTAACAATTTTTTAAAAGTACTTCTAGTCCTTTCTTGGAGCTATCCCCTTTATAAATCTTTGGTGTAAATTTTCCCCCTTGTCTGGATTTAAGTACAGTTTATCACATCTGTGTCCTTAGGACAAATTTTCTTTCTTTCTTTCTTTTTTTTTTTTTTTTTTTTTTTTTTTTTTTTTTTTTGGTGTTGGGGATCAAACCCAGGGCCTTGTGCATGTGAGGCAATCACTCTACCAACTGAGCTATATCCCCAACCCTAGGACAAATTTTAAGCTTGTTATGTCTTGTTTTCCTTACATGAGGTTAACTACTAAATATATCACATAAGTTGTTATAAGGCTTAAGAAGATCCTATATATGTGTACACACACACACACACACACACACACACACACAACTTTTGCCTGGTGTCTAGAATGTATCAATTTTATTATTGCATAGATTATAGGAGTGTGGTGATTGTATAATTTCTTGATACATGATTTAATGTACTGGTTTGTTCTTTGCTTCTATTTAACTAAATTTATAAGTGTACCATTTTTCCTGACAGTATAGATCTAAATCAAGCTTTTTCAACCTTGTAGGATAAATTTGGGGTGGGATGATTCTTTGATATTCAGGCTGTCTTGTGCATTTTAGGACGGCTAGTAGCATCCCCCAGCTCTTCCCACTGGACAACAGTAGCAGAACCTTCCTTCCCCCACCTGTGCCAACCATGTCTCTAGATACTGCTGAGGCCTTCTGAGGGCAAATTTGCCCCTTGTTGAGAAACACTGATGTATGGCTACCTCTTTTTCTCCAGCGGTCATACTATCTTCTAAGAAGATACCAAGATGTATTTAACTACTCACTGATAAGTAGATTTTTTTTTTCTCCTTTGCCCATTTTTTAAAATTTTTATTTATAGTAGTATGTATTACAGTTCATACTATATATATATAGCATCTTTTTACACAAAACAGTTTGTATACAAAGTATATTCGCAGCATTCAAGTCTTCAATCATGCATTTAGAATAATGATATCCGTCTTATTCGACCACTTTTTTCCCCCTTCCCCCCTTTCTCCCACCTTCCCCTCCCTTCCCTTTGACCATTATAGTGTTCCTCTAATCCTCCTATGTACCCTGACCCAACAATACTGTGAACCGGCTTCCTTATATCAGAGGAAACATTCTGTATTTGGATTTTTGAGATTGACTGATTTCAATAAGTAGATATTTTATCTTTTCCTTAACTTTTCTTATAAAGAAGCTGGATGAAGATCTCATTTCAAAATTTGTAGTCAAGCCAGCTGTGGTCATGCACATGTATAATTCCAGCAACTCCAGAGGTTGAGGCAGAGGGATCACAAGATCCAGGCCAGCCTCAGTAACTTTGTGAGACCCCATCTCAAAATAAATAAATTAAAAAAAAAAAAAAAAAAAGAATGGAGGATAGGCTGGGGTTGTCACTCAGGGGCAGAACACTTGCCTACCACATGTGAGGCATTGGATTTGATCCTCAGCACCACATAAAAATAACTAATTAAAATAAAGGTATTGTGCCCATCCACAACTAAAAAAAAAAAAAAAAAAGGATGGGGGATGTAGCTCAGTGAGTGCCCCTGGATTCCATGCCCAGTACTGCAAAAATAAATAAATAAATAAATAGGCAGATAGATAGGTAGATAAATAGATATACTATGAAGAAGAATATTATTATACATAAACATTTGACTATGTCTCTAATAATATCTTGGAAATAAAACAATAGGACATTACAATGAAGATTTTTAAAAATTAAGATTGAAATTAAAATTCCTACTGGTTTTATAAAATGTGTATATGTACTCAAAAAGATATGAGTGTATATTACACACATGCACACACACTCAGACATTCATTATCCTTGAGAGCATGAAGATTCTTAGTGGTAAAAACTTTTCTAAGTAAAAAATCACACCCTCTGCCATGATAGCACATGTCTCATAAACTTGGGAGCAAGCACTTTACTTGAGAAGACACAGCTGATTTTTAGACATTAAAACCGAGACATGAGAATGTTCTTGGAGTGTATTTTCCTCCAGAAAGAGAAGCTTAGGACATATGTTTCTGGAAGAATGGAAATCTGACAAGTCTCTCTCTTTTTAAAGCTAGAATCCTAATGGGAACATTGGAATGAGTTTATCATTTATCATTTATTAATTTGAAAAATATGGGCTTCAGGATGAACTTTACTATATTCCAGTAGGCAAATAGGTGTGCTGATTTACTTTGTACAATTAAATTTTTAGATGTCTTATTTATAGGAATAGACAAAATATAAAATGTTGCTGTCAATCTGCTATTTCACATGTATGATTAACAAGCTTTAAAAACACAAATTAAGAAATAGAATAATTTAAGCAGATGGGAAAAAAATGAGCCCAATGAGGAAATGCCAATGAAAGCATTAGTTTTCTATGGCTTTGACAATCAGAAAGTTGAGATATTTCCTTACCATTAACAGAAAGCTGTCCAGATGCAAAGTCAAAAAACCCAACATAATGTGTTAATGAGATTGAGGACATTGGTGAGATGGCTCCATCCTGAATATTGCATGACCTGTCACCATTCAGAGCATGTCAGGATTTACCTTCACACAGCTGAGTCTTCAAAGTCATGCAGAAGCAGACAAATCTCTGACACTTGATGGCATCTTCAGCAAAAATGTCACAGGCACCCTTAATGCCTTAAGGACCTATGAAGATACTATAGTTGGAGCCAGCTGTAGGTGTATTGGATGAATTTTGTGTTTTGTTTTGTTTGCTATCTGTGAAATTATTTTGCATGTGTCCAAATACCCCCTTTCTATGCTCTCAAAATAATCTTCATACAGACACCCACTTTTGGATACTCAAAATGATCTCCTGCTAGGCAAATTGTGTCATGTAGGTGTGATAATATTTTGTTTTTGAAATAAATGATATTTCCATATCAAAATTTACAAAAAAAGTTGAGCATACAGATCTGAGGCATGACGAAGAGGGGGAGGGAACGGGAAAGAGAAGAATACTTATTTTCAGTTTCCAACAGAGTATTGCTTTTCTTACATTTGCTATGTCCTCTAATACGCTTTTTATATTTATATTTGAATATGTGCTTTTTATCACAATTAAATTATGTTGTACACACTATTTCATAACATGATTTGTACAGTTCATAACCTCCACATCTCCATGACAATATATTATTATCCTATATTCCACTAAATTCTATACACAAATTTCCCCCAAATGTCCTACAGCTATTTGTTCTTAAGAAAATCTATTTCAAGAAATATATTCCACTTAATTTTGGTTTCTCTCGACTGCTTTTACCCAGCAAGTAGTGACTTCACCTATTTTTTTGATGAGATATGGTCTGATATCCTAGAGAAGGTTGTCCCTTCCCAATCTCTGTGATGGCCTTTAAGTTGTTTGCCTTTTGTGGATTCAATAATCTGAAAGTCTTATATATGAAAGCTCTTACTTTTTTTTTTTTTTGCCAAAATAAGCCCTAGGTATTATCATGTGCTTTGTATACCATATCACTAGGAAGCACATACTATCTAGTCTGTCCTATCATTAATATTGACACAATTCTTTTGACTAATGGCAATCTAAGCCTCCATTGTACACATACATTTTTTTCCTTGCAACTAGAAGCTACAATATGGCATAATTTGATATCAGTGTAAACATTTCCTGTTTTCTCATCAGCCATATGACTAATAGTTGTGACATCAATTAATAATCTTGCCTGACTTGATGTTTTCATTAGGAGTTGTGTGATTTGTTTGTTCCATCATTTATTAGCTGTCATTCTTATCTAAATTAGAACTTTCCCTTCTCACTAGGGCTTATTTGATTATGCAAAATAGTTTGCAATTCAAAATTAGAATATATGCTTTATCTTTTCTTTTTAGTTACCACCAATTTTCAAAGGAATGAATTGGTTTCATTACCACTTTAATTGGTAATTTTTTTTCCTCTTTCTGTCTTTTTGTCTCACTCTCAACATTTTGGACTCATGGATTTTTACTGGTTTAATGTTTCAATTGACAAACTATTTTATTCTCAAATTTTTCAATATGTTCACTGTGATATAAAGTCAATAGACTGTTTCATGCTCACCCCAAAATGAAATATTTAGTATAACAAAATATGCACAAAATTCCATATGAGGAAAATACAAAATTCTGATGAAAATAAGCAAAGAAAAACTAAATAATTGAGGATATAGTTCAGGCTCATGAACTGGAAGAATTAATATTTTTCAAAATGTCAGTTTTTCCCAAATTGATCTATAGATTCAATGGAATATAAATTGAAAATTTCAGCAAGTTATTTTGTAAATATTGCCATACTGATTCTAGAGTTCATATGCAGAGACAAAAGAGTCAGAATAGACTATACAATACTGAAGGAGAATAAAAAGTCAAAGGATTTATTCAACGTTACCTCAAGACCTACTATAAAGCTACAGTAATAAATGTACTATGGTATGGATAAAACAACAGACAAATGGATCAATGGAACAGAATGGAGAGCCCAGAAATAGACACATACAAATAAAATGAACTGATTTTTGGCAAAGGAACAAAGCCACTACAAGGAAATAAAGATTGTCTGCTGGGGCTGGGGTTGTGGCTCAGCGGCAGAGCGCTCGCCTCGCACGTGCGTGGCCCGGGTTCGATCCTCAGCACCACGTAAACATAAATCATTACAATTTGTGTACAACTAAAGTAAATAAATAAATATTAAAAAAAAAGATTGTCTGCTCAACAAATGGAACAACTGGGTATCCACATACAAAAAAAAAAAAAAAATAGACACATAGACTTTACACTATTCACCATATTAGCTGAAAATGAATCACAGATCCAAATGTAAAATTCAAAATATAAAAATCCCAAAATATAATGACTGTGGTTTGGGCATGGTTTGAATGTGTCACCCAAAGGTCCAGGTCCTGGAAACCTGGTCTCCAATGTGATGGTATTGAGGTGGTAGAACCTCTTAAGAGTCAGGGCCTACTGGAAAGTAACTAGCTCACAGGGCTCTACATCATGAGATGGAGTTATGTTGGCTTTCACAGGAGGAAGTTAATTCACATAACAATGAGTTGTTAGAAAAGAGCAAACCTGACCTCTCCCCACCTTTTGACTTCTTATCTCCCCATGAAATATCCTCTGCATGTGCTTACTACTGTGATGCCATTCACATGTGGCCCTCACCATAAAGGAACAGAAGCTGACACAATGCCTTTAAGCCTCATAGAACTATAAGATAAATAAGCCTCTTTTCTGTATAAAGTATCCAACCTTGGCTATTTTGTTATAGTGAAACCAAACAGACTAATACACAATAACATAGGAAAAACTGAGATGAAGTTGGGTTTGGCAATGCAAATTTAGATATGACACCTAAGATATAAACCATGAAAGAACTGATAAGTTGAACTTCATTAAAATAATAAAAAAATTCTTCTCTGCAAAAGATATTATAAGAATGAAAATATAAGCTACATGATGGGAGAAAATATTTGCAAAAATATCTGATGAAAGGGAAAAAAACCTGCTATATCAAATTTACAAAGAACTTTTAAAGTTCAACAATAAGAAAGCAAGCCATTTTATAAAAACAATAGAGACAAGATCTTAAGATATCTTACCAAAAGAGATATGCAGATGGAAAAATAAGTATGCAAAAAGATGAGGACATTATATGTCCTTAGAAAAATGCAAATTAAAACACAAACGAGGGGCTGGGGGTATGGCTCAGTTGGTAGAGTGCTTGCCTTGCATGCACAAGGCCCTGGGTTTGATCCCCAGCACCACAAAAAACAAACAAACAAACAAAAAACGCACAATGAGATATTAATACATGCCTAATAAAATGACCAAAATCCAGAATTCTCAGAACATCAAATACTGGTGCAAAATTGTAGCAATAGAAGCTCTCATTCATTGCTGGTAGGGATTCAAATGGTATAGCTACAGTAGAAGCATCCTGCACAAATGAATACACTCTTATCATATGACCTTGTGATCATGGGTCTTGGTATTTACTGAAAGGAAACACAGATGTTTGTGGCAGTTTTGTTCATAACTGACAAAACTTGGAAGCAACGAAAATGCCCTTCAATAGGTGATTGAGTATATAAACAAGTACTTGCAGACAATGCAGTATTATTTAACACTAAAAGGAAACACGCTATCTGGTCATGAAAAGACATTGAAAAATACTAAATACATTTATTAAGTGAAAGAAGCCAATCTGAAAAGGTTAATAACTATATGTTTCCATCTATATGATATTCTAGAGAAGGTAAAACTATGGATACAACAAAAAGATCAGTAGTTTCCTGGGGTTTTAGGGAGGCAGAGGTGAATAGGAAGAGCTTAGTAATTGTATGGCAATGAAAACACTGTACGATGTTATTGTGATGGATACACATCATTATACGTTAGTCCAAACCCATGGACTGTACACCACCAACAGTTAACCCTAATGTCAACTGCGGATTTAGGGTGTTAACTTTGTGTCAATGTAGGTCCATCCATTGTAACAAATATATCATATGGGGAGGCGGCCCATAGGGGGTTCTTCTTCATGCCAAGGAGGGTGTAAGCCACTTAAGAAATTAAAGTCTAGAATAATTAGTGAAGAACAAATGACAAAGTTGGAAAGATAGTTTCAAAAATGTGGAGTCCCTGATAGGTCCAGTCCACACAGGAGCTGAAGCTAGACAATTAGAAAATCATTCCTGTGTTTTTTTTTTTTAATTCAAAATTGTTGTATTTATAATAGTAGTATGCATTATAATTCATAATAAACATATAGAGCATCTTTTTACATAACACTGTTTGTATACAAGGGGGACATCAAAGACAGGGATAAGGTTTCAGGGGTGGAGTCTTGCTTCCTGAGATGTCTTGCAGTCAGCATGTGGATTGGCATCTTGGCAGGTTACACCCATCTCAGAGGGGGTGTGTGGCTACAGCAGGTCAATGTATAGAAGTTGAATATAGATAGATAGAGATACATAAAAATAGAGGTAGAAATAGAGATAATGATAGACGTAGACTGGTAAATAGAGATTTTCAATCATCAATTCATAATTTTGTTTTGGGGGGTACCAGGTTTGAACTCAGGGCACTCGGCCACCAAGCCACATTCCCCAGCCCTATTTTTATTTAGAGATAGGGTCTCACTGAGTTGCTTAGCACCTCGTTTTTGCTGAGGCTGGCTTTGAACTCGTGATCCTTCTGCCTCAGCCTCCTGAGCTGCTGAGAGTACAGGTGTGCGCCACCGTGCTCAGCAATTAATGATATTTTTAATTTAACTTTAGCACTAGAATAATTTTGCTTTTGTTTTTGACTTTTGCATTATATTGAAAAATCTTCAGTCCTAATGTCATTAGCATAATTACTTCTTTGACATATGAAGCAGTATAAAGAAAATAGTTTAGAATAATATAACAATATTACTAAAATTTAAACTTTGAGGGGACATTTCAAATGTCTTTTTTTAAAAAAAATTATTATTCTTAGAACACTAAGAATTGACTAAATAAGTCAAACTTTTTTGTGATAAGTTCTTTGAGAACATTACTACCTGTGTATAGGTATGTTCACAGTTGGGTGAGTGTTTGGTAGCAGAAGGCTAAGGAGAGAGGACAGGTGACTTACCTCCTTGGGCTTTCCCTTCAAGACTGCTTATGCAGTTACTACAGTGGGGTGGAAAATTCTTTATGCTATGAAACTATTGATGCTATTTTTCTTATCTGTTTCTTTTTGTTCCCCCTTCACCTTTTGTAGTAACCAAAGGTATATCTACTTAGATGTTCCCTCAGTGTTTCTCATCCATAGTGACACTCCTGGCAAAGTGGAGTGTTTCCTGTGCTCTCTAAACCCCACTTTCTCCACATCCCCACATCACTGAATCCATCTCTTTACCACTGTCCCACCATATTGTTGGTTTCCTGTTCTATTGGTTTTGGGACATTCCCCCTAATCTTGCATTTTTGGGTTTGTGTGATTTTTCTGCTTCCCTGGTATCACTGAAAATGTAAATCATGAAGCTCTGATTTATTCCTCTAGTTATTCACAGTTTTGGAAATAGAAGAAAGATCTATGCTTGGGTTGTTGCCATATTCCTATGAGAGTACAGAACCTTTAGTTTGCTGCTACTATTCAAAGGAGAACACATTTGTCGGATTACTCAATTTGCTGCATTATATGAGGCTCTGAGTTTACATATCCCTAATGGTGATGATGGAGTATATAAAGTGGGAAGAAAGGCCTGAGCATGGTTTGCAACTGTATCACAGACGTCTAGGTCATCAGTAGGGGCAGTATGAATTTTTAAGGGCCTAGGAAGCATCATCTTTCACCTGAGTAATTAATATTCTTCAGTACATTTAGGGGGTATTTCTTGAACACATGTTGTTTTAAAATAAGGATGCCAAAAGGTAGGACAGAGGGCATAGAAAATTTTTATTAGAAACATTTGATTCAAGTAATCTTGGCAAGCCTGCCCAGTGAATGAAAAGATAAGCAGGCACTATGCCCAGGATGTGTGAGCAACCAGACCTGATCCATTTTTTTCCATTATTATTACATTCTTTAATAAAATATCAAATAAATTTATTTGAGAAAATTGCTTCCTGAAACAACTTGGTCATGTTAAAACCATGTACCATCTTTGTCAATGCCATTACTGTTATCTTTCAGACTATGATGTGCTTCTTTTGCTGAGCAAGCTAGGCTCTGAATAATAAATTCTAATGATCCCCCATCCATGTTTCTTTTAAAAAAATTCTATGTGTAATTTTCAAAACTTTTGAAAAGAATATTCCATATTTATACAGTTTTCCTTTTGTGTTCATGAAAGATTTTGGATACTAGAATCTGTAACTGCTCAAGTCCCTTATATCAAGTGATCTAATACTTGCACATAGCCAATGCATAGCCTCCTATATACTTTAAACTGTCTGTAGATTACTTTTAATACCTATTACAGTATAGATGCTATGTAAGTAGTTGTTACACTATAATTCTGAAAAAACAGTGATATGAAAAAAATATGTACGTATTCACTAGACACAATTTTTGACAAGTAATTTTGGTCCATGGTTGGTTGATCTGCAGATGCAGAATTGGTGGATACCAAAGAATTATATGCTATTTAATCTGATCTTCTCTCAGTATTTAAATAAAATTTATCCTGATGATTCCTATTATAACTTATCAGTTATTATTTTTTTAAAAAAAGTTAATTTATGAAATTTACTACAATTTCTCTTCTATATAGATTGACATATATATTTTTTACCATTTTCAAATATAGTTAGATTTTGTAAATGGTACAGTACAATTTCACTTCAAACTATTTTTAAATTTATGTTTTTTAAACAAGTTTAATTTCTTCTCTCACTAATAATTATAATACAACTATATCATATAGTGTTAAATAGAATTATTTTAAAATAGAAAAGCAAATCATACTAAAATATTTGTTTAGAAAATCTTGGGCCATTTGGCAGAGAGGGCAGAAGTGATCATCACTAGACAATGCTTATGTATCTAGGGAACAGAATAACAGTTTGTCATTATGGCCAGAGAGATGACATAAAGGTACAGATATATTTTGTCAAACATGCCCCCATGAAAAATGGTCAATCTACATTGTTACTACATTAAAAATATTGGTGTTCATGAGAAAAATATTATATATTTTTCAACATCAAACCCATACAAAAGCTTACTATTTGGAAAAATGCAAATAAGCAGGATAAGTACATAAGAATTGCTACAACCTCAAAAATAAATCATAAGACTCACATTTTAATTGACGTAGTTAGTGTATATGTAAATATCTGTAGATGGAGAGATATTTGAGTGTTTTTCACTCCACAACATTATATGTATTTGACTGCTAACTTTATTGTCTGAAATATTTGTAAACTTAGCAAACAAATAATGTTTATAAGTTGATTAAATTAGTCCTTTCACTGTTATTGATCACTTATATTGTTTCTAATTTTTCACCATTATTAGTACTCTGACAAACATATTAGTAAAAGATTTTTTCATATATCTGGGAGTTCTTTTTAAAAAAAATACAATTTGTAGGCAGATAAGTTATTTATTCATTTATTTGAAACAATATCTTACTATGTTGCCCAGGCTGGTTTTGACTCCTGGGATAAAGAGATCCTCTTGCTTTAGCCTTCCTGGTACTGGTACTATAGGTGTGTACCACCATGCCTGACTGAGTATTCTTTAACATTAATTTTTTGTAAGTGATATTGAAATATTGAAGTTTATGTAAGTATGAACTTTTGAGATTATGATAGACTGTTGTTTGTCTATCCAAATTGATTCTGATTTGTAAAATATCCCTACAAATATGTTACTCTCCCTTGCCTATGGACTGTCATGTGGTATGGCTCTAGACAGAAAGACCTAATGGACATTAGACTCATGGAAAAGTCCTATCTTTCTCACATCTTTCTATTTTGCCTTTAGTCCTTGAATGTGATGACTGGCATATTATCACCACCTGGAGTTCCAGTAAATGCATTGGGAACATAAAGAACAATCTAGCAATAGTTTTATGTGTGTGTGTGTGTGTGTGTGTGTGTGTGTGTGTGTGTGTGTAGGGGGAGAATGTGTATGATGAGTTTATGAAGCTACAGACTACCCCTGGACTTTCTATCCCCAGGTTTTTTTTCTTTTTTTTAATGATATGAGATAACAAACTGCCTTAATTAAGTCAGTACTACTTCAGCTTTTTCTGTGGACAATTGAACTCCTAATTGGTATAATAGACCAGTGTCTCCTGGAAAGGTGCATACCCACCAGTGGACTCTAGATATAGTCCATGTCACTATGACCTTACTGCCACTGGATATATCATGTTATACCTCTTCCCCCACCCCAATTCAGTAGGCCACAAGTTTTACTGTAAAATTTTGTTTTTTGAATAGTTCATTAATCAAACTTTTAAAATGATTTAAACTTTTAAAAATAAGACTGTATCATTTGCATTTCTTGTTTTGAAAATTACTTTATATACCTTTTGCTTATATTGGGATTTTTTTACTTATAAATTTACAAAAGTTCTTTGTACATTGATGTTATTAATCTTTTTTTTTTTTTTTTTTTATGCCAGGGATTGAACCCAGGGACATTTAACTAATGAACCACCTCCCCAGCCCTAGATGTATTTTATAGAGACAGGGTCTCACTGAGTTGCTTAGTGCCTCATTTTTGCTGAAGCTGTCTTTGAACTCATGATCCTCCTGCCTCAGCCTCACTAGTGGCTGGGATTACAGGCATGAGCCACAGCACCCAACTGAGACTATTAATCTTTGTGGAGGCTATTAATCTTTGGTCTTCCATAGATAATATATGAATTTCTTACTTTACAATTTCTTACTTACTGATTATGGCAACTTTTTAATCTTTAGTTTTTATTTTTATGCACATTATTATTTTTTTTTTAAATGTGGTTTCTGTCAGCACTTCACTACATAGAAAATCTTTAATAAACTGCAAAACCAAATTTGACTTTTCTTTCTGATGGTGTTTTAATGCCATGGCATATCATTTAAATCTTTCATTTTATCAAAATCTATTTTCATATGACTAAAATGTTCAATTCAATATTTTTGTATGGAAAATTCTATCTCCATATCACTTATCAAATAATAATTTATTTTCTCTCCTATCTTTAATCATGTCACATGCTACTTTTTGTTTCTTAAGCAGCGAATTAACAACACTGTAAATGCCTTCTGTATACCAAAATTGCTATACATAGAATAATAAAACAAATGTTTTGTTGGCAAAAAACAAACAAACAAACAAACAAAAAACTTCAACAGTTTAGTTTGGAAATAAGCAAATCATTTATTTTAGCATTGTGTGATAAGGACTGACAAAAGGGATCATCTCATAGTACTCTGTCCTTTTTCTTTCTATTCCCATAGGAGGAAACATTATAAATATTTTTTTGTAGACTTCATTGTCTAGAATTTTCCAGAAAATGTATGCATCACCCTGACAGATACTGGGCAAGCTCCCTTTGGCATGTGTGATATTACTGGCTGAATTACAGTGGCATTGCCCCCTGTATCATCTGCCTTCACAGGAGCTTATTCCTCTTTTGAATGTCACCCACCTCTGCTCTGGCTCTAAAGTACCAGGTGTCCTACTACCTTCTGGAGCCCTCCGTAGAAATCATGTTTGCCCCACTAGTTCAGTACACTTTCAGATACATCTATTATACAGACACACCTATGTTAGGAGCTGCCTTGAAAGGAATGATGTTCCCCAGAGAAAGAATTTAACTATGCCATCAAAAGGTTCTCCACAGGCTCAGATTTTCAAGCAAGATATAGAATCTGTCAAACTGTCAGAAACCCAGCGTGAAATGAGTCTGCATGGAGCCAAATCACAGTGCCGTTGGAGGGGAACTCTGCTGCCCTTATTCTTTTACTTGAAAATAAGCAAAAATAAAAGTTTTCAAGTCTACTGCCTTATTCTCTGACTCTCATAGCAATGGTTTCTCCTCTGAAGATCAAAGGAAATTAAAATTATATTGTAAAAAGCATTACTGTGTTTGGTTTTATATGACTTCTGTAACCCAAAGGGCATTACTTTGGGAGCTAAAACTTGAAGACAAAGTAATGCCACCATTGTTACTATTCATAAAAGGTTGTCTCAAGCAATAATCAGAGGATCAGGGTAATTTGGAAAAATTTTCTATTTGGAGTCTCAGAAATAAAATCAGAACTAAAACATAAATATTGACAGTTGTGTTTCTAAGGGACTTATGCCTCTGAAGGAAATGGCAATTTCTTAGACCCCTGAATCCCTAGATTCTCAGCCACAGGTATCAGACAAGACATATTTCTCTGGGATACCATAAGAACCTGCTGTTTGGCCCTGAACACCTAGAGGTTTACTTTTCCTGTGCAGCAGCTTGGGCCACACAAAGGCCAAGAGCACTCTTTTCTGCTTTTTGTACGTTCCATGCAGACCTAGAGCTCCCGGTGCTGGGCTCTCTTAGGCCTAGCCTACACATATGGACCATCAGGTTTTCAAATGTTCAAACTCAGAAGGAGAGCAGAAATATGAAGACAAAGAGAGTGACAATGTGCATCGATGATTTTCATCTATTTGCACTCCCACTTCTAAAATGGAACCCCTAAGTGTCTATCAGGCATATCAACTAATGCTTTACCATAAATGTACTTAACACACCTAGAATATGACCAGTAGTGACAGGAGGTGTCTCATGCACCCACTGTGGGTTAGTGGGCTTGAGACACACCTGAACCCACATTTTAAGGACAAAGGAAGAAATGTCTTAGACTTGAGGCTTAATTCTACTAGTCTGAAAGGTTTTATACACCAAACTCCTTTTTTTTTTTTTTTTTTTTTTTTTTTTTGGTACCAGGGATTGAACTCAGGGGCCCTCGACCACTGGGTCACATCCCCAGCCCTTTTTTGTATTTTTATTAGAGACAGGGTCTCACTGAGTTGCTAAGTGCCTCGCCATTGCTGAGGCTGGCTTTGAACTCACGATCCTCCTGCCTCAGCCTCCCACAGTGCTGGGATTACAGTCATGCGCCACCGCGCCTGGCTCACCAAACTCATATTATGTGTATTTTATCTTTCCTATGACCAAACAGTGTTTGAATGAGGGAAAAAATAAAAAATAAGGTGACTACTTTTTACTGCTTCTTTTTTGTAATAGTCATCTTTTTTTGGATGGATTTATAGAATGGTTAATACTTACATGTAACAATAGACACATTCCAAAAGCTTTCTGAGGTAGAAAGAATTTGGCATTTTTCTAAGTATGCCTGTCACTATTTATTACCACCTTTTGGGAACTAATACTTATTATACAATTAATTTCAATCACAGATGTTACATCTGTCCTTTGATGGCAGCATGATAAAGAGACTTGATTGGTGCTCTTGTGATGGAAAAGTCACTTATGTTCTTTAATTGCTTTGTTTTTGTTAATTGAGTAATTAAAATCATTGGAGATATTAGCTATTAAGAGTTCTTTTTATGAACAAGAGATTTTAGGACTTCCTATTTACATGAAGTCATATGCTTATTTGGTAATTAAACATCTAATTCAATATAAATTTCTAGTGAGAAATAGAAGTTTAAATAACTACTGGTACCAGAATTCAGGTACACAACATGATTGGTTGTTTCCCAATCCTGAGCTATTGCCATTAGATAAGGAAATCTTTCTAGGAGTACATTCATTCATTATTTTAAAAAACAAAATACTTAAATCTGGACAGATCCTTCCTTCCAACCTTCCCAACACATGCTTAGCTCACACTCACCTTTTTCTGTTGTCCATATGTGCTCTATTGTTAACATCAAGAAAAAGTGGATGCTGAAAGCAAGTTCCAGGGCTGATGGGGAAAGAGATAAGGCTAAGAGCAGACATCAGAACCAGGTGGCAGCTCGAGTGAACCCTGAGTATCTCAGGCAGTATTGAATGAATACTTCTGTCCTCCTTTCTCCTTTTGACCAGGCTGTGGTCTTCAACTGCATGTTTCACAAGTCTCTTCCTCTACATTTTTTTATGACACTGGAAGTACAAGGATGATCTCTCAATAGCAGGTCTCAGTTTCTGTCTCTGGGTTCAGTTTCCAAGGATATAGGAAGGTGCACTCTGCCCTTGCAACATGCAGGTTTTCCTGTTATTTACCTCATCTGCTGTCAGCCTTTGTTCCTGGTTTGTCCAAGGATGACATGACTTTGTTGTAATCTGGGATCATCTTTTTTCTGTCAGGAATGGAATCTTGGAATGGAATCTCCACTGCCACCTAGATCATTTTGGTCAGATCTTTAAGGTTATTGGAATTTCTGTTTTTTTTTTTTTTTTTTTTCCTTTTGCTTATGTACTTTGATATTTTAAACTATAGTTCTTTCAACCCCAATTTCTCCTTTAGTTCCATTCTGGATTTCTGTCTCAAGTTGCAACCAAAAGCTGGAAAGTTGGGGTATAATATTTGATCCTCCAACCATCTGGGGACAAACCATTTTCTGCATGATCTTCTGTAACTCCCATCTTTGTTCTCTACTGTTTCTTGAATTTATTCCCTGGATTTCTTTTTGGTTTCAGTCTATTGGCAATCCTTTACCCTGAATTCATATCCTAGCTATATTCTATTTTTTCTCTGTGAGCACCACTATTATTCTTAATCTCCAACTAACATTTACTTGGTGCTTAAGAATCAGGATGTACATTGTGCTAAGCACCTAATACTTGTTACCTCACTTCCTTCAAAAAGCAATACAAAGTAACTGATATTTCCAGGATGAATGATTGAATGAATCTTCATTTTACAATAGAATAATGTGAGATTTGGAATACTTTGTTTTTTGCATAATGCAAAACAGCTAGTAAAACTAATAGTTAACTTTTATTGAGTATTTACTGTCAGGTGTTATTTCAAGTATTTTTATATGGATCAGTTGTGTTCGTGTGTGTGAATTATGTGTATGTTTCTTTTCTTGTCATTCTATGAAAGTAACGGCAAAATGTTTTTCTTTTCTTAGAAAAATAAAATTCAGACAAATGGGCAGAAATTTAAGTATGGCAGTGTATTCATTAAAAGCAAAAGCAGCTCAGTTCACAATAGCTAAACTATGGAACCAACCTAGGTTCCCTTCAATAGATGAATAGATAAAGAAAATGTGGTAAAAATATTTGATGAAATATTACCCAGCTCTAAAGAACAATGAAATTATGGCATTTGCCAGTAAATGGATGGAGTTGGAAAATATCATGCTAAGTGAAATAAGCCAATCCCAAAAAAACAAAGGCCAAATGTTTTCTCTGATATGCAGAATTAGTAGATGCTAATTCACAATAAGGTAGAGTGGTGGTGGCGTAGGAAGAATAGAGTTACTTTAGATTAGGTAGAGGGAAGTGAAGGGAGGGGAGGGGCTATGGGGATAGGAAGAATAGTGGAATGAAACAGACATTATTACCTTATATACATATATCACTGCATGATTGATTTGATTTTACAACATGGACAATCAGAAAAATGAGAAATTATACTTCACTTATGTATGACATGTCAAAGTTCATAAAAGCATTATACTATCATGTATAACTAATTAAAACAAATAAAAATTTTTTACGAAAGCAAAACAGTATGAATTACATCTTATGCTAATGATATTCTGCACAACTTTGCATCAAGCAAAGGCTCTACAACCATTCCCAAAGGGTGCTGGGAGGTGAATTCCAGCAAAAGGAGGGAGTTCAAAAAGTGGTATCTGTGTTAACTATAATGCTAAAGCAACTTTGACAAAATACTTTTGGCAAGAAAAATCTAAGCCAAAGGAGAAAGAGGACTGCTTATTTGACTCTTTGATAAGTTTAAAGGTAAAGTAAACATTGATGGGAGTAGAAATTCAGGAGCAGTGGAGGGATACAAAGATTATTTCACAACTTATTTACTGTGACCAAAAATTCTGCCATTCTAATTGCAGACTAGTTTTATAGAAAGTATTTTTTTCCACTCAATTTCCTTCACCATATTGTATTAGTACAAATAGAAACCCTGTTCTTCTATATGGTGACTTTCTCAAGTCTTACACAATTTGACTTCTTCAATGATACCTGCATCTTTGAACTGATGTCTTATATTCATTAAGAACTTCCTGTATATTTTTGGACTCTATAATAATTTCTTAAATCAGAAATAAAGACCTTCATGAAAAAGAATGGGTTTTCTGTGTTTGTGTTACAATAGGAAGCAAAAATATTATATCAAATATTTTTGCACACATTAAAATAATATGTACCAGAGTTCATGTTTCTTTTGATTGAACAACAAAAGGGATAATTTGGTATAAATCCTTAATACTTTCCTACTATGTTTTTGGAGATAAGTCTTTTCATCCAGGTCATAATTATAAAAACATCTCCATCCTGTTCTTATCACACCTGTTCCCTATGGCTTTGTTGGAAAAATCAATAGAACAGGATAAAATCACAGAACAAAAAGAAGCATATTAAATATTATGAATAGATAGTAGAGATAAGACAACTGAAAATATGGGAATTGTATTATACACCGAGATTCTAGAATGGAAAAATAAGGCTGATTTTACATAGATTTTGGTTATGCACTTCAGTGTTTTACAGGTCAAGTCATAGTCTCTCCAGAGAGGAGCTACAAAGAAAATGGAAAGAATAGGGCTTTTGAAGTTGGAAAACATAATATGTTCAAGTTCTTTCTTGCTACTGTATACCTGGATGACCTTGAACAACTCTTTATTTCAATCAGACTAACTTTTTTGAAAAACAAGAAAAATGGTAATAATAACCACTTCATGGGGTTATTATAAAAATAAATAGAATAATGTGTGAAAAGTGCTTTATATTCATTCAAGAAGTATTTGCTGAAAATATATTATGCACAAGTTACAATGGATATATGGATGAATAAAATGAAGCAAAAGTTTGTAAAATTTAAAGCAATATACACACTATGTAGCTTTATTCAAATAATGTCTTAACACATCACTGACTAATTAATATATGGTTTAGTCCTGATATTAACTCTGAAGTTTCAAAATAATCTTGGTTACATGATGTACTGAGATCAGATGAGCTTTGAGTTGCAAGTAAAAATGTAGTGTATAATTTCTACTAACCCTGCCCCCTCCATCCATTTTTTTCTATTAACTTTTAGTATAAAAGTTCCTTCTTGATCTTGCTTTCCTTCTGTTAAAATGCAACTGTTATGCTTCCCAAAATTATAGTCAGAATGATGCTTCATTGTTTGCTTAATCTGGAATCACACTGCACAATGACAGATGACAAATTATCATTGTTTTGGATGTTAAAAAACAGCTAGATGTTTGCATGTCTGCAGTGACTGTAACAAATACATGAATCAAGCAATTTAGGAGTTTTGTCTGACAAAATCATTATGACACATTTGTTGTGTGATTGTTCCTGTGTTTCCAGGTAATGTCATTCTATTGATGTTTCTAAATAGCTAAGAAATGACTTCTCAAAATTTGTGATGTGGTGAACCCCAGGTATGAACTATTAGGCATCTTTCATCACTAATCATTTTCATATGGTAATTGGAGATGTCAAATCACCCTGTGTTTCTGTTCTTAAATTCAGGGATCTCTGCATGCTGCATCTTTAGCCATTGTATTACTCAGCGATTACCTTAAGTGAAGAACTGTGCTGAGAATTTGGCTGTAAGTGCCAAAAGGATCCCTGACCAGGTTCCAGAATCCAAAGACACAGAGAGTGTGTAATGCTTATATTTGCTAAGAGAAATAATTTAACCTGTTAGTTTACAAGCACATATTTTACTTTACATAGATTGGTTGAAACCCAGCCCCTATCACTTGTCTATGATATAATTTTACTGTTTATTTAAATTTCTAATCTGTAATTTCCTCAATTTAATAATAAAATAATGTCCAAATATACCTTAAATTGTTACAATGAATATTTAAAAACTTACAGCATTTAAGGAAATAATTTCCATTCCTGATATTTAGTAAGTCCTCAATAAATAGGAATCATTGTTTTTCATAACAGTCAAGATTAGAAGTCTCCTGTTCGACTTTGTTACCTAAGAACAACAGTTTGGAGAACACATAGAAATGTCCAAAAACCCAGAAACAAAACAAAGAAATCCCCAACTATAAATGGTAGAAGAAAAGGGAATTGAAATAAACATCTTCTTAGTGTTCACTATATGACAGAAGTTTTATATATGCCATCTCACTTTTTTGATTTATAATACACCTTTTAAAGATAAAATCATTGTAGAAGTTGTTTTTGCAGGTAAGAATCTGAGGAAAATATAAACTAAGTAATATACTCAAGATTCCAGCTATTAATTGACAAAGTTAACATCAGATCCTGTGTCTGTCTGACCTCGTGTCTTTTCTTTCCCCATAGCCAAAATTAAATATTGAACCAATTCTGATTAGCAGGTCTTCAGGTCATGATTGAATTTGTTCCCAGTGATATGTCTTTCTTACACCAATAAAAATTATTTCCCAAAAGAGACCCTAGGGAACTTCCTACAGAGTAGGAATTAATCCTTGGACTTGACTAAGTCTCAGATCAGAGATATGTGTGTCCAAGTGACCAGTCATCTGGGTCAGGAATCAGGAGCAATGGGCCAACTTCCAGGACATTAGACTGCCCCCACATCTATGACAGTGATACAGATGGGCACTGTGATGGTCAGTGTTATAACTCACTGAAGAGATGCCCAGATAGCCGGTAAAACATTACTTCTGGGTGCATCTGTGAGGGCATTTGAATCAACAGACCAAGTAAAGACGTTCCACCCTCTCCAGTGTGCATATGTATCATTCAACCCCTTGAGTCCTGAATAGAAAAAAAGGCAAATTCTCCCTTTTCTTGAGTGGGTACATCCATCTGCTCTTGCTCTTGTGTGTCAGAATTCCTGGGATAGGTCTTTGTCCCAGAATGAGGGTTACATCACCCGCCCTTCTGGTCCTTAGTTCTCCTCACTCAGACCAACTTAGACTACATACTTTATTGATTCTCTAATTTACAGACAGCAGAATGTAGGACTTCCTGTCCATCATTATCACATGAACCAATTCCCATAATAAATCCCATCTTACATATCTCTACGTATCTTATTGGTTCTGTTTATTTGAAGGATTCTGGCTAATACAGGCACTAGGCACTACAATAATAATTAAATAGTAGTATTTACAACAGTATTGTGCTTGCTACATGTCAGACACTGTGGCAGTGGCATTGCTTGTACTAAAGCTATTTTTTAATGAGAATCTTGCAAAACTGATGTTAATATGTCCATTTCATAGGACATTATTATGTATAAAACATAATACTATAAAGGATACTGTATTTTTCCAAAGTTATATGTGTAAATACTAATGTAAAATTATATTGTATTAGAAATTTATAAGGACCAGGAGGCAAATATGAATCCCATTTGTGACCTCCAGTGTGATCACTTTGTCTCTCAATACACAGCAACATGATATGAGGAAATAGCACTACACACTGAGTCAGGATATCTTGATATCTTGTCTTCAGATGTGGCTTTATAAGATGTAGTCTTGGACATAACACGCAATTAAACTATTTGACCCTCAATATCTTTAGTTGTAAAGTATGTGATTAATATTTCCCCTATTTCATCCTGCAGTAATAACTGTAATGAAACCATGAATTGGCACTACATAAATTCAAAGATAATATGCAAATATGACATTACTTTTGCCAATCTCCCTGGAGCTGCAATTGAATAAAGTGGGTTAATACGTATGAAAATACTATCCATCCAATTATAATGAAAAATCAGGAAACATCAATGATAAGGGGTACATAGCTGTTTGAATATTTACACAAAAAATGATTGTTGTGCTTTCCTTTCTTATTAATATGATCCAAGAACTTTTAAACACACAATTAATAGGAACTATGTATTGGTATCATAAAGCAAACAAGTTCAATGAGAACCACTTATTTGTCCAAGGCTCCACTATTAGTCAACAATGTCACTGGGGACTAGAGTTTGGGTTTTTTTTGTGCTTCACAAGTTTATGTGTTTTCCCTGCACCTTGCCATTCCTTATACAAAAAGATGGATTTTTTAATCTTATGGAAAGATGTGCTAAAGTTAACTTATTTCCTTCTTAAGAGTAGTTACCTCTTAAAAATTATCTTTTACTCCAAAACTTTACGAAAGACACTTAAAGCCAGGTTAACTTGCCTAGTTCTCTGCTGACTCACATGAAATTTTTTTTGTTGTTGTTGGGTGTTTTTTTTTTTTTTTTTTTTTTTTTTTTCTTTAATCTTATTTCTAGGCCTGGATATTTTCTCCTAAACCTCTGGTATGGCTCCCTTTTTTGGCCTACTCCTTTTCTTTGGTCTCCCCAACATTCTCCACACCCCAGAGCACTGTTTTCCTGGTGTTCTGGATGACAAGCCACTATTTTATTCTCACCATTCTCTGTGTGGTTCTTGATTTTATTCTCACCATTCTGCTGTGTGGTTCTTGAGTTGAAATTTGTGTGTGTCCACGTAACAGGAAGATAGACAGGGAAAGACAACAGGCATTTCCCTAACCCCCATTCTTTGTGAAACTTAAACTTCTTCCAAGTCTCCCTGTATACCAATATTTCACCCACCACCATCCACCTCTTCAGGTGTAAGCATTTGTTCAAATTATAAACTGCAAAATAAAGCTGGACTAAAGACCAAAAATTGTGCTGAAAGAGAGTAAATATTTCAGGAGAGTAATCTGAAACAGAAACAAAAGGTACAGTCCTCTATATATCATAGTCATTTTTGTTCTCTGGTTGAAGTTGGTTATTGTGGGCCTAGGGCACACACAGCATTGTTATTTTGAAATAAATCAAAGATTTGTGAAAGTATATTCTATCCTTTTAACAAGAAGAGTGTTTTGCTATTCTAGTAGCAAATAGCAAAGCCATAAGAAGATATATATATATATATATTTAAGAATATTAGAAAATTATTATAGGATTATTAGTCTTTAAAAACTTTGCAAATACAAGTTAATAAAACACATTGAAATTGCAGATGTTTTACTGTTTTTTTTCCTTTGGTAGCACATAAAAGCAATTATTTATGTCCAATTGAAATCACATCTCACTCGACAACCATAAAATTGTAACTTCCACTAAAAGGCAAATAATTTGATATCCACATCTCAAAAATAATGAATACTATATATCTTATTCAGCTGACTGGTGGGTCAAACAGATTCTATTAGGTGCCTTAAAAAAGATAGCTTTGGGCTTGATGATAAACAGCATTCTCAAAGAAAAATAAATCCATCCCTAAACTTTGAACATCAGCTATTCCTCCCTGACTTACACTTTTGTCTCTGGACTCTGAAATGCAGTAATTAGATATGGTAGATAAGAGTAAAGATGATCAAAAAGGTAGGCAGACACATGTGAAGGAATTCAAGAAATGTTGCATCAAAATGTGTTTTTTTTGGTATGCTGAGTACTTAGACTGAGGACAGTAGGGGAACAATAGAATTTATCAGAGGCTTTCTCTGAGCTTAACAAACCTGTCTAAAGATGATCCTGAAGAGGAATTCTACTGTCAGAGTCCTGTCCCTCATGAAGGTTGATATCACACCCAGACCAACCACACAGGGCCTGTCACCTGTTCCTCTAAGGGTCCCAGTCATTTACTCTCCCTTAAGTTCCCTAAATCTCCCTGCCCACACAAAGAGGGTATATGAACTTCTAGATCTCACCAGGTTTGGGAGTTTTTACTTATTTTTCAGGTTATATCTCCATACAGATTATAAATTTGTACAATTTTTTCATATTAATTTGCATACTATCAGTTTATATCACGGATTCAATTATCAAACTCTCAGGAGATAAAGGGAAAATTTTCCCTCCCTTATTCTCTGACAGGTCAATAGATGACAGATGGTAGACAGACAGATAGACAGACAGACAGAGAATATAGACCCAGAGAAGACAAGTATGTTAGAGTTGTCTTTTCATACTATGGAGCTTGATTTGCTGGTCCTATAATACTGACTTTAGAAACTTAGCAAAGGAAAGTTTCTGTACAATTGATTGAAATGGAAAATATTCATGAAAGAATCACATATATCAGACAGAGAAAAGAAATAAAAATAGTTAGCAAATTCAATACTTATATGCTGTTATAATCACCACACATACAGTGCTTGTTCTGAATACAATGGAAGTTATTGGTCTGCTTAATCATGATTTGAGGGAGTTGTTAACTGTCCACATTTCATAGATTCAGTAAATGAATAAAAAGGCAGTTTGCTCATGCATGTTTCACTGACTCTGAGGTCTGGGAGATGGGAGATGAATACTAGAGGATTGAAAGGAGGTGTAAGAATTAAAGTAAGAGGAAAAAGATACACACCCGCATGTGTGCACATACATGAACCAGACATAGTGAAAAAACTTTGGTTAGATATTCTCTTATCATATATGAAGTCAAAATTTGAGCCTGCCTTAAAAATAGACAGATGTGAGTAACTGAATAAAAGTTCAGTTTTGGTTGAATAATAACTACAACAAAACAAAATACAACCTTGTTATAGATGATTCTCTAAGTAGTTGAACAACAGGAAGAAAAGATGGCTTTTATTTCTGCTCCTCTACCAAAGACCACTGGAGATTCTTCTCTATTTTTTGACAGAAGAATAAATAGAAAGGTACTGATCATATGCTTTGGCTAAAAATAGCTACTATAGTAATAGTCTTTCCCTAAAACGTAAATCAATTAATCACATTGTCTATATTTTCCTATTCTTTCTTTCTTCATATTCCCAAAGCCATTAAAGGTCATTTCCAATCCAGACTTTAAAATGCCTGCTCCTGTAGGATTTAAAATTCCCAAGTTTTGTCCAGCATTCATTTTTTTTTTCTTGTCTTTAAATCAGCTCTCTAACTTTCTACTTACCATTTAGGTTCTCAACTAAAAAATTAAAGTTAGTTCTTTGGCTCTTCCTTTTAGGGTAAATTTTCACTGCTCTGTGAGATAGTTATTGAAAACACATTCTATTTAGCTTCTCACCATTTCCAATTAATGACCCATCATATCACTCAGCTAAGGTCTCCAGCAGGTTTTCTGATTTCCAAGCAGCACCATGCAGTGTATTCTGCTCATCTCTGGTCTATTGGCAACTCTTTCAGATTCTCAGCTTTGATCAAGGAAAACTGATCTCTAAATTTGACATGTTTTAGACTTAGTAGTATCTGATTTGCAATGCCTTATGGTATCTCATCTATCTTTTGATTGTTTTTATTTCTTTGTTGTGTTCACATCTACTTAATTTAGCTTGCTTTAAATCATATTTATAATGTGTAAAGTATTTGGTAAGACCACACGTTTTTTTTCATTTAAGCTTAAAAATTCTTATTAATTGCATATTGTATAGAAGAAAAAACATAAAGCCCCGCTCAAATCCTGTGTGGCTTTTTCAATTTCTCCTGCATTCACTGGTCTTTCCCTTATCTTAACTCAACACACTGTATTCACATCAAATCATAGTCTTTATGATATTTTTTATTTATAATGACTCACAATAATAGCTACAACTATGCTGAGGGATTTTGGCATTGGTAAAATTGAAAACTTATGCTTTTATCAGAAACATAAAAGTTATGTTTGGGCTACTTAGTATTGTAAATGCTTTTCATCTATGAAATATGTACATTTCCAAGAACTATACTATGATTTATTTAAAAATTGAATTGAAAACAACAAAGAGCTAAGCCATGAAATATATTTAGTAGTTAAAATAAGAATTCCACTTTCCAAGTAGTTTCTTTTAGAGCTCGTAACCACATTTATCTAAACTATCATACTCTATGTCCCCAGTACACTGCACAAATAGACTAATAGCAAGCAAACTATCGACCTTACCTCATCCCAAAGATTTGGCCCTCATCTTAAAAGCAGCAATAAATCCTCACATTTCCCCACACTGCTCATCACTAGTTTGCTGAATCAGCATTCTGGGCCATGCCGACTATATTTCCAGAAATAATGCATTCCGAAAGCAATATTCCCAACTATGCTGAATCAGCATGCTGAAGGACAAGCAAACAAAGAGATGCCTTTAAATGTTGCGTCTGAGCCAGAGTTTATCAGTAGAGATGAGTATTCAATAAGTAAAGAAAGGCACAGAGGTGGCAAGAGCCCTTCAATCTAACACTGGCCACATACACCTATCTGTAGGTTTTTACTTGATTTGAGAACTTGTTATTCTCTGTTCACAAAGGACAGAAAACCATGAATTTGTTTTCATCAATCTCCAAATATGAAATAATACTGTGATTATATGATTTGACAAGATGATTTATGATGTTTTGAGTTATTAAATCAACATTACTCTGTGATGCTATCCTGTTGTTAAAATATATATATTTTAACATGCGTATTTTAGAAATATGATAGTTATTCACTGATGAGGAAGCATTGATTAGAGACCTCTAAGAGCTTATGATACAATCTATGTTTATAGAGACTAATAGTTACGAAGAAATAATCCCTAGGTTGTTATAGCTAATGGCTTTGGAATGATCTGTGATGTGTTCCTATTCCAGGTTGCTATTGTTAAAAAAAATGAACCAGTTCACAAGGCATTATCTACTGGGTACAATACCAATCTCAACTCAAATATTCACAAAACATACTTTCAATAATCCATGAATAGTTCTTTTGCCCATTTATTGATTGGGGTTTTATTTTTGTTGTTGTTGTTGTTGTTTGAGTTCTTTGTATATTCTGGATACTAACACATTACCTGAGGAGCAGGTGGCAAAGATCTCCTCCCATTCTGCAAGCTTTCTCTCCACACTTAATTACTTCCTTCTCCATGCAGAAGCTTTTTAACTTGATGCCATCCCACTTATTGATTTTTTAATTTATTTCTTGCACTTCAGGAATCTTGTTAAGGAAGATGGCTCCTGTATTGACATGTTGAAGTATTGGACCTACCTTCTCTTATAGCAGTTGCAGGTTTCTGGTCTAATACCTAGGTCCTTGATCCACTTTGGGTTAACTTCTGTGCAGGTTGAGAGATAGGGGTCTAATTTCGTTTTATTACATACAGATTTCCAGTTTTAATGGCTTTGGAATGATCTGTGATGCATTCCTATTCCAGGTTGCTATTTGTTAGAAAATGAATCAGTTCACAAGGCATTATCAACAGATGTCCCTCTTCTACTGGGTACAATACCAATCTCAACACAAATTTTCACAAAACATACTATAAATAATCCATGAATAGTTCTTTTGTCCATTTATTGATTGGGCTTTATTTGTCTTTTAATGGGTTTTAATGGCTGTCCATTCTCCACTGTATGTTTATGGCACCTTTGTCTAGTATGAGATAACTATATTTATGTGGGTTTGTCTCTGTGTCTTCTATTCTATTCCATTGGTCTTCATGTCTCTTCTGGTGCTGGTATCATGCTCTTTTTTTATTATAGCTTTGTAGTATAATTTGAGGTCTGGTATTATGATGCCTGCTGCTAAGAATTGTTTTGGTTATTTGGGACTCTTATTTTTCCAAATGTATTTCAGAACTATTTTTTGCTAGTTCTATGAAAAACTATGATGGAGAGGTGTTGAATCTAGATAGCAAAAAACAAATAACCCAATCAATAAATGGGCAAAAAGAACAAAACAAACACTTCTTGAATGATAAAATACAAATGGTCAACAAATATTTGAAAAAAAAAAAGTTCAATGATTCTAGCAATTAGGAAAATTCAAATCAAAACTGCACTGAGATTTCATCTCACTTCAGTCAAAATGGCAGTTATTAAGAATATAAATAATAATAAATGTTGGTGAGAATGTGAGGAAAAAGGCATACTCATACATTGTTGGTAGGACTACAAACTAGTACAACTACTCTGGAAAGCAATATGGAAATGCCTCAGAAAATGTGGAATGGAACCACCATATACCCAGATACCCCATTCCTCAGTATATACTTAAAAGCTTTAAAATCAGCATACTACTGTGATGCAGCCACTTCAACATTTATAACAGTACAATTCACAACAACCAAACTATTGTGTCCTTCAACAGATGAATGGATAAAGAAAATGTAGTATATATACACAATGGATTATCATTCAGCCATAAAGAAGAGTGAAACGATGGCATTTTCCAGTAAATGGATGGAACTGTAGACTATCGTGCTAAATGAAATAAGCTAGTCCCCAAAAGTCAAAGGTGGGATGTTTTCTCTGATATGGAGAAGCTAATCCAAAATAAGGGAAAAGGGAAAGAAAGAGAGAGAGGGAGAATGGAAAAAAGAAAAGAGTGGGAATCTCATCAAAATAGAGGTAAGATCAGTAAGGGGATTGAGGGGGAGGAAGGGAGGACAGGAACAGGGAAGAACAGTGGAATGAATCTGACCAAACTTTCACATGAACATACATGAATATAGCACAGTGAATCCCAATGTCGAGTATATACACAAGACACAAATTTAAAAAATTAAAAAAACTATAAATTGGAGAAGTATCAGTAGAGTAGATGGAGGGGAAAAAAGGAGGAAGAGGTCTGGGGAAAATGCTGGGGACTGAATTAGAGCAAATTAAACCATGCTTTTGTGATTATGTAAAAAATGTATCCTAATGTTTTATATAACTAAAATGATTCGATAAAAATGAATAAAACACCAAAAGAAAAAAAAAATTCACAAATAGTTCAAATCTGTGAATGTGGTGTTTCCATTACAAGTGTTTTTTAGAATTTCTAATGTTTATGTTTGAAGACTTTCAAGAACTTACAAATCATGGGAAAATAGTGGGGAATGAAATCTACCAAATTATGCAATGTCCATGTTTAAATATACCACATGTCTCTTTCTTCCTCTCTCTCTCTCTCTCTCTCTCTCTCTCTCTCTCTCACACACACACACACACACACACACACACACACACACTATGATGCAGTAATTATAATAACAATAATAAAGGGGGATCAGTGGAGTAGAGCAAGTGGATCACAGCGAGAGAGGAGGGAAGGGAAGGGGAGGTACTTGGAAATGAGATTGGTCAAATATGTTATGTGCATGTAAAAATGTGGCATAATGAATCCCACTATTATGTATAATTATAGTTCACCAATTTAAAAAATGTTGAAAGAGCAATTTAAGAAGGGAATCTGAAAATCAAAGGACTTCAGCATACAGTTTTCTGATAGTCTTGGTCAGTAAAATAGGTTTTCTTTTATAATTAAATAAGAACATATACTATGTGAGAAATGTAAGTGTTGCTTGGAATTGGTGCTGGTTGCTGATCAGGTTGATTTATTCCAGAATGAAATAACTTGTTCTCATGTATAAGTTTTACATAATTCAATCTTCCACAAAATAATTTATATATCTAATGGAATTTTAGAGCAATTCACAAAGAGATGGAGGCATAATATAAATTCCATGAATGCAGAGGGTCTGTAATAGTCACATAAACATCGTCCTTCACTAACACAATTCACTAGTTTTTATCCTAATTGCTCAAGCTCCCTGATTCCCCTTCACTCCAAAGCTCCTTACATTCTCATATTGATCTTTGACTCTGTTTCTCTTTCAATTCCACATTATGCATGACAAGAAAGCTTTCTTTCAGAGATAATGTTCTTTGTTTTGTTTTTATTTTTTGGTTCTAGGGATTGAACCCAGGGGCACTTCACACTGTTCCACACCCCAGGTGTTTGTTTTTTTTTTTTTTTTTTTTTGTCTTGCTAAATTGCTTAGGACTTGCTAAGTTGCTGAGGCTGGTCTTGACCATGTGATATTCCTGCTTCAGCCTTCTGCATCACTGGCAGAGATAATTTGTATAATTATCCTCCCTCTGCATGTATATATAATTTTTAGAGCAGTCACATTCCTTCACAACCACACATTATTTCTTTCAGTTGGCTTCTTCCCAATGAATTTTTACAAGTGGAGATGCTGGACCAATCAAGAGAGACAGAAACATTGACATGTTAAAGGCAGGTGCCATTATTTACCTAGGAAATGCAAAATAAAACTACAGTGAGATCTAACTTCATTCCCACTAAAGTGGCTACAATTAACAATACTGACAATAATAAGTGTTAGTAAATCTGAGGAACAACCGGAACTTTTCTAAATAGCTAGCGAGTGTATGAATGGATGCATCTCTTTGCAAAAACTGGCAGTATTAGCCAGGTGCAGTGGTACATGCCTGTAATCCCAGTGGCTTGGGAGGCTGAAGCCAGAGGATTTGGAGTTCAAAGCCAGCCTCAGCAACTCAGTGAGACCCTGTCTTAAAATAAAACAAAATAAAATATGATAAAATAAAATAAAATAAAGTATTGGTCATGTAAGTTAGTGTATAAGCGCCCCTGAGTTTAATTGCCAGTACCAAAAAATAAAATAAAACCTGGCAATATTTACCGAAGTTGAACATATTCCCTACCCTGTGACCTAGAAATTGTATAGTTAGGTATATATTCAAGGGAAATAAATGTACATATCACCAAAAATTGTGTACAAGTATGTTAATGGTTATTAAAAATAATCTCAAGTCAAAGCAGACCCAAACATCCATCTATAGAACATGAATATATTCATTATGGTTTATTCTTATAAAGGGATACTACAAAGTAATAAAAAGAAATATTTACTCATAAATGCATTCACATGATGAGTTTTCTGCAAAAGCCTCATGAAAAATAATATAGATTGTATTATTCCATGTGTGCAAAGTTTGAGAGTAGGTAAAACTTACAGTGATGGAAAGAAGACCAGGCATTTTTGAAGGATGGACTGGTAAGGCCCACAAGAGAAACTCTGGTAGAATATGTACGGTTTACAGCCAGATAAGAGAGGTGGTTATTTGAGTATATGCATGTATGAAAATTCATTGGTTGGTACCTCTATTATTTGTAGATTTATTATATTATGCTATATGTATTTTAAGTCACAAACTTTCTCATCTCTGATAGTTTGTCCTTTAGCAAACAACCATGTTGATTAGTTTGGTAACAAATATGTGCATGGAAACATTACTAATTTGAATGATAATCAGCATGATCCCAAATTAACATTTTTATTTGGCATGAAATAGGGATCAAGGTTGATTTGATTAGCCAGGAGCTGTCTTCTGGCTGTAGTGCCTGCAACTGGGGGAGTAAGTCTTCAATCCCAAAGTGGGCCCTGAGCTAAATTGCTCAGAACCCTTGCAATAGGAGATAAAGAGAACATAGTTTTCCTGGGCATGTCCTATAAATAAGAACTTCAAGCAGTGAAATACAGAATACATGTAGTCTTGAGAGTGGAACAATTTAAATCACTAAATTATATTTAAAAGTTCAAATGTGACATCAATTTCCTTTGCTGGTTACAATAATAAAATTTCAGCTGGTTACAGGTCTCACCTTATTCATATATATATATATATATATATATATATATATACATATATATATGAATATATTTATTTACAGATAGTTTTTAAAAGCCTTAACACTCAGCCTATAGCTCAGTACTTACACAAGAAATATTGGTAATTGAATCTAGCAAATTTGATGTATAAATCCAGTTTCTACAAAACTTTCTATTAGAATTTTTTTTAACCTTTCTGTTCTTTGTGTTTTCATTCTGCATGATGAAAACCACTCTCTGAAAGTGCCATCTATAAAAATGCCTCAAATGGTCATGTAAAATATTTTCGGTTCTTCAGAAAAAAACTGTATCTAAGATTTCTGAAATAATGACTTTTATCATAAATAGTGTAAGGCCATAACTATACCACTCTTTTTAATAGTCCAGCTCTTTCACCCAATATCACCTTAAGAAAACTTGACATTTATGACTAAAGTTACAAAACTAGTGCCTGGGTATTAAATCACTTTGATATTAGAGTAAAGAATAATCTCTAGACATCTAAAGGGAAGGAATTCAAAAAACATTGTGATTCTAAGATTTAAGACCACTATGTCCTATGAAATCTAACTATAAACAAAAAGCACACCAAATGTTTGAAAGCTTCAAAATAGGGCTGGCAGAAGTCAGGAACCCCCTCTGCACCTATATATGATACCTTCATTTTTCTCGGTGGAAGGGCAGAAAATGTTTGGATGTGAAACTCCTAACTCAGAAATAGTCAAACCTAGTAAAATTAGAAAAGGAACATGTTACCTTTGCACTGAATTTCTCCCTAACCACACTTTATCAAATATTAAGTTTTCTTCTCCCCTGACATTTCTCTCACCTGGAATACTTTATAATTTTATTTTTTTGTCCTATACCTTGCTTTTTTGTTTTGTTTTTGGTACTGGGGATTGAACCCAGGAATGTTTTACCATTGAACTATATCTACAATGCTTTCTTCTTTTCTTTCTTTTTTATTTTTATATTTAATTTTTAGATAGGGTCTCACTAAGCTTTTGCTTAAGGCCTTGTTAAGTTTCTGAGACTGGCCTGGAACTTTGGATATTCCTGCCTTAGCCTCTCGAGTTGCTGAGTTTATAGGCACATGCTGTGGCACCTAGCTTACTTGTGCACATTTCCTTGTTTTAGTTCTCTAGCTCCTCCTACGAAGATGTAAATTCATTGAGTAGTTTCTTTTTTTCCCTCCTAAATTTGAATTACATTGATTTCCGTCTTTATTTTTCCAGGTACAAGTATATGAGATCCTTGGTATTGATCATGCCCTTAGTTTTTTTTTTTTTTTTCTTTAAACACTGTTGGACTGGATTTCTCAACATTAGCACTATTAATATTTGATCCTGGATAATTGTTTGTTGTGAGGAGCTCTCCATACCTTGTAGGATGTTGAGATGCACCTATGGTACTACCTATATTCCCTCTAGTGGTAAAAACCAAATATCCCTCAGACACAATCAATGTCCTCTGGGGAGTAAAATCTCCTCACCTGACAAATACTCCTATAGGGTATTTAATAAGAACATTCCAACCAATAATACTTTTAAAAGTTCTCTATATCAGCATTCTGAAGAATTATGAGAGGGGGGAAAAAGGCATCAGAAGATAGAGATCACATACAGATAAAATTTGAACTGTGGTTTGGGTGGGCAGGCAGGTGGGCTTGATGAATATTGGCTCCAAGATAAAGCAGACTTGCCCACACTGTCAGGAGTAGTCCTGGCAAGCACAGGCCTCTGGACCCTCAGAAGCCAACCTGCCCTGCTCTGATCACTCCATAGATTACTACATGACCATGAGATAGATGAGATCTCACCCTCTCTGGCAAGTTGGCAGATCCAAAGAGGAATTCAGAAAGGCAGATTCATGCAAGCTCATTTGCTTTGGCTTCCAGAAGGAGCAAGGAATGGGAAAGGCCAAGGGTTCACTCCCTTTGCCGGCAGCCTCTTTATGCCCTGCAGCTCCACTCTCCACTCTATTCAAACCTGTTCCATGTTCCAACAGCTCCTCCTCTATGAAATGCAGCAATTGAACGTCTCATCCCTCTAGGTTTCAGTTCAATTTACCCAGAGGGAGAAACCAGCAAAAACAGGAAGGCAAAAAAATAAATAAATAAATAAATAAATAAATAAATAAAAAATATGGCGGTATTTATTCCTCCAGTTATTTCTCAGCTGCCTTCTATTCCTCTGGGCCACAACACCCACTGGGCAGCCTACCCATTCACTGCAGCTGCAGTTCACTCTGGGGTCTGGTCTTTAGGCAAAGCTCCTTCCAACAGGACCTTGGACCTGCTAGTGGTGAAGGTTTCCTACTGTTCTTTACCTTGGGCTGCTTTACTATCCTTGCTATCCTCGGTGGTTTCACCAAGCCATGCCAAGCCCTTCTTTAAAATCTGTTCAGATTTATTCCCCCTTCCTTTCAAACCTTTTAATTTAGAAGAATTTCAAAGTTACAGAAAAAAATTTTAAATTGGCACAGACAAATGCTGTATTCCTTCACCCAAATTGACCAATTTTAACATATGATATTCATTTTACTGTTTTCTCTCTTGGTATTTATAAGTGAAGATATAGTAATAAAACCAAATGGTTTATAAACCATTTCCCTGTCATATTTTAATGTCTTCCTCATAACAAATAGAATGTTTTATGTAATCATAGTAAAGTTACTAAATTCAGAAAATTTGGTATTGATAAATTGATCCATAGTGCATATTAACATTTTCTTTCTCAAGTGTTTTAATAAACACTTTAATAGTATTTCTTTTACTGTAGGTTAGGCTCTGGTCCAGAATCATGCCTGGATTTCATTATCCCAATCCCTTTTCATGCATTGGATTTCATTATCCCAAAACTTTGCTGTTTCCTGATGGGACCATGAATTTTGCACTCCATACAAAAAGATGAAAAATAATGAACAAATGGACCAATAATCCTGACTGGAAGGATAAACAAGAAAGTTATTAATATTTCTTTTCATAGCTGCACACTTAGTACTATAGAAAATAGTATCCCCATTTCATTCAGTGTTCACGAACTCCCTCTGCTCCCTGCTGAGCCACAAACGTTATAAGAGTGAAGAATTAGAGTAGGGAAGAGGAAGATATAAAAGAAATAGAAATGAAGAAAAATCCCTGTGTCATAGGAGTTGTAAGTCTAACTGACATGAGGATTTTTTCTTTCTTCTTGGAAAATGGAAGACTGAATCTAGCTAGGACTTATAAATTCAAGATATTCTATTGGAGATTCCCAACAAATACTCAATAAAGGTATGCTATTCCCAAACCTTGATGGTGGCTGACATCAAAAGTCAATCTTCGATAGATGAATTGATAAAGAAAATGTGATATATACATATATATTCAATAGAATATATGTATATGATACATATTGAATATGATATAATATAAAAATAATAGAATATGATAATATATTAATAATAATAGAATATAATAATAGAATATATTTACATGATATGTATGTAATATATATATATTCAATAGAATATTATTCAACTTTAAAGAAGAATTAAATTATGCCATTTGCCAGCAAATGGATGGAGTTGGAGAATATCATGCTAAGCAAAATAAGCCAATCCCCAAAACCAAAGGTGAAATGTTTTTGCTAATAGGTACATGCTAATTCACAGTAAGGGAGAGACACTAGAGAATAATAGAACTACCTTAGATTAAGTAGAGGGAAATGATGGGAAGGGAGCAGAGGGGATATAGGGATAAGATAGATAGTAGAATGAAACAGACATTACATTATGTATATATGTGACTGCATGATCAATATGATTCTACACCATGTACAATGAGAAAAATGAGAAATTATACCCCATCTACATATGGTACATCAAAGTGCATACATGCATTCTACTGTCATGTATAACTAATTAAAACAAATGTTAAAAATTTTAAAGTCAGTCAATTACAGAACACTTCTACTGAGCTCAGCATCTTCTGAGACTTCATTAACACAATAAACTAAATAGTCATTATCAATTGATAAAAACATATATCTGCAATGAAACCATTTTTTGACTTTTTCTCGGGATAAATGATATGTTTTGAAAATAATTTGCAAAACAACAACAACAACAAAAACAAAAAGATTCACCAAAGCCAGAACACCAGAAGAAACTGAAAACAGGAGTGGATGCCTTTATACTCAAATACCAGATTCTCCCTATATCTTGCATCTCATTTTGAGGGACAAGTTCATCAGGGGCAAACCAAAACAACTGTTTGCAAGAAGATTGTTTTTGTGTCCTGGCTCTTAAGTGAGATCAGAATTTAGAGCAGCTCATTTACTAGTTTTAAAAGAACTTAATAACGACCCAGCCGGAATTCCTAGACTTTACCACAGAGTGGCTCCAAGACAGCCACAGAGAGTTTTCCAAAGACCAAGTCAAAGGAGAGATGTAAATAGAACAAGTATTAAGTTCCTGAGAGCATGAAACAGAACTCTGAACTTTCAGCTGAAACTGACACAGGGAATGAGGGGACGCAAATTATCCCTCTAGCAATGGTGAAGAATCTGCATTTCTCTAAACTATCAATGACCATAATTTGAAAGCAAATGAAGTTTTTTGTGTGTCTATGTCGTTGGTGCTGCTGCTTCTTTTTTTTTCAACTTTTATTAAAATTTGTTTTTTAGAAATATTAGCTTTTGAAATTTTGTATATTTTGATGCATATGTTTTAACATATCACATAAGGTGGTAATGCGTGTTTCATTCTACTATTCTTCTTATCCCCATCTCCCCAGTTGACATGAGATCTAAGGCTGTTTAACACTGTAGAGCAAATCAACACTGACAAACACACAGGTATCTCAGATTTCCCTAAGAAATCTTTGTGGCATCTATTCCACAAAGGCATATGTGAGTGAGCAGAAGGAGAACATTATTATAGGTTTTGCCTCAGGGTACTCAAATGAAAACCACATTTCAGTACTGTGATTGTATTCACAGCACATAAAACAAAGGAAAAGTATGTAAAAAGCAGCCATGGAGCAGTCTTGCTACATATAACTTTCTTGTCCTCAAGGCAAATCTGACAAAGTCATGCAAATTTCTCATTTACCACCCTTCCCAGGCTATGGTAACCATTATGTTTACTTTCTTCAAGATCAGCATTTTTAGATTTCACAAATAAGCAAGATCAGGCAGTATTTGTCTTTCTGTGCCTGATTTATTTCACTTAACATAATGGCTTACAGGTTCATCCATCTTGCTGCAAAAGAGAGAATTACATCTTTTCTATAGCTGAATAGTATTCCATTGTGTATACATTTCTTTTTAAAAAATCCATTCATCTATTAAGTCTGAGCATCTACTCATCTAAAAAGGAGAACACATAGCAAGATGCAAACCTTCATAATGCTGGTCATCGGTACTAGATATATGGAGAGAAATATCTACACAACAAAACTTTTACTTCATAGATAAGTTGCTTGTCACTTACATTTAGTGAAAATGAAAGCAAAAGCAGAATCTTCATAGAAAGAGAGAAGAGAAGAGAGTGGTAGGTAGGTCCTGGGATTCTGGGAAAGGTAAAAATAGTAGTTATTTGAAGTAAAAATAAAAGGCCGTACCAGAAGGTAATAGTACAGGCACAAACTTCACCCTCTCTGTAACATCAATGATCATTGTCTTTCCATTGACAAATATGATAACAACCATGTAGTTCTCAGTTCTTAACACTTTAGATATGGAATCTGAATTCTGCCAAGGGAGCAAGCATTCTGGGTGTCTCTCTTTCCTTCCAAGTTCAGCACTATGGGAAAAGTAACTCCCACATAGAAATTGTGGGGGAAAATAAAAGTACTTTTAAAGCTGGGCATGATGGCACATGCCTATAATACTAGAGACTTGGGAGGATGAGGCAGGAAAATTGTGAGTCTGGTGTCAACCTCACCAATTTAGTGAGACCTTCTGCAACTTGGTGAAAGTCTGTCTCAAAATGAAAAATGAAAAGGACTGAAAATATAGCTCAGTGTTAAAGCATCCTTGGGTTCAATCCCAGTATGAAAAATAGGGGTGGGATTGGAGAGAAAACCACAAAAATCTTTTTAATGTGTTTTACTCTTCCTTTTCTTTGCTTTTCCTTTCTTTACCTCCTCCTCTTCCTCCTTTGAAAATTCACTGGATATATAGTTTTCAGACAGGAGAGTTCAGCAAAACTTTCCTGACATTTCAGCTCACATTGCTGTACTGCTGCTTCAGTGTTTTGGACTCGTGTGCCCCACAGGGGTATGTGAATACGTTTGATGCACAGAAGGTTGTGTTTCTGTGTTGTTGTCGGTACTGTTAATATTTATTGTTTTAAACATTTTCAATCATTTCTATACTTTGAGACACATCCCATTTTCAAGGTCATGCAACTCATTGGATTCACAAGTAGAAGAAATCAGAAAATGGTCTCAAGTGTTAAAACAATCAGACACCTAGAGAAATGTGCTTAGTTAAGTAAATCAGTAAAGGCATGTTAATCTCCGGCTAACTTCAAGGCATTATAGTAGATGCTTTGGGAATATAAATTTTAAAATATCCTTTCTAATTATCTCATGGGACATTTATGCTTTCATTTAGGATCATTTCCTATTTTTTTAAAATATGAACTCTTCTGGATATAACTGAGTGACTAGACGTGAAAATCCACATGCACTTGGTAAAAGGAAAACACAATCTAAATCAAAATAATGTTGTAAGGGTTGCAGTGGTGTTTTATTGAGGAAGTTGTTGCCTGTGCGCACACATATATATATATACATACATATACATACACTAGCAGTTGGAAAATTTCTCGTCTAATTCCTAGGTCTTTACTTTGAGTTGACTTTTTGTTCAGAGTGAGAGATAGGCATTAAGTTTCATTCTTGTACATATGACAATCCAGTTTCCCAGCACAATTTGTCAAAAATGCTATCTTTTCTCCAAAATATGTTTTTGTCACTTTGTCAAGGATCAGATGACTGTCTGTATGGATTTGTCTCTGTGTGTTCTAGTCTATTCCATTCTATTCTAAAGAAAAATGGTTTGCACATGTCTTTCCCATGCCAATACCAAGCTATTTTTGTTATTATGGTTCTGTAGTACAATTTGAGATTGGGTATTATGATGCCTCCAGCATTGCCTTTATTGTTCAGAGTTGCTTTGGCTATTCTGGGTCTCTTATTCTTCCATATAAATTTTAGGACTTTTTTTTTCTAGTCCTATGATAAATGCCATTGGTATTTTGATGGGGATTACAATTGAATCTCTATGTAGCTTTTGGAGATATGGCCATTTTAACAGTAATGTTTTCTCTCAAATGTGGGAGCTAGAGAGAAAATAATGAATAAAAAGGGATCTCATGACCATAGAAGAAAAACAAGTAGAGTAGAAGAGGATAAGGGATGCAGGAGGAGAGCAAACAAGGAGGTACTGGGCAATGAAAGTGATCAAATTATGACATGTATATGTAGAAATCTGTCACAACGAATCACACTATTCTGTACCATTATAATGCACCAATAAAAATAAGAATTTTTTAAAAATTTCAAAAGAATTGCAGTGGCTATTGTTGGAGTTGGGAGTTTGGAGTTGGTAAGCTTATCATAAGTCATTTCTTCCCAATGCCATTAAAACTACCAACTGCCTCCAGTCTTTGAAGGTTGCCTATGCTTGACCAGTCTGGCAAATGAATGGACAAGAAGGGGGTAGAATGAGAGGGATATCATTACCCTAAGTGCATGTATGAAGATAAGAATGGTCTGAATATATTTTGTATACAACCAGGGATATGTAAAAATGTGCTCTATATGTGTATTATGAATTGTAATGCATTCTACTGTCATATATAACTTCGAATTAAAAAAAAAAAAGAATGTGACACTTCTTACCAATAAAAGGATTTGTTTTTTATCAAAATGTATGTTTTCATTCAAATATCAAACATAGTTGCCTGATTATTAGTATTTAATATTTTATAAAATTGGAAAGAAATTCTCATTTTTAGTAACATGCTGCAACTTCCCCATCAAACAGGGGTTTTGATTTTTTTTCTTTGACTTGCAAAAATGAGGGGGGAAAAAAAGATAAAAAGAATATGAAGGCAATACTGGGGTTGTGGCTCAGCGGTAGACTGCTCACCTAGCACGTGCGCCGCCCAGGTTCTATCCTCAGCATCGCGTAAAAATAGAGGCATTGTGTACAACTAAAACAAATAAATAATTTTAAAAAATGAATGTGAAGGCATGCTTTTCCCAGTCCTCTTGTACTCTCCCCCAGGGTTCACCCTATGTACTTTACATGTTAATTTAATGTTAGCCTGGTATATGTGGATAAAAATGTATATCAATTACTTAAACTTATCTATTAACTTATTTAGAAATCTCTTGGATTTTAAATACTAAATAGCAATATCTTTCCCAAGCTTGATTTATTTATTTATTTTTTTGAACCCAGGGGCATTTTACCACTAATCTACATCCTCATTCTTTTTCATTTTATATTTTGAGAAAGGGTCTTGCCAAGTTGCTGAGCATCTCCCTAAAATGCTGGCACTGGCCTCAATCTTCCAAATCCACCTGCCTCAGTCCCCTGAGTCACTGGGATTATAGGCAGGTGCCACCATGCCCAGTTTGATTTTAACTTTTTTTATAATTTCTGTTTTTTAAAGTAAGTACTTTTTGGATATACATAATGATGAGATTCACCGTAGTATATTCATATTTGTACATTAGAAAGTTAGTTCAGATTCACTCCACAGTTTTTTCCTTATCCTAACTTATCCTGACACTCCTCCCACCTGCCCCCATCCCCTTCTTCTATTCCCCTGATTTTTTTAAATTTTGAAATCCTCCACCCCCCCCCCATTTTAGAATAGCTTCTGCATATCAGAGAAAATATTTGACCTTTTACTTTCTGGGTCTGACTTATTTCACTCAGTATTATAGTCTTCTGTTCTATTCATTTACCAGCAAATGCCAGAATTTCATTGTTTTTTTTTTCCTGTGTATTACTCTATTGTGTATATATACTATGTTTTCTTTATCCATTCATTAGTTGAAGGGCACCTAGATTGTTTCCATAGCTTGGCTATTGTGAATTGTGCTGCTATAAACATTGACGTCACTGCATCCCTATAGTATACCGATTTTAGATCATTTGACAATATACTGAGTAGTGGGATAGCTGGATTAAATGGTTGTTCCATTTCTAAATTTTTGAGGAATCTCCATCACGTTGCCTTCAAAAGTGTTTGCTCTAATTTGCAGTCCCACCAAAAATGTTTGAGTGTACCATTTTTTGCCACATCCTGAACAATACTTACTATTATTTGTATTCTTGATAACTGCTATTCTGACCGGAATGAGATGAAACCTCGATGTAGTTTTGATTTTCATTTCCTTAATTGCTGGAGATGTTGAACTTTTTTTTTTTTATATATTTGTTGGCCATTTGTATTTCATCATTTTAGAAGTGTCTGATTAGTTCTTTAGCCCGTTTGTTAATTGGATTATTTGCATATTAGTGTCAAGCTTTCAAATTCTTTATATCTGTATATTAATGCCCTGAAGAGCAGGTGGCAAAGATTTCCTCCATATGTAGGCTCTTTCTATGCCCTTAATTCTCAAGTAAGATCCTTTTCTTCTTAGAGCATTTAAATCTGAAAACAAACAGAACCAAACTAAAAAGAGTGGTACCAAATAAATTTATCAGAAATCCTAAAGATTAACAAGAAGAACATCACCTAAGACTCAAGCAACGTGTCTTTTAGAATCGTTATTGCCCCAGCTAGGCTAGCACATGGTGCCTTGCTCATGGCCTCTTCCATGGAAGTTGATTTGAAGGTCATGGGTTACTGCTAGGTAGCCCATTGCAGTGCTTGGGGATGTGCATTTACAAATCAGTGGAGAGGTACAAATATGTGTCCCATTACCAAATATATCTCAAAATTTTAAAGCACCATTTAATCTCAGGTGTTCTTATTTGAGCAATATTCATTTTCAGAATTTTCTTCCGGATGCAGAAATATCACGTGGGGATGACACATGTTTAGGAAAATATAGCAAATGACCCAAATCAATTTTAGTACGCTGTAACCAAGACAAAATTATCACTCTGTGCATGTTTGAAGACTGTATTCCCAGTCTATTGGTGAATTTAAAAATTATATCATTGTTGTTTTAAGTTTAGATCAATGAAATAATGATGACATTTAGCATTCTCCCATTTTGCTAACCTCCTCATCCTAAAAAATGAGATAATTTCTTTTAGATATAGAACTACTAGATTTTAACCCCAGAAGGATAAGAAGTAAAGGTAGAATAGTTTTGAAATTAGATCTTGGTTGTTGCTGAGCTACTATTTGCTCACCTGTGAAATGCGAAAGATAAAACCTATCTCTTGGGGCTGGGTCTATGGCTCAGCAATAAAGCGCTCATCTCACATGTGTGAGGCCCTGGGTTCAATCCTCAGCACCACATAAATAAAATAAAGGCATTGTGTCTGTCCACCTACAACTAAAAAAACATTAAACAAACAAACAAACAAACTATCTCTTACTCTTAGTCTAAGATTGAAGGGTGAAAATACATGTAAAGTCACCTGTCCAGTACTTGACACACAGGGAAGAGATACATAAAAGAGTTAGCTGAAATTGTTATTATTATATAGTAATCTTTATCACCTACTGGAGGTAATGAATACAAAATTTATATCTTGAATAATGCTCTGAAAACCATGACTGTTTTGTTGGTTTTAGAAAGTCTTTAACTTTCTAAATTTAACAGGAAGTTAAATTTTCAATTGGTTTGCTAATAAGAGCTGATGAGTTTTAGGCAATAGTGTGCTAGGAGACTGGTTTCCTTAAAAGAAAAGTGCCTTTACATATATTATTTAAAGATTTCCGTGGTCTAAATACCCCTAGGATAATCAATTTCAAGCTACCAGTTTCATATCACTAGGTTAAAAATTAGAAAGACATGTTTACAATCTGCTCTCATAGACTGGTGCTAGCTGGCTCCTAACTCTAGGTCAACTCAATGATATCCAATTATTGGAATGATCAGTTCAATAAATGACAAACTCCACAAATAACCAACTCATCAAGTGACACATATTTCAAATAACCAATTTACAAAATGACAAATTTTTCAAAAGTTAATTTCCCAAAAGCTAACTTGCAGAAAAATAATGTGCCATATGATCAATCCCCAAGTAATCTTAGTTACAATAATATATCAAACACTTTTAAGAGGAAGTAGAACAATTACTTCAGCCATGATCCCTCCAGTGGCAGGCAAATGTGAGGGCTGAAGAAAACCTTAAAAATATGCAGAAGAGAGAGAAATCTACATATGGGAAAACCCACTTGAATATAAAAATGTGCTGACTGGAATGTACAACATTCATGACCCTGACATTCAGCTAAAGTGGACTAAGAACTCTGCAGTTGAAGTGCTGAGAGGCAATAAACAAATTCTGAAAAAAGAAATCCTAATCAATTTGCCATTTTTTTCATTTACTATTTGCTACTTTAATAAACAAATCAATTTTTCCAACAAATTTGATTTATTTGAGTTTATTCCTATCTTTGTGTGTGTGTGTTTTGCATCTACAGTTTCCGAAAAACAGAGAAACTATTTAGTAACAGCAAATTTAGTCATTGGGGTCTTGATACAAACTCCAGGTATGTTTAAAGGGATATTGCCAATTATACGGATGTCTAATTATTTTAAACTATAACACTGTGCATGAGACAGAGGAAAACTACAGAAGTACAGAATCTAAATCCAATGGTTTTGTAGTCATGCTCAGAACAATTTAGGCAAATGCGTGGTTTAGTTTAGCAAACTTACTCTAAAAAAATAATCACTAAATAGTGTGTTTATCTTGATTCCACCTCTGTCACAAATTTCCCACACAGTGACTGTATGTAGCATTTCTGAGTACACTGCAAGCAATGACAGTATATGCCCTCGGCCACTTGCAAGTTTACACAACCCTTCAGTGGTTCAATATCCATACTCTTTTTCCATGTTTGCTCCAGTCTAATCAGTCTCAGGTTATAGTACTTCAGAAATTCTGTTAGAAGCATAGATATTGAGACCAGAAAGGGACCTTCCTGTCTTTTAAATGTATATTCAATTTTACTGACAGAGAAACTAAATTCAAAACATGTGATGTGATTTCCTGAGAGTCACAGGGGGAAAAGATACCTCATTAGAATTTCACCTGGATACAATATTTATGACCACAATTTATTTGTAGCTCCTTTCATAAAAAGATGAACTCTATTTCTTCAACCCTTTGGGTCTTGTCTGACTTTGCGATTTGCTTTCAATAGAATATGACAGAAGTCATGTCGAGTTACCGTAGAGACTTATCAGGTAAGGCGGTCAGTCTAGTCTTCTAAGGGTGAGAGATCATGTGGAGGATGAAGGCCAGCACCAAATGCCCAGCATGAGGGTGGAGCCCTCTTGGAAATTCCACACTATTCTCCAGCTAAATGAAGAAGCGTGAAATGAACCCAGGTAAAGAGAGGGAGCCATGCAACTAACACATAGAAGTGTGAGATTCAATTAGTCATTATTAATGTTTAAGTTACTGAGATGTTAGACTGATGTGTTACATAGCAGTTAATCAATATTTTTAAAGGCATTATAAAAATACATACATGTTTTTAAAAGAAAAATAAATAACTTAGAATGTCAAGATGAAAGGAAAAGTAAAAACAGTACAAATCAGTTGGGTATAGGTGGAGAAAAAATTAAACTCACTTCTGGGCATCCAGTTACAATGTCTAAAACACTGTCAACTATACCTGAGAAGTGTCATTCCACAAAGAAGGGGCACTGTTACCCCAGGAGTATTGTAATGGGTTGTTTATTATTATAGTTTGGATCTGAAAGTCCCCCAAAGGCTCAGGTAGTGAAGGCTTGTTCCTCAGATGGTGGAGCTATTGGCAGATGGTTGAAACTCAGGAGCAAGGCCTAGTTGGAGGAAGTAAATCTCTGAGTGTTCACCTTGATGGATCTATCTTGTCCCCAGCCCTTTCCTTTGCCTTTTGTTGTCTGCAGCATCTTAAGGTGAGCAGGTTTGTTCTACCACACCCTCTGCCATAACATGCAAGGTCCCCACAGTACCAACACAATAGGTCCAAGTAACCATAGACTGAAACCATGAGCCAAAATAAATTTTCCTTCCTTTAAGTTGATTTTCTCTGGTATTTTGTCACAATGACAGAAAGCTAACACACTCACATTTATTCAGTTTTTTCAAGAAGGAATGCTATCTGCATTTGTTCTCAACAATTTGTTACAGAATATTTATATAGTAAAGAGCCTTGTGAAATAGATACAAGGTCCCTTTAGGAGCAAAGGGAAAGCATGCTTATAACTGGTAAAAAATTTTTGGTTTTTCTGAAGTCAGGTTTTCTTCCCTGCAAACAACCCCCTGTGTACCCAGGAGTCATCTACTCCTTTGGGGTGGGCCCAGAAGCAACTGAGGTGGAGAGAGAAGCCAGCAATCAATGTGCTGATGTGCTTGCTTCTTTGGTTTATGCTTCTTGGTATGCTTCTTGGTATGCCATGAGTAATGCAGTCATGTGCCTCTGACCCAGGCATCTTGGGTCCACTGGAAGCAATGGTGATACTTTTGTAGGACTAACTTGTTAGCTTGCAAGAATAAAGCAATATCAAACTCTTTACAGTTTGATCATGTCACATACCAAAAATAAACACCAAACAAAAGTTGTTTGTTTGTTTGTTTTTTTAGAAAATGTGGTTACATGTCACCCATTAAAGAAAGAGAGGGAATAAACAGATATTTGACTCCAAAGCCAATACTCTCCTTTATTATACATAGTTGGGAATTTTGTGATAAGACCTCAACAAAGTGTTAGCAACTGGTAATGGTCTTATTCATTATTCTTTTCATAAGAGAAAATGTCTTAATCTAAATTATAATCAGCCTGAGGATGACTGCAGGATTAATTAGATGAATGGAAAAAAAATGATAGCAGGAATTTTTAACTTTCCCCAATTTCTACTATTCAGCAAGCTATTTATTCCATATGCAATATGGCATGCAGGTAAGAGTAAGGCTTTGAAGCTAGGGAAAAACAGATTCAATAGTGCTGTTATAGCTGCTAAGTTGTACAACTTTGGGTAAATTATATTGTTTTATTATCTTTGGCTACCTCATTTCTAAAATGGTGCTGAATTGTTCAAATATAGCAATTGGGCTCTACTATTTTGAGGATTAGAAAAATTGATATTTTTATCACACACTCAAACAACTCAATAAATGATAAGGGAGCATCTTGTGAATGATTAACACTTGTTCTTTTCTTATAAATGTGTAGATGCCAATGCCTTCTTGTGTTCCTCAGCTGTTACCAAAAGGAGCCCACAAGACAAAATGACTGAAAAGTCACAAAATGACTTCAAGATTAGAATGCATGAGGATAAAATGTTGTGACTCTTGCCACTCTACCCCAGGAATTAGAACAATGTTTAGCACACAGAAGATGCTCAGTAAATATTTGCTAAATAAGCTAATTGATAAATGAGGCTAATTCAGAAGTTGGATGGGCAAAAAAAGAGACAGGCTTCAAATATACATTTGATTAATATCACTGAATAAGTGTCCCTTTTATGTGCCATGATGTCTCAGGTCTGCCTTGGAGCCCAAGAAGTACCAAATTGCCTCAAAAGGCAAAAGAACCTGCAAGGAAATTAAATAGACTGCAATGATTTGGGGAATGCTACAGCACAAACAGAGAAAGGACTGTTCAGAAAATCATAATTGCCAAAGGCTTGTGTTACTCATCCACAGAGATTTGAAGGAGACTGCAGAGAATGTAGATCACAGATGCCTCCTAGGCATACTTGATAACAACATAGGATGATAATAATAATAACCCAGAAATTCTAACTTTTTATCTTACAAATGGAAAATAGCATTTTTGGTTATTTTAAAAGCAATCTAATCTTATTTGTGAAATAAACACAGGATCTCAAGAAAAAAATAAAAAGAAAAAATCAAGACCATCTTCATATAATGACTATTAAAAGCCACAGAATTTTAAAGCTAAAAATGTTCATCTATTTCCAAATCCTCTTTAGAGATGAAGAAGCAGAGGCCCAGGGAACCTGTCATCTTTACAAAGTCACGTTCCAGGTCACTCATCTATAAATTGATGACTGAAAAAGAAAAAGAACGGATTCCACCTATCAGAAATGCATCACCAGCTCCTGCCTGCATCCCTCCTGCCTGTCTGCTAATTAGTTAGCATCGATCCAAACCTGTTTAAGCCAACAGCATTTTTTAGAACTGAGAGTCCCAATGATTTTGGCTTTTAAGTATCAGAGTTAAAAATAACCTTTATAGAAACATCACACAGGGGCAAAACCCACTGCACATTTGGCCCCTGAATTTCAGGGAAACAAGCTTCTCTTCTCTGAGGAATTCCAGCTTCTTACCTTCTCACAGATGTGGTGTGCCAGATCAAATCCATCATAACTAATAGTGAAAAATAAAAACCCTGGAAACAATTTCTTTTTCCCTACAAATTGAAGAAAAATTAGAATCAGCAAGAACTTAAACGTATTTAACTTGGACTCATTTGTCAGAGTTGGAAAGCTCATGTTTGGAATCACATTGCTTCGGCTCTCAGATGATTCATTGGAGTCTGTTGACTAGGTACCTGGCAAACACTCCAGACCGTGGCTACTGGCATGCGTGTCTAACAGATGTTAAAAAATGAAAGGCTGACAGTTCTATGGTATAATTAAATCTCTCCTTATTTCTCAAGTGCTATCTAATTTAATTTTAATCAAAAGTGATAACCATCCATAATGGCGGCAATAGCGACATTCATGTTCTATACATACTAGAAAGAGGTGATTTTTATTTACCAAAGCCTGTGAAAGTATCTGAGCAGATAATCCAAGACACTGGATAGCACAGAAGTTACTGAGTTTAACTTGATGATATTTATTCTATTGACTTGGTTATGAGGATGGTTTATATGTATGCAGTGCTTAGGACACATTTCAGAACTAAAAGGGACATTAGGGATGAGCTGATGTGACCTTCAAATTTCATTAATGAGGCAGAAAGAATCCAAGTGGTGGGTGTGATTTACCAAATACCTATTGACAGGTAAGTAGAAGAACCAGAGTGACAGCAGTGAATGCTCTCTTAAATTGTGTCCTAAAGTAAAATATAAGACTAAGAATATGCCACCTGTTGATATTGTTTTGATAACTGTGATAGGGGCTAATGGTTCTCGGTAATATTTCCTGCTCTGTTACAGCTAGTTCTTCATAGACTAGAACTTTCTGGTCTCCTATAGTTAGAAAGGGTCCTAAAAGTAGTTCAGACCAATGAGTTATGTGCAAAATTAATGAGTGTGTCACTTCATAGTGGAGCATCCAATTGCCAATTGTGAAATTTTTTGGCACTTTCTCTTTTCCCCAGTTACAATGTTCTAGATATGGGGGTCTCTCCATCATAAGTCCGAGAGTCAAAATAGAAATGAAGCACAGCAGAGTCCTAGCCAACCCAGAAAGGAAAATAAGCATTGGTTGTTTCTGTTAGTTCAATTTCTATTTGTTATCACAGCAAAATCTAACCTACCCTGACTGAGAGAATAACTATGAATACCTGCTACATTTACGAACTTACACTGGGGATGAAATATTGCTAGTCTCCATTTCCTTATCAATCACTATCAGCACTGAGAAAGAAAAGACATTTGGAAAAAAAATTAAAATACTACCAGATATTGTTAATAAAATCTTAATTTTAAATCACCTTATGCAGATTTTACTAAGATTTTCACAGCTAGATTATCCCATTTAAAATCTCAATATGCTGTCCTTATATTCTTATGCTCTTTATCATACATTTTCCCACTTTTTTTTCTAATTATCTGCTACAGCAATAGTCATAATGGCTCAAATTATTAACCATTTACTATGTGCCAGACTTAATCCAAAGCCTTCTAATTCTGCTAATTTAATTTTAACAAGCACTCCATTAAATATGTACAGAGAGATTAAGTAAAATTTCCAAGGCCACCTAACTAGTAAAGTACATAGCTAATATCCAAATCTAGATATCCTAGCTCTAATCATTTATCAATATTGTACAACAATATACTTTGTTTGAAGATTCAGAAATGATTAATATGTTTTGACTAGGAAGTCATGACTACTAATTGAATAATTTATAATTGAGTCATCAGTTTCTACTCAGTAGGTATATTTATTTAATAAATATACTATATTTATTTGCTCTATATACATAGTTACTATATTTGTAAAATCATCAAAATCAAAATGATTGAGTATTTGAAAGTTTTAAAAAAATTTCTTGGGAATATGCTAATAAGATGACAAAATATCGGAGTAGGCAATTCCTAATACTGCTCCTCTGAACCAAATCAAAGGTTAAAAATTAAGTCTTCATTGTTACTTCCACATTCATGTATGTGGAACAATGAATGGCAGAATGAACATAAATCCCTGCATAAAACTACTACAAAACTTTGTGTAGAACCAAAACTACCACCTAAAAAGACAATGGAGAGTAAGGAAGAGCAGAGAGATGAAAGGAATGTGCTTAACACAAGTAATTTCCCATCTCTATAGCTTTTAACATGATGCTAAGTGTTATTTACCCTTAAAAAAATGGTGACTCCAGTGGGTATACAGGAGAAGTCTGTATGAATTCTGTCTGGGAATACAAGAGTGAAGCTGGGAATTTATGGACGCTAGAAGGAATAAGTCAGAGAAGAAAGCCACCAACTATTCTTAGCTACACACCTGCCCAACCTTGAATCATACCTGGGCTGGACTGGCTCAGAGCAGCTCATCCAATGACTAAAGAATTGAACTGTGTCTGACACTGCTACAGGAGGAACAGACTTTTCAGTACGAAACCAACAACAACAAAAAAAATCACCTATTCAAACCAAAAAAGCATCATTCCTTGGAGGAAAAATGACAGAATACAGAATCTCAACAACTCAATATTCCTAATGCCCAGAATAAAATGGCTTCAAAGCAAATTGCCTTACCACAGATAAAGAGAATTGCTTTATAATGATCAAAGGGTCAACTCATCAAGAAGACATAACAAGCAGAAATGTGTAAATTCCCAGTAACAGAGCTTCAGAAAATATGAAATAAAAGTTGACACAATTAAAATTAAAAATAGGCAATTTCCATAAAATAGTTATAGACTTTAGCACCTCTCTGTCAGTACTTGATATAAGACCTAGAAACACACATAGGCAAGGTTAAGAAGGACAGGCATAACTGTTACAGTTTGGGTGTGAGGTGTCCCCCAAAAGCCCATGTGTGAGACAATGCAAGAAGTTTAGAGGAGAAATGATTGGGTTATGAGAACCTTAATCCAATCAGGTAATTAATCTCTTAATAGGAATTAACTGAGTGGTAATTGAAAGTGGGTAGGGTGTGGCTAGAAGGGGTGGATCATTGGGGGTGTCCCTTTGAGACAAATATATATATATATATATATATATATATATATATATATATATGTATGTACATCTTAGTCTCTCTCTTCTTCCTGATCATCATGTGAACTGCTTACCTTTCCTATACTCTTCTACCCTGAAGTTCAGCTTCACCTCTAGCGTTGAGGAATGGAAGCCTGCTGACTAGGGACTGAGACTTCTGAAACACTGAGTACCTTTTCCTCTTCCTCCTTGGATCTTTTAGTCACAGCAGCGAAAAAAACTGACTAAAACAATGACACAAACATCTGGATTTAATAAGTATGCATGCACAGAGAATTAAACCTTAAAATTTAAAAAAATGAATTATTTTCATGTACCCAAAAATGTTTAACAGAACATACAAATTTCAAGACAAGTCTTAATAAATTTAAATCATTTGAAACTATACTGAGCATGTTCTCTTACCATGACAAAATTGAATTAAAAATAAGAAGATATTCCAAAGTCTCTGAAATTTTTGGACATTAATAACATACATCCAAATAGTTACTGATTTAAAGAAGAAATCATACTTGTGAACTTTGTAACTTTATGGTCATGTGTATTGTCTTTTACATGCTAAATAAATTGAATTAAAAGCAAAAAAAAATTTAAAGGAAAGAGTAAATTACAGACAAATTAGCAAATATTCTGAACTAAGTAATAATGAAAAGGAGTCATAACAATATTTATAGAATGCATCCAAATCTATGCTTCAACGGAAATTCAGAGCTTTCAATTTCTATTTTAGAAAAGGAAGAATGATCTAAACTTCTACCTAAAGAATCAAGAAAACAAGGAAGAGAAAGCTAAATCCACAGAAGCTGAAGGAGAGAAAGATAAAAGACAAAATAAAGATATAAAGCAGAACATTTTTAAATCTGTGAAACAAATTAGATATACCTCTAGTCACAGTGATAAGGGATGGGGGAAGGTGGAAGACACTAGTTTCCATATCAGGAATGAAAGGACCATCACTAGAGATATATAAAAAATATTATGCAAGCCTGGCTGAAATAAATACATTTTTGAAAGACATAAATTGCTCAAACAGAAAAAGACCAAAAAAGTGAAATTCTTTATATTAATGAAAAACTTAAATTCAAAATGAAAACTCTTTCATAATGAAGTCCTCAGGCTCAGAGGGTTTATTAGTGAAGCATTTCTGGTCTGCCTGGACCCATAATGGGAGAAGGAATCGACCATAAAGGGCAGAAACTGAAGGATATTTGGATTGTAATGGCAGACTAGGGTTTATAATTACCAACATCCATCAAAATTCACAACTCAAATGGATATATTTAATTGCATGTAAATAGTGCCTTAATAAAAATATTTTTAATAATTAAAAATCATTAAAGGAAGATATAAACTTAAAATTTCATGAGTTATTTTCAGTTTGCCATGCGATATTTTGGCAAGATCCCTAGGACTGTGCATCAGATGAGTTTTTGTAAAACATCATAATAAAATTATTAATCAAGAAAAGAAAGTCTATGATAATCATATGTCAGCTTTTATTTTACAAGTGGATTAATACAGGGTAAAAGGAGAATTAGACTCTGAAATATATATATTTTTAAATACAGAAAGTGCAACTTTAAATGAGGAAATGCATGCATACAAAGCGTGTATTTTTGGCCTGGATAGAGCCAGAGTTACTGATCAAAACACATACTTTTAATCTTGGGAAATAGTTTTAACAGTTTTTTCCTTCTAATAGAACTCTAAACACTCTGACCAAAATTAAAAAAAAAAAAAATGAACACCATCCTTCTCGTTTTTAAAAAAATATTTTTTTAGTTGTAGGTGGACACAATACTTTTATTTTATTTATGTGGTGCTAAGGATTGAACCCAGGGCCTCACACATGTGAGAGGAGTTCGCTACCACTGAGCCATAGCCCCAACCCCACACCCCTTTCTTCTCAAGTTGGTTACTCTTACTGTTACAATTGGTTCCTCCTGAGGCAATGGATTTCTGTTTTGTGCACACTCTAATACTATCAGGAAATGCCAGAACCCAGCAATTGCACAGGTGAATCATATTGAGGACAGTTCAATGATATGTGGAGAGAGAGAAATAATAAGAGGTGGTTTACTGATCTGATATGTACCAATAATAGTGGAGAACCAGGTCAAATAAAACAACCAAACAGAATACCCTTTTCAGTTCTGTTCCTAAAGCTACCAAAAGAAACTAAGTGGCAAAATACTTCTTCACTTTGGTTTTGGGTTCCTCATCTAAAAGTGAAGTTATTTGGATTTGATAGTTTCCAAGGCCCTTTTCCAGCTGAAATATTTTATAGTGTGAAACTACTGAAAGATACTATGATGCAGAAATTAATTCTGAGACTAAGCTTAAGATTCACAGAGCCACCATGGAATGCCTATGTCAAAGTTTCCCCAACTTTAAATTTTATGAAATAGTCAGATTCTAAAATTAGTCTCTTATTCATTTTCTTAGGGAATTTATGAAAAGTGAAGAATAAAAATAAATAAAAATTGGCTATATACTGCTTCTTGTGGAAATAATATCTTAATTAAAAAAATAACAAAATATCAGATTAAAGCATATATCATTAAGTTTAATATTTGAAAACCTAACTTCCTTCTTATTCTTTTCTTATTGCAACACTGTTTAAGACAAATATTATCCCCAAAATGCTTTTTGGAGTTTTTGTAATGATTGGTCAGTTCTGCGTGATCCTCTTCTTGTACTCTTCTTGAGAAGTTGCTGTGCTCATGAGTGCTCAGCCTTCTTCCCCATTACCTAGCTGATATCATCTTTGGTCCTCTCCTTAAGTCATCCAGTCAATGGATAAATATTGTCTGTCTCTGAGAACAACTGAACCATTCTTAATAACAACAGGTAAGGTCGCAAGACAACCAGAACTCTCGCCTGAGTGGTGGAAATGTAAAATGATACAAATCTTGGAAAACAGCTTGACAGTAACAAAGCTATTCCTGACTGCTTGCTTACTCACAAGAAATTAAATAACATGTACACAAATACCACTTAAATATTCATAGCAATTTTATTCATCATTACCCAAAATTGAACAAAAAAATTCCCAAATGCCCATCAACCAGTAAACAGATAATTAAATTGTGGTATATCTTATATATAGTGCTCAGCAATAATAAGCAACAACTACTAATGCATGCAACATCCTACACAAATCTCAAATTAAAAAACAAAACAAAAACAAACAAACAAAAACCACTGAGCAAAAAAAGCCAGATAGGGGGCTGGGGTTGTGGCTCAGCGGTAGAGTGCTTGCTTAGCATGTGCGCGGCCTGGGTTCCATCCTCAGCACCATGTAAAAACAAAAGGCATTGTATACAATCAAAACAAATAAATAACTATTTAAAGAAAAGCCAGATAGAATAGAATGTGTCTTCTATTGCATTTATGTAAAGTTATGGAACAAGCCAAAGAAATCTATAGTGACAGAAATTGCATCAGTGATTGCTCTGGGTAAAGGGCAGTGGTGTTTGGTTGCAAAGCAATGGTTATATACATATATTGTCTGTCAGACTTATCAAACTGTATATTTAAAATGTATGCATTTATTATTTGAAAATAATGCTGCATAATGTTAATCTTTAGGTTAAAATAAAAATATGTATCCAAAATTTAGAACTTTCCTTTCTAAAACTGGGCTCTCATAAACAGAATGATTCAAATATATTTACTGCATGCTTTAAAGAATTTGCATAAAATGGAAAATGGTATTAGAACAAAGTACTTGTTTATAAAGTTGATTTAATATATGTAGCCATTTTTAAATGGTTTGCTTTGAGGCAGAAGTGATATGTATGTTACATTTATACTTTCTTTTCTAAAAAATGCATGTCATCTAGAGGCAAAATTCTGACAAATTATTCTTATGGCTACTTTTACTGTTTCTAATCTAATAGTTCATATATATATACATACATATATATGCACACACATACACACATGCATATTATGTGTATATAATTATTCATAATTATATATATATAACATATATAATTTACTAATGTGCTGATACATATCATCAAAACACCTGGTTAAGTGCCAGCTCCATTAGGGGATCAAAATAGTGCACATTATATATCTGACAATACCTGGCAGGATGCCTTATGTTGCTGAATATATGGAATTGCATTAAACTGAATGGAAATTAATCAGAGCAGTGTGACACAGTATAAGGAGCATTGGGCTGGTATTTAGGAAACTCCTGTTCTAATTCTGGTTCTTTCTGCTTGAAATAGTCATTTCATTCTGTTTCTGTGGACTTCAAATTCCCCATTCACTGAGTTAATGCATTAGACCTGACTTTGTGCTCAAACACTGATCTATAGGCTAGGAATAGTTATTCCCTAATATCATGCAGAAACCAATCAAGTGGAGAAACATAATATTATGAGTTATACCACAACAATACAACAAGTGACATGATGAAGAACAAGAGGAAGGTATAAACTTAGGCTGCAAGATCTCTCCCTCAACCCAAGCCTGGAGGAGTCACAGAAGAGAGACAGACAGAGAGGCATTCCAGATTTTATCACTGAAACCACTTACATAGGTGGTCAGCCACAGCATCTTTATGTGTGAAGGAAATCATAATCTAGAGTGAGTGAGGGTCAGATGCTATGGCTGTACTACATGATAGGAAACAGCAGTCTTTATTATCCTTGGTTAACCATGATCTTCTCTATCATCCACCTGAGGTTTGAATACAGCAATGAAGACCATTGATAGAGGAATAACTTGGATTGGCTAAATACAAAGCTGGTAATGGGGAAATGGAAGGCAAAACTGCTGACATGAGCCGAGGCTATAAGAAAGACAGAAAAGGAGGTTAGAGTCCCACAAGCACCTTAAAGGCCACATCCCCAATGACCTCAGGATCTCCCACAATGCCTCACCTTCTAAAGGTTTCATCATCTCCCAATAGTGCCAACCTGGGGACCAACCCTTTAGCACACAGCCCTTGGGGAACATGTAAGATCATGACGATAGCACTAACCAAACTTCTAGGTTATTTCTTAGTGAAAATATATAGTATAAAATGTATAGATGACCAAAGAGTCCTGTGGACAAGACAGTCACCAAAACAAACTATGAATGTAAAATTATCTTCCCTGATCCAAGGACTTATCACAATCCATAGTAATGACAAAAGTAAGGAACTGAACATGGATAGAGAAATAGAATAACATAAATGACAGAGAGCCAGAAAATGAAATGGCAAATAGACTATGCAATAAAATTATTGCTACAATTGTTACAAGGAAACAATGTAAAATTGGTCCCAGTCCTAGCATTACATGCAAATATAAACTCCTATTGGATAAAAAATAATGTCAAAAACAAAATTAAAAATTTTCAAGTCAAGCCAGGTGCAATGGCACACCCGTGTAATTCCAGTGACTCAGGAGGCTAAAGCAGGAGGATCTCAAGTTCAAAGCTAGCCTAAACAATTTAGTGAGATCCTAAACAACATAGCAACACTCGAAATAAAAAATAAAAAGGAATGGGGAGGTGGCTCTGAGGTCAAACATGCCTGGGTTCAATTCCTGGTACAAAAAAATTTTTTTCCAAGTCAATATTAAAGCACTCTAACATTGTATGTAGAAAAATGTTCTGTAACTAAGCTACACACTAAGAAAGATTTGATAGACTTAAATAGCTAAAACCTAATACCTCTTTTTTTATCTATTCACTCAAGAAAGGGAGAAAAGATATTTTACAACTAGGAATAGCTATTTGGAATATGAAATATGTCTAACAAAGTATTGGTGTCCACAACATATAAAGATTTTTCACACTAATAAAGGAAAAATAGAAAAATGGACCAAAAATTGAGAGGGTATTTTACAAAGAAGTGGGCAGTCGCTATATAAAAGATATTAAATCTAAAAATAATTAGGGATTTTTCAAATTAAAACCACAATGAGATAACATAGCCTACAAACAGACTGCAAAAACTTAGTTTCTGAAACATGTACTATAGATAAATATCAAGAACACTCACACACTGCTAGTGGGAGTGTGAATGTATGAGAACACAAAACAAAATAGAAGTCCAAGAAAAACTGGCACTGTTTTGGAGAAGTTAAAATATTTGTGCCATGAACTCTAGGAACTCCCTTTCTAGTTTCATACCATAAAGATAGTGTTCAGTGTAGGTGCCAGAATATAATAGCATGGAGTGAAATAGCAAAATACAAATGTTATGATTTGGATGTGAGATGTCCCCCAAAAGCTTACATGTGAGACAATACAAGAAGGTTCAGAAAAGAAATGATTGGGTTATGAGTCAACCCAATCAGTGAATTAATCCCCTGATAGGGATTAATTGAGTGGTAATTGAAGTGGTAGGGTGTGGCAGGAGAAGGTAGGAATTAGGGTGTGGCTTTGGGGTATATATTTGTATCTGGAGAGTGAAATTTCCCTCTCTCTGCTTTCTGATCACCATGTGAGCTGCTTCCCTCCGCCACATTCTTCCACCATAATGTTCTGCCTCACCTCGAGCCCTGATGAATGGAGCCAGCCTTCTATGGAATAAGGTTCTGAAACTGTGAGCCCCCAAATAAACTTTTTCTCCTTTTTATTGTTCCAATCAGATCTTTTAGTCACAGCAGAAAAAAAAAAAAAAAAGCTGACTAAACCAACAAATATATCTCAAATATTTATCAATGATAAGGCAGATAAATACCATGTTTATATGATAAAAAATATATACATGAGTGACAATGAATAAAATGTATGCACATAACACAGATGACTCTTGGGAACATAATGTTGAATAAAGAAAAGCACAGAAAACTAATTCATGGAACTTTAAAAAATATACAGAATTAAATGTTATATTATTCAGAGATGAAAAATATGGCATGAACCTAAAAGATGATCAAGGGAAAAAACATTTCATGAGTATAATAGGTAAATAAGAAGTATAATAAAATATATGAGGCCGGGCGCGGTGGCGCACGCCTGTAATCCCAGCACTTTGGGAGGCTGAGGCAGGAGGATCGCGAGTTCAAAGCCAGCCTCAGCAATGGCGAGGCACTTAGTAACTCAGTGAGACCCTGTCTCTAATAAAATACAAAAAAGGGCTGGGGATGTGGCCCAGTGGTCGAGTGCCCCTGAGTTCAATCCCCGGTACCAAAAAAAAAAAAAAAAAAAAAAAAAAAAAAAAAAAATGAGAGGTAGTAGGAGTCATCAAATCTGCTATGCCATGAACTAGAGTTGACTGTCTCACTCCTGTGCAACTGAGGACCTAGACTCCACAGACTCTAGTAGGAGGTCAGAGTGCATTATACTAGTTATGGAGAAAGAGATGATGTGCATCTTCATACCTCTCCGTCACCGATATTTTCTATCACCCATGTGCCTTGGGTAATCCTATATAATAAAAGTGTTAGGCATGGGAGTCTCTGCATGCTAGTTCATTTATAACACTTTAGTATACTATAAAATGTTGAGAGTTGAGATAATTGTTAGAAATGGAGAGTTTAGAAGTAAGGTGACATCAGTACTCATGTGTTTCCATGTATCCAGCAATTTCACAATTGTATTAAGGTCTGGAAAATGTGGGGACCTTGATTAATGCCATCAATGTTTGGTCATAAAACATTTGCCCTAATTCTTTTTTTTTTTTTTTTTTTTTGGTACTGAGGATTGAACTCAGGGGCACTCGACCACTGGGCCACATCCCCAGTCCTTTTTTGTATTTTATTAGAGACAGGGTCTCACTGAGTTGCTAAGTGCCTCGCCATTGCTGAGGCTGGCTTTGAACTCGCGATCCTCCTGCCTCAGCCTCCCAAGTGCTAGGATTACAGGCGTGCGCCACCGCGCCCGGCTTGCCCTAATTCTTAATCTAGTTAATCATTTGTTAAGGTCAGTGGTAGTAGTCTCTGATTGCAGTTTCTAAACACAGTGGAGAATGGTAAATTGAGATAAAGATATTCCCATCCTCAATGTTAAACTTATTGTCATTATTCCTGACTCTGAGCTGTCAGGTTCAAACAACCTCCAATCAATAACATATCACTCAAAGAACAAGCATTTCCTAAGTACTATGTATAGCCTGCATATGCTACTAGCACACAAGCTGTTGATCTCCAGAAGCTCTGAAATCAATGGTCCAGGCTACATCTGGAAAGTGTGATATCAACCACTTGGCCTCCTAGGCAGGAATGGCAGAATTCAAACTCGGCTTCTTACATTTTCACCTGAGTGAGCTTATATCATCCTATATTTTTCATTTGTCCTCTATTATAATACCTTCACTCCTGCAGATGAAGAAGGGCTTGGAATGGATGTTTCCAGGGACACCATTAAGCCTTGGAATCTCCTGGAAAATTTACGCTTTGAAAATCTATGACATAGCCCTGCTGTTCAAGCCTTTTATAGATGAGAGAGCTAGTTTTGACCCTTTAAATCATTTTATTTCCTTTAAAATTTCTCTCCTGTCCTGTCTAGTAGACAAAATCAAATACAATGAACAAGATAATACAAAGGTCACCTGAAGTCCTCCAAATGGCTGAGATGGAAACCCAGTTACTTTAGACTCCTGGTTAATCTCATGTCATGAAGTGCTGCCCAAACTCCCAGGGAGTTTTGTGAGAGTGGCTTTGTCTCTTAGCAACAGGCCTTTTTTGAGTTGGAGATAACTTTATGGAAACCTATTCACCCAGAATTAAAAGGAATGTAAATACATGTTCTGAGACACTAAAGCATATTTCTCAAGCTATCCTTTCATTTGATGAAAACACTTCTAAAATGTATGACCTCATTTCTTACCTTTTTACACTGAACTTTTTTAAAAAAAAATATTATCCTTGAGATAGTGTAGTCATGGAAATCCTAAATACATTGTGTAATAATATAGTGATGTCTTCAACAAAAGAAGCAGAGTAGAAGTTCTCCCTTGCATATTATATCCCCTGTTGGGATTGCTTTTTCATACAGGAAGTTTTATTTATTTGCAATATGAAAATAATTTTTCACACATAAATTCTAACATTTATATTGGGGTGAGAACATTTGCTATGATGAAAACTTCCCAAATTATTGATCACATGAAAATGACACTATTGTTTTTTCTTTTAGTATTTGACTTCTGGTAGTTTATCATCTGCTTAATCTTTAGATTGTCTTCATTTTTAAAGAAAGTACATATAAAACATTAAAGTTTGTTGAGTTTACAAATCTCAAGTATTCAGCTCAGTGTACAACCACATGACTAAAATTCTGATCAAGAAAATTCTCAAGAATACCATGTAAGAGCCTTTGATGAGGAAGTAGCTCTAAGATGGCAGCTGGCTGAGAGCCAAGAGGTGGCGCTTACTTGTTTGTTAAAAGCAACTTACACCTGACTTTTATGGTGGCTTGTGGGCACTATGTGCTGTAGCATTGGGTTGAGCTTGTGATGAGACATGTGTATGCCTGTTAAGAGAACTAATGCACCTGTGATGGGTAAAGAGTATTTAAACAGCCGGTATAGGAATGGGGACAGAATCAGGGAGAAGATAGAGAAGGGAAGAAGGAAAAAGAAGGAACAATAAAGGAACCACTCATTCCTAGTCTGCCTCCGATTTCTTTCCCGCGGTATCGTTTGCTGCAGGCGGCAACAACACCAGAATGTTCCCTTGAACTTATTCACTATAAATAGCCCCTCTAAGATATAATCATCATTCTAACTTTCTCTATTAAGTTATTTTGTCTGTCCTTGAACATCGCAATTTGGATCATATAATGTATATTCTTTTTGATGATATTTTTGTTTGATGTAATCATAATGCTTGTGAGAGTCATCCATGTTATTTCATTAAATTATTATATTTAATTGGTGTATAGATGTCTACAGCATGAAATGTACCAGAATTTATTTATCCATTATTTCACTTATGGATAGTTGGATTGTTTCCAATGTTTTGATATTATAACTAAAACTACTAGGTACCTATATTTTAGAAGACGTATGCACTCTATTTTCTGGATCACATACCCTAGGAATGGATAGCATTTAGTAGTTAAATTAAATTGTATTTCAAAGTAGTTAGTTAAATTGTATTTCAAAGTGCATGTAATAATATTTATTCCCAACTGCAATGTATGAGAATTTGTTTTCTCCTATCCCTGCTAATACGTTGTATTGCCAATCTTTGCTTCCTCTCTCTTGTTTTGAACTTTATCCTTTCTAGTGGTTGTGTGAATGGAATCTTATGGTTTGATCTAAATTTTGTAGAACCTTTCTCCAGGTGATCTTGGGGCAGCCCACTTCTTCCCCCTTTATCAGGATGGTCCTCAAAAATAACTAGAATGTTCTAGGCATATCAAATCTTGAGATAAGGAAGAGCTGGCCAGAACAGATCAGGCTCTGTTATAATTTCTTCTAAAACAGGATGTACTTTGATGCTTTAGTTCAGGGAGTTACATTGCCCCAGGTGGGCTGCTTTCCTAGCTCCCTCCAGTGTGGTGCAAGTGGGACACATGCCCATGAGACTGCTCACCCGCAGCTTTCCTGAAATGATGGACTTTCCCCAAATGAATCCCAGTCTTCCATTGTCCCTTGCTGCCAATATACAAAGTCCTTCCACATAATTTTGCTGCATGGGTGTTCTGTCTCACCCGATCAACAAGTTGGAAGGCAGTGCAATAGTGAGCTGGCTTCACAATTTTTTATTATGATCTTTATAATAATTTTGGTTTATTTTCATTGGTTTCATTTCCTCTTCTACTTTCTCCTTCATTAAGTACATTTAGTTGAACTTTTAATTTTGTAGATTCACAAGCAGTTTACCCAGATATTTGCTACTATTAATTCTTTTTCTAACATATCTATGGCTTCATAGTTTCCATTTTAAATGTGCTCTTGTCAAAATTACCAAATAATTAAGACTATTGCCATATATACATATGTATATATATGAATCTATAATCTCAGTGTTTTATATATATAATAAATATATATAAATATAATTTTTATAAATAAATAATTTTTATAAATAAAAATATATATAATAAAATGTATACATTAAAAACACTGAGATTTGCGATTCATAAGTAAATGAAAGAGATTTTAGGCATGGACTTTGTGACTTTGAAGGGAAGGGGCTTCATTTAGGTGATCCAGTTCTAGCTTATGGTAAGAATCATCTAGTATTGCAGTAATATATCTGGAAATATTATTTAATTCTGTTTATAGAATTTTGGAAAAAATTAGCATACATTTACATCCTAAGTAACCAAAAGTTCCTAATACCCAAGATTTGCATTGTCTAAGCTATAGAAAAATGAAGCACTGCTGCTGTTTTCTGTATTAATTTTACATCATGACACATTTTTCCCTTTAGGCAGATCACTTTTTTTTTTTTTTTTTTGTAATATTGAGGGCCTAGAATTATAGTATTTGAGAAACATTGGCTCTAGAGATACAGAAAATTTCCTAAAAAATATCTCTTACATGGCTTCCTACACTATTTCTGTCCAGGATACCAGACTTCTGGGCAACAAACTTGCCACGTATACCACAAATTGAATAGAATTATCTCTTTTAACATAAATGAGCACTATGTGCATCTATGCTCATTATTTTACCAAAACCAGTGTTAATGTTAATATTTCAGAAAACTAAGAATGAATGAAGCAAAGTGTGCTAAGGTAAACAAAAATACTTAAATATATTTTCTTTCCTTCCTTCCTTCCCTCCCTCCCTCCCTCCCTCCCTCCCTCCCTCCCTCCTTTCTTTCTTTCTTTCTTTCTTTCTTTCTTTCTTTCTTTCTTTTCTTTCTTTCTTTCTTTCTTTCCTTTCTTTCTTTCTTTCTTCCCGGGAATTGAACTGAGGGGCACTTAATCACTGAGCCACATCCTCAGCCTTATTTATTTATTTAATTTTGAGACAGGGTCTAAGTTGCTTAGGACCTCTGTAAGCTGCCGAAAGTAACTTTGAACTTGTGATCCTCCTGCTTCAGTCTCCCAAGTCACTGGGATTACAAGAGTGTGCCACCACACCATGGCTGTATTTTCTTAATTCTTATTTAATATGTGTATATAGATATCTGCCTGAACCAAGGATTAGATATTAGTTTCAGTATAATAGTGCACAAAGATTTTTACTAACTAAAGTCAAACATCTAAGAATTTATATACAAAATTATTGGTAAAAATAAATGAATAAATCATGAAATAAAACACTTAAGTTCTTATTTTATAAACTTATTACTGGCTGCTTTACTGAGAAATAATATTAGCAATGTCTAACAACACCAAAAAACATCATATTATATTTATTATTATATTGACAAAACAGTCATTAGCCACCAAGACCCATTTTCAAGGTGTATCTATTTGTTCTCTCAAATTCATGTTTTATTTCCTTTATCCACTTCATTTCTAAATCATGTCTTTTCAGTGCTTTTAATATATTTTTCATTATTTCTATCTAAAATTGCTTGACACCATGTTTTTTTTTGCAAAAAAAAAATAAAAATTATGTAACCCCTGCAGAGAAATATTTCCATGATTCTACCAATCCTATTTGAAATGTCCTTATCTATATTTTTCCTCTCAAAAATGAACAACTTGACATTTCATACAATGTTAATTAACTATTAAATTTGATTCATTTGTCTAACTGAACTGCCTAAGTGATTGTTCTTTTCACTTCTAAGACTCAATGAACATCTCTCCAGAAGTTTTATTCCCTCCCCACACCCCACACCCCCCCCACATCATTGAATAATCTGAGATACAAAAAAATTTTACCCTCCATCTGTACTCTTCAAACATTTTCAAATTCATTTGGAAGAAAAGTTACAAAATGATTCTCCTTGTGTCAGTGATTTTACTACATTATTACTAATTTAGTGCAATCTGTATATTGTACTGTAAAAAGAAATAATACTTCACATAGCATTTTTATATTAGAATTGTCTAAAGTATTTTTATTTAGTATAGGCTTATTATAAACAACTAACCAGGAAGACAAGAGCAAATTTTAGCCATGTCAAAAATGAAAAAATGAAATGTTTTTCTGAGATTTAAAAAAATAAAATATACAAAATAATATTTTTATCTCAAGTGACTATTATTATAGCATAAATTTTGTGTTTAAAGCTGGGACCTGCACAGATAAAATGAAAAATATGTGATTTATTCCAAGTTATTTGCTCCAAATTTCTCTTTAAATTGTTTCTTTGTTTCTGAAGACTGATTTCATATTTCCAGCATTACAATTAATTCTTTTCAAATAGTGGCTAATGCATGCTGCTTTCATGTCAGTACTTTCTAGTCAGTACTCCATTAAAAGGGTTTCACATTAATGTAACACCATCTTTGTTTCCTTCTTTTTATTGCATACACTCAGTTATTAATTTCTCTAAGGCCTCACATTTTTTTTAAATTGAATACACTTAGTTACTAATTTCTCTAAGGCCTAACATTTTTTTTTTTTAATTGAATACACTTAGTTACTAATTTCTCTAAGGTCTAACTTTTTTTTTTTTTTTTTTTTTTTTTTTTTTTTTTTAGGGGTGTGTGTGACAAGGGGTTGAATTCATGGATACTAGACCATTGAGCCACATCCCCAGCCCTATTTTGTATTTTTTATTTAGAGACAGTGTTTCACTGAGTTGCATAGTGCCTTCACCATTGCCGAGGCTGGCTTTGACCTCTTGATCCTCTGCCTCTGCTTCAGCCTCCCAAGCCACTGGTATTACAGGAGTGTGAGACTGTGCCCTGCTTTAAACTCTAACTTTACAAAGTCTTCTACTCACAATTTTCCTTCCATTCCTTCCTCCATATTTCATCTGTCATTATGGGGTTTCATATTAAGACCAGTGAAATCAGTGACATACCCCTTCCCACAAACACTTGGTTGATTAAAGTGAAAACTGGCATGGTGGCACAAACTATAACTCCAGCAGCTCAGAAGGCTGAGGCAGGAGGATTGATCACAATTTTGAAGGTCAACCTCAGCAACCAAGGCCCTAATAAACTTAGCAAGGTACCCCTGGGTTCAATCTCTAGTACCAAAAAAGCAAAAACAAAAAAAAAAAAAAAAAAAAAAAAAAAAGGAGAAAGAAAAGGAAAAAAAAAAGAAAGAATGAAAACACATAACAAATATTCATATTTTCATGAGGGTGCATAATAGCCAGAACCTTCAAATATTGCTAATAGCAGTGTAAACAGTACCATCATTTTGGAAAACCATTTTATGGTTTCTTAGAAATTTAAAGCAATGTCAACTCTATGATTTAGGAATTAAGTTCAAAGTATTTGTCTGCAAAAAAAGAGGAAAAATGTGTCCATAAAAATATGAAGAAGAATACTAGAAACAAACCAACTGTTCATCAACAGAAGACTCAAAAATAGATTTTAATTTATTTTCCTTCAGTGGAATAAGAAATACAATACTAATACATACTATAACATGGATACACCTAGTAAACACAAAACAGTACATATCCACTTTTTATGTGAAATCCAAGAAAAAGTGAAACTAATTTATGACAATAGAAATCAAAACAGTGATTTTGTTTCCACTGCTAAGCACTCACTATAATGCGTGATGAGGAAAATTTCTAGGGTGATTATATTAGTGGTTATTCAGGTGTATACACTATACTGTGCACTTATATCTGTGCATTTTTATGAAAACTATGACCAGATAATAATTTGACCTGTGACATTAGGTTCCAAACTTGTCTTTATTGAGAGGCTAGGTTTTTTGTTCCCTTGGTTTATAACCAGTAGAATAAATTCAATGATCATATATTAGCATTTATCAAAATATTACCTTTATTTGAAAAAAGTTTCCACTTGCTATTCCCCTACTTAGCCTTTAAAGAATTTTGACTTTGATTTGAATCTGTGGGAGTAGAACAGGAATAGTCCCAGAGTTATAGACAAAAAACTGGTTTTACCTTGGGTCATTTATGAAGTCACGAATGGTGTGAATATACTTTGTATACAACCAGAGATATGTAAAAATGTGCTCTACAAGTATAATATGAAATGCAATATATTATGCTGTTATTTGTAACAACTTAGAATAAAAAATAAAAAAGAAATAAAAGTGTTTAGGGCAAGAAAGTTTGAAAGAAAAGAGTGCTCCCTGGGTCCTGTTAAGTCAACATTGAAAAAGAAGCAATACCTATTTGGAGCAATGACCTTGAATTTCATTACCCATCTACAGAAAACAGAGACCAACAATTAACCAATGGGAGTCAGAGACTGAAAGCAATTCTATCTGTCATGGGTTGGATATGAGGTGTCTCTCCAAGGCTCATGTATTAGGCAAAGCAGGAATGTTTAGAAGTCAAATGGTTATATTAGATGAGCGATAATCTTATCAGTGGATTGAGCCATTTGATGGATTAATAATTCGAATGGGCCACTGGGTGGTAATTATAGGCAGGTGTGATGTGGCTGGAGAAAGTAGGTCACTGGATGCATGGCCTTGGGGATCTTTTCTTGTCCTCACAAGCTCTCTCTTTCTCTGATTTTCAGCTGCTATGAGCCAAGTAGCTTTCTTTTTCCATACACTTTCACCATAATATTCTGCTTCACCTAGAACCCAGAGCAATAGAGTTGGCTGACCATGGATTGAACCCCCCTGAATTGGCAAGCCCCAAAAGAACTTTCTCCTCTAAGTTGTTCTTATCAGATATTTTGGTCACAGTGACACAAACCTAAGTAACACATTATCAGTGTGACTCATGAAGGAGAGCATGAGAAATGTCCATCATTACTGATAACACAAATTTTGGTTTCCCCACTCATCTTGGCTAGACAAAAATTCAGTGAATTATGGCTCATCTATATAATAACCCAGGCAACAACTAAAAATGATATTTGAAATAACTGGTAAGTTGTTAAGGAAATAATAATATTATAAAATTATAGGTATTTTGAACAACTAGTTACAAGTACTACAAAAAGCAATCTCCATTTAATGAGACACAATGTTTTTACATAAATATATATATATAATTATACTGCTTCATATTTTATATACCCATGTAAACATTAAGAGCATTATGAATTAATATTATTCTACATTTTTATATTTTTACCAATTTGATTTTAAAAAATGTAAACTATATATTAAACAAATATGAATGCCTAGTTGTATATTTTAACTTGTACAAGAGTAACTACTAAGATTCTGGAGAAAAGCAGTGAATTTTATAGAATAATCCAAAATACAATCATCATCATGGTCATAAAAAGGCAGTGACATTCAATAGTCACTGAGAAATCAAAGGCACCCATGCCCTAGAGAAGTATCACATAAGGGCAAAAAATTAAATATACATACTAAAGTGCCACTTACTGTGCCACACACTAACCAAGAGCTGCAGAAAATAAAAAGATCTCCAAAGAGAACTTCAGAGTGAACTATGCTTCCTTGACAGTGATTCTGGTTTAATGATGTGATACTTTTAATATAAACCTTGGTCAAATGAATAAATGAAACAGGATTGGCAATGAGAGGAATTTAGCCATCTTGGACCATATTTTACATTTGTAAATAGATGAGAAGCCCTTTTAGCCTCAGAAGTCTCTCCAACCAGTTAGATGTTATCATTAATATGATAACAAAATTTAAATTACTTGTGTTTATACTGTGAATTACTGTTTTAGAGTGGATATTTATTATAAAGTTGATGGAAGTAATGATGGTATACCTAATTATGACAAGCAATTTAGCACAGTATAGAGAAAGACTTTATATGTTGACCAAAAGAGAAAAGGGTACAAGGGATTAAGAATGTAATTATGGGGGCTGGGGTTGCTGCTCAGTGGTAGAGTGCCCATCTAACACGTGTGAGGCACTGGGTTTGATCCTAAGCACCATGTGGAGAGCAGTGATAGAGATGGGAGAACAGTGTCTGAGATTGGGGTCTCTGATGACCTCATGTGTAAGAGCCCTAATTGAGGATAGCTAAGATGGCGGTTAGCTGAGAGCCATAAAGGTGTTCAAGTATTTTCACCTGATAGTCATGCATTTATCTAAGAATCTTTTTATGCCTGTGAACACTGTGTGATGCACCTGTAAGCTTGAGCTGTTAGCACTTGTCCTTGTTAAGGCAAAATGTATTTAACCAGGGTGAGGTTAGTTAGAGGGGGAGTTGGAGTTGGAGAGGTTGTTGGAGCCGGAGAGAGAAGTTAGAAGAAAGAATAAAAGAACTTTTTCATTTCCAGTCTGCCTCTGAGTTTTCTCCCACGGTATCGTTGCTGCAAGCGGCAATTGCTGCAGGCGGCAACACTCATGGCTATGGTATGCCTGATGCCTGGGAATGTTTCTGTGCAAAGGTGCAGGATGCCTAGCTGCTGTGGTAATGCCCTGCATCAGGAGGCTCTGTGCTAGAGTCTCATCAGCCTCAACCTTGATCTCAGGCACATAGCTCCTGGGAATAGAGGAACTTTCTTGCTAGACAACCACAATGTTTCACCAGCTCCACTGCTCCTGAACTGGCCCACCTAACAGTAACTTTAAATAATGGACTTTCTTGAGATCTACACAAAGCTCCTAATGTTGAACATTCCAACTGTAGAATGCACCTGCAGAAAAGTCTTTCTCTGACTCCCTTTGCTGTTTTAACATTTTCTTCTGAGCCACTCTGTTCTGCACACATGTCTGATTGATAACCATCTTTAGGACAAGGAACCCAAACTGTACCCAAACAATGGCCAGCTTTGCAGAAAAGGTCACACCATGGTGGTATTTTCCCCTATGTGGGAGCAATTACCCACAGTGGAACAAATGGCTTCCCTGAAGCTTTGAAGAAACAGTCCTGAGAAAATTATCAACCAGGACATAGCCTTACCAGGATACCCTACTCTGCCAGTTATACCAATGCCAAACCCTAGCCATGCAAGCCCCAAACACTTGCCTCTGTCCCTTTCCTATAAAACCTCAAATTTCTCTAAGCCCTGCACATTTTTATCTTTTCTTCCTAACATGGTCACACTAATTAATGGCACAGGTAGCTGAGCCTGGTCTGTTGAGATCCCTGGATTTTAGGCCTTTCCCCTAAAATCTCTGGTGATACCACCAAAGTTTTACATATTTCTTTGAAATGATGCAATTTTATACAATAGTCTGAAAGGTGAGGCTCATTTTGTTCATTTTGCTAATGAGAAAATTAATGACTCAAGGAAGATACCAATTTCTAGGGGGTAGGATCAGGGAGTGAGCCCTAGTCTATCTATCTGGTTCCAGAGCCTTCTCTTTATTATTTAATTTTTACTAAAGAAGGAAAATGTATCTACTTTTTAGAGGAAATATTTATATTCTTTTCCAATAAATGCAAAGAATAATGCTGCCAAGAATGATTTTCATCTACTTACTCCCTTCTTGTTCTTTTGATCATGTTTTCACCTCTCTTAAGAAATGCTATAAATTTAGATTGCGTGCTGTTAATTTGTATGTTCCCTCGTTAGTTTCCTACAGGCATTTGGCTGTCTGCAGATGTCAGGCCCCTAGGCTATAAAACTCACTAAGCAAATTGCTTTGAAATATCCTCCTTCTAAAGGGCCCTTGTTTAACTCCTATAAATTCGTTCTGAGTTGGTTTCATAACTTGACTAACACGGATTGCATGTTTTTACCTACCAATTTTTTTTTTTTTCAGTGAGTGAGTAATTGTTTTCTAGAGTCCCCAAACTCAATTCTTTCCCTGTTCTGCATGTGTTCTATCTTTGGCTGGTTTGTAGACATGAATAACCAACAGCGTTGACAATCTGTGTATTCCCACTTGAGTGCCACCATATTGGCAGCATATCATGGAGAGATTGTGTTTTTCATGCTAAACAAGGGAAGTGTTGAGTTGCAGTACATATATTATGTCTCCTAAATTCTGCGTATTATTCAAATATGTGTATATGCACTATTCTCTATCTTGTTTTTCTTCTCTGTCTCTTACCCATTGTCATAACTTCTGCCTGTTTTGCATTTTACAATTTCTTCCCAAAGAAAGAGGCAGGTAATGCCACGAGATGGTAAGGATTATTTTCTGTGTATGCCAATTTGCTTTACTATATGGCACCTACATAAAACATTCCACGATCTGTGGCTTTCTTCTCCTACAATCCCATAGCAAGTTTTCTACTTATTACTCCAACAAGACATTTGTTTTCTGCTAATACAACAAGGATGTAATTATTATGTAACTTAGATTTGAGTTCCTTATTGTTAAAGCCCATGGCTTTTTTGCTATGTCTTTGCAGAATCTAGTACATTAATTACTACGTGAACACTTAATGAACACCTACTCGGTGCTATATATAGTAGTAAGTGCCACATAAGCTGAAATGAATATAATATTACTAATTTGTAAGGAGCAAACGGATGGGACAGATGTCCAGAAAAAAAGCAAAATTAAGACAGTCTGACAAAGGCCTCAAAGGTAGTAAATAGAAGAGATCGGAGTATCGCAAAGCAGGAAGCTCTCAGCTATTTTGAGTTTGGGTGATGAAGACAGAAGGTTTTTTTTTTTTATATATTTTATTTATTTTTTATTTATAATATTAGTATGTATTATTACAATTCATAATGCACATATATAACATCTTCTTACATACAACTGTTTGTATACAAAGTATATTCGTACCATTCCATTCAGGTCTTCAATCATGCATTTAGGATAATGATATCCATCTCATTCAACCACCTTTTCTTTTCTTCCCCCCCTGCCCTCCCTCATTGTTCCCTCCCTTCCCCTCCCTTCCCTTTGACGATTCTAGTGTTCCTCTAATCCTCCTATGTACCCCCATCCAACAACACTGTGAACTAGCCTCCTTATATCAGAGAAAACATTCGGTATTTGGATTTTTGAGAATGACTAATTTCACTTAGCATTATATTCTCCAACTTCATCAATTCACCTGCAAATGCCATTATTTTATTCTCTTTTATTGCTGAGTAAAATTCCATTTTGTATATATACCACATTTTCTTTATCCACTAATCTAATGAGGGACATCTAGGTTGGTTCCACAACCTAGCTATTGTGAATTGTGAATTTTAGTTTGAATTTATTCCATTCATTGATTCTTTTTTATTTTATTATTTTATTATTTTTTTGGTACTGGGGATTGAACTCAGGGGCCCTTGACCACTGGGCCAAGTCCCCAGACCTGATTTGTATTTTATTAGAGACAGGGTCTCACTGAGTTGCTAAGTGCCGCACCATTGCTGAGGCTGGCTTTGAACTCACGATCCTCCTGCCTCAGCCTCCCAAGTGCTGGGATTACAGGCGTGTGCCACCGTGCCCAGCGATTCTTGATATTAATTCTTGCACTACAGGATTTTTTTTTTTTTTTTTTTTTTTGGTACCTAGGGATTGAACTCAGGGGCACTCGACCACTGGGCCACATCCCCAGCCCTTTTTTGTATTTTATTTAGAGACAGGGTCTCACTGAGTTGCTAAGTGCCTCGCCATTGCTGAGGCTGGCTTTGAACTCACGATCCTCCTGCCTCAGCCTCCCAAAGTGCTGGGATTACAGGCGTGCGCCACCGCGCCCGGCAGCACTACAGGATTCTTATTAAGGAATTTGGGGCCTAATCCGACATGTTGGAAATTGGAGCTTTTTCTCTTTTCTTACTTTTTCTTCTATTAGTGTATTGTCTCTGATCTAATTCCTAGGTCTTGATCCACTTTGAATTGAGTTTTGTGCATGGTGAGAGATAAAGGTTTAATTTCATTTTGTTGCATATGGATTTCCAGTTTTCCTAGCACCATTTGTTGAAGGGGCTATCCTTTCTCCACTGTACATTTTCGGTGTCCTTTGTCTAATATAAGATAGCTGAAATTATATGTATTAGTCTCTGTGTCCTCAATTCTGTACCATTGGTCCACCAGTCTGTTTTTGTGCCAATACCATGCTGTTTTTGTTACCATTGCTCTGTAGTATAATTTAAAGTCTGGTATGGTGATGCCACCTGCTTCACTTTTTGTGCTAAGGATTGCTTTAGCTATTCTGGTTCTCTTATTTTTCCAGATGAATTTCATGACTGCTTTTTCTATTTCTTTGAAGAATGACATTGGGATTTCAATTGCAATTGCATTAAATCTGTATAATGCTTTTGGTAGTATGGACATTTTGACAATATTAATTCTACCTATCTAAGAACAATGTAGGTCTTTCCATCTTCTGAGTTCTTCTATAATTTCTTTCTTTAGTGTTCTATAGTTTTCATTTTAGAGGTCTTTCATCTCTTTCATTAAGTTGATTCCCAGGTATTTTATTTTTGTTTTGATGCTATTGTAAATGGAGTAGTTTTCATCACATCCCTTTCAGAGGCTTTGTCACTGATGTACAAAAATGCCTTTGACTTATGGGTATTGATTTTGTATCCTGTAGCTTTGCCAAATTCATTTACTAGTTGTAAAAGTTTTCTGGTAGAGTTTTTGGGGTCTTCTAGGTATATTATCATGTCATCAGCAAATAGTGCTAATTTGAGCTCTTCTTTTCCTTTCCGGATCCCTTTAATTTCTTTCATCTGTCTAATTGCTCTGGCCAGAATTTCCAGTACTATCTTAAATAGCAGTGGTGACAGGGGGCACCCCTGTCTAGTTCCACTTTTTAGAGGGAATGCTTTCAATTTTTCTCCATTTATGATAATGTTTGGTCTGGGCTTTGCATAAATAGCTTTTATAATTTTGAGATATTTTCCTGATATTCCTAGTTTTTCCAGTGTTTTGAACATAAAGAGGTGTTGTGTTTTGTCAAATGCTTTTTCTGCATCTATTGAGATGATCGTATGATTTTTATCTTTAAGTCTATTCATGTGATGTATTATTTTTTTTGATTTTCGAATGTTGAACCAGCCTTGCATCCCTAGAATAAACCCCACTTGATTGTGGTGCACTATCTTTTTGATATGTTTTTGTATTCGATTTGCCAGAATTTTGTTGAGGATTTTTACATCTATGTTCATTAAAGATATTGACCTGAAGTTTTCCTTTTTGGATGTGTCTTTGCCTGGCTTTGGAATTAATGTAATATTGGCCTCATAGATATAGTCTGGAAGAGCTCCTTCTTTTTCTATTTCTTGAAATAGTTTGAAGAGCATTGGTATTAATTCTTCGTTGAAAGTCTTGTAGAACTCGGCTATAAACCCATCAGGTCTGGACTTTTCCTTGTTGGTAGCTTTTTGATGATGTCTTCTATTTCTTTGTTTGTAATTGATCTGTTTAAATTGTGTATAGCCTCCAGTTCCAGTTTAGGCAAATCATAGGACTCTAGAAATCTGTCAATGCTTTCAATATTTTCTATTTCATTAGAGTTCAAGTTTTCAAAGTAATTTCTAATTATCTTCTAAATATATGAGATGTTTGTTGTGATATTCCCTTTTTCATCACTAATGTTAGTAATTTGAGTTTTTTCTCTTCTTTTTTTTTTTGTTAGCATCACTAAGGGTCTGTCAATTTTGTTTATTTTTTCAAAGAACCAACTTTTAGTTTTGTAATTCTTTGAATTGTTTCCTTAGTCTCAATTTCATTAATTTCTGCTCTGATTTTAATTATTTCCTGTCTTCTACTGCTCTTGGTGTTGGTCTGTTCTTCTTTTTCTAGTGCTTTGAGGTGTGATGTTAAGTCATTTATTTGTTGGGTTTTTTTCTTTTAAGGAATGTATTCAGTGCAATGAATTTTCCTCTTACTACTGCCTTCATAGTGTCCCAGAGATTTCTATAAGATGTATCTGTGTTCTCATTTACCTCTAGGAATTTTTTAATCTCCTCCTTGATGTCTTCTTCAACCCCTTGTTCATTCAGTAGCATGTTGTTTAGCTTCCAGTTGATGGAGTAGTTTTTCTTATTCCTTGTTTTGTCATTGATTTCCAATTTTACCCTTTATGGTCTGATAGAATGCAGCATAGAATCTCTATTTTTTTATAATTGCTGAGAGTTGCCTTGTGACATAATATATGGTATATTTTGGAGAAGGAGCCATGTGCTGCTGAGAAAAAAAGTGTATTCATTTACTAAGGGATGAAATATTCTATATATGTCCATTAGGTCTAAGCTATTAATTGTTTTAATGAGGCCTAAAGTTTCTTTGTTTAGCTTTTGTTTGGATGATCTATCCATTGGTGAGAGAGGTGTGTTGAAGTCCCCTAGAATCACTGTGTTGTGGTCTATTTTACTCTTGAACTTGAGAAGAGGTTGCTTGATGAATGTAGGTGCTCCATTATTTGGGGCATATAGATTTATGATTGTTATAGCCTATTGATGAATGGTTCCCTTAAGTAGTAAGAAATATCCATCTTTGTCCCTAATAGTTAGCTTTGGCTTGAAGTTTACCTTATTTGCAATGAGAATGGAAACCCCTGCTTGCTTCTGTAGACCATGTGAATGATAAGACTTTTCCCAGCCTTTCACCTTCAGTCTATTGATGTCTTTTTCTATGAGGTGTGTTACTTGGATACAGCAACTTGTTGGGTCATTTCTTGTGATCCATTCAGATAACCTGTGTCTTTTGAATGGCTAGTTTAGGCCATTAACATTCAGGGTTATTATTGAGATGTGATTTTTATTCCCATCCATTTTTATTTGTATTATGGTCTTTAGCTTGATTTGGTTTCTCTTCTGTTTGGTATTTCCCTTAGTTTAATATCTCCCTTTGTTGATTTTCATTGTTATTTTTCTCTTCTTCTTCATGAAAAATTTTGCACAGAATGTTCAGAAGTGCTGGCTTTCGAGTTGTAAAATCTTTTAACTTTTGCTTTTTGTGGAAGTTTTTATTTCATCTTCGAGTCTAAAGCTCAATTTTGCTGGATGTAAGATTCTTGGTTGACATCTGTTTTCTTTCAGAGCTTGAAATATTCTATTCCAGGATCTTCTTGCTTTTAAGGTCTGGGTTGAAAAATCTGAACATAATCTGATTGGTTTCCCCCTATATGTAATCTGCTTCCTTTCTCTTGTGGCTTTTAATATTCTCTCCTTGCTCAGTATATTAGGCATTTTCATTATAATGTGCCTTGGTGTGGATCTGTTGTGATTTTGTGTGTTTGGTGTTTGGGAAGCCTCTTGACCTTGTTTTCCCATTCATTCCTCAAGTTTGGAAAATTTTCTGTAATTATTTAATGAAATAAATTACTCATTTCTTTGGCTTGAAACTCTGCCCCCTCCTCTACCCCAATCACTCTTATGTTTGGTCTTTTTATGTTGTCCCATAATTCTTGAATGTTCTGTTCTTGATTTCTTATGATTTTTGCTGTGCAATCTAGATTTTTCTCTAGGATATATATTTTGTCTTCATTGTCTGAGGTTCTTTCTTCCAAGTGGTCTACTCTGTTGGTGATGCTTTCAATTGAACTTTTATTTTGGTTTATTTCTTCTTTTATTTCCAGAATTTCTGTTTGTTTTCTCTTTAGAGCCTCTATCTCCCTATTGAAGTAATCTTTTACTTCCCATATTTGTTTTTGGAGTTCTTTGTCAAAATGATCTTTTACCACCTCATTTTTGAGTTCATTCTTAAGTTCCATAAACATTTGGAATATGTAATTTCTAAATTCCATCTCTGGCATTTCACCAACTGTGCTTGCCATGGAATCTACTGAGGAGCTATATTGATTTTTTTGTGTCACCTTCTTCCCTTGTTTCTTCATATTGCTTCTGTGTCTTATCTTCCTGCACTGTGGAACTTTGACTATTTCGATTTTACCTTAAAGCCTTATGTTGCTCCTGTAGTACATTGCTATCAGATCCCCTTATTATTCCTTTACACTTTAAAATCTAACACTTTCTATTCAGAAAATACCAGTTTGATTACAATGTGCAGATTTAGTTAACCCAGATATTGTTTCCAATTTACTCTGTACGCTTCTGATGGGGTTTTATAGTTTCAAGTATTGGACACAGTGGTCATATGTTTAGGAAGAAGGAAGTGAGTGTATTGAATTGTTCTTTCTTAAAAAGTATGAAAAGAGAGTTCTATGAAAGTGGTTTAGTATCAGCAGATGAGAGAGAAAAAGAGAATGGAGTGAACGATTAGGTGGAAAGACCGATTTATATATAAACCTAACTTATGCAGCCGTTGAGAGAAGAAATAAAGAAAGATGGAAAAGAAAAAAAAAATGACAAAGGAGTAGGCATTGGTGTAAGAGAGAGGAGAGAGAGAGTGAGTCAAGAAAATAGAGAATAAACTATATATATCACCACTTTGCTACATAGTTCAATTGCGCCTGTTGTAGAAATCCCAATTTCTGTGTACAACTTGTTTTTGCCTCTGTTGAGTATATAATGGCAGGGTGTAAATAGGGACGATGAAGGAAGAAGAAAAGATATAAGAGTGAGAAGGAAGAAAAGAAAGAAAGAAAAGAGGAGCAGAAGCAAACAAACATACTGTCAATCAAAACAAAAACAAAGCAAAACAAAACAAAAACAAAAACAACCCCAAAAAACAACAAAACAAACAAACAAACAAAAAGTCGAACCCAGGAACAAGTCTCAAACAAAACAGACCCTGGGAAGCCCTTCTTTTTTCCCTTCCAGTTTAAGCCAATTGTCCCTGATCATATACAGACAGTCAGCGATCCTGTTAGTGGAGTCAAGGCTGCACCTTTGGCCAGAGGCAGAATGGCACAGCAGAAGAGTGGCTCAGGGGGATTGTGTGTTAAAAAGAAAAAAAAAAGAAAAAGAAAAAAAAAAATAACAGTAGTTGAATGGCACCAGGAAAGGGACCCTCTAGAAGGCACCTTTTCTCCATGCCCACCCACAGTTGTAGCTTCTTGGGGCTGCTGCACCACCCTCAGACACGCCCTCCCGTGCTGGTTGCCTGAGTCTCACCCAGGTGTGTGCTGTTCTCAGAGTGCTGGTGGATCTCTGGATGTCTGCAGCTGCTTTTCCTTCCTTTCTTGTCTTCTTTGTTCCAGTCAGCCACTACTTTCCTCAAAGATGGCGGTGCTCTCCTCGGGCTCAACAGCAGTTCCGCAGACCTCTTATTCAGGTCGCAGCTGGGCAGGTCACAGTTCCCCCAGGAGTGGAGGGGGCTTTTCTTCTGGTTGGGCCTTGTGTGCAGCAGCAGGGAGCTGCTACTCCAGGCCCTGGAGGCCAGGCGACCTAGCGGCTGGGTTGTTCCTTCCAGTGGGTGCCTACCTTTATTCTGGTCACAGCTGGGCAGGTCGCACTTCCCCCAGGAGTGGAGGGGGCTTTTCCTCTGGTCCTGCCCTGTGTGCAGCACAGGGAGCTATTACTTTGGGCCCTGGAGGCCAGGAGAACTGGCGGCTGGGTCGCTCCTTCCAGCGGCTGCCTACCTCTTGTTATGGTCACAGCTGGGCACGAGGAGAGAAGTTTTTATAAAGAATCATCTAAATGGAATTAGCAAAGCATTTGAAGAAAGACAAGGTATTGCAGGTGAAGAATCAGCATGTGCAAAGATACTGAGTCTTGTAATGGTGTTATGTGTTCAGAAAAATGCGAACAGTTTTGCATTAGTAAAGAATAAAGGTCACTTGAATAAGTCTAAACGATTAGAAAGTTAAATAAGATCTAGGTTTCAGAGTTTTCAGATGTTATTCTGAGAAGTTTGAACTTTTATAGAGGTTCGAGTGTATCCAGCTAGGATTTTTTAATTGGCTGCATGTATGTGTGTTTGTATGGCTTTGTGTGTGTGTGTGTGGGGGGGGGTTGCATACATTTTAACAATAATTTGAAGACAATTTGGACATTTCATGCTTTCATACAGAAGTGTAATCACATACAAAAATACTGATTTATCTGAGTGAAGGCAGTTTAAAATAAGCACTACCTTGTAATGGCATCACACTTTTTATTTTGTGTAGATGCTGTTTGCAGTCAAAATAGGAATAAGTTATTAATGAGAGTGGCAACATTCATTATTTAATATATTGTCAGCATATTTGACAATTGTTAATTTGTCATATGCTGTCAAAAATGGCATTCCTTTTTATAATATTCTCAGTTATCATAGCAATTAAAAGATTTTTTTCTCATCCACTCATAATATGAAATTGATCTTTCCCTAGATTTAAGACTTCACTTCCTAAGTTGACTTGAAACTTTTTTGTTGTTGTTTGGCATTTGGAGACCATATAATGTTGTGGGATACTATTCTTTAATGGACACAAACCAGAAACTGAATGACTGTCTCGCATGACCATGTGTCACATTACACAGAAGATTAGTGCTGCCAATTATGACAAGTGCCTGCTTGCTATAGGAATAGAGGCATTTAATGGCTGGAATGGGGATCCCAATGGGGAATGGAATCATTTCACTGTGCAACAACAGGAGGCCTGTGAAATCAGTGGATCCAGAAGCACATGTATCCTAGCACCAAGTCTCACATTTATGGTTCAAGTCTCTCTTTGGTTTTTGACTTATGACGTTGTCTATGACATTAAAGTGAAATAGCTGATTGAATTTTATAGGTTTTTTTTGTTTGTATTTATTTATCTATTTTTTATTTTTATTTTTTTTACTAGGTATTGAAGTCAAGGCACTGAACCACTGAGCCACCTTCCCAGTCCTATTTTGTATTTTATTTACAGACAGGGTCTCACTGAGGTGCTTAGCACCTTGCTTTTGCTGAGACTGGCTTTGAACTTGCAATCCCCCTGTCTTAGCCTCCCGAGCTGCTGGGATTATAAGCATGCGCCACCACACCTGGCCAAATTTTATAGTTTTAAATTATTTATATTTAGTATATTGTTGTCATAGTGTTTTAACAATTGAATAAAAGACATAAATATAAATAGTGTATACCTCATTTTTGTTTACAACATTTAAGGAACATTATAACTAGTGTAAGTGTGGGCTATCTATAATAACTACTGTTAAATATGCAAGTATCTCAAGTTTGAAAAATTTTAATAGCCAGTGAGGAGCCACTTTTGGCTACTTCATTAGAGAGTCATCAAATCTTAGAATAAAACAAATTTGATCTAGTCCAAGACTAGTTCACATTCTTATCATCCAAGCTCTTGTGTGACCCTGAGTTCTTTCCTAATCTATTTCCACATTTTGAAAATGCAGATCATGAGATCCATCTGGCAAAATTCAGCGAGAGGATTTATATAAAGAGGTATCTGGCACACTACTTATACTTAATAATGTTAACTTCCCTTTTTAGCGCTGAACTTGAATTTCCACATCTATAAAATGGAAACATTAATACACACCTCATGAAACTGTTAGTGTGATAAAATATTGAGTCATATTTCTGGTAAGGAGGCATACAAATAAATTGTCCCAGGTACTCCTTTGGTAGAAATATAGACAGAATGACAATTTTTCCATTATGAAACAAATACCATTTACGTGACTTCTCAGCAATATTCTCATAAGAAAAGTAGGCACACATTTTCCTAGGGGCCAGATATATAAGTAACGTTTTCTGAGGGTCAGGTATCTATGTGGGTGAGCCTTTAAAAGGCTTTTTACTCCAACACATGTACTGTGACACAATAATGTTATGTCTATTACACAAATGAGAATATTGAGGAACAAAGAAAGTTAGTTGACTTGTTCAAAGACATACAGCTAATAACTGGTAGAACCCATGTTTGCACCCAGGCACATTAGCTTTAAGGTCTACATTGTAAAACATACTTGGTAGTTCTGCCTCTGGTTATGGAACCAGATGGCTAGCTTTTGTACAGAGTTGGTAAGAAGATTGTGAGCATCATCTTTGATCCTCAAGGTGATGCAAGCATTATGGATAAAGTACTCATACAGAAGAAAAGACACAAACGTCTAGGAAAGTACTGTATTCACCAGAGTTCCTCCCTTATGTTGTAGTCGATCTCTTTGTCCATGAATCAGGCCTGGATTTGTTTTTAAACTGATGAAGTAGGGGTGGGAAGAAATAGCCCCCTGGAGATCTTGAACACTAAACTACAAAGAGATTCATATACATTATTGTGTGGGGACAACATAGTGAAAGAAGGCAGGGTCAACCTCATGACAGTTGAAGCATCTAAGGGTTGAAGTACAGTAAATTGGGTTAATACTAGACTGATGGTGTTATTATCATCATAAAAAAACCTCAAACACCTAATTTATACACATAACAATTTTGGAAGCTGCATAAATGTTAGTATGATTTCAATCCCACTTTTTACATATATAGATACATATGGATAAAAACAATTTAATACATGAGTAAAGTGTTGCATTGGTAGTAGGCTAAAAATTAATGTACTCAATCCTGGTATCAGGGAGTCAGAAGTCTAATATATTTGCAGTGTATGTTGTTTGTTTGAATCCTTGCTGACCTTGTAGAGTATGTCCATCAGCCTCTATGGGCAGTGAGTGATCTGGGGTAGTATTTACTAAGTTTTGTGCCTTGTTTCTCCTGCTTCATCTGAAAATTATACCACACACACCTCTGAAATCCGTATGCTCTGCTATATCCTCTGTTCCTATGGTATATGTCCCCTGGTCCATTCCAACCACAGTATCCTATAGAATAATGATACTCTGGGCCAAGATTTATGTTCAGGATTCTATAAATGTTTGCCAAATTTTTTTGTGCCAAATTCTGGGTGTTAGTTGTCTATGAATGTTTTAGTTTTTTTTTTTTTTTTTTTTTTTTTTTTTTGCTACTGTGACTAAAAGAACTTACAAGAACAGTTAGAGGAAGAAAAGCTTATTTGGGGGCTCACAGTTTCAGAGGTCTCAATCCACAGATGACAAACTCTGTTGCTGGGGGCTTGAGGTGAAGCAGAACATCATGTCTCAAGTGTGTGACAGAAGCAAGCAGCTGAGAACATGGCACCAGGAATCAGGGAGAAAGATTCCACTCGCTAGCAACAAAAGATATCTCCAAAGGTACGCCCCCAATGACCTACCTCCTCCCACCTCACCCTACCTGCCTTCAATTAGCTCAGCTAATCTCTATGAGGGGATTAAGTGACTGATTAGGTGAAGGCTCTCATAACCCAATCATTTCCCTTCTAAACATTCTGGCCTTGTCTCGTACATGAGCTTTCAGGGGACACCTCACACCTTTCCAATTTGTTGGACAGCAGCATGTGGTTAGTTCTTGAGTCATGCTAAATATGAGGCCTCCCTAAGGGACTTGGGATTTCCCTGAACTGAGCACAGACAGAACAGAGAAAGACCTACTGTAGGATTCCTTCAGGGATTGAGCTTGTTTCTACACATCCATGGTGTTGAAACTATCAGGGGTTAGAAAGTAGATCATTCATATCTGATGTTTGACCCTTTTCCTTTTAAAACCCTTTCTTCCTTAGGCCTCACCTCTACTTTCCCTTGATTTAGGACATATTTCTCCTCGTTCCTCATGGCTGTGTCTGAAAGCAGAGAGGCTGAAGGGCTAAATTGAAAGTTCATAAGAGGGAACATATGTTGAGAAATGTTTCACAAATTTAGGGACATTATACAAGTATACCTAAATATCAGTTACTCTTCTTAAAACTATTCATTGTAAGCTTACTTCTATATTTTTTCAAGACAAAAAGAAAAATCAGTCACCCAGTTTGCTATGTTGCCTAGCATATATGAGGGTTGGGGTTCAATTCCCCGTACCAAAAAAAAAAAAAAAAAAAAAAAAAAAAAGTCGTCTAACAATACACTAAACATCCAGGTGATCCTAATTTCTGACGTACATATTTTTTAATCCACACATAATTCTTTTTTTCCCTGATTATTCTCATTGGTGTTATTGGTGTAAAGTAACAAACCTAAACTGGGTAGAAATGCTGAATTTTCAGTTCAGCACATTATGCTCTTTAATGGTTAGACCAGTTTATCTTTTGGACAGTTCAGAACACCGATTAATGATGAAGATGGATGTAACAGTTCTTATATCAGTTAATAGTAAACTGAAAGGGAATAGCACATGCCTTTTACCCTGGATCACAATTCTCGGTTCCATTGATTACAGCTGAGTTGACTGGAAAGAATTGCTTGATGTCTCAGAGTCTCAAGTTCATAATTTATTTAACAGCATTAATAACTTCCACCTTTAAGATTGATGTAAAGTCGATATATATGTGTGTATAATTTGTAATCTAGTAAGAAGTGCCTAGTGTAACCCTATATGAAGGTATTTTAAATGATTCTTAAAATAGTTGATTACAAAAGGTAGGATTTCTGTTTGTCATTTTGTAAGTTACTGACAGGCAAAACCAAATACCACAAAAGGAAAAAAATGTGATGTGTTGTATGTAAGTGATGCTAAGTGCAAGGTAACACTCTTATTTCTTTTTTTCTAATTTTAAATGAGATTGAGGGAGTAAGTAGAGTTAGGTTCACAAGTAAATTTCTGAAAATAATTGCTTTTTATCTTCTGTGTTGAATCAGAAATCATTTTGTATAATCAAATAACAAGGCTTTGACAGTAGTTAGCATCAGCCCTAGACTCAGTAATGCTCTTAAAACCTTGTCACATACTTTCAGTGGGAGAGAGCCATAGGGGATCTGTTTGCACAATCCTTTTAAATTCTAATAAGGGTTTCTGAAGCACATTTCAAAATATGGTAGTCCCTCCCCACTGCTTCAACGCTGGCTCAGAGGAAAGTTTCCTCTTTCATCTTCAAACAACTTCAAAGTTTATTTCTGAAATAAGGGCTTCTTTTCCCACGGAATTCAAAGGGCTTTGCGACCTCATGTGAGGGAAGGAGCTCCTGGTTCCAGGACTGCATTTAAAAAGCCACTGATGTCTTCGTGCAGGGCTGATGGGCCTCGCTGACTAGCAGAAGTGTTCAGTTGTCTTTACCTTAGCTACAGGGTCATTTGTTGGAAGCTGAAGGAGGAGGTTGGCACCTGAGAGAGGCGGGTGTTCGGGAACCGTGATGCTAACACGAACATGCTTTAAACACGCTGCCTTTCCCCTCAACATACAAATTGTTGAGAGATTTCTAAATTAATGTAGCAAGGAAGGAAGAGAGAAGGAAACAGGGGTGGAGGAATGAAAGAGGGAAAAAAGGTAGAAGAGAGAGAGAGAGAAGGAGGAGGAGGAAGGAAGAAAGGAACAAGGGAACAGTTCACCTGAACTCATTTAGTTTTTATCTTCTGTGTTGGATCATAATTTGCACAATGTATTCTAAATTGACAGCGATCTGAACATGTTTTCATTATTTTTTCCATTTATTTATTTATCTCTCTGGTCTTGTCTCCCACTCTCCTATGTGATTATTCTCAGGGACAGTAGGTCACAGGCCAGAAGGGCTGTCAGGAGATGTGTTCAGACCACGCCCATTCCTCCTCAGACCACGCCCATCTCACGCTGAGTAATCCAAGTATTGGAGCTGGAAGGGCGGCCCAAGCCCACAGTATTAGTGTCTAGGTAAACCACCTGCCTCTTCCGGTAACTGTCTGACAAGGACATTTGAGGTGTCAGAGAGATGTGATTTGTTTTTAACAGGGGCATTGGATATGATAGATAGAGATTTCTTGGGGATTCTTCGAATTGGAAACTAAATATTTTGTCCCAGTAATTCGTGTCAGAAAATTGTAAACGTCTTCCTTGGGTGAGGGAAAATTATATCCAGGGTTTTACTCCATTCCCCTATCTTTGTGTATCATTTTGAGTTGTGTATCAAGTTTATTATCAGTGCTCATGGAATGTGTTACGTTGTTATTTTTAATAATTATATATATTTCTGTCTACAAATGGTTCTTCAACTCCTTCTAGGCAAGGGTGTCTTTTAATATTCCTCAGTGCTCCTCACATTTTCCTTTGCAGTGATCTACCTAGTAAGGGTTTAAAAATAATCAATGATTTTTTTGTTTCCTTTAGTCAAAAAGGACAGTAGATTTGACATGAAATTCTACTTCTATAGGAAAAAGAATCTTTGAAAAACAATGTCTCTGTACTATGAAACAGTGAAATACTCTCCAGCAAATTTTCAGTTTCGTTTACGATCTATCCTTTCATATGGAAAAATATGAGATGTCAATGCAAACTATTCCAAATAAAATCAAACGTTGCAAAATATAAAGTTTACATTTTTCTCTATTATACTCATTAAAAATAAGACCAAACCTCACAATACCTAACATAGGACCTTATGATATAATATTGTAGTCTTGCATTTCACTTTATTAGTTTTTATTTATTTGAGTTATTGCAAAACTGGACCAATGCTTAATTTATTTTATGTAGGTGTAGAATTTAGAATGGAAAAGGGCAAATCATGACTCCTATATATGTCAACACACACATACACACACACACACACACACACACACACACACACACTACACAGAGATATGGAGACAGAGAAGAGAGAGAGAGAACTTATAAAAGAGGACTGACCTTGGATTTGACCATCCTCTTCATGAAGCTGGCTCTTTTGGCCAACAGTAATGACTTCACCCTTAGGGAGTGAATTTCATACTTTACTCTTCTTAAAAGTTCACTGTGTTTGGTGAATAGACATTTGTTTGGTCTTCAAGACTAACTTTAGGCCAAATTTTGAAAAAGAACACAGAGAAACAGTAAATACACCTCTTATAGCAAAATAGCCTCATGCATCCAAAATATCAACAAGAGCCCCAGTCAACCCCACTCCAGCGTTCCACTCACACTTATGAACCCACGGCTGCAATGACCCTCAGACTTTCATGTCTTGTAGCCTCCATTTGTGAATGTTCATTTGTATTGAACTTTCCCACCTTCATAATTTTGCATCTCTCATTGTGACTTCAACCCAGCAGAGGCAGGGGAATGAATGGAACCACTGCAAATAATTTGATAAGTCTTCATAAGAATGTCCCTTTTTCTTGAGCCTGTATTTCTAACAAACAATGTCTATCCCCTCCTTCCCATTCTGGATTACCTCGTACTCTGATAACTTATAACCTGTACTTTAGGAACCTATCATCTGAGGGTCTCACCACCTCATTGGACTTGTGAAGTTGGTAGATATTCAGTGTACATGGAAGAAGATGCCCACATCATGGGATCGGTCCATCTATATCACTGCTACCTGCATCCCAAACTGAACCATGGGGACAGCACTGACGAAGCCTGAGGAGGAAAGGAAGCAGACTGCATGAATAATTCACCCAAAATGCTTCAGAAAGTCACTATTCAGGTGACAGCATCTCTGACCCTGGAATAGAACCTGCCAAAGAAGTCAAGACTTCCTCTGCTGAAGTGGAATAAAAAAGAAATCAGGTCAGATTCTCCAGAATAGTCCATGCCAGACCGTTAAATTGAAAAACCCCACATGCATGATTTGAGCACTAAGGACTGTTTGAACTATTTCTGAATGAAGAAACAATGAACTTCATCACAAATGAAGCCAATTCTTATGCTTCTCACAAAGACAGACATAAGGGTTCACTTCAAAAAACTGAAGTAAGTGTCTATGCGTGTTCTAAGATAGAGTAGATACATTTTGTGTCTGAGGGGAAGGTTGCTTTTCTAGATATTTCCTGGAGTATGGTCACAAATGCCATTAGGGGAGACAGATTTTAAATAGTCTTTCCCACCTAGATTTTGCTGATAGCAACTGTTTTAATCAATTTTTGTTGTTGTTGTTGTTGTTGTGTGACCAAAAGACCTGACAAGAACAAGTAAAGGAGGAATAGTTTATTTGGGGGCTTCAGAGGTCTCAGTCCAGAAATGGCTCACTGTGTTGTTCTGGGCTGGAGGGGAAGCAGAACATCATGGTGGAAGAGTGGAGTAGAGGAAAACAGGTCAGGAAATCACTGCAGAAACAAGAAGTGGGAGGAGAAGAAGAAGAAAAAGGAGAAGAAGGAGAAGAAGAGGAGGAGAAGAAGAGGAGAAGGAGAAGAAGGAGAAAAGAGAGAAAGAGAGCACTTTGCTTCACAAGGATAAAATAGAAACACCAAAGACACACCCCCAATGACCCATATCCTCCAGAAACATTCTACTTGCCTACAGTTACCATCCAGTTAATCCTTGTCCATAGATTAAGACATTGATTAGGTTAAGGCTCCCACAACACAATCATTTCACATCTAAACTTGCTTGCTTTGACTCACACATGAACTTTTGGGGGATACCTCATATCTAAACCATAACAGCAATCATTTGATAAAATGGTTAAACTTACATGAATAACGTTTTTCATTACCAGAGTGAATAAAAATTTAAAATTATATGTATGCCAAGAAGCATCCCACATCTTTAATTAGACCATAAGTATTTGGGGCACCACGATTCAAGCAATTCCTGCAGAAAAATCCAATTTGGTTTGGTTATGAAATTTGGGTTGGAATAACAGCTAGTCTATTTGGCTTGATTTGAACTATACAAGGCAGAATCATGAATTTCTATCAACAGGGACCTTGGTATGCAAGGAATCTAATGATTTAAGTCTGCTGATTCTCTATCATTTATGCTGTAGTGACTTTTCAGTAGCATCAAACTGACCATAATTTTGAAAAAGAAAGGAATCAAGGTAATAATAATTATTTGTGAAAATAAGACTAAACAGTGCCCTTTCAAAACCAGAATTCAAACATTTAAAGAAAAGGGTATTTGATTTCCAAGTGGACAAAAGTAAAATAGTAGTGTGCCACAGTTATGATAGTGGAAGTTAACATAAACTGCAAAGCTGTGGGTATTGAGCCTTTGAAAGAGGCCATGCACCATTCAACAGCAGCTAGAGGAAGTCTGAACCCATAAACTATAAGTGATGGCCATGTTCAAAGAGAACACAGGGAACATGCAATGGATCATGCAACAGGCAATACTCTAGCTTGATCAAGTTGCATCATCAATATGGCCCATAATAATAATGTCAGCTGCACAGGGTCTGTGCCAATGAGACTAGGTTGTGTGTCCTGACTATACAAAGATATGCCATATGTTGACACTTGTAACACACTGAAGAGCCTCATACCCATGTTCCCAAGACATAGGAATAAGGGAGGTAAAAGAAACAGAGATCAGATAAATATGACATCTCCTTGAGTAACTCATCAAAACAAGAAAGCACTATATTTCTTTAGGCATTTCTATACTAGGTGTGAAAAATACACACAAAACATTTCAAAACATATGACACAAATAGAGTGTTTGAAATGGTGGCAGTTATATGCATGCTGGAATTCCATTAATATTATCATTTTTTAAAAATTATGTCCCACTTCCCCCAAAAATGCAAATTTTGGCTCAGATCTAGTGGCCTAGGAGGTTTTATAAGACAAACTCTTCTTTCTTTCTCAGAGCCCCAAATCCCTGTACTCTAGTTATTTTAATTCTCAGGAAATGATAATAGCCTCAGTTAGTCAAACAAGTCTTCATGAGTAGTTTCACATTTTTTGAAAGCCTTGGGCTTTCTGAGTTAGGAATACCAATAACCTGGATGAAAAGACTTTTGAAACTCACCTTGGAAGTTAGGAGAAGTTAAGTATCTGTCTTTCCTAGAGCCATTTGCCTATACTGCCAATGTAATAGACCCACAGATCTTGCCCTCTCCCTGCAGAAGATTCCGGAATTTTAAAATCTCTTACTCTCACCAGTTCCTCTCCCCAGGGGAAGAATGACATATCTGCCAGTCACCAAATATAAGCAATGAATTTCATAATTGTGTGGCTCCCCACTCAGTTGTTAACCTGTAGCTGCCTGATGCTGTTGCTTGCAGCTATGACGCGGGAGAAAATTCGGAGGCAGGATGAAAATGAAAAAAGGTCTTTTATTCTTCTCTCTCCAGCTCCAGTAACCTCTCCAACCACTCTAACTCCAACCACCACCTTCTTCTTCTTCCCACACACTCTAACCAACCTCACCCGATTATATACATATAGCTTTAACAAGGACAAGTGCTTACAGCTCAAGCTTACAGGTGCATCACACAGTGTTCACGGGCATACAAAGATTCTTTGAATAATGTATTAATATCAGGTGGAAACTAGAACATCTTTTATGGCTCTCAGCTAACCGCAATCTTTAGCTATCTCCTTGATTAGGGCTCCTTCATTAATCCTCACAGCATGCACAGGTAGTACTAGGCTCTTGTTGTCACCTGGTGGTATGACATAGCTTGGGGAACCAAGCTAAAATGCTAAAAGTGTTGGGATATTCATATTGAAATGGAAATGAAACACTAACTTGTTAGTGTATAAATAGGCAATACTTCAGATCTGTTGCAGTTTTGGACTTATTTAACCAGTCAATGCAGTCATTAGCCTCACCCCATACATTTTTCCTAATAAGAATTTTGATAGTGTATAGTTGGACCATGTAGAAATGAGGTTATTTATGTATTTTAGAGCAAACAGTATATTTGATTAGTCTTTTATATCAACATTTTCAATTAACAGGTAAGAAGTGGTGACCAAGAATATTTAAATGATTTCACAGGATTAATAAGTTTAATGCCATTGTGATAAAATAATTTAGTAGCAATCAATCCACTAATAGGACTCATTTCTTTCTTTCTTAACTCATATATCCCAGTCCATTGAGTCATCTATTTTGTTTTCAGTCTTTCTCAGCAAGGCTGAGTCTTCCAAGAAGACACTAATTCTAATTCAAGAATTTATTCTTACAGTATTGTTTGATTTTTTTTTTTAATCTCTCTCTGCCTGTGCCTATCCCTTCCAGTTTTAGCTGCCCTCTGCTGCTGCTTGAGATCTAAATGTCCACAGACTAGAGCCATTTAAACAATTAATCTAGACCTTAAAAGTATGGGCATTCTCTACTACCATATTTTGGGGTCTAATAATTGCAGTTTTCTGAGAATAAGGCTTTGAAGGAACTCTAACCCCACTCTCCCCTCTACACTTAAGCATCTGCCAGGATGCTGGTTTTTCCTGGGATTGTGGGTATTCTCCAGGGTACAATGGAGCTGCTGGAGGGGTATCAGAATATGATAAGTTAAAATGCTACAAAGAACAGTGCTCTTACCAACATTCTGTCATTGTTTTCTGAAATAAATACTCTCCTGATTGCTTTCCTCTGAAACATTGCCCTGAAGACCTCAGTTAATTTTCAGGGTTTCAAAAAACTGGATTTTGACAAATTTTCTCAGTTTCCTTATTGTTTTATGAAGGAGAGAGTTTTCAGAAATCCTTACTTTGCTATTTTTGTTGATGACTTCTCAAAGTCAAGTTGTGATTCATAAAACTACCTGGCTTAGTGTGTGAAGGTATATATAAAAAGTATATCTTATGTCAAATCTGGAATATGATTGTTATTTATCCCCAAAATAGTGATTGAGTACCTATTTCATTCACATCTCTTTGCTAGATACGAGGGATTTACAAAAAATGAAATACTGCACATGACCTAAAAGGGCTTACAGTTTGGATGAGAAACAGGTAAGGAAATAGTCAACTGCATTTCAAGGGGATCAATAACAAAACATATCACAGGCAATAGTGGTAGCATGGAAAAGGAGAACCCTTTGGGTTAGGATATTAAGAGAGGTGTTATTCAAGTGTGTGTGTGTGTGTGTGTGTGTGTGTGTGTGTGTGTGTGTGTGTGTAGCTATGAGAATTAGGAGATATTCTGGAAAGGAAATTACCATAATCTATTGAGAAGAAGTACGTAAAATTTTTCTAAAAGTCATACAGTTGTAATAATTAAAACCATAAATACTAGGGATAGATTACTTGGGTTCAAACCCTAGCTTTGCTGCTTCTGAGTCATGGGTTTGGGCCAATCACAAAACCTCTTTGAGTCTCAGTTTTCTCTTTGGTAAATGGGATTCTTAAGAGTAATTGCTGGGCTGAGGTTGTGGCTCAGTGGTAGAGCGCTCATCTAGCACGAGTGCGGCCTGGGTTCGATCCTCAGCACCACGTAAAAATAAAAAAGGCATTGTGTACAACTAAAATAAATAAATAAACATTTAAAAGAAAAAGAGTAATTGCTTCCAAGATTCTCTGAGGATTAAATAAGTTAACACTTGTGATATGTAGCAGTATCTGATATTACTGTTAACATAAATATTAACCATTATTATAATTTCATATATGGAAATATAAAAAATATTTTAAAAAGCAATAAATACTTATTTTATAACATAAACTATAGTAAATCTTTACACAATCTTATCAGTTGACAGGAATTCTCAGAAGAAACAGTGACTCTCAGTGTTGGAAGTAAGGCAGATACTGCTAGGGGTGCAGTCAAATCTCAAGCTGAAAGCACACATTTGTGGTTGTCTAGGGACCTACATGTAAGAAGGTAGAGCAACAGCATACAGAGTTCCGTGAAAGGTAGGAATTTCAACATACTCTACTACCTTATCTCTGAACTGCCTTTAGAACTATGGTGCCTTGTCTTAACCCAATCACAAATATCGCAGGAGGAACACAACTTTTTACTTTTATGTTTATTTACTTATTATTTTGCAGAGCTAAAGGCCCAAATCAGGTTCTCATGCATGCTGGCAAATTACTGTACCACTAAGCTACAACCACAGTTCTACTTTTAGTTATACACATAAGTTTCCAACAAACAGTCTTCCTGAGGGAGTCGAGGTGTTCCAATATGTTCACTGCAAATGAAGGAGTGTAGGGACTGTCACCTCAAACCATAGCACATTAAAGGTACCTGTGCATCAACAGATGCTGGATGAGGATATGCTCTAGTGTTCCCTAAAAAGAATGTGATTACCCTATCTATCAAAATTGCATTTACCAAGCTAGATTAAACTCATATCACAGAGGAAGAGACTGAAAGTCAAACATCACTCCTGGAGCCCAGAGGAACTTCCTGTTTGAATACTGCCTGCCTTTTGGTCCATTTAAATCCCCTAAAAATTATATATTACCCCTCAAAGATTACCTACACCTCACACTTTCCCATGAAGAAGGATACATAAACGGCTAAACTTCATTGGGCTATTGGGCACTCTCCTTCTTGGGTGGCTCCATGCAAATAAAACAATTCATCTTACTTTTCTCCTGTTATTCTAATTATTTCCTTTTTATTTCTGCAGACAAAGGTTTCTTTCTCAGAGAAAGGAGAGATTCTGTCACCCCTACACAAAAGTGTATCAATTCTGTACCTTTCCCAGTGTTCACTTTTGGACTAAAATTACTTTACTCGTACAAGGCACAGGGAAGATATGGCCTGTTAAGTCATCGTGGATTGAAGTCATTGATGTGGAAAAAGAAACTTATCTTGGACTCTTGGACTGTGGACACAAGGATCTTTGGGCAATGACCTGATGCTATTTCTCTCCCACCCAAAGATTTCTTGTTTGTTTGTTTGTTTGTTTTAGCTATATGTTTTAGGCAGCAGGACAGAATGCAACGATTAATTCCTTCATAAAAAGACAAATGGAAGTCCTGAAATATCAAATTGGGTTTGTATCTTGGGAGTGTTTCAGGCTCTTTTGTTTTTTCTATTTAACTATCAATCTGACGGGATGAAGTGGAAAGAAGAGGCAATGCATGACTGGTCTGCACTTTTTATGAATAAATATATATTTCATTTTACCTTTCTTCACTGAAAGTATATAGGTCTAAAATATATGGGATCACCTGGGCCAGTTGTAAATGATGTATGAAATGAAAAATTCTCAGGGACATGGCTCTGCAAACACTGTCACGCTAGGCCATTCATGGCTGTATTAGTCATAAACAAAGCAGAGACCAAAGATTTTCAGGCTAAGGAGGACAGTTTGCAGGTATGCATTTGCACGCGCGCGCGCGCGCGCGCGCGCGCGCAAACACACGGAAACATAGGAATTAAAAACGTCTCTGATGATTATATTCACAATTTTCATTCAGAGAAGAAATTACAGGAATATTTTTTCCAGAGTATATTCTTCTGCATGTCTTTCATACCCAGTTACCAAGATCATAGAAAAAAAATATTTAATGCTTGAAAGATCTGAAATGTAATTTTGATACAATGGTTTGGAACAGAAACTAAAACTGAAACAAAAATTAAACAAAACGTGGAACTGCCTAATTGTTTATCTAAATGAGCTGCCGAGAAGAACATAGTTAATGAAGCCACATCCAAGACTTAATCACTCCTGTGCAGGCACTAGAATTCATGCTTCTGTTACTATAGGGCCTCCCTGGCCTGTGAATGGGGTTGGGCACCTTCTGGGTGTGAGCAGGAGTATGTCAACAGAAACCTGAGGGTCTCTGTGCTCTACTCACCCTGAACGCTGAGAACAATTTACATCTAGGGACTGAATTCTCAGTGGAATCTCAGCCTCAGTTCTAGATCATTGGTCGAGCTTCTCTGAGGCAAAAGTCTGCTGTATCTTAAAAAGTGCTGTGCTACACTCTAGATAACACAGGAGCCATTTCCTCTGTGTATGAAGCCTCTCTTGAATGATGGAATTTGAACAACAAATTCCCTACTTGAAGCATGTTCTACAATTTACTTAGATATCTTTCTCCCATGATTCCTGGTTGACGCATAAAAGTTGATGAGAACAACAGCTAGCCAGTAGATGTTGCACATAATACTTTGCATTTCTTAGCCTCTCTTACTATTGTAAGGGTCAGGAGCATAAGCATTTAAGAGCCAATATACAACTTCTATGCTCTCTCCTCCCTGGCGCTGAGAGTCTTGGGTATCAGATGGCCCAGCTACAAGACAGCAGCCTCCACACTGTATGTGTAGTAACTCCCACTCCACGCTAGACTCATAATGTGAACATGAAGTAAACATTGTTAAATTGCACCATTGAGATTTGGTGGTTGATTCATTAAAAGCCCACCTCCTATGAGAATCTGAAAAGTAATTTTTAAATACTTTGCAAACATATGCATACATGAATTTGGAATATCATTTTAAATATGGGGAAAGTACATCCACGTGTCATTTTTTTCAGCTTTATAGGGGTATAATTCACAAATTAAACATTGTTTATATTTAAAATGTATAGTGGGATACATTAATATTAACAAATATTTTACATAATCACATTAAATTTCAATTAAACAATATAGTATTTTTTTAAGTATAATTCATTACTGTACATTAGATCTCCTGAAGTTATTCCCTCTGCATGACTGAAACTTTCTACTCTTCATTTTGTCAAATAAAACTTTTTAAATTTAAAAAAATTTTTTTTTGTTCTATACAACAGTAGAATGCATTTTGATATATTACACATACATGGAGTACAACTTCCCATTCTTGTAGTTGTACATGATGTGGAGTTAAACTGATCATGTATTCATATATGAACATAGGAAAGTTATGTCCAGTTCATTCTACTGTCTTTCCCATTCCCATCCTAGTTCTCTTTCCCTGACTCCCCACTGTCCAATTGGGTGAACCTCCATTCCTCCCTCACCCAGCATATTGTGAGTCAGCATCTGCATATCAGAGAACATTCACCCTTTGTTTTTTGGGGGGATTGGTTTATTTCACTTAGCATGATAGTCTCCAGTTCCATCCATTTACTGGCAAATGCCATAATTTCATTCTTCTTTATGGCTGAGTAATATTCCATTGTGTACATGCAGCACATTTTCTTTATCCATTCATCTATCTGTTGAAGGGCACCTAGGTTGGTTCCATAGCTTAGCTATTGTGAATTGAGCTGCTATAAACATTTATGTGGCTATGTCACCATACTATGCTAATTTTAAGTCCTTTGGGTATATACCAATGAAGGAGCCCTAATTAGGAAGGGCTGTTGCAGCTAGCTGGAAGCCATAAGTTCCACCTGATATGTATGTGACGCACCTGTAGGCACCCGCAAACCTGAAGGTATATAACCGGGTGAAAGCGGTCCGAGTTAGGAGAACGGAGAATTCAGTCAGCCGGGCAGTCACTCGGTCGGTCAGAAGAATCAGAGCGGCCAGAACGTAGGCAGAGCAGTTACAGAAGAGAAACCAGATAGAAGACAGAAGAGAAACCAGATAGAAGAAGTAATGACTGGTCAGAGTTAGGCCGAGACTCCTGAGGAAGACAGAAGACAGAAGACAGAAGAAGGAAGAAAGAAGAGAGAAGAAAGAAGCTCTAATCTTTCTCTAAGCTAAGCTCTAAGCTCTATCTTTCTATCTTTCTATCTAAGACTCTAAGCTAAGAAGCTAAGCTCTACAAGAAGAAGCTCTAGCTCTATTCTATCTTTCTTTCTAAGACAAGATAAGAAGAAGACAGAAGACAGAAGACAGAAGACAGAAGAAAGAAGCTCTAATCTTTCTCTAAGCTAAGCTCTATCTTTCTTTACTCTACTCTAAGCTACAAGAAGAAGCTCTAGCTCTATTCTATCTTTCTTTCTAAGACAAGACAAGAAGAAAAGCTCTCTTTAATCTTTCTTTCTAAAAATCTTTCTTTCCCTCTCTAAGCTCTAAGAAAGTAGAAAAGTAGTAAAAGCTTAACTCTGCCTCCGAGAATTTTCCTCCCGTGGCGGCGCCGTGGCTGGCCGTGACAGGTAGCTTACATACCAAGGAGTGGGATAACTGGGCCAAATGGTGGTTCCATTCCAAGTTTTCTGATGAATCTCTATACTGCTTTTCAGAGTGGTTGCACCAATTTGCAGTCCCAACAGCAATGTATGAATGTACCTCCCCCGCCCCACATCCTTGCCAACATTTATTTTTACTTGTATTCTTGATAATTGTCATTCTGACCTGAGTGAGATGAAATAAAACTTTGTACCCTTTAATCAAGATCTCCCCATGTCTTCCTCCTCTAGTCTGTGGCAACCACCATCTACTTTCTATTTTTATGAATTTTACATTAGATTCCTATACATGAGCTCATGCAGTATTTCTCTTCTGTGAATATATAATGACATGTGTGTGGTTCACACATGCTATCACAAAAAAAATAGGATTTCCTTTTTTTAATGGTTGACTAAAATTCAGTCATAATTAATAATAGTGGATAAAAAGATGAACAAAAATGGTCTGAATAAAGAAAATAAATTGATAATAAAACAAATTATTAATAAAAGATAACATAAAGAATTATTCTATATATACTACTGTTAATTCATATATATAATTTTAATCATATGTGTGATTTTTCCATATATAAAATGGAATAGATATGTGTGTACACATCTTTATCATATATAATTTTTATTTATCCATTCATATTTGCATATAATGAAAACATGAAACATAGCCTCTACATTTTATATATTCCATATATTTTTATATTTATTATTTTTACACATCAAATATACATTAGTATATTTGTGATGTTGTTCACTCATTAGTATACATATATACTAATATACGTTGGCTATATATAAAACATATATATGTATATATGTAAAATTTTCCTTTACCCATTCATCTGTCCATGGACATTTAGGCTGTTTTCATATTTTGGTTATTTGGCTGAAATAAAGAGGATAGTGCAAAAATTTTTTTCAAAATCTTGATTTCATTTCCTGTGGCTATGAACTTTTTTTTTTTTTTTTTTTTTTTGGTACTGGGGATTGAACTCAGGGGCACTCGACCACTGGATCACATCCCCAGCCCTTTTTTTTGTATTTTATTAGAGACAGGGTCTCACTGAGTTACTAAGTGCCTCGCCATTGCTGAGGCTGGCTTTGAACTCGCGATCCTCCTGCCTCAGCCTCCCAAAGTGCTGGGATTACAGGCGTGCGCCACCGCGCCCGGCTCCTGTGGCTATAAACTTAATAGTGGAACTGTTGCTTATTTTTATTTTTGATTCTTTGAGAAATTTTCATAATGCTTTCTACAACGGTTGCACCAACTTATATTCCTACCCAAATTCACAAGCATTCCTCTTTTCCCAAATCCTTGTCACTATGTGTCAGTATTGTAGCTTTCCAAAAGATAATAGCCATAGTCACAGTTATGAGATAATATCATGTTTCTAATTTTCATTTCCATGATGATTAGTGGTGTTGTACAACTTTTTTACATACTTTTTATCCATTTATATGCTTTCTTTTGAAAAATATTTATTTAGGTTTTGCTTGTTTTTAACTGGATGAAATCTTGTTTTTGCTATTAGTTATTTAAGTTCTTCATATTTTTAGATATTAACTTCTTATCAGCCATATGGTTTGCCAATATCTCCTCCCAGTGCGTGTGTTGTGTCTCGTTTATTATTTCCTTTGCTGTGCAGAAGCTTTTTAGTTTGATGTAATCCCAGTTGTCTGTTTTTGCTTTTCTTGTCTGTTTTTGATGTCATATAAAAAATTATTATCTTAGAGTAGTTTTGATTTGCATTTCTCTAATTGCCAGAGATGTTGAACATTTTTTCATGTATTTGTTGATTGATTGTATATCTTCTTCTGAGAAGTGTCTGTTCAGTTCCTTGGCCCATTTATTGATTGTGTTATTTGTGTGTGTGTTTTTTTTTTTTTTTTTTTTTTTTTTTTTTTTTGGTGTTAAGATTTTTTGAGTTCTTTATAGATGCTAGAGATCCATGCTCTATCTGGCATGCATGTAGTAAAGATTAATTCCCAATTAGTAAGTTCTCTATTCACCTCACTGATTGTTTCTTTTGCTGAGAAGAACCTTCTTAGTATGAATCCATCCCATTCATTTATTCTAGATTTTAATTCTTGTGCAATAGGAGTCTTATTAAGGAAGTAGGAGCCTAATCCAATGTGATGGAGGTTTGGGCCTACTTTTTCTTCTAATATCCACATGGTCTCTGGTTTAATTCCTAGGTCCTTGATACACTTTGGGTTGAGTTTTGTGCATGGTGAGAGATAGAGGTTCAGTTTCATTTTGTTGCATACAGATTTCCAGTTATGTCAGTACTATTTGTTGAAGAGGCTATCATTTCTCCAATGTATGTTTTTGGCACCTTTATCCAGTATAACATAGATGTAGTTATGGGCGTTAGTCTCTGTGTCCTCTATTCTGTACCATTGGTCTACATGTCTATTTTGTTGCCAGTACCATGCTGTTTTTGTTACTATTTCTCTGCAGTGTAGTGTAAGGTCTGGTATTTGATGCCCCCTGCTTCACTCTTCTTGCTGAGGATTGCTTTAGCTATTCTGGGTCTCTTATTTTTCCAGAATAATTTTATGACTGCTTTTTATATTTCTATAAGGAATATCATTGGGATTTTGATTGGAATTGCATTGAAATTGTATAATGCTTTTGGTAACATAGTCATTTTGACAATATTAATTCTGCCTATCCAAGAACAAGAAAGTTTCTTCCATCTTCTAAGGTCTTCCTCAATTTCTTTCTTTAGTGTTCTGTAGCTTTCATTATAGAGGTCTTTCATGTCTTTCGTTAAGTCGATTCCGAGGTATTTTATTTTCTTGATGCTATTGTAAATGGGATAGTTTTCATCATTTCCCTTTCAAAGGATTTGTCACTGAGGTACATAAATGCCTTTGACTTATGGGTATTGATTTTGTATCTTGCTACTTTGCCGAATTCATTTCCTAGTTCTAAAAGTTTTCTGGTGGAGTTTTTTGGGTCTTCTAGGTATATAATCATATCATCAGCAAATAGTGCTAATTTGAGTCAGAATGGCAGCTATTAAGAACAAAAACACCTGGGGGAAGTGCAACCTGCCCAGCTGCGACCAGAACAAGAGGTAGGCACCCGCTGAGCCACTCTTCTGCTGTGCCATTCTGCAACTGGCCAAAGGTGCAGCCTTGACTCCACTAACAGGATCGCTGACTGGACATGAGCCAGGTCAATTGGCTTAAACTGGAAGGGAAAAAATAAGGGCTTCCCAGGGTCCATTTTGTTTGAGACTTGTTCCTGGTTTCAACTTTTTTTGTTGTTGTTTGTTTGTTTGTTTTGTTGATTTTTTTATTTGTTTGTTTGTTTTTGCTTTGTTTTTGTTTTGATTGACAGTGTGTTTGTTTGCTTCTGCTGCTCTTTTCTTTATTTATTTTCTTCCTTCTCACTTTTATATCTTTTCTTCTTCCTTCATCTCCCCTATTTATACCCTGCCATTGCATACTCAACAGAGGCAAAAACAAGTTATACGCAAAAATTTGGATTTCTAGAATGGGTACAATTGAAATATATAGCAAAGTGGTGTTATATGTAGTTTATTCTCTATTTTCTTGAGTCATTCTCTCTCTCTCTCTCCTCTCTCTTACACTAATTTCCACTCCTTTGTCATTTTTCTTTCTCTTTTCCATCATTCTTTATTTCTTCTCTCAACCGCTACATAAGTTAGGTTTATATATAAATCAGTCTGTCCACCTAATCATTCACTCCATTCTTTTTCCTCTCTCATCTGCTGATACTAAACCACTTCCATAGAACTTCTTTTCATACTTTCTAAGAAAGAACAATTCAATACACTCACTTCCTTCTCCCTAAACATATCAACCTTGTGTCCAATACTTGAAACTATAAAACCCCATCAGAAGTGTACAGGGTAAATTGGAAACAATATCTGGGTTAACTAAATCTGTACATTGTGATCAAACTGGGATTTTCTGAATAGAAAGTGTTTGATTCTAAAGTGTAAAAAAAATATAAGGGGATCTGATAGCATTGTACTACAGGAGCAACATAAAATCAAAATAGTCAAGGTCCCACAGTGCAGGAATATAAGACACACAAGCAATATGAAGAAACAAGGAAAGAAAGTGACACAAACAAATCAATATACTTCCTCAGTAGATTCCATGGCAAGCACATTTGGTGAAATGCCAGAGATGGAATTTAGAAATTACATATTCCAAGTGTTTGTGGAACTTAAGAATGAACTCAAAAATTGAGATGAGGGAGCAAATACAGGAGGTGAAAGATCATTTTGACAAAGAACTCCATAAACAAATACAGGAAGTAAAAGATTACTTCAATAGGGAGATAGAGGCTCTAAAGAGAAACCAAACAGAAATTCCAGAAATGAAAGAAGCAATAAACCAAAATAAAAGCTCAATCGAAAATATCACCAATAGAGTAGATCACTTGTAAGAAAGAAACTCAGACAATGAAGACAAAATATATATCCTAGAGAAAAATCTAGATTACACAGCAAAAATGGTAAGAAACCAAGAACAGAACATTCAAGAATTATGGGACAACATAAAAAGAGCAAACTTAAGAGTGATTGGGGTAGAGTAGGGGGCAGAGTTTCAAGCCAAAGGAACGAGTAATTTATTTCACTAAATAATTTCAGAAAATTTTCCAAACTTGAGGAATGAATGGGAAAACCAAGTTCAAGAGGCTTCCCGAACAACAAACACACAAAATCACAACAGATCCACACCAAGACACATTATAACAAAAATGCCTAATATACTGAGCAAGGAGAGACTATTAAAAGCCACAAGAGAAAGGAAGCAGATTACATATAGGGGGAAACCAATCAGACTATGTTCAGATTTTTCAACCCAGACCTTAAAAGCAAGAAGATCCTGGAATAGCATATTTCAAGCTCTGAAAGAAAAGGGATGTCAACCAAGAATCTTATATCCAGCAAAATTGAGCTTTAGATTCGAAGATGAAATAAAAACCTTCCACAAAAAGCAAAAGTTAAAAGATTTCGCAACTTAAAAGCCAGCACTTCTGAACATCCTGGGCAAAATTTTTCATGAAGAAGAAGAGAAAAATAACAATGAAAATCAACAAAGGGAGATATTAAACTAAGGGAAATACCAACCAAAAGAGAAATCACATCAAGCTAAAGACCATAATACAAATAAAAATGGATGGGAATAAAAATCACATCTCAATAATAACCCTAAATGTTAATGGCCTAAACTTGCCATTCAAAAGACACAGATTATCTGAATGGATCACAAGAAATGACCCAACAAGTTGCTGTATCCAAGTAACACACCTCATAGAAAAAGACATCAATAGTCTGAAGGTGAAAGGCTAGGAAAAGTCTTATCACTCACATGGCCTGCGGAAACAAGCAGGGGTTTTCATTCTCATTTCAAATAAGGTAGACTTCAAGCCAAAGCTAATCAAAACAGACAAAGATGGATATTTCTTACTACTTAAGGGAACTATTCATCAACAGGCTATAACAATCATAAATCTATATGCCCCAAATAATGGAGCACCTACATTCATCAAACAAACTCTTCTCAAGTTCAAGAGTAAAATAGACCACAACACAGTTATACTAGGGTACTTTAAGACACCTCTCTCACAAATGGATAGATCATCTAAACAAAAGCTAAACAAAGAAACTTTAGGCCTCCTTAAAACAATTAATAACTTAGACCTAATGGACATATATAGAATATGTCATCCCTCGGTAAACGAATACACTTTTTTCTCAGCAGCACATGGCTCCTTCTCCAAAATAGACCATATATTATGTCACAAGGCAACTCTCAACAAATATAAAAAAAATAGAGATACTACCCTGCATTCTATCAGACCATAAAGGGATGAAATTGGAAATCAACTACAAAACAAGGAATAAGAAAAACTACTCCAACAACTGGAAGCTAAACAACATGCAACTGAACGAACAAAGGGTTGAAGAAGACATCAAAGAGGAGATTAAAAAAATTCCTAGAGGTAAATGAGAACACAGATACATCTTATAGAAATCTCTGGGACACAATGAAGGCAGTCCTAAGAGGAAAATTCATTGCACTGAGTTCATTCCTTAAAAGGAAAAAAAAAAACCAACAAATAAATGACTTAACATCACACCTCAAAGCACTAGAAAAAGAAGAACAGAGCAACACCAAGAGCAGTAGAAGACAGGAAATAATTAAAATCAGAGCAGAAATTAATGAAATTGAGACTAAGGAAACAATTTAAAGAATTGACAAAATTGAAAGTTGGTTCTTTGAAAAAATAAACAAAATTGACAGACCATTAGTGAAGCTAACGAAAAGAAGAAGAGAAAAAAATTCAAATTACTAACATTTGTGATGAAAAAGGGAATATCACAACAAACACCTCAGATATACAGAAGATAATTAGAAATTACTTTGAAAATTGTATTCTAATAAAATAGAAAATACTGAATGCATTGACAGATTTCTAGAGTCCTATGATTTGCCTAAACTGGATCTGGAGGCTATACACAATTTAAACAGATTGATTACAAGTGAAGAAATAGAAGATGTCATCAAAGAGCTACCAACAAGGAAAAGTCCAGGACCTGATGGGTTTACAGCTGAGTTCTACAAGACTTTTAAAGAAGAACTAATACCAATGCTCTTCAAACTATTTCAAGAAAAAGAAAAAGAGGGAGCTCTTCCAGACTCTTTCTATGAGGCCAATATTACATTAATTCCAAAGCCTGGCAAAGACGCATCCAAAAAAGAAAACTTCAGGCCAATATCTTTAATGAACATAGATGCAAAAATCCTCAACAAAATCCTGGCAAATCGGATACAAAAACATATCAAAAAGATAGTGCACCACGATCAAGTGGGGTTTATCCCAGGGATGCAAGGCTGGTTCAACATTCGGAAATCAATAAACATTATACATCACATCAATAGACTTAAAGATAAAAATCATATGATTATCTCAATAGACACAGAAAAAGCATTTGACAAAATACAGCACCCCTTTATGTTCAAAACACTGGAAAAACTAGGAATATCTGAAACATATCTCAACATTATAAAAGCTATTTATGCAAGGCCAAGAGCTAACATTATCTTAAATGGAGAAAAATTGAAAGCATTCCCTCTAAAAACTGGAACAAGACAGGGATGCCTCCTTTCACCACTGCTATTTAACATAGTACTGGAAACTCTGGCCAGAGCAATTAGACAGATGAAAGAAATTAAAGGGATCCAGATAGGCAAAGAAGAGCTCAAATTAGCACTACTTGCTGATGACATGATAATATACCTAGAAGACCCAAAAAACTCTACCAGAAAACTTTTACAACTAGTAAATGAATTCACCAAAGTAGCAGGATACAAAATCAATACCCATAAGTCAAAGGCATTTTTGTACATCAGTGACAAAGCCTCTGAAAGGGAAATGATGAAAACTACCCCATTTACAATAGCATAAAAAAAATAAAATAAAAGACCTGGGAATCAACTTAACGAAAGAGGTGAAAGAGCTCTATAAGGAAAATTATAGAACCTTAAAGAAAGAAATCATAGAAGAACTCAGAAGATGGAAATACCTACCTTGCTCTTGGATAGGTAGAATCAATATTGTCAAAATATCCATACTACCAAAAGCATTATACAGATTTAATGCAATTCCAATGAAAATTCCAATGTCATTCTCCAAAGAAATAGAAAAAGCAGTCATTAAATTCATCTGGAAAAAATAAGAGACACAGAATAGCCAAAGCAATCCTGAGGAAGAAAAGTGAAGCAGGTGGCATCACCATACCGGACTTTATATTATAGAGCAATAGTAACAAAAACAGCATGGTATTGGCACCAAAACAGACTGGTAGACCAATGCTACAGAATTGAGGATACAGAGGCTAATACATATAATTTCAGCTATCTTATATTAGACAAAGGTGTCAAAAATGTACAGTGGAGAAAGGATAATCTCTTCAACAAATGGTGCTGGGAAAACTGGAAATCCATATGCAACAAAATGAAATTATACCCTTATCTCTCACCATGCACAAAACTCAATTCAAAGTGGATCAAGGACCTAGGAATTAGACCAGATACAATACACCTAATATAAGAAACAGTAAGCTCCAATTTCCAACATGTCGGATTAGGCTCCAAGATCCTTAATAAGAATCCTGTAGAGCAAGAATTATTACCAAGAATTAATGAATGCGATACATATAAACTAAAAAGCTTCTTCTCAGCAAAAGAAAAAATCAGTGAGGTGAATAGAGAGCCAACTAATTGGGAACAACTATTTAATATGTGCACATCAGATAGAGCACTAATTTCTAGAATATATAAAGCACTCAAAAAACTTAACACCAAAAAAAAAAAAAAAAAAAAAAAATAACCCAATCAATAAATGGGCTAAGGAATTGAAAAGACACTTCTCAGAAGATGATACACAATCAATCAACAAATACATGAAAAAATGCTCGACATTGCTGGCAATTAGAGAAATGCAAATCAAAACTACTCTAAAATTTCATTTCACTCCAGTCAGAATGGCAGCTATCAAGAACACAAACAACAATAAATGTTGGAGAGGATGTTTGGAAAAAGGCACACTCATACATTGCTGGTGGGACTGCAAAATGGTGCAACCGCTATGGAAAGCAGTATGGAGATTTCTTGTAAAACTTGAGAATGGAACCACCCTATGACCCAGCTATCCTACTCCTGGGTCTATTCCCAAAGGACTTAAAAACACCATATTACAGTTACACAGCCACTTTAATGTTTATAGCAGCACAATTCACAATAGCTAGGTTGTGGAACCAACCTAGATGTCCCTCAGTAGATGAGTGGATAAAGAAAATGTGGTATATATACAAAATGGAATTTTACTTAGCAATAAAAGAGAATAAAATAATGGCATTTGCAGGTAAATTGATGAAGTTGGAGAATATAATGCTAAGTGAAATTAGTCAATCTCAAAAATCCAAATACTGAATATTTTCTCTGATATAAGGAGCCTAGTTCACAATGTTGTTGGATGGGGGTACATAGGATGACAAGAGGAACACTAGAATGGTCAAAGGAAAGGGAAGGGAAGGGAAGGAGCAAGGGGGGACGGAGGGGGGGAAAAAGGAAAAAAAAATTAGTAGTTGAATGAGATGGATATCATTATCCTAAATGCATGATTGAAGATCTGAATGGCACTTATATATTTTGTATGCAAACTGTATTGTATGTAAAAAGATGCTATATATGTGCATTATGAATTGTAATATATACTACTATTATAAATAAAAAAGAAAGAAAAATAAATAAATAAATAACAAAAGAAAAAAAAAGAACACAACAATAAATGTTGGCGAGGATGTGGGGAAAATGGCACATTTATACGTTGCTGGTGAGACTGCAAAATGATGCAGCCATTATGGAAAGCAGTATGGAGATTCCTTGGAAAACTGGAAATGGAACCACCTTATGACCCAGCCATCCCACTACTTGGTCTATTCCCAAAGGACTTAAAAAAAGCATACTACAGTGACACAGCCACATCAATGTTTATAACAGCACAATTCACAGTAGCTAGGTTGTGGAACCAACCTAGATGCCCCTCAGTAGATGAGTGGAGAAAGAAACTGTTGTATATATACACAATGGAATATTACTCAGCAATAACAGAGAATAAAATAATGGCATTCACAGGTAAATGGATGAAGTTGGAGAATATAATGCTAAGTGAAATTAGCCAATCTCAAAAATCCAAATGCCGAATGTTTTTTCTGATATAAGGAGGCTGATTCACAGTTGGGTAGGGACAGGGAGCATAGGAAGATTAGAGGAACACTAGAAAGATCAATGGGGAAAGAGGGGAAGGGAGGAAGAAAGAGTATAAAGAGAAAAAAAAAGATGGTAGAATGAGATGGACATCATTACCCTAAATGCATGTCTGAAGACATGAATAGTATAAATATACTTTGTATACAAACAGTGATATGTAAAAATGTGCTCTCTATATATATTACAGATGGTAATGCATTCTACTGTTATATATACAACTTTTAATAAATAAATTAATTAAAAAATTATTATCTAGACAAATTTCAGAAGTGTCCCTTCTATATTGCCTTCAACTACCCTTATACTTATATGTCTTACACCAATCAATTTTGATTGAATTTCATACATAGAATACGATCAAGTTCCAATTTTATTATCCTGTATGGAGATATCTAATTATTTCAACATTTATTAATGAGAATACTCTTTCTCTTGTGTATCTTTGTAGCTTTGGTGAAGATTGGTTGACTGTAGATGTATGGATTTATTTCTGAGCTCTCTTTTCTATTCCATTGGTTTATAAATTTGGTTTTGTGCCAGTAGCAAAATGTTATGATTATTGTAGCATTGTAATGTATTTTAAAATCAGGAAGCTGAGTGCAGGGGTACATACTTGTAATTTCAGTGGCTTGGGAGGCTGAGGCAAAAAAAGAGCAAATTCAAAGCCAGTTTCAGCAACTTAGTGAGGGCCTAAGCAACTCTGTGAGATTCTGTCTCAAAATACAAAATAAAAAATGGCTGGGGACCAGGCACAATGCTGTACGCCTGTAATCCCAGAGGCTCAGGAGGCTGAGGCAGGAAGATTGAGAGTGGAAAGCCAGCCTCATCAAAAGTGAGGTGCTAAGCAACTCAGTGGGACCCTGGCTCTAAATAAAATATAAAATAGGGCTGGGGATGTGGCTCAGTGGTTAAATGTCCCTGAGTTCAGGTACCAAAAATCCTAGTTCCAAAAAAGAAAGAACGAAATCAGGTCATGTGGTGCCTCCAGCTTTGTCCTAGCTAAAGACTACTTAAGCTATTTGGGATTTCTTTATGTGTGTGTGGTTTGTGGTTCCATATGTGGTTCCATATATCTGTAAAGAATACCACTAGAATTTTGGAAGAGATTGCATTGAATTTGTAGATTGCTTTGGATAGCTGGACATTTTTACAATATGCCTTTTCCCAATCTATGAACACAAGATGTCTTCACATTAATCAGTATGTTCTTTAATTTTCTTCATCAACATTAAAAATGATAAGTGTCCAAGTCTACAACTCTTTGGTTATATCATCTGCAAACAGATAATTTTTAATATTTTCCCTTCTTATTTGGATGCCTATTATTTCATTTTCTTGCCTTGCTATTCTGGCTAAGATGTCCAGCACTATGTTAACTATAAGAGAGAAAAGTGGACATCCTTGCCTTATGCAAAATCTTGGAGAAAAATTTTCAACACTTCCCCCTTGATTATGCTGTTAGCTTTGAGATTTTAATATATGATCTTTATTGTGTTGAAGTACATATCTTTTATACCTATCTTATGAGTTTTTATCATGAATGGATATTACATTTGGTTAAATGTCTTCATCTATTCAGACGAATGAGTGTATTTTTATCTTTTCTTTCTGTTAAGGTAATGCATCAAATTGGATGGTATGCATACCTTGAGCCATCTTTGTATACCCCAGATAAGTCTCAGTTGCACATAGTGTAGAATATTCTTAATCTGCTACTCAATTCATCTTGTATTGTACTGAGATTTTTTTTTTAATCTGTTCATTACAGACATTGGTCTAAAGTTCTCTTTTGTTGTTATGTCAGTATCAATATGATGTTGACCTCATTAAATGAGTTTGGAATTACACCCTATTATTCTGGTTTTTGGATGAATTAATAATGGTTTGTATTAATTATTTTTTGAGTATTTGTGAAGCCATTTTTTCCCCACATCCTCACCAACATTTATTATTGTTTGTGTTCTTGATAGCAGCCATTCTGACTGGAGTGAAATGAAATCTTAGAGTAGTTTTGATCTGCATTTCTCTAATTGCCAGTGATGTTGAGCATTTTTTCATGTATTTGTTGATTAATTCTGTATCTTCTTCTGAGAAGTGTCTTTTCAATTCCTTAGCCCATTTATTGATTGGATTTTTTTGTTTTGTTTTGTTTTGTTTTTGGTGTTAAGATTTTTGAGTTCTTTATATATTCTAGAGATTAGTGCTTTATCTGATGTGCATGTGGTAAAAATTTGTTCCCAATTAGTTGCTTCTCTATTCACCTCACTGATTGTTTCTTGTGCTAAGAAGCTTTATAGTTCGAATCTATCCAATTTATTAATTCTTGATATTAATTCTTGCACTACAGGAGTCTTATTAAGGAACTTGGGCCTAATGCAACATGTTGGAAATTGGAGCTTACTTTTTCTTTTATTAGGCATATTGTATCTGGTCTAATTCCTAGGTCCTTGATCCACTTTGAATTGAGTTTTGTGCATGGTGAGAGATAAGGGTTTAATTTCATTTTGTTGCATATGGATTTCCAGTTTTCCCAGCACCATTTATTGAAGAGGCTATCCTTTTTCCACTGTACATTTTTGGCACCTTTGTCTAATATAAGATAGCTGAAATTATATGTATTAGTCTCTGTGTCCTCAATTCTGTACCATTGGTCTACTGGTCTATTTTAGTGCCAATACCATGCTGTTTTTGTTTCTATTGCTTTATAGTATAATTTAAAGTCTGGTATGGTGATACCACCTGCTTCACTTTTCTTGCTAAGGATTGCTTTAGCTATTCAGGGTCTCTTATTTTTCCAGATGAATTTCATGACTGCTTTTTCTATTTCTTTGAGGAATGTCATTGGGATTTTGATTGGAATTGCATTAAATCTGTATAATGCTTTTGGTAGTATAGACATTTTGACAATATTAATTCTGCCTATCCAAGAACAAGGTAGGTCTTTCCATCTTCTAAGGTCTTCTATAATTTCTTTCTTTAGTGTTTTATAGTTTTCGTTATAGAGGTCCTTCACCTCTTTCGTTAAGTTGATTCCCAAGTGTTTTATTTATTTATTTTTTGATGCTATTGTAAATGGGGTAGTTTTCATCATTTCCCTTTCAGAGGCTTTGTCACTGATGTACATAAATGCCTTTGACTTATGGGTATTGATTTTGTATCCTGCTACTTTGCTGAATTCATTTACTAGTTGTAAAAGTTTTCTGGTAGAATATTTTAGGTCTTCTAGGTATATTATCATATCATCAGCAAATAGTGCTAATTTGACTTTTTCATTTCCTATGTGGATCCCTTTAATTTCTTTCATCTGTATAATTGCTCTGGCCAGAGTTTCAAGTACTACGTTAAATAACAATGGTGAAAGGGGGCATCCCCATCTTGTTCCTGTTTTTAGAAGGAATGCTTTCAATTTTTCTCCATTTAAGATGATGTTAGCCTGGGGCTTCACATTAATAGCTTTTATAATGTTGAGATATGTTCCTGTTATTCCTAGTTTTTCTAGTGTTTTGAACATAAAGCAGTGTTGTATTTTGTTGAATGCTTTTTCTGCATCTATTGAGATGATAATATGGTTTTTATCTTTAAGTCTATTCATGTGATGTATTATGTTTATTGACTTCCATATGTTGAAGCAACCTTGCATCCCTGGGATAAACCCCACTTGATCGTGGTGCACTATCTTTTTGATATGTTTTTGTATCCGATTTGCCAGAATTTTGTTGAGGATTTTTGCATCTATGTTTATTAAGGAGATTGGCCCGAAGTTTTCTTTTTTGGCTGTGTCTTTGCCTGGTTTTGAAATTAATGTAATATTGGCCTCATAGAAATAGTCTGGAAGAGCTCCCTCTTTATCTATTTCTTGAAATAAGTTGAAGAGTATTGGTATTAGTTCATCTTTGAAGGTCTTGTAGAACTCGGCTGTAAACCCATCAGGCCCTGGGCTTTTTTAGTTGGTAGCTTTTTGATGGCGTCTTCTATTTCCTCACTTGAAATTGATCTGTTTAATTGTGTATAGCCTCCAGTTCCAGTTTGGGCAATTCGTATGACTCTAGAAATCTGTCAATGCCTTCAATATTTTCTGTTTTATCAGAGTACAAGTTTTCAAAGTAATTTTTAATTATCTCTGTATTTCTGAGGTGTTTGTTGTGATATTTCCTTTTTTATCACGTTTGTTAGTAATTTGAGTTTTTTCTCTCTTTTTTTTTTGTTAGCATCGCTAAGGGTCTATCAATTTTTTTGATTTTTTTCAAAGAACCAACTTCTGGTTTTGTCAATTCTTTTAATTTATCTTTAGTCTCAATTTCATTGATTTCAGCTCTGATTTTAATTATTTCCTGTCTTCTACTGCTCTTAGTGTTGATCTGTTCTTCTTTTTCTAGTGCATTGAGGTGTGATGTTAAGTCATTTTTTTTTTCTTTTAAGGAATGAACTCAATGCAATGAATTATGCAATGAATTTTCCTCTTAATACTGTCTTCATAGTGTCCCAGAGATTTCTATATGATGTATTTGTGTTCTCATTCACCTCTAGGAATTTTTTAATCTCCTCCTTGATGTCTTCTTCAACCCCTTGTTCTTTCAGTAGAATGTTGTTTAGCTTCCAGTTGTTGGGGTAGTTTTTTTATTTTCTGTTTTATCATTGATTTCCAATTTCATTCCATTATGGTTCGATAGAATTCAGGGAAGTATCTCTCCTTTTTTATTTGCTGAGAGTTGCCTTGTGGCATAATATATGGTCTATTTTAGAGAAGGAGCCATGTGCTGCTGAAAAAAGAGGGTATTCATTCACTGAGGGATAAAATATTCTATATATGTCCATTAGGTCTAAGTTATTGTTTTAATGAGGTCCAAATTTTCTTTATTTAGCTTTTGTTTGGATGATCTATCCAGTGGTGAACGAGGTGTGTTGAAGTCCTCTAGAATAATTGTGTTGTGGTCTAATTTACTCTTGAATTTGAGAAGGGTTTGTTTGATGAATGTAGGTGCTCCATTATTTGGGGCATACAGATGTATAATTATTACATATTGTTGATTAATGGTTCCCTTAATCAGTAAGAAATATTCATCTTTGTCCCTTTTGATTAACTTTGGCTTGAAGTCTACCTTATTTGATATGAGAATGGAAACCCCTGCTTGCTTCCATAGCCCATGTGAGTGGTAAGATTTTTCCCAGCCTTTCACCTTCAGTCTGTTGATATATTTTTCTATGAAGTGGGTCACTTGGAGATGGCATATTGTTGGGTCATTTCTTTTAATACAGTCTGACAATCTGTGTCTTTTGAATGGTGAGTTTAGACCATTAACATTCAGGGTTATTATTGAGATGTGATTCATATTACCATCCATTTTTATATGTTTATGGAATTTAACTTGATTTGGTTCCTCCTCTTGTTGGTGTTTCCTTTAGTTTAATAATTCCCTTTGCTGATTTTCATTGTTATTTTTCTCTTCTTCTTCATGGAATAGATTTCCCAAGATATTCAGAAGTGCAGGCTTTTGAGTTGTGAAATCTTTTAAGTTCTGTTTGTCATGGAAGGTTTTTATTTCATCTTCAAATTTAAAGCTTAATTTTGCTGGATATAAGATTCTTGGTTGACATCCCTTTTCTTTCAGGGCTTGAAATATGCGGTTCCAGGATCTTACAGCTTTTAAAGTCTGGGATGAAAAATATGAACATAATCTAATTGTTTTCCCCCTATATGTAATCTGATTCCTTTCTCTCATGGCTTTCAATATTCTCTCCCTGTTCAGTATATTAGGCATTTTCATTATAATGTGCCTTGGTGTGGATCTGTTTTGATTCTGTACATTTGGTGTTCGGTAAGCCTCTTGAACTTGGTTTTCCCATTCATTCCTCATGTTTGGAAAATTTTCTGCTATTATTTCATTGAATAAATTACTCATTCCTTTGGTTTGGAACTCTGCACATTCCTCTACCCCAATCACTCTTAATTTGGTCTTTTTATGCTCTCCCATATTTCTTGAATGTTCTGCTCCTGATTATTTACAATTTTACATGTGTATTCTACATTTTCCTCTAGATTATATATTTTGTCTTCATTATCTGAGGTCCTTTCTTCCAAGTAGTCTAATCTATTTGTGATGCTTTCAATTGAACATTTAATTTGGTTTATTGCTTCTTTCATTTCCAAAATTTCTGTTTGGTTTCTCTTTAGAACCTCTATCTCCCTATTAAAGTAATCTTTTGCTTCTTGTATTTGTTTATGAAGTTCATTGTCAAAGTGATCTTTTACTTACTGTATTTGCTCCCTCATTTCCTTCTTGAATTCGTTCTTGAGTTCCATGAAAATTGGATTATGTATTTCCTGAATTCCTGCTCTGACATTTCATCTACTGTGCTTGCCAGGGAATCTGCTAAGGAGATATGTTGATTTGTTTGGTACATTTTCTTCCCTTATTTTATCATATTGCTTGTGTGTCTTTTCTTCTAGCACTATGGAACCTTGACTTTTTCATTTTTGCCTTAAGGCCTAATGATGCTCCAGTAGTACAATGCTATCAGATCCCCTTATAAATACTTTACACTTTAAAACAAGACATTTTCTATTCAACTAATCACAGTTTGGGCACAATGTACAGAATTAGTGAATTTAGATATTGTCTCCAATATGCTCTATATGTTTGTAATGGGGTTTATAATTTCATATATTGGATACAAAGTTGATATGCTTAGAAGGAAGGAAGTGAGGATATTGCATTGTCTTTTTCCCCCCTCCTTAGGAAGTGTGAAAATAGAAATGTATGGAAGTAGTTTAATATCAGCAGAAGAGAGAGGAAAGGAATTGGAATGAACAATTTAGTGTGAAGACCAATGTATATTTAAGCCAAACTTATGCAAGCGTTGAGAGAAATAAAAAATTTCAAGGTAGTAGGAATTAGTGAAAAAGAGGAGAAAGAGTGAGTTAAAAAATAGAGAATAAACTATATATGACACCACTTTGATGTATTATTCTGTTACCCCAGTTCTAAAATTCCTAATTCCTGTATAAAACTTGTTTTCATCTCTGTTGAGAATGCAGGGGCAGGGTGTAAATAAGAAAGATGAGGGAAGAAGAAGAGAGGGAATAAAACAAGAAAAACAAAAACAACAGGAAACAAAAACAAAGTCGAACCCACAAATAAGTCTCAGGCAGCCTTTGGAGAAGCTCTTTTCCTTCTCCTCCAGGTTGTTAAATTGTTTTTCCCACAGATTGTACCCTGGCTGCTATGGAGAACTTGTGGATAGACTCAAGTCTGCCTACCTGGTTAGTGAAGAATGGTGCTGCGGTTAGGGCTTTAGGTAAATGACCCCAAAAGTCGATCTGCTCTTCGAGCTCCTCCATAGTTGCAGAGTCATGCGGGTGCCCTCTCGCTGGACTCAGATACATGTTCCCCCTCTGGATGATGATTATATACTGGCGGATTCCTCCTTGCCTGTTCCCCCTTCTGTGCCCAGCAGTATCTCCCTTGTTCCTTCTTTCTGTGACCACTGCATCCATGGTTAAAAAAACATGGCTGTGATGGTTCTCTGTGTCTGCTTTTCCTTCCGTGGTGCTCCATGGACTTTGCCTACTGCGCTGTTTCGGCTGTCTCCACTGCTGGTGGTCATGCCTGGGATGAGAGTGGATTTGATCTGGGGTCACCGTCCCTGCTGCCTCCAATAGCTTTTAATAAGTGAAGTGTGACTGTGGCTCTGGAGTGGGGTGGGCCGAGCTGGAATGCACACAGGCAGGCTGGGGCTTGTTCCCCCACCTGCCTGAGCAGGAATGGCATCTCCGAGGTGGGCAGGCCGAGCTGGGAACACACACTGGTGGGCAGAGCTGGAAGGCTTGCAGGCAGGCCTAGCTGGAAAGCTCACAGGCGGGCCTAGCTGGAACTCACTCCAGGCAGGCCCTATTTATTTCAGTTTCCACTGTTAAGATACTTCTGTTTTTTCAAATATTTTAGAACCATAGTTGGTTGAATCTGCACATGTAGAAACTTGGATACAAAGCACTGACTGTATCAAGAGAGTAGAGTGTGTGTATGAGTTTCTTTTAATCTAAACTCAGAGCAGATAGTTCATATTTAATATACTAAGTAAGTATGGGATATGATGAATGTAATTATGAATGGTATGTAATGATCTGGTTAAAGTAGATATTTAATGCCTTTGTAGCAGCATCCCCAGTCTAGAGTCCATTTAATAGAAGAATCTGCCGTGTGATTTTAAGAAATTTGCCTGATTGTGCCATCACAATATTGCTTCATTTTAGTTAGAATTTTTCATGAAATTTCTTGTTTTGAGCTAAAAAGAAAATTAGCAATTGGGCATGGTAGTGCATGCCTATAATCCTAGCAATTTAGAGGCTGTTAGAAGAATACAAGTCTGAGGTTAGCTTCAGCAAGTTAGTGAAAACTTGTCTCAAAATAAAAAATAAAAAGGACTGGGGATGGGGCTCACTGAAAAAGTGCCCTAAGTTTAATCCCCAGTACAAAAAAGAAGAAGAAGAAGGAGGAGGAGGAGGAGGAAAGAAAGAAGAAAATGAGCAGAAACTGTACAAGCCTTAACTTCCTGGAGTAGCCAGACTTCTACATGATGATAGGCAATGATTTTAAATATGGCAAAATTTGGTATAAGAACTGCATTAATTTTTTTACACACTACTAGAAATAGGTCATGTAAATAGAATCACATAACTTTTCTCTTTCATAATCAGAGATTAATAATAGTAGCATTAAAGAACTTCATGATAGTGAGTGGCCCAAACTCACTTAGCTCAGTTTGCAACAGGAAATAAATAAGGAATTACAAATCAGTCTGAATTTGATCACATTCGCACACACACACACACAGTTCCCTCCACTGGAACTTTCCTATCATCCTCTCCCTTATTCACTATCAGTGACACAATTCATATGGGACCAGTAATGGAAGATGATTTGTCCTTCTCCCCCAGCCTCTTCTGTGGGCTGCCATATCACTGTGTTTGCCTGCACCATTAGACTCAAATGCTCCATTCATTCTTTTGAATCGTTCACTAATTTTGCTTGAGTGAAGCCCTTGTGTCTTGTTCATAACTTCAACGGCAGGCCATCACACAGTATCTGAAAAACAACAGGTATTTACCAAATACTTATTGAATTATATGGTGTATTTTTCTTCCAAATTTTAATAGTTGATATATTGTATACACATATATACACACACACATATTATATGTATATGTATATATATGTTTATATATATACACAAACATACATACCAAAGGGAGGAGAGAGAATAAAGATCATTCCATTTCAAAAAATGTATTCCTGTTACATCCAATTTTTCCCATGGTCTCCATTCTCCAATGTGTGTAGCTCACTTGTTTGCTTGAATTATTTTTCTAGCCAATCTCTTGAAAGTTATAAATTGTGTTTTGTAAAGAATTGGCTTCGATTTCATGATTTCACCCGATATAATTAAATTGGAAAGGATTCACTTCAGTGACACTAATTTGCTGGTCTTGCTTTGACCATTGATAAGAATCAGTTGAAGAAATACTCCCACATTGCTATAGGAAGCAGTAATTTGCAACATCCATCATTTTCTGTCTCCTGTGGAGCACAGTTGCTAGGGTTTCTAAATTAATATGATGAAATTGAAAGCAACTGTAATTATGGTATTCTTATCCCTTCCTTCATCATTCTTCATCTATATTATTCCATTGAACTATATGAAGAAAAGAGAGCCTACTGATCTTGTGTTATTATTTGCTATCAAATTGATTCATTACGTTTCTCTTTTGTTCCTAATTATAGTTATCCACCTTCCAAATCTGCAGAAGTGGAAACAATATGTCTTTGACTCTTTGGCACCATTTTTCCCATAAAATGGAAAGCTCTTTATAGTATATAGGTTATCAGTCAACAGATAATGGGAGACCACTTACTATATGAAAAGCATGATCGAGAATTCAATAGCATTAAAGTGAGATGCCTGATACCAGGGAGGTTCAAGCCCAGTTAGGATAATAAGCAGTGCATTAAAAGCACTAAAAAATCAATATTGATACAAAAAGGTGGCAACACTAAAATTTTAAGGTTATCCTATTAAGACAGATTTCTCTTTGTAAAGCCAAAGAGGTTTTATAGGAAAGGGGAGGTTTCATATGGGAACTGCATGAATTGGTGTTTATTAATAACTGGAGTGGACTGTACACAGAGGTGAAAGATGTTATGAGGAAGAAGAGGAAGTCAGGAAAAGGCAAGGCATGTTATTGGGAGAGCCTGCTCAACGGGAGGGTCTGTGTAGGTGCATAATAAGAGATGGAGTGGTGTAAGTTTGGTTTGGGAACAAATGCAGAAATTATTAAAAGACTGAAGATGCTGGTGGCTTTTGAATAGGAAATTGACTTGTGCATTGGGAAGTTTAAAGGAAATCTTCCTTTCTTCCCTAACTATGCTCTTTTCTCTACAGCTTTATTCTAATGATATAAACATTATTGAGTTATAATTCATATAAAACAAGCCACACCCATTTAAGTGTATGTTTTTTGAGTTTTGAAAAATGTATACACTGTATAATCACGTGATAATCAAGACATACAGTTGTTTTCACACCTAATCTTCCCTCATGCCCCTTTGTAATTGATCTCCCCATTTTGCACTATAGATTTTTAAGCTTTTTCTATTTTTGAAGTATTTTACTTAGTATTTTCCTTGTATAAGTCCTAAGCAGTATTGACTCCTTTGACTTTTAACCAAGACAAAAATTAAATTTTAATTTCTTAATAAGAATGAATCACACAATGTATGAGTGAAATGTGACTGGCATCCTAATGTTATTAGATATCACACTGAATAACTACCTATAACATGAAAACCTAGATAAATTACCTTAGGTTTTAGTCAGTTTTTTCACTGCTGTGACTAAAAGATCTGACAAGAATAATTTTAGAGGAGGAAAAGTTTATTTCAGGGCTCACAATTTCAGTGGTCTCAATCCATAGACAGTCAGCTCCATTCCTTGGGCCTTCATACGAGGCTGAACATCATGGTGGAAGAGTGTGGCAGAGAGAAGCAGCTCACAATGTGATCAGAAAGCAGAGAAAGACTCCACTCAGCAGATACAAAATTTATACCCAAAAAACATGCCCTCAATGTTCCACCCACTCCATATAAACAATATGTCTTTGACTCTTTGGCACCATTTTTCCCATAAAATGGAAAGCTCTTTATAGTATATAGACTATACTATACCTGTCTTCACACACTACCTGTCTTCAGTTACCACTCACTTAATCCCATCAGGGGATTAATTCACTGATTGGGTTAAGACTCTCATAACCCAATCATTTCACCTCTAAACTTTCTTGCATTGTCTCACACATGAGATTTTGGGAGACACCTAATATCTAAACCATAACACCTTATGTCTTTGTTTTATTTGGATAATAATTAAAAAAACAGCAATATTAAGTATATCACTAGTAAATGAGTCAAAGTATTGTAAACTGAAAAATAAAATCTTCATAGATATTTAATTAAACATTTCTTTCTAACTTTAGAGGTTTTCCTTATAGTTTTGTACTAAGGTGTTTGAGTTTCAAATATTTTCACAAGCCATTTAAAAACTTGGAGTGTTCATGAGCTGACCTTAGAAATTTTTTAGCACCCTTAGTGTTTCTAGCCATTTAAATTTGATTCTTAGTAGGTCACTTTATTCTTCTAATCCTCCTTAGTCTGGTTGTTTCCTTATAATACATTCATTGTAATCCCCATGCCTCATAAGACTTATAACTCTCCCCATTTGAGGACAATAACTTTTCTTTTAGAGTTTCTTTTATTTCTACTTTGAAAAAGAAAAGGAGTTTTTTTTATTCTTGTTATTGTTGTTGTTTCTATTATTCTTGTTTTTAAGTTCAGTGAAGCACTCTGTCACTTAGTTTTTAGTGACTGGGGATAAAATAAGAGTAAGTAACTGCCATGGTAACAAAAGGCACTTCAATCAAAGGATTTGTGTCCACTCTTTAAATAATAGAATGAAACTTAGAAATAGCTCAAAATATAAATCCTAAAAAGCATAATGCAAAATATTAAAACAAAAAGCAGGGGCTGGAGTTGTAGCTCAGGGTAGAGCATTTGCATGTGTGAGGCACTGGATTCATCCCTCAGCACCACATTAAACCAAATAAATAAATAAAATAAAGTTATTGTGTCCATTTACAACTAAAAATATTTTTAAAAATCAACTCCATGTGATTATCAATTCATTCAACAACTATTTATTGATAGTCCACAAAGTACCAGGCAATAATGTATAGCAGAAGGTAAAGCAGAGAACAAAATGGACCCATATCCTTGCCCCCATGAAAGATATATTCTTGTGGGAAGAAATGAGTAGGAAAAAAATCAGTGAATGTTTGTTACAGATGGAGATAAGAACAGAGCAGCAAAAGGAGACAGAAGCATTAAGGTATAAATAGAGATTGCTATTGCCATTTTTAAGACTCATCACAGAAAGACTCATGTGATAATGGTATTTAGACCAACACCTGAAGAAGCTTTACTGGCTGTTCAAGAATGACTGAGGGTGGCAGCATTATTCAATGACTGTAGCACTAGGTCAGTCTTAACCTTAAATATGGAGCACAGCTGTCCATCAGTATCTGTTATCTGTGGAGGCTGAGTTCAGGAACTCCTCTCTCTGCATCCCAAAGCCCACAGATGCTCCAGCCCCGCATATAAAGTGGCACAGTGCTTATATATAACTTAAAACATCCTTCTATATACTTTAAATCATCTCTATCTTACTTATAATACCTAGCACAATGCAAAATTTAAGCACATAAATTGTTACACTATATTGTTTTAGGAAATAACGACCAAAAAACATTTGTACATATTCAATACAAACCCAATTATTTCCTGAATATTTTTGATCCACGGTTGATTGGATCCACAGATGTGGAACTCATGGATATGGAGAACTGACTATATAAATTTCATATTTTCAATTCATTTCCTTAAGGCTTCATTTCTCCCCATTTATAACTGTGTGGTTTTTTGTTATCATTGTTTTTATCAACCATATCATTTTTCTAAACATCATCTAAAGGTCTTTAAAAATGAAGCAGTCACCAAAAACATTTTCAATAAATACAAAATACACTACCCTGGATATCTTGTGATTTACATTTTAAACATTACTTCTTTTATACATTTAATTGATTTATCATTGAAAAAAATCCTTATACATGCTACTGCAGTGAAGATCCTTATCTAGAAATATGTGTACATTATTTTCTTAGCCACAGGGATCAAAGTGATGGGTAACCTGGGAATTAGAATGAAATTTAGAATTATGTTCCATGGAGTAAATATTAAATTTTTTATCCTTAACATATAGTAATAATTATCTAGAAGTCCTATTGTGTGTGTAAGGAAGAGAGTAAGGCAAAACGCCTTTAACTCTTGAAATTACTGGGTTATTTTTCCTCAAGGGAAAGAGAAATATCACATTCTATCACTAGTTTAAACAAATTAGCATTTTAAAGTCAGAATTTCTGCATGTTTGAGCAAATGTTCTCACATGATAGAGGGGAAAAAATTGCCATTAATTCAAAATGCAAACTTTTCAACAAAAGTTATCCATGAGATCTTATCTAGTCAATATGTTATTAGTGGAGAATAAATACATGTCTAATTTGTGGGATATAAATTCACCTAACATGTTGTACAAGAAAGGAAAGAAGAGAGGGGTGAGGGAGGAAGTAAAGAAATTTGAAGTTGGAAGGCACACTGTAAGAAGCACAAGTCAAAAACTGACATTTTTCCACCTTTACAAAAATCTAGATACCTTCAAACATCTGCCATTTTCTTGGTTGTCAAGAAAGAAACAAACAAAAAAAAAAAAATCAAAAAATAAAATAGATGATAATCACTGGAGACCACTAGATACAGGAAGAGTGGCAATATACCATGAATAAATAACAAGTGTATGAGCTCAGCCCTCTCCAGCGAGGATGCAGTCATACGTATTTACACAACAAGGCTTGCCTGTAGACCTGGCTCTCCAACCTACAGTCAAGAACTATGGAAGATGCTGCAGGGTAAACACCCAAAGTTCCAGATCAACAGCGCTGCCCTTTCACAGTGTCTCCCAAGTGCTGTGAACCTAATGTCACAACAGTAGCAAGGATTTTAGGCCAGGAATTCAGACTTCTGGATAGCTAGCTATGAGCCTGAGCTTCTCCTGGTGTTTTAGAAAGCAGTGATTAACACAAACACAACTAGAGACCTAATATTTATTGAACTGCCAATTGGAGGTAAAGGTAAAGCTTTGTTTCTTGCTTTTTAAAGGTTATTTGTCTTTCATTTTACTAGTTTCAATTAAATGGTTATCCTATTTTTTTCTTTCCAAATAGTGTAAGGAAACTGTGACCCCAAATAAAAAATGTGGGATGAATTAAGAGCAAGACTGCTGAATGTAAGTCACAGTGTTCTAAAGAGCGAGTTTTCACGGGATTGTAAGAAGAGAATGGCCTGTGTGGTTGGTTGGCAGGCAGCCTGAATCAGCCCTTCTGGGGTATTAGTATAAAACCTCCTCAATTAAGAAATGAAAGTGTTACCTTTAGGGCTTGTGAAAAATGGATCAAGGTCTTAGATACCATCTGGTGACTAAGCGGCTCAGAATCGCCAAGGACACTATTTTTGAGCACAGCCTGGACATGATACAATATCACTGGAATATTCACTTTTAAATAGAACTGAAAGTTTTAACCTTAGATTGGTAAAGTGGAATGTTAAAGTCAGATATATCAGAGGATAAATTCCAGTTCTGGTCTTTCCTGTAGTACTGATCTTCCCCCCCAAAATTTGATGGCATGAGTCTTTATCGTTGAATTGCTGAATCTACTATGCAGAATTGTTGGATTACTTTGGACATCTGAATATAAAAAGTTGCCATTCAAAGACTGCATATAACAAACCTCAGTGTGATCTATTTCTCCTCTTCTTCTTCCCCAATCCAGACATAATACAATGCCTCAGAATTTCCTATAAATTGACCTACCAAAGTATATATTTCCAAATTTTAATGTGATTTTATTTTTTAAAAAAATCTGAGAATTAAAAAAAATATATTCCTTTCCTAGAGTTTGTGCTTAGAGATTTTGATTCTGGAGGCCAGGTCTTGAGTGTAGTGATAGCTCCTCACTGTGACTGTAATGGCCTCTTGAAGCATTATTTGGCATCCTTAGTCGATAGATAGTGTATTTCCCTCATATTACCAAATAACTTGCTCCATTATTTCCAATTATTGCAAATTGTTTTGTAACTTTATCTTGTTTCTTTTTGTTCATACATTTATTACCAACCTTGCCACCAACCCTGAGTTTTGATTGTCCTTGTCTAAATTGCTCTGGAACTTTCCACTTCTACTATCGTACACTACAACATTAAGGAGTATTTAAGTCTTTATTTTTTTAACCAGAGAAACTAGATGAATTAAAAGCAAGGGCTCATTATTTAGAAGAAAGGGCTTTTTTTTTTTTTTTTTTACTAAGATATATGAAACACTCCTTAAACTTTCAAACCTACAAAGAGAAAAATTTTAAATGGGGCTTCTACAAGCTGCTTTCCTGGAACTCTGTGTTTGAGCCTAAGTGGACTTGGATACTCAAAGTGGCCAAGAAAAAAATGCCAACATGCAAGACATATTTCCTTTGAATTTGGAATCTATCCCAAAGAACCATAGCAAAAACAATAATCAACAAATCACAGGCTGCGCAAGAAAATAAGGAGTAATCAAAGACACTTTTTTCCCTTGAAAAGAGATTAGTGTATCTCCTGAATTGAGCTGATAAATTGTGGTAAGAACAAAAGTAGACTGCAAAATATAAATTCAACGAACAGATTCTGTGATAACTGGATTCACTCAAGAACACTTTGAGCCAAGTATTGATTTGTTAGTATGATTTTAAACTTGATCTTTATAGGGGTATGGGCCAAAATTGACATGCTTTGTAACAGATCCTTAAATTCACATGTTGATGTGGATGCTGTGTTAAATTAAAACTCACACTTCAGTTCTGATGTTTTTTTAAAAGAATCAGATCATCAGTGATATTGGGTTAATCTGACCACACTCTAGTGTATCATTCACTACCCTTTTATTTCTTTATTTTCTCCTTCCCATTTCTCTCTTTCTCTCCCTTCCTCCCTTTTACTCAGAATTATAGAATATTTGCAGTGTATGTAGTAAGTCATAGATCAAGAATTCATAATTATAAAAGTAGCAATAAAACAACCTTTATGAGAGGTTTTTGTGAGCTTTTCCATTTAATCAATTGAAAAATGGCCAAATTACAAGTTCCCTAAGGAAAAAATAGCTTTATTTTTCATAGGTCGAGATCAACGAGAGTGACTGGGGTATGTTTCTGATTCAAAAACCATGGAAAGAACATTTTAAAGGTTTTAACTTATAGCTATATGACAAATGCTTCCAAGAACAATATAATTTTGCAATTGTTATTGGTGTTCTCAAAAAAATTCCATTGATTCAACATTTTGTTTTGACTCTTTCTGACTTATGCTATTCATTCTGGGTTATTTTCAAGATTAACAAGCAAAAACAATAAGATGTTCTATATTTTAGGACCTTAGAGCTGCCAAACAAAAACATACATCCAGACAAAAACAACTCTTTAAAAGATTTAAAATACATTATTCCAATTAATAACGTCAAGAAGAATGCTTATCTTTTAATCCTCTCTAACTTTGCTCATGGATTATAATGTGTTTCTTAAATGTGTGAATGAACAAATGATACAAAAAACAAGCAAAGGAATAATCTGCAGTGTTCAAGGGCATGCATGATTTTTTTCCTTAATCACACAATACGTTGGATTATGAATATGTTAGGAGTCATCATTCCAAAGCTGTTAAGTCTCATTTTTTGTTGTTAGATGTTTCAAAATCAGTTTATTGTCTCTTTCCACATTCTTTCAAAAGAAAATAATTGCTCTGTTAGTAGGAATGAGAAAAGAATGACATTAATTGGATGTTTGGCTAAACTTAATGCTTCCTTTTTTTTTTCATACACATAGTATGCACCATACTGAGGTATTGCTGAAGTTTTAGTTCTTAATCTTCAAACTAGAAGTAAATATTTCTTGTTAATTCTTAATGTTTAATCTATGCACTTGAACTTAAATATTGGACCTCTAAGTTAGATGACTGCAGTAAGAAGATATTTAGGATGAACTTAAATGGTTATCATAAAGTTCTATATTCATATCTCCTTATACTTAAGAAGTGGTAAGTGAAAATTTGTGAGATATCTGGACATTTGTACTTTAGTGAGACTGAGCACATAACATTAATAAAAGTGGCCCAGGTTAAGCACCTGCTTTAGTCAGCTTTTCATTGCTGTGACAAAATGCCAGACAATAACAATTTAAAGAAGGGAAAGTATATTTGGAGTCCACAGTTTCAAAGGTCTCAGTCCATAACTGGCTGACTCCATCACACCAGGCCCAGGGTGAGGCAGCACATTATGGGAGAAGGAAAGCAGAGGAAAGCAGCTCTGCTTAGGAGGGGTGCACCTCCAGCCACAGACCACCTGCCTACAGTTACCGTCCAGCCTGTCCCTTCCAACTATGATGGGCAGAAAAGTTTAATCATTTCACCTCTGAAATGAGTTTTGGGGAAATAACTTATATCCAGACAGCATCTCTAACCTCAAATTCCAAAATTTGAAATGCTCTAACATCTTAAGTTTTTGAGAGCTGATATGACTCCACAAGTGAAAAATTTCACACCTGACCTCATATGATGGGTCACAGTCAAAACATAGAAATATTACAATATTACAATATTTCTATATTACAAAAACATTGTGTAAAATTACTTTTAACCTAAGAGTATGTCTGAAATCTGAAGCACATGTGAGTCCAAACATTTCATCTGTGGGACTCCCAATCTATATAAACCCATAAAATATAATCAAAAAGAAAGGAAAAAACATTAGCTACTAATGCATTACTGAAATTATATTATACATATACACATGTATGTATATAAACAATTAAGTATGCTAATTGTATATTGAATGAATTTTGTGTCTGTTTTTCAAGTAAAATCCTTTTTCTCTCAATGTCTGTGTCTGGTTTTGCTGCCAGGGTAAGTAGTATCAACCTCATAAAAGAAGGTTGGAAATATTACCACCTTCCCTATTTTCTAAATAGTTTGTGTAGTATTGATATCACATCTTTAAAACTTTGATAGAATTTTAGTTATTCGTTCTGGTCATTTTTATTGTGAAAAAATTTTTAAATAAAATTTAACTTGTTTAATGAATACAGGGTTAAGATTTTCAATTTCATGTTGTACTAATTTTGTTAAGTTATACTGCCAAAGGGTATTTTCTGTTTTGTATAAATTGTTGAATGTATTTTCTTTTAAAAATTTCTATTTTCTTAATGTCTGTAGAATTTGTGGTGATTTCATTATTTTATTCCTGATGCTGCTACTTTGCTAATTTGTATGTTCTTCTCTCATTCTCATCCACACTCTCTGTGGTTCTTTCTCTCTGTGTATCTCTCTCATCTTGCTAAGAGATCATCCGTTTTACTGATATGTTCAAGTCATTGGATTCAGTTTGATTTTATTTTGTTTTAGGATTCTACATCTATGTTGATGAGTGATGTGAACTTGTAACTAATTTTTCTCATAATAGTCTTCTTAGGGTTTACTTATTATTGTCAGCTTCATGTTGGCCACATAAAATGAACTTAGAAATGTTCCCTCCTACTCTACATTCTGAAAAAATTTTGTGAAGATTGACGTTATTTTTCGCTTACATGTTTGAAAGAATTAAACTGTAGCAATCTATGCTCAAAGTTTCTTTGTGGAAACATTTGAATTATTGATTAAATTTCTTTGGTAGATATATTATCCTTTTTATGTCAGATTTGGCAGACAAAATTGTGTTTTGAAGGAAGTTGCTCATTTCATTTAGGTTGCTAAACATCTTCGTATTAAGTTATTCATAATATCACTTCATTGTTTCAGAGTCCACAAGAGTTTTAGTCGGAGTTGCCTTTGTATTTCTGGTATCAGTAATGAATATTCTTTCTTTCTTTTTTGATCAAATTTATTAGGTATAAATGTAGGTTGGGTGTCCCTCATGTGAAATGTTTGGGTCTAGATGTTTCAAATTTCAGACATTTTTCAGATTTTGGAATATTTCCATACACATAATGAGATATCTTGGGAATGGGAACCAAATCTCAACATGAAATTAATTTCTGTTTCTTATACACATTATAAGTTAGAGGTAATTTTGTACAACCAAAATTCTAAATAAACACGAGCGTGCGCACAAACACAAACACACACATATATATGTGTGTATATATATGTGTGTGTGTGTGTGTGCGTGTGTGTATGTGAATCAACCTGTTGTATTAGTTGGGTATTAATTAGTATTAGTCGGGTTGTATTAGTCAGATATACATGTGAATCAATATATTGTATTAGTCAGGTTTTTGTCCTTGTGACCAAATTACTTGACAACTTAGAGAAATAAAAGTTCTTTGAGGTTCATTGTTTCAGATGTTTTAGTGCATGGTTGGCTCACTACATTGCTCTGGATCTGAAGTGATATAAAATATCATGGTACAAGGGCATAGGTATTTAGGCAAGGTTTTCTAGAGGAACAGAATCAACAGGATTATAAAAAGGGGATTTATTAGATTGGCTTACATGACCAGAAGCTGGATAGTCCACAATGGCTGTCCGCAGGCTGGAGAGCTAGAAGAACCAGTAGCTGCACAGTCCAAGAGGCTGCAGCCCCAGAACAAGAGGAATCAACAGTGCTACCTTAGTCTAAGACCAAAGGCTTCTGGAGAATCACTGGCAGAGTCTGCTTTGGCAGAGTGAAGAAGCAAGAGTCCCATATCCTCAGACAATTGCAGCAGCAATCAGGAACCTGTTCAAGAAGAATGTAGCTTGCATCTCCTGCTGCTTCCTTGTTTTTCAACTAGTATTTCATCCAAGCCATCATCCTATTGAAAGGTGCTGTCCATGCTTAGGGATGGTTTCCATTTCAGTTGGCTATCCCACATGCCAATCATTCCTAGACTCACCCTTGTTGATATATCCACAAGCTTCTCAATCATCAGCTTCTCTTAATCCAATCAAGTTGACAATTCCAATTAACCATTGTAGCATAGCAGAGGAAAGTTGCTCAGCTCATTGAAATTGAGAAGGAGAGAGAGGGCGGGGTGGGTGAAGGGTGGAGGCAGAAATAGATCTATACATAACAAATGTCATGTTTCCAGTATGCTACTTTCTCCAGCCACATCCTGTCTGCCTACAGTGACAATCCAGTAGTCCATTCAAATCTTTAATTCACCAAAATGATTAATCCACTGATGAGGTTAAAGCTCTCATAATTCAATCTTTCACCTCTGAACGTTGCTGCATTGCCTAACACATGAACACGTTTGGGGAGCTCCAAAGATTTTGGCTACATGGATTTAAACCATAATACCTAGATGTAAAATTAACATATATAAAATATATATAGTTATGTGTACATTACATATTATATATGTCAATTAACCTACATACAGTTTTATATAGATTATAGGTTAATATAGATTAATGAACATATATAAGCATTTCAGTTATAAGTACATATATTATGTATGTATATATGCTACACATGAGTATATGTGTGTTATGTTAATCTATGTTATAAATATGTTAATATAAGTTGTATATAGGCAAATTAATGTATGTTATCAAGTATATATAACAGTTAAATTATGCAAATAGTATATACATATTTTAACCATAGGAATGCAATGTTGATTTAACAAAATAACTTCAATCAACATAATCATCACATTAATAAAGTAAAAAACTGTGATAATTTCAATAAATACAGAAAAAAATTAGGAATAAAAAAAACCAAGTTCTTGTAGCTCTCATTAACTAGAATACAAGAAAACTTCTTCATATGACAATGTGAATGTACAAAATCTACAGTAGTCGATATGTAATAATCAATAGTGAAATATTAAAATCTTTCCCCATAATATTTGGAAAAAGACAAGGATATCTGCTCTCACCATTTATATTGACATTGTTATATTAACCACAGAATATATGGTTTTGTACATAGGATATCTAAGAAAATTCCAAATAACTATTAATGTTATTAAATGAATAAAACAATGTCTTAAGTCACAAAACCAGCATACAAAAATCCTTTATATTTTTATGTAATAAGAACAGACACCTGGGAAAGGAATATTAAAACACAATACCAATTACTATAATATTCAAAAACATTAAATGCTTGCTTATAGTTAAATTCAATGACTTCTATACTGAAAATATTTCAATATTCCAATATTTCTGACAAAGTAATTTATAAGATTTAGATAAATCTAAAGACATAACATGTTTATGATTGGAAGATAACAGTATTGTTAATATGTAAATAAGTGAACTTCCAGTCTTCCCTTTCTACCCCTACCTTAAATTCATGGATTAGACAAATTAAAGAAAGGGTGGGGCAATATGATTAGGAAAGACAGTAGAATGAATCTGACATAACTTTCCTATGTGCATATGTAAATACAAGACTAGTGAAACTCCACATCATGTACAACACAAGAATGGGATCCTAATAAGAATAAGTTATAGTTCATGTAAGTGTAATATGTCAAAATATACTCTTCTGTCATACAAATAAAAAAAATTTTAAATGTAAATAATCTGCAAATTAACTGAAGGATGTAATATAACTTTATCCAAAATCCCACAGACTTCTTTTCAGAGAAATTGGCAAATATTTCAAAATTTTTATGTTGGGAGAACCTACCTAAAATAGCTAAGTCTATTTGAAAGTGAAGAAAATGTTGAACTTATTCTGATTTCAGCATTTGCTATGAAGTTCTAGCATTCAAAACAGCATAAGATAAAATAGATCAATTTAACAAAACAGTGTGCAGAAATAGATCTATACATAACAAATGAAATTAATTTTTATTATGAGACCAAACTAATTTAGTGGGAAATATAAATTCTTCAAAAAGTAGTTCTAGAGCAACCAAAAATGTGTATTATTTTTAGATATGAGCTTCAGTTACTAGTTCCAAGCACAAATAAATTTTGAGGTGAATTAGAGATCTAAATGCAAATGTTAGTACAATAAAACTTTTGAAGAAGTCATTAAAGAACATCTTCTTAAAATATTTCTTAAAGCAGGCATGGAAATCAGTGATCATAGAGATAAAATAATGAAAGAATTTCATAAAGATTAAAAATGGCTGTTTATCAAGTGGCCCCCTTAGGAAAATAAATAGGTAAATCCCTAAATGGAAAAAAAAAATATCTGCAATGCATGTATTGACAAGGTATTTTTATTTATAGTATTAAAGAATTCCTACAACTCAGTTTAACAAAACAAAGAACTCAACAACATAGATAAAATAATTGAGTAAGCAGGTCACAAAAGGAGAAACATAAATGACCAATGAGAAATCTTAGCTATCAGGAAGATGCAAATAAAAATCAAATTATATACTAATATACACACACTGTGATGGCTAAAACAGAAAAGAAACTGTGATTTTATATATATATATACATACATATATATGTACATATACATATATATATATATAGTGAATATAAATAGATGTGTGTGTGTGTGTGTGTGTGTGTGTAGGCCCCCAAAGTGCAATATCTTGCCTGCCACAGCACGGATGAGCCTGGAGGATATTATGCTAAGTGAAATAAACCAGACACAGAAAAAAAAATATTGCACTATCTAATAAGTGGAAACTTCTTAAAAAATCAAATATAGAGAAATAGATAACAAAACAGTAGTTACCAGGGGTGGGGGCCAAGAAGAAACTGGCAAGATATAGGTCTGATGCTGCAAATTAGCAGGTAGTGGGATGTAGGTATTTAGAATGCTTATGAATAATACAAGGATTAATACAGAACAAAATTGCACTGTATATGAATTCATGCTAAGTGAGATTTTATAAGCTCTTGCAACAAAAATAAAATATATATGTATCCATGTGAGATGATGGGTGCTAATTTTCTTCACTATATTAATTATGGTCTTATCAATATGCATCTCACAGAATAACTATGTATATGTTAAATATACCCATTACAATTTATTTTTAAATGGACAAGATCAAGTGCTGGCAAGAATATGTTGCAAGTGAAATTCTCATTTATTGTTTTTGAGCGTACATAAAGGTATAAATTCTTTATAAAATGTTTTTTATATTATTAAATATTTATGTCCTAGCAACCTTACTCTAGTATTTTTTTCAAAGAGAAATGAAAGCATAGTCTCACAAAAAACCTTATGTCTCTACATTAGCAGCAGGGAAACAGCCCAGTTGGTCATTAACAGATCAATGAATAACTTTTTTTATACAATGCAATAATACTCATCATTAAAAATAATGAGCTGTCACATATAACATGGGCTGATCTCAGAAAAACTGTGAAAAAAGCTAGATGCTACATAGTACATACCTTATAAATTCATTTCTATAAAGTTTTAAAACAAGTCAATTTATTGAGGTGGGAATGACATCATTGGTAACTTTCAGAGTGGGTTTCAATGGACAAGGTAGAGAAGAAATCCCTGGGTGATGAAATTTTCTGTATTTCAATAAGGAACTTATTCTTTTGGCTATAGGAAGCAATATCTGTTATAGTTAAACACATCAGTACTTAGTGGGAGTTTATAAGAGAAAAAATTAAGACATGAAGGAAGAAATTCTCCCTGATCTAATTTAATTTAGAAATAAGTTTTACACCCAAGAAGTAACAAATAACAATGCAATATACTACAGTTACATAATTATTTTCTGAAATTAGTAGCAGAGTTGATAAATATGCAGAGAATGATTGGGAAGCAATTTTCACATCAGCGCTTTTGTTTTTCTATAGTAGGTTTGAGGACTTAAACTGAATGCTCAAACAGGGGACATTACAGTGAAGTGCTTTTTATTCTGATCTCATGAAAGCAGAATTCATCAATGGGAACACAGGAGTTACAATCAAGCTGTAGGTAAAGAACATTTTTCAAGAGGGCCCCAGGTTGTAGTTCCAGAACTCATTTCACCCAAAAGATAAAGGGGGCAAATTATTTGACCTTAAATTGCTAATTAAAAAATAAAATAAACCACAAATGTTTAATAAATATCCAGGTGTTTCAAAAGATGCACAGGGAAACATAAATTTGAATCCCTATGAAACCTCCAAAACACATGATTGTGCATACTCTAGGACTTTATTTCCTTTTCTATGTATATTACTATATGGTTTTACCTATATTACAGACAAAATAGGTAATTTTTTCTGCTGCCTTTCTGCATTTCCTGAAGTATTTCATTTCATAAAACAAATGACAATGTGCTCTGGTCATAATGCATGACAATTCAAATCAGAAAATAGAAGCTGAACACATTAATTGCCATTTAAAATCCTTTGATATTTAATTTACAAATTTTTTTTTTTATTCTACATGTTGTGTTTCTGTAATACCTGCATAAGTGGCATCTCCTATCAACTTTACAATGTTACAATATTACTTCCAAGATCCCTAGATTTTGAAAACTGAAAATTAAATATTTCTTTATAGACCACAAAACAATAGTAAAGTTTATATATTGCTGTCAATAACATCCTAAATAAATTCAGTTGATTTTTAAACTTACTTTTCTCATCTACAAAAAGAAACAAAATCATTTTTCCCACAAAAGCAAATCTGATTATTGTAATTCTGGTTAATTGCTTTGAGCATAAGCTCACTCTAACTGAAGGTTTATTGTTGGTATAAAGTTATTTTATAATACCAAGGAACAAGAATAAACTACAACCAAATGCAAGGGAACTGGAAATTCAGGTGCTATAACACTGCTTGCTTGTTCTTCTCTACTTCTGCCAAGCACCTACTCAAATTTTCTTTCCCTATAGACTAGTTTCCTTCACTTCCTCAGTTTATACAGTACCTGACATGATCATCAGAGTCCAGTCTGCATGATCACATTTTGGCTTTAAGGTAGCATCAGTTATGACTTGGTTTAGATGCCCTCCCTTTAGGTCCACTAAAAGTTTCTTTGCTTCCACAAAGCCCTGCTTCTACCACAGAAGGGTCAGCCTTGTACTATAAGCCATTTCTGCACATGTTGATAAATTCCAGTAACTTCTAGAACTACCTGAGTATACCTTATTTGAACTGGATATGGAAACCCTGTTCCTAAGTCATATCTTAAAGACAACCTTACAAAAAGACTGTTTGGCCTTAAGGCAGCATCAGTTATGGGTTAATAGAAAGGGTTTAGACAGAGAGAATTTATACATATATGTGTGTGTGTGTGTGTGTGTGTGTGTGTGTAGAGAAAGATAGAAAAAAAAAATTGTAACATAGAGAATCTGTAACTTTTTTTTTCTTGTAAAGAAGAAACATTTGTGCTTGAAAGAAAATTAACTCAAAATCCCAGTATGGAAATACTATCTCACGTAATTCTCAAACCTAAACTGGTTGAAGGGGAAGCCAGTCTCTCTTCAGTTTGACTTCTGACTTAAAATCACTTTGGCTCCCATGAGGAAATTATGTTTTAGAGAACAAAAAACAGGTGAGAAGAGTTATGGCAGTGCCTCTGAAATCTTCTTGATGGTTACAAGTGGAAGAAAAACGAAAGGAAACACAAGTTTTGTTGAGCAGAAACATAGTTTCCATCCTTGCTGTGGTGGCTCATTGTATTGGGTATGGCGAGAATATGTAACTTAAAATTTATTCACTAGCCTTAGGAAAATCTAACACTGATAATCATTCTTATTAGCATATAATCTATTTAAATAGTTCCTCTTTAGATTTATGCTCTCAAATTCATTAGTAGTCTCTTTAGAATTGGTAAAGGCACAGAGAATTATTTTGGATCCTAGACCTATGATGAAGTGGCTTCAACATTCTAATTGTGGCTATTTTCTTAAGGAGTGTGTAGCATATATCAGTGAAAACTCCTGAAGATATGGAAATTAGCTGGAAGAATTTCAGCATAAAATGGATTCATCATAAACTCTATTCCCTGCCCAGATAACACTAAAATGCAGAGATGTTTTCCTAATCCCCATGTTAATATATGACCTCTGCAGTAATAGATGATATTGTTTTTGTAGACTCACAATAATTTATATGCAGTATGTGGAGATAACTAAATATATTGTGTCTAATTTATCTATATGCTGAAATTAATGTTTTGATTACTTGCATGTTTATATCTCCATAGTAATATTGTCTGCTTTTAGTCATGTTCCCATTGCATTTCTAATATGGATTATCCAATTCTAGACTGTCATGCTTTTGAAGAGAATACAATTATAGCTCACGAAATAGTGCCTTGGGCTATATATAGAAAGGGGATTTTCTGACAAAACAATATTACTGATATCTCTTGCAAAAATGTTAATATCAATTTACCCTAACAAGATCTAAAAATGGCTCCCTCAGGCCTTGAAGAGATCAAGACAAAGAATGGTCTGATAAAGCAATAAGTACATTAGAATTAACCATCAGTACCTCTTTCCTGGCTTTATAAAAATGTCCTGAGAAGTGGCACATGTACCTGCTGATTAGGATACTATTGACCTGGGATTTTTGACAAGTTTTATTTGATAGGCTAAGTATTGCTATTGAACTGTTGATTTTGAATAATTTTAAATAATAAATGTATTGAAAGTAAGTTCGATGAGCTATTTTTACTCTGTTCAGCACCTGGAATAAGAATAGTTGGCATTTAATAGCTATTTTTTAATTCATTAGATGAATGAAGGCAAAATAAAATTAAGAAAAATTTATTTCATAAATTATTTTCAAACTCTGCTTTTGAGGTATCACAGAGGCACCCATATTTAAAAGGCAGCCTCCAAACACTCAATATCTTCATTACAGATAGTCCAAATTTGGCTCTAGCACACATCTTATTCATCAGTCTTGCTCAACTGAAGGACAGGTGTATTATTCTTCTTAATCTTCATTTATAGCTTCAAAAATAGTCTTGAATATGGATGCTTAATTCAACCAAAAAGTGATCAAGGGCTCTCTCGCTCTGTGAGACTCACTCAATCATATTGGGGACGTGGGAGAAATTCACACAAGGAACAACCTCCTATGAACCTCTACATTCTGCGCACTCTGCTTTGAAAAGCTCTGAGTCTGCCCTTTGATTTATCAAGAATTGGGTTAATCCTCTTGGTCTTCCTGCAATGAAGATGAACAATGCACCACATACACAGGTTGATTACTGCCAGTCGATGCTGCAGCAAACTCCAAGATATTCAGGCCTTTCTTCCTTCTGTCCGATTTGCCATTGGATGTGAAAAAAAGTAAAATGACTGCCTTAAAAATGTGTTGTTAAACTATGTTTGTATTAGTATCACCAAAGGCACAAGGGAACTTTTTAAAAATATATTTGATAAAATGAAGTAGGAGAAAAAGATCATTAAGACTCTATATATTAGAAAAAAAATTGTAGACATAACTTCAATCTTAATTTTGCTATGATTTGACTATAAATTAGCTAAATTTGTTTTTCTGAGGTTTTTATTCCACCTCTGACAAAATGATTTCTTTATATTATAGTTCATTAATTCTAAATCATGTTTTTGTTTTTCACATTTTTGCATCTCTAAATTAGTGTGCAGTTTACAATCACTTTCAGCTAGTTGGAGTTATGACATAGTTGTCATTCTGCCCAAGAAATGCACACAATAAAATCTGCAGGATATAACTTAAAATTTGAATTAGAAAAAGTTTGGAACATGTTTTTAGGAAATGTTGCTCATGATAGAATGTTCTAGATAGAAGAATCACAAGATGACACTGTGACAAAATGTTAACAACCACAAGTCATCATGAAAAAATATTCAGAAAAGTTTGACACTAAAACTTTTAATATATGACCTAAAAAAGTTTTAGGAAAAAATATTTATTTTACATATGTTTTTCCAAAAGGTTGTATGTATGTTCAAGAATTATGGCTTCCTACTAATTTAATTGAATCCCCCCCTTATGTCTGAGATAACTGCCATACTTATTAGAGTAGCCTACTATGTGCTGGGTAACAGAGCAGGAAATTTATTTTCATTTTTTACAATAGTTACATAATTTAGATATTTTACTAAATGCATTTTATAGATTCTATGAGGCTTGGAGTAGATAAATAAATTGCCCAAGACTGAAGCTATTGAATGGTGTTTCTAGGATGCAGAACTCAGCATTGCAAGCTCTATTGCTTATACTATGCAGTGTTGTAAATATTAAAATTATTTTAAAGGAGAACTGAACATTCATTAATCTTCTGGGTAATTAATTCCTAGGCAGCATCTGCATATGTAATCAAACAAATGCTTACTAAGCAACTATAGCAACTATCGTATTCATTTAATGAGCTTTTACAAAAGTGAGTGACTCCTGTCTGTCAAGTATAGTTCTAGATACTTAGTATACAGCAAGGACCAAAGTAAAACAGAAGTTCTACCCCATGGAACTAACATCCTAGTAAGGAAAGAGCAAAGTGTAAAAGTCAAATACATTGTCAGTTGATTAGAGATTGATTCTGTGGAGAAAAGTAAAACAAGGAAGGGGGATAGGCAATCTGATTGGGGAAGGTATTGCATGTTGGACAGTATAGCCAAGTAGGATCTCACAGTGAGGGTGCCATTTGAGTGAAGATTTAATGGAGACAAGACAGAAACCAGTGGGTTTATCTGGGAAGAGCTTTTCAGGAAGGAAGAGAAGAACAAGTAAGTTTTTAAAAATGAGAGAAACTGACATATTTGAATAAGACAATAGTCTGGAGCATGAGATTAGAACAACAACAAGGAAAGGAGGTTATTGGGTAGGTTCTTTTTTAAAAAAAATATTTATTTATTTGTTTTAGTTGTACACAATATCTTTATTTTTACGTGGTGCTGAGGATCGAACCCGGTCTGTGCACATGCTAGGTGAGCACTCTACCGCTGAGCCACAACTCCAGCCCCCTTGGGTAGGTTCTTAAGGATAAATTTTGGCTTTTATTGTAAATAAGATTGGGAACTCTTGGAGGGTTTCAAAGAGATGTGTATCATGAACTGACTTGGGTCTTAAAAACATAATGGTGGCTGTTACTGTACTAAGAATAGATTGAAAAAGGCCAAGGAAAAACCAAAGAGACTGCATAGGAGACAACTGACAGTAAACCAGGCGAGAGTCTGATGGAGGGTTTGAACACATGATAGCACATGGACATGAATGGATCCCTGATATAGCCTGAAGTGGAACCTGAATCATTTGCTAATGGATTGAATGTAGAGTGAGAGGGAGATAGAAGACACAAGAAGCATCCCCAATTTTTTGGCCCGTAGAAATGGAAGGTCAAAGATATTATTTTATGAGATGAATGAGTCAGTAGGAGCAACAGATGAGGAGATATGGATAATTAGGAACTCAGATCTTCATGCCCTGAATGCCTGTACAGCAGTGATGTATACTAGTCAGTAGTAGAAAAAAGGACTGGAGTTCCTGGAAAGCATGCAGTTAAAGATACACATTTTGAAGATGGCGGATTAGAGGAAGCCGCACTTCAGGGCAGCTCTGTGGAAAGAATCCAACAAAGCAGATAAATTGCCTTTCATCATATATATATAGGCTGAAAATACCGATCTCCTGGATGGTTTGATTACCACTACCAGAGAGAGAAAGAGATAAGCTGTCTGCAGCGGCTGGAGCCACGAGGCTCCTGCAAAACCGCCTGGGTGGTGCACAGGCCGTGCGAAACAAAGTCAGTGTGGGGAGACCACGCTACTACTGCAACCCCAGCCAAACTCACGGCACACCAGCGTGAAACCGACGATAAAAACCAGCGATAACAGCCGGCGGGATTGGTGCTGGGGAACCACGGGAGACCGCGGGTCCACAACACCAGTTCAAATCCACACTCGGCCAGACGCGACCCTCAGTATGGGGCCCCGGACAGAGCGGCGCAGAGATTGGCAATCAGCAAGCAGGGGCAGAGTGGAGCGGGCCACAGTCCGAAGCAGCGCTGTCTGCACCACAGTCACAGTTGTGGCTTCCCGGTGCCACTTTGGCAGGGAGACATCCACCCAACAGCTTTGAAATCGATGGGCGAGGATACGGGAGTCTGCGGAGCTGCTGTTGACTGGAAGGAGAGCACCGCCATCTTTGAAAGCTGCAGTGGCTGGCCCAGACAAAGGGGAGGAGACGGAGAGTGACGGCTGCAGCCATCCAGGGACTCTCCAGCTCCCTGAAGACAACGCACAATTGGGTGAGGCTCGGGTGGTCAGCAGGGAAAGGCGATTCTGAGGCTAGCGCAGCGGCCACAAGAGGCTGCAATTGTGGGTGGGCTTGGGGAGGGGGGTGCCTTCTGGAAGGTCCCCTTCCCGGTGCCATTCATCTGCTGTCACACACAAACCCCCTGGGCCACTCCTTCACTGAACCGTGCAGCCACTGGCCTAAGATGCAGCCTTGATTTCACTAAAAGGATCACAGACTATCTGGACGTGATCCAATAGCAACTGGTTTGAACTGGAAAGGAAAAAAAAAAAAAAAGAGGGGGGCTTCCCAGGGCCTGTTTTGTCTGAGACTTGGGGTTCGACTTTTTTTTTTTTTTGTTGGTTTGCTTGTCTTGTTGGATTGCAGGGAGGTATTTTTGTTTGTTTGTTTGTCTGTTTGTTTATTTTTTTCTTTTTCTTTTTTTGGCTTTGTTTTGTTCTGTTTTTTTTTTCCTTCCGCATTGATTGTTAGTGTGTTTGTTTGCTTCCGCTCCTTTTTTCTTTCCTTCTTTTCTTCCTTCTCACTCTTGTGTCTTTTCTTCCTCCTTCATCTTTCATGTTTACATCCTGCCAGTGCATACTAAACAGAGGCAAAAACAAGTTATACACAGAACTTGGGATTTCTAAAACCGGCGCAATTGAACTGGGTAGCAAAGTGGTGTTATATATAGTTTACTCTCTATTTCCTTGATTCTCTCTCTCCTCTCTCTTACACCAATTCCTACTCTTTTATCATTTTTTTTCTTTTCCAACTTACTTTATATATAAATTGATCTTTTCACCTAATTGTCAACCCCATTCTCTTTCTTCCATTGTCTACTGATACTAAACCACTTCCACTAAACCACTTCAATAGATATCTCCTTTCATACTTTCCAAGAAAGAACAATTCAAGACACTTCCTTCTTCCTAAACATAACACCTCTGTATCCAATACTTGAAGCTATAAAACCCTATCAGAAGCATACAGAGTAAATTGGAAATAATATCTGGGTTAACAAAATCTGTACATTGTGATCAAACTTGGATTTTCTGAATAGAAAGTGTTAGGTTTTAAAGGTGTAAAGGAATTATAAGTTGATCTGATAGCATTGTACTACAGGAACAACATAAGGCTTTAAGGTAAAATTGAAATAGTCAAGGTCCCACAGTGCAGGAAGAATAGACACACAAGCAACATGAAAAAACAAGGAAAGAAAATGACACAAACAAATCAAGATACCTCATCAGTAGATGTCATGGCAAGCACAGTTGGTCAAATGCCAGAGATGGAATTTAGAAATTACATATGCCAAATGTTTATGGGACTTAAGAATGAACTCAAAAATGAGATGAGGGAGCAGGTACAGGAGGCAAAAGATCATTTTGACAAAGAACTCCAAAAACAAATACAGGAAGTAAAAGATTACTTCAATAGGGAAATAGAGGCTCTAAAGAGAAACCAAATAGAAATTCCAGAAATGAAAGAAGCAATAAACCAAAATAAAAGTTCAGTTGAAAGCATCTCCAACAGAGTAGACCACTTGGAGGAAAGAACCTCAGACAATGAAGACAAAATATATGTACTAGAGAAGAATTTAGAACATACAGTAAAACTTGTTAAAAATCAAGAACATAACATCCAAGAATTATGGGACAGCATAAAAAGACCAAACTTAAGAGTGATCGGCGTAGAGGAAGGAGCAGAGTTTCAAGCCAAAGGAATGAGTAATCTATTTAACGAAATAATTACAGAAAATTTTCCAAGCTTGAGGAATGAAATGGAAAACCAAGTTCCAGAGGCATACCGAACACCAAACAAACAAAATCTCAACAGATCCACACCTAGACACATTATAATGAAAATGCCTAATACACTGAGCAAGGAGAGAATACTAAAAGCCACAAGAGAAAGGAAGCAGATTACATATAGGGGGAAACCAATCAGACTATGTTCAGATTTTTCAACCCAGACCTTAAAAGCAAGAAGATCCTGGAATAGCATATTTCAAGCTCTGAAAGAAAAGGGATGTCAACCAAGAATCTTATATCCAGCAAAATTAAGCTTTAGATTCGAAGAGGAAATAAAAACCTTCCACAACAAGCAAAAGTTAAAAGATTTCACAACTCGAAAGCCAGCACTTCAGAGCATCCTGGGCAACATTTTTTATGAAGAAGAAGAGAAAGATGATAACGAAAATCACCAAAGGGAGATATTAAACTAAAGGAAATACCAACCAGAAGAGAAACCAAATCAAGCTAAAGACCATAATTCAAATAAAAATGGATGGGAATAAAAATCACATCTCAATAATAACCCTGAATGTTAATGGCCTAAACTCGCCAATCAAAAGACACAGATTATCAGAATGGATTAAAAGAAATGACCCAACAATTTGCTGTCTCCAAGAAACACACCTCATAGAAAAAGACATCAACAGACTGAGAGTGAAAGGCTGGGAAAAGTCTTATCACTCACGTGCCCGGCGGAAGCAAGCAGGGGTTTCCATTCTCATATCAAATAAGGTAGACTTCAAACCAAAACTAATCAAGAGGGACAAAGATGGATATTTCTTATTACTTAAGGGAACCATCCATCAACATGATATAACAATCATAAATCTGTATGCCCCAAATAATGGAGCACCTACATTCATCAAACAAACGCTTCTTAAGTTCAAGAGTAAAATAGACCACAACACAGTTATTCTAGGAGACTTCAACACACCTCTCTCACCAATGGATAGATCATCCAAACAAAAGCTACACAAAGAAACTTTAAGCCTCTCAAAACAATGAACAATTTAGACCTAACGGACATATTTAGAATATTTCATCCCTCAATAAACGAATACACATTTTTCTCAGCAGCACATGGCTCCTTCTCCAAAATAGACCATATTTTATGTCACAAGGCAACTCTCAGCAAATATAAAAAAAATAGAGATACTACCCTGCATGCTATCCGACCATAAACGGATGAAATTGGAAATCAATGACAAAACAAGGAATAAGAAAAATACTCCATCAACTGGAAGCTAAACAACATGCTACTGAATGAACAAGGGGTTGAAGAAGACATCAAAGAGGAGATCAAAAAATTCCTAGAGGTAAATGAGAACACAGATACATCATATAGAAATCTCTGGGACACTATGAAGGCAGTCCTAAGAGGAAAATTCATTGCACTGAGTTCATTCCTTAAGAGGAAAAAAAAACCCAACAAATAAATGACTTAACATCACACCTCAAAGCATTAGAAAAAGAAGAACAGACCAACACCACGAGCAGTACAAGACAGAAAATAATTAAAATCAGAGCAGAAATTAATGAAATTGAGACTAAGGAAACCATTCAAAGAATTGACAAAACTAAAAGTTGGTTCTTTGAAAAAATAAACAAAATTGACAGACCCTTAGCGATGCTAACGAAAAGAAGAAGAGAAAAAACTCAAATTACTAACATTCGTGATGAAAAAGGGAATATCACAACAAACACCTCAGATATACAGAATATAATTAGAAATTACTTTGAAAACTTGTACTCTAATAAAATTGAAAATACTGAATGCATTGACAGATTTCTAGAGTCATATGATTTGCCTAAACTGGATGTGGAGGCTATACACAATTTAAACAGATCAATTACAAGCGAAGAAATAGAAGATGTCATCAAAAAGTTACCAACAAGGAAAAGTCCAGGACCTGATGGGTTTACAGCCGAGTTCTATAAGACTTTCAAAGAAGAACTAATACCAATGCTCTTCAAACTATTTCAAGAAATAGAAAAAGAGGGAGCTCTTCCAGACTCTTTCTATGAGGCCAATATTACATTAATTCCAAAGCCAGGCAAAGACACATCCAAAAAAGAAAACTTCAGGCCCATATCTTTAATGAACATAGATGCAAAAATCCTCAACAAAATTCTGGCAAATCGAATACAAAAACATATCAAAAAGATAGTGCACCACGATCAAGTGGGGTTTATCCCAGGGATGCAAGGCTGGTTCAACATTCGGAAATCAATAAACATAATACATCACATCAATAGACTTAAAGACAAAAATCATATGATCATCTCAATTGATGCAGAAAAAAGCATTTGACAAAATACAACACCCCTTTATGTTCAAAACACTGGAAAAACTAGGAATATCAGGAACATATCTTAACATTATAAAAGCTATTTATGCAAGGCTCCGAGCTAACATTATCTTAAATGGAGAAAAATTGAAAGCATTCCCTCTAAAAACTGGAACAAGACAGGGATGCCCCCTTTCACCACTGCTATTTAACATAGTACTGGAAACTCTGGCCAGAGCAATTAGACAGATGAAAGAAATTAAAGGGATCAAGATAGGAAAAGAAGAGCTCAAATTAGCACTATTTGCTGATGACATGATAATCTACCTAGAAGACCCAAAAAACTCTACCAGAAAACTTTTACAACTAGTAAACGAATTTGGCAAAGTTGCAGGATACAAAATCAATACACATAATTCAAAGTTATTTGTGTACATCAGCGACAAAGACTCTGAAGGGAAATGATGAAAAATACCCCATTTGCAATAGCATCAAAAAAAATAAAATACCTGGGAATCGACCTAACGAAAGAGGTGAAAGACCTCTATAACGAAAATTATAGAACACTAAAGAAAGAAATTATAGATGAACTCAGAAGATGGAAAGACCTACCTTGCTCTTGGATAGGTAGAATTAATATTGTCAAAATGTCCATACTACCAAAAGCATTATACAGATTTAATGCAATTCCAAACAAAATCCCAATGTCATTCTTCAAAGAAATTGAAATAGCAGTCATGAAATTCATCTGGAAAAATAAGAGACCCAGAATAGCCAAAGCAATCCTGAGCAAGAAAAGTGAAGCAGGGGGCATCACCATACCAGACTTTAAATTATACTATAGAGCAATAGTAACAAAAACAGCATGGTATTGGCACCAAAACAGACTGGTGGACCAATGGTACAGAATTGAGGATACAGAGACTAACACATATAATTACAGCTATCTTATATTAGACAAAGGTGCCAAAAATGTACAATGGAGAAAGGATAGCCTCTTCAACAAATGGTGCTGGGAAAACTGGAAATCCATATGCAACAAAATAAAATTAAACCTTTATCTCTCACCATGCACAAAACTCAATTCAAAGTGGATCAAGGACCTAGGAATTAGACCAGAGACAATACACCTAATAGAAAAAAAGTAAGCTCCAATTTCCAACATGTTGGATTAGGCCCCAAATTCCTTAATAAGAATCCTGTAGCGCAAGAATTACTACCAAGAATTAATGAATGGGATAGATTTAAACTAAAAAGCTTCTTTTCAGCAAAAGAAACAATCAGTGAGGTGAATAGAAAGCCAACTAATTGGGAACAAATATTTAATACATGCACATCAGATAGAGCACTAATCTCTAGAATATATAAAGAACTCAAAAAACTTTACACTAAAAAAAAAAATAACCCAATCAATAAATGGGCTAAGGAATTGAGAAGACACCTCTCAGAAGAAGATACACGATTAATCAACAAATACATGAAAAAATGTTCAACATCGCTGGCAATTAGAGAAATGCAAATCAAAACTACTCTAAGATTTCACTTCACTCCAGTCAGAATGGCAGCCATCAAGAACACAAGCAACAATAAATGTTGGAGAGGATGTGGGGAAAAAGGCACACTCATACATTGCTGGTGGGACTGCAAAATGGTGCAACTGTTATGGAAAGCAGTATGGAGATTTCTTGGAAGACTGGGAATGGAACCATCATATGACCCAGCCATTCCACTCCTGGGTCTATTCCCAAAGGACCTAAAAACAGCATATTACAGTGACACAGCTATCTCAATGTTTGTAGCTGCACAATTCACAATAGCTAGGTTGTGGAACCAACCTAGATGTCCCTCAGTAAATGAGTGGATTAAGAAAATGTGGTATATACGCACAATGGAATTTTACTCAGCAATAAAAGAAAACAAATTAATGGCATTTGCAGGTAAATGGATGAAGTTGGAAGACATAATGCTAAGTGAAGTTAGTCAGTCTCAAAAATCCAAGTACCAAATGTTCTCTCTAATATAAGGAGGCTATTTCATAGTATTGTTGGATGGGGGTACATAGGAGGATTAGAGGAACACTAGAATGGTCAAGGGAAGGGAGGGTAAGGGAGGGAGCAAGAGGGGAGGGAGGGGGAGAAAAAAAAAAGTGTGGTTGAATGATTTGGATATCATTTTCCTTAATGCATGATTGAAGACCTGAATTGTACGAATATACTTTGTATACAAACAGTTGTATGTAAAAAGATACTAAATATATGCACTATGAGTTGTACATATTAAAAATTATAAAAATAAAATAAAAAAAAAAGATACACATTTGGGAGTCATCAGAATGTAGATAGTTTGTGATGACACAGGACTAGGAGAGATCTTCAAGGAAGCAGTGTGCAGTGAAAGGAGAGGAGGCCTACCGGCACACCAATATCTAGTGGTGAAGGGAAATGAGCAGGAACATGCAAAGGAGACTAACAGAATCTCGAGAGACGCCACGGGAGTCTGACAACCAGGACAGAATGAACAACTCGAATATATGCAACTGATAAGAGGCAGATTTAGGATTGAATTTCAAAGTTGACAGTGTGGGGATTGTCAGTGATCTTAATAAGCAAAGTTGGCAGAATGGTAGGGACCAAAGCCCAGTGGGAGGTGATCCAACAGACAATGGAAAAAGAATTGGAAATAGTGTATATTGAAAACTTTTTTTAGGAATTTTGTTATAAAAAGAAGAAAAATAAGGAAGTAGCTGGAAGTAAAAATGGATTAAGCAAGGACCAGGACTTGTGTTACATTCAAGGCACATACTCAGACCCACACACCACACATACACACACCTATTCTCAGTGAACATAAGTCCTTAGGACCTAATTATAGTCCAGAAGAAAACAGGCAGCTCTTTGTGAAGATGGAAATATAACTTATTAAACAATTAAATGAAAAAAAAAAATTCAATAGTTAAGCCATAAAAAATACAACAATTCATATGGGGAAGTGGAGAAGGATGGCCCATGTCAGTTCCAAAGATTTTAAGGAAAAATCTATAAAAGAGGGGCTGAGGATTGGTGTCCCAACCTGCCTGAAGAAAAGGGAGAAAATAGTAGTACTGGTAATTTTGGCCTAAAATCGTTTTCTGATTTCATATTGAAATTTGTGTCTTCTACTTTGAAAAATCCTGAAAGAAAATAGCTTCTTCTTGCTCTCCACACTTTCTGTAAGGTATCCAATGAGATTCAACCTAGACCTAGGATATATCATTCCAACAGACAGATTGCAGATGTAGTGGACCTGAGCACTGAATACTGCCGTCCCAATCCAGTTTTGCATGCGAAGATGCCAGGTCTGTCCAATGAGCCAGGCTGAAAATAGTGCTTGAACTTAATCTTGGAATCATTAGACTTTCTGGCTCCAATGTGAGTTAAAGGATTTCTATTAAAACAAATTCACAGATAATTGATTGAATAATTTGACCAGATTAAGAGAGATCTTAAGAATTACCTGAGTCTTTTTTTTTTTTTTTTTGAAATGCTGACTTGAAGAGATTGACAAATGGAATTAACTCCATGTCACAAAACATGCCACCAATTGGAGAACACACTGCTGTGACTATAGGGATAGTTTACTGTAGGATAAACTGACATGTGAATTTCACATATCTGTCCAGATTGAGTGATGTGACTAGAAAGTCCTTATTGCCCCCTCCCTCAATAATATTGTCTGTAAGCCTGAAATGATCACCATGTACCTTGTTCTTTAAGAAGACTGTAATTTAGCTTCTCAAATTTTATTTTCCTTGGCATCACATCTTCATCAGAGCTGGTGAAGGACAGATGAACAGATTAACATGAAAATCAAAAAAGAACTCAAACCTGGTGGCATTTATTGAGCAGTTACTATGTGATCCACATGTAAAGCAAGCACTCTGTATAGTTGTCTCAGTGCTCTCAGTTTTTAATCAGTTATTAATCTAGTTTGAAACAGCATTAATATAAAGCTGCCATGCAATCTGAAGGACTGCTTAAGGAGACAGAAAGCATTTGCACAAACATTCCATGAGCAGACACCATGAGAAACACCAGTCATAACTATAGGTATAAACTCAGTTCCCCAACATGGAAATATGGCATAGTATTAACTACTGAAAATGAAAATATTTATTTTTAAAGAATAAGAGAAGAAAAAAAACAAATAAGAATTTAAAGAACAGACTTCTGAGATAAAGGAAGGCCAAAATACCTTTATTGCATCTCGATTCCTAGGTTGAATTAATCCTCTAGAAGAAGGACCTTCTGATGCTACTTTCATTATTTCAGGTTCCCTGGGGCAGCTATTAAATATTTGCTCAGGTTTTCTTAGGCCTTATGAAGCCTGGATTGATGGGCCATGGATAACTTCCAAAATAGATCACCAGTCATTGCCTGCATAAGGGCCTCTCCAGTCTTCTGGGCATTCGCAGGAGACAAAGGAGCTGGTCGCTCCCCAGGGGGACATGGGGAGAGCCATACTGAATCCTCAGTGCATTGGCTTTTCCTTCTCATTGCTGACTGTATGGATAATGAAAATAACAGCATTGCTTAAAACTTAGATGACTTAATTTCTGGTCACAGTTGTGAGCTGCTAATTCCCTTCACAAAACAATAAATCTGGCATTATTAACCCCATTTTATGAAAGGTAAAACTGTAGCTGAGTGACCGAGAAATACTTTTGATACTTGGAGAAGGAACTTCCAAGGAACAACTGTTTTTGCTCTAGTTTCAGTCTTTAACTAATAGCAAAAATCAGCTAAATATTAAAGAATATCACATACCTTAGGGACTTCCTGTCCTCCTTATGTCTCATGTGATTAATGTCCTACCAGCTTCTTTTTTTGGACAATAGTGAGTGCTTCAGAGAATTATCAAGGAAACCTCTTAGCTGCCACACTTAAGTAATATTTATTGCCTAATTTTAAACAGTCTCTTTTTTTGTGAAAGTAGAGAAAACAAGTGTTAGGTATAAAACTGAAATATCTGAAGTTTTTCAGTAAGTAACACATTATTATCTTCCTGAATCTATTCTTTGTCATGTAATTCACCTGGAGAAAAATACCTCTGTTTTAGACTCATTTAACCTGGGGTTTGGTTTTCTAACATTGCTATTACACACACAATAGTAAGGGTTTTATTGAGTGACTTTTAAAAATGTAATAAAATATGGCTTTTGAAATATTAAGTATATGTCTACATCAGACAGCACCACTGTGAAGAGAGAGAAAGACAGACAGTGAGGCAGAAAGAAAAAATGAAATTAAGAAAAAAAGGAAAGGCAGGAAGGAAGGACAGGAAGGGAAAAGAGGAAAAAAGAATAGAACTACAAGAAAGGAAATGAAAGTAATTTTCAAGTTCACAAATAGAGCAAGAACTAAGCGTGTTAATTTGACATATAAAAGCTAGAGCCACTCTCAGGCATGGACATTTGAGAACTTCTAAAGTGAAAAGAAAAACTACAATCCACAGGTGCTCCCTGCAGGCCTTGTCTTACACACTGAACTCAACCACATGAAACCAAAGGGGGCTGACACAGGAATTGTAGGTTAGAGGGTAATGAGGGTTAATTGCAGAGCCAAATCTAGACTATAGCTAAGTGGCTCTCAATTCTGCACCTCTATTCTAGGAGTCTAAAGTAGAAAGAACCATTTCATAATAGCCCCCATGGGAAGGTGGGAGAGCAGGAGGGGAGGCCCTCTGGGCGGCTCCTGCTGGACACCCATTCTTTCACATCCACGGAGAGCAGGTCAGCTGCCATTGAAGCCGTTCTTACATGGGTCCATTCAAAGTCTCCAAGATGCCATGACAAGGCTGTGTGCTACCTTTTAAGAATCAGGGTTGTGATAAAACTTATTTTGGTAATTGAGAATCTATTATCTTTTATATAGTATCAAATTTCATTCATTCAACAAATACTAATAAAAGAACTTATTAAGCACATATCCTTTTCCAGGTACTGTGCTCAATATAGCTGAAACAGAGATGAGCAAGGCCTTCTACCCTTTCATCAAGAGATACAAACATGATGTGGAAGATGGTTTTGAACCATATCCAGTAGTGCTATGACAGCATTTCTGGGGGGCAGAGTGGCCACAGAGCATGTCAGTTTCTTCATAGGGAGGCCAAGGCAGCATGTACTATTTAAATCTTTAAAGATGGTAACTCCATCTTTATAGTTCAGAATTCTCTTTTTCTTCTGAAAAGAGAACTATGAACAAAATTTCAAAGTTTATAGTAGAAAAACACAGAATGGCACAAGTTAAAGAATTTTTAGTAGGCCATCGTGATTGATGTGCAGAATGCTTGACAGAGAGGGACAGCATTCAGGGACCAAAAAGGGGCAAGGAGGCATCAAGTCCTTGTTCACTCAACAGTCTTGGTAAGCCCTAGGTTACAGGCTTTGACTCTGATAACTTAAGGAGTTCTGAATGCTACTGAGCCCTGAGTTGGGGCATAGTTTTCACCTCAATGGTCATGGTGAGGATGAGTTTTGGGAAGCTTGTCACGGGGTTGAAAGTCAAAAGAGGAAATTTCGATTAAAGACAAAATGGAAATTATGTGCAATCTGTTTTTAAAAGTGTCAACGGCAAATGAAACAATGTGAACCTCAGAGAGAGAAAGGTTGGAGAATATTGTAATTCACTTGGAGAGAAGGCTCCAGTCCTTTTGACTGCCACAGCTCGGAACTTGTTTTCCTAATATCGCTATTGAAATTAACAGTTTAATTCACTATTCCATTTATGAGACAAATGCTCATGTAATACAGTGCCGTGGTGACACTCGTTTGCCTTTGGATTTAATTTACATTGACGGCCTATTTGCCTGTTTTTAAAGGAATTGAATTAGGTTGTCCGTGTATAACACACAGTAAGTTTAATGAGGTTCAGACCTGTCTCCCAGAGCTACCACAGGGTAAAAAGTGTTTCACTTGGGAAATTAGACTCTCTGTTACCACCTTCATTAATCTGCAAGGGGAGTTTGTGCTCCTTTGTATTACAGATCTATAACAAGTGTAAACAGGATGATAAATAGTGATCTATCAGTTTCCAAAACAATTTGCACTAAATCATTTATGATTGCTTCCCACTTCTAGCTACATCAACATGGAAGTGCAGAGCAAATGCCCACACAAATTAGAGTCCTCAGGGTCTTTTTTTTTTTTTTTTTTTTTTAACAAATGCAAAGGCTTTTTGGTAACTATTTCACATAAACAGATGTGGAAAAATAAATCCTGTGAAGCCAAGGAAAACACTCCTGGACAGTTAATTACTGGGTAAAGAAAAAACAAACACTATCCACAAATCTAATAAGCGTTCTTTAATAATGCTCTCTATCCTCACTTTATATAGTCTTAAGTTACTCTTATACACTTTGTCCTATGGAATATTCATAAAAGTCCTGAAGATAGCTGAGCCAAGCCATCTCTGACAGGTTAAGAAATTTTCCTATACATAGTGCTTAAAGGAACATTCTCTATTATATTCTCAGTACTTACATGTAATTGAAGCAACTACAATTTTTACTAAAGAAGCATAAGTGGCTAATCTTTGTCACAGAACTAAAAGCCTACTTATAAAGAATTATACCTGACTAAACAGGAAGAATTTCCTGGCATCCAGATACTACGTGAAGTTTCAACCTCTTCTTTGAACCCAGGTATATCCTACTAACAAACTCTTTCCTGTGCAATTCAGCAACAGGCAGATAATTGATCATGGTTGTATAAAGTTTGTCTGCAAAAGGCCCGTAAGGCAACTAAGGAAGCAGGAAGCAGTAGCCTGCAGGCCATTGGTTACATCAGATGTGTTTGCATTTCTCTCTTTGACCTTCTCTGCACCCCTCCTCTGACATGTAGAAGGGAACATGTTTTCTTTGGCTAAAGCCTCCCCTGCCCTTTTTTTCCAAAGCAGAACCAGGCTAAGGGTTATTTCAGCAAAATGTAGTCAGGCTTGGAATAAGTCAATCACACAAGTCTGATAATTACCAAACACAGTGCCATGTATATACGTTTTGCATTGTCTTACTTAGGATTCCCTCTGAAATATGTTTCATGTACTTATTTTTAGGTAAGAAGCCAGAGGTTCTACCAGTGTTCAAATTTACAAGGTATAAATTCAAGGGATAAAGATGTATTGACCTTAAGATGTGCAGCCTTTAGGTCTAGTTCATTTTCTTGTATGTGTCTCTTTCTCCGATTAAAATCAAGGAAGGTAGATAAGTTTGTAATAGTGAAATATAAAGAATATGATATGGGACTAGTTTCTGCAGGCAAGCCACCATTAATGATTCAAACATATGTGTAGATTTGGCTGAAAAGGTCAAAAGGTCCTTGTGAGATGCCAGAGTCCTTCTATCTTTGTTTCCCACTACAGTATTTTTACTGGTATTTTTCACATTGAGGAGAAAGGCTTTCTGATTCATGGAAACTACATGTAGTCTTTTCAGCTAGTGGGTGTGAGTTTGGATATTCACCTGTGTTTTCCTGACAGCCACCAGTCTTAAGGATACACCAAAAATAGGCACCCCAAATCTGTAAAACCCAAACATCTAATCTCATTTTAGACCTTTGATGTGATTCATTTGCTCCTTCTCCAACACCTGTGGTAGCTAATTATCTTTTCTCCACCTGGAAAAGTCTGCAGTCATTAACAGTCATGATTATGTCTGTTTATTATCCATAGATGATCTTATTACCATATCATTTTCTTCTGGTAACGGGAGGGGCAGTGCCAAAACCCAGATGATAAGCTTCTACCCCAATCTTCCATCAAGTAGCTGCAATTGAGCTGGGCTTTCACTTGCCTGTAAGTATCTAAAAGGGGATAAAAAGTCTATTTCCAACTTCTATCAATCTGTAATTTCTCATTAAAGTACTTGGAGTTTACTTGAGATATGTACATAGCATATTACAGTATGAATGATGAACCTTATAAAAATGTTTCTCCTTAATTTTTTTACACAATATCTTTGTTTTATTTATTTTTTATGTGGTGCTGAAGATTGAACCCAGTGCCTCACATGTGAGAGGCAAGCACTCTGCCACTGAGCCACAACCCCAGCCCTCTCCTTATTTTAATAATATTTCCAGTCATAATTCTTATTGTTTCTCTATCAAAAGATCTTTTCAATTAGAGCACAAAGTAAGTGTTTCTTTTTTTTTTTTATTTTTAATTTTTGGTACTGGGATTTGAACTCAGGGGCACTCAACCACTGAGCCAGATCCCCAGCTTTATTTTGTATTTTATTTAGGGACTGATTGCTTAGTGCTTTGCCATTGCTAAGGCTGGTTTTGAACTTGTGATCCTCCTGTCTCAGCATCCCAAGTGATTCTTGTTGTTAGTGATGGTATTTATTACAGTCACAATTTTGTCTTTGAAAGCACTTGCTTATTTTTTATTTATTTTTTTTGAGGCAGGTGATAACCAGCAATTCACAAGTGGGTCACATTGCTTAATGTTCTGCCTCAATGCACTTGCAAAGAATTACTTCTGCCATTATCCCACTGGAATTTCCTATAGAAGATTCCTCAAGTAGCAGGATATGGTTTATTCTTTACATATCTACCCTGCAAACCTGCCTTGTACATTAGAGTTCTCTAGAGAAATGGAATCAATGAGAGGTGATAGATAGATCCAGCATCTAGGGGCAGTGATTGTTAGAGGCATTGGCTCACATAATTATGGAGGCCAAGACGTCCTACAAGATATCAACCTGAGCTGGAAAACCAGGAAAGCTAGAGGTATAATTTGGTCTGAGTCTGAAGGCCTGACACAAGTCCCAGAGTTGGAAGACCCAAGAATAGGAAGCTCCAGTATTCCCAAGCAGAGAAATTGAATATGCTACTTCAAGCAGAAACAGACAATTCCCCTTCCTCCATCTTTTTGTTCTATCTGGACAGAACATAACGATCCACACTGGTAAAGGTGGATCTTCTTTTTAGTCTACTGATTTAAATGCTAACCTCTTCTGAAAACTCTCACAGAAACACTCAGTAATAACATTTTACCAGTCATATGGGAATCCCTACATTCTTATTATAAAATGCAATAAAAAGGTGTTCCAAGTACAAAGTAACAAGTTGACACATAAAATTAACCACCTTTCTCCTAATTGCATCTTGTTCTCCTCTTGTGGCACTGATGGAGCCCCGAGTTTGAAAACTCTTCCCAGAACTCCCTCCCATTCCTGCTTCTGTGACCTGCCATCCACGCTGACTATGACCTTGGTCATCGTGTTCTATCAGGCTCTCACTTTTCAGCTGGAATAAATGATGGCTTCAGGATTCATTAGGTGCTCTTGGAACACTGGCTTGGGGCCTAGGCTATTAACATCATCTTCTTTTCTGCCCTTGCCAGAATTAAGATGCCAGTGCCAGCAAGTTCATTGTCAAAGCTCAAGTCCTTCAGCCAAATTCTTCCCGTAGATCAAGCCAACATAAAGCCCTGCTTCTGTGTAATTTCTGTTCAGCTCAAACTTTTTTTTCTCTCTGCAGTGTTGAGAGGAAAGAAGCCACAGGCTTTCAAAACACTCCAGATATATACAGTTACCAATCTTTGACATGCAAAACTGTTAAAAATCTCAGCACTTACACCCTGGGGAAGTGCCGCTAGACTGGAAGGCATGAAATCATTGAGAATTCACAATTCATTACTCTGAAATGCCAAGAACAAGGCTGTTAATGCTCACAATGCACAGAGGCAGGTCCTCTGTGGAGGGGGTGGTGCAGGAACACTCAAGATGGAAGCTCAGAGAGATGAACCACAAAACGTATTTCAGCTTCAACTCAGGCAGAAAGATGTACACCCATGAGAATGTCCATCATCATACCGCATTGCCTAAACAATTGAAGATTAATAGTGGGTATTTAAATGGAAATCTCACTTTTTCTTTCATAACCACCGGGGAGAAAATGACACATTCTTATTGTAAAAGATGCAATGAAAATTTTAACAACTACAAAGTGACAAAGCAACAGAAATACCCATATTCCTTTTATAAGAGACCATCATAATTAACAGTTTGGCAAATACCTGTGTGGATGGACATGTGTTTATCTCCATATATATCTATATATCTTCATCTACCTCGCTCTATCAGTCAAATAGTAATCTATGCTGGGTTTATATTAGACATTTAGGACATAACTTCCTTTACTTATAACATCTCTGGTTTCATTTTCTTGGCAATGACAAGGCATAGTCTGAGGTAGGGTTTGAACAGAGGTGAAATAGAGCAACCTTTGTGGTCTGATTTGATGTGAGCCTATTTAGGCCACATAAGATCAGAGAGGAGTCCTCTCTACCCTTGAGCAACTTACTAAAATCCTTCCTCAGTGTTTGGGACCAATGTACAACTAGTGAGCAAATATAACTTTTACTGTAATTTGCCTTGAATGATGTGGTATATATAGTCATGTGTTTCTTCCCCACAAGGTAACAGGTTGTGAAAAGATTTAGAAGTTATTCTCTCTGTGGCTAATAAGTAATCATAATTGAACCCCAATCTCACCCAAGTTTGGAGGAAGGCAGTTAGCATGTAGGATTGTAAACAATCTAGCTTTAGTAGAAAAAATAAAAACTTTTCTTATTCTGGAGAGAGGATTGCTGGCAGCTTTGGACTACTGTACTTTATGTAATATTACCACTGTTCTATGAGAGATGTATCAAAATAATTAATCCTTTCACATTTAAGATGCATTTTCCTTAAAGTTATTAGTTTCTAATATAATTCTGCATAACAGGGAGACAATGTGTTGGCTATATGGCCCATGCAGTCCTGTGACAGGTATTTTTCATTTTCAATGGGAATAAACAAACTAACTTTGTGTTTATGATTTGGTATGCGATGACAGCTGGGTGGAAATGCAGTGATGTGGGTCTGTTAGTGTTCTGGTCAAAGTCTAGGCTCAGATGTGCTCTTCTGGCATCTTTGAACTTAAAGGACGCTTGCCTACCCCTAACCAGGTGCTTTCATTATTCTTTGCTGGAAAGAAAAAAATCTTCAGGGGGAAAAAACAAAAAACAGTCCACAGAACACCCTTATGGTCCTGGTGTTCTCCTGAGGAGGGCACGAGTTGGTATGAACTATGTGATGGGAGATAATAGAAACATAAAGAAAACTCCTAAGAATTCAATCGTGGGTTATTCCTTTTTTACGTTGATGTGGACTTGTAATTAAGAAAATGTTATTTTTAATATCACTGTCTTAGGACAGATAGTGTCTAACAATGTGAATTTTACTCAGAAGACTAAAGCTTTGGGTTAATAAATTAAAAGGCTACATATGGAGACAACAATTCTGGGAGTATATCAGCCATTTCCTGACCTATTTCCAGGTAGGAAAATAGTCATAGGGATTTATTTTGGCCAAGCTATTCAATTTCTTTTACTTCCGAGTAGGAAGCGTGGTAAAAGGCATGGATTTAATGTTATAGATTTCCAACTGAGTTATCCAGTTCAATTCTTTTATTTACCTGGAATTTTTCTAGAGAGCAGACTGTTAAGGGTACACAGATATTCTAACAACTCCCTAGTGATCAAAAACCATTGCATGTTACACTTGCAATAATGACTTGTCAGAGCTAGTGTCAATGAAATTCCTTACCATCTTTTCAAACAGACTTTTGATATCTATAAACCTGGGTTCCAACTAAACATACTGGACATCAGGAGATAACTGCAAACAATAATAAAAGTTTTATGTAAAACTCAAAAGTTGTTAAGCGAATGAAAGGAATGATTGGTAGAAAAAATGCACAGAGAGAGAACAGGATGAAACTGAACTCTCAGCATGCCCAGTAGGAAAACCTCATGAAAGAAAGAAGGACAGAAGGAAGTCACAAGTCTTTCAGAGCTGACACAAAGAGGCAATCCTTAATGCTGCCTCATTTGCAAAGTCAAAACTGTTTAGCTTCTATTCAGAAACAATAGGATGAAAGACAGCAGCATGCTTTTTCTTTCTCCTCCTTTATATCAGACACGTGTATTTCAAGTTAAAGTGTATAAATCCAATTGTGTCACTGACCACAAACAATTTAGTGCTGATATGATAAATGGAAGGTTAATTCATTTTATATAGCACTATTTCTGTGGTTTCCTTTTAATGATGTCAATTATGCTAAAATTGTTAGCAACATTTGCCTAGAACACTCTCCTTTTATTCCTTTAGAGATGATTGTTGTTTTTTTTTTTCCCTTTTCTATTAATAGGGATGGGGCGGTGGAGGCAGGATGTGATACAATTTGTTTCTGTCAGAAATAAAGTTATAATGAATGGACTCCCTTTGTAAAGGATATTTCTAAAAACAGAATTAGGATTTGTCATAAAATATCCAAAGGCATGGGAAACTCAGTAAACTGGTGATATAGAGCTGTCTTCCAAGGCATCACTGAAGTTCTTCAAAAAAATGTCAAATTTGTTATATGTCAGCATTTCTTAGAATACCTACGCAGAGAATAACCTCCGAAAGGAAAATATGGAAAATAAATATTTAACATCCCTAGCCACTTTTGAAATTGTCTATGTGATTCTGCCCACATTACTGAATATACTAAAAAACATTTTTGTAATATATTTTTTGCAGAATGACTTAGAAGCCTCCTACACAAGAACCATTGGCCTGGATTTTAAAGCAACTCCCTATAAAAGTCATTTTGCACAATGTACATAACAGGTTAATTAAAGGACTGTTCAACATAATTGAGGTCTCCTGAGCACTGGATGGGTCTTCTATTCTGTAAATCACTTCAGTCCATTATTTGAGTCACAATGTAGAGAGTGCCCAGGAATAATGCAAAGGTTTTAAAGTGAAACAGACCATGGTTGCAATTCAGTCCTACCTCATGCAAATTGTGCAATCTTAGGCAGTCAATTTATTTTCTCCTCTTCTCACTATTTTTGTCAGCAGAATGTAACACACAGACACAGATACACATACACAATTTCATTGTTGTTGCAAGGGTTAAAGAAAATTGTGCATGTACAAATTGTCAGACAGCATGTATCTATTACACAGTAGTTTTCTCCTTTCTTTCCTTTATTCAACTTATATGTATATATGTGTGCTTATGGTAAGTATTCAAAATTAAGTATTTTTAATCTCACCAAGAGACCTAGTTGGCTATCATTCAGACATCTCATCTTAGCAAATTTGTAAGCATCTAGCTCTGAGCTTTGTCAGGCTAGAGTGTCTCATGGCCCTGTCATAGATGCTTCAATTTCACAATACAGATCCCAACAAAAGATGAAAGTAATAGCCAGGCACGGTGACACACACCTGTAATCCCAGCTACCTGGGAAACTGAGGCAGAAGGATCACAAATTAGAAGACAGCCTGGGCAATTTAGCAAGACCCTGTCTCAAAATAAAAAATAAAAAGGGCTGGGGAGGTGGTTCTCAGTGGTCCCACTGGGTTCAATCCCCAGTATTTTCTTTTTTAAATCAATCTATCTATCTACCTACCTCAGTATATAATTAGACTAGGTGTTCTATCCAGTGAAATCTTCCCCCCATAACTCTATGTGGGATTATGATGTTTATGTATCAAAATATTCAGTCATGGTATTATACTAATGCAATAAGACAAGACTATTTAAGTTGAATGTTTTATTATTATTCTCTTATAACCTATTGTGTTCATCTTCATACAAATGCTGTCCCTGGGATGGTTATCCCCATAATTAAGTTAAACATTGACATCCCTGGTCCAGGGCCCTCATTTTACCAAAGCATATCTAAATGGATTGCATGACTCATCTTTTTCTAGCCATTTGCCAGATTTTTCCTGTTACAAGAATCTTCTTGGTTATATTACTCTCAGGTATTATTATCCTAGACAACTGCCATGTCCTTAGGAAAACTTTCTCTGCATCATCAAGTCTTGTTCCATTTGACTGATATTTATAGAATTATAGAACCAACTACTTTTCAAAAAATATTTAAAGATGCATATTAAAATATGCAGTGTCATATAATACCAAAAAATAAAGTAAAGTATGTGAAGAAATTAGAGTAACTATGCACAGGTTGATGAAACAAGAGCTAAATTGAACAAACTAAATAGGTGCATGTTAAGTTCCAATGTACCATGTAAAGGAAACCATAATTTCAAACCTGGAATTCTAGCAATTAGAGCAAAGTGGGCAATCTTATTGTGCAACTCACATCTATAATGTAAAAACATCACCTGTTGTTCAGAAGTACAATTACTTCTCAAAGTAGGATGTGTTAAACATTTTTCTTGGAGCAAAGGATACTCACAGGTGGGGCTTACAGATACATCTGTTTGGCCTGGTTTTATAAAACAGTGTTTTACAAACTTTTGAATTAATTACCAATATTTAAGCACCAAGAGATTTATAGACCAAATTCTGTGTTCCAAATCATCATTCCTGATGTCAGATGTTATTCATCATGCTTGCACTACTTCCATTTATTTTCTGTTTAGTGATTTTCTGCCATTTTCCCAAGTCTACTTACCTCATTTCTGTTTCTAGTTGGTCCCTGTAGGTACCTGACTTTGCTCACATCCCTAGAGGGGTAGATCAAATATATATTCATCAGTCAAACCTCCAAACGTTTCTCAAAGGAATGATAAGCTATGTGAGATAGCCAACTCTTGATTTCCTTTGCTAAACTAAAAAGGGGAGAACAACATCCCAGGAAGCTAAAAATCTGAAATTCATTTGTGCTTATTTTGGTGCATATTTCTTCAGTGTTTTCTGAAAATGCTAACTATGCCTTCCAAATTTTTTTCTGGTTCTGATAATTATGAAATTCAAATGCAAACATCAAAATAATGCTGAGGTAAAGACAATAGCTTTGACAGTGTGGATAAATTTATCTAGAAATATTTTTTCCAAGATAACTGAAAAAAATCATATAATACTGATATGGATAACTGAAAACTGAATATATTTTATGAAGTGCTCCAGATTCTACTATTTTAGATTAATAGGAATTATGTTAGTTTTTATATATATTTTTAGAGCATTTTATTCAAATATAATACATTCAAAAAGTTGTTAATATGTAACTTAATTAAAATTGTAAATAAATATTTCACTGTATCTTCCAACTGAGACCCAAAATAGATGGTCAGTACCCTTGAGCCTCCGTCATGTCTTCTGCTAGGCACCAGCCCAACCTCCCACAACCCTCACACCAAAGGTTACCACTCTTGATTTTTATCACAATGGATCCTTCAGCCTATTTGTTAATTTTATATAAATGTAATTGTATAGTATAGAACTTTGTGTAACACTTTATTGGTTTAACATTCTGACTAAAAGATTATCACTGATAGTTTGTACTTTATGTTGCTATATATTATTCCATTAGATAATCTAGAATTTTTTATTTTTACTGTAAATGGTATTTTGCTTATTTTCTATTTTTATTTTCTTAATTGTATTTTTTTTTACATTTATGTATGACTTTGTTATACACACATATTTCTGGCACATGGGAAGAAATGCCAGGTAACAGGGTTGTTTATACTCTGCTTTAGGGGGTACTGATTCATAATTTTCTCAGATGGTTGAATGAACATCAACTCTCATCAGTCATGTGGGAAATTCCCTCATTAATCCTCAAAACCACACCCCATGAGAAACAAAAAAAAAAAGTACCCTACTGAGATTTTGACCACAATTGTATTGAATCTGAGAATAAACTTGATAAAAACTAATAGATATATAACCTGGCATCTTGTAGTTGAATATGGTATGAACTTACATTTATTCAAGTCTAATTTTCTTTTTTATTAGAACAATATATTTGTACTTAGCGTATGGGTCCTTTTGACATAATTATACATACAAGAAATTTGATTTCAATGTCTATTTTCCCTCCCCTTTTCCCCCTTTCCCCCTCCTCCTTTTCTCTCTCCTCTACTGATCTTCCTTTCACTCCTTTATTTATTTAGTTTTGATTGGTACTTTCTGCATATACTTACAAATTTCCTTTTGGTACATTTATATATGTATATCACAGGATTCCATCAGATTCATTCCATATTTATTCCCCTTCCCCTTCCTTCCTCTCTCATCTCCTTCTCCCTCTATACCACTGGTCTTCCATATATCTTTATGATATCTGCCAACCAACTGCCTTCCTTCCTTTATTTTGCTTTAGCTTCCACATATGAGAGAAAACATCCAACCCTTGATTTTCTGCATCTAGTTTATTTTAAATAGCATGATTTTCTCCATTTCCATTCATTTGTCAGGAAATGCCATTATTTCATTCAAGTCTAATTTTTTTTTATGTTTGGTTTTTATTTTTCAGTACAGATATTTATTCTTGTCTGTTTCATATTTTTGATATAATCCTAAATATCATGTTTTAGTTATCTTCAATTTGATTCTGATATATATCATAATCTTAAGAATATTTTATTTCCTTAAAGATTCTGAGATTGGTCAGAATCCTTGATTTCTTAAAATTAAGGATAAAAATCATAATCGAATTATGTGAACTTTATTTCCAGATACCTTGCTTCATTCTCTTAATCTGTTCAGCTGCCATAGCAAAATACCAGGAACTGGAAAGCTTGTAAAAAGATTTATTTATCACAGTTCTAGAGCCTGGAAAGTCCAAAATCAAGGTGCCCATGGATGTGGTGTCAGGAGAGGACCTGCCTCAAAGATGGTGGTTTCTTGCTGTGTTCTTGTTTGGTGGAAGGGGTACGGTAGCACTCTGAGGCTTCTTTTCTAAGGGCACTAATTTCATTCATGAGAACTCCTCCTCATGTCCTAATCATCTGCCAAAGGCCTCACCTCCTAATACCATCAGTCTGGGGAATTAGGTTTCCAACATATGAATGCTGGTAGAACACCGACATTCAGATCATAGCACTTGCTTATTAACTGCAAAGGTTTTTGATACAGTCTTTCAGATTATAAATTCACAGGTTAAATAAATAAAAATAACAAATTCATATCTTCTTTTTAATGCTGAATAAGGGTGTTGACAGTGGGCCTTGTTACATATTTCTTCATTACAGAGGAAAAACTGTCAATATTAACTGGTAAAGATGATGTGTGCTATGGTATTTTTATGTTACCTTTTGCCAGAATAAGACTGTTTTCTTCTATTAATAGCTGGTCAACAGGTTTGATTATGGTGAATGATATATTTTATCAGTGTTTTGGCATCTGAAATGATGAAGGATTTTTTTATTAACTAAATTTGTTTTAACTGAAATATTAAAACAAAAATTGCACATATTAATGGGGTAATGTAATGTTTAAATACATGTATACATTGTGGGAAGTTTAAATCAGGTAAGTAAGGTACTTATCTTCTCAAATATTTACCATTTCTTCATAGAAAATTTCAGAATCTTTTCTTCTAGTTTTTTTTAAAGAATAGTACATGACAGTACATTATTGTTATCCATAACTAGCCTGCTGTAAAATAGCAAACTAGAACTTCTTGCTCCTATTCACCTGTGAGTACCCATTGATCAAACTTTCCCCATGATCCCCTGCTACTCCCCAGTCACTAGAAACAAGCATGCTTCTCTCAACTGCTATGAGATCAACTTTTTAGGCTTCCTATGATTTAGGTACTTGTCTTTCTGTTCCTAGCCTATTTCATTTAACATAATGATCTCTAGAAAACTAATCTCTGCTGTCATAAATGACAGGATTTCATTCCTTTTATGGAAGAACAGTATTCCATCCTGCCTATGAGCCACATTTTCTTTATCCATCATCAGTTGATGGACACTTATGTTGTTACCATTTCTTGGTTATTATGAATAGTGCTGCAATAAACGGGGAAGTGCACATATCTCTTGGGCTAATTGATTTAATTTACTTTGGATATATACCCAATAGTAGAGTCACCAGATGGTAGTTTAGTTCTAGTTTTAACTTTTTGAGGACTACCCATACCATTTTCCATAAAGTCTGTACTAATTCACATTCCCCTAAGAGTGCACAAGTTTCCACTTTCATTCACATACTCTCCAAAACTTGTCATCTTTTGTCATTTTAATAGTAGCCATTCTTGACTGCAAAATGGTGCAACCGCTATGGAAAGCAGTATGGAGATTTCTTGGGAAAATGGGAATGGAACCACCCTATGACCCAGCCATCCCACTCCTGGGTCTATTCCCAAAAGACTTAAAAACAGCATATTACAGTGACACAGCCACTTCAATGTTTATAGCAGCACAATTCACAATAGCTAGGTTATGGAACCAACCTAGATGCCCCTCAGTAGATGAGTGGATAAAGAAAATATGGTATATATATACAAAATGGAATTTTACTCAGCAATAAGAGAGAATAAAATAATGGCATTTGCAGGTAAATGGATGAAGTTGGAGAATATAATGCTAAGTGAAATTAGTCAATCTCAAAAATCCAAATACTGAATGTTTTCTCTGATATAAGGAGGCTGGTTCACAGTGTTGTTGGAAGGGGGTACATAGGATCAGAGGAACACTAGAATGGTCAACGGAAATGGAGGGGAGGGAGGGAGTAAGGGGGGGGGTTGGAAAAAAATTGGTGGTTGAATGAGATGGATATCATTATCCTAAATGCATGATTGAAGATCTGAATGGTACTTATATACTTTGTATACAAGCAGTTGTATGTAAAAAGATACTATACTTGTGCATGATGAATAAGTAAATAAATAATAAAAAAAACAAATTGCAAAAAGAAAAAAAAAGAAAAATACAATTAAATCAGAATCTGTTCTGAATCTTCTAAAGACTCAAAGGATTGTAAATTTAGCAAATAGTAGAAGTTGCTTCTATCCTAACTCCAAGGAAAATATTAATAGTGTCTAAATATATTTTGTATTCTTAATAAAAAAAAGTTTGTTGCAAAAAAAAAAATAGTAGCCATTCTTAATGGGGAAAGATGATATTTAACTATGGTTTTGATATGCATTTTCCCAGTACTGAACTTTTTTTTTCATATACCTGTTGGCAATTTGCATGTCTATTTAGATATGCTTATATCTATTTAGTTCTACATCTATTGAGATCTACTGGCCATTTTTCATTGGATTATTTGTTTTATTGCTATTGAGATTTTGGAGTTCCTTTTATATTGTGGATATCAACCCCTTGTCAAACGTATAGTTTGCGATTTCTTCCTCTCGTTCTATTGGTTTTCTCATTACCCTGTTATATCCTTTTCTGGGCAGAGTTTTAGTTTGAATGAGATAACACCATTTTTCTGCCCTTTTTTTTTTTTCTTCTTTGTATCCTGTGCTTTTGGGTTCTTCTTCATAAACAAACAAACAAACAAAAAATCTTGACATATCCAATATTCTGAAATATTTCCTCTATGTTTACTTCTAGTAGTTTTATAGTTTCAGATCGGTACATTTAAATTTTTAATCAATTTTGAGTTGATTCTTGTAACTGGTGAAAGATAGGGGTTTATTTTCAGTATTCCTCATGTGTATATCTAATTTTCCCAGCACCATTTATTGAAGGCTATCTTTTCTCCAATGCATGTTCTTAGCACATTTGTCAAAAATCAGTTGATTATAGATGGGCGTACATATAGGCTCTCTGCTCTGTTCCATTGGTCTATGTACATGTGTTTTTGTAACAATATCATGTAGTAATTACTACAGTTTGGTAGTATGTTTTGAAGTCAGGTAGTGTAATACCTTTTGCTTTGTTCTTTTTCCTTAAGATGGCATTAGCTATTTAGGGATTTTTGTAGTTCCACATAAAATTTATAATATTTTTCTACTTCTTTGAAAAAATTTTTGGTATTTCAGAAGGAATTTCATAAAATATGTAGCTCACTTTGGGTGGTATAGACAACTTTACAATACTGATTCTTTCGAACCACAAACATAAGTTAGATTATGTGCAGGTGTGTGAGTCCTCTTCAATTAAAATAAATTGAAGAGTTTTATAATTTTTGTTGTTGAGATTTTAAATCTCTTTCATTAAATTTACCTCCAGGTTTTTGTTTGTTATTGTAAATGGGAATTGCTTTGTGGATTTCTGTTCCAAATAATTAACTATTGTCAGTAATGCTATGAATTTTGGTACATGTTGGCTTTGTATCCTACAAAGTTTGATGAATCCATTTAATGTTCTAATAGTCTTTTGATGTAGTTGGTTTTAAATTTTTAATATCTAAGATCATGCCATCTGCAAATAGTAATTTTTTTTTTAATATACTGGGAGATTTAACCCAGGGTCACTTAACCACTAAGCTACATCCCCCAGTCCTTTTATTTCTCAGTTTTGAGAAAAGGTCTTGTTAAGTTGCTTAGGGTCTTGCTAAGTTGCTGAGTCTGGCTTTCAACTCAAGATTCTCCTGCCTCAGCCTCCGGAGCTGGGAATGCAGGTGTGTGCCACCATGCCCAGCTGCAAACAGTAGCTCTTGACTTCCTCTTTTCCAATTTGCATTTCTTTTTCCTTTTGCTCTTGCCTGATTGCTCTGGCTAGAATTTCTGGTACTGTGGAATAAAAGCAAAAATGGGCATCTCTGTGTTGTTCCAGATATTGGAGAGAAAGCTTTCAGCTTTTCCTCAGTCAGTATAATATTAGCAGTTGGGATATTATAAATAGCCTTTATTATGCTGAGGTATGTTTCTTCTATACCTAATTTATTCAATGTTTTTTATCATGAAGGATGTTGAATTTTATCAAATGCCTTTTCTGCATCCATTGAGATGGTCATATAATTTTTGTGCTTCATTCTGTTGATGTGGTGTATTATATTTATTGATTTGCATATGTTGAACCATCTTTACATTCCTGAGATGAATTCTGCTTGATTGTGATGAATAATATTTTTAATATGCTGTTAGATTCAGTTTGATAATATTTTGTTTTCATAGTTTTTGTTATTGATTTCTAGTTTTACACACTGTGGTCAGAAAATGTACTCAATAGGATTTCAATTTTTTATATTTCCTGAGACCTATTTGAGATCTATCATATGATCAATGTGGAGAATATTCTATGCTTTAGTGAGAAAAAAAAAAATGTGTGTTCTGTAGCTGTTCGATGGAATGATCCATAGATGTCTGTTAGGTACACTTGTTCTAGGGTGTACTTTAACTCTGATGTTTCTTCACTGATATTCTCTCTGGATGATCTGTCCATTGCTGAAAATATAGAGTGTTAAAGTTTCCAAATATTATTGCACTGGAGTCTATCTGTCCCTTTAGGTCTATTAATACTTACTTTAAATGTTTTGGTGTTCTGATGTTGGGTTCAATTATTTTCAAAGTTATTATTTTCTCTTGCTGAATTAACCCTTTATCATTTAATAATCTTGTTTCTTTTTATTTCTTATGACTTATAAGGAATTTAATTAGATATTAATATGGGTACTCCTGCTTTTTGTGGATTCTTGCATGGGATATCTTATTTATAACTTCACTTTCAGTCTACCAGTGAACTTAGAGGTGAAGTGAACTTCTTGTAAGATGCAACATATAGTTGGATCTTAATTTATGTCCATTTTTATATCCATTCTGTCACTCTATGCCTTTTAATTGGAGATTTCAATGTGTTTGCAATCATGATAACTACTGATAGGTAAGGTCTTACTACAGCCATTTTATAGCTTGTTTTCTGGTTTTCTTTTTTTCTTTTCTCACTCTTCAACTCTACATTTGCATTTAACTGATTCATTCTTATAGTGTGTTTTGATTCCTTATTATTTTTGGTCTATTAAAGATTATTTCTTTGTGTTTATCATGAGGCTTACAAAAATATCTTTTGATCTTAACAAGCTATTTTGAAATGAAAGTAACTTGACATGACGATAAGAATAGAAAAAAAAAAAATTTTACTAATGAGAAAACTCTAAACTTATACTCTATTTCTTTCTACATTTTTATAACCCTTTTATATCTCTGTATATTATCTGTCCCTTAACACAATGATGTCATTATCTTTGTTTTGTGTTTTAGTCATCACATTAAACTATGAATGGTTTATTCACCAGGTCTGCAATATTAGAGCATTCTCTGAATTTGTCTACTTACTCTTACTAGTTTGCATGTTTTTTTCTTTTACTCTTACTAGTTATTCTTACTAGTTTCCATGTTTCCTTCTTTTCAATAAACTCTCTATCCCTCTTTGCTTGAAAAACTTCCTTTATCAATTTTTTGTTTGTTTGTTTGTTTATTTTTTTCCCAGAACATTTCTAGTGGTGATACGTTCTCTCAGCTTTTGTTTCCCAGGGAGTGCCTTTTATCTCTCCTTCATTTCTAAGGGAACAGTTTGCTTGGTACAGTATTTTGGCTTGTCAGTTTTTTTCATCTGTACTATGAAAATACCAAGCCAATCTCTCTTGGACAATAAGGTTTCTGCTGCAAAGTCTGTTATCAGGCAAACTGAGACACCTCCATTTTTTGGTTCTTTTCTTTACAACATTGAGAATCTTCTCTTTATCTTTCACCTTTGATAGCTGCCCTATAAGATGTCTTGGGTAGCTTTGGTTAAGTAAAATATGACTAGAGACCTTTTTCTTCCTGTAATTGGATATTTGTATTCTTTTCTAGATTTGAAGAAATTTCTGTTGTTAGTTCTTTGAATAAACTTTCTACACTCTTGGTATTCCCAAGACCCTCTTGAATACCAATATCTCAAATATTTGCTCTTTAACACTGTCAAATATTTGCTCTTTAATCTTTCTGCATTCTTCACTCTTTTTTTTTCTGTTCTGCTCCAATTATCCCTGTTCAGTTGGTAGCTGAGCTCAGTGTCTTTGTTTTCCTTGATCTTTCCTGTTATTCACAGTTTCTATTGCATTTATAATTTCATGAATGCATTTTTTTATCTGAAGAATTTCTGCTTGAGTTATTAAGTTGCTTCCATCTCTTTGTTAAGTTTGTTAGAATATTGAGTCAAGTTGCTATGTGTTTTTTTTTTTTGTTTGTTTGTTTGTTTTGTTTTGTTTTTTAAGCTCAATGTGTTCCCTCTAAATGGCTGTTTTAAATTCTGAGAGCTCTCAAGTAGTGATGAGTATCTGGTCAGTTTCTGGCTCCTTATTTTGACTGGTGATGGCATGGTTTTCTGAAAGCTGTTTGCTTATTTTGTTTGTTATGCATTTCTGGAACTGGGGGTGGAATCCAGGGGCATGCTACCACTGAACTACCTCCTCAGCCCTTTCCATTTTTTTTTTTATTTTGAGAGAGGATCTTATTGGGTTTCTCAGGCTGGCATTGCACTTGAGTCCTCCTACCTCAGCCTCCTAAGAAGTCCTGAAAGCTCCTGATGTTTGTTGTGCATCTGGACATTGAAGGGTTAGGTGTTTATTCCAGTCTTCCTAAACTGGCTTTGTTTGTGCCTATCTTTCTGGAAATTCTAAGCAAGCTTACTTTCTGAGTTTGTAGTCACTTCCTCTATTTTGATACTGGTTGGCACCCAGGTCCTGCTCTGCCAGAACTTTGCTATTATCAGTGTTTCAATACTAGAGGGTGATCCATGCTTAGATCTGTCCCAAATTCCGAGTCAATATGCTTTTTAGAATAAAACAGAAAAGTACCTAGAAGGAGAAGTTCATTTCCACAAGCCTCTCCCTGCGACCAGGTGGGCCCAGATGATTCATCCGTAGCCACTGGCCTGTGGTCAGGCACTGCAAGATTCTGTTTGACTCTGGGGAAGAATCACCATGAATGGACCATCCCCAAACTCCATGTAGCCTCGAATGATGCTGTGTCATACCTTGAGCCCATAGCTCACCAAAACTAGCACAACACTGTGTTATCAGCAAATCCACACTGTTCTGGGATATCTATAACTGAAATGAACTGTAGACTCAAGGCTGGCAACCAACCATGAATGACGCTGGCTGGGATAGAAGTCCAAAATAGACGGGAGCCATGTATCTTCCACTATTACCAGAGCTGTTCCAGAGGCTTTGTCTAAAAGCAGACCTGTAGATGGAGCCATTAGGATCTTCCCTGTGTTAGATTTTTACTAGCCTAGCACCAAATTATGGCGATGTCTTGAGGTTACTTCCCTGACCAACACCCAGTCACTGGGTTGTAGCTCCACATGATGCTGCCCAAGGTTGAGGTAGTTTTCTTGAAGGCAGTCCTTTGGACACCTTAGCTGATTAAGGTGGGTCACACCTGAATCTCACAGCTGCAGGGATCTGCACAGTTTCAAAGGCACACGAAGGCCTATTCTACAGCTGCTGTTGATGCACGCAGAAACCAGTCGGTCCACTGGGGAACAGTCTCTACCTGCAGCCAGATAAATTTTAGAGCTCCATCTGTGAACACTGGTCTCTTGATAACCATGCTGCCCCAGGTAGAGAGATGGATGGTGGAGACAGTCCCTTTGTCACCAAGGCTGAATGCTCAGCTGGCTTATGCCGGAGTCTCTCAGCTACAGTGACCTGGAAGTCTCAAGGAAGTGGTTGTTTCCCAGGCCCACTCTAAGGCTGGCAATGAGGCAAGCTAAAAATTGAGACTTGCCACCAAAATAGAGGAATCTGTCTGCTGCAAGAGCAGACCTAAAGTCTGAGTCTGTGCACTCCAGCTTGGATATAGGTTCTTCGGCTTCCACCTGGTACTGGTCCCAACACTGAGCTCCAAATTGTGGGTTCTACCCTACCCAGTTTCAGGTTTTCCTTGGGCAGGCCTGGGTACTGTGTTTCAAGTCTAGGACATTGTTATGGTTTAGATGTGAAGTGTTCCCCTAAAAGCTTATGTGTGAGACAGTGCAAGAGGTTCGGGGGAGAAATGATTGGGTTGTAAGAATCTTAACCCAATCAGTGAATTAATCCCCTGATAGGGATTAACTGAGTGATAACTGAAGTGGTAGGGTGTGGCTGAAGGAGGTGGAGATTGGGGCATGGATTTGGGTGTATATTTGTGTCTGGAGTGTGGAGTCTCTCTCTCTCTCTGCTTTCTGATTAGCATGATGTGAGCTGCTTCCCTCCGCCATACTCTTCCACCATACTCTTCCACCATGATTTCAGCCTCACCTCAAGCCCTGAGAAATGCAGGCAGCCTTCTATGGAATAAGACCTCTGAAACCGTGAGCCCCTGAATAAACTTTTCCTCCTTTTAAATTGTTCTGGTCAGATATTTCAGTTACAACAGTGAAAAAGCTGACTAAAACAGATGTACGTATACTCCATTCCTTTATCTTTCCCAAGCAAAAGATTTCTTTCTTCAACCTGTACTGCTTAAAGTTAGAGAAGGGATACCACTTACAATTCCTTCCTCTCTGCATTCTTCAATGTGTCTTTCATTTTGTTACATTAACTATAATGTATAGTCTCTTTCCTTAGTTTTTGTGAATGGAGCTTCATGCATGTATGGATGTAAAACTTGGCATGTATCTGTGGATTTAGAATCTCCAAAACATCTTACTTTGCCACCATCTTGTTCCCCCACAATAACTTTACATGATGATGCTTTTTCATTTTTAGATAATTATCATTATACATAGTATTTGGGTTCATTCTGATAAAACAATACATGGAAGGAATTTGATTTAAATCCCCTTTCCCCCACCTTTCCTTTCTCTCCCCTACCCCGCCACCCTGTTCTTTCTACTCTTCTATTGATCATTCTTTCACTCCTTTATCTAATTTGTTTAATTGGTTTTTATGTGTGTGTATACATATATACATACACACATACATATGTATATGTATATACACATGTATATAGATATATATATACACATATATTCATATATGTAAAATTCTTTTTGGTATATTTATATATGTATGTAGCAAGCTATTGCTTATTTCATTAAATATTTCTATCCCTTCCCTTCCTTACTCCCTCCCTCTCCTTCTTCTACTCTACTGATCCAACTTGTATCTTTATGATATCCAGTCTCCTTTCCTGCCACATTTTCCCTTATTTTGCTCTAGCTTTCACATATGAGAGAAGACATTTGGATTTTAATTTTCTATCTGGATTATTTCTCTTTGCATGTTTTTCCATTTCCATCCAATTACCAGCAAATGCCATTATTTAATTACTTTTTATGGCAGTGTAAAACTCCATTGTGTATGTATATATACCACAATTTCTTGATCCATTCACAATGGTTTTTAATCTCTCATTTCAGCTCTTATAAAAATGCATTTATTTAATTCTTATTTTTAAGACACACTCTTACATTATGATTTTCCATGGCTTTCTATCTTATAGCAATCCATATTGTGTTATTTAATTTGAGGCCATAATATTGAGTACATATGAATTTGATTTTTTTTTTTTTTGGTGCTGGGGATTGAACCCAGGGTCTTACATATTCTAAGCATAAACGTTACCACTGAGCTACACACCTAGCCCCAATATTTATTTTTGTTGATGCTCTTGAACTAAACTCTGTAATTATTTTAATTACTTACTAAGTATCCAGTTATGTCATTGCTTATCTTTACACTTACATATTTCATAGGTCTTTTAACTACTTTCCCTGGATTTAATAATTGAACTATGACGTATTTAGATGTGGTTTTCATTTCATTTATTTTGCATTGCATAATACTTTGAATCTATACCTTTATGTATATTGTTTATTTGGAGAACGTCTGAACCACTCTATCTTGTGTATTTCTTTTGCCTTATTATCTGCTGCTTCTTTATAGGTAATTTCAATTCTTCATGAGTAGATTGTCTTATTCTTTGCTATATATCTTTCATCCTTTTCTTCATTCCATTTTTCCTTCTTTTTCTTTTCCTCTACCATCTTTACTTCCTTCTCCTGCTTCATTTTATTTTCCTGTGCTCTAGCCAGAATAGATTCTACTAAACTCTCTTCCAGTTTGTGAATTCTCTCTTTGGTTGTTTCTTATCTATTGTAAACCCAGATACTTGCTTCTTAATTTCTGTTATTAATTTTTCAATTCTAGAATCCTCTTTATTTTATAATCTCACCCTTCTTTAATTCTCCTACACATTATGTATTTACTTGTATATTTTAAACAAAATTATATTTGTCCTTTGTTAATGAGTACTGCTTTTTTAATCCTAATGAATGGCTTTATTGAGTTAGAAGTAATATGAAATAAAAAGCAACTAAAATTTTTAAAAGTAGAAAATTTAAAGAATACAGAAATATACAATTTGACATTAAATGTATGTGAAAACAATACCATTATTAAGATAATTTTCACTTTAATAAGCACTAAACTTTTCTGATACAACCATTAATTTATTCTGTCACTGTAGATTGGTTTCTATATTATATAATTAAGAAAAATGGAATTATGCATTGATGATATTTTTGTTTGTGTTGTTGAATAGTATTCTATTCTGTAGCTATAATAAAATTTGCTTATCCATTTATCATTCAGTGATCATTTGGGTTATTTTAAGTTTGAGGATTGTTCCAGTTTAGGTGTGGTATCCCCCAAGAGCTCACATGTGAGACAATGCAAGAAGGTTCAGGGAAGAAATGATTGGGTTGTGAGAGCCTTAATACAATCAGCGATTTAATCTCCTGATAAGGATTAACTGAGTTGTATTTGAAGTACTAGGGTGTGGATGGAGGAGGTGGGAATTGGAACGTGGCTTTGGTATATATATTTGTATCTGGTGAGTGGAGTCTCTCTGCTTTCTGATTACCATGTGAGCTGGTTCTCTCTGCCACATTCTCCCCACATGATGTTCAGCCTCACCTAGAGCTGTGAGAAATGGAACCTGCCTTCTATGTACTAAAACCTCTGAAACCGTGAGCCCCTGAATGATCTTTTCCTCTTCTATAGTTGTTCTGGTCAGATCTTTTAGTCACAGCATCAAAAAATCTGACTAACAAAGATATTAAAAATAAAGCTAGTGATGAACATTTGCACAAGAGCTGTGTTTTTCCATATATATATATATATATATATATATATAATATATATGGAACACACACACACACACACACACACACACACACGAGTAAAATGTCTTGACTATAGGGTAGATATATGTATAACATTTTAAGAAACTGCTAAATTATTTTCCAAAGTAAAAAATAACAAAAAAGAATAAAGTGAGAAGACCAACACTATCTGATTTTAAAAGACTGATGTTAAAGGTTGACAAGTAAGTCAGTGGAAGAGAATACGTCCAGAACAGATCCCCACATGTATGGACAACTGCTTTTAACAAAGGTACAAAGGCAATTGATGAAGAAAATAATAGTTTTCTCATTTGTTATTAGAATATATGCAAAATAAACCCCAGAGCTTTGACCTATATGTCATACAATATACAAAAATTACTCAAAATAAATCACAGTTATATATCAAATCTAAAACTACAAAACTTTTAGACATGAAGATAGTAGAAAATCTTTGTGACCCAAGATTAGGTAAAGATTTCATAAATAATACACCAAAAACACAAGCCATAAAAATAATAAATTGATAAATTGGATTTCATTAAATGCACAATATTTTGTGTTTTGAAAGATACTTTTATAAAAATGAAAAGATGAGCCATTAATTACTAGAAAATATTTGCATACCATGTCACTAATACTAGACTAGAAAATGTTAAAGTGTCTCAAAATTCAAGATAGTCCTTATGTTGCCACACTCTAATGTCTGGATCATCTTTGGGATCTGTTTAAGATATCTTTTGGATTTGGGTCATGTGGTCTTGTCTACCTGCATATTTGGTCATTTTCATGGAATTCAAGACATTGTGTTTATAAATTTTTAGTGACTATATATGGTATTTTATTTCTTCTAAGAGGATTTGTTTTTGTTTGGCAAGTAGAAACAGATAACACAAATTGATAAGGAATTCAAATAGCTTGAGAGAAGTGTAAGCATTTTGGAGTGCTTTATTTTTTAAATCATAGTTTGTTCTCTAGTTTTCTAGAGTATAGACTTTCAGTAGTCACAGTTCAAAGTCTGGAATGTTAATCAAGTCTTCTCATTTTTCATTGGTCTCAAAAGATAATTATTTTCCACCCTCATGACATGAGACTATTAAAAGTCCTACTTATCAACTCATTCACCAGGTTTAGTTAAAGATCAGCAAATATTTCAAATACAAAGATAGTAGAGGATTCTGGGTTTACCCAAATATATTTTATTTCTCAGGAATATTAGTTTTTCAAATTTTGTATGTTTTGGTTCCTACTCTAATGTTTTCAAATAGTTATGTTTTAAACTTAATTTCATATACCTTTTATAGGTGATCACAGTAAGGTTACTAATCTGATAGAATCTACTCTGTCATTGCCAAAAGTGGATTTCTTTTTCTTAGGTTGTTTAACAATATAAAGTAATTAAAAATGAGAGAGGAAATGGTATACCATTTTCTCTAGGGAGTTCAGAGCAATTCATAGAGTTCATATCATCAATCTTTACCATTCCCTTGTCAACATGGGTAACTCATTACCCATTCAAAGGTCACCCAACACACCCATTAAAGGTCCAGAAATAGAAGCTGAACATTAAACTCAATCCCCAGAGCCACATAGACTACTGATGTCTGACATAAAAATTAATCCTTATTTAGGAAGTACTAGGTATTTCTATCAGTGACCTATCTGTCTTGTTCTCTGTCCTACATTCTCTGTGAAAGTAGAGAAGAAATGAACAAATTTTGGTCACAATTTTAGTAAGATTGGTGGCCAGTTATTTTAAAATCATTTTAATTCTTTGATTTTTGTCTATTTATAGTAATAAAAGTCAAAGGTCAAAAAGACAAAAAGACATCTAATTTCTGATTATACTTACCAGGAAAAAAAAAAAAAAGGAATAAAACACCAAGATCTAAAGTCTGGTAATAAAATGTGGGAGGAACTGATATATAATTTCTATAATTCACAGAGATAACCATTTAGTTATTCACTTAATAATCATGTGTTTAATGTATCTATATGAATTTGGGTTTCTGTGCTAGGTAATAACACAGAAGTCTTCAAACACATAAAACATTCATTCTTATTGAGAAAAAAAAAGTCAATATACAACACACACATCAAGAAATAATAATTGCTATTAAGAAATACAGGGTAAGGTGTAGAGGAGAGCAGGAATATCGTTTTAGACAGCATGGCCAGGGAAGGCTTTTCTGAAAAGGTCATTTCAGACAGAGGTCATCATAAGGCCAGGGTTGTGGGAGAACCATGTGGGTTTTTGCAGAAGGCACTTTCCTGGCAAAGTGAAGAGAAAATGGAAGGAATCTAAAATAGGAAGGTCCTTCCAATACCTGAGAAAGAGCAAGCAAAGCCAAACCTGGAGCCTGCTGAGTGAAGATGAGGGTTGGAAATGCGATGGGATAGCACATGGGAAGACCGGGTGCAGTCTGGCTGGTCATGGCAAGTGAGGAGGAAAGGCAGAGGGGTAACAGCAGAAGGGGAGGACTCACTAGGCAGCAGGAATCAAGATGAGTGATGTCAGTGACTTAGACTAATAGGGGGAGAAAAGAGAAAGTGGAGGTGAGACCAGGGCAAAGGACAGGTAGTTGATTATCAAAGAAAAGGAAATGAGTAGATAGCACTTAGCTATCACCTCCGGGGGAGGGGAAGGATTGCTTTTTCCAACACAAGCAATCACCCCCTGGATGGCTCTTTTCCTGCCTTTTGGTCACATAAGCATGAAAAGAAAGGAAACCTAAAATCTATAAAGGAGCAAGATACTCCCCTTCCCCCTCTCCCTCTCCCTCTCCCTCTCCCTCTCTCTCTCCCTCTCCCTCTCCCTCTCCCCACCCTCTCCCTCCCATTCCTCCTCCTCCTCCTCCTTCTTCTTCTCTCTCTCTCTCTAATAAAATTTACTTTCTGTTCTTGCCTTGGCATTTCTCAGGTATTTAATCTTGGCATTTCTCAGGTATTTAATCTTATTTAATATGGGGACAGAGACAAGGACCCAATCCTGATTTTCAGGACAGCATCAGAGGGATGCTGAGTAGGCTTTGTTGGTAGAATTGTCAGAAATTTCTGACAAACTGGATGTGGAGAACAGTGAGAAATAAAGGATTGTACTACCAATTTTGGGGTAGGCAAATGGGTAAGCAGTGTTGCTTGTTTCCATGTGGAAAAACACTGAAAGAAGGTCAAATTTGGGGAAGAAAACCATGACCATCTTTATCCCAAGCTCTTCACTGGTTTTGAATTCATTACTGCAAAGAGAAGTGATAAAAATTCCTGATTTGCTTCTCTTTCCTGTGTTTTAGCATCCTTAAAATTTTAATAATATGTGAGATCAAGTAGAAATACAAAAGAACATATTAACTAAAGAAAAGTGGAAAAGGCAGTACTATGGATGAGGAAGCCAAGGAAATTGTGAGCCAAAGGAAACATTTAAATGCAATTGAAATAACAAGATGCACTTTCCCAATTGATAAAATGTACTGAAAGGTAAATATTTCATGTGGATTGTTCAATGATCAGTTTCCTTCTGTGGGCTCCAGATCTGTTTTCAGTTAAGTATAAATAACACATTCATTCACTTTCTTAACCTGATCTCCCCAAAGCTCATAGAGCCAGATGCAGGCGAAAGAGACCAGAGGTGAGGGTACTATTTAATGCCACTTCTTAATCCTTTTAAGACTGACAGCAATTGTTGTTAGAGTGGCCTATGTGTAGATTATGAAAAATTCTCTCCCATACAGTTAGCACGCAATGGTTGGATTTCTCTCTCATCTCTGCCATTTTTATGATACCAGTTTATCGTGAACAAGCCAACAAAATTTTAAGATTGTAAGGGTTAAAAAAAATCCCACAAGATGCTATTTTATAGTAATGTTCTCTCATTGCCTTTCCCTTTCCTTTTTCAATTCCTAATGCAATATATAACTGTTGGCTTTCAAGAAAAAAAAAAAAAAAAAAAAGCTATTGAAAAAGTGTCCAGTGGCCATAGTTGCCATGTTGCATTTTTATAAAAAGAACTACATTTTCAAATTCCTGGTAGTTAATTGTGAAGATGCTCTCTAAATATATTGAATCTCGTGTTCAGTTCATAGGCTGAAATATTAAAATTTTAATAGGTTCCTGTGCATTTGCAAATATGAATATGTTATACACTTCTATTTCCTTTGTAAGAGCTGCAATCTCTGAGCAGTAATCTACCATCTAATTTACATTTTTATAATGTGTCACAGATAGGAGAATATTCTACCTCAAACCTACTTATTTTTCTATTCAGAAATTTTTTTTTCATACTGCAGAAGGAGCCACAGATTTCATAAAGTAATTGGGGCTAAAGTGAAGATGAAATACCTGATTTCACCACCTGAGAATTGTGAGATCTGTTGTTATCACAGGATTTCCTATATTGGTTCAGAAATATCCCTTAACTATTCTCATGCTGCTAACTTGATGTACATGGAAGATTTTTAAATCCATACATTCATATTGGCCACATTTTCCATAAATGCAATGCTCTATTTTAAGTGCAGAATATTCCATAATAAGATCCATTAGAATGTGAAGAGAGAGCCTACAGAATAGGAGAAAATCTTCACCACCTGCACCTCAGATAGAGCATTAATCTCCAGGTTATACAAAGAACTCAAAAAACTGAACACCAAACAAAACAAATAACCCAATCAATAAATGGGAAAAGGAACTGAACAAGTACTTCACAGAAGTATGATGGTCAAAAAATAAATGAAAAAATGTTTAACATCTCTAGCAATTAGAGAAATGCAAATTAAAACTACACTAAGATTCCATCTCACTCGGGTCAGAATGGCAATTATCAAGAATACAAGTAACAATAAATGTTGGCAAGGATGTGGGGAGAAAGGCACTCTCATACATTTTTGGTGGGACTGCAAATTGGTTCAACAACTCTGGAAAGTAGTATGGAGATTCCTTAGAAAACTTGGAATGGAACCATTATTTCACCCAGTTATCCCACTCCTTGGTCTATACAAAGGACTTAAAACACCTTACTACACTGATACAGCCACATCAATGTTTATAGCAGCTCAACTCAGTATAGCCAAACTATGGAAACAACCTAGGTGTCCTTTAACAGATGAATGCATAAAGCAAATGTGGTATATATACACAATGGCATATAACTCAGTTACAAAAAAAGAATGAAATTATGGTGTTTGCCAGGAAATGGATGGAACTGGAGAATATCATGTTAAGTGAAATAAGCCAGTCCCCAAAAAGCAAAGGCCAAATGTTCTCTCTAATATGTGGATACTAATCCAAAAGAAGGCAGGGGGGGGAGGGGAAGAATAGAAGTACATTGGATTAAACAAAGGGTAACGAAGGGAAGGGAGAAGGAAGGAAAAAGGAAAGATGGTAGAATTAACAAGACATAACTTTCTTAGTCTTGAATACATGAACAGGGTAACTCTGCATCATGTATGATCACAAGAATAGGATTCAAATTAGAATAAGTTATACTCTCTATATGTATAACTTACTAAAACACATTCTACTGACATGTATAACTAAAAGGAAAGAATAAAAAAACCTAGGAACTTTTAAATAATTTCCTTTACATGAGTCAGCTATAACTAACTATTTTATTAAGATTTTCATAATTTAAAACTTTTTTGATTCTTTAAGGTGAATAAAATTTCTCTGATTTTGAAAAAGAAACCATCAACCTCCATTTGATCTTCAAAATAACAAAAAAAGCTCCATTCTCTATTTTCACTAATCTTTTGCAATCCCTTTCAATAGTGCATCTCAAAACTCCACTATAGTTAAATAAATAATAATAAAAATGATAATAATTCCATTTCCTATATTAATATTTGGAATAAAGTTAATTTACTAGTCCTGGAAAATAATGTGGTCATTAACAGAATTATAAGAGAGCAATCTCAAAACCTAGGATAGGCCTATGTTGTTTAATTTATCAATTAATATTGATAAAACTCAGGTTACTCTAAAAAGCACAAAGCTATATAGTCAGAAGGGATTAAGCTAAAGCAACATGTGTGTCCTGGGACATGGGAGACTACTCAGTAGAGAGGGCCCATTACCTGTAAGAAAGCACGCTACAGCAAATCTGAAGTGGCCCCATGCCTTAGATAACTTAAGACAATGAAGAGAAAGTGTTTATTAAAAAAAAAATAATACTGTGATGTTATGAAAACATTTGCATGCTTACTATGCTGTGTTATTCCTGTTTGGAATTAAGAGTTAGAGATTAGATTATAGAGATAAAGGGTAAGAAAGAAACTGTGAAATCACCTTTCCCTACAAGAATAACCAGCATACAGTCTTCCATTTAGAACGAGTGATGGGCAACAAAAGTAGAGGCAGCTGAATCTTCTCAGATGTCAGAAGCATATAAAGAAGAGACTAAGAGAGGTATCAAGTATAAAAAAAACACCTGATTATGAATTAACAACTAGAACATATAGAAATATGTTTAAAATCCTCTTCCAACTGATATCTACTTTTCATTTCTTAATCATTCATTTATTTCTTTATAAAATAGAAAGTTTTAATTAATTTAGTGGGGTAATGGGTGTGGCTTAGTGGTAAAGTACTTGGTTAGTAATCTTGAGGCCTTTGGTTCAATCTACACCACCACCCATAAACATAGACACACAGACACACAGATACACACACACACACACACACACACACACACACACACATCCACTAATTAATTTAATGTCTGCCAAGGAAAGAGATCTCTCTAATCATTGACTAAAAATCCCTTTAAAAACAGTATGTTACTACATCTGTGATGGTTTTGTTTTGTTTTACTCTTCCAAACCTTTTTAATAACAGCCTGCCTCAGAGAGTCAGCAGAACGCTATAAAAAAAACAGAACTAGCAATTTACAAAGATAGACAAATTAAGAAGTATAAGATTAAAGTTGGAGGCTATGCCAGTAATTTGGCTCCATGGGATTTCCCATCCCAATTTCAGTTTTAATGGAAATCCATGCCATTAAAAACAAATCAAGGTAGCCGGGCGCGGTGGCGCACGCCTGTAATCCCAGCACTTTGGGAGGCTGAGGCAGGAGGATCGCGAGTTCAAAGCCAGCCTCAGCAATGGCGAGGCACTTAGCAGCTCAGTGAGACCCTGTCTCTAAATAAAATACAAAAAAGGGCTGGGGATGTGGCCCAGTGGTTGAGTGCCCCTGAGTTCAATCCCCGGTACCACAAAAAAAAAAAAAAAAAAAAAAAAAAAAAATCAAGGTGCCCTGATGGAGGGTATGGCTGCCAGTTCACCATACGCTTTTTCATGTTCAGATATTTCTTTTAATTTCTGGAATCTTAGCATTGACAAATTAGACCCTCATATCATAGTTACATTTAGCCTATCCCCACCCTATAAAATTCTGAGTGCTATGATCTGTTCAGTTGGAAACTTTAGGTTTTCTTAGTATAGTGATTAACCTGATAACTGCATTGAAAAAAGAGCAGATGAAATGATCAGCATGCTTGAGCCAAGTAAAATATCTTACTGACTATAAGAATACTTAAAGTGAGACAATCATATCATGTTTATCCCTCTCAGAGATCAGCATTTTGTTGGTGGGTATACAAAAAAATGGGAACTATCTTTTATGCACAACTCATGGTTTTGAAGACTGACTCAGAAAAAAAAAATAACAAATTGCCACTACACAATATATATAGAAAGACAACCTGTTTCATTTCTCACTTCTTAAATCTGGAGGAACTGTGAAAGGACCCCATCTTGCTCCTTTTTTAATTCATCTCAAAGCTTCTGCCTTCCAGGGTCTTCTTCCCGCATTAAAGGTTGCCCTTCCGATCCATTTTCATCTAAATTCAATGGCCCCTGAAGATGGGCCCCTGCAGGGATTTGAAGATGTGGACTCAAAATATGATCCAAGCATGGCTGAAAGCTGTTGAATATGGCCCTTAGGAAGTCTGCCCTCATTCTCAAGCAGGGCCTATTTGCCCTTCCATTGCTGAAAGGACAGAATGTAAAGATCAGAGAAACACAAGCCTGCTCTCCCAGAAAGGTAGGTGATACTCCCTCTCATCTCCAGTTTTCACAGGTCCCATTCCACAACAATGATAATTTATTTGTCTTCTGACACAATATGATGTCTTTGCAGTGGGCTCATTAATCTCTCAGTCAATGATGAATTTCTCCCCTTTAATAGCAGCACTCACTCTACTTGACAGTTTTACTGTGTGCAAGCATTTTGGATTATTTTCCCTTTTATTAATAAGTTGACCTTATTAAGTTATTTTCTGAGACCCTCTTTTCTTGTGTATTCAAGGTGTGTATATATATCCTATTGTATAGAGTCCTCATTCTAGACGTTGTACTATGGTACCTCCCTACAATCTTTTCTCTTTTTGGAAGGAGGGTAGAAAGAATGTGCAGAACGTATGAAAAGGCCAATGCTGCTAGGAGTTTCCTATCTTTGCAATTTCCAAGGTTAATGTTCATGTTTTTAGAGGAAAAACTAAAAGATCAGAGATATAATACATTGACCAAAGGGTAGGAAGGTAGCTGAGCTTGTTTGAAGCTGAGTTTGATTCCTAAGCCTGTACTCTATATTATTCTTGAGTTCTCTATTAACATTAGAGTATCATCTCACTAAAGGCAGGCAATTAGGACTGAGGGCAAATCAGTAAATTTATCATACCCAACTGTGAATAGTAGTGGCTCTATGCATAGATATCTCAGTCTATAAGTTCTAATTTAAAAGTTAGTATGGGCATTCTTGTAGGTATTTGGTGTCTTCTGTCCTGCATCCCTTCTTGTTTGGAAACAGATACATAATGCAATTCCCCCACAGGTGCGGTCTGTAGCCAAGGCTGAGCTGATCCTAATATCCCTTCCACCCAGTGGTGATGATTGGCTCCTGTGTAGGCTCTTTAGTCAAGCCAAGATAATTAGAAACCCTCTGGGACATTTTGGCTGGAGCATCATGGAATGGAATTCCAACTTGTGTCCTTCAGCTTTAATTGCAATGTATAACATTTTAAAAACAATAAAGGCAGCATGGGAGTACAGCACAGGTGAGAAAGTAGGACAGCAGGAGCCAAACAGGAAATAATAGAAGCAGCAGAAAGAGAGAAAATGAGCTAATAATTTTTATTACCTATGGTTAAATCACCTCTGAAGCTCCATCCCTATCCTTTTTTGAGTAGTTATTTTCCAAAAAACAATTTTTTAATAAAATAGTTTGAGTTTCTGGTATACTGTTTCTTCTTCCTTCCTTCCTTCCTTCCTTCCTTCCTTTCTTTCTTTCTTTCTTTCTTTCTTTCTTTCTTTCTTTCTTTCACACTCAAAGATTCCATAACAAATGCATACCTGTCAAATTAATTATGCCATTATATGAGCTCATGTTCTTATTATTAATTACCTCTCTGGTTAAGGAACTGAAAGCTAAGACAACATCAAAGTATGTATCATATTACTTAAAAAGGTCAAAGTAAATTCATTGCTGGGTGAGGTGGCATATACCTGTAATCTTAGCAGTTTGGGAGTATGAGGCAGGAGCATTGCAAATTTGAGGCTAGCCAGGCTCAGCAACTTAGCAAGGCCCTAAGCAACTTATTGAGACCCAGCCTCAAAATAAATAAATAAACAAATAAATAAATAAATAATTCATTTTAATCATTTAAAAGACAGGGACATTTCTCAGCGGTAAATTCCCCTGGGTGTAAATCCACAGTACCCACACAGGAAAAAAAAAAAAAAGAAACACCCATGAAGTCTCATTTGGTAGCTGGTCTATGCTTTGGTACTGAATAGTGTCCCCTAGAATTTAGAGAACATCTGACTTAAAGGTTTTAATAAGCATTAAAAAATAATCCAGTTAAATGCCTAATGCATTAAGCCAGATTTGATTCTTTGGAAAGAAATTAACATCCTTAAGCAACAATTTTGTACCAGGTGCTTTATGTAAGTAATCTGAGTTGATGCTCACAGTAGTCCTCTGTAGTAGGTATTATTATCCATGTGAGAAGACCAGTCTAGAGTTACTAAGACCCTGCTCAAGTTCATAAGATAATACATGGTAGATCTGGGAATCAAATTTTTCTGCCCCCAAAGTCAGTCATATTTTTTTATTTGCCTCCCTGAAAACCCTGCAACCACCCATGTGTCATCATAGTTTAAGGTACCTAATTGGAATGTATTGATGTAAGAATGAAAAAAAAAATTAATACAATATGCTGCATTGTCAGAAACATCCCACATTTAACTATATCTTATTTCCATAAGATATGAAAAGCTCAAAGGAACAAGAATAGATTTCCATGCCTTTATTATATAAAGAAGGATATATACTATATTGTTTTTGAATTCGAGAAAACACAAATTATAGTAACTAATAGAAACCCAACTCCTTTCATAATAAGTTTCAGTGAAAGTTAGAAAATTATTATCTATCTCATATAAGCAAGCCAGAATATATGACCCCCAAAGCTAGGCATATTTCCTCCTCTGAAACTCCACTATCGCCTCTTCCTGCCCTGCCCCCAAGCCTGAGTGCTAATTAGCTCAGAGAGGATACAAGTAAAGTGAAGTGAGGCCAAGGGATATTCAGATCCCATTCTTTACAGTGTCTGGTGTCTGCTGGGTCTCCTTTTCCACCAGAAGCAAAATAGCATCTTAGCCTCCAATGTTGGCCTACAAAATATTCTTGATATATCTTTATTTGATTTCTGATAAAAGTGATGATATTATTGAAAATAACTCAATGACCAATTCTGAATTAATGTGTTCCCTTTAATGTTTATTCTAATAGAAGTTAATGATTTAACTTAAAACCATCCTTAAAAATTCAGCACCATGTAGGATCAGTAGAAGAAACATTGAGATGATTGAATCTTTAATCTCTTCTTCCACTATATGTGTAGGTGATTTTCTTCTGCATGTATCATGAAATCTAATAAGGCAAGCTTCTATTTGATTTGTTATTTTATGTTGTGCATAAATCCAACTAGGTGACTTTGTGCTTAATAATGTCTGATATATTTTTTTAAAGCCAACAACATATTCACATAAGGAATTAACAAAGTGCATTGAGAAGGTTGATTAAAAATATTCTCTGCTAATTGTGTGATAATCTTGGAGAATAGTTGAATATAACTTCTAGATTACTTGCTTTAATCCAATGTTGCAAATTATTTGATAAATGATACATCAACATCTTTGGTACAAGATAAAAATAAATTTCATATCTGGATTTTAAAATTATTTTGCAAAACTTTATTTTCTACTTAGTTATGAAACCCACATTTCTCTACATTTTGCTAGTTTAGATAAGAGCATCAAAATAATTTCAATATTTTTTTCTTACGATTCCATTCCTTTCTTTTCTGAGGTTTAAGTTTTTGTCTATGACTACAAGTTTATTGGTATTAGTTCCTTGGTCCTTAAAACTATGAAGGATTGCAGTAATAAATTCCTTTGCATTGCAGTCTGTCTTTCTAAATATCTTCTTCATGATCTTTAAAATACTGCAGCATAAATGTGCTACAAAACCATCTCATAGACAGGAGGAATTTGAGGAAATGTGCATGATTTCTTGGATGCCATACTCTTGGCAACAGAACCTCAGCTCTTGAAATACTGTTATCTCAGGCAAATGCAGGAAAGAAAGGCTCAAGACTCTTTGGACCACCTGACTCAACCGTTAAAAACACTTTTTAAAATAAAGAGAGCCATGAGAGAATATAAAAGCAAAAGTCGATAAAGCATAAAAGTGGAATTCAACCAAGTTACACTCAGAAATTCTATTCTGGGCATTATATCAGTACTCAATTTTGAATATAAAAAATGTTTATACTCTAAAAGAAATAAAAGTAATAACCCCCACCAGAAGAAAAATAGAATAAGTACCTTATTTTCCCTTGTGCTTTTCCTCCATCTTAAATATACAAATTGCCTTTTCTCTAGTGTGTGTGTGTGTGTGTGTGTGTGTGTGTGTGTGTGTTTTGGGGGGGGGTAACTTCTAGAAAGACCCTTATAGAACTAGCAAAAATCCTTGACAAACAAGTAATTTCTCATGAGTATTTAAAGTTTTAGAATTCCTTGTAGGATCACAAAGTTTGTAAGTGATAGTATTTATGAAAACATAAAAAGAGGGCTAGTTTTTTAAATTCTTATTTTACTTTCAATATAAATTTATATCCTGTACATGCTTTCCAACTCTGGATCTTAGATAAGAAGCACAAGAAGAGAAATGAAAAGCAATGTGAATTGTTTACTGTGAAGTTGGATTGAAGAATACATTGAGTTCTTCTGCATTTCTTCTAGATCTCTATATCTTCATTCTGCTTTCCTGTTCATCAGGCTGGGAAACTAGAGGATGCTGAGCAGCTAAAGATCACCCCAAGGTACCTGCTACCTGGAGGGGCAAAGTACAAAATGCCTGGCAATCACAGACACACAGATTCTGAAATTACAACACAAGAAAGAAAAATCTGTAAAGAGGCACCAAAAGTTTGCACTCAATTTGCTAAGGTACAATTATTTCAGCAGAAAGAGAACCTTGGCCAGGAGGTACAATTTTATTGAATCAGCACCTTTCCAAACTTGACTGAGGATCAGAATTACATGGAGACACGGCTAAACTACACATTACCAGTCTTCTCCCTAGAAATTCTGCCTCTATATATTTGGGCTAGGACTTTGAAATTTTAAAAATTATATGTCTGCTAATGTTCCAGATAATTCTTATGTCCAGGCAAGTTTTTGAGTCACCGCTACATGGATAAGAGGACATGCTCTCCTAGTGACAGTGAATAGGAAACAATATTCAGTCCCATTTAGTGCAAAATTTTGCAAAGCTCTTTTATTTTACTCTAATAGGTTATTATCTTCATTTTACAAATAAGCAAATGAGGCATAGAGAGATTAAGCCAGTCTCAATATGTCACATCAAGGAATTATCAGGACCAAACTTAATTTTCTGTCCATCCTCTTGAATCTTCTAGACATATTTTTGATTGTGCCCTTGTTAATTACTTAAATGAAACTGGAAACGGAGGATATTATTTGATATAAGTAGTTCTTAATGTTTTTTTTTCTTCACAAACCCACCTAGATTCTAAAATT